>CM034620.1:21605646-24005646 GCA_020080225.1 Gynochthodes officinalis
CAAGCCAAAACTGCCCAAGACCAAATAGCCCAAAAACATATTATACATTCAAAAGAAAAACAATGGAGTGATGGACCTAGCTTAATAGAATTAGAAAAAAAAAAAATCAGAAAGAAGCCCAATTATTATTAATACGATTTTCTCCCCAACTTAAAGTTTTATGCTACTTTTAACTAAAAAAATCATTGTTGCTTTTAATTATACCCCTAACAAGTAACAAATATTAATTCACATAAATTAAAAATAGAACACAAGTTACACAACATTTTATATAAATATGATTAATTATGTTTCAAAAATAATTGATGTATGTGTTTCTATAAATCCTTTACAAATTACATGTATAGTTTATGTTATTATTATTATTCATAAAATTAGACACACATTTAAATACTCAAAATTCACTTATATAGATATATAATTATATTCTTGTACTAATTAAATTTAAAATGATTACTACTTTGTTACTAATATGAGATACACTAATGATAAATTGTGATAAGTAAATAAATAGTGACTCTTGTAAGGCAATTTTTTTCACACTTTACATTTATAAGACTATAATCTATATTAAGGGTAATAAGAGTTAAGAATCTTTAATACTATATTAAGAGTTAAAGAGTTTTAAGACTATTAGATTAGATTATAGTCTATATTAGAGCTTTAGGATATTCGTACACTCTGTGGAAGTATGTTGAATTAAGAATAGATAGTAACCCCTTGGAAATGCTTGTAACATCACGAGTTTGAATCTGCTTGACATCTTTTTGGTTGAGACATTTATGCAGGAACTGCTCGGTGCGGTTTCTCTAACTTGTACTGTAGAGATTTGCAGGTTATTCTACAAAGCCTTTTTAGTTAAGCTAAATCATGTGAATTGAAGTGAGACACGGTTTCTTATATTTAAAGTAAGTTGTGTATCTACTAGCGATACTATTATTACTGTACCATTATGGAAGAAGATCAGTAAGATATACACTTCCTCGGCAATGAAAAAAAATCAATCTACTTTCATTTGAAATTTTGACTTAAATTCCTTAACAAGTAGATAGTAAATTAAAGTTAGGCGGCGCAATTGCGAGTTAGAAGCCTTTGCAGTTTGCACAATTTGCTTCTGATCTGGATAAAGCTATTCAGAATCAATTGGCAAGAGGTCAACGATTATGTGCTATTTATCTCTCTTGTAGGGGTTTGTGGGCTATTAGTAGGCGGGTTTCTTCGGTCATGGCATTAGGTGGCGATTGTGAGTTCCTTTGTCAACAAAAGAATAGATAGTATACGTTTTTATCATTATATTAGACTCTATATAATATTATAGTTTATGTTATAAATTTTATTTTATTAGTAATTATTAGCATTATTTATAAGACTATAGTTTATCTTTATATTATCTAGTAGGAGGCACGAGTTTTTAAAACTATATTAAAAGTTAAAGAGTTTTAAAACTATTAGTATAGTATTAAACTATAATCTATATTAAGCCTCATGGACATTATATTAGACTTTATATAAAGTTTTATGTTTTATTATAAATTTTACATTTTCAGTAATTGTTAGTATTATTTATATCATATTAACATTATTATATAAAATAGTAATTAAACAGTTAACTGCTTAATTTAGAATTATAAACATGTCTAAACAATAATTGGAAATTTTATAAAAAATTCTATACCAGCCTTCATATATAACCCGTACCAAAAGTATACAAGTTATGAACCAATCCAATGTATATAATGATGGGTTAAATTTTGATTAAATCACATTTAAGTTAAGTTAGATCTATTTGAATAAATAGGTTAAAGTTATTAATTTAAAATTTTAACTATATGGTCATTAATAATCGTCAAAATTTGAGTAGTGAGTCACTGAAAAAATGGCAGTTATCCACTATTTAATTTTTGAAATTAATAATTTTGATTTATTGAAATAAATAGGACCCTTTAAATAGTATATTATTATTAACGCAGAAACCCATTTTATTGGTAATTTATCTAATTTAACTCAATGTGTAAAAATAATGGGTGTATGCATTGCATTAAATTTATTTTTGGGGTTGAGCTTCCTTTTATTAGCCGCGGCTACTTTTACCTTATTGACCTCGGAATAATGGTGACGATAAAATAAATGATTTAGCCGAAAGTGGATACGGACTATTTCTTGTCGCTATACATGCACTTCTACACATTATTCATTCAACTTTGGCCTTATCCGACAGGACACCGATCAAGAGCACTGAGCTCATAGAGTTGAGTCCCATCCCTACTGTCATACTTGTTTTCAACCTTGCCATGGAGAATCTCTACTGCTACCTGATCATCTTATCTTGTTTTCTCCTTATTCTTGCCAAAAATTTCTGTCAACAAAATCATCAAGTTACCACCTAGCCCACTTGCAATTCCAGTCATTGGCCATCTGCACCTCATCAGAATGAACTCTATGAAGACTTAGCTTCATTATCTTCTACATATGGTCCAATTTTCTTTCTCAGATTTGGCTGCCAGTCCTTTGTTGTCATGTCTTCTCCATCTACTCTTGAAGAGTGTTTCACAAAGAATGATATCATACTTGCAAACCGTCCTCAGGGCATGGCTGCGGACAGGCTTACCTATAACCATCTTACAATTGGATCGGTTCCTTATGGCCATTTATGGAGGGTTGTTCGTCGCCTTGCGGTTGTGGAATGTTTTTCTTCCCACAGCCTCCAGAAGTCCTCATTTATCAGGGAAGAAGAAATTCAGATGATTGTTCGTTCTCTCTTTCAGGTCTCAAGAATGGAAGCCAAAGAGTTGATTTGAATTATTGGATTTCAGTTTATGCACTCAATGTTATTATGAGGATGATTTCTGGAAGATGCTCAATTACAGAAGAGGATGCTGGAGACCAGTTGGGAAGAAAATAATTGAAGAATTCAGGAGCATGTTTTCTTCGGGTGCTACATTGAACTTGTGCGACTTCTTCCCAATATGACCGTGGATTGGTTACAAGGGATTGGAAAAGGGAATGCTCTATTTGCACAAGAAGAGAGATGAGTTCTTGCAGGGTTTAATATAAGAACTTCGTCAAGATATATCTAGTTTTCCGCTTCCAGTACTGGAATGCACAAGGAGAAGAAGGCGGCATTGATCGAAACTCTTCTTTCCCTTCAGGAACAAGAGCCTGATTTTCTCTCCGATGATATGGTCAAGGGTATTGTTTTGGTAGGTTCCTTTTATTCATTTGATGAGTTATTTCGTTTCTCTGTTTCTTTTCCTTCATGGTTGATTTGATTGTAGAGTATTTTGTATACTATTTGCAAGTTAATATTATTGTAACTTTGGTTAAATCCACTGTACATCTAGAATTGAGATTCCAATTTTATTACCATTAAAGCTTTGGTCATTCTTTTTCTCATAATCTGTTTTAGTTTTACGATGAACTTTTGATTCTTATCCTATCCTTCTCGATAGTTGAAGCTTTTCAGTATTCTGATCATGTTCAATTTGTCTAACAAAAACAACCACCTGTGACTCAGATAATGTTTACGGCGGGAAGAGAAACATCAATCCTCACCATGGAATGGGCCATGTCACTCTTACTGAATCATCCAAATGCAATGCAGAAGCTAAGGACTGAAATTGACAACGTTGTAGGACATGAAAGATTGTTGGATGAATCAGATATTCCGAAGCTTCCTTATCTTCGCTGTGTCGTCAATGAGACAATGAGACTGTATCCTGCGGCTCCACTACTACTTCCTCATTATGCATCTCAAAATTGTAGAGTTTGTGGCTATGACATTCCAAAAGGGACGATTATATTCGCTAATGCTTGGGCCGTGCATAGGGATCCAAAATTGTGGGAACAGCCTGAAAAGTTCATGCCAGAGAGATTTGAGGCTACAGAATTTGGGGAAAAGAAGAGATCAATTTCAAGTTTCTACCATTTGGGATAGGGAGGAGAGCATGCCCCGGAGCCAATTTAGGCATTCGGAATGTTTCTTTGGCAGTTGGTGCATTGATTCAGTGTTTCCAATGGGAAAAAGTTGGAAAGGAGGATGGTGCTATGAACATTAATTTTGAAAATAAGATCACTTTGGTTAAGGCTAAACCTTTGGAGGCCATGTGCTTTCCACGCCAGAATCAATCCAACTTCTCATACAACTCTAAAAGTCAGCTTATGTTAGAGTTCCAGTGGAGAGGAAAAGAAGAGAATCTCCGACTAATAATGTAAGGCAATGAACTTTACAATATATATTGTTCAGTAATATAGGAATAGATTACTTTTCGGTGCAGCGCCACGAGCTTGTGCTGGGACTAATTTGGGCAAAAGTGTTGTGGCACTTGCCGTCGTATATAACCTTGATACAGTCCTTTGATTGGGAGATGGCAAGAAATGAGGAAATTGACATGACAAAGTTCCCTTGGAACCCCTCTACCAACTACCATCATCCTTGTAGCCAACAACCATCATCTCTTGGAACATTTAGTTTTTAAGTAAAAAATACCTTATGCAACTGTAAGCCCTCTCTGCCACCAAAATGTTGCTTTAATGTTGGAGTATTTTGTTACAAATTCAAGTTTTGAACTCGATTGATGTAACCTGCATGCATATATATTTGAAAATGTTATGTGTACTACTGAGAATGATCTGCAACCACACGTCTTGCTTCTTTTTTATTTCTCACTAACAGTAAAAAAAACTTGAATCCGACTACATCTCAAAGTTGCAAGGTTTTTTCATGGCATTTAGCTTCATATTTCCTTCAACCTGACATGGAAGTAAAGTAAACTGATTCAATACTGTAAGCGGATTGATCTCATCCAGGTGAAATAGGGATGTTTAATGCTGAACACCTTGCATTTTCATTTTTACTGAACAAAAATTATAGGATCATCAGAAAGTACACAGCAGACACAAACTTGACAACACTTCACAGCATCATAACACCAATCCTTGCCGGCTGCTCTACTGCAATGCTGTTACCGATTATTCACAAGGCCGCTGAGAATGAGAACAGGAGATCCCATTCGATACTCTAGCTTCACATTCTTATAATTCAGGTAAATTAGCAGAAACCATAATGCCAACTATTACTAGAAATTTCTGTTCTACCTTCCTTGCAATAAAACATTATACTATAAGATAAAAGAAGGCGGAATTTGATGCAGGCAATCAAAACATAGGGACTATGACTGAAAGAGAAAAGCAAACTAGGATTATGTTTTCAGTTGGAAAACAAGTTAAAAGCCTAAATAGTCATCAGCATGATCCGTACAAAAAACATATTGTGTAGCATAGGAATCACAGGTAGCATTGAGAAGTACAGTGTTTATCTGTCCTGGGATGTCTATGCAGAATACTGATAAAGAGTTAGAAATTTCAGTTGAAAACTGATACCTATTTTAAGGAGTGATTACTGGGCCATCTTAGTTAAACGCCTTCGACAAATATTGTTAATGAAGCGTAGTACTGTTATTTCTATTCCATAAACGTGGTATTAAAGGAAGGCGCAAATGGTCAGGGTCTCTAACATCACGCCTTTAAGCAATGGGAAGATCTCATGAAAAACCCATTCTTTTGCATCTGTGGTAAGTTCTAAACTGGAAACCAGTCGATTAAATTGGCAGGTAGAAAAAACATTAAGAATGTAGAAAAATTGATTTAGTTGTTTGCATAATGTTAGAAAATGGTCATAATCATATCACAGCATCATGTTTCCCAAGCCGAGGTGTGTTAAACTGCTTGATCACATCATATACATGCATACATCTACCAGATATCAAGTGAGAGCAATTATGAACACAATAAACCTTGCTTCTCTGTTTGGTGGAGTTGTCGTAGAAGTTCTCCCAACAACACACAACAAAATTTAGATAGGGTCAGGAGTTACAACATATATTATAGAAGGAGAATGAAGCATCAAAACTTCTGATTTTGGTGGTTTGTACTCTGCAGTCACTGCTTGGAGGCATTACTGAAACGACAACAACTATCTTGGAGTATTCAATGTCACTTAGATTTAGACCTGTGTTGGACAAGATCGTTTGTTAGAGGAAAATGACCTCCCAAAACTGAATTATCCGAACAATGTTTATCATGATTATGGAAGCAATGAACATCTTGTTGGTGTATACGTGGCAAAGAAAAGGATATAAAAACTTTGAAAGATAAGTTTCAAATCGTGAATTAGATTTACTTCTTTTTAAACTAAATTTGTCCCCTATACTGTGCAAACAATTAAGGAGAAATTCTCTTTAAGATGAGATTAAGTTTGGTTGAATATACTATGCACTCAGAATTCTAACCCATTAGGAACAAGGAAAGATAGTATAGGATTTTTTAACTATTGGAGGCTTATTTTCTGTAGCAAACAAGACACCAACTAGACCTTTTATAGTAGTTGAATATTGAACTTGAAAGGTTCCAACTCAAAGAAAATAGAAATTGATAACTCTGGAAAAATGAAGAGTTGTAACTTTTGAGTTGTGACTCTTGGAAATGAAAAGTTATAACTCTTGAGTTGTGGCTTTGGAAATAAAAAGTATAACCTCTAATAAATGAATAATTATGCATTTTTAACTTTACGATTTCTATTTTCTAAATTTTGGAAATCTTCAACACATCTCATGTTTATGAATTTACACCAACACTGCTGAGTTTCTTGACACTAGGAGCACTTTAGTTTGGTTAATGGAAGCAATGATCATATGATGTTGTGATCTCACATTTTCCCGTTTGAGAAACAGCCAAATTAACCACCAACCTGCTGCCATACTTCAATTGGACTCTGTGTTCATCTTCTGCGATGGTTTCAAGTTCTTGAAAATAACATTTGGTAGTAACATGTATTTAGTATTTAACTTCTTATTCTCCACGATGAAACCAGCATTTAGTTGATTGATATATGATCAGCACCCATGGATTTGGAACATTCTTTTATCAACAATTATTGTAGTTCCTACTTATTTTATACTAAAATGACTTTAAAATCCTGCATTCTGACAAGTACGAATCCAAAAGAGCTCGTTTTCTGGGAATTGCCCAGCTCAACTACAAAAATATATAACAAAATAATAGTAATGTCAACATCCCGAAAACAGCTTATGCCTGCATCAACCTACTCAATTATGAAAACCAACATGGAAGAAATTAAACTTTAATGGAATTGATGTTCCTGTAGAATTATTTTAACATTTTGGTCTAAGGCAAAAAAAGGAAAAATAGATGAGAATGTTGACATAAATTGGAAATGCTCAACACTTTTTTCCTGGTGCAATATTCTGGGATGTGACATCCTACCCAACATATCTTTTTTTTTTTTTAAGTAATTTTGGAACAGTGGAGCGAATCCTTGCCTTGGTCCTAAAAAACAAAATGAATGCGCCGGCCAGAAAATTGTGCCTAAAAGTTGCCAAGCTGAAATATAAATAATGAAATTTACTTGGTGTAGCCGCAAAAGAAAAAAAGAAAAAAACTTGGCTATGGCCCACCCAAACAATATAGATTTGATCAAAGTTTTGAAGCGAACAAACGGCCGAACCAAAGGGAGCAAAAGCCGGAAGGCCGTTGCTGGAAAAAAAAATACTGTAGCTGCCGGCGAATTAACGTGTGATTGCTGTGCGAATTTGGTTACTGTTTATAAACAGTGTTTCTTTATTCATGAGCGATTCGATTTTTTAAGTCTTGCTATTTGATATCACGGGAGTAGTGATTTTGTCCGTGTGTAGGTTAGATTCCACGCTAAGGCATAGGGTGATAGTTAGAAATTTAGTTCTAGTTTACGCGGGCCATTGGTGGGTCGGCGAGATGAGTAGCATCTCTTTTGTATAATCTTAGTCTTTGATATAGCGGACTTTTGTATTTTTGGTTCTTTAGTCAGCCTTGTCATTTGTCGGTGCTTTTGAGCCGTTAGGCGCTTTTCCCGCTTTGTCGGTGTCGTATCACTGTGTGGCGCTTTGTCTTACGTGGGTTATAGCTTTGTCTTCGATTGCGATACTATGAAACTTTATTAGCCCTTGAGGTTATGTATATTGGCCATTGTGTCTCGTTTTAATACATTATCATTTTAGAAAAAAACGGCCGAAACAAAAAAAAAAAAAAGAAACGCAATGGCTATGGCGTAAGCTTCAACAGTATGAAAGCTGAATTTTTATTTTTTGGACGGAAGCTTTGATACTATGTTAAAAATTGAGAAAAAAATAGAATGATTAGTTATATTTTTTGTATGTATTGTGATATAATTTGGTATAAATATTTTATAAATATAAGAATAATATATGTATATATATAAAAGAAATTTAAATGTTGAATAATTATAATTAAATATTATCTAATATATTTATAAAAAATATTATGATTATATTTTAATATAATAAATTTATAAAAAAAAATATTTTAAAAATATTCTATCAACCTGCACAACCACAAAGCTGAAAATGAACGATGTCCCATCCCACAACCAAACATTTTTGATCTTATCTAGATTTGGGTTTGCACGAGAATTATCAATGATGAAAATACATTTTGTGCATCTGTATAACAGGGTAGCAAGAGGGTTGGACGGACACTAAATTATGAACGAGAGTTGTCCCCTTTCTCAGTTTTCCTAAATTTGGCGTTGGTAGTGACAAATTATGTATTTTACCAATTTCAAATAACTATGATAAAATTAATTTAAATTTATTAAAACTAAACTATTCTAAACTAGTTACAGTTCTCTTCAACAATAGTTCTTTAAAATTTTTCTTTAGAACCTCTCTATTCGCAAATCAGGAATTTGATTAAGATAATTAATAAATCTATAATAGTACAAAACCCTGTTAAAAGAAACATATAATTATAATCCCTCTTCTACTCTGGCTCTAATACATGTTAATCAGTTAAACCAATTGACAAAAATTAAAAATCGAAAATCAAGTCTATTAATCAGTTTTCAATAGAGACTGAACCAAAAATCGGTGAACTGATTCGGTTGATTAATTGATTTGCTGCACACTCTTAGTTTAGATCATTTATGGGTAAAGTTATAAGTAGAATATAATTTTACAAGTTATGAAATAATTCAATGTATATAATGATGGGTAAAGTTAATAATTTTAAATTATTCCATTAAATAGTATATTATTATTAATGCAGTAACCCATTTTATTGGTAATTTATCTAATTTAACTCAATGTGTAAAACTAATGAGTGCATTGCATTAAATTTATTTTTTGGTTGAGCTTCCTTTTATTAGCCGCTGCTACTTTTACCTTATTGACCTCGGAATAATGATGACAATTAAATTAAATGATTTAGCGGAAAGTCGGACCATTTGTTGTCGCTACATGCACCTTTACGCATTATTCAATCAACTTCGGCCTTATCCAACGTAATACGTGTTTGATTTTGTTCTGTTTCCTACAAATGAAGGAATGAAGACATCACCGATCAAGAGCACTTAGCTCCCATAAAGTTGAGTCCCATCGCTACTCTCATACTGGTTTTCTGCCTTGCCATGGAGAATCTCTACTGCTACCTGATCATCTTATCTTGTTTTCTCCTTATTCTTGCCAAAAAATTTCTGTCCAACAAAATCATCAAGTTACCACCTAGCCCACTTGCAATTCCAGTCATTGGCCATCTGCACCTCATCAAGAATGAACTCTATGAAGATTTAGCTTCATTATCTTCCACATATGGTCCAATTTTCTTTCTCAGATTTGGCTGCCGGTCCTATGTTGTCGTGTCTTCTCCATCTACTCTTGAAGAGTGTTTCACAAAGAATGATATCATACTTGCAAACCGTCCTCAGAGCATGGCTGCGGACAGGCTTACCTATAACTATCTTACAGTTGGATCGATTCCTTATGGCCATTTATGGAGGGTTGTTCGCCGCCTTGCGGTTGTGGAATGTTTTTCTTTCCACAGCCTCCAGAAGTCCTCAGTTATCAGGGAAGAAGAAGTTCAGATGATTGTTCGTTCTCTCTTTCGGGTCTCAAAGAATGGGAGCCAAGAGTTGATTTGAACTATTGGATTTCAGTTTATGCACTCAATGTTATTATGAGGATGATTTCTGGAAGATGCTCAATTACAGAAGAGGATGCTGGAGACCAGTTGGGAAGAAAATAATTGAAGAATTCAAGAGCATGTTTTCTTCGGGTGTTACATTGAACTTGTGTGACTTCTTCCCAATATTAAGGTGGATTGGTTACAAGGGATTGGAAAAGGGAATGCTCTATTCGCACAAGAAGAGAGATGAATTCTTGCAGGGTTTAATAGATGAACTTCGACAAGATAAATCTAGTTTTTCCGCTTCCAGTACTGGAATGCACAAGGAGAAGAAGGCGGCATTGATGGAAACTCTTCTTTCTCTTCAGGAACAAGAGCCTGATTTTCTCTCCGATGACATGGTCAAAAGTATTGTTGTGGTAGGTTCCTTTTATTCATTTGATGAGTTATTTTGTTTCTCTGTTTCTTTTCCTTCATGGTTGATTTGATTGTAGAGTATTTTGTATACTATTTGCAAGTTACTATTATTGTAACTTTGGTTAAATCCACTGTACATCTACAATTGAGATTCCAATTTTATTATCATTAAAGCTCTGGTCATTCTTTTTCTCATAATCTGTTTTAGTTTTATGATGAACTTTTGATACTTATCCAATCCTTCCCGATAGTTCAAGCTTTTCAGCATTCTGATCATCTTCAATTTGTCTTACAAAACAACCACCTGTGACTCAGATAATGTTTACGGCGGGAAGAGAAACATCAATCCTCACCATGGAATGGGCCATGTCACTCTTACTGAATCATCCAAGTGCAATGCAGAAGCTAAGGACTGAAATTGACAACGTTGTAGGACATGAAAGATTGTTGGATGAATCAGATATTCCAAAGCTTCCTTATCTTCGCTGTGTCGTCAATGAGACAATGAGACTGTATCCTGCGGCTCCACTACTACTTCCTCATTATGCATCTCAAAATTGTAGAGTTAGGGACTATGACATTCCAAAAGGGACGATTATATTAGCTAATGCTTGGGCCGTGCATAGGGATCCAAAATTGTGGGAAAAGCCTGAAAAGTTCATGCCAGAGAGATTTGAGGCTAAAGAATTTGGGGAAAAAGAAGAGATCAATTTCAAGTTTCTACCATTTGGGATAGGGAGGAGAGCATGCCCCGGAGCCAATTTAGGCATTCGGAATGTTTCTTTGGCGGTTGGTGCATTGATTCAGTGTTTCCAATGGGAAAAAGTTGGAAAGGAGGATGGTGCTATGGACATTAATTTTGAAAATAAGATCACTTTGGCTAAGGCTAAACCTTTGGAGGCCATGTGCTTTCCACGCCAAGAATCGATCCAACTTCTCTCACAACTCTAAAAGCCAGCTTATGCTAGAGTTCCAGTGGGGAGGAAAAGAAGAGAATCTCCCGACTAATAATGTAAGGCAATGAACTTTACAATATATATTGTTGAGTAATATAGGAATAGATTACTTTTTGGTGCAGGGCCACGAGCTTGTGCTGGGACTAATTTGGGCAAAAATGTTGTAGCACTTGCTGTAGTAACCTTGATACAGTCCTTTGATTGGGAGATGAAAAGAAATGAGGAAATTGACATGACAAAGTTCCCTTGGAGCCCCTCTGCCAACCTCGTCAAACCATGATCATTTGTTATCCAAGGGAGTAACTCACGTCCTTGTAGCCAACACCGTCATCTCTTGGAACATGTAATTTTTAAGTAGAAAGTACCTTATGCAACTGTAAGCCCTCTCTGCTACCAAAATGTTGTTTTAATGTTCGAGTATTTTGTTACCAATTGAAGTTTTGAACTCAATTGATGTAACTTGCATATATATCTGGAAATGTTATGTGTACTACTGAGAATGATCTGCAACCTACACGTCTTGCTTCTTTCTGATTTCTCATTAACAGTAAAAAAAACTTGAATCCTCAAAGTTGCAAGGCTTTTTCATGGCATTTAGCTTCATATTTCCTTCAACCTGACATGGAAGTAAAGTAAACTGATTCAATACCGTCGGCAGATTGATCTCATCCAGGTGAAATAGGGATGTTTATTGCTGAACACCTTGCATTTTCATTTTTACTGAAAATAAATTATAGGATCATCCGAAAGTACACAGCAGACACAAACTTGACAACACTTCACAGCATCATACCACCAATCCTAACCGACTGCGCTACTGCAATGCTGTTACTGCTTATTCACAAGGCCCCTGAGAATGAGAACAGGAAGATCCCATTCAATACTCTAGCTTCACATTCTTATAATTCACGTAAATTAGCAGAAACCATGATGCCAACTATTACTAGAAATTTCTGTTCTACCTTCCTTGCAATAAAAAACATTATACTATAAGAAGGGGGAATTTGATGTAGGCAATCAAAAAATAGGGACTATGACTGAAAAAGAAAAGCAAACTAGGATTATGTTTTTCAGTTGGAAAACAAATTAAAAGCAAGATCCGTACAAAAAACATATTGTTTAGCATAGGAATCAAAGGTAGCATTGAGAAGTACAGTGTTTATCTGTCCTCGGATATCTATGCAGAATACTGATAAAGCACCGCGGTTTTTTTTTTGGTACCTTTGTAGGCAAAAGAGTTAGAAATTTCAGTTGAAAACTGATACCTATTTTAATGAGTGATTACTGGGCCATCTTAGTTTAACGCCTTCGACAAATATTGTTAGTGAAGCGTAGTACTGTTATTTCTATTCCATAAACGTGGTATTAAAGGAAGGCGCAAATGATCAGGGTCTCTAATATCAAGCCTTTAAGCAATGGGAAGATATCGTGAAAAACCCATTCTTTTGCATCTGTGGTGAAGTTTTAAACTTCGAAACCAGTCGATTAAAAATTGGCAGGTAGAAGAAAACCATTAAGAATGCAGAAAAGTTGATTTAGCTGTTTGCATGATGTTAGAAAATGGTCATAATCATATCACAGCATCATGTTTCCGAAGCCGGAAGCGTGTTAAACTGCATGATCACATCATATACATGCATATATCTACCAGATATCAAGTGAGAGCAATTGTGAAGACAGTAAACATTGCTTTTCTGTTTGGTGGAGTTGTCGTAGAAGTTCTCCTAACAACACAGAACAAAATTTTGATAGGGTCAGGAGTTACCACATGTCTTATAGAAGGAGAATGAAGCATCAAAACTTCTGATTTTGGTGGTGTTTATACTCTGCAGTCACTGCTTGGAGGCAGTACTGAAACGACAACAACTATCTTGGAGTATTCAATGTCTCTTAGATTTAGACCATGTGTTGGACAAGATCGTTTGTTAGAGGAAAATGACCTCCCAAAACTGAATTATCTGAACAATGTGAGTTTTTTCCCAGCCTAAGTAAGAAAAAAAAAAGTAGGAAAATTTTGTGAGTTTTTGGTTCTTGATGCCAAGAATAGGGAGTTCGCATTTGTCAAATGCGCGCTAATGAGACTCGGATCTTGGCGCATTTGCTAAATGCGCCCCACTGTGTGGAGCATTTTCATTACAATGTTTTAAATAAAATTTATTATTAATTATTATAACTAATTATGTTATTATTTTGAATAATGATAGTAATTATATTCTTATTAATTAGTATGAATAATTAAACTGATTATGTTTGCAAAAATATTATTGTAATTATTCATATGTATATTATTAATGTATAATATTATTGTGAATATTATTATTATTATTATTAATTAGTATGAATAATTATTTTGATTATGTTTGCAATAATATTATTATAAATATTCATATGTATATTATTTTAATATAATATTATTATGAATATTAATATTAATTGATAATAATAGTAATAAATTATTATTATGAATATTACTCATATGTAATTGTAATTCTTATAGTAATACCTAAAATTAAGTGTTAATAAATAATTATAATAATAATAACAGTAAGAGATAAAAAAAAATATAAAGTGATAATAATAGTAAGAGTTAATAGCATATTAAATCTAGTGTTAAGTATAAAAATTATTGGTTGCTTTGTAAGGTCTGAGGTTGTGATGACACTCATTCATTTATTTATATATGAAAGTATTACAATAATTATGGATAAAATGATACTACATGAGTTTTTGTTTTTAAATGTACTTTTAAATTATTTATAATGAAATGATAAATATATATGTATTAATTTTTGTATAACAAGTGGGGAATGTATAGTAAAAATAAAAATAATAAAATTACAATTGTTGCATTATAATATGAGAGTAGCACATTAAGCTTTAGGGCCATGCAATCAATATATTCCTATTAAATATAGGGTTTTGAGTTACTAACACACTTTTTGTTTATTTATATATAAAGGATAACTATGTTGGTGAAGGTATATTTAAATATAGGGTTTTGAAGGTATATTTATAATAATATACCAAATAAGTACACTAATAATAAGAGAGTGCAACCAACAATGGAGCCCTCTTATGCCCGGATCGTAACTAGAAATCGTATTTCGAGTGAAATGTACACTTGGTTGCATCCTCTCACGACTAATCAGAATGTTACGTTAGGTACGAGATGAATATTTAAGTATACACAATTCCATACCGACATCATATTTCTCGATGTGTTCCTACATTGTCAGTAGAGATACATTGTCATTTAAGTAGTTTGTTGTTCTAAGGGTTTTTTTACCGATAATGAGAAGCAAATTAGAAAGGGAAAACATTCAAGCTCGGAAACAAATTAAAATGTTGACATTTGTATTAAACACATTTTCAGTCATCTATGCCCTCTAAGTCTTTCATGTGTCCCACAAGTAGTAGGTTTAATAGTTTTTCTCGATCTACGTTAACCTACAATCTGTTCTTCTTGAGTCACAGTTGGATTTGGTTCTTCATCTATAATTATGTTTTCATCTACATCATCGTCATCGTCATCATCATTGTTCTCATGAGCGTCATCCTCATTCATTGCCTGTGCAGATATTTGTTGTGGAGTGCCCATCTCCGAAGAATGGAAGACGCTAGATGATGGCTGATCGGTTGTATCAAAAATAGTAGATGAATGAAGAACATGTGGTGTGGTCTGCGCAGATGCACTAGGCTGAAATGACCCCGACTGTGTGGAACCACCTAAAGGATCAGGTATGTCACCTCGACGAAGTTGAGACCCTCTACCACCTTGTCTATGACCTCGTGCATTCCTAGGCTGTCTAGCAATGCCGCGGGGATCCATGATGTGCTGCATATCCCGATCCACGATCTGTACTGGGCTAATCTCTAACCTACCTGACTCTCAAACCAGCTGCATTGACTCGGAAGCCATATCTCGTACATCCACTAAAAATCGACCTGGATCTGAAACCTCCGTTTGCGACATATGATCAAGAGATAAATGATAGATTCGGGACATCGTATCCATTTGGGAAAAAACAAATATTATTAAACATTATATGGAAGTAACATACTCAACTTACAAGTTAATGGAAAAAAACTCGTACCATATACTCTAATGCAGAACTAGTGCTATGGAAGCCTTCAGGTGTGGCATCAGGAAGGGAGGGGTTAGAAACGTATATGATCGTACGAGACCTGTACCAAGATAGGTAATCATGAGACGGAACCGTTGAGTCATCAACAACTTCACCTCCTTGAACGCACTGGCGTCGGTTGGCCCACATGTCCACATACACCCGATGTGTGACAACCCAATCAGTGTTTGTCCTCCCTCGGCGCCCCATACTATGAATATCGTTGAATCCATCTAGTAGTAGCGGCATAGGAATGGGCTGGAACATCCCGAATTGTCGTAAAGTGCGATACGGCACGTGAGGTTCGACGACGCTCCAACAAATAAGATATACGACAGATCGCCAAATTTCATGACTCATTGTACCTTTGTGGCGGTAGTGCTTGTAGAACTTCTTACGGATAGGGCAACGGATGAACTACAACAATGATAAGATATAATTAACATTTTGAAACCAATTGTGGTGCGACACAAATTTCGTGTACAAAAAAATTGATAATGGTACCTGGTCGAAATAAAGGCTGGTCAATTGATCTCGCTACGTGCGCAAGACGTGCATAGGTACTCTAGAAACATCAAATGCTCGCTCCACCTGCAATTACAATCCTAACGTTGTTAATATATGAATGAACACTTTTTTGCTATAGTAAGAACCAATTTAATATTATCTACCTCGCGCCATATGGAAATCGAAAATCAACATTTGGATTACGGCGTTCAGGCATAACAATAGGTATCCTTTCCCAAGCCCATAACTATGAAAATTTTAATTTAATAGAGATGAGGATCATTATCGTATATTTCAATTAATTATATATACTAGATGTAACGAAAATATTTAAAAAATTACACTCAAATTCAACGAAAATATATTTACCTGTAACAAAACTAATGGGCCCGCAATCTCTGTAGCAGTAGGGGTGGTGGCGTCACACAAATTCCGGTATAGAGAAGCAAATCGCTTTGACTATATGGTGTGTAACTCCAAGATCTATTAACATGGACATATATAATGAGGCACAGATATCGATTTGTCAGAAAGAGCAATCCATCGAATAATATCAGCAAATATATACGTGCCCGTTGGATGCAACTTTGCTCGCTAGCATTTTCTGGCAAATCATCATCCAATGCTTGTTCCAAGTATCCTACATTAAGTCTACCCCCTCTAATTGCCGTATGTGGTGGTCAAAATCCCAACAATTCATCACACAAATCTATCCATTGTTCGACGCTCCGTCGTGAGTCAGTACTAATGATCGGCAAGCCATCCACACGAAGACCCCATAAAACCTCCACATCTTGCAGTGTGACAGTGGTCTCTCCGACTGGTAGATGGAACGTATGTGTCTCTGGTCGCCATTTCTCAACCAATGCGGTTATTAGGGCATGATCAATTTTAACTTGTCCACACTGTATGATCCCAGCAAAACCAGACGTTTCTATACGGAATAACCCTGTGTGGAATGGGCATGTGTCGCTATAAGGCACCATCGCACCTGCATATCTGCAGCTGCGTATCATCAATGCAGTAAAAAATAGCGAAGCACGATCTGGCTATATGCGAATATGGTCGGGAATGTGCGGCCCAGGATGCATATCTGTCATATGGAAAGAAATACGAAAATGTAATTGAGTTCAGAGTATTTTTTTTACGTCCAACATTTGGTGTATAAATGAGGATCTATCGCGTATCGAAGAGATTATAATGACACACACAAACACAAGTACCAGTGAACATAATTCAGACAACATACATGAGACACCAATTAACATTTACACTAACGCATTACAACAAAATACGTTCGGAAAACATCCATAATCAAATTAGAAACTAAAAACTATTCTAAGCTTACAACCCCAGTTATTGACTAATTATCAAACTCTAGGTTGAGCATATTGATAGTTTCTTCGATTATGCCCATTTTTGTGCGGTTTCACATCTACGAGGTTCATGCGGGTGGCGAACATCCATTCGTTTTGAATGCAACTTGCACTTTACGACACGCACGTTGGTGGTGAACCTATCATTTGTCTGTGTAACTCCCATCAACATCCGGTCGATAATTTCGTAGGCCAGCGGGTGAGCTTACGAATCTTTGCGAACATAGGTACTAACTCTGTACACTTCATCAAACAAACCACATGGATCGTCCCTCCTATGTCTACAAATGGCCAAGGCATGTGAACATGGGTACCTATACATCTGCCATTTTCCACATGTGCAATGCCGCCGATAATATTTAACTGTATAACAGTTTCCCCCTTTACCATCAAGACGGCGTGCAGTTGTCATTTTGTAAACACCATTTCGTGTCGAACTCATGCACATGATGGCCTTGTGCGCTAGATCTCCTTCTAAATATGGTCCATATGTTGCTCAGCAAATCGTATCGACAATGGTGAGCTTCTACCGCCCGTTTTCTAAACATCTCAACAATTCTATGAAACGTGACGTCCACAATTGCTTTTATTGGCAAATTTCTAACACCACGAAGGACATTATTGTAGCTTTTCGAAATGTTCGTGGTCAAAGTGCCCCAACGGTGATTCCCATCATATGCTAAACACCACTGTGTCCGGTCAATAGTAGACAAATATTCCCATCCCTCCATATTTAAAGCCCGAATCTGTGTACGAAGATCTTTCCACTTACGTTTCTGTCGGGCACACCCAATAAACCAGCACAGCTTTTTCAGCTGCAAGTTCTTGAATCTCTTCATGAAATTACTTCTAACATGTCGCAAACAAAAGCGGTGAAACGCTATGGGCTCCTTCCAGTCATCCATGGCACTTATGACGTGTATTATACCTTTGTGTCTATCAGACACAACACATAAAGGATGTCGGTCAAAACGCCACGTGCAGTCGAAGTTGTTGCATGAACCAACTCCAACTACTAATTCTCCTCATCCACAACGGCAAACGCCAATGGAAGACTTCTATTATTGGCATCCTGTGTAACTACTACTAGTATTTTTCCTCTATATGTTCCACGTAAATGAGTACCATCAACACTGATCACAGGCCTACAAGTGTGGAATGCTTGATCGAGGACCAAGCGCCCGAAGGCGTATTTGAAGGTCCATAGATCACCATTGGGTGCGATGGATGATGTTGCCACTTAACTATTGTTCGGGTTTGCGGCCTTAGAGTTGCCATATAAGCGTGACAATTCAGCGATTGAGCTTTTCCAATCCCATATACCACTTCAATTGCCTTACGACGCCCATGCCATGCCTTCTTGTATATCACATCGCCATCTGAGTTCTTAATGTACGCTTGTATACTCTTCCACGACATAGCGAGGAACTTTCTTGTTGCATGACAAATGCAGGTGGCTATAAGGGAGGAAGTCATATTTGTGTGATAACTTCCTTGGTTCGCACCTAAACAATTGTGCTCGGATACCCATCTCGTGATTTGCCACCTTCCATGAGTACATTTATGTACTGCACGGACACTTCACATACAAGGTGCCCCACTTTGGAAAGAGTCGTCTGAAGCCTCACGCATTAATTGACACTTGCACCTAGCCACCCATGTACGAAGTTTGCTTTCTGTTACCATAAACTCAGACCATGGGTGAGGTGCCACAAACTACTTGCCTTTTGATTGTTTTTTATCTTCAAACTGCATTCCCAAACTTATCTCCTGATTATCTTCACTCCACATTCGGACGCGTTCAATTTCACCGCGCTGGGTGGGATCACTATTATCATCAGGTCCTAGATCATTAAAGAACGCCAATCCCCTCGGAATATACTGCCGATCAGTATTATCTGCTCGAAGATTGGAGCCAGAGTCATTGGGGGAGACATTATGGGGAGTATCACTATCGGAGTTCATATCATCTGATAACATACTAGCATTAGAAGTTGGTGGTGGCTCAGCCTTAGGATTTGTTAGAAGAAACCCATCATCCCGGCCAGGACTTGCCATATCACCTCGTTCCACAACCTCTTGGTCATGAGAAGTAAATGATAACCGGTACATTGGACTCTCAAGAGTAGATGTATTAGGTGGTGTGGGCGAGCGATTTGGATTGGAGTATGGAGATGAGGAAGAAGGCCCTGCGATGTGGGATGGAACAAGCAACAGCCCTAACGTTGTCGATGCTCCTAGTAATGAGTCAGTAGGAGTCGAAACCGGAGGACTAGATATGGGTGGTGACAGTCCAACGTTGGACTGAGGGATTGAATGAGGAAAAGACGGATGAATATACTGAGGCATAGATCGTAATAGAGCCTGAAAAGGACCAAAATTAGCGCCAAAGGCACCACCGTGCATTTGTGCCACCAGACTAGCAACCTCGGTCAAAATGTAAACTTCTGCAAGATATGAGTCAATTTCTTGAGCGACCTCGTACATGACTTCCATGCCAAAGTCGTCTTCAATGGCAACGGCACTATAGCTGAGGTTATTACGAATAGTGCACGGGCAACGGTATAACATTTTCACCCTCTGAGCATTTCTATCCACTGCGACGCTCTGGTATAGTAAGGCCACTAACACAGAAAATGAAATCTATGATGATATCCTCACGGTACGTTTAGCATACGGAGGACAATATGATAAGCCGATATTGGGTGTATAATGTCACCACCCCAATATAACTCTAAAAGAAATGGATGCCAAACGTAGACATATTGCACCTATTGCCACAATATGAGGGCTGTCAATAAGGTGAATCAACGGGGACAGTTTCTTGATTTAACGGTGATAAGATATACTATATAAACACATGATATACTAATACTAAATAAAACAATCTCGACATATTGGACTTATCAAGTATAAGTTCAACCACAATAAATGTCTAGTAAATTTTAACATGCATACCACCATCGCAAAACACAATGCTACTCAACGGACAATATGTTCAAAAGTTCCAAACCAAAACAAAACACAACATCATCATAATCTAAATAATCTTTATCTCCGAATGCCAATTACAATAAGATTAACTTTTCTTCTAAAATTAACTCTTACCTTAGACAATAAGATTTTTTCTTCAAATTAATATGGCTATTAAGGAATAATGTTATAAGAAAAGAATAAATAGAATAAATTGTGGGAATCAATGGATATATATTCATACCATACATTTTCAGGCCATTTATATACTCAGTATACTCTAAATCACAATATACTCTATATTTCTCAACATACCAAAAAAATTTCAGCCCATATATTTCCATATTCACCAATTCACCAACAGAAAATATAAATAATATTCACCAATTTACCAATAATATTCATGAATAATGCTCACCACTAATATTCACCAATTCGGAAAAATACATTAAAAAATTCACCAGTATACTCTAACCATATTCATCGACAGAAAATATAAATAATATTCACCAATTCGGAAAAATACAATGAAAAATTCAGGCAATTCACCAATTTGAGCCCATATATTTCCATATTCACCAAATTCACCAACAAAAAATATAAATAATATTCACCAATTTACCAATAATATTCACGAATAATATTCACCACTAATATTCACCAAATACAATGAAAAATTCAACCAATTCACCAATTTCAGCCAATATATTTCCATATTCACCATATTGACCAACAGAAAATATAAATAATATTCACCAATTTACCAATAATATTAACGAATAATATTTACCAATTCGGAAAAATACAATAAAAAAATTAACCAATTCACCAATTTCAGCCCATATATTTCCATATTCACTATATTCACCAACAGAAAATATAAATAATATTCACCAATTTACCAATAATATTCACCAATATTCACCAATAATTCAAAATACATTAAAATTCACCAGTATACTCTAACCATATTCACCGACATAAAATATAATAATATTCACCAATTTTCCAATAATATTCACCAATTCGGAAAAATACAATAAAAAATTTAACCAATTCACCAATTTACCTAGAGTGGCTGGGATATGGGCGACGAGCGACTTCAAGTGCGGCGGGCGTGCGGCGGCAGCAGAATGGGAGTTGGCTGAGCGGCGGCGACTTCAATCGGGAGACAGAGACCGAGACACCAAAAAAATTTACCCAGCCAAACAAATTTTTCCCAGCCAAGATTTGCAGCAATTGGCCAAAATAATTCTCCTATCGGCTGCCCAAATATTTTTCCAAGCAAAAAAAATTTACTCGGCCAAAACAGAGCAAATGCAGTGCAGATCTACCCGGCCCAGAGCAAATGCAGAGCAAATCCCGCGTTCAGCAAGTTCGGCAATGGCAATGCGGTGTTCAGCAAGTTCAGCAACTTCGGCGACGAGCGGAGGAGCTTCGGTGCCGAGAGAGGAGCAGGAGGGCAGCAGCAGAAGAGCTTTGATCCTTCAGCCACGAGCGAGCGACGAGCAAGGGGATGAAGAAGGAACTTCGGTCCTTCACAGAGATGGTCAGCGCACAAGAATGAACAATGACAGACGGGCAGCGGCGATGGAGGTGAAATTGGCAAAGGAGGAAGGAAGAAAGGAAGTGAGGAAGGAAAAAGAAGGGGGGATTAATGTTGACCGTTGTTCGCATTTGCTAAATGCGCCCAGACCCTATCCGGGTGGCGCGCATTTGGCAAATGCGACCAAAGAATGGGTGTATTTGGCACTATTTTTGGCATTCAGAACCAAAAACTCACAAAATTTTCCTACTTTTTTTTTTCTTACTTAGGTTGGGAAAAAACTGATGGAAGCAATGAACACCTTGTTGGTGTCTAATTGTGAATTAGATTCACTTAACTTTAGGCTAAATTTGTCAGCTATAGTATGCAAACAATTAAGGACAAATTCCCTTTAAGATGGATTAATTTTAGTTGAATATACTATGCATTCAGTACTCCAGCCCATTAGGAACAAAGGAGAGATAGTATGGGATTTTCCAACTATTGGAGGCTTAATTTCTGCCGCAAACAAGACACCAACTAGACCTTTTATAGTAGTTGAATGTTGAACTTTAAATGTTGCAACTCCAGAAAATAGAAAGTGGTAACTCTGGAAGAATGAAGAGTTGTAATTCTTGAGTTACGATTTTTAAAAATGAAAAGTAATAACCTCTTGGAAATGAATAGTTGCGCCTTTTCAACTTTACGATTTCCATTTTCTAAATTTTGGAAATTTTCAACACATCTCATGTTTATGAATTTACACCAACAACACTGCTGAGTTTCTTGACACTAGGAGCACTTTAGTTTGGTTAATGGAAGCAATGAACATATGATGTTGTGATCTTACATTTTCCCGTTTGAGAAACAGCCAAATTAACCACCAACCTGCTGCCATACTTCAATTGGACTCTGTGTTCATCTTCTGCGATGGTTTCAAGTTCTTGAAAATAACATTTGGTAGTAACATGTATTTAGTATTTAACTTCTTATTCTCCACGATGAAACCAGCATTTATTGTAGTTCCTACTTATTGATTGATATATGATCAGCACCCATGGATTTGGAACATTTTTTTATCAACAATTATTGTAGTTCCTACTTATTTTATACTAAAATGACTTTAAAATCCTGCATTCTGACAAGTGCGAATCCAAAAGAGCTCGTTTTCTGGGAATTGCCCAGCTCAACTACAAAAATATATAACAAAATAATAGTAATGTCAACATCCCGAAAACAGCTTATGCCTGCATCAACCTACTCAATTATGAAAACCAACATGGAAGAAATTAAACTTTAATGGAATTGATGTTCCTGTAGAATTATTTTAACATTTTAGTCTAAGACAAAAAAAGGAAAAATAGATGAGAATGTTGACATAAATTGGAAATGCTCAACACTTTTTTTCCTGGTGCAATATTCTGGGATGTGACATCCTACCCAACGTATCTTTTTTTTTTTTAAAGTAATTTTGGAACAGTGGATCGAATCCTTGCCTTGGTCCTAAAAAACAAAATGAATGCGCCGGCCAGAAAATTGTGCCTAAAAGTTGCCAAGCTGAAATATAAATAATGAAATTTACTTGGTGTAGCCGCAAAAGAAAAAAAGAAAAAAAACTTGGCTATGGCCCACCCAAACAATATGGATTTGATCAAAGTTTTGAAGCGAACAAACGGCCGAACCAAAGGGAGAAAAAGCCGGAAGGCTGTTGCTGGAAGAAAAACACGGTAGCTGCGGGCGAATTATTGTGCGATTGGGTGCGAATTTGGTTACTGTTCATAAAAAGTATTTGATTTTTTTTAGATGCTACTATTTCAATATACGGGAGTAGCTGATCTGTCCGTGTGTAGGTTGGATTCCACGCTAAGACATAGGGTGATAGTTAAAGATTTAGTTCTAGTTTCTGTCATCTAAGGCCATTAGTAGTGGGTTACTTAAGATGAGTAGCATTCCTTTTGTATAGTATTAGTCGCCGATATAGCAGAACTTTTGTATTTTTAGTTCTTTAGTCGATCTTGTCATTTGTCGGATCTTTTCTGCCGTGGGCCTTTTAAACCGTTAGGTGTTCTTGTCTGTGTGGCGCTATCTTACGTGGGTTATAATCTTTATTGCGATTCGCACGTGAAACTTTATTAGCGCGAGGTTATGTCGTTGGCCATTGTGTATGCCGTTTTATCTGTATCATTTGAAAAAGCCGCCTAACCATAAAAAAAAAAAAAGAAACGCAATGGCTATGGCGTAAGCTTCAACAGTATGAAAGCTGAATTTTTATTTTTTGGACGGAAGCTTTGATACTATGTTAAAAATTGAGAAAAAAATAGAATGATTAGTTATATTTTTTGTATGTATTGTGATATAATTTGGTATAAATATTTTATAAATATAAGAATAATATATGTATATATATAAAAGAAAGTTAAATGTTGAATAATTATAATTAAATATTATCTAATATATTTATAAAAAATATTCTGATTATATTTTAACATAATAAATTTATAAAAAAATATTTTAAATATATTCTATCAACCTGCACAACCACAAAGCTGAAAATGAACGATGTCCCATCCCACAACCAAACATTTTTGATCTTATCTAGATTTGGGTTAGCACGAGAATTATCAATGATGAAAATACAGTTTTGTGCATCTGTATAACAGGGTAGCAAGAGGGTTGGACAGACACTAAATTATGAACGAGAGTAGTCCCCTTTCTCAGTTTTCCTAAATTTGGCGTTGGTAGTGACAAATTATGTATTTTACCAATTTCAAATAACTATGATAAAATTAATTTAAATTTATTAAAACTAAACTATTCTAAACTAGTTACAGTTCTCTTCAACAGTAGTTCTTTAAAATTTTTCTTTAGAACCTCTCTATTCGCAAATCAGCAATTTGATTAAGATAATTAATAAATCTATAATAGTACAAACCATGTTAAAAGAAACATATAATTATAATCCCTCTTCTACTCTGGCTCTAGTACATGTTAATCAGTTAAACCAATTGACAAAAATTAAAAATTGAAAATCAAGTCTATTAATCAGTTTTCAATAGAGACTGAATCAAAAATCAATAAACTGATTCGGTTGATTAACTGATTTTCTGCACACTCTTAGTTTAGATCATTTATGGGTGAAGTTATAAGTAGAATATAATTTTACAAGTTATGAAGTAATTCAATGTATATAATGATGGGTTAAATTTAAATTAAATCACACTTGAGTCAAGTCAAACCTATTTGACTAAATGGGTTAAAGTTATTAATTTTAAAATTTAAATATGTGGTCTATTAACGACTAGCTTGATTTTCATCTAATTCCAATAACTAGGTCAGAATTTGGCTAGTCAGTCGCGAAAAAAAGACAGTTATCTACTATTTAATTTTTGAAATTAATAATTTTAATTTATTCCGTTAAATAGTATATTATTATTAATGCAGTAACCCATTTTATTGGTAATTTATCTAATTTAACTCAATGTGTAAAACTAATGAGTGCATTGCATTAAATTTATTTTTGGGTTGAGCTTCCTTTTATTAGCCGCGGCTAGTTTTACCTTATTGACCTCGGAATAATGATGACGATAAAATAAAGGGTGTTTGGTACCATGGGTTTGGATTGGTTTAGATTGGTTTGGATTGGTTTTGATAATTTTTAGTTGTTTGGTATAGATGGGTTTGTGAATCTTTTGGGGGTGGGTTGAAACCCACCTCCCTGTTTAGAAAACCCACACCGTTGGGTTTTGGCTTTTAAAAAAAAAAAAACAACAACAAATGACATGGATGGTATAGTTTGCAATCACTATTTTATTTTTCTTTTTAATTTTTTTAAAAATAAATTTATAATTTATAGAAAATATTTTCTTTCTTATTTTTAAACAAGATATAATTTGTTAAATATCGTATAATGTAAAATCTTATTTTATTATAATTTTAATATAAATTTATTAATTCAATTCTGAAATATGATTTAGCCGAAAGTGGATACGGACTATTTATTGTCGCTACACATGCACTTCTACACATTATTCATCCAACTTTGGCCTTATCCGACGGGACACCGATCAAGAGCACTGAGCTCATAGAGTTGAGTCCCATCCCTACTGTCATACTGGTTTTCTACCTTGCCATGGAGAATCTCTACTGCTACCTGATCATCTTATCTTGTTTTCTCCTTATTCTTACCAAAAAATTTCTGTCCAACAAAATCATCAAGTTACCACCTAGCCCACTTGCAATTCCAGTCATTGGCCATCTGCACCTCATCAAGAATGAACTCTATGAAGACTTAGCTTCATTATCTTCTACATATGGTCCAATTTTCTTTCTCAGATTTGGCTGCCGGTCCTTTGTTGTCGTGTCTTCTCCATCTACTCTTGAAGAGTGTTTCACAAAGAATGATATCATACTTGCAAACCGTCCTCAGAGCATGGCTGCGGACAGGCTTTCCTATAACTATCTTACAGTTGCATCGATTCCTTATGGCCATTTATGGAGGGTTGTTCGTCGCCTTGCGGTTGTGGAATGTTTTTCTTTCCACAGCCCCCAGAAGTCCTCAGTTGTCAGGGAAGAAGAAATTCAGATGATTGTTCGTTCTCTCTTTCGGGTCTCAAAGAATGGAAGCCAAAGAGTTGATTTGAACTATTGGATTTCAGTTTATGCGCTCAATGTTATTATGAGGATGATTTCTGGAAGATGCTCAATTACAGAAGAGGATGCTGGAGACCAGTTGGGAAGAAAATAATTGAACAATTCAGAAGCATGTTTTCTTTGGGTGTTAGATTGAACTTGTGTGACTTCTTCCCAATATTAAGGTGGATTGGTTACAAGGGATTGGAAAAGGGAATGCTCTATTCGCACAAGAAGAGAGATGAATTCTTGCAGGGTTTAATAGATGAACTTCGACAAGATAAATCTAGTTTTCCGCTTCCAGTACTGGAATGCACAAGGAGAAGAAGGCGGCATTGATCGAAACTCTTCTTTCTCTTCAGGAACAAGAGCCTGATTTTCTCTCCGATGTCATGGTCAAAAGTATTGTTGTGGTAGGTCCTTTTATTCATTTAATGAGTTATTTTGTTTCTCTGTTTCTTTTCCTTCATGGTTGATTTGATTCTAGAGTATTTTGTATACTATTTGCAAGTTACTATTATTGTAACTTTGGTTAAATCCACTGTACATCTACAATTGAGATTCCAATTTTATTATCATTAAAGCTCCGGTCATTCTTTTTCTCATAATCTGTTTTAGTTTTATGATGAACTTTTGATTCTTATCAATCCTTCCCGATAGTTCAAGCTTTTCAGCATTCTGATCATGTTCAATTTGTCTAACAAAACAACCACCTGTGACTCAGACAATGTTTACGGCGGGAAGAGAAACATCAATCCTCACCGTGGAATGGGCCATGTCACTCTTACTGAATCATCCAAATGCAATGCAGAAGCTAAGGACTGAAATTGACAACGTTGTAGGACATGAAAGATTGTTGGATGAATCAGATATTCCAAAGCTTCCTTATCTTCGCTGTGTCGTCAATGAGACTATGAGACTGTATCCTGCGGCTCCACTACTACTTCCTCGTTATGCATCTCAAAATAGTAGAGTTAGGGACTATGACATTCCAAAGGGACGATTATATTAGCTAATGCTTGGGCCGTGCATAGGGATCCAAAATTGTGGAAAAGCCTGAAAAGTTCATGCCAGAGAGATTTGAGGCTAAAGAATTTGGGGAAAAGAAGAGATCAATTTCAAGTTTCTACCATTTGGGATAGGGAGGAGAGCATGCCCGGAGCCAATTTAGGCATTCGGAATGTTTCTTTGGCGGTTGGTGCATTGATTCAGTGTTTCCAATGGGAAAAAGTTGGAAAGGAGGATGGTGCTATGGACATTAATTTTGAAAATAAGATCACTTTGGCTAAGGCTAAAACTTTGGAGGCCATGTGCTTTCCACGCCAAGAATCGATCCAACTTCTCTCACAACTCTAAAAGCCAGCTTATGCTAGAGTTCCAGTGGGGAGGAAAAGAAGAGAATCTCCCGACTAATAATGTAAGGCAATGAACTTTACAATATATATTGTTGAGTAATATAGGAATAGATTACTTTTTGGTGCAGGGCCACGAGCTTGTGCTGGGACTAATTTGGGCAAAAATGTTGTAGCACTTGCTGTAGTAACCTTGATACAGTCCTTTGATTGGGAGATGAAAAGAAATGAGAAATTGACATGACAAAGTTCCCTTGGAGGCCCTCTGCCAACCTCGTCAAACCATGATCATTTGTTATCCAAGGGAGTAACTCACGTCCTTGTAGCCAACAACCATCATCTCTTGGAACATGTAATTTCTAAGTAGAAAGTACCTTATGCAACTGTAAGCCCTCTCTGCTACCAAAATGTTGTTTTAATGTTGGAGTATTTTGTTACAAATTGAAGTTTTGAACTCAATTGATGTAACCTACATGCATATATATCTGGAAATGTTATGTGTACTACTGAGAATGATCTGCAACCTACACGTCTTGCTTCTTTCTGATTTCTCATTAACAGTAAAAAAAACTTGAATCCTCAAAGTTGCAAGGCTTTTTCATGGCATTTAGCTTCATATTTCCTTCAACCTGACATGGAAGTAAAATAAAATGATTCAATACCGTCAGCAGATTGATCTCATCCAGGTGAAATAGGGATGTTTAATGCTGAACACCTTGCATTTTCAGTTTTACTGAAAATAAATTATAGGATCATCCGAAAGTACACAGCTGACACAAACTTGACAACACTTCACAGCATCATACCACCAATCCTAACCGACTGCGCTACTGCAATGCTGTTACTGCTTATTCACAAGGCGGCTGAGAATGAGAACAGGAAGATCCCATTCATTACTCTAGCTTCACATTCTTATAATTCACGTAAATTAGCAGAAACCATGATGCCAACTATTACTAGAAATTTCTGTTCTACCTTCCTTGCAATAAAAAACATTATACTATAAGAAGGGGGAATTTGATGTAGGCAATCAAAAAATAGGGACTATGACTGAAAAAGAAAAGCAAACTAGGATTATGTTTTTCAGTTGGAAAACAAATTAAAAGCATGATCCGTACAAAAAACATATTGTTTAGCATAGGAATCAAAGGTAGCATTGAGAAGTACAGTGTTTATCTGTCCTCGGATATCTATGCAGAATACTGATAAAGCACCGCGGTTTTTTTTTTGGTAACTTTGTAGGCAAAAGAGTTAGAAATTTCAGTTGAAAACTGATACCTATTTTAATGAGTGATTACTGGGCCATCTTAGCTTAACGCCTTCGACAAATATTGTTAGTGAAGCGTAGTACTGTTATTTCTATTCCATAAACGTGGTATTAAAGGAAGGAGCAAATGATCAGGGTCTCTAATATCAAGCCTTTAAGCAATGGGAAGATATCGTGAAAAACCCATTCTTTTGCATCTGTGGTGAAGTTTTAAACTTCGGAAACCAGTCGATTAAAGATTGGCAGGTAGAAGAAAAACATTAAGAATGCAGAAAAATTGATTTAGCTGTTTGCATGATGTTAGAAAATGGTCATAATCATATCACAGCATCATGTTTCCGAAGCCGGTAGCGTGTTAAACTGCATGATCACATCATATACATGCATATATCTACCAGATATCAAGTGAGAGCAATTGTGAAGACAGTAAACATTGCTTTTCTGTTTGGTGGAGTTGTCGTAGAAGTTCTCCCAACAACACAACAAAATTTAGATAGGGTCAGGAGTTACCACATGTATTATAGAAGGAGAATGAAGCATCAAAACCTCTGATTTTGGTGGTGTTTATACTCTGCAGTCACTGCTTGGAGGCAGTACTGAAACGACAACAACTATCTTGGAGTATTCAATGTCACTTAGATTTAGACCTGCGTTGGACAAGATCGTTTGTTAGAGGAAAATGACCTCCCAAAACTGAATTATCTGAACAATGTGAGTTTTTTCCCAGCCTAAGTAAGAAAAAAAAAAGGTAGGAAAATTTTGTGAGTTTTTGGTTCTTGATGCCAAGAATAGAGAGTTCGCATTTGCCAAATGCCGCCCAAAGAATGGGCGCATTTGCTAAATCGCCAAATAATGGAGCATTTTCATTACAATGTTTTAAATAAAATTTATTATTAATTATTATAACTAATTATGTTATTATTTTGAATAATGATAGTAATTATATTCTTATTAATTAGTATGAATAATTAAACTGATTATGTTTGCAAAAATATTATTATAATTATTCATATGTATATTATTAATGTATAATATTATTGGGAAATTTGCATATATAGCGAGGTTAAGTTGACTTTGCAAATATAGCACTCCTTTTTCTTGCAAGCATAACTTTAGGGTTGAGCAAAGACCACATACCCTATCATGCTTCTCTGTACGAAACATAAAGAGACAACACTTCATCTTCATCTTCATCTTCATCGATTCAAGAAAATTTGCTCTCACATCCCATTATTTGCACTTCTTATTATTCTCACACTATTGGATCATCATCTTCAAACAAGAAGAGCGATAGTGGAGAAAAATTCGTTGTGGGAGATATTAGTTGAAATTTACACAAGTTGAGTGGGTTTGTGAACTTGTGAAAGTAGTCGAGCCTAAGTCAGTATAGGTCGAGCAAAACATTAGGTCGAATACAAGATCGAGTCTAAGGTCGAACAATAAGTTTGAGTAGTAATTGGTTGAATATTAGATCGAGCTCGACCTAAACTCGACCTAATACTCGACCTACTAGATCGAGTTAAATTTAAAAAAAAAAAAAGAAAAAAATTTGAAATTTTTTTTAAAAAAAAAGTTTTAGGGTCAAGTTCGACTCCATGCTCGACCTAATGCTAGACCTAAAATAAAAAAAAAAAAATTTTTTTTTTTTTATTTAGGTCGAGCATTAGGTCGAGCATGACCTTAAAACTTTTTTAAAAAAATTCAATTTTCTTTAAATTAGGTCGAGCATTAGGTTGAGCATAGGGTTGAGCATGGGGTGAGCTTGACCTAAAACTTTTTTAAAAAAAAATTCAATTTTCTTTAAAATTTAGGTCGAGCATTAGGTCGGCATGGGTCGAAACTTGACCCTCAAACTTTTTAAAAAAAAAAATTTAATTTTTTTAAATTTAACTTCGACCTAGTAGTAGGTCGAGTATTGGAAATCGACTATTAGGTCGAGCTTGATCTAATATTCAACCAATTCTACTGGACTTATTGTTCAACCTTAAACTCGATCTTGTATTCGACCTAATGTTTTGCTCGACCTAAACTCGACTTAGGGCTCGACTAGTTTCTTTGAAGTTCACAAACCAGTTCAACTTGTAAATTTCAACTAATATCTCCCATGAATTTTTCTCCTTGTCACATGTACTTGTTTGAAGATGATGATCGATAGGGTGTGAGAATAATAAGAAGTGCAAATAATGGGATGTGAGAGTAAATTTTCTTGAATCGATGAAGATGAAGATGAAGATGAAGTGTTGTGTCTTTATGTTTCAGAAGAGAAGATGAGGGTATGTTGGTCTTTGTTCAACCCTAAAGTGTTATGTTTGCAAAGAAAAAAAGGAGGGTGCTATATTTGCAAAGTCAACGGTCAACCCTGCTATATATGCAAATTTCCCAATATTATTGTGAATATTATTATTATTATTATTAATTAGTATGAATAATTATTTTGATTATGTTTGCAATAATATTATTATAAATATTCATATGTATATTATTTTAATATAATATTATTATGAATATTAATATTAATTGATAATAATAGTAATAAATTATTATTATGAATATTACTCATATGTAATTGTAATTCTTATAGTAATACCTAAAATTAAGTGTTAATAAATAATAATAATAATAATAATAATAGTAAGAGATAAAAAAAAATATAAAGTGATAATAATAGTAAGAGTTAATAGCATTTTAAATGTAGTGTTAAGTATAAAAATTATTGGTTGCTTTGTAAGGATTGAGGTTGTGATGACACTCATTCATTTATTTATATATGAAAGTATTACAATAATTATGGATAAAATGATACTACATGTTGAGTTTTTGTTTTTAAATGTACTTTTAAATTATTTATAATGAAATGATAAATATATATGTATTAATTTTTGTATAACAAGTGGGGAATGTATAATAAAAATAAAAATATTAAAATTACAATTGTTGCATTATAATATGGCAGTAGAACATTAAGCTTTAGGGCCATGCAATCAATATATTCCTATTAAATATAGGGTTTTGAGTTACTAACACACTTTTTGTTTATTTATCTATAAAGGATAACCATGTTGGTGAAGGTATATTTAAATATAGGGTTTTGAAGGTATATTTATAATAATATACCAAATAAGTACACTAATAATAAGAGAGTGCAACCAACATTCTATCAATGTTTCGACTTTATGCTGCATTCGAATGGAGCCCTCTTATGCCCGGATCGTAACTAGAAATCGTATTTCGAGTGAAATGTACACTTGGTTGCATCCTCTCACGACTAATCAGAATGTTACATTAAGTACGAGATGAATATTTAAGTATACACAATTCCATACCGACATCATATTTCTCCATGTGTTCCTACATTGTCAGTAGAGATACATTGTCATTTAAGTAGATTGTTGTTGTAAGGGTTTTTTTCCCGATAATGAGAAGCAAATTAGAAAGGGAAAACATTCAAGCTTGGAAGCAAATTAAAATGTTGACATTTGTATTAAACACATTTTCAGTCATCTATGCCCTCTAAGTCTTTCATGTGTCCCACAAGTAGTAGGTCTAATAGTTCTTCTCGATCTACGTTAACCTACAATCTGTTCTTCTTGAGTCACAGTCGGATTTGGTTCTTCATCTATAATTATGTTTTCATCTACATCATCGTCATCGTTATCATCATTGTTCTCATGAGCGTCATCCTCATTCATTGCCTGTGCAGATATTTGTTGTGGAGTGCCCATCTCCGAAGAATGGAAGACGCTAGATGATGGCTGATCGGTTGTATAAAAAATAGTAGATGAATGAAGAACATGTGATGTGGCCTGCGCAGATGCACTAGGCTGAAATGACCTCGACTGTGTGGAACCACCTAAAGGATCAGGTATGTTACCTCGACGAAGTCGAGACCCTCTACCACCATGTCTACGACCTCGTGCATTCCTAAGCTGTCTAGCAATGCCGCGGGGATCCATGATGTGCTGCATATCCCGATCCACGATCTGTACTGGGCTAATCTCTAATATATGTAAGATGAAAGGTAAGAAATAACACCACGCGAGACTATTCACTACGTATATTGCACATTCAATATCAATCAAAGATTAATAGCTTATACATTTGTTACATTCTGATTTTTAGTGCAATAAACTAATCAAAATTAAGTACAAAATTTTGGCTTCCCCATTTAATTTGTGCAAACTTTTAACGAACAAAATTACATTTTTATTGAAGGGTTTAGATAGCTTAGAAAAGTTTTATCTTTGGGAGAAAAGAATGCAAATCTTTTGAGTCCTTTATTTCTAGAGAATAGGAGTCGAAAGATATGTATATAACAATTATGCGGCAAAAGATTTTTTTGAGAGTTATCTATGAATCAGTTCATTACCTAATTTATATTTTTGGAACTGAAAATCAAATCAAAGTTTAAAAATAAAAGCATTAACAGGTCAGAATTAACGTTTTCAATAGGTATTTGTTTAATTCATAACGATAAGAATCTCTCAAATGAAACAAAATCCAATAACAAAATTTAGAAGAGGAGAAACTTTCAAAGGGAATGAATCCGAGAGAGAAAGGAAAGAAAACTCCATGGACAACCATTTAAAAAAGGTTAGATGTTAGAAATCTACACGTCATTGAAGATTCTCCACGAAAAAAAAATCAGTAAGAAAAGGAATGCAAGAATATGAAAGAAAAGTCATAAAAGTTTCACATTAACTTAGAGAGAGAGATTCACTTTGTTTGGTTCGACTGAAAAACATTGTTTGTTGCTAACCAAAATTTAATATGCTTTTCCGCCATGCCGATTTTGATAGTAATGATTAATGAAGACACTCACAACTGTTAAAAAGCAAGACAAAATTGATGTAATATGCTTTTCCGCCATGCCGATTTTGATAGTAATGAAGACACTCACAACTGTTAAAAAGCAAGACAAAATTGAAGGACCCCATCTTTCTCTTACTATTGACTAAATTCAGCAATTGAAAGTATGGACAAAATTGCCGTTTCCAAGTTGATAACAAGCGCCTAAAACCCCAAGGATAAAACATTTCTCATTAACACAAAGATTATCATAATAAAACAAATAAGAAATCGGAGCTAGTAAAAAGTTAATTCCAGTTAAATTGATCTTACAAACTCTCTCTTTTAATTAATTATTCAGTTCTATTTAAAAAGAATGCAGTCAAATTGGGAGGGGGACATATATAAACTCGAATGAACCAAACTCCAAAAACAATTTGCATTAAAGATCAAATCCAACATTGAAGTTAAAGTGAATGGTTATCTAACGTCAACATGAAATATAGTATTATTCTCGTCCCCAGTAACCGCCCCCCTCCCCCCAAAAAAAGGTTCAATTTCAAAAAAAATTCATTATCTACAAAAAAGTTTATTTTTTGTGTGAAAATTTTATATTATCTGTATTAATAATGACAATATGTAATTCAAATTAAAAAAATAAGCATAAAAATTAGAGATGGCAACATGACAAGTTTGAGATGGGTGGAGCCAGTTTATTTTACCCTGTCCTGTCACGTGCCTAGCCACCTGCTCTGCCTTGCTTCGTTTCCCCTATTATCAAGGTTATCAATAAGTTCCACAAGCAAATCCTATTATTTAGTGAGAACATTAATAGTTGGTTCAGCTTCTTCATTTGTATTTGTAGAGAAACTGTCCATATCATCTTTTTTTATTTGGTTGATCTGGTTTTCTTGTAGCTCGATTCTCCGTTGCTATACTCATTGAGAAGATTGGAAAATTGATTGAGAATATTTTCATCTAATTAAAGTACTTGAATTTTTCTTTTGAGTCGACAATATCGGGCGATATGTCCTGGTTTATGGCATTTGTGGCAGATTATATTTGGTAGGGTTGGTTTAGAAGGTTGTTGGGATTTTGTTTTTGAGGAGGAAGAAGTTTTGTGGTGTGGAATTTTTTGCAGGATGAATAGGTTGAATATTTGGATTTTGTATAAGTAGTTTTGTAGGGTTTCTTTTTATACGTTGGGTGGCAACTGGGTAAACCAAACTACTCACAAAAGGATCCTATGTCACATCTCTACTGAGCTCTGTCTTTTGCAATTTGCCTGAGCATTTTATCTTGTCTGTAGATCTTTAGAGCAACTTGTTGAATGTGACTTGTAAGTTGTCCATAGGTAATCTGTTCATATAGAACCACTCCATTATGTTGGGATCGGAGTTCATCCCTTACTATGTCTCTTAAGGATTTGGGTAGGCCGTCAAGAATTTTTTCTTCCCGATAAGCTTGATTACCATCAAGTTTGGCATAGGCTCATGTGAAAAATGTGTCCTTGTACCACTTGAAATTAGATAGATTTTTGCATTTTAGATTATTGAGTAATTCCGTAGATCTATCTCTAAAAATCCCTAGATTTCTAATAAATGTTTTTGTAATCGTAAATAATAGTGGATACTGCATCAGATATTGTATCCCCATCTTGTAGGATTGGTTCTCTTTGCTCATCTACTTTAACAGTTTGCATTATATTTTATTTTTCAGTCTCTATAAGGTGTTTGTCCAACTATCCTTTAAGTTGACCTGCAAAACCTACAACAAGAATATGTGCTACCAGGGAACCAGTACAGGCATGAGACGTTTGATAGGCTGTGGCCACCATAGTCATTTGTTGAAGAATCATCATAATATAGTATTTAGATTGGCCATTTACATTCCACTCATAAATGTTATTAGCATTGTAACTGTTATGTAATACATTTGGCTTTTCCTCCAATGTAAAGTTTGGATGACTCACCCTTGTATAATAAAGTTTCTGAGATCTTTTCCAATTGGATAACTAGTTTTGCTAGTAGATGCACGATGTTTTAATTTGGAAACCATTGCTCTTTGAGAGTCTTGTTCAAAATATACTTCTACTTGAACTTTCTCATTTGTCAAGAATACACGAATTGGTTTACTAAAACTGATGTTGGCTCATTTGGTTTTTGTTTAGATTTTGGGGTTGTAAAGGTTCCTCTATCCTTGCTATTCTTTGCTCTAATTCAGAGAAGGCTTTATTTTGGATCTTTTTATGTAGTTTGGTTGGTATTTCACAAGGTTTAAAAAGTGGTTTTGTAAAGAATGAAGTGAATGATGATGAAGTAACAGGAACTGGCTTTGTAAGGAGAAATTCTCGTGAAGCTTGTAAATACTTATTGGTATAATTATTTTGTTCATAAATGCTTTGAATATTTCGACCATTTACAAGGTCGGTTGATTTTACTTCCTTATGCTTGAAGGGAATAGCTTTTGAATAGCTTTGATTTCAACAGACTTGTAATTAGATGTAAATGAGTTTGCTAGTGGCAATTCCAAGTTTATTGGATTTTCATCAATAACTTGCCAAATTTTAGTGACGCAGATATCTTTTTCTTCTGAAAAAGGATAATAAAGATTGTTATTAATAGTATAATGTTTGAACCAGTCAAAGAATGCAATGTGTTGCTTTAAACTGGAAAATGTAGAGTAATAAACACCTTAAACCCCTTTTCTTGCATGTTCTGTGTATTCGAAAAAAAACCATTCCCTTTTGTGCTGATTGTAAGCTGTGAAAAAAATCCTATTTCAGAATTTCCTTATTGATATGAAATTCTACACCAAGAACAGGTTCTCAAGATCTTTTGAAGTATCCGTCATAGTGGAGTAGGTTGGGGATCTAAGAAGAGTATCATTTTCAGGGGATTTTGATTTCGTTTTGACACTATACCTGGACTGAGGAATACTGGTAGTATTGTCAATCCCATGGAGTTGAGTTGACATCCCAAATGTAGAGTGTCTAGGAGAAAGAGTTTGTCTTGAAGATGGAGGATTATAATATCTCTGACTTTGAGATCTTTCGAACTTGATTTGAACAGCACCTGAGAAGTATTGCCTGATACTTGAGATGCTAGCATTTTGTTATGGTGTTGCAGGTACTGCATCTGGCAATAACCACTGTTTTGGTAGGGAAACTTGGTTCTAGGAAATGCGTCTAGATACAAACATCCTGAATCTAGCTAAGTCCATTAGAAACAATATAGTTTCTTCCCTTTTGAGTGTTTTTAAATCTCATGTATTAAAGGTTGAATTCATGGTTTTGTACTAAATCCTATATAGGATTACTCTTTGGAAAGGAAGCACTTTTGGTTTTGTAATTATTTGTTTTAACATTTAATGTTAATGTATCTAAAATATATCTATTATGCAAAGAAATAGTAAAGTTTGGAAAGCCATCAAAACAACCTGGTCCTCCGCATAGGCTAGTTTCTACCATACCTAGAAGAGAGTTATCAAAATTTAAAAATTTAATCTCTTATGCAGAGAAAGAGTGATGTATCTAATCCTTCCGCATAAGAGGGTTGGCGACTACAAATAATAAACCAAGATAAAGATAATTATATTTTGTCTATGCTTGTCTATAGTCTTTTTAGATAATAATTTAATTTGTTCATACTCTAAATTAAGAGCTATTATTTGTTCTCTTTTTGAAAGTATAATCGGATGTTAAATTCCATTTGCTATCATGATAAATTTCTTTAGTAGGTTGTTTGGGGATTTTCCAATTGTCACTAATGTCTTCTACATTAATTTCTTCTTTAAGAAACACATTAGATGAGGATGATGCAAAAGATGTAGATTCAGTAGAGAATTTAGAAAAAGAGCTGAAGAAAGAAGCCATCACAAATTATCAATTTTAAACTTCTAATCCCTTTTCCTTTCGTACATATTTATTAGGTTCCATAAGACATAATTATATATTTCAAATAACTACATTAAAACTAATATAAATTTATTAAAACTAGACTATCCTAATTTAGTTTTGAACTGCGATCTACAGTTCTCTTCAACAATAGTTCTTTAAAACTCTTCTTTAGAACCTATATGTTGGCAAACCAAGAATTTGACTTAGTTAATAAATCTATAATAGTACAAACCATGTTAAATGAAACATATAATTATAATCCCATTTTCCCCATGGCTCGATCTTTGGTTGTCGGTTAACTGGTTGACAAAAATTAACAACCAAAAACCGAGCCTATTAACCGATTTTCAATCGGGATTGAACCAAAAACCCGTGAACTGGTTAACCGATTCAGTTGGTTAACCGCTTTTCTACATATTCCTAATTTGGATCATTTTTGGGTTAAGTTACAAGTAGAATATAATTTTACAAGTTATGAACTAATCCAATGTATATAATGATCGGTTAAATTTGGATTAAATCACATTTGAGTCAAGTCAAAGCTATTTGACCAAATGGGTTAAAGTTATTAATTTTAAAATTTAAATATGTGGCCCATTAAAAATATATAGCTACCTGACTATACCGACTGGTCGACAACCAACTGTAGTTGACTTGGCTAGCCAGTAACCCAAAAAATGATGAATTATCAACTATTTAATTTTTAAAATTAATAGCTTTAATTTATTGAGACAAATAGGACCCGTTAAATAGTATATTATTATTAACCCAGTAACCCATTTTATTGGTAATTCACCTAATTTAACTCAATGTGAAAGAATAATGAGTGCATTGCATTAAATTTTTGGGATGGTTTCCTTTTATTAGCCGCTGCTACTTTACCTTATTGACCTCGGAATAATAATGACAAAAAATGATTTAGCCGAAAATGGATACGGACTATTTATTCTTCATGACATTTTGTCAAATTTTGTCGCTACATGCACTTTGACACATTATTCATTCAACTTTGGCCTTATCCAACGTGATACGTGTTTGATTTTGTTCTGTTTCCTACAAATGAAGGAATGAAGACATCACTGATCAAGAGCACTTAGCTCATAGAGTTGAGTCCCATCCCTACTCTCATACTGGTTTTCTACCTTGCCATGGAGAATCTCTACTGCTACCTGATCATCTTATCTTGTTTTCTCCTTATTCTTGCCAAAAAATTCTGTCAACAAAATCATCAAGTTACCACCTAGCCCACTTGCAATTCCAGTCATTGGCCATCTGCACCTCATCAAGAATGAACTCTATGAAGATTTAGCTTCATTATCTTCTACATATGGTCAATTTTCTTCCTCAAATTTGGCCGCAGGTCCTTTGTTGGCGTGTCTTCTCCATCTACTCTTGAAGAGTGTTACACAAAGAATGATATCATCCTTGCAAACCGTCCTCAGAGCATGGCTGCAGACAGGCTTACCTATAACTATCTTGCAATGGGAGCGATTCCTTATGGCCATTTATGGAGGGTTGTTCGTCGCCTTGCAGTTTTGGAATGCTTATCTTTCCACATCCGCCAGAAGTCCTCGGTTACCAGGAGAGAGGAAATTCAGATGATTGTTCGTTCTCTCTTTCGGGTCTCAAAGAATGGAAGCCAAAGAGTTGATTTGAACTATTGGGTTTCAGTTTATACACTCAATGTTATTATGAGGATGATTTCTGGAAGATGCTCAATTACAGAAGAGGATGCTGGAGAACAGTTGGGGAAGAAAATAATTGAAGAATTCAGGAGCATATTTTCTTCGGTTTTTACATTGAACTTGTGTGACTTCTTCCCAATATTAAGGTGGATTGGTTACAAGGGATTGGAAAAGGGAATGCTCCATTCGCACAAGAAGACAGATGAATTCTTGCAGGGTTTAATAGATGAACTTCGACAAGATAAATCTAGTTTTTCCGCTTCCAGGGCTGGAATGCACAAAGAGAAGAAGGCGGCATTGATCGAAACTCTTCTTTCTCTTCAGGAACAAGAGCGTGATTTTCTCTCCGATGACATGGTCAAGGGTATTGTTTTGGTAGGTTCCTTTTATTCATTTGATGACTTATTTTGTTTCTCTGTTTCTTTTCCTTCATGGTTGATTTGATTGTAGAGTGTTTTGTATACTATTTGCAAGTTACTATTATTGTAACTTTGGTTAAATCCACTGTACATCTACAATTGAGATTCCAATTTTATTATCATTAAAGCTTTGGTCATTCTTTTTCTCATAATCTGTTTTAGTTTTATGATGAACTTTTGATTCTTATCCTATCCTTCCCGATAGTTCAAGCTTTTCAGCATTCTGATCATGTTCAATTTGTCTAACAAAAACAACCACCTGTGACTCAGATAATGTTTACGGCGGGAAGAGAAACATCAATCCTCACCATTGAATGGGCCATGTCACTCTTACTGAATCATCCAAATGCAATGCAGAAGCTAAGGACTGAAATTGACAACGTTGTAGGACATGAAAGATTGTTGGATGAATCAGATATTCCAAAGCTTCCTTATCTTCGTTGTGTCGTCAATGAGACAATGAGACTGTATCCTGCGGCTCCACTGCTAATTCCTCATTCTGCATCTCAAAATTGTAGAGTTTGGGGCTATGACATACCAAAAGGGACAATTATATTAGCTAATGCTTGGGCCGTGCATAGGGATCCAAAATTGTGGGAACAGCCTGAAAAGTTCATGCCAGAGAGATTTGAGGCTAAAGAATTTGGGGAAAAAGAAGAGATCAATTTCAAGTTTCTTCCATTTGGGATAGGGAGGAGAGCATGCCCCGGAGCCAATTTAGGCATTCGGAATGTTTCTTTGGCAGTTGGTGCATTGATTCAGTGTTTCCACTGGGAAAAAGTTGGAAAGGAGGATGGTGCTATGGACATTAATTTTGAAAATAAGGTCAATTTGTTTAAGGCTAAACCTTTGGAGGCGATGTGCTTTCCACGCCAAGAATCGATTCAACTTCTCTCACAACTCTAAAAGCCAGTTTATGCTAGAGTTCCAGTGGAGAGGAAAAGGAGAGAATCTCCCGACTAATAATGTAAGACAATGAACTTGACAATATATATTGCTCGGTAATATAGGAATAGATTACTTTTTGGTGGAGGGCCACGAGCTTGTGCTGGGACTAATATGGGCAAAAGTGTTGTAGCACTTGCCGTAGTAACCTTGATACGGTCCTTTGATTGGGAGATGGAAAGAAATGAGGAAATTGACATGACAAAGTTCCCTTGGAGCCCCTCTGCCAACCTCGTCAAACCATGATGATTTGTTATCCAAGGGAGTAAGTCACATCCTTGTAGCCAACAACCATCATCTCTTGGAACATTTAATTTTTAAGTAGAAAATACCTTATGCAACTGTAAGCCCTCTCTGCTACCAAAATGTTGCTTTAATGTTGGAGTATTTTGTTACAAATTCAAGTTTTGAACTCAATTGATGTAACCTGCATGCATATATACTTGGAAATGTAATGTGTACTACTGAGAATGATCTGCAACCTACACGTCTTGCTTCTTTCTGATTTCTCATTAACAGTAAAAAAAAACTTGAATCCTGCTACATCTCAAAGTTGCAAGGCTTTTTCATGGCATTTAGCTTCATATTTCCTTCAACCTGACATGGAAGTGAAGTGAACTGATTCAATACTGTCAGCAGATTGATCTCATCCAGGTGAAATAGGGATGTTTAATGCTGAACACCATGCATTTTCATTTTTACTGAAAATAAATGATAGGATCATCCGAAAGTACACAGCAGGCACAAACTTGACAACACTTCACAGCATCATACCACCAATCGTAACCGACTGCGCTACTGCAATGCTGTTACTGCTTATTCACAAGGCCGCTGAGAATGAGAACAGGAAGATCCCATTCAATACTCTAGCTTCACATTATTATAATTCAGGTAAATTATCAGAAACCATACTGCCAACTATTACTAGAAATTTCTGTGTTCTACCTTCCATGCAATAAAAAACATTATAATATAAGATAAAAGAAGGGGGAATTTGATGCAGGCAATCAAAAAATAGGGACTATGACTGAAAAAGGAAAACAAACTAGGATTATGTTTTTCAGTTGGAAAACAAGTTAAAAGGCCAAATAGTTAGCAGCATGATCCGTACAAAAAACTTAGTGTTTAGCATAGGAATCAAAGGTAGCATTGAGAAGTACAGTGTTTATCTGTCCTGGGATGTCTATGCAGAATGCTGATAAGGCACCGTGTCTTTTTTTTTTTTTTTGGCAACTTTCTAGGCAAAAGAGTTAGAAATTTCAGTTGAAAACAGATACCTAATTTAAGGAGTAATTGCCGGCCATCTTAGTTTAACGCCTTCGAGAAATATTGTTGGTGAAGCGTAATACTGTTAAAGTAAGGCGCAAATGGCCAGGGTCTCTAAGATCACGCCTTTAAGCAATGGGAAGATCTTCTTTTGCATCAGTGGTAAAGTTCTAAACTATGGAAACCAGTTGATTAAGAGTCGGTGTGTGGCGAGCTTGAGAACCGTAAGGTCACGAGTTCAAATTCCCTTATCAACATCTTCTTGATTGAGATCGTTGCACAGGACTTGCCTAGTGCGATTTACATCTCCTGTGTGGTTTGCGGGCTATTACACAGGGACAGGATTTACCCAGTGTGCACCCTGTTAGAAAATAAGATGGCTCTTTTGGGCACATGTGAATGAGAAATTGCTCATTAAGGAGATGCATGAATGAAGGCCTTTCATTTTCTTGCACATTATGCATAATGTTGGTAGTTTATGGACCTTTCATTTAGTGATTCATGAATGATGGCTCTTGGCTTTTCATTTCAATCATGAATGATGGCTTTTGGCTTTTCATGCATCAAGCATAATGAAAGACTTTTGGCTTTTCATTTTAAGGATGAATGAAGACTTTTAACTTTTCATACATCAAGTATAATGAAAGACTTTTGGCTTTTCATTTCAATGATGAATGAAGATTTTTGGCATTTCATTCTCCAAATTTAATGGCTTGTCTTTTGAACATGATATGAACAAGGAAATCTCCTTTATAAATAGAGGACTTCCCATGGTGGACAAGAAGATTTTCAAAGACAATTTCCTAACTTTTCCCACAAAACTCTTTCAACAATTTCATCTTTCAAGTTTTCAAATTCTAGTAGTTTTCGGTGATAGAAGAAAGGCACAAATTCAAATTCATTGTAGCGGTCTACCTTGTACAAGTAAGCCGTTAGTTCGTCGTTGTATCCTAGGAGACAGACATCTGTTAAATCTTTAAGCACACACAGGAGGGGACGAATTTATTTTAAGGAAAGCGTCTAACGCGCCTCGACGTGGTTTTCCTCGTTATTTAGTTGTTAACGGCTAAGGTTCTATTTACTTAATTTAATTTGATAGTCAATCTTCATTGCTATATTTTCATACCTGTAGTCATCTAGATTTGTTAACATAACTATATATATATACTATTTGGATAATATACCCTTGGTAGCGGCTGCGGGTTTCTTAGTCAACAAAAGAATTGGCAGGTAGAAGAAAAACATTAAGAATGCAGAAAAATTGATTTATATTGTAAAATATTGCATCACAAGAATATAATATAACGAATCTGAGAGAAAGTATATAATAGAGAAGAAAGAATGACACGGAGATATTAGGAAAATTAGAGGAGAAATTCTTATTTCACTTTTCTTCACCACGCTCTACACCTCTACCTAATGACCAAACTATACTCCTATTTATAGAATAACAATAATGCACCTATCAATGTATTTGGATAAATACATACATGAGATAGGAATAAATATTTACGTAGGGATAAGTATCTACACTAGATAGAGATAAATACATTCATTAGATATGATGAATATTTATTGGATAGGAATATGAACAAATATTAGATAGAGATGAATATAATGAATATCCATTCATGTATTTCATAACACTCCCCCTTGAATATTCATTGTATTCATTATTTTATGAATGTGCATGATACTGTCTTGTTAAAAATCTTAAGTCGTAAAACTCAGTGGGACAAAAACCGGACAAAAGGAAAAGAAATCAGAACACAAATCTTATGATATCCTCATTTTATAGATGCATTAGTTGCCTCGTTAAAAATCTTAAGTTGAAAAAACCACGTGGGAAAAACCGATTAGGAAAAAGAGTGCAATGCATAGTTCATAATATCTCTCCTCAATTGAGCTATATAGTCCTTTGGGAGCTAATCAATCAAGCAAACAAACATCTTCCCATTTGCACTTACGTTGACAACCAGTGTCAAGTATCATAAAATTGCATATTAGTTATGAGATCAAATAAAATAATAAATGTCATATAAGGTTCATAAGCATTTTATTACATAACCAAATTAGAGAAATAATAAAAGTAATACATTTAAAGGAAATCAACTAGAAAGAATATATTAGGGACATCTCATTTGATGCTTGATTAAAGCAATCGAAGTCCTCAAAGAAATCAGAGATATCCGAGGATGCATTTGCTACTTGGGAACAAAGGCGTTCCACCAACAGAGATATTGTTGGTCTCAACATTGGTTATGGCGAGGAATAGCATGAGATTCATCACGCTTACCTTTATTTTTAAAGATGGTGGTATAGATCAACGAGTGCCTTGGTGTACGACAAGTACATGATTAGTGCGGCCATGCCGCAACGATGGCAATTATTGTCATTAGTCACCTTTTCAGCTTCTTTTCTTCATTATGATTTGAGCTAGAATTAGATTTTCTAGGGCGGTTAAATTTTCTACCACTTCTTCGAGGGCTTTGTACATGCCTGCGCTTATTGCCCTTAGTATTTTTCTCAAAGTTAACATGTGCTTTAGGCAATGCTTTTGACCCAGCAGGTCTGAGATCATAATTTTTGGGGAGCAATTCATTAGTTTGCTTAGCAGCGAAGAGCACAGAAATCAATTTTGAATATGTGGCAAATTGACGCCGTCGATATTGCTGTTGTAATACAATATTCGAAGTATGGAAGGTAGAGAAAGTTTTCTAATATTTCGCATTAGCGAGTTTGACACCGTATAACTCAAGCCGAGAAACAATATCAAATAAATCTGAGTTATAGTCGGACACTGATTTACAATATTGCAGTCTGAGATGCTACCAGTCATATTGTGCTTGAGGGAGGAAATTCATTAGTTTGCTTAGCAGCGAAGAGCACAGAAATCAATTTTGAATATGTGGCAAATTGACGCCGTCGATATTGCTGTTGTAATACAATATTCGAAGTATGGAAGGTAGAGAAAGTTTTCTCTAACAGTTCCGCATTAGCGAGTTTGACACCGTATAACTCAAGCCGAGAAACAATATCAAATAAATCTGAGTTATAGTCGGACACTGATTTACAATATTGCAGTCTGAGATGCTACCAGTCATATTGTGCTTGAGGGAGGATAACAGTCTTGGTATGATCATACCTATCCTTCAACCTTTTCCATAGAATCTGAGGGTCTCGAATGGATAAATATTGAGTCTGCAGGCTCACATGCAAATGACGACGAATAAAAATCAGTGCATTTGCCTCATCTTTTGCATTTGAAGTTTCGTTTGCAATAATTGCATTAGCGAGACCTTGTCCTTAGAGGTGCATTTTCATGTCAAGGCACCAGGATAGATAATTATTTCCACTCACTTCTAGGATGTAGAATTTGGGCTTTTCAATGTTTGCCATAATTCTTGCAAACAAGATGAATCCTTAAATTAATTAGAAGGATTTCAAAAATATCCACTGCTACTTCAGGAGCAGAATGATAAATTGATTTCACAATCAAGAAAAAGAAAAATGAAGAATTGGTAGAAGAAGATGAAGAATAGATGGAGTATGATAAAAAACCAAGAGAATTCCTACCTTGCAAATATTACTTACTCAATTAGTAGATTTTCGTCGATAACGTGTTGTAAAATATTGCACAAGTATATAATAGAACATAATGGAGAGAAATTATATAATAGAGAAGGCAGAAAGACACCGAGAGATAGTAGGAAATTAGAGGAGAAATTCTTATTTCACTTTCTTCACCACTCTCTCCACCTCTATTTAATGACCAAACGATACTCCTATTTATAGGAAAACAATGATACACTTATCAATGTATTTGGATAAATATATATATGAGATAGGGATAAATATTTACATAGAGATAAATACCTACACTAGATAGAGATAAATACATTCATTAGATATAATGAATATACATTGGATAGGGATATGAACAAATATTAGATAGGGATGAATATAATGAATATCCATTCATGTATTTTATAACAATTTAGTTGTTTGCATAATCTAATTTTAACAATAATATAGTGAACAAAACTAATAAGCATACAAAAGAAGATAATATTAAAAAGAAAATATTTAGGAAGAAATAATAGTATAATTAAAATAATAGACACGTGACAATATTATAAACTATTGCATTATACAGATTTTAGAATTATATTTACTCTAGGCATGAGGCATTGTTTTTTTTTTTTTTTGGTTTTGTCCAAAAGTAACTGATTGTATTAATTGGTAAAATTACAAGTTAATACAGTACATGAGAGAGTCATTTAAGACCTCGTCCTAACTCAACCAACCTAAGCTAGTAAATCGCGATTAACACATAGCAACCTGATAAAATGGGACTGCACCTCCTAACTAATCTAGTTAAGAGCAAACAAAATCCCTAGCTTCTTGGCTTCTACCTGCACAGCGCCCTTTATGAACATCCTGGAATAACGGACGAGGCAGATTTATCCTACACAGCACTAGCTGGCCCGCACCCCGATTCCTACACTGACTACGCTGAATAGAAGAAACGAACCGCAAAAATCCGTGTAGTGCGGCTTTGCATCGATCCTCCTATCCTTGCGTTGTCATGCTCGCGCATCATCGTGCTTGACCCTTTTTCCAACTAGGACATCAAATCTGGTAGTATGGAAACCTCCCATACTAGGGACCCCAAAACCCTTCAATAGGGATGCGTGTGAACCGCAAGGCTTATGAGGACACAAAATCCGACTACCGCCGGTCACTAAAAAAAAAAATTAAAATGATCGTTGCACTGTAGCTACAATAATTACTGTAGCTCAGTGCAAAAATTGCACCTTTGTATATATAATAGATTACTGAATGACCTTTATAAGTTATAAATTATCATTTTATTAATTTTTTTATCTATTATTAAATCATTCTAAATTATGAAATGCATTTTGAAATTGAAATTTTAAATTTTTGTCAAAATAATTCGCAATATCATGCATGTTTTTTAGCTAGTTATAATGGAAACAGACACAATTGATTAGATCTAACTTATTTTTGAAACAACAATTCGCACGCACCTTTATATATGTGCTAATACATAGAACATGTAGATTTTAACTAGATTTGTTTGATGTTTTTATTGCTACTTGTGTTAAATGATAAAAAAATTATTATGTTATGCTCTTTTGAGGATGGAATAAATATTAATTCACCTATCATAATAACAAAATAAAAAAAGAGAAAAACCCCTAACTTGAATAAACGAAGTTATTGTGTATTTTTTTTTCAAAAAAAAGAAACTTAGAAAAAAAAATTAATTTTAAATTTTTTAAATATATTTTTTATTTTATAATTATGATTTTAAAAAATATAAAAACATATTTTTGTACGCGGTGCATGTCGATTGCCGCCTTTGGTGCTGGCTTCAGAGTTCCCAGTTTGCACAAATGTTGAATAATTTATTGTCCTCCACAAATGGACCACCTCCGAATAGGCGGGGAAATGATTTCCTGCCGTATCATGTTGGAAATTGACAAAGAGGCACGACATTGATTCACGTTACGTTATCACCACAAGATAAAATAATAATACGTGCCACACGATGTGACCATCGCATAGTTGTCAAGGAGGCAACCAAAAAAGTCAAGGATCGGAGTGCAAAAGTCAAGAGATCAAAACTTGGTTAGTTAGATCGATTACATAGTTAATAAAAAAAATGAGATGATAATATTAGTATATAAAAATATTAGATATAAATTATTTTTTTTTTTATAATACAGTTAAATTTAAATTTAGCATAAATGATATGACACTCTAAGTGTATTATGATTCAATAACTTTTGTGGAAAATAATATAAAAAATATTTTAAGTAAAGAACTAGTTAAAAATTATAAAAATACTCTAGTATAAATATTGAGATATTTAATTTTAAAGAATTAAAAACTTAATAAGTGAAAAAATTCAAATATATTGACATAAAATATGAGTTTTATAAAAATTTAGAATCAAAATATAACTTTTAAAAATTAAAATTAGGTTTTGTAAAAATAAGGCAACCACCTTGGTTTTGGCTAGTCATATCGGATTTTGATGGGGTTTCAAATCAGTTTTTTTGGTAAAAGTTAGACTGAATAAAAACCACGGGGCATGAGTTAAGTTGAAGAAAATTTCAAACTAAAAATCTCACGCGGATTTGACATTAGAAACATGGCACTAGGGGGTGCAATTTGCTTGTGTCTTCTCAAGTTTGGTGGTAGCAACGCAGTCCACGAACGTGCAAAACTTATCATTTTAAATTATATTTATATTACCGAACAATCTTTGTAAGTTATACATAATCATTTTATTTATTTTTTATCTTTTGTCTTTTTCAAAAATTATTTTTTTTCATTATATGTATAATTAATAACATTTAAATGTAAGATTATGCACGAAGTATTTTTTTGGTTTTATCTTAATCTATGCCTCTTATTATCTTTGGAGATCTTCCTCCATTAGTATGTTTTATCCTATTTATTTTAGTGCGAATAATAAGTTTATTAATATGTATTTATTCTATGTCCATACCAGGGAGGATATATGTTATTTTATGATTTTGAATCACAAAAGAGATTTCGAGAAATGAAATATTAAATTATTCTAAATCACAAAATGCATTTTAAAGTTGAATTTTTGAATTTCTGTTGAAATAATTTGCTATATCATGTATTTTTTTTTGTTAGTTATAATGAAAAAAAAGACACAATTTGATTATATCTGATTTATTTTTGAAATAACAACTCGCAAACACTGCTAATACATAGAAAATATAGATTTTAACTAGATTTTTTGGATGTATTTGATTGCCATTTGAGTTAGATTATAAAAAATTATTGTGTTCTACTCTTTCGGAGGATGAATAAGCAATTCAATAACAAAAAAACTAACACACAAAAGACAAATGTAACTTGAATAAATGAAGTCATTTTTTTTTCCAAAAAAAAAAAAGAAGAGTTCTATCATAATAATTTTTTAAAAAAATTATAAGGATTTATTTTGTAATTAATTCAAACCTCAAGGATAAATGCAATAATTTTTATTGATTTTTTCGTTTTCCATATTTTCTCTCTATTGACTTTGACATACTTTATATATAAGGAGGTGTTAATAATTTTTTTAAAAATACAAGAATCTGTTAATAATAAGTTAAAACTATAAGAGGAGAATGTAATTAATGCAGCGGTTAATTACATCCTATCATTTAACAATTTTTGCATCTTGCCACCATTGGTTGGAGGGGCAAACTGAAAATAAACGATTTTCTACTTAGTCTATGTGAAAAATTTTGTATTTGAATGTATGAAAATTTTAATTGGATTTTTTTTTATAAAAAATAGTATTTTGAAGGGAAAATAAATTTTTTATTGGAGGGAATTTTTTTTTAAATTACGTGAAGAGAATTTGAGAGAAAAATTTTGAATTTTAAAATAAAAATATATTTAAATATTTTATTTATTTTAACTTTTAACTATAAGCCTCCAGATCGCAGATCCGATCCATGCCAGTCAAACCCAAGCCTCTTGACATTACAATGAATGTCTTGAATTTACACGTCTCCTGCACTTTCAAGGCTTCGGAATCTTTATTCAATCAAATTGCACAAAAAGTCTATGCCAATTAATAATTAAGGTTAGACAATTGCAGTTCGAGGATAGTCAAAGATAGTGATGTGTTGACTTTTAGATTTCCCAGTTTGCCCAAATGTTCAATAATTCATCGTACCCGGCAAATGCAATAAATGCATCACCCTTAAATTCCAATAGACGGGGAAGATGATTTCCGGCCTTTTCACTTAAGAAATTAATGAAGAGTACGACCTTGATTGATGTTCTGTTGTCACCACAACATGAAGTCACCGCCCACAAGTTGTCAGTTGTCACGGAGTCAGCCAACAAAAGTCAATGTTTTAAAAAAATTAGATTGGAGAGCAAAGTCAAGAGATCAAGGGGCACTTGGCTTAGGAGGGAGAATGCAAAATATAATAATAAATTATTTTATTATAATTGTGTTAATTAATTTATGTTAAATAATAATAATAATAATAATAATATTGTTTCAAGTAGGTAAAATATTGTTTTTACAATCTTGGTTCAGAATTTTTTTTTGATAATTACTTTTATACCCTTAAAATGAGAAGGGATGAAGGATATTTCAATTTTGATATTTGGAATTATTGTTTACGAAATGATATCCCTTAACCAAAGAGAAGAAATCATTTCATTCAAATTTCATTTCCCCCCAAACCCCTCAACCAAACACCCCCTAAAGGTTAGTCAATTGGATTGATCTTCCCAATAATAAAAAATTAAATTACTTTATTACAATGTAATAAATATAAATTAATTATAAAAATATTAATATTAGTATATAACTATATTAGATATAAATTATTTAATTTTTTAGTATAGTTAATTTAAATTTAATATAAATTGTATGAGATTCTAAATGTATGATCCCAATAATTTTGTGAAAAATGATATAAACAAAAATATTTTACATAAAGAGTGAGTTAAAAATTCTAACAATTCTTTTGTGTAGATATTTACAATATTCAATTTTAAAGAATTAGAAACTTTATAGAAAAAAATTCAAAGTATTCACATAAAAGATGAATTTTATAAAAAAAAAAAATTAGAATCAAACAATAATTTGCAAAAATTAAAGTTACGTTATGTTTTGTAAAAAGAGGGCAGTGGCCTGGTTTAATCCCAGTTTTGGCCTGTCAAACTAAGTTTTGATTGTTTAAATTGGTTTTTCAATATATATGGATCGAACTTATGGCTGATTTCCGGTTAAATCAGTTCGACCAATCATTACGGTCTAATTTTAATAACATTGCAAAAAGTATAAGCATGAGTTAACTTTTAGAAAATTTCAAACTCTCACGAGCTTTTAAAATAGAGGGGGGGTATGGCACCCCGTGGTTCAATTTGCTTGTCTCTTCTCAAGTTAAGTAGGATTTATGGCTGTATTTTAAAACACATTTTTGTATTTTTTGAAATAATGATGGTAAAATAAGAGATATACCAAAACTTGAAGAAAAAAACAATCTTAAAAGCATTAAAAAGGTTGTCCAAACAAATCTTTAGTTTAAAGTCTTCCAAGTCCATGATAAGGTCACAAACTGCGGCCAGGCACCAACGCCATTACATTGGCCTCCACAACCACAAAGCTGAAAATGAACGATGTCTCCACAACTAGACATTTTGGATCTTATCTAGATTCGGGTTAGCAAGAGGATTATCAATGACGAAAATACATTTTTACGTGTGTGTATATATATAATAGGGTAGCAAGAGAGTTGGACAAACACTAAAATAAGAACGAGAGTTGTCCCCGTTCTCAGTTTTGCTAAATTTGGCGTTGTTAGTGGCAAATGGGAGAGGAAACTTGGTTCAACTTGGTTCTCTTCTTTACCATTCTTGGTTTCTTTTTCAGCTACTCATTTCTCAAACAAAAGAAGCCAAAAAATTTACCACCTGGGCCTCAGGCTCTTCCAATTGTAGGCCATCTGCATCTCTTGAACTTTAAGCAGCCAATTCACAGAACTTTGCAACAACTCTCGAGGAAATATGGCGATGTTATGTTCCTCCAATTGGGATGTCGAAAAGTACTAGTAGTTTCTTCAGCAGAGGCAATCGAAGAATGTTTCACCAAGAACGATATCATATTTGCCAACCGCCCTCAACTGCTTTCTGGGAAGCTCATGCAGTATGATTACAGTACAATTCTCCTGATCCCTTATGGCGACGTGTACCGAAATCTAAGGCGTCTGATAACTTCAGAACTTCTCTCTGCCAATCGTGTGTCCATAATGAAGAACATCAGGGAAGAGGAAGTCCAGTTATCACTGAAGGAATTATATGGTGATTTTTCTGATTTGAAGCCAGTGAAGGTGGAAATAAGATCAAAGTTATCAACGCTTTTCCTCAATATCCTAACGAGAATGATTGCAGGAAAGAGGTATTATGGGAAGGATGTGATCACTGAGGAAGAAAAAGAATTTCACGATATTATGAGGGAAGTGGTAGAGCTTGTGGGAGTATATAACTTGGAAGATTACTTGCCAGTTTTTCAGTGGGTAGATGTTCGTGGGATGAAGAAAAGGATGATGGCCTTGATGAGGAAGATGGACATCATATTCCAAAACCTAGTTGAGGAACACAGAAAAATTAGAACTGAAAACATTCAGGCATCTGAAGTCTCTAGCGAAACCAGCACAGATAGGAACACCAGTTTCATTGATGTTATGCTATCGCTACAGCAAACAGAGCCTGAATACATGTCTGATACGTATATCAAAGCTACTATAGAGGTAAGATTACTAGCTTCAAGACAGCTAACAAATGGGAAAACTAAATGTACTTCACCACTATTTATTTGCTTCAGTTATCACCATAATAATCAGTGTATGTATGATGCATTAACACATGCACATCTATTTCTGTTTAAGCAAATCATAAATAAGCTAAACAAATAATTTGCCACCTCTGGATTTTACTTGTTCAATACATGACAACAGCATGCTAAGCACAAAACAAATATCTGATATTTGCCTTTTGCTTGAAGGCATTGATCTTTGCTGGGACTGATTCCTCAAGCGCAACAATAGAGTGGGCAATGGCGCTTCTCCTAAACCACCCAGAGGCCAAGAAGAAAGCATTGGCTGAAATAGAGAGTTGCGTTGGGCATGACCGCCTACTGGATGACAACGACCTGCCCAAACTGAAGTACTTAAACAATGTGATCAATGAAACATTCCGATTATTCCCTCCTGCTCCAATTCTTGTACCACATGAATCATCAGATGACTGCACGGTCGGTGGTTTCCACATCCCAAAAGGCACAATGCTATTCGCCAATATATGGGCCGTTCAGAAGGACCCGAAATTTTGGGAGGACTCAACAAAATTCAAACCTGAGAGGTTTGATACTCAGGCAAACGAAGGATTAAAATACATTCCATTTGGTGCAGGACGACGAGCATGTCCAGGGGCTACTTTTGGTAGAAGGAACGTAGCACTTGTTTTGGGAACCCTGATACAGACCTTTGATTGGGAACGGGTTGGCAAAGAGGAAATTGACATGACTGAAGGGATAGGACTTAACATGCCCATGAAAGAGCCCTTAGAAGTCCTTTGCAGACCCCGTGAAACCATGAAGCATTTGTTGTCCCAACTGTGAAGGGATTAACTCAGTCCTTCAAGCATACCATTATCATACTATATATGGCTGTATAAATGGGATTATTACCCTCAAAACTTCTTTCAGAGCTATGCTCTGGAGTACAATAAATGATATTCACAGTCAATTTCGTCTGGTGATTTTTGTATTGAGAATGTAAAAATATAAAATAAGATAGCAATCTATTTTCAGCGTCAATGAAAATAGTTTTCTAACACAAAATTGTCACCTATGCGCAGATTTTCTTTCCCTGCTCCCCTCAAGCTGATCCTCACCCAACTTTCTTACTTTTTTTTTTTTTTTGGAATAATGTTCATCAATTTAAATTTCATATAATCACTGCTAAGGTTTGATTTCTTCTTGCACCATTCAATCTTTGCATCCCATTTTTATTTTCTTTTGTTACTATCATACAAGTAATTGATTTTCTAAAACTTTCTTTGTTTACCCTTCTTTTATCAATGAATTGGCATTTTTCTAATATGTGTTGATTTTTAAATCATTTGTTGGTTTGCCCATTTTTCATATGATTATAACTTGAGCAGTATGTGATGAAGAAGGAAAAAAAAAAAAAAATCAGTGGCTTAGGCCAAAAGGTCACTAAGGAAACTGATATGAGGGAATCAGCAAGTCAACTTTTGGCCACATGTTTGTTAGTTGATCAATTTTTTTACGAAAGCGATAGTAGATTAATAGAGAGTGGCACAAGGCCAATGTACAAAGCCACAAGGGTTTAAAGTTTCGTGGCGTTACTGATTGAAAGCAGCCGCTTATAACCCACGAAAACAAAGTGGCAAAAAGCAAAAAGGCAAGAAAAGCAAATTAAAAGAAAAGAAAATAAAACCGCACATGACAGAAGCTAACCCCGCACTAGACGGAAAGGAGAAAACCTAGGCGACTGTGTTCAACCGCATTGAACCTTAACGCGAAGGAATGGTTGAGGATTTGGACCTAGGCACCACTAATAATACAAAATCCCGATCTATCGGGACTTTAGTCCTATACAAAATGATATTACACTACACTCAAGTGGCCAACTACATGACTATGATGAAAGAAACTACAACTTAATGTCTATCTCTCACCGCATGCCGTTGTGTGAAAACCAATCTGAGACGTTGAATAGCAACAGACGAACTCGCACCGCAAGCGTTGAATAGCGAGACGATCGTTGGATAGCACCACCGAACGAACCATCGCAAAGCGTGGAATAGCTAGCCGGTGCGCCTACTACCGGCTGGAGATAGTGCAATACCTAAAAAAAAAAAAACAAACCCTAAATTTCTTTCATCCCTAACCTTCAGCCGCCGCCCCTCTGGAAACCCAGCCAGCACCCAACAAATCCACACCACTTCACCAACAAAATTCAGACCAAGGCCAAAGAAAAACATGGCAAACCCATGCTTTTTCATCATCCAACTTCCACATCTTCTTGACTAACTCCTATGAGCAGCAATCTGAGCCTTTCTTCATCAACTCGGATGAAGCAGAACGATGAGAAGAAAACAAAAGTAAGCACAACTCAAGGTTCATTTGTCCCAATTTGCTGAAAATCATCAAAAATGGTTGAATAAACATCGGACCAACAAAAGGGTAGGAAGCACTAAAATTAGGAAGAAAATTAACTACTACAAATAAAAGTGCAGAAAATGAAGATTTGGTACCTCCCTCATCCTCCAACAGAGGAGAATGAGGGGGGTGAAGTGAATATTTTGTGGGTTTGTTACATTCGTTTGTTACTGTTCACAAGGAAAGAACAATACGCGTTGTGTCTCAGAATCTTGGTTACCCAATTTTTAGATGTTTGGCCTCTGCACTGAAAATAGAACGTTAGTTGATCAATTAAACAGCGGATTTTAAAGAATTAAGAAATCAATTTATTAATATCATTGATTGAGTACATCATAAGAGAAATATTTTATTCTGCCACTGTACATTATGCAATTTGTGTAATTTAAGACCAAAATTGTAACTTCCTTGCCAAAGTTTGCACTGAAGACGTTGTCATAATTTGTAAAACACATATGCTCGGTACAAACAGGCCAAGTTTAAAAACAAAAATATGAGTTTTTTTTAACATTGTCCGACAAAACTACAGAAAACCACATCGAATGGACAAAATTACAGACCAAAATATGGAAAACAACATCAAGAGCGTGAAAAATGCAATTTCTTATCAAAGTGACACTGTGACAAGAAGCTGTCACAATTATGGACTCTTATAGACAGGATGGGTTGAAGGCAAGTATGCAACTGAGGACGGCAAGAAGCAAGCATAAGGATGATTTCACAAAGTTCTGAGTTTTCTCTTTGGTTAATGTTCAATTGCAGACAGCAGCATTTTCAGAAAGCCAAATGGGACATGAAAATTGGTTCAGATTACTTTTCTTTCCCATATTCTGTTTCCTCTTCAACTACCTACTCTTCAAATTCAACAAGCCGAAAAATTTGCCACCTGGTCCTCGGGCGCTTCCAATTAGAGGCCATCTGCATCTCTTTAAGCCGCCAATTCACAGAACGTTGCAAGATCTCTCACTGAAATATGGCCCTGTTATGTTTCTCCAATTAGGAAAACGAAGAGTTGTGGTGGTTTGTTCTGCAGAGGCAGTCCAAGAATGCTTCACCAAGAATGATATTGTGTTTGCCAATCGTCCCCAATTACTTGCTGGAAAGCTCCTCAGTTTTAACTACCGTACGATTCCATCAACCTCATATGGTGATCACTGGCGAAACTTGAGGCGTCTGGCTACTGTAGAGCTTCTCTCTTTGAATCGCCTGTCCATACTGAAAAGCATCAGAGAAGAGGAAGTTCATTCCTACTAAAGCAACTTTATGAAATTTCTTCTGGTTTAAGGCCTGTGAAGGTGGAGTTGAGATCAAAGTTCAAAGATCTTTCGTTCAACATCATTATGAGAATGATAGCTGGAAAGCGTTATTATGGGAAGGATGCCGACAGTGAAGAAGAAAGAGAGTTTCGGGATATCACAAGTGAGGTGCTGGAGCTCGTAGGAGTTTCAAATTTGGTAGATTTCTTGCCTGCTTTTCAGTGGGTGGATATTCAAGGGATAAAGAAAAGGATGGCGACATTAAATGAGAAGAAGGATAACTTCTACCAAAAACTCGTTGAAGAGAGCCGGAAAATTTTGAATGAAAGAATTAAGGCATCTAATGCCCCTGGTGAGAGCCAAAAACAAAGGACTTCGACATTGATAGATGTCATGCTATCACTACAACAGACAGAACCTGAAAATTATCCTGACCTGCTTATCAAAGTTGTCATTCAGGTAATTCACATTTCTCGGCGCCCACACTGCCAAGATTTCCCTGAATACAAGAAATTTCTGCTAGTTTTCTCGTTTTGCTCTGTACTCACTGCACTTCACTTATTCAGCAGTAGTAATGAGGAAATATGGACATCTATAACCAAACTGCTAACGAATGCGTATACAATTGTTTTCTATTCAAGCAATCAGCAATTTGGCCATAAAATATGCGTCTTCTAAATTTCTTTTAGAATACGATGAGAGTTGGAACTTAAATTTGAGAACAGGGCAGACAGCATGCTAACCATAAATGAAAGGAAAACCTGATGATTGCTATCCTTTGCAGTTTTTGATCATTGCCGGCACTGACACATCAGCCTCCACGGTGGAGTGGGCAATGGCACTCCTCCTCAACCACCCAGAAGCCAATAAGAAAGTATTGGCTGAAATCGAGAGCTGTGTTGGGCATGAGCGCCTGCTGGATGAGAATGACCTGCCCAAACTGAAGTACTTAAAAATGTGATCAACGAAACTTAAGACTATTCCCTCCCGTTCCACTTCTGGTGCCACATGAATCATCGGACGATTGCAAAGTTTGTGGTTTTCGCATCCCAAAAGGCACAATTCTAATGGCAAATATATGGGGCATTCAAAGGGACCCAAAACTATGGGAGGACTCAACAAGTTTCAAGCCCGAGAGATTTGTTGGTTGGGAAAACGATGGATATAAATACATCCCATTTGGTACAGGGCGACGAGCTTGTCTTGGGACTAATTTGGGCAAAAGGGTTGTAGCACTTGCCGTAGGAACCTTGATACAGTCCTTTATTGGGAGAGGGTAAGAAATGAGGAAATTGATATGACAGAGGAAGGGACTTACCCTGCCCAAAAAGAGCCCTTGGAGGCCCTCTGCAAACCTCGTCAAACCATGATACATTTGTTATCCCAATTGTAAAGGGAGTAAGCCGCGTCCTTTAGCCAACTACATTTGTTAGCCGTCCCTACGATCCAAGTTGCTTGAATATTGGAGTATTTTGTTACAAGTTCAAGTTTTGAACTCAATCGATGTAACATGCACGCATATATGTTTGGATATGTATGTGTACTACTAAGAGTGATCTGCAACCAACATCTCTTGCTTCTTTCTGATTCCTCGTTGACAGCCAAAAAAACTTGAATCCTACAACATCCAAAGTTGCAAGGCTTTTGCATGGCATTTAACTTCATATTTCCTTCAACCTGACATGAAATAAAGTAAACTAATTCAACACTGTCAGCAGATTGATCTCATCCAGGTGAAAGAGGGATGTTTGATGCTGAACGCCATTCAGTTTTTGTTTTACCGGGAAAAATGTAAGATCGTTCAAAAGTACATAGAACACACAAACTTAACAAACACATCATAGTGTCATACCACCAATTCTAACCAACTGCCCTACTGCAATACTGTGACTGCATATTCACAAGGAGCTGAAAATGAGTTGAGGAATATCCCATTCAGTACTATTGCTTCACATTCTTATAGTTCAGGTAGATCAGCAGAAACTGATGTTCTGCGTTACTTCCTTGTAATAAAAATATTATCCTATAAGATAAAAAGGGGGAATTTGATGCAGGCAATCCAAAATAGGGAATATGATGGAAAAGGGAAATCAAACTAGGATTATAATTTAAGTGTTTCAATCGGAGAACCAGTTAAAGGCAAAATTATCAAAGTTATCAGCATAATCCATGCAAAACATATTGTTCAGCAGAGGTAATATCATATTACTTCAACAACAATTGAGCTCACCTTAAAGAAAATTTTCCAATTTTGGGTTTTACTAGTAGTTTATACCACAAGGCATTAGGTATTAGAGATGGAAATGAACATCATGTATGACATTTCCCTTTTTATACATAGATAAAGGTATAAAATTTGTATTTTTTTTAACAAAATATCAATGTGTGAATAAAAAAAAAAGGTAAAGTACAAATGTTTTGAGACTTCTGAGTCATAAATACTTTATTTGTTCATAAAAAAAAAAAGAATACACTCTAAAACTATCATATTTAATTCAAAATAAACTTTTTTAGGAACGAGAGAAGTATTAAATTTGAAGACAAACAAAACGAATTCAAACCATACTTATCAAAGATTTGAAGTTCAATTATGGTAAGCTAATAAGCAAGGCACCGACGTAGGAGAACAGGGGATGGCTGTAACTCAGTAAGTAGTGGATGGGATTGAGAATGGGGAATAGTCTTGAAAATATAATGGACATGACTGTAGGGCAGGTAGGCAATAATTAAATGCCGGTTGGCAGACAACGCAAAAATCGAAGTAATGGTTATAACCGTGGTTTATTTTTTAATTTGGGATATATTTATAATGTTTTAAAATATATTTTTATATTTTTATATTTTTTTAAAGTAATAATTGTGAAATAAAAATATATTAAAAATTAAAAAAATATATTAAAAAACTTAAAGACGCATTTTGAAGAGTTAACAATGCAGACCTATTGTTTAGGGATATGAAAATGATGACTCTTCTTCAATCTCAGAGAAATAAAGAACCTATAGAGTATACTGTTGTACTGTTTTGAGTGCTTAAAATCAAAGATAATATTCTAAATTAATGATGCTTGACTTTTTTGGTTTGTTTGGTAAGATGTCTAAATCAGTAGTTTCTCTGCCTTTCCTCTTCTTTTTTTTTAAATTTAATTGTTGGATGAGAGTTGTTGGATTGTAGTTTTTAGTTAAAAAAATCCTTTTGTCTTAATATATCAGAGTTATGGCCAAAGAAACCATTCAACCAAAAAAAAAAATATTCCTTTGTCTTATCTTTGTTGTATAGTTTTTCTTTAAAAACAAAAAGAAAGTGACTTTTTCTGTAAAAAATTAATTTCAAATTTTTTTGTTCATTTAGTGTAATGTAGATATAGAAATAAAACCCATTTCCTTGTGCTCTGTGTGGGGTAATAAAACATCAATGCTTACTCCTAAGTAATCCATTCAAGTATAACCAACACTTCCTTACATATTGTATTTTAAAATATATTTCTATATCTTTTAAATAATAATTATAAAATAGAAATTACCTTAAAAATATAAAAGTTATGTTAAAAATATAAAAATACATTTGAAAATAAAATTTATAAACAAACCTCACACTTTCAAAATACATTTTAGATATATTTTAATTCTTTTTAAAATAACTGTGACAACGATACAAGCATAAGCGATAAGTGCTAAAAGAGAATGCCTCTTTAACTCAAAAAGTCACTAAATTTATAAATATTTAAAAAAATGGGGCAACCAATGCCTACAAAATTTGAATTTGATGGCATCTCAGACAACTCATCGCTCTACGTTTTGTATGGACAAAATTTCAAAATATATTTTTATATTTTTTGATATAGTAATTGTAAAATAAGAGATATACTAAAAATTAAAAAAATATATTAAAAACACAAAACGTGTTTTGAAATACCAACTACACAAGAGTTTTAATGAAAAAAATATTTTGAAATGAGAATAAATAAAACTCGTATTTGAATAAAAATTTAAAATTGGGTAAAAAAATTGAAAAATTTTAAAATAAAATAAAAGTTATTTAAATGATTTTTTTGTTTTGTTTTTGAAAAGAGCCAATCCAAACATATTGTCATTCTTACCAAGGATTTTGACTCTCCCAAGTTGTTAGTCTTGGTGTGCGGCTGGCGCGTTCTGTCCTTCCCAACTATTTTATTCGGCCTTGGATAACTCGCTTTTGGATAATAAAGTTTTTGAGATCTTTTCCAATTGGATAACTGGTTTTTGCTAGTAGATGCTTGATATTTTAATTCGGAAACCATCGAATCCTTGAGAGTCTTGTTTAAAATATTCATTTGTTTATGAACTTTCTCTTTTGTCAAGAACACACAAGGATTGGTTTACTAAAGATGATGTTGGCTCATTTGATTTTTGTTTAGATTTTGGAGTTGTCAAGGTTTCCTCTATTCTTGCTATTCTTTGTTCTAATTCAGTGAGGGGTTTATTTTGAATCTATTTATGTAGTTTGGTTGGTGTTTCATGTGGTTTAAAAGGGTTTTGTAAGGAATGAAGTGGATGATGATGAAGTAACAGGACTGGTTTTGTAAAGAGAAATTCTCTGAAGCTCATAAATACTTATTGGTATAATTATTTTGTTCGTACATGCTTTGAATATTTGAGCATTTACAAGGTTAGTTGATTTGCTTTCTTATATTTGAAGGGAACAACTTTGATTGCAATGGACTTGTAATTATATGTAAATGAGCTTGCTTTGGTGGCAATTCGAGTTTATTGGATTTCCATCAATAACTTGCCAAATTTTAGTGATACGTATATCTTTTCTTACAAAAAGGGTAATAAAGATTGTTGTTAATAGCATAATGTTTGAACCATTCAAAGAATGTAATGTGTTGCTTTAAACGGAAAAGTATCGTAATAAACATTTTGAACCTCTTTTCTTGCTCATCCTATGTATTCGAGAAAACCATTCCTTTTTGTGTTGATTGTAATATGCATAAAAATCCTATTTTAGAATTTTCCTTATTGATTTGAAATTCTACACTAAGAACTCAGAGTTCTCAAAGATGCTCTTCAAGAATATCCATCATAGTGGAGAAGGTTGGGGATCTAGAAAGAGTATCATTTTCAGGGGATTCTGATTTTGTTTTGACAGTTACATGGACTGAGGAATATTGGTGTTATTGTCAATCCCATGGAGTTGAGTTGACATCCCAGATGTAGAGTGTCTAGGAGGAAGAGTTTGTCTTGAAGATGGAGGATTAGAATATCTATGACTTTGAGATCTTTTGAACTTGATTCGAACAGCTCCTGAGAAGTATTTCCTAATATTTGAGATGCTAGCTTTTGTGCCGTTGTCATGTATTGTATCTAGCAATAACCACTATTTTGGTAGGGAAACTTGGTTCTAGGAAATGGGTCTAGATAGAAACATCCTGAATTTAGCTAAGTCCATTTGAAATAATATAGTTTCTCCCCTTTTGAGTGTTTTTAAAGCTCATGTATTAAAGGTTGAATTCATAGCTTTATACTGAATTCTATATAGGATTGCTACTAGAAGGGAACTACTTTTGGTTTTGTAATTAGCTGTTTTAACATTTAATATTAATGTATTTAAAATATATCTATCATGCAAAGAAACAGTAAAGCTTGGAACGCAATCAAAATAAACTTGTTTTCCGCATAAGCTGGTTTTTACCATACCTAGAAGAAAGTCATCAAAATTTTAAAAATTTACAAATTCTTAAGTAGAGAAGGAGAGATGTATCTATTCCTTCCCGTGTAAGAGGTTTGGTAGCTACTTGTACTAAACCAAGATGAAAATAATTATATTTTGTCTATGCTTGTCTATAGTCTTTTTAGATAATAATTTAATTTGTTCATACTCTAAATTAAGAGCTATTGTTTGTTCTACCGTTTTGACAATATAATTAGATGTTAAATTCGATGTCCTATCATGATAAATTTCTTTTGTAGGATGTATGGGAATTTTCTAGTGGTCTATTGATTGACTAATGCCTTCTATGTTAATTTCTATTTTAAGAAACACATTGGATAAGGATGATGCAGAAGATGTGGAATCAGTAGAGGATTTAGAAAAAGAGCGGAAGAAAGAAGCCGTCACAAATTATCAATTTTAAACTTCTAATCCCTTTTCCGTTGGTACATATCCATTAGGTTCCATAAGACATAATTATATATTTCAAATAACTATGCTAAAACTAATATAAATTTATTAAAACTAGACTATTCTAATCTAGTTCTGAACTGCAATCTACAATTCCCTTCAACAGTAGTTCTTTAAAACTCTTTTTTAGAACCTCTCTGTTGGCAAACTAGGAATTTGACTAAGATAGTTAATAAATCTATAAAGTACAAACTATGTTAAACAAAACATATATTTATAAACCCACTTCCTTTTGGCTCGATAATGGTTAATTAGTTAAACCGGTTGACAAAAATTGAAAACCAAAACCAAACATATTAATCGATTTTCAACCGAGATCGAATTGAAAACTAGCGAACAAATTAATCGGTTTGGTCATTTAATTAGTTCTCTACACACCCCTAATTTGGATCATTTATGGGTTAAGTTATAAGTAAAATATAATTTTACAAGTTATGAACTAATCCAATTTATATAATGATGGGTTAAATTTTGATTAAATCACATGTGAGTCAAGTCAAACTTATTTGACTAAATGGGTTAAAGTTATTAATTTTAAAATTTAACTATGTGGCCCATTAATAATCTATAGCCGTCTGATTGTCACTGGCTAGTCGACAACCTATTGTAGTTTTTTTTCCCTTAAAAATAGTAGTTGTATTTGCTTCCCAAAAAACCAGCATTTACAAAGTTGCCAAATGGTAATAACATTCTTAGTACTGCATATAAGCCTAAGGTACAAAATAGAGCATATGGTTTCTTGCAACCCAAAATCTCAAAATCCCTAGGTGAAGCCATCCCAAACCGTCATCTATAGTAAATAATGCAACCCTCCCTCCTTCAAAAAGGTTACCTTCTCCACTAAAAGTCATCCTTTATTATTAGCAGCCCGAATTTCCATCCACTCTAACATTCCCATTTCCACTACCAATTTCTCCTCCATTCACTCTTGTTAGAATATCCAGTGATTTCTAGACTTCCACAACAATCAAAGAATGTAAACCGTCAGTTGAGCTCTAGCATGCCATTTACTACTTTGTTTCCTTCTGCATATGTGCCGCCACCAATCAGTGAAAGTCTAATATTCAATCCCCATAACCTTTCACTGCACCAGAGCAATTTTTCATACAAGCCTTGCTTTCCTACAATATATTAGGACATGTTCCAAATTTTCATTTTGCTCTCCACACATAGGGCAAATTAGGTCCTTTTGAATGCCTCTCTTGATAAGTTGATCCTTGGTGGGTAGAATTCCATGCCAACGTCTCTATAGAAAATGCTTAAATTTACCTTTGATATACAAATTTTCATGTTGTCCTCCATATGCCTCTCATTGTACCCCTAGTTATACTACTTTCTGCTTGGTGTGGATTCCTCATCAGATCTCGTACTAATTCCTGGTATGTTGATTTAACTATGTAAGTTCCTTGCTTATTGGGTTGTCAAATGAATTTGTTCTTCTCCCCACTCTTATCAATTGAGAAAGATAAGATAAGTTCTGCCTCAACTCTATTAAAAACTTCCCCCAATGACTTCCTTGTTCCAGTCGTTGCCCTCTCTATTCATAAGTTGGCTAACCCATGTAACCTGTTCCTAAGAATGGGATGCTTGTATAATCTTCTTTCCTTGCCTACTTGGAATTCACGGATGATCTCATATTCTGATATATTTCTCGTCACCCACTTAAAAGAGAGCCCCTTTTTGTATAATATATCTAGCTCCAAGCTAACTCTTCCACAACCAAGAGAAATTACCTTTGTGAGGAGCTACCAATAAGCTTCATTTCGAGAAACACTTAGCCTTCATGACCTTACTCATTAGAAGATTGGGTTGGGTAATTAGTCTCCACAATTGCTTGGCTATGAGGGCGTCATTAAAGAATTGAACGTTCTTAAAGCCGAGCCCCCACCCTTCTTTTTGGGAATGGCTACTTCCTTCCAAGCTTTCCAATGGATTTTTAGCTTCCCTTCCTCTTGTCTTCCCTACCCAAAAGCTGTTGTGTTCCTAACAATATCTTAACAAACATTTCGAAGTAGTTTGAAATAAGCTATAATATAAGTTGGGAGAGCATCTATAATAGCTTTGATTAGAACTTCTTTACCTACCAGACTGAGAAATCGAGACTTCCACCCTTGAATTCTTTCTGTAGTTTGTCCACTATATAGGCAAAACCTCGCTTTTCGATCTTCCTATAAATATTTTGTAATCTTTTGTTCTTGGACCTCTAGCTAGCATATAGCATTTTGTGATCCTTGGACATATTTCTATTGAAAAAATTGAGGACTTGTCAAAGTTGACCAATTGGTGAGATCTTGCTATACTTGGCCAACAATGCCTTAATCATGTCAGCTTGTTCTAAATCGCTTCACAAAATAAAAGAGACTCATCTGCAATCAAAAGATGAGTGATTAAGGGTTCATTTCTACACACTTTCATGCCCCTATAATTACCTTTTATGCTAGTTTGTTTAATCATATTCGAAAAGGTTTTGGAAATGATTAAAAACAAATAAGGTGATATCGGGTCTTCCTACCGCAAGCCCCTTGTAGGCTCAACTTTAGAAATAATTTTGTACATCAGATTTGCACACAAACTAATAGGCCTATAATGCGTAATTGAAATAGGATGCCTAACTTTTGAGATCAGGGTTATCAATGTATGATTCATTTGTTTGAGCATTTTCTTTTGAGAGAAAATTTTTTGGACAGCATTGCAAATATGCACTTTGATTACATCCCAATAAGATTGGAAAAAAAAGAGAGGTCATATCGCAGGGGCCAGGAGCTTTGTTGGGATGCATTTGAAGAAGTGCATTCTTGATTTCCTCTTTTTCCACTGGCCTTGTCAATTTTTGATTCAGGACTTGGGTAATGGATAACAGGATACCTTCAAGCCCTTCCTATATGTTTGGTGGATTGGATGTTGTAAACAACTGCTTATAGAACCCTAGAATCTCATCCTTAACCACCTCCTGGTCTTCGCAAAGATTGCCATCTCTTCTCATCAGCTGTTCTATAGCATTCTACCTCTTTCAGCTCATTGTGCTAGCATGAAAGAACTTAATGTTTTTGTTACCTTCTTGGAGCCATTGTGTTCTAGATTTCCTCTAATATATCTCCTCCTCTTGATAGGTTAAATTAAGTTCAACTTTCAACCTTCTCCTCTCTTTCCAATTCCTCCCACTCCCTTGATCTTGTAGCACTTCCCAACCTTCTTTTAAACTTAGAAATTTGCTTGGCAGACTGAATTCTTGCTTCTGACTCCATTGTAGAAGTGCCATCTTGCGCTGCTTAATCTTTGAACAAACTTGATACAATGGGGTTCCCATTTATGTCCTTCTCCATGCTTTCTTACTAAGCTCTACAACCTCCTATTTTTAATCCATCTTCGATCAAAAGTGAATCGCTTTTTCACTTGTTGCCTTCCAGGGTCATTTGGGTCAATAATCTTCTTCACTTGTTGCTTAACTGCAGTTGACTAGCTTGATTTTCGTCAAATTCCAATAACTATGTAAGAATTTGGCTAGTCAGTCACCCAAAAATAGTGAGTTATCCATTATTTTATTTTGAAATTAATAATTTTAAGTTATTGAGACAAATAGGACCCGTTAAATAGTATATTATTATTACCCCAGTAACCCATTTTATCTAATTTAACTCAATGTGTAAAAATAATGAGTGCATTGCATTATATTTACTTTTGGGTTGAGCTTCCTTTTACTAGCCGCTGCTACTTTTACCTTATTGACCTCGGAATAATGATGACAATAAATGATTTAGCCGAAAATGGATACGGACTATTTATTCTTCTTGGAATTTTGTTGCACTTTTACACATTATTCATTCAACTTTGGCCTTATCCAACTTTGGACTATTTGTTCTGTTTCCTTCAAATGGAATGAAGACATCACTGATCAAGAGCACTTAGCTCATACAGTTGACTCTCACCCCTACTCTCATCTCGGTTTTCTACCTTGCCATGGAGAATCTCTACTGCTACCTGATCATCTTATCTTGTTTTCTCCTTATTCTTGCCAAAAAATTTCTGTCCAACAAAATCATCAAGTTACCACCTAGCCCACTTGCACTTCCAGTCATTGGCCATCTGCACCTCATCAAGAATGAACTCTATGAAGATTTAGCTTCATTATCTTCTACATATGGTCCAATTTTCTTTCTCAGATTTGGCTGCCGGTCCTATGTTGTCGTGTCTTCTCCATCTACTCTTGAAGAGTGTTTCACAAAGAATGATATCATACTTGCAAACCGTCCTCGGAGCATGGCTGCGGACAGGCTTACCTATAACTATCTTGCAATGGGAGCGATTCCTTATGGCCATTTATGGAGGGTTGTTCGTCGCCTTGCGGTTGTGGAAGGTTTATCTTTCCACAGCCTCCAGAAGTCCTCAGTTATCAGGGAAGAAGAAATTCAGATGATTGTTCGTTCTCTGTTTCGGGTCTCAAAGAGTGGAAGCCAAAGAGTTGATTTGAAATATTGGATTTCAGTTTATGCACTCAATGTTATTATGAGGATGACTTCTGGAAGATGCTCAATTACAGAAGAGGATGCTGGAGACCAGTTGGGGAAGAAAATAATTGAAGAATTCAGGAGCATGTTTTCTTCGGGTGCTACATTGAACTTGTGTGACTTCTTCCCAATATTAAGGTGGATTGGTTACAAGGGATTGGAAAAGGGAATGCTCTATTTGCACAAGAAGAGAGATGAATTCTTGCAGGGTTTAATATATGAACATCGACAAGATATATCTAGTTTTTCCGCTTCCAGTACTGGAATGCACAAGGAGAAGAAGGCGGCATTGATCGAAACTCTTCTTTCCCTTCAGGAACAAGAGCCTGATTTTCTCTCCGATGACATGGTCAAGGGTATTGTTTTGGTAGGTTCCTTTTATTCATTTGATGAGTTATTTCGTTTCTCTGTTTCTTTTCCTTCATGGTTGATTTGATTGTAGAGTATTTTGTATACTATTTGCAAGTTAATATTATTGTAACTTTGGTTAAATCCACTGTACATCTAGAATTAAGATTCCAATTTTATTACCATTAAAGCTAATTTTATTACCATTAAAGCTTTGGTCATTCTTTTTCTCATAATCTGTTTTAGTTTTATGATGAACTTTTGATTCTTATCCTATCCTTCTCGATAGTTCAAGCTTTTCAGTATTCTGATCATGTTCAATTTGTCTAACAAAAACAACCACCTGTGACTCAGATAATGTTTACGGCAGGAAGAGAAACATCAATCCTCACCATGGAATGGGCCATGTCACTCTTACTGAATCATCCAAATGCAATGCAGAAGCTAAGGACTGAAATTGACAGCGTTGTAGGACATGAAAGATTGTTGGGTGAATCAGATATTCCGAAGCTTCCTTATCTTCGTTGTGTCGTCAATGAGACAATGAGACTGTATCCTGCGGCTCCACTACTACTTCCTCATTATGCATCTCAACATTGTAGAGTTTGGGGTTATGACATTCCAAAAGGGACGATTATATTAGCTAATGCTTGGGCCGTGCATAGGGATCCAAAATTGTGGGAACAGCCTGAAAAGTTCATGCCAGAGAGATTTGAGGCTAAAGAATTTGGGGAAAAAGAAGAGATCAATTTCAAGTTTCTACCATTTGGGATAGGGAGAAGAGCATGCCCCGGAGCCAATTTAGGCATTCGGAATGTTTCTTTGGCAGTTGGTGCATTGATTCAGTGTTTCCACTGGGAAAAAGTTGGAAAGAAGGATGGTGCTATGGACATTAATTTTGAAAATAAGATCACTTTGGTTAAGGCTAAACCTCTGGAGGCCATGTGCTTTCCACGCCAAGAATCGATCCAACTTCTCTCACAACTCTAAATGCCAGCTTATGCTAGAGTTCCAATGGAGAGGAAAAGAAGAGAATCTCTCGACTAATAATGTAAGACAATGAACTTTACAATAGATATTGTTGAGTAATATAGGAATAGATTACTTTTTGGTGCAGGGCCATGAACTTGTGCTGGGACTAATTTGGGCAAAAGTGTTGTAGCACTTGCCGTCGTAACCTTGATACAGTCCTTTGATTGGGAGATGGAAAGAAATAAGGAAATTGACATGACAAAGTTCCCTTGGAAGCCCTCTGCCAACCTCGTCAAACCATGATCATTTGTTATCCAAGGGAGTAAGTCACGTCCTTGTAGCCAACAACCATCGTCTCTTGGAACATTTAATTTTAAGTAGAAAGTACCTTATGCAACTGTAAGCCCTCTCTGCTACCAAAATGTTGCTTTAATATTGGAGTAGTTTCTTACAAATTCAAGTTTTGAACTCAATTAATGTAACCTGCATGCATATATATATTTGGAAATGTTAAGTGTACTACTGAGAATGATCTGCAACCTACACGTCTTGCTTCTTTCTGATTTCTCATTAACAGTAAAAAAAACTTGAATCCTCAAAGTTGCAAGGCTTTTTCATGGCATTTAGCTTCATATTTCCTTCAACCTGACATGGAAGTAAACTGATTCAATACAGTCCGCAGATTGATCTCATCCAGGTGAAATAGGGATGTTTAATGCTGAACACCATGCATTTTCATTTTTACTGAAAAAAAATGATAGGATCATCCGAAAGTACACAGCAGACACAAACTTGACAACACTTCACAGCATCATACCACCAATTGTAACCAACTGCGCTACTGAAATGCTGTTACTGCTTATTCGCAAGGCCACTGAGAATGAGAACAGGAAGATCCCATTCCATACTCTAGCTTTGCATTCTTATAATTCAGGTAAATTAACAGAAACCATGATGCCAACTATTACTGGAAGTTTCTGTTCTACCTTCCTTGCAATAAAATACATTATACTATAAGATAAAAGAAGGGGGAATTTGATGCGGGCAATAAAAAAATAGGGACTATGACTGAAAAAGAAAAGTAAACTAGGATTATGTTTTTCAGTTGGAAAACAAGTTAAAAGCCAAAATAGTTATCAGCATGATCCGTACAATAAACATATTGTTTAGCATAGGAATCAAAGTTAGCATTGAGAAGTACAGTGTTTAACTGTCCTGGGATATCTATGCAGAATACTGATAAAGCACCGTGTTTTTTTTTTTGGGTAACTTTGTAGGCAAAAGAGTTAGAAATTTCAATGGAAAACTGATACCTATTTTGAGGAGTGATTACTGGGCCATCTTAGTTTAACGCCTTCGAGAAATATTGTTAGTGAAGCGTAGAACTGTTATTTCTATTCCATAAACGTGGTATTAAAGGAAGGCGCAAATGGTCAGGGTCTCTAATATCACGCCTTTAAGCAATGGGAAGATCTCATGAAAAACCCATTCTTTTGTATCTGTGGTGAAGTTTTAAACTTCGGAAACCAGTCGATTAAAAATTGGCAGGTAGAAGAAAAGCATTAAGAATGCAGAAAAATTGATTTAGTTGTTTGCATGATGTTAGAAAATGGTCATAATCATATCACAGCATCATGTTTCCGAAGCCGGAAGTGTGTTAAACTGCATGATCACATCATATACATGCATATATCTACCAGATATCAAGGAGAGCAATTGTGAAGACAATAAATATTGCTTCTGTTTAGTGGAGTTGTCGTAGTTCTCCCAACAACACAGAACAAAATTTAGATAGGGTCAGGAGTTACAACATATATTATAGAAGGAGAATGAAGCATCAAAACTTCTGTTTTTGGTGGTATTTATACTCTTCAGTCACTGCTTGGAGGCAGTACTGAAACGACAACAACTATCTTGGAGTGTTCAACGTCACTTAGATTTAGACCTGTGTTGGACAAGATCGTTTGTTAAAGGAAAATGACCTCCCAAAACTGAATTATGTGAACAATGTTTATCAAGATTATGGAAGCAATGAACATCTTGTTGGTGTATATATGGCAAAGAAAAGGATATAAAACTTTGAAAGATAGGCTTCAAATCGTGAATTAGATTCACTTTCCTTTAGACTAAATTTGTCCACTATAGTGTGCAAACAATCAAGGACAAATTCCCTTTAGGATAAGATGAAGTTTGGTTGAATATACTATGCACTTAGTATTCCAATCCATTAGGAAAAAAGGAAAGATAGTATAGAATTTTCTAACTATTGGAGGCTTATTTTCTACAGCAAACAAAACCCCAACTAGACCTTTTATAGTGGTTGAATGTTGACCTTGAAAGGTTGCAATTCAAAGAAAATGGAGAGTTGTAACTCTTGAAGAATGAAAAGTTGTAACTCTTGAGTTGCGACTCTTGAGAATAAAAAGTTATAACATCTTGGAAATGAATAGTTGCACCTTTTCAACTTTACGATTTCCATTTTTTCAATTTTGGAAATCTTCAACACATCTCATGTTTATGAATTTACACCAACAACACTGCTGAGTTTCTTGACACTAGCAGCACTTTAGTTTGGTCAATGGAAGCAATGAACATGTGATGTTGTGATCTTACATTTTTCCGTTTGAGAAACGACCAAATTAACCACCAACTTTCTTGCCATACTTCAATAGGACTCTGTGTTCATCTTTGATGGGTGTCGAAACCACCAAAAATAATCCTTCTCTGGCTAAGTTCTGTAGAAAGTAGTGAGAGGGTCGAATCCACAGAGATTGGTTAGATTTATTCCTTAAATAAAATAATAAAGGGGGGTTTTTGTATTACGAAACTAAACAAGATTTAATTAAAAACACCAACCAAATTAAATAACTAATTAAAAATATGAGGAAAAATTAATAAGGAGAAGCTTCCAATCAAGAATTAATTTCGGTATTGATTCCTCAAATTGATCATTGATTCAAAAGATAGGTTCTTTTATCTTGAATAAATTGGTTATAGTTGTTGAAGATCCGTCCTCTAACAACCAATCTTTTCTTACTTTTTCGATAACCTTCGGATCCGTCCTATGAGTTATTTCTCTAATTAACAAACACAACCTTCGGATCCGTCCTATGAGTTATGTCTATTAATTGCATTAAGATTCAAAAAGACCCAATTACTAACCAATAAACCCGGAAATGCCGTGTTTATTTAAGTTAGATTATATATTTTCATAACATACAATCTAAGGCGTTGATTACCTTTCGATGTTGTTATTTGTCACTTGAATTAGAACAATCAACAAAAGATTAATTATTCTAAATGACTATATATTGAATTCAACTATCAAACAATAGGCCTTTTGTCTAACAATTCAATTCAATAATGTAATGAGGCATAGGAAATATATAAATACTCAAGAATAAAAGAAATAATAAAATTACCGGAACCTCACAATTGTTGGAATCAAACCTTAATTAAACTTGATTGGAAAATAAAAATTTAGCTAAACATAATTAAAAGAAAATACAAAGAAAATCAAATGACTGCCCTTTTGTCGATCCGTGTGGCTTTCGCCTTCTTCTAGTAGCTCACTCCATGAAAGGATGAATTGTGGCTGAAAATTCATTCCCTCTTCTTCCTTCTCATCTTCAAACCTTGTTTTCCTCTCTATTGAACTAGGAAAGCCTAAAAATGGGATGCCTTGATTGTCTCCAAGCCTTGCCTATTTATAGGCAAGGATTCAAGACATTTGGTTGTGCTTTTCCTTAATTCAAGGCTTTTCTTTTCCTTAATTCAAGGCTTTGCTTTTCCTTAATTCAAGGCTTTGCTTTTCCTTAATTCAAGGCTTTTCTTTTCCTTAATTCAAGGCTTTGCTTTTCTTTAATGGCCAACATTTTGTTGTGGAATTTGGTGGCCTCAATTGTGTCTTTCTTGTGCCACTTGTCTTGTGAGGCTACATTCTTTAGGAAAAATGCTTCATCTAACCATTAATCACAAAAATAATTAATATCCTTATAAACAAGCATTTTAATCAATTAAAACACAAGAGAATTGATCCAATAAATATGCAATTATACACTCTATCAAATTCCCCCACACTTAAATCAAAGCTTGTCCTCAGGCTTGTATGTGATCAATACCTTCCTCTCATTTCCATACCTTTTTTCAACCCATCCACAAATAACTCAAAGTCATTACACATTAAAGATCTAAATTGGAATAACAAATCAAAGAATAAGTATTCATAGCCTGATTTTTCAAAACAAAACATATGCATCTCATCAACCCTAATAATTTCATCGAAATCAAATGCATCAAAATTTGATCACGTCTCACAGTTGCACTCTAATCACTCAAAGTGTTTAGGGTTCATTCAACACTCAAACCAAATATAGCATGTCATTACCATAAGCTTGCTTATATATCACATCTCCACCACTAATAATATAAATCCATGCAGAAATCAAAGGGTCTTGAAAATGGTTGTAATGGGGTTTAGGTAAAGGTAGGTAAAAAGAAAGAAAAATATAGGCTACAGATATCAAGATATATAGAAATTTCCTTGCATGACTCAAAAGTAACAAATAGCATAGTAGAACCACTTTCTTTATTCCACATAACATGCATTCTTTTTTTTCTTCTTCTTCTTCCTCTCTTTTTTTTTTTTTTTTACAACTTCACCATACAATTGGACCAATTTGTACACAATGAATTTACTTTGTCCAATACTTGTAGGGAATACTTTTCACTTCTTCTTCTTCTTTTTAGTGGTTCTTTCCTTCGGAATCAACAAAAAATTTATCATGCAATTCATTCGCACATACTCTTGATCAATGATTCAACGATGGTAAACAAAGACAAGGATTTAAGGCTAAACAATGTGGTGTTATAATAAAGAAAGGCTAAGGCTCAAAATTGGGTGACTAGGGGTATATATAATATAAGGTTAAACTTTTTTTTTTTTTTTAGAAAGTTTAAAATTGGTAATCCTAAATGCCCTTATCATTTTTCAACACGAATCCACAATGTGATCTCAACATGTATAACAAAGCAAGTTCTAGAATGATTATACCATATTTGTCAATCTCAACAAAGAAATATGTGAGCATGAAAAAGAAAATGCTCTTAGGCTCAAATACTCACAATGGTTTCAATGTATCAAATATTGCACATTCTCATTTAATTCATTCATTAAAATTAACAAGATGCTTTAAAAATTTCCAAACAAAGCTAATCATACTCATCTCATTCATACATTCCAATCCAAATCACTAATGCATATAACTCAAAATTATTCTAAATGAGCATTAAAAGAGTGAGAAATTTCAAAGAAGATATCAGAATGTCAAACCTACTTGAAAAATTTAGAAATAATCAATGAAGCACAAGACACCCCCCACACCTAAATCATACGTTGTCCTCAATGTATGGAAAATATGCACACGCGGACAAGAAAGAAAATAAAACAAACACAAGGGAACAAGACATTTCCGAACCGATGTAGACAAGCTGAGTGGTGAAGGTGAGGACATCCTTTATGAGTGAAGAGAGCATGAAGGATCGACGATGCTATGGCCATGGTGAGCATTGGGTTGTAGAAGAAAATGTAAAAAGAAAAATGAAAATGAAAAGGAAAAACCAAAATAGAATTTCAAATCTCTTTTTTTTTTTGGTGCTACTTTGTAATAAAACAAAGCAGTCAACATAATAAGATAACTAATCAAATTAAACTTAAATGACAAGAAAAAAAATATAAATAAATAATTAAAAATTTTGGGTTGCCTCCCAAAAGCGCCTTCATTTAACGTCTTTGGCTAGACGTCTCCACTTCTCTTTAAGTTATTAAATTTTCACTAATTGTTTGGACCACACTTGCATTTTCTCACAAGCTACCATTGCCTTCTCATTCACTTCTAATTGTGCATTCAGTTCAACTTGACTTATACTTGTTTTTTCTTCAAAAACATCCTGCACACTAAAATTAGTAATGTTAATAGAATTATGTGCAACTGGTTTGTTGAAGTCATAAACCATATCTTGAAGATCATTATCTTTCACAAATTCTTGTTCAAAAATCTGCACTTCTTCAGAAGTCAAACTATTATCAAGTGCAATTTTTACTTTATCCTTATCACAAAAATCAAATGTTTTCTGAGCTAGAGTATCAATAGCATAAACAGCACATACATCATTAGGATATTTCATGGCAGCATAAATGTTAAACTTAATAATCTCACCATCAAATTCCATAGTTAATGTACCATCATGCACATCAATTTTTGCTCTAGATGTTTTCAAGAAAGGTCTCCCAAATAAAATTAACTTTGAGTTAGGAGAGTGATCTTCCTCCATATCAAGTACATAAAAATCAGGAAACACTAATCCATTTACTTGCACCAAAACATCTTCTAATACTCCCTCAGGATAAACATTAGATCTATCAGCAAGTTGAATTATCACGCCCGTTTCTTTCAAAGGTCCCAAATTCAAAGAATTATAAATAGATAACGGCATGACATTTATAGAAGCACCCAAATCACACATGGCTTTTTCAACTTTCATATTGCCTATTTTACAAGGGATGATAAACATACCTGGATCTTTGCATTTTGAAGGCAACTTCTTTTGTAGCACAGCCGAGACATTCTCCCCCACACTTAAAATTTCATTGCCTTTCAATTTTCTTTTGTTGGTGCATAATTCTTTCAGAAATTTAGCATATCGAGGTATTTGTTTAATTGCATCAATTAAAGGAATATTTACCTCTACTTTGCGAAAAGTCTCAAGAATCACCCTTTCTTCCTCTGCTTTTTTCGAATTGGCCTATCTTGTAGGGAAATGAGGTTGTCTCGATTACCTTAGAACTTTGTGGGGTTGTTACTTCTTTTTCCACCTCTTTATGATCACGTGTTTTGGCCTCTTCCAACACCTTTCCGCTTCTCAAAGTCATTGCACTAACATTTTGCCTTGGGTTAACAACCGTTTGAGAAGGTAACTTACCTTGAGATTCCAATTTGCTCACAGAAGATGCTAATTGGCTCACTTGATTTTCCAAGTTTTGAATGCTGGTTCGAGTTTCCTGTTGAAAACGTTGAGAACTATTAGCAAGTGATTCAACTAACTCTTCAAGGGACTTACTTGGTTTGGAAGGCGGTGGATATGGTGGGTTTTGCTGCCAAGCTTGAAATCCACTAGGTCGTGGCCCATAACTGAAGTTGGGATGATCCCTCCATCCCGAATTGTAGGTATTTGAGTAAGGGTCATACATCCTTTGTGGTAGCCCTGGGAATCCACCAATGGCATTAGCATGTTCAAATTGACCTTCTTGCAACGTGGGGCACATGTCAGTGGGATGATTTGAATTGGAGCAAATACCACAAGCCTTTACCTGTTGAATATTTCCTACAACCAACTTTTCCACTAAAGTAGTCAAATTGTCTAAACGTTGATCAATAGAGGAAGTACTTACCTCACTTACCTTCCTAGATGTATCCTCACGTCTGATGCCAAATTGTTGTGTATTGGCACCATGTTGGAGATTAAAGTCCTTGCCTCGTTGGAGTTTGTGCACTAATGCACCTCACTACATGACATCAATCATATTCTATCCATCAACGTTAGTCCCTCATAAAAATATTGGATAAGAAGTTGATCAGGAATTTGATGTTGAGGACAACTAGCACATAATTGCTTAAACCTTTCCCAATATTCATGCATAGTTTCTCCATGTTGCTGCCGTATACCACATATATCTTTTCTAATTGTGGCAGCTCGTGAGGCAGGAAAGAATTTTTCCAAAAATTGCCTCTTCATCTCGATCCATGTGTTTATTGAACCAGAGGGCAAGTAGTATAGCCAATCTTTAGCAACTCCATCTAAAGAAAAAGGAAAAGCTCGCAACTTAATTTGTTCCTCAGTCACTCCTTGCGGTTTCATCGTGGAACACACCATATGGAATCCCTTTAAGTGCTTATGAGGATCTTCACCTGCAAGGCCATGAAAAGTGGGGAGTAAGTGAATCAATCCTGATTTTAATTCAAAAGGCACTTCTAAAGTAGGATAATCAATGCACAACGGTTGTTGGTTTAAATCAGGCATAGCTAATTCCTTTAAAGTTCGTTCATTATTTCTAGCCATGTTTTCTTCTTCACTATTAAATAATTCAGACAAATTATATTCAAAAGATGAACAAGATGATACTCCTCGAGATCGTTGTTTGGCTTCTTTTCTAAGCCTACGTCTTTGTCTTCTCTATCTTTGGATCATATGTGAGTTGACTATGCAGAAGAAGAACGTGGCATAAAAGAACCAAACAATTATAAAGGCAAAAATAAAAATAAAAATAAAATAGAAATAAAAATGTAAATAAATAAATAAAAGGAATAAATTCTAAAAAACAGGTCCAGTATGCGCATAAAATTTGATGGGTGTGAAACCACCAAAAATAATCCTTCTGGCTAAGTTACGTAGAAAGTAGTGAGAGAATCGAATCCTCAGAGATTGGTAAGATTTATTCCTTAAATAAAATAATAAAGGGGGGTTTTTGTATTACGAAACTAAACAAGATTTAATTAAAAACACCAACCAAATTAAATAACTAATTAAAAATATGAGGAAAAATTAATAAGGAGAAGCTTCCAATCAAGAATTAATTTGGTATTGATTCCTCAAATTGATCATTGATTCAAAAGATAGGTTCTTTTATCTTGAATAAATTGGTTATAGTTGTTGAAGATCCGTCCTCTAACAACCAATCTTTTCTTACTTTTTCGATAACCTTCGGATCCGTCCTATGAGTTATTTCTCTAATTAACAAACACAACCTTTGGATCCGTCCTATGAGTTATGTCTATTAATTGCATTAAGATTCAAAAGACCTAATTACTAACCAGTAAACCGGAAATGCCGTGTTTATTTAAGCTAGATTATATATTTTCATAACATACAATCTAAGGCGTTGATTACCTTTCGATGTTGTTATTTGTCACTTGAATTAGAACAATCAACAAAAGATTAATTATTCTAAATGACTATATATTGAATTCAACTATCAAACAATAGGTCTCTTGTCTAACAATTCAATTCAATAATATAATGAAGCATAGAAAATATATAAATACTCAAGAATAAAAGAAATAATAAAATTACCGGAACCTCACAATTGTTGGAATCAAACCTTAATTAAACTTGATTGGAAAATAAAAATTTAGCTAAACATAATTAAAAGAAAATACAAAGAAAATCAAATGACTGCCCTTTTTGTCAATCACGTGTGGCTTTCGTTTTCTTCGGCCGTAGCTCACTCCATGAAAGGATGAATTGTGGCTGAAATTCATTCCCTCTTCTCCCTTCTCATCTTCAAACCTTGTTTTCCTCTCTATTGAACTAGGAAAGCCTAAAAATGGGATGCCTTGATTGTCTCCAAGCCTTGCCTATTTATAGGCAAGGATTCAAGACATTTGGTTGTGCTTTTCCTTAATTCAAGGCTTTTCTTTTCCTTAATTCAAGGCTTTGCTTTTCCTTAATTCAAGGCTTTTCTTTTCCTTAATTCAAGGCTTTGATTTTCTTTAATGGCCAACATTTTGTTGTGGAATTTGGTGGCCTCAATTGTGTCTTTCTTGTGCCACTTGTCTTGTGAGGCTACATTCTTTAGGAAAAATGCTTCATCTAACCATTAATCACAAAAAGAATTAATATCCTTATAAACAAGCATTTTAATCAATTAAAACACAAGAGAATTGATCCAATAAATATGCAATTATACACTCTATCAATCTTCTGCGATGGTTTCAAGTTCTAGAAAATAACATTTGGTAGTAACATGTATTTAGTATTTAACTTCTTATTCTCTAAGCTGAAACTAGCGTTTAGTTGATTGATTGATATATGATCAGCACCCATGGATTTGGAACTTTTTTATCAACAATTATTGTAGTTCCTACTTATTTTATACTAAAATGACTTTAAAATCCTGCATTCTGACAACTACAAATACAAAGAGTTCGTTTCCTGGGAATTGCCCAGCTCAACTACAAAGATATATAACAAAATAATAGTAATGGCAACATCCTGAAAACAGCTTATACCTGCATCAATCTACTCAATTATGAAAACCAACATGAAAAAATTAAACCTTAATGGAATTGATGTTCCTGCAGAATTATTTTAACATTTTAGTCTAAGGCAAAAGGAAAATAGATGAGAATGTTGACATAAATTGGAAATGGTCAACACTTTTTTCCTGGTGCAATATTCTGGGATGTGACATCAACCCAACGTATCTTTTTTAAAAAAAAAAAAAGTAATTTTGGAACAATGGTGCGAATCCTTGCCTTGATCCTTAAAAACAAAATTAATACTCAGGCCAGAAAACTGTGCCTAAAAGTAACCAAGCTGGAATATAAATAATGAAATTTACTTGTGTGATTTTTGAGTCTGTCCACAAGGTCCAGTTCTGTTGCCCACCAGAAGGCGGAGAGGAAGTGATCGAGAAAATAATTAAATCATCAATCTTCAGCACGAAGCAGCTGGTAGTTAATTTTCTACTTTGTCATGCATGGAGAATCTGTACTACTACTACATTATCTTCTTCTGCTGTTCTATATTCCAACCATTGCTGTTCAAAAGATCAAGAAGTTACCTCCAAGTCCGCTAGCTTTTCTAATAATTGGCCATCTCCACCTCCTGATGAAGAGTTCAATTTTCAAAGATTTAGCTTCGCTGTCATCTAAATATGGTCCCGTTTTTTTCCTCCAATTTGGCTGCTGATCCTTCGTTGTTTTGTCTTCACCATCTATCATTCAGGAATGCTTCACAAAGAATGACATCGTACTTGCAAACCATCCTCGAACCATAGCTGCGGACACGCTCACTTATAACTATTTATCCTTCGGAGCTGCCCCTTATGGGCGTTTATGGAGAGTTTTTTGTCACATCACCGTTGTTGAGTTTTTATCTTTCAACAACCTTCAAAAGTATTCAAGCATTTGAGAAGAAGAAATTCAGATGATATTCCGCTCAATCTTTAGAATCTCAAAGAATGGAAGCTACAGAGTTGATTTGAATTGTTGGATATCTGTTTTCACTTGGAATGTTATCAGTTATCACGAGGATGCTTGCTGGAAGATGCTTCATCAGAAAGGAGGATGCTGCAGAAGAGTAGGTGAAAGAAATCATTCAAGACTTGAGGGAAATGTTTAGTTCAAGTGGTTGATTGAGCTTATGTGACTAATTCCCAGTATTGAGGTGGCTTGGTTACAAATGGATGGCCAAAAATACGCTCTCTTTGCATAAGCGGAGAGATCAAGTTCTTACAGGGTTTAGTAGACGAAGTTCGCGGGAAAATTGAGTTTTCCAAGTTTCACAAAAAAAAAAAGAACACACTGATAGCAACTCTCCTTTCCCATAACGATCAAGAAGTGCTTGATCTTCAGTCTGATGACTTTGTCAAGAGTACTGCAATGGTAGGTGCTGTCTATGCAAAATTTTTGTGTGTCCTGTACTTCGAATGTTATTCATATTGGAGTAATTATGGTAGTCATGTTGTGGTTACTATTGTTAAGAATTACCTATGCATGTGGCTTATTTGACAAATTCTCTTTATTGTGCTGGATTAAGGTTTCAGTTTCATGCAGTCAAGGAAAGAAACTATTGTCATTTACAATAAACATTGTGATCTTAAGAGCCAAAGAATTCTTTTTTCTGACAAAGCACCCTGTGATTCAGATGTTGTCCACAGCTGGAAGAGAAACATCGACATGGACTATTGAATGGGTTATGCCGGCTTGATTGAATCACCCGAATGCAATGCAGAACTAAGAGCTGAGATTGACAATGTTGTAGGACAGCGGAGATTGTTGAATGAATCTAATATTCCCAAGCTTCGTTATCTGCGTTGTGCCGTTCATGAGGCAATGCGACTGTATCGTCATCACCATTTCTGCTACCTCACTGTGCCTCTGAAGATTGTAAAATTGGAGGATATGATATCCAAAAGATACCATTGTTTTGGCTACTATTTTGGCAGTGCACAGGGACCCGAAACTCTGGGAGGAACAAGACGAGTTTGTGCCCGAAAGATTTGAATCAAAGCAAATGGTGGAGAAAGAAGATTGCAATTTCGGAATTTTGCCATTTGGGATTGGAAGGAGAGCATGTCCTGGAGCCAATCTGGGATTGCGGATGATTTCTTTGACAGTGGGTGCATTGTTTCAGTGTTTTGATTGGGAAAAACTTGGAGAAATGGATGTTGATTTGGACATTAGCTACAAAGGTAAAATCTCATCCCAGAAGCCTAGATCCTTGGAGGTCAAGTGTGTTCTGTTTCACGCAAGAACTAATCCAACTTCTCTCGCAGTTCTGGAAAGCCAGCTTGTGTTATTTGTTTGCCGTGATTCACAATGAATGCAAAGTTTACATGAGATGAAGTTATGAGATATCGTGGAGTCAATTCCATAACTGTCCCCTGTGGCTGTGACTTTTTACCGATAAATCCTCTATGCATATTACGTCTCTTATTTACGGTGCACATATTTAACAATCAATCTTATCACCTTATGGTGTTTGCGTCTAAAAATTTTATAATAAATTCTAAAATATCCTTTATCTCAAATTTTTTTAAAAAAATTGAGAAAATGTAATTATAATTTCTTATTTTTCATTTGTATTATTATTTTAGTATTAAATTTAAATAATATAAATAATATAAATAATAATAAATTGTTTTAGAGGGTTTATATTAGAAGACTAACAAATACAAACCAAGAGAGACAAAATATATAAAAACATATATAAATAAAGATAAAAATACTTATAAACTTTTTTATCTACTGTATGAAAACAAAGATAAAACCCAAAAAGAATTAGCGTAATAGAAATGAAAGAAAAAATCGTAAATAAACTCATTTAAACTTTTAAAAAAATACAAAATATATCTTATAAAATATGAATATAAGAGTTCATCAAATTATTTAAATTTGTACCAAAGTAAATTTTATTACAATGGTTAATAAGGATGATGATTGTTAATGGCAGAAAAGAAAATAAAATCAGGGTAAATTTAAGAATCATGTATGCTAGTAATGGTGGTTTAGAAGGGAAAATTTTTGTGAAATATTTAGTAAATGATATCGTTAAATAACAATCAAAAAAATTTAAGGACAAATGTTACGCTTTGATAGTTTGATTGAACTCTTAGAAAAAAAATTGGATAAGAAAAATATAGCAAGTCAAATTGTTTCATTATAAGATTTTGAAATTGAGTTATAAGAGTTATAACTATATTCAAGATAAAAATAGTAGGAGACTATATAATCATAATCTAATTTTAACAATAATATAGTGAACAAAACTAATAAGCATACAAAAGAAGATAATATTAGAAAGAAAAAATTTAGAAAAAAAATAATATCATTAAAATGATAGACATGTGGCAATATTATAAATTATTACATTATACACATTGCAAAATTATATTTATTGTGGGCATGGAGTATTGTTATTATTGTTATTATTATTATATATATATAATAGATTACTAAACGACCTTTATAAGTTATAAATTATCATTTTATTAATTTTTTTAATCTTTTATTAAATCATTCTAAATCACAAAATGCATTTTTAAATTGAAATTTTAAATTTTTGTCAAAATAATTCATGATATCATGCATGTTTTTTTGCTAGTTATAATGGAAAAAGACAAAATTGATTAGATCTAACTTATTTTTGAAATAACAATTCGCACAAACTTTTATATATGTGCTAATACATAGAACATGTAGATTGTAACTAGACTTGTTTGATGTTTTTGATTGCTACTTGTGTTAAATGATAAAAAATTATTATGTTTTGCTCTTTTGAGGATGGAATAAATATTAATTCACCTATCATTGTAATAAAATAAAAAGGAAAAAACCTCCTAACTTGAATAAATGAAATTGTCTGTTTTTTTTTATTAAAAAATGAAACTTAACAAAAAAAATTGATTTTGAAAATTGGTTCAATTTCGGATGAAGTCATCATTTTAGAAGGGAAATTATAAGAGTTTATTTTGTAGTTAATTCAAATTTCAGTGGTAAATATAATAATTTTTACATGTCTTTTGTCTATTGATTTTGACGTACTTTAGATTTAAAAGGTATTGATAATTTTTTTAAAAATACAATAATCAATTAATAAGAAGTTAAAACTACAAGGAGGGGAATATATTTAACGCCCCATCCTACCATAAAACAATTTCTGCATCATGCCATCATTGGATGGAGAAGTCAAACCGAAAATAAACGATTTTTTAGGGGTGGTAATTTCTGACACGACACAAAAACTCGACACGAAATTGTGAGATAAAATATGACCCGAATTTAACACGAAAATTTGACACAAAAACAATCGCATTGGTCCAACTTTTATTGCCCTCTATTTTTTTTTTTTTTTGCAATCTTGTTACTTTTTCAAAACACGACACGTGAACCTGAAAGCTGACCTATTACCACCCCTACGATTTTTTACCTAGCGTAAACAATTAGTTTATTGCACAAAAGGTTTAGGTTAATTAATATTAAACAAGGACGGAACGAGGATAATCATATAATAAAATTCGTTTGAACAAATTTTTATAATAAATTTTTAATACCTTTTTATTTAATAATTATTATTTTAAAAAATACAAAATCACATTTTCAAAAGCGATTTCCTGACTTTCTGAGTTCCTAGTTTGCACAAATGTTGAATAATTTATTGGCCTCTGCAAATGCATCACCCACAATGGACAGGGAAATGGACTTTTGATGCAGGTAAGATGAAGCACACAGCTCGCACTAATTTCCCTGCAATTTTGGATGATTTTTGTGTGATACTTTGTGTCATTCACTCTAACTTTTGTTTTTCTTTTTAAGAATTGAGGAATCAACTTGTGCGGAACAATTCGTACATTTCTTCTATTTGGGAGAATTAAAAGATTGTACTCACCTATGAAAATTTAATTCGTATTTTTCATAATTAAAGTTAATTTGAGTTATGTCCCTACTTGTTAGGGTGTGTTTTCTTAGTTATTAGGGTTGTTTCTTCATTGTTAGAGGTAATTGAGGATTGTACCTTTCTTTGGTGAATACAATTTAGGATCAAATATCACAAAAAGTAATTAAACTTTTGTGACTATTATTTATAAATATTTTGTGATTATAATAAAGGGATAATATCATTTTCCACCCCGGTGGTTTAGTAATATATCAAATCAGTCCCTGTAGTTTGAACACATATCAATAACCCCCCTGTAGTGAAAAAAAAATATCAGACACCCCCTTTAACTGATAGTCAACGTAAATAAGTTGGAAAAAAGAAGAAAAAAAGCCTCCGATATAAAAGTATATAGTTTAAAATTCTAAAATAAATTTTCAAAAATACAAAAAAGATAAAAAAAATTAATAAAATTATTTAGACTATATAATAAAAATTTTAAACTAAAAAAATTTTAAATATGAAAATTTAATAAAATTTAAAGACAAAAATGACAAAAAAATTGATATAGTTTAATTTTTTTATTAATTTTTTAAAAGACAAAATTTAAAGATAAAAATTTTAAAAAATTATGTAAAATTTTGTTAAAAATTTTAATGCAAAAAGACAAAAAATTATTATATAGATTTTTCTTCACCTCAATTTTTTTGTCATTTTTGCCTCTAAATTTTATTAAAATTTCATCTTTAAATTTTATTTTTTAGTTTAAAAAAATTTATTATATACTGTAAATAATTTTATTACATTTTTATCTTTAATTTTTTTTGTATTTTTAAAATTTTATTTTAGAATTTTAAACTATATCTTTATATCGAAGGGTTTTTTCGTCTTTTCTTCAATTTATTTATGTTATTGTCGATCAAAGGGTGTTTGATATTTTTTCCACTACAGGAGTTATTGATATTTGTTCAAATCAAGTTTTCGATTTGATATATCATCAAACCACGAGTGGTTAATGATATTATCCCTTAATTATAAAAGTATTAATATTAATATATAAATATATTAGATATAAATTTTATTTTTGATACTGATTAAATTTAAATTTAACATAAATTACATGTCAGATTAAGGGAATGATTCAATAATTTTGTAAAAAATAATTAAAAAATATTTTTAAATAAAAACTAGTTAAAAATTATAAAAATTCTCTAGTATAAATATTGAGATATTTAATTTTAAAAAATTAGAAATTTTATAAATAAAAAAATTCAAATATATTTTCATAAAACATGCGTTTTATAAAAATTTAGAATCAAAATATAATTTTTAAAAATTAAATTTAGGTTTTGTAAAAATAAGGCAACCACCTTGGTTTTGGCTAGTCATATTGATTTTTTTTTTTTCTACTTAGAAGTATTCCCACATTTACTGGCTATGCATATTCTAAACTCCTCTCATTTTGTGACCCACTAAGGTGTTTTATTGCTCAATAATACCATATAAGGTCCCAAGAATCATTGCGACTACGTGACCTACTATGTCAGGTATGAGACTAATCCTCTTATTATGTGACCCACTAAGGTGTCTCGATTTCCAATAGTGCCAGGTAAAATCTCAAGAATCATTGCGATTACGTGACTCACAAAATTAGATATGAGATTAATTCTTCCAAACTAGAATTGTCCCAAATTCCACCCTAATGGTGATAGTCAAGCTCGAACGTGCGGCGCCCTTTGCTGATAACAAACCCAGGCCAAGTCCTGGAGACTTAGGGGTGTTTGGTTGGTGGGTTTAGGGGGGCAATGGAATGGAATGGAATGAAAATGAGTGTTTGGTTTGTGGGTTTGGGTTGGATTCGAATGGAATAAAGGTAGTAAATAAGGTTTTCTTGAAACACAGGGGTTGGGTTTAGAGGCGACGGGTTTCACATAATAGAAAAAAAGACAAGCCTTTGGGCGACAGGTTCGCTCATCTCTTATCCTTCTTGCTTGTCCTGCATCTGCTCTTCCTCTTCCTCCTTCTTTGCTTCTCTCGCTCTCCAAAGCATATCCAGGACTAACCTGAGAGTCCATGGAGACACCTTTCATCAAACATCCTCCATCATATTCTCTTCTCTGGGCTTGATTATCTCAACATTAACACAAACTTGCTTCCTATTTTTCTCTGATTTGAAAAGGGTTTGATTTCTCAACAAATTCCGGACTTTCTTGCGATTGCCCAAGGCGTAAGTTAGCTCGAATCTGCTATGCTATCCCATTGTTTTTTCTTTTTATTTGGTTGTTTAATAATCTTAAACTGGTACAACGAATCTGCTATGCCATTGCTTAGTGGGCGATATTGTTTCTTTAATGCCAAGGTCCACCAAAATCCTATGCCACATTTGTTTATTTGATGTTATGCCACGATTTTTTCTTTTATTTGGTTGTTTTAATAATCTTTAAACTTGAATATAGTCCGATCTCACGCCATTGCCCAGAGGATATTGGTTCTTTGATGCCAAGGTCCACCCAAATCTGGACTTTGTATCTATCCCATTTCTCTCTTCGCATAAAGATATAAACTTTTCACTTGGTTGATGTTGAGTTTGTAGAAAGCGAGTTGAAAATTTTCGTTTTAGAATTCGAGTTTGTAGAAAACGAGTTGAAAATTTTCGCTTTTAGAATTGAGTTTGTAGAAAACTTTTCCATCTCTCTCAAATCAGTGCATGCGAATCGATTTAAATCGAAATTCGTAAAGAATTACGATTTGAATCAGACTTGATCGAATCGTAATAATTCGGTTCCGAAATCGAAATTCAGTCTAATTAAATCGAATGATCTGAATTGTCAATTCGATGCAGTGAATTTAAATTGCAATTGACGGTGCTAATTGAATTCAGTGCGAATTGAGTTCTCTGACGAATTCAATTGATTCGAATGGACTCAATTCAATTAAATGATTCGAAATGCACTTCGAATGATCAATTCGCAGTGAATTTCGAATTGATCAATCATCATTGCGATCAATTCGCATTGAGTCTGAATTATTCGAATTGAGTCTGATTTCAATTTTCAATTCAGAATAATTCTTCAATTCTTGTTAAGTGGCTTGTATTTGGTTGGCATAATATATTTTGCATTTTAAATGATGAAATTACTTGTTTGTGCTTTTTAAAAATGCGGTTTGGTGTTTTATGATATGGAGGGTAAGAGAATATCTTATCTAGGTCGGTTCATTGAATTGAAACTTGAAATGCTAGATATGGATTAACTCATTAGGCCAAATCCATTCCAAAGAGTTTTGAATTATTCTTAGTTGATCCCATCATCTCGTTTTGATTGTTGTACTATAATGAACTAAGCATTTGACAAATCTCCTCTGTCCTTATTTTTTTAAGCTGTTTTTGCAATAATGCGGTTCTAATTTTATTTTTTTGGTTTATGAGTTTTAGCTTTACTATTGAATTTTTTGGGCTAAATTTTAGAAGCATGAAATACACTAAATGGACTTTCGTTCTTGTATTGTAATTTTAGCACTTGTTTTTTGTCTTGTAATGTTTTTGAAATGGGATTTTTATGCTTGCTGGAGTATACTATGGGGTCAAGATCATTTCTTCTCGCTTTTGCAAAATAAATAGTGGACATTTATGTAATTGTTTAGTGCATTTTTGTTTTGAAAATGTAGAACACAATGTCTAGATTGCCACTAACTAATAGAAGGCGTAGACGTGAGCGCAACATTCGAATTTTTGCATATATGGTAGCTACTTTCAACTTGGTTTATGTGGTTTGGAGGCAATTAGTGGCACTTAATTTACAAATCATGTGCCCCCGTGGACAACCCAGGGAGGAGAGAAGGAATTGGAGGTTATATTGGATGTTTAAATTGACCAAAGAGTCGGATACTGTATCTATTAGTGAGCTTCGGATGGATAGGCGTACATTCGAAATTTTGTGTGAGATGGTACGAGATATTGGAGGTATACGTGATACAAAAAACATGTCTCTTGATGAAATGGTTGCTGTTCATATATGTTTTGGCTCACCATAAGAAGAATAGAACAATGGGGATGCTTTTCCAGGAGTGGTGAAACCGTGAGCCGCCACTTTAATAGTATTCTCCTAGCCATATTGAAACTTCACTGTGTTGCTACAAAACCGAACCCATAAGTAAGATTGTGAAAATGATCGGTGGAGTTGTTTCAAGGTAGATTCGTCATACAACAACATATTTAAATTGACATTTTCGCATTCTTATTTGACCTCATATTTGTTTATTCTTATTGAAAGGGTTGCCTAGGTGCATTAGATGGGGCGTTCATAAGAGTTTCGCCACCATCAGGAGAAACCACGCTACCGGACAAGAAAAGCAAACATTGCAACGAATGTGTTAGGGGTATGTGATCCCAACATGCTATTCATTTATGTTCTACCTGGTTGGGAAGGGTCTGCACATGATGGTCGAGTGCTTCGAGATGCCATTTGTCGACCGGATGGACTTAGAGTTCCCAGGTATGATGCAAGTTAATAATGATTATAATATAATCTCGTTATATTATCTTGAATAATTGACCTCATATTTGTATTTGTTATATTGAAGGTTGCTATTATTTGGTAGATTCCGGATATTGCAATGCGGATGGATTTCTAGCACCCTATCGGGCCAACGATATCATCTAAATGAGTTTGTAGGCCACCAGGCCTGCGTCACGGTGAGGAGTATTTTAACTTGAAACACGCTAAGGCTAGAAACGTGATTGAGAGATGTTTCGGGTTACTTAAAGGGCGATGGAAAATCCTTGCATCTCCTTCATTCTTCCCAATTGAAACTCAAGTGAGGATAATTTTGGCTTCTTGTCTCCTCCACAATCTTATTAGGAAGACCATGTCCTATGATCCACAAGAGTTGGAGCCTTTGCAAGAGGAAGAAGAAGATGGACCAATTGAAGAAAATTATGTCACATCCATTAATCCATCCGAAGTGGACTAACTTTAGAAATGATTTAGCCAAGGAGATGTTCAATAATTGGAGGCGAGAAGGACTATGTTAGATGATAATTTGGACTAGGTCCTTAGATTATGGTTTGTCACATAATTCACCTTTGCGTGGATTTTAATTGTTTATGTAATTTAGTTGAAATGATTTATGCTTTTGTGTATTAGAGAAATTGCCACTATTCGTAATTTTTTATTGAATGTGATGAGTCTTTGTTCTATTGTTGTGTATTTTAACTTCTATATAGATGATTGATGTGTCTATGTTATATTCGTGTATATTTTAACTTCAATATTCATTATTGATGTTATGTTCTAATCTAATTTATTTTAACTCATATTATTCGTAGATGGACCAAAGTTCAACACTAGCAGGTCGTGGGCGCAACAAGGTGTTTTAGTGCGAAGAAGAGGTTCAAATCTTGATTCAAGTGCTCCAAGAACTTGCTGTGATCCCAAGTGGAAGACCGAGGATTCAAAGCTAACTACATGGTGGAGGTGCATAGGCGTATTGTAGCTAAACTCCCAATTCCAAAAGCAAGTCACTCCTCACATTGAGTCCAAGATCAAATGGCTCAAAACCAAATTCCATATCATTAATGACATGTGTAGGGAGAGTGGATGTACTTGGAATGATGTGGATAAGAAGATTGAGTCACGAAAGGCAATGGTTTGATAATTATAAGCAGGTAATTCATTTTAATTGCAAGTTCTATATGGATTTTCACAATATGTCAAATCGATGATGTTGCCTCATATTTTTTGTCATTTCATTGTAGACACACAAAGAAGCACGAGGCATGTGGAATTTTCAGTTTCCATATATGAACCAACTAGAGTTGGTTTATGGCCGTGATCGGGCTACGGGGGCTGTAGTAGAGAGTTTTGGAGATGCTATACGCAATATGGAGATCTGCCCAACACAAGAGGATGGAGGAGCAAGCAATGCAATGAGCTTATCAAGTTCAAGTGACGAAGAAGCCGGAAATGAAGAAGACACCTCTTCACGTGCGACCCCAAGCTCAACAAACACCAATGCTTCAAAGAGGTCCTCTAAGATGAAGCAACCGATGCAAGCCAAACGAAGAAAGTCTACCACACAAGATGATAGAGAGTCACAAATGGATAAGTTAAATATGCAATTTCAAGAGTTCGTTGAGGATTTAATAAGAACTTGGAAAAGTTAAGCAATGCAATAGTTGAAGAGTCCAAAGTTTTTGTTCTTGAGTCTACAAGAACAAGAGATGTAGTGCCGAACTCATCAAACTTCAGCTCCTAGTGGTGACATTTTCAAGGTGCCAACATCCTAGGAAAGGACAAAGAGAAGATTGAAGTGTTTTACGGACTTCCAGTGAGATGCGTCGGCATTATGTCATGTGTTTGTTACTTTAACTACTTATTTTGTGATGAATACTTGTTATCCTTTTGGTTCATGCCAATTTTGCACGCTTGTATATTAGTGAACATTCGGAAATTGGCATGATTGCTTGCAAGCATCATATTTTGTGAAGGATGCTTGCTCATCTTTTGTTTCATGTCATTTTGGCATGCTTGGATAATTAGTAGTATTGTTTAAGTGGTATGGTGCTTGAAATTGTTTATTTTGTGAAGATAGCATCTTCATTTTTTCTATTTTCTAGCATTTTATCTAAGGGTGCTATGCTTAGTGGATCGGTTCTAAGTTCTTTGTTGAGTTTGTTTGTTTATAGTCTTTGTTGGTTTGTTTTTGTCTTTGAAATTTGTTTTGGGTGTTGGTTGTTGTTAGTTCTGAGATTTGAGTGGGGGTCATGTTTGTGGTTTGGAGTAACCTATCTTTTATGTTGGCCGTCTGTATGAGTTCTTCTTTGGTCGATTTCTTGAATTGAGAAGAAGAAATCAGTCGAGTCGATTGGTGCAGAAATGAAGAATTTCGATTTGAGAATTCAGATTTGTTCTGAAATCGAGTCTGCGAGTCGATTTGAATTCAGCATTCAATTCTGATACGAAATCAGTGTTGAGTCGATTTGGTCGGCCTTGTTTCGAAATCGAGTCTGATTTGAAATTCGGCCTTGTTTTGGTCGAAATCGAATTCATTCGATCAGTGCAGTCGATTTGAATTGACGGCATCGTTCGAAATCAGAGTGCGAAATCGATTCCGATTGCATTCAGTTCTGAGTGCCGATTTGATTGGCGATGTTCAAATTGATTAATGTTCTGCCGACTCGAATTTAGAATTCATTGTAATTGAAATCGAACAGTGATTTCGAATCAGCTTGTTTCATTCATGTTCTTGTTATATGTTCTTGTACTTACCTTCATTTTTATTTGCATGTGATTTGGATGAAAAAGACATGTCGAAAGATCATGTTTCCAATTGATGCTTCATTTATGTGTTAGGACTTTTTTCAAACACTTTGTGAGCAATGATGAAGTTGAAGAAATCTTGAATATTGGTGCATATGTAATAAAACCAAAAATGAAGGCATATCCATCATTCGAAATTTTCAGACTTCCAAACCACAAATCAATATAGTAGCAACATAAGAGAATTGTAAAAATTACATAAATATTGAGATATGCCAAAAGCCTAGCTAAAACTTCTTCTTGTAGGAAGTTGTAACCCACGGTTGGGAGAAGTGGTGTGTTTGTTGTTGTAGTATAATCCTCCATTTGTTGTTGTAGCTAGAAAGAAAAGGGGTGTTTGTTTGTTGTTGTAGCCATTTGTTGTTATAGTCCTCCATTTGTTCTTGTAGCTATAAAGAAAAGGGGGATGTGTTTGTTGTTGTAGCCATTTGTTGTTATAGTACTCCATTTGTTGTTGTAGCTATAAAGTGGTGTATTTGTATGTGAGAAAATGAGTGAAAAGAAAAGATATGTCCCAAGATTAGAAACAAAAAAAGTGTGAGTAAACTAATGTTGGGAATTCTGCATTCTATCCAAGCATCCAAGCATCCAAGCAATCACAGCCACAAGCAAGTTGCAAAAGTTGAATTATGTGCATTAGCTAAGGCTATTCTAGAAAAATTAATTAACAAAAACTATTAAAATAAACTAATTAATTAATATTAATTATTAGAATTATTTATAATTTATAATTCATATTAATTATTATAAATTAATTAATAGTAATTTATGATTAATATTTTGATTTAATATTATAATTAATAATTAATTAATCTCAAAGGAAGAACAAAATTAGAAATTAAATTCTAACATAAAATTTTGATTCCATTCCCTTCCATAACCAAACAAGGTTTTTCAAATTCATTCCATTACCAGAAATAATACCAAACAGCATAATTACTATCATTCCATTCCATTCCAAACCTTTCCTTCTATCAAATCATTCCATTCCTAAATTCCTGCTTTTACCAAACGGCTCCTTAATGTTGGGGTTTTGAATCAGTTTTTGGTAAAAGTGGGACCGAAATTTGCGTGATCTGACCGGACAGTCCAGTCTAGTTTAACAGCAGTCCAAAAGTTTAGGCATGAGTTAACCAGTCAAACTATAAGCCTCACGAGCTTTGAAAATAAATAGCATGACTATTACTGAATCCAGGATCGAGCAAACTTCGAAATATATTATAAATATTCTAAAATGTCCTTTATCACGAATTTTAAATTATATTTATCTCTTGAAATATATTTAAATTACCGATCCATCCCTGTAGGACTCTAAGTTATACATTATCATTTTATTTTGTTTTTATCTTTTATCTTTTTCAAAAATTATTTTTTTCATTATATGTATAATTAATAACATTTAAATGTAAGATTATACACGAAATATTTTCTGACTTTATCTTAACCTATGCCTCTTATCTTTGGAGATCTTCCTCCATTAGTATGGGTTTTTCCTATTTATTTTAGTGTGAATGGCAAATAAGTTTATTAATTTGTATTTATTCTATGTCCATGCCAGGGAGGAGATATGTTATATTATGATTTTGAATCACAAAAGAGATTTCAAGAAATGAAATATTAAATTATTCTAAATCACAGAATGCATTTTAAAGTTGATTTTTTGAATTTCTGTTGAAATAATTTGCGATATCATGTATATTTTTTTTGTTAGTTATAAAGAAAAAAGACACAATTGATTAGATCTAATTTGTTTTTGAAATAACAACTCGCAAACACTTATATATGCATATATCTTCTAATACATAGAAAATATAGATTTTAACTAGATTTGTTTGATGTTTTTGATTGCCACTTGAGTTAGATGATAAAAAATTATCATGTTCTACTCTTTTGGAGGATGAATAAGCAATACAATAACAAAAAAACAAATATAACTTGAATAAATGAAGTCATCTTTTTTAAAAAAAGAAACTTAACCAAAAAAAAAAAAAGAAAAGAGAAGAGTTTTATCGTAATAATTATTGGAGGGAATTATTTTTTAAAATTATGTAAAGAAAATTTTAAAATTTGAAATTAAAATATATTTAAATATTTTATTTATTTTGTAAAATTTTGCCTATATGAATTATAGAGTTTATTGCACAAAAAGTCTATGCCAATTAATAATTAAGGTTAGACAATTGCAGCACGGGGATAGTCACAGATAGTGATATGTTGACTTTTTGAGTTCCCAGTTTGCCCAAATGTTCAATAATTCATCGTACCCAGCAAATGCATCACCCTTAAGTTCCAATAGACGGGGAAGATGATTTCCGAACTTTTCACGTAAGAAATTAATGAAGAGTACGACCTTGATTGATGTTCTGTTTTCACCACAACATGAAGTCACCCCCCACAAGTTCTCACGGAGTCAGCCAACAAAAGTCAATGTTTTAAAAAAATTAGATTGGAGTGCAAAGTCAAGAGATCAAGGGGCACTTAATGTAGGAGGAGAATGGAAAAATAATAATAAATTATTTTATTATAATTGTGTTAATTAATTTGTGTTAAATAATAATAATAATAATATTGTTTCAAGTATGTAAAGTATTGTTTCTATAATTTTGGTTCAGAATTTTTTTTGGTAATTACTTTTATACCCTCAAAATAAGAAGGGATGAATGATATCTCAATTTTGATATTTGGAATTACTGTTTATGAAATGATATCCCTCAACCAAAGAGAAGAAATCATTTCATTCAAATTTTATTTCCCCCCAAACCCCTCAACCAAACACCCCCTAAAGGTTAGTCAATTGGATTGATCTTCCCAATAATAAAAAATTAAATTACTTTATTACAATGTAATAAATATAAATTAATGATAAAAATATTAATATTAGTATATAACTATATTATATATAAATTATTTAATTTTTTTAGTATAGTTAAATTTAAATTTAATATACATTGTAAGAGATTCTAAATGTAGGATCCCAATAATTTTGTGAAAAATGATATAAAAAAAAAATATTTTACATAAAGAGTGAGTTAAAAATTCTAACAATTCTTTTGTGTAGATATTTACAATATTCAATTTTAAAGAATTAGAAACTTTATAGAAAAAAATTCAAAGTATTCACATAAAAGATGAATTTTATAAAAAAAAATTAGAATCAAACAATAATTTGCAAAATTAAAGTTAGGTTATGTTTTGTAAAAAGAGGGCAGTGGCCTGGTTTAATCCCAGTTTTGGCCTGTCAAACTAAGTTTTGATTGTTTAAATTGGTTTTTCAATATATATGGATCGAACTTATGGCTGATTTCCGGTTAAATCAGTTCGACCAATCATTACGGTCTAATTTTAATAACATTGCAAAAAGTATAAGCATGAGTTAACTTTTAGAAAATTTCAAACTAAAACTCTCACGAGCTTTTAAAATAGAGGGGGGTTATGGCACCCCGTGGTTCAATTTGCTTGTCTCTTCTCAAGTTAAGTAGGATTTATGGCTGTATTTCAAAACACATTTTTGTATTTTTGAAATAATGATGATAAAATAAAAGATATATCAAAACTTGAAGAAAAAAAAACAATCTTAAAAACCATCAAAAAAGGTTGTCCAAACAAATCTTTAGTTTAAAGTCTTCCAAGTCCATGATAAGGTCACAAACTGCGGCCAGGCACCAACGCCGTTACATTGGCCTCCACAACCACTAAGCTGAAAATGAACGATGTCTCCACAACCAGACATTTTGGATCTTATCTAGATTTGGGTTAGCAAGAGGATTATCAATGACGAAAATACATTTTTACGTGTGTGTATATATATAATAGGGTAGCAAGGAGTTGGACAAACACTAAAATAAGAACGAGAGTTGTCCCCGTTCTCAGTTTTGCTAAATTTGGCGTTGTTAGTGACAAATGGGAGAGGAAACTTGGTTCAACTTGGTTCTCTTCTTTACCATTCTTGGTTTCTTTTTCAGCTACTCATTTCTCAAACAAAATAAGCCAAAAAATTTACCACCTGGGCCTCAGGCTCTTCCAACTGTAGGCCATCTGCATCTCTTGAACTTTAAGCAGCCAATTCACAGAACTTTGCAACAACTCTCGAGGAAATATGGCGATGTTATGTTCCTCCAATTGGGATGTCGAAAAGTACTAGTAGTTTCTTCAGCAGAGGCAATCGAAGAATGTTTCACCAAGAACGATATCATATTTGCCAACCGCCCTCAACTGCTTTCTGGGAAGCTCATGCAGTATGATTACAGAACAATTACCCTGATCCCCTATGGCGATGTGTACTGAAATCAAAGGCGTCTGATAACTTCAGAACTTCTCTCTGCAAATCGCATCTCCATAATGAAGAACATCAGGGAACAGGAAGTCCAGTTATCACTGAAGGAATTATATGGTGATTTTTCTGATTTGAAGCCAGTGAAGGTGGAAATAAGATCAAAGTTATCAACGCTTTCCCTCAATATCCTAACGAAAATGATTGCAGGAAAGAGGTATTATGGGAAGGATGTGATCACTGAAGAAGCAAAAGAATTTCACGATATCATGAGGGAAGTGGTAGAGCTTGTGGGAGTATATAACTTGGAAGATTACTTGCCAGTTTTTCAGTGGGTAGATGTTCGTGGGATGAAGAAAAGGATGATGGCCTTGATGAGGAAGATGGACATCATATTCCAAAACCTAGTTGAGGAACACAGAAAAATTAGAACTGAAAACATTCAGGCATCTGAAGTCTCTAGCGAAACCAGCACAGATAGGAACACCAGTTTCATTGACGTTATGCTATCGCTACAGCAAACAGAGCCTGAATACATGTCTGATATGTATATCAAAGCTATCATAGAGGTAAGATTACTAGCTTCAAGACGGCTAACAAATGGGGAAACTTAATGTACTTCGCCCACTGTTTATTTGCTTCAGTTATCACCATAATAATCAGTGTATGTATGATGCATTAACACATGCACATCTATTTCTGTCTAGGCAAATCGTAAATAAGCTAAACAAATAATTTGCCACCTCTGGATTTTACTTGTTCAATACATGACAACAGCATGCTAAGCACAAAACAAATATCTGATATTTGCCCCTTTTGCTTGAAGGCATTGATCTTTGCTGGGACTGATACCTCAAGCACAACAATAGAGTGGGCAATGGCGCTTCTCCTAAACCACCCAGAGGCCAAGAAGAAAGCATTGGCTGAAATAGAGAGTTGCGTTGGGCATGACCGCCTACTGGATGACAACGACCTGCCCAAACTGAAGTACTTAAACAATGTGATCAATGAAACATTACGATTATTCCCTCCTGCTCCAATTCTTGTACCACATGAATCATCAGATGATTGCACGGTCGGTGGTTTCCACATCCCAAAAGGCACAATGCTATTCGCCAATATATGGGCCGTTCAGAAGGACCCGAAATTTTGGGAGGACTCAACAAAATTCAAACCTGAGAGGTTTGATACTCAGGCAAACGAAGGATTTAAATACATTCCATTTGGTGCAGGACGACGAGCATGTCCAGGGGCTACTTTTGGTAGAAGGAACGTAGCACATGTTTTGGGAACCCTGATACAGACCTTTGATTGGGAACAGGTTGGCAAAGAGGAAATTGACATGACTGAAGGGATAGGACTTACCATGCCCATGAAAGAGCCCTTAGAAGTCCTTTGCAGACCCCGTGAAACCATGAAGCATTTGTTGTCCCATCTGTGAAGGGATTAACTCAGTCCTTCAAGCATACCATTATCATACTATATATGGCTGTATAAATGGGATTATTACCCCAAAACTTCTTCCAGAGCTATGCTCTGAGTACAATAAATGATATTCACAGTCAATTTTATCTGGTGATTTTTGTATTGAGAATGTAAAAATATAAAATAAGATAGCAATCTATTTTCAGCGTCAATGAAAATAGTTTTCTAACACAAAATTGTCACCTATGCGCAGATTTTCTTTCCCTGCTCCCCTCAAGCTGATCCTCACCCAACTTTCTTACTTTTTTTTTTTTTTGGGAATAATGTTCATCAATTTAAATTTCATATAATCACTGCTAAGGTTTGATTTCTTCTTGCACCATTCAATCTTTGCATCCCATTTTTATTTTCTTTTGTTACTATCATACAAGTAATTGATTTTCTAAAACTTTCTTTGTTTACCCTTCTTTTATCAATGAATTGGCATTTTTCTAATATGTGTTGATTTATAAATCATTTGTTGGTTTGCCCATTTTTCATATGATTATAACTTGAGCAGTATGTGATGAAGAAGGAAAAAAAGGGAAAAAAATAAAATAAAATCAGTGGCTTAGGCCAAAAAGGTCACTAAGGAGACTGATATGAGGGAATCAGCAAGTCAACTTTTGGCCACATGTTTGTTAGTTGATCAATTAAACAGCGGATTTTAAAGAATTAACAAATCAATTTATTAGTATCATTGATTGAGTACATCATAAGAGAAATATTTTATTCTGCCACTGTACATTATGCAATTTGTGTAATTTAAGACCAAAATTGTAACTTCCTTGCCAAAGTTTGCACTGAAGACGTTGTCATAATTTGTAAAACACATATGCTCGGTACAAACAGGTCAAGTTTAAAAACAAAAATATGAGTTTTTTTTAACATTGTCCGACAAAACTACAGAAAACCACATCGAATGGACAAAATTACAGACCAAAATATGGAAAACAACATCAAGAGCGTGAAAAATGCAATTTCTTATCAAAGTGACACTGTGACAAGAAGCTGTCACAATTATGGACTCTTATAGACAGGATGGGTTGAAGGCAAGTATGCAACTGAGGACGGCAAGAAGCAAGCATAAGGATGATTTCACAAAGTTCTGAGTTTTCTCTTTTGGTTAATGTTCAATTGCAGACAGCAGCATTTTCAGAAAGCCAAATGGGACATGAAAATTGGTTCAGATTACTTTTCTTTCCCATATTCTGTTTCCTCTTCAACTACCTACTCTTCAAATTCAACAAGCCGAAAAATTTGCCACCTGGTCCTCGGGCGCTTCCAATTAGAGGCCATCTGCATCTCTTTAAGCCGCCAATTCACAGAACGTTGCAAGATCTCTCACTGAAATATGGCCCTGTTATGTTTCTCCAATTAGGAAAACGAAGAGTTGTGGTGGTTTGTTCTGCAGAGGCAGTCCAAGAATGCTTCACCAAGAATGATATTGTGTTTGCCAATCGTCCCCAATTACTTGCTGGAAAGCTCCTCAGTTTTAACTACCGTACGATTCCATCAACCTCATATGGTGATCACTGGCGAAACTTGAGGCGTCTGGCTACTGTAGAGCTTCTCTCTTTGAATCGCCTGTCCATACTGAAAAGCATCAGAGAAGAGGAAGTTCATTCCCTACTACAGCAACTTTATGAAATTTCTTCTGGTTTAAGGCCTGTGAAGGTGGAGTTGAGATCAAAGTTAAAAGATCTTTCGTTCAACATCATTATGAGAATGATAGCTGGAAAGCGTTATTATGGGAAGGATGCCGACAGTGAAGAAGAAAGAGAGTTTCGGGATAGCACAAGTGAGGTGCTGGAGCTCGTAGGAGTTTCAAATTTGGTAGATTTCTTGCCTGCTTTTCAGTGGGTGGATATTCAAGGGATAAAGAAAAGGATGGCGACATTAAATGAGAAGAAGGATAACTTCTACCAAAAACTCGTTGAAGAGAGCCGGAAAATTTTGAATGAAAGAATTAAGGCATCTAATGCCCCTGGTGAGAGCCAAAAACAAAGGACTTCGACATTGATAGATGTCATGCTATCACTACAACAGACAGAACCTGAAAATTATCCTGACCTGCTTATCAAAGTTGTCATTCAGGTAATTCACATTTCTCGGCGCCCACACTGCCAAGATTTCCCTGAATACAAGAAATTTCTGCTAGTTTTCTCGTTTTGCTCTGTACTCACTGCACTTCACTTATTCAGCAGTAGCAATGAGGAAATATGGACATCTATAACCAAACTGCTAACGAATGCGTATACAATTGTTTTCTATTCAAGCAATCAGCAATTTGGCCATAAAATATGCGTCTTCTAAATTTCTTTTAGAATACGATGAGAGTTGGAACTTAAATTTGAGAACAGGGCAGACAGCATGCTAACCATAAATGAAAGGAAAACCTGATGATTGCTATCCTTTGCAGTCTTTGATCATTGCCGGCACTGACACATCAGCCTCCACGGAGGAGTGGGCAATGGCCCTCCTCCTCAACCACCCAGAAGCCAATAAGAAAGTATTGGCTGAAATCGAGAGCTGTGTTGGGCATGAGCGCCTGCTGGATGAGAATGACCTGCCCAAACTGAAGTACTTAAAAATGTGATCAACGAAACTTAAGACTATTCCCTCCCGTTCCACTTCTGGTGCCACATGAATCATCGGACGATTGCAAAGTTTGTGGTTTTCGCATCCCAAAAGGCACAATTCTAATGGCAAATATATGGGGCATTCAAAGGGACCCACAACTATGGGAGGACTCAACAAGTTTCTAGCCCGAGAGATTTGATGGTTGGGAAAACGATGGATATAAATACATCCCATTTGGTACAGGGCGACGAGCTTGTCTTGGGACTAATTTGGGCAAAAGGGTTGTAGCACTTGCAGTAGGAACCTTGATACAGTCCTTTTATTGGGAGAGGGTTAGAAATGAGGAAATTGATATGACAGAGGGAAGGGACTTACCCTGCCCAAAAAAGAGCCCTTGGAGGCCCTCTGCAAACCTCGTCAAACCATGATACATTTGTTATCCCAATTGTAAAGGGAGTAAGCCGCGTCCTTTAGCCAACTACATTTGTTAGCCGTCCCTACGATCCAAGTTGCTTGAATATTGGAGTATTTTGTTACAAGTTCAAGTTTTGAACTCAATCGATGTAACATGCACGCATATATGTTTGGATATGTATGTGTACTACTAAGAGTGATCTGCAACCAACATCTCTTGCTTCTTTCTGATTCCTCGTTGACAGCCAAAAAAACTTGAATCCTACAACATCCAAAGTTGCAAGGCTTTTGCATGGCATTTAACTTCATAATTCCTTCAACCTGACATGAAATAAAGTAAACTAATTCAACACTGTCAGCAGATTGATCTCATCCAGGTGAAAGAGGGATGTTTGATGCTGAACGCCATTCAGATTTTGTTTTACTGGGAAAAAATATAAGATCGTTCAAAAGTACATAGAACACACAAACTTAACAAACACATCATAGTGTCATACCACCAATTCTAACCAACTGCCCTACTGCAATACTGTGACTGCATATTCACAAGGAGCTGAAAATGAGTTGAGGAATAGCCCATTCAGTACTATTGCTTCACATTCTTATAGTTCAGGTAAATCAGCAGAAACTGATGTTCTGCGTTAATTCCTTGTAATAAAAAATATTATACTATAAGATAAAAAGGGGGAATTTGACGCAGGCAATCCAAAATAGGGAATATGATGGAAAAGGGAAATCAAACTAGGATTATAATTTAAGTGTTTCAATCGAAGAACCAGTTAAAGGCAAAATTATCAAAGTTATCAGCATAATCCATGCAAAACATATTGTTCAGCAGAGGTAATATCATATTACTTCAACAACAATTGAGCTCACCTTAAAGAAAATTTTCCAATTTTGGGTTTTACTAGTAGTTTATTCCACAAGGCATTAGGTATTAGAGATGGAAATGAACATCATGTATGGCATTTCCCTTTTTATACATAGATAAAGGTATAAAATTTGTATTTTTTTAAACAAAATATCAATGTGTGAATAAAAAAAAAAAGGTAAAGTACAAATGTTCTGAGTCATATATACTTTATTTGTTCATAAAAAAAAAAGAATACACTCTAAAACTATTATATTTAATTCAAAATAAACTTTTTTAGGAACGAGAGAAGTATTAAATTTGAAGACAAACAAAACGAATTCAAACCATACTTATCAAAGATTTGAAGTTCAATTATGGTAAGCTAATAAGCAAGGCACCGACGTAGGATAACAGGGGATGGCTGTAAGCCTGTAACTCAGTCAGCAGAGGATGGGATTGAGAATGGGGAATAGAGTTGAAAATATAATGGACATGACTGTAGGGCAGGTAGGCAATAATTGGATGCCGGTTGGCAGACAACGCAAAAATCGTAGTAATGGTTATAATCGTGGTTTATTTTTTAATTTGGGATATATTTAAGATGTTTTAAATTATGTCTTTACATTTTTTAGGGTAATATTTGTGATTTAGAAATATGTTAAAAATTAAAAGAATATATTAAAAAACTTAAAGACGCATTTTGAAGAGTTACCAATGCAGACCTATTGTTTAGGGATATGAAAATAATGACTCTTCTTCAATCTCAGAGAAATAAAGAATCTATAGAGTATACTGTTGTCTTGTCTTTTTTTTTTTTTGAAACGATAGGAGTAGATTAATAGAGTGGCACAAGGCGATGTCTGGCGCGAGGGCTTAGAGTTTCGTGGCGTCAGCAATGTAATAACTCACGAAACAAAGCGCCCAAAGGCGAAAAGCCCACGAGGCAAGAAAAAGCAAAATAAAATAAACCGCATGACGGAAGCTAAACCGCACTAGACGGGAAGGAGACAACCTAGACGACCTAAGTTCAACCTCATTGAACCCCAAGGCAGAATGGTTGAGGACTTGACAACCTAGAATTACCGAATACTGGCGGTTATATCGGGCTAATACTATACAAAAATAGTACTACACTACACTCAAGTGGCCCACAACAATTGGCCTATGGTGAAAGAAACTTTAACTTAATAACTATCTCTCACCGCATGCCGTTGTGTGAAAGCCAAGCTGAGCGTTGAATAGCATGCGTCGAACTACTGCATAGCGTTGAATAGCGAGACGATGCACTACTACCGGTGGAGAGAGTGCAATACCCGGAAAAAAAAAAAAAAAAAAAAAAAAAGCGTTCATGAGCGGTAAAAATGCATTCATAAGCGATCAAAAATCGTTCATGAGCGTTAAATTTTTGAAAATTTTCTTGTCTGATGAGCGATAAATCGCTCATTCATTACTGATAAAATTTTATACCAGAAATCGCACCAAATTCATGAAGCAGTAAAAATTGTGAGAAACTGGCCTCTTCAAATTTGCCTACTCTCACTGTTGTACTGTCTTGAGTGCTTAAAATCAAAGATAATATTCTAAATTAATGATGCTTGACTTTTTTGGTTTGTTTGGTAAGATGTCTAAATCAGTAGTTTCTCTACCTTTCCTTTTTTTTTTAATTTAATTGTTGGATGAGAGTTGTTGGATTGTAGTTTTTAGTTAAAAAATCCTTTTGTCTTAATATATCAGAGTTATGGCCAAAGAAACCATTCAACCAAAAAAAAAAAAAAATTCCCTTTGTCTTATCTTTGTTGTATAGTTTTTCTTCAAAAAAACAAAAAAGAAAGTGACTTTTTGTGTAAAAAAATTAATTTCAAATTTTTTGTTTTGTTCATTTAGTGTAATGTAGATATTAGGGCTGGTCATGGTTTGGTTAAACGAATAAAGCGAGAAAAAACCGAAAGTCGAAAAAGCTGAATGAACTGAAATTGAATTCGGTTTATTCGGTTCGGTTTTAACCGAACCGAATAACTTATTCGGTTTTCGGTTCGGTTTATGGTTTGGGGTTCTGAAAACCGAACCGAATAAGGAACCGAACCAAATAAACCGAATAAGGAACCGAATAAATCGAATAAACCGAAATTTATAAATATATTATATATATAATTTATATGTATGAATACAAAAATAATTAATATAAATATACAATATATACTAAACAATTGTAGACTTTGTAGACTTGTAGTTATGTATATATATTTTTGTATAATTAATTTATTGTTATTATAGAATTTATCATGTATAGATAATGGACAATATATAGTATACACTAAACAATTTATACTTTATACTTTATACTAGAATTTATCAATTTATTTAAAAGTTAAACAAATATGAAATATTAAATTACAAATAAAAAATAAAATAATGCATAAGTTGTTAAGCATATAGAAACCTAAAAGGTGACAAGGTGTAGCATGTAGGATATACTATATAGCATGCGATTATTATGTTTTATATATTTAACTAGAATCAAATATCATAGATTCATAATAGTCAATAATTAATAACTTATTGTGTTAACTAAGTAATTACTAAATATTAACTATTAAATGACCGAGAGTTGAGTCTTTAAATAATAATTAATAAGTAATAACTATATAATATTTAGTAACGGTTATTTATTCAAAATTCTAAATTATGTACGATTAGCAAACTAATTATACGTATTTAAATTAAGTCAAATATCATGATAATTAATGCTTATAATTAGTTATTATTAATCAAGTAATTATTATTAAAACTAAGTACTAACCTAGTTAAACTTATAATACTAAGAAGTACTAACTTAGTTAATACTAACTTAACTATAGTAATAAGTTAATGACTAATAATGATTAATGAGCACTAACGAACTAAACACTAAATTAGTTAGTACTTATTTAATACTAACTTAGTGTTGAGTAATACTTAATATACATAAGTTAATAATTAATATTTATAACTAATTATTATACCAACTAATTATTATTTGATTAAACTTATAACAATGATAAGTACTAACTTAGTTAACACTGATAAATACTAAATTACTAACTTAGGCCTTAGCTAATGCCTAATAGGCTAATATCATAATACTTATATATTATAACTTATAACACTAATAAATTAATAATTACAATATACAAATGATTTTTATATTACAATTACAAACTTAAATGATTAAACTAAATAAGCAATGAAGATATAATATTCATATTTTGCTATTTGATTATATTAATTATTAAGTAGATAAATAAAAAGTGACGTGTTAATTGACAATTTGTTAAATATTTTATTAAAGTAGTGAGTTTTAATTAAAGGTTTTGTGAAGGAATGTGATTATGTGAAGGAATCTATTTAGGAATAGTTCAAAAAATTATTTGGGTTTTAGTTTTGAAAAAAATGAATAAGAAATTCGGTTTATTTGGTTAACCGAATTTCTTATTCAGTTTCAAACCGAATAAGAAATCGAATTTCTTATTTGGTTTTATTTGGTTTTAAATCAATCAAACCGAAACCGAATAAGAAATTTGGTTTGGTTTTATCGTTCTTATTTGGTTTTGGTTCTTTTTTGGGTAAGGGGTTCAAAATATCAAACCGAATAAATCGAACCGAATAAACCAAAAACCGTACCATGACCAAATTTTAGTAGATATAGAAATAAAACCCATTTCCTTGTGCTCTGTGTGGGGGTAATAAAACATCAATGCTTACTCCTAAGTAATCCATTCAAGTATAACCAACACTTCCTTACATATTGTATTTTAAAATATATTTTTATATCTTTTAAATAATGATTATAAAATAGAAATTACCTTTAAAAATATAAAAGTTATGTTAAAAATATAAAAATACATTTAAAAATAAAATTTATAAACAAACCTCACACTTTCAAAATACATTTTAGATATATTTTAATTCTTTTTTAAAATAACTGTGACAACGGTACAAGCATAAGCGATAAGTGCTAAAAAGAGAATGCCTCTTTTAACTCAAAAAAGTCACTAAATTTATAAATATTTAAAAAAATCGGGCAACCAATGCCTACAAAATTTGAATTTGATGGCATCTCAGGACAACTCATCGCTCTACGTTTTGTATGGACAACATTTCAAAATATATTTTTATATTTTTTGATATAGTAATTGTGAAATAGGAGATATATTAAAAATAAAAAAAAAACATATTAAAAAACAAAAAACGTGTTTTGAAATACCAACTACACAAGAGTTTTAATGAAAATTTTTTTATTTTGAAATGAGAATAAATAAAACTCGTATTTGAATAAAAAAAATTTAAAATTGTGTAAAAAAAATTGAAAAAATTTTAAAATAAAATAAAAGTTATTTAAATGATTTTTTTTTTGTTTTGTTTTTGAAAAGAGCCAATCCAAACATATTGTCATTCTTACCAAGGGGATTTTGACTCTCCCCAAGTTGTTAGTCTTGGTGTGCGGCTGGCGCTTCTGACCTTCCCAACTATTTTATTCGGCCTTGGATAACTCGCTTTTGGATAATAAAGTTTTTGAGATCTTTTCCAATTGGATAACTGGTTTTTGCTAGTAGATGCTTGATATTTTAATTCGGAAACCATCGAATCCTTGAGAGTCTTGTTTAAAATATTCATTTGTTTATGAACTTTCTCTTTTGTCAAGAACACACAAGGATTGGTTTACTAAAGATGATGTTGGCTCATTTGATTTTTGTTTAGATTTTGGAGTTGTCAAGGTTTCCTCTATTCTTGCTATTCTTTGTTCTAATTCGGAGGGGGTTTATTTTGAATCTATTTATGTAGTTTGGTTGGTGTTTCATGTGGTTTAAAAAGGGTTTTGTAAGGAATGAAGTGGATGATGATGAAAATGTGGATCGGTTTTGTAAAGAGAAATTCTCTGAAGCTCATAAATATTTATTGGTATAATTATTTTGTTCGTACATGCTTTGAATATTTGAGCATTTACAAGGTTAGTTGATTTTGCTTTCTTATGTTTGAAGGGAACAACTTTGATTGCAATGGACTTGTAATTATATGTAAATGAGCTTGCTGGTGGCAATTCTGAGTTTATTGGATTTCCATCAATAACTTGCCAAATTTTAGTCACCTGGATATCTTTTCTTCCAAAAGGGTAATAAAGATTGTTATTAATAGCATAATGTTTGAACCATTCAAAGAATGTAATGTGTTGCTTTAAACGGGAAAAAGTATCGTAATAAACATTTTGAACCTCTTTTCTTGCCTGTTCTATGTATTCGGAGAAAAACCATTCCTTTTTGTGTTGATTGTAATCTGCATAAAAATCCTATTTTAGAATTTTCCTTATTGATTTGAAATTCTACACTAAGAACTCAGAGTTCTCAAAGATGCTCTTCAAGAATATCCATCATAGTGGAGAAGGTTGGGGATCTAGAAAGAGTATCATTTTGAGGGATTCGATTTTGTTTTGTGATTACATGGGTCGAGGAATATTGGTGTTATTGTCAATCCCATGGAGTTGAGTTGACATCCCAGATGTAGAGTGTCTAGGAGGAAGAGTTTGTCTTGAAGATGGAGGATTAGAATATCTATGACTTTGAGATCTTTTGAACTTGATTGAGCAGCTCACGAGAAGTATTTCCTAATATTTGAGATGCTAGCTTTTTGTGCCAGTGTTGCGGGTATTGTATCTAGCAATAACCACTATTTTGGTAGGGAAACTTGGTTCTAGGAAATGGGTCTAGATAGAAACATCCTGAATTTAGCTAAGTCCATTTGAAATAATATAGTTTCTCCCCTTTTGAGTGTTTTTAAAGCTCATGTATTAAAGGTTGAATTCATAGCTTTTTACTGAATTCTATATAGGATTGCTACTAGAAGGGAACTACTTTTGGTTTTGTAATTAGCTGTTTTAACATTTAATATTAATGTATTTAAAATATATCTATCATGCAAAGAAACAGCAAAGCTTGGAACGCAATCAAAATAAACTTGTTTTCCGCATAAGCTGGTTTTTACCATACCTAGAAGAAAGTCATCAAAATTTTAAAAATTTACAAATTCTTAAGTAGAGAAGGAGAGATGTATCTATTCCTTCCCGTGTAAGAGGTTTGGTAGCTACTTGTACTAAACCAAGATGAAAATAATTATATTTTGTCTATGCTTGTCTATAGTCTTTTTAGATAATAATTTAATTTGTTCATACTCTAAATTAAGAGCTATTGTTTGTTCTACCGTTTTGACAATATAATTAGATGTTAAATTCCATGTCCTATCATGATAAATTTCTTTTGTAGGATGTATGGGAATTTTCTAGTGGTCTATTGATTGACTAATGCCTTCTATGTTAATTTCTATTTTAAGAAACACATTGGATAAGGATGATGCAGAAGATGTGGAATCAGTAGAGGATTTAGAAAAAGAGCGAAAGAAAGAAGCCGTCACAAATTATCAATTTTAAACTTCTAATCCCTTTTCCGTTGGTACATATCCATTAGGTTCCATAAGACATAATTATATATTTCAAATAACTATGCTAAAACTAATATAAATTTATTAAAACTAGACTATTCTAATCTAGTTCTGAACTGCAATCTACAATTCCCTTCAACAGTAGTTTTTTAAAACTCTTTTTTAGAACCTCTCTGTTGGCAAACTAGGAATTTGACTAAGATAGTTAATAAATCTATAAAGTACAAACTATGTTAAAGAAAACATATATTTATAAACCCACTTCCTTTTTGGCTCTAATAATGGTTAATTAGTTAAACCGGTTGACAAAAATTGAAAACCAAAAACCAAACATATTAACTGATTTTCAACCGAGACCGAACTGAAAACTAGCGAACAAATTAATCGGTTCGGTCATTTAATTAGTTCTCTACACACCCCTAATTTGGATCATTTATGGGTTAAGTTATAAGTAAAATATAATTTTACAAGTTATGAACTAATCCAATGTATATAATGATGGGTTAAATTTTGATTAAATCACATGTGAGTCAAGTGAAACTTATTTGACTAAATGGGTTAAAGTTATTAATTTTAAAATTTAACTATGTGGCCCATTAATAATCTATAGCCGTCTGATTGTCACTGGCTAGTCGACAACCTATTGTAGTTTTTTTTCCCTTAAAAACAGTAGTTGTATTTGCTTCCCAAAAAACCAGCATTTACAAAGTTGCCAAATGGTAATAACATTCTTAGGACTGCATATAAGCCTAAGGTACAAAATAGAGCATATGGTTCCTTGCAACCCAAAATCTCAAAATCCCTAGGTGAAGCCATCCCAAACTGTCATCTATAGTAAATAATGCAACCCTCCCTCCTTCAAAAAGGTTACCTTCTCCACTAAAAGTCATCCTTTATTATTAGTAGCCCGAATTTCCATCCACTCTAACATTCCCATTTCCACTACCAATTTCTCCTCCATTCACTCTTGTTAGAATATCCAGTGATTTCTAGACTTCCACAACAATCAAAGAATGTAAACCGTCAGTTGAGCTCTAGCATGCCATTTACTACTTTGTTTCCTTCTGCATATGTGCCGCCACCAATCAGTGAAAGTCTAATATTCAATCCCCATAACCTTTCACTGCACCAGAGCAATTTTTCATACAAGCCTTGCTTTCCTACAATATATTAGGACATGTTCCAAATTTTCATTTTGCTCTCCACACATAGGGCAAATTAGGTCCTTTTGAATGCCTCTCTTGATAAGTTGATCCTTGGTGGGTAGAATTCCATGCCAACGCTCTATAGAAAATGCTTAAATTTACCTTTGATATCCAAATTTCATGTTGTCCTCCATATGCCTCTCATTGTACCCTAGTTATACTACTTTACGATTGGTGTGGATTCCTCATCGATCTCGTACTAATTCTGGTATGTTGATTTAACTATGTAAGTTCCTTGCTTATTGGGTTGTCAAATAAATTTGTTCTTCTCCCACTCTTATCAATTGAGAAAGATAAGATATGTTCGCCTCAACTCTATTAAAAACTTCCCCCAATGACTTCCTTGTTCCAGTCGTTGCCCTCTCTATTCATAAGTTGGCTAACCCATGTAACCTGTTCCTAAGAATGGGATGCTTGTATAATCTTCTTTCCTTGCCTACTTGGAATCCATGGATGATTCCATATTCTGATAGATTTCCCATCACCCATTTGAAAAAGAGCCCCTTTTTGTATAATATATCTAGCTTTAAGCCAACTCTTCCACAGCTAAGAGGAATTACCTTTCTGAGGAGCTGCCAAGAAGCCTCCTTTGGGAAAGTACTTAGCCTTCATGACCTTACTCATAAGAAGATTGGATAGGGTAATTAGTCTCCACAATTGCTTGGTTATAAGGGTGCCATTAAAGAATTGAACGTTCTTAAAGCCGAGCCCTTCCTCCTTCTTGGGTATGGCTACTTCCTTCTAAGCTTTCCAATAGATTTTTAGCTTCCTTTCCTCTTGTCTTCCCTACCCAAAAGCTGTTGTGTTCCTAACAATATCTTAACAAACACTTCGAGGTAGTTTGAAACAGGCCAAAAAAAAAGTTGGGAAAGCATCTATAACAGCTTTGATTATAACTTCTTTACCTACTGTGATCGAGAAATCGAGACTTCCACCCTCGAATTCTTTCTCGTAGTTTGTCCACTATATAGGCAAAAACCTTCCTTTTCGATCTTCCTATAAATATTTTGCATTCTTTTGTTCTTGGACCCTGTCTAGCTAGCATATAGCATTTTTGTGCTCCTTGGACATATTTCTATTGAAAAAAATTGAGGACTTGTCAAAGTTGACCAATTGGCTGGAGATCTTGCTATACTTGGCCAACAATGCCTTAATCTGTCTGGCTTGTTCTAAATCTGCTTCACAAAATAAAAGAGACTCATCTACAAACAAAAGATAAGTGATTAAAGGCCCATTCCTACACACTTTCATGCCCCTATAATCACCTTTTATGCTAGCTTGTTTAATCATATTAAAAAAGGTTCAGAAATGATTAAAAACAAGTAAGGTGATATCGAGTCTCCCTGCTGCAAGCCCTTTGTAGGCTCAATATACCCACATTTTTCCACATTGATATTAATTGAGAAAGTGGAAGAGGTAATGCATTGCCTAATCCAATCAATGAAAATATAAGAAAAACCCATGTTCTTAAGCACTGCACACAAGAAATTCCATTCTACTCTATCATAAACCTTGGCTATATCAAATTTTAGTACTATGTACCCTTTATGTCCTTTTTGCTTAGAATATAGAGTATGGATACATTCATGAGTTATAACCACATTATCTAATATTTGCCTCTCAGGAATAAAAGCTGCTTGATTAGGACTAATGCATTTAGTGAAGCAGATTTTCAACCTGCCAGCCACAACTTTAGAAATAATTTTGTACACTGTATTGCACAAACTAATAGGCCTATAATGCGTAATTGAAATAGGATGCCTAACTTTTGAGATCAGGGTTATCAATGTATGATTCATTTGTTTGAGCATTTTCTTTTGAGAGAAAATTTTTTGGACAGCATTGCAAATATGCACTTTGATTACATCCCAATAAGATTGGAAAAAAAAGAGAGGTCATATCGCAGGGGCCAGGAGCTTTGTTGGGATGCATTTGAAGAAGTGCATTCTTGATTTCCTCTTTTTCCACTGGCCTTGTCAATTTTTGATTCATTACTTGGGTAATGGATAACAGGATACCTTCAAGCCCTTCCTATATGTTTGGTGGATTGGATGTTGTAAACAACTGCTTATAGAACCCTAGAATCTCATCCTTAACCACCTCCCCGGTCTTCGCAAAGATTGCCATCTCTTCTCATCACTGTTCTATAGCATTCTACCTCCTTCACTCATTGTGCTAGCATGAAAGAACTTAATGTTTTGTTACCTTCTTGGAGCCATTGTGTTCTAGATTGCCTCTAATATATCTCCTCCTCTTGATAGGTTAAATTAAGTTCAGCTTTCAACCTTGTCCTCTCTTTCCAATTCCTCCCACTCCCTTGATCTTGTAGCACTTCCCAACCTTCTTTTAAACTTAGAAATTTGCTTGGCAGAATGAATTCTTGCTTTTGACTCCATTGTAGAAGTGCCATCTTGCGTTGCTTAATCTTTGAACAAACTTGATACAATGGGGTTCCCATTTATGTCCTTCTCCATGCTTCCTTACTAAGCTCTACAACCTCCTATTTTTTTAATCCATCTTCGATCAAAAGTAAATCGCTTTTTCACTTGTTGCCTTCCAGGGTCATTTGGGTCAATAATCTTCTTCACTTGTTGCTTAACTGCAGTTGACTAGCTTGATTTTCGTCAAATTCCAATAACTATGTAAGAATTTGGCTAGTCAGTCACCCAAAAAATAGTGAGTTATCCACTATTTAATTTTTGAAATTAATAATTTTAAGTTATTGAGACAAATAGGACCCGTTAAATAGTATATTATTATTACCCCAGTAACCCATTTTATCTAATTTAACTCAATGTGTAAAAATAATGAGTGCATTGCATTATATTTACTTTTGGGTTGAGCTTCCTTTTACTAGCCGCTGCTACTTTTACCTTATTGACCTCGGAATAATGATGACAATAAATGATTTAGCCGAAAATGGATACGGACTATTTATTCTTCTTGGAATTTTGTTGCACTTTTACACATTATTCATTCAACTTTGGCCTTATCCAACTTTGGACTATTTGTTCTGTTTCCTTCAAATGGAATGAAGACATCACTGATCAAGAGCACTTAGCTCATACAGTTGACTCTCACCCCTACTCTCATATCGGTCTTCTACCTTGCCATGGAGAATCTCTACTGCTACCTGATCATCTTATCTTGTTTTCTCCTTATTCTTGCCAAAAATTTCTGTCCAACAAAATCATCAAGTTACCACCTAGCCCACTTGCACTTCCAGTCATTGGCCATCTGCACCTCATCAAGAATGAACTCTATGAAGATTTAGCTTCATTATCTTCTACATATGGTCCAATTTTCTTTCTCAGATTTGGCTGCCGGTCCTATGTTGTCGTGTCTTCTCCATCTACTCTTGAAGAGTGTTTCACAAAGAATGATATCATACTTGCAAACCGTCCTCGGAGCATGGCTACGGACAGGCTTACCTATAACTATCTTGCAATGGGAGCGATTCCTTATGGCCATTTATGGAGGGTTGTTCGTCGCCTTGCGGTTGTGGAAGGTTTATCTTTCCACAGCCTCCAGAAGTCCTCAGTTTTCAGGGAAGAAGAAATTCAGATGATTGTTCGTTCTCTGTTTCGGGTCTCAAAGAATGGAAGCCAAAGAGTTGATTTGAAATATTGGATTTCAGTTTATGCACTCAATGTTATTATGAGGATGACTTCTGGAAGATGCTCAATTACAGAAGAGGATGCTGGAGACCAGTTGGGGAAGAAAATAATTGAAGAATTCAGGAGCATGTTTTCTTCGGGTGCTACATTGAACTTGTGTGACTTCTTCCCAATATTAAGGTGGATTGGTTACAAGGGATTGGAAAAGGGAATGCTCTATTTGCACAAGAAGAGAGATGAATTCTTGCAGGGTTTGATACATGAACATCGACAAGATATATCTAGTTTTTCCGCTTCCAGTACTGAAATGCACAAGGAGAAGAAGGCGGCATTGACCGAAACTCTTCTTTCCCTTCAGGAACAAGAGCCTGATTTTCTCTCCGATGACATGGTCAAGGGTATTGTTTTGGTGGGTTCCTTTTATTCATTTGATGAGTTATTTCGTTTCTGTGTTTCTTTTCCTTCATGGTTGATTTGATTGTAGAGTATTTTGTATACTATTTGCAAGTTAATATTATTGTAACTTTGGTTATATCCACTGTACATCTAGAATTGAGATTCCAATTTTATTACCATTAAAGCTTTGGTCATTCTTTTTCTCATAATCTGTTTTAGTTTTATGATGAACTTTTGATTCTTATCCTATCCTTCTCGATAGTTCAAGCTTTTCAGTATTCTGATCATGTTCAATTTGTCTAACAAAAACAACCACCTGTGACTCAGATAATGTTTACGGCAGGAAGAGAAACATCAATCCTCACCATGGAATGGGCCATGTCACTCTTACTGAATCATCCAAATGCAATGCAGAAGCTAAGGAATGAAATTGACAGCGTTGTAGGACATGAAAGATTGATGGATGAATCAGATATTCCGAAGCTTCCTTATCTTCGTTGTGTCGTCAATGAGACAATGAGACTGTATCCTGCGGCTCCACTACTACTTCCTCATTATGCATCTCAACATTGTAGAGTTTGGGGTTATGACATTCCAAAAGGGACGATTATATTAGCTAATGCTTGGGCCGTGCATAGGGATCCAAATTGTGGGAACAGCCTGAAAAGTTCATGCCAGAGAGATTTGAGGCTAAAGAATTTGGGGAAAAGAAGAGATCAATTTCAAGTTTCTACCATTTGGGTTAGGGAGAAGAGCATGCCCTGGAGCCAATTTAGGCATTCGGAATGTTTCTTTGGCAGTTGGTGCATTGATTCAGTGTTTCCACTGGGAAAAAGTTGGAAAGAAGGATGGTGCTATGGACATTAATTTTGAAAATAAGATCACTTTGGTTAAGGCTAAACCTCTGGAGGCCATGTGCTTTCCACGCCAAGAATCGATCCAACTTCTCTCACAACTCTAAATGCCAGCTTATGCTAGAGTTCCAATGGAGAGGAAAAGAAGAGAATCTCTCGATTAATAATGTAAGACAATGAACTTTACAATATATATTGTTCAGTAATATAGGAATAGATTACTTTTGGTGCAGGGCCATGAACTTGTGCTGGGACTAATTTGGGCAAAAGTGTTGTAGCACTTGCCGTCGTCGTAACCTTGATACAGTCCTTTGATTGGGAGATGGAAAGAAATAAGGAAATTGACATGACAAAGTTCCCTTGGAAGCCCTCTGCCAACCTCGTCAAACCATGATCATTTGTTATCCAAGGGAGTAAGTCACGTCCTTGTAGCCAACAACCATCATCTCTTGGAACATTTAATTTTTAAGTAGAAAGTACCTTATGCAACTGTAAGCCCTCTCTGCTACCAAAATGTTGCTTTAATATTGGAGTAGTTTCTTACAAATTCAAGTTTTGAACTCAATAAATGAAACCTGCATGCATATATATATTTGGAAATGTTAAGTGTACTACTGAGAATGATCTGCAACCTACACGCCTTGCTTCTTTCTGATTTCTCATTAACAGTAAAAAAAACTTGAATCCTCAAAGTTGCAAGGCTTTTTTCATGGCATTTAGCTTCATATTTCCTTCAACCTGACATGGAAGTAAACTGATTCAATACAGTCCGCAGATTGATCTCATCCAGTTGAAATAGGGATGTTTAATGCTGAACACCATGCATTTTCATTTTTACTGAAAATAAATGATAGGATCATCCGAAAGTACACAGCAGACACAAACTTGACAACACTTCACAGCATCATACCACCAATTGTAACCAACTGCGCTACTGAAATGCTGTTACTGCTTATTCCCAAGGCCGCTGAGAATGAGAACAGGAAGATCCCATTCCAGACTCTAGCTTTGCATTCTTATAATTCAGGTAAATTAACAGAAACCATGATGCCAACTATTACTAGAAGTTTCTGTTCTACCTTCCTTGCAATAAAATACATTATACTATAAGATAAAAGAAGGGGGAATTTGATGCGGGCAATAAAAAAATAGGGACTATGACTGAAAAAGAAAAGTAAACTAGGATTATGTTTTCAGTTGGAAAACAAGTTAAAAGCCAAAATAGTTATCAGCATGATCCGTACAATAAACATATTGTTTAGCATAGGAATCAAAGTTAGCATTGAGAAGTACAGTGTTTAACTGTCCTGGGATATCTATGCAGAATACTGATAAAGCACCGTGTTTTTTTGGGTAACTTTGTAGGCAAAAGAGTTAGAAATTTCAGTGGAAAACTGATACCTATTTTGAGGAGTGATTACTGGGCCATCTTAGTTTAACGCCTTCGAGAAATATTGTTAGTGAAGCGTAGAACTGTTTTTTCTATTCCATAAACGTGGTATTAAAGGAAGGCGCAAATGGTCAGGGTCTCTAATATCACGCCTTTAAGCAATGGGAAGATCTCATGAAAAACCCATTCTTTTGTATCTGTGGTGAAGTTTTAAACTTCGGAAACCAGTCGATTAAAAATTGGCAGGTAGAAGAAAAACATTAAGAATGCAGAAAAATTGATTTAGTTGTTTGCATGATGTTAGAAAATGGTCATAATCATATCACAGCATCATGTTTCCGAAGCCGGAAGTGTGTTAAACTGCATGATCACATCATATACATGCATATATCTACCAGATATCAAGTGAGAGCAATTGTGAAGACAATAAATATTGCTTCTGTTTAGTGGAGTTGTCGTAGAAGTTCTCCCAACAAGACAGAACAAAATTTAGATAGGGTCAGGAGTTTCAACATATATTATAGAAGGAGAATGAAGCATCAAAACTTCTGTTTTTGGTGGTATTTATACTCTTCAGTCACTGCTTGGAGGCAGTACTGAAACGACAACAACTATCTTGGAGTGTTCAATGTCACTTAGATTTAGACCTGTGTTGGACAAGATCGTTTGTTAAAGGAAAATGACCTCCCAAAACTGAATTATGTGAACAATGTTTATCAAGATTATGGAAGCAATGAACATCTTGTTGGTGTATATATGGCAAAGAAAAGGATATAAAACTTTGAAAGATAGGCTTCAAATCGTGAATTAGATTCACTTTCCTTTAGACTAAATTTGTCCGCTATAGTGTGCAAACAATCAAGGACAAATTCCCTTTAGGATGAGATGAAGTTTGGTTGAATATACTATGCACTTAGTATTCCAATCCATTAGGAAAAAAGGAAAGATAGTATAGAATTTTCTAACTATTAGAGGCTTATTTTCTACAGCAAACAAGACCCCAACTAGACCTTTTATAGTGGTTGAATGTTGACCTTGAAAGGTTGCAATTCAAAGAAAATGGAGAGTTGTAACTCTTGAAGAATGAAAAGTTGTAACTCTTGAGTTGCAACTCTTGAGAATAAAAAGTTATAACATCTTGGAAATGAATAGTTGCACCTTTTCAACTTTACGATTTCCATTTTTCAATTTTGGAAATCTTCAACACATCTCATGTTTATGAATTTACACCAACAACACTGCTGAGTTTCTTGACACTAGCAGCACTTTAGTTTGGTCAATGGAAGCAATGAACATGTGATGTTGTGATCTTACATTTTTCCGTTTGAGAAACAGCCAAATTAACCACCAACCTGCTGCCATACTTCAATACGACTCTGTGTTCATCTTCTGCGATGGTTTCAAGTTCTAGAAAATAACATTTGGTAGTAACATGTATTTAGTATTTAACTTCTTATTCTCTAAGCTGAAACCAGCGTTTAGTTGATTGATTGATATATGATCAGCACCCATGGATTTGGAACTTTTTTTATCAACAATTATTGTAGTTCCTACTTATTTTATACCTAAAATGACTTTAAAATCCTGCATTCTGACAACTACAAATACAAAAGAGTTCGTTTCCTGGGAATTGCCCAGCTCAACTACAAAGATATATAACAAAATAATAGTAATGGCAACATCCCGAAAACAGCTTATACCTGCATCAATCTACTCAATTATGAAAACCAACATGAAAAAATTAAACCTTAATGGAATTGATGTTCCTGTAGAATTATTTTAACATTTTAGTCTAAGGCAAAAAGGAAAAATAGATGAGAATGTTGACATAAATTGGAAATGGTCAACACTTTTTTTCCTGGTGCAATATTCTGGGATGTGACATCCAACCCAACGTATCTTTTTTTAAAAAAAAAAAAGTAATTTTGGAACAATGATGCGAATCCTTGCCTTGATCCTTAAAAACAAAATTAATACTCGGGCCAGAAAACTGTGCCTAAAAGTAACCAAGCTGGAATATAAATAATGAAATTTACTTGTGTGATTTTTTGAGTCTGTCCACACGGTCCAGTTCTGTTGCCCACCAGAAGGCGGAGAGGGAAGTGATCGAGAAAATAATTAAATCATCAATCTTCAGCACGAAGCAGCTGGTAGTTAATTTTCTACTTTGTCATGCATGGAGAATCTGTACTACTACTACATTATCTTCTTCTGCTGTTCTATATTCCAACCATTGCTGTTCAAAAAGATCAAGAAGTTACCTCCAAGTCCGCTAGCTTTTCTAATAATTGGCCATCTCCACCTCCTGATGAAGAGTTCAATTTTCAAAGATTTAGCTTCGCTGTCATCTAAATATGGTCCCGTTTTTTTCCTCCAATTTGGCTGCTGATCCTTCGTTGTTTTGTCTTCATCATCTATCATCCAGGAATGCTTCACAAAGACTAACATCGTACTTGCAAACCATCCTCGAACCATAGCTGCGGACACGCTCACTTATAACTATTTATCCTTCGGAGCTGCCCCTTATGGGCGTTTATGGAGAGTTTTTTGTCACATCGCCGTTATTGAGTTTTTATCTTTCAACAACCTTCAAAACTATTCAAGCATTTGAGAAGAAGAAATTCAGATGATATTCCGCTCAATCTTTAGAATCTCAAAGAATGGAAGCTACAGAGTTGATTTGAATTGTTGGATATCTGTTTTCACTTGGAATGTTATCAGTTATCACGAGGATGCTTGCTGGAAGATGCTTCATCAGAAAGGAGGATGCTGAAGAAGAGTAGGTGAAAGAAATCATTCAAGACTTGAGAGAAATGTTTAGTTCAAGTGGTTCATTGAGCTTATGTGACTTGTTCCCAGTATTGAGGTGGCTTGGTTACAAATGGATGGCCAAAAATACGCTCTCTTTGCATAAGCGGAGAGATCAAGTTCTTACAGGGTTTAGTAGACGAAGTTCGAGGGAAAATTGAGTTTTCCAAGTTTCACAAAAAAAAAGAACACACTGATAGCAACTCTCCTTTCCCATAACGATCAAGAAGTGCTTGATCTTCAGTCTGATGACTTTGTCAAGAGTACTGCAATGGTAGGTGCTGTCTATGCAAAATTTTTGTGTGTCCTTTACTTCGAATGTTATTCATATTGGAGTAATTATGGTAGTCATGTTGTGATTACTATTGTTAAGAGTTACCTATGCATGTGGCTTATTTGACAAATTCTCTTTATTGTGCTGGATTAAGGTTTCAGTTTCATGCAGTCAAGGAAAGAAACTATTGTCATTTACAATAAACATTGTGATCTTAAGAGCCAAAGAATTCTTTTTTCTGACAAAGCACCCTGTGATTCAGATGTTGTCCACAGCTAGAAGAGAAACATCGACATGGACTATTGAATGGGTTATGCCGGCTTGATTGAATCACGAATGCAATGCAGAAACTAAGAGCTGAGATCGACAATGTTGTAGGACAGCGGAGATTGTTGAATGAATCTAATATTCCCAAGCTTCGTTATCTGCGTTGTGCCGTTCATGAGGCAATGCGACTGTATCGTCATCACCATTTCTGCTACCTCACTGTGCCTCTGAAGATTGTAAAATTGGAGGATATGACATCCAAAAGATACCATTGTTTTGGCTAATATTTTGGCAGTGCACAGGGACCCGAAACTCTGGGAGGAACAAGACGAGTTTGTGCCCGAAAGATTTGAATCAAAGCAAAGGGTGGAGAAAGAAGATTGCAATTTCAGAATTTTGACATTTGGGATTGGAAGGAGAGCATGTCCTGGAGCCAATCTGGGATTGCGGATGATTTCTTTGACAGTGGGTGCATTGTTTCAGTGTTTTGATTGGGAAAAACTTGGAGAAATGGATGTTGATTTGGACATTAGCTACAAAGGTAAAATCTCATCCCAGAAGCCTAGATCCTTGGAGGTCAAGTGTGTTCTGTTTCACGCAAGAACTAATCCAACTTCTCTCGCAGTTCTGGAAAGCCAGCTTGTGTTATTTGTTTGCCGTGATTCACAATGAATGCAAAGTTTACATGAGATGAAGTTATGAGATATCGTGGAGTCAATTCCATAACTGTCCCCTGTGGTTGTGACTTTTACCGATAAATCCTCTATGCATATTACGTCTCTTATTTACGGTGCACATATTTAACAATCAATCTTATCACCTTATGGTGTTTGCGTCTAAAAATTTTATAATAAATTCTAAAATGTCCTTTATCACAAATTTTTTTAAAAAAAATTGAGAAAATGTAATTATAATTTCTTATTTTTCATTTGTATTATTATTTTAGTATTAAATTTAAATAATATAAATAATATAAATAATAATAAATTGTTTTAGAGGGTTTATATTAGAAGACTAACAAATACAAACCAAGAGAGACAAAATATATAAAAACATATATAAATAAAGATAAAAATACTTATAAACTTTTTTATCTACTGTATGAAAACAAAGATAAAACCCAAAAAGAATTAGCGTAATAGAAATGAAAGAAAAAATCGTAAATAAACTCATTTAAACTTTTAAAAAAATACAAAATATATCTTATAAAATATGAATATAAGAGTCCATCAAATTATTTAAATTTGTACCAAAGTAAATTTTATTACAATGGTTAATAAGGATGATGATTGTTAATGGCAGAAAAGAAAATAAAATCAAGGTAAATTTAAGAATCATGTATGCTAGTAATGGTGGTTTAGAAGGGAAAATTTTTGTGAAATATTTAGTAAATGATATCGTTAAATAAAAATCAAAAAAAATTAATGACAAATGTTATGCTTTGATTGAACTCTTAGAAAAAAAAATGGATAAGAAAAATATAGCAAGTCAAATTGTTTCATTATAAGATTTTGAAATTGAGTTATAAGAGTTATAACTATATTCAAGATAAAAATAGTAGGAGACTATATAATCATAATCTAATTTTAACAATAATATAGTGAACAAAACTAATAAGCATACAAAAGAAGATAATATTAAAAAGAAAAAATTTAGAAAAAAAATAATATCATTAAAATGATAGACATGTGGCAATATTATAAATTATTACATTATACACATTGCAAAATTATATTTATTGTGGGCATGGAGTATTGTTATTATTATTATTATTATTATTATTGTTATTATTATTATATATATATAATAGATTACTAAACGACCTTTATAAGTTATAAATTATCATTTTATTAATTTTTTTAATCTTTTATTAAATCATTCTAAATCACAAAATGCATTTTTAAATTGAAATTTTAAATTTTTGTCAAAATAATTCATGATATCATGCATATTTTTTTTGCTAGTTATAATGGAAAATGACAAAATTGATTAGATCTAACTTATTTTTGAAATAAGAATTCGCACAAACTTTTATATATGTGCTAATACATAGAACATGTAGATTGTAACTAGACTTGTTTGATGTTTTTGATTGCTACTTGTGTTAAATGATAAAAAATTATTATGTTTTGCTCTTTTGAGGATGGAATAAATATTAATTCACCTACCATTGTAATAAAATAAAAAGGAAAAAACCTCTAACTTGAATAAATGAAACTGTCTGTTTTTTTTTAAATGAAACTTAACAAAAAAAAATTGATTTTGAAAATTGGTTCAATTTCGGATGAAGCCATCATTTTAGAAGGGAAATTATAAGAGTTTATTTTGTAGTTAATTCAAATTTCAGTGGTAAATATAATAATTTTTACATGTCTTTTGTCTATTGATTTTGACGTACTTTAGATTTAAAAGGTATTGATAATTTTTAAAAATACAATAATCAATTAATAAGAAGTTAAAACTACAAGGAGGAATATATTTAACGGCTTAACGCCCCATCCTACCATAAAACAATTTCTGCATCATGCCATCATTGGATGGAGAAGTCAAACTGAAAACAAACGATTTTTACCCAGCGTAAACAATTAGTTTATTGCACAAAAGGTTTAGGTTAATTAATATTAAACAATGACGGAACGAGGATAATCACATAATAGAATTTGTTTGCATAGATTTTTATAATAAATTTTTAATATCTTTTTATTTTATAATTATTATTTTAAAAATACAAAATCACATTTTCAAAAGCGATGTCCTGAGTCCTGACTTTCTGAGTTCCTAGTTTGCACAAATGTTGAATAATTTATTGGCCTCTACAAATGCATCACCCACAATGGACAGGAAATGGACTTTTGATGCAGGTAAGTTGAAGCACACAGCTCGCACTAATTTCCCCTGCAATTTTGGGTGATTTTTGTGTGATACTTTGTGTCATTCACTCTAACTTTTGTTTTTCTTTTTAAGAATCGAGGAATCAGCTTGTGCGGAACAATTCGTACTTCTTCTATTTGGGAAAATTAAGAGATTGTACCCACCTATAAAAGTTTAATTCATATTTTTCATAATTAAAGTTAATTTGAGTTATGTCCCTACTTGTTAGGGTGTGTTTTCTTAGTTATTAGGTGTTTCTTCATTGTTAGAGGTAATTGAGGATTGTACCTTTCTTTGGTGAATACAATTTAGGATTAAATATCACAAAAAGTAATTAAACTTTTGTAACTATTATTTATAAATATTTTGTGATTATAATAAAATATCTATAGTTGTCGTTAAACAAAAAATGGACAGGGCGGATCATGTGGGAAATTGATGAATAGGCACAACATTGATTGATGTTATATTGTTATGTTATCACCACAAGATAAATATAATAATACGTGCCACACAAAGTGACCGTCCATAGTTGTCAAGGAGGCAACCAAAAAGTCAAGGGTCAGAGTACAAAAGTCAATAGATCAAAGCTTGGTCAATTAGATCGATTATGTAGATAATAAAAATGAGATGATATTATTATAATATATTAAATATAAATTAATTATAGGAATAATATCATTTGTTACTTTCGTGGTTTAGTGATATATCAAATCAAACTTGTAATTTGAACACATATCAATAACCTCCTATAGTGAAAAAAATATCGACACCACTTTAATTGATAGTCGTAAATAAGTTGGAAAAAGATGAAAAACCCATGATATAAGCGTATAGTTTAAAATTCTAAAATAAATTTTCAAAAATATAAAAAGGATAAAAAATAATTTTAAAAATCAATAAAATTATTTAGACTATATAATAAAAATTTTAAATATGAAAATTTAATAAAATTTAAAGACAAAAATGACAAAAAAATTGATAAAGTTTAATTTTTTTATTAAGTTTTTAAAAGACACAATTTAAAGATAAAAATTTTAAAAATTTTGTTAAAAATTTTAATGCAAAAAGACAAAAATTATTATATAGATTTTTTTAACCTTAATTTTTTTGTCATTTTTGTCTCTAAATTTTATTAAAATTTCATCTTTAAATTTTATTTTTTAGTTTAAAAAAATTTATTATATACTGTAAATAATTTTATTACATTTTTATCTTTAATTTTTTTTTTGTATTTTTAAAATTTTATTTTAGAATTTTAAACTATATCTTTATATCGAAGGGTTTTTGTCTTTCTTCAATTTATTTATTTATGTTATTTGTCGATCAAGGGTGTTTGATATTTTTTTCACTACAGTGAGTTATTGATATTTGTTCAAACTACAAGGTTCGAATTGATATATTATCAAACCAGAGTAGTAAATGATATTATTCCTTTTAAAATTAAATTTAGGTTTTGTAAAATAAGGCAACCACCTTGGTTTTGGCTAGTCATATTGATTTTTTCTACTTGGAGTTATCCCCACATTTACCTGGTTATGCATATTCTAGACTCATCATCTTGACCCACTAAGGTCTTTATTGCCCAATAACACCATATAAGATTCCAAGAATCATCATGACTACATGGCCTACCACGCCGTGTAAACTAATTCTCTTATTATGTGGCCCACTAAGGTGTCTCGATTCTCAATAATATCAGGTAAAATCTCAAAAATCATCAAGGACATTCGACTCACAAAATTAGATATGAGATTAATTCTTCCAAAATAGAATTATCCCAAATTCCACCTTAATGGTGATAGTCAAGCTCGAACGTGCGACGACCTTTGCTGATAACAAACCCAGGCCAAGTCCTGGGGACTTAATGTTGGGGTTTTGAATCAGTTTTTTGGTAAAAGTGAGACCGAAATTTGCGTGATCTGACCGGACAGTCCAGTCTAGTTTAACAGCAGTCCAAAAAGTTTAGGCATGAGTTAACCGGTCAAACTATAAGTCTCACGAGCTTTGAAAATAAATAGCATGGCACCACGTGGCGCAATTTGCTTGTCTCTTCCCAAGTTTGGTGGTGGCGTGAAAGGGTAAACTGTTACTGAATCCAAGATCGAGCAAACTTCGAAATATATTATAAATATTCTAAAATGTCCATTATCACGAATTTTAAATTATATTTATCTCTTGAAATATACTTAAATTACCGATCCATCCCTGTAGGACTCTAAGTTATACATTATCATTTTATTTTGTTTTTATCTTTTATCTTTTTCAAAAATTATTTTTTTCATTATATGTATAATTAATAACATTTAAATGTAAGATTATACACGAAATATTTTCTGACTTTATCTTAACCTATGCCTCTTATCTTTGGAGATCTTCCTCCATTAGTATGTGTTTTTCCTATTTATTTTAGTGTGAATGGCAAATAAGTTTATTAATTTGTATTTATTCTACGTCCATACCAGGGGAGGAGATATGTTATTTTATGATTTTTATCACAAAAGAGATTTCAAGAAATGAAATATTAAATTATTCTAAATCAGTAATGCATTTTAAAGTTGATTTTTAAATTTCATTGAAATAATTTGCGATATCATGTATATTTTTTGTTAGTTATAAAGAAAAAGACACAATTGATTAGATCTAATTTGTTTTTGAAATAACAACTCGCAAACACTTATATATGTTGGCATGTATTGCTGTGGCATGTAAAGTTACATGCCATGGCATTAGTATCCAAGTTCTATCTTTAATGAGCATTGATGTAAATTAGCCTATAAATTAGCTAGATTGATATTACCAAATTAAGATAGAATCATGCTAACCTAATTGTAAGGAATGTACATATTCTGTAGTATTCAGTTACCATATTCTGTAGAAGAAGTTTTAGGAAAGTTCTTTATAAAAGTTGTATATGTATCATGTCTGGATTTCAAAGAATAATAAGAAAAACGTTTCTTCATTTCTTCATGGTATCGAGCGAGTTAGGGCTACGAGTCATGGAGAGACAGGAAATAACAACAACACCACCTTCAGGTGAAGGATCTACAGCCACGATTCTTGAAAATTTTACAACTGCGATGAAGCAGTTGTTATCACAACAACAACACAATACACTATCAGTGACAGAACCTTCTGCCCCTGCAATTGCTATTAGGTTCAATGGTTCCAACTATGGCTTGTGGTCTCAAGTCATCGAGATGTATGTCTCTGGGAAGGATAAGTTGGGATATTTGGTCTTTGTTCCACAACCACCATGACCGATCCTGGTTTTAGGAAGTGGAGCAATCAAGATGCCACCGTAAAAGATGGTTGATAAACTCAATGGAACCGACTAATTGGAAATTTTATACGATTTCCAATCGCAAAAGTGTTTGGGATTCCGTAGCAACTACCTACTTTGTGAATCGATACATCCCAAGTATATGATTTGAAGCGGCAAGTGTCGCGGTTAAAACAAAATGGAGGAACAATCGAAACCTACTACAATAATCTTGAGCTCTGCGAGAAATAGATTTTCGCCCAAACCCCATGATGTCTTGTCGAGGATATCACAAGATATAACTTAGCCATTCAAGAAGATCGAGTTTATCTCTTCCTTGATGGACTTGATGATCGCTGGATATGCGAGCGGATGTGCTCTGATCCAACCATTTCCTACCGTGGAACAAGCATATGCCGGGTAAGGCGAGAAGATCTCCGACAAATCATTATGCTTTCATCCGAGAACATGGAGTCTCGGGTGGAGCTATGATCTCCCGCCATGAAGGGGTGACTCACCAAAGTTAACGATGCGAGGGTGCTCTCACTGTGGAAATTCAAAACATACAAAGGATAAGTGCTTTAAACTTCATGGTTATCCTGAGTGGTGGGATGAACTCCAGAAAAAGAAGAAAGGGAAGGCAAAAGCGGCTGGGAAAGAAACTGCTCAGGCGACTTTAGTTTCTGGAGGGGCTGAATTGTCCTTAGTTCCCGATCAGAGTGCATGTGCCGAACCCAAAGGTAAATCAGGCTGTGCCTATTCTGTCTCTCACACGGCCAAGAATGATAAATGGATTATTGACTCAGGAGCAACCAATCACATGACTTTTGACTCCCAAGATCTTGCCACAACAACTTCTCCTAAGATTGACCAGATTACGAATGCAAATGGACAAAGTTCCAGCGTAGCTGGAGCAGGAGATGTTCATCTTTCTCAATCTATCTCTCTTCCAAATACTTTATTAGTACCATCTTTATCCAATAAGCTATTGTCGGTAGGACAGATCACCAGTGATTTACAATGTTTTGCTTTAATGCATCCTGATTTTTGTATATTTCAGGACATTCGCACGAAGGAGATTATTGGACGTGGTACTAAGAGGGATGGATTATACTTCCTAGATGATTTCAAGACAAGGGGTTATGGATTACACACTCAAGGTAGTCTAGACAAAGAAAAAGGCTTAGTGTGGTTATGGCATCGTCGGCTGACACCCTTCTTTTGGATACTTGAAAGTTTTATTTCCTGAATTGTTTCGTAATTTTTCAGAGTCCCGTTTCACATGTGAAACTTGTGTTGGGCAAAAAGTCATCGTGTTAGTTTTCCTCCCAGTATCAATAAAAGGACAAAACCATTTGCTTTAATCCATTCTGATGTATGGGGGCCATCTCCAATCTCTACAATCTCTGGTTTTAGATGGTTTATTATTTTCGTGGATGATTGCACACGTATGACTTGGCTTTATCTAATGAAAAACAAGGATGAAGTTCTTCGTATTAGAACACAATTCGATGATTAGAACACAATTCGATGTCAAGATTCAGGTCCTTCGAACTGATAATGGAGGGGAATTTGTGAACACCAAACTTAGCACCTACTTTAATTTGCATGGTATTACTCATGAGACATCTTGTGCTTACACACCACAACAGAATGGAGTGGCTGAGAGAAAGAACCGACATATTCTTGAAACCGCAAGAGCTATTCTCATAGGTGGCCATGTTCCTAAAAGATTTTGGGATCTTCTTATAACTTGATGTATCTTATGAACCGAATGCCCTCACGAGTTTTAAGTCTTGAACTCCATTACAATGCCTCACGATCATGTGGAAATTCACGGTGCTTTGACTTTACCTCCAAAAGTATTTGGATGTGTGGCTCTTGTACATTTGCATAAAAATCAAAGAATGAAGCTAGATCCATGTGCGAAAGGTGTATGTTTATTGGATACGGATCACATCGTAAAGGTTACAAGTGCTATAACCCAAGTACCAGAAGTTTCACGTCACACTTGATGTTACGTTCATCGAGTCCAATTTTTTATCCACCATCACAACCGAGTATTCGTCCCACAGAAGAAGAGCTGGATACAAATTGGTGGGATATTGCGAATACAGAATTGCCTACGGTAACTTCTACGATGGAAAAGCAACCTGCAGTCCCAACAACTATGATCCAAATTTATGATGGAAGTTGGACACCACAACAATGAACCCAAAGAAGTAGGAACAACCGAACCAGAAGTTGATGATATTCACCGAGCCGGGAAGTTGAGCTTGAGGATTTTGTGAAGACCAACAAAGTCCTATCAATCCATCTCCTCTTTAGTATCCACCCCAACTCTGCGAATGCTCCTGAGGTAAACACTTCTTCTCCACCTTGTGATAATTTACATAGTCGCAAAACATATGTTCTTCCTGACAGGCATAATCGGGGCAAGCCACCCGACAAATACTCTCCTGAAATAAAAAATCGAACAGCAAAGTATCCCATTGCAAATTATGTGTCCACAAGACGATTGTCAGCCACATATCAAGCATTTATCGGAAACGTATCGGCTAAGGTCATTCTGCAGAGGGTGGAGGTGGCTATGAAGGATCCTGAATGGAGAGCAGCCATGAGAGATGAGATGGAAGCCTTAGAGAAGAATGGGACGTGGAGGCTAGTTGCTCTTCCACCAGGGAAAAAGGCGGTGGACTGTAAGTGGGTTTTCACAATCAAGTATAAGGCGGATGGGTCTATCGAACGATACAAGGCAAGGCTAGTGGCAAAGGGGTATACACAGACTTACGGGGTTGACTACAAGGAAACATTTTCTCCAGTGGCGAAATTAAACACCGTGAGAGTTCTGTTATCACTAGCAACAAATTTAGACTGGCCCTTACATCAACTTGACGTAAAGAATGCATTTCTTCACGGCAATCTGAACGAGGAGATTTACATGAAAATCCCACCTGGCTACAAGTGTGATGGCAATCCCAATGTTGTCTGTAAACTGGACCGATCTCTATATGGATTGAAACAATCTCCCCGTGCCTGGTTTGGGAGATTTAGTTCTGCTATGAAGGCGTATGGATATGAGCAGTGCACGGCTAATTTTACTTTGTTCATAAAGAGGTGCAATGAGAAAATAACTCTTCTTATTATATATGTTGATGACATTATTATCACAGGCAATGATCATGCGGAGCGTGCAAGACTCATGTCTAAATTGAATGGTGACTTTGATATGAAGCATCTGGGAGAGTTAAAATATTTTCTGGGCATTGAAGTTGCAAGATCAAAAGAGGGAATCTTCTTGTCTCAACGGAAATATGTATTAGATCTTCTTGCTGAAGTTGGAATCTTTGGAGTGCAAGCCGGTAGATACTCTGATTATCTGTAACCATAAGCTTCATGAAAGTCCAGTTCGACCTCCCGATCGAGATAGGTACCAACGATCGGTAGGAAGGCGATTTATTTATCTCATACCCGACCGACATTTCATATCTCGTAAGTGTTGTAAGCCAATTCATGCATGCTCCAAGAAGGACCACATGGATGCGCTTGTCCGAATTCTTCAATATTTAAAGTCCGCTCCGAGAAAAGGCACATTTTTGAAAGCATGGTCATCTACATGTGGAAGGGTATCTGAGATGCAGATTGGGCGGGAAATGTTACCGATAGGCGTTCAACTTCTGGTTATCTTACGATGGTTGGAGGAAACCTTGTTACATGGAGAAGCAAGAAGCAAAAAATAGTGTCTCTTTCTAGTGCAGAAGCTGAATTCAGAGAAGTCGCAAAAGGAGTATGCGAGCTACTTTGGTTAAAAAGGTTGATGACCGAATTGGGTTACTCTCCAGAGGTCGGAATGAAACTTTATTGTGATAATAAGGCAACCATAAGTATCTCTGAAAATCCCGTCCAACATGATAGAACTAAACATGTGGAGATTGATCGTAATTTCATAAAGGAAAAGATTGAAGAAGGAGTCATTCAAATACCATTCATCCGATCGAGCGATCAACTAGCAGACATGCTAACCAAAGCTATATCTGGGAGGGACTTCAAGATCTCGCTGTCCAAGTTGGGTATCAAAGATATCTTTTCACCCACTTGAGGGGGAGTGTTGGCATGTAATGCTGTGGCATGTAAAATTACATGCGATGGCATTAGTATCCAAGTTCTATCTTTAATGAGCATTGATGTAAATTAGCCTATAAATTAGCTAGATTGATATTACCAAATTAAGATAGAATCATGCTAACCTAATTGTAAGGAATGTACATATTCTGTAGTATTCGATTACCATATATTCTCGTAGAAGAAGTTTTAGGAAAGTTCTTTGTAAAAGTTGTATATGTATCATGTCCGGATTTCAAGGAATAATAAGAAAAACTTTTCTTCATTTCTTCAATATATGCATATATCTTCTAATATATAGAAAATATAGATTTTAACTAGATTTGTTTGATGTTTTTGATTGCCACTTGAGTTAGATGATAAAAAATTATCATGTTCTACTCTTTTGGAGGATGAATAAGCAATACAATAACAAAAAAAAACAAATATAACTTGAATAAATGAAGTCATCTTTTTTAAAAAAAGAAACTTAACCAAAAAAAAAAAAAAAAAAGAGAAGAGTTTTATCGTAATAATTATTGGAGGGAATTATTTTTTAAAATTATGTAAAGAAAATTTTAAAATTTGAAATTAAAATATATTTAAATATTTCATTTATTTTGTAAAATTTTGCCTATATGAATTATAGAGTTTATTGCACAAAAAGTCTATGCCAATTAATAATTAAGGTTAGACAATTGCCGCACGGGGATAGTCACAGATAGTGATGTGTTGACTGTTTGAGTTCCCAGTTTGCCCAAATGTTCAATAATTCATCGTACCCAGCAAATGCATCACCCTTAAGTTCCAATAGACGGGGAAGATGATTTCCGGCCTTTTCACGTAAGAAATTAATGAAGAGTACGACCTTGATTGATGTTCTGTTTTCACCACAACATGAAGTCACCCCCACAAGTTGCCCTCATTTGCCCAAATGTTCAATAATTCATCATTTCATTGTACCCAGCAAATGCAATAAATGCATCACCCTTAAATTCCAATTGACGGGAAAATGATTTCCCTTTTCACGTAACTTGTCACGGAAAAAATTAGATTGGAGTCCAAAGTCAAGAGTCAATTGGATTGATCTTCCCAATAATAAAATATTAATATTAATATATAAATTATTTAATTTTTAATATAACTAAATTTAAATTTAATATTAATTGTATGAAATTCTAAATGTATAATTTAATAATTTTACGAAAAATAATATAAAAAATATTTTAAATAAAGAATGAATTAAAATTTCTAAGAATTTTTTTGTGTAGATATTTGCGATATTAATTTTAAAGAATTAAAAACTTTTTTATAGACAAAAAATTCAAAGCATTCATATAAAAGATGAATTTTATAAAAATTTAGAATTAAATTATAATTTGTGAAAATTAAAATTACGATACGTTTTGTAAAATGAGGGCAATGGCCTGGTTTAATCCCAATTTTGGCCTGTCAAACTAAGTTTTGATTGGATTTTAAATTGATTTTTTAATAAAAGCCGGATCGAACTTACGACTGATTTTTAGTGATTTTAATAAAATCGATTAGACTAGCCAGTTCGATCTAATTTTACCAACGTTGCAAAAAGAATAAGCATGAGTTAACTTCTAGAAAATTTCAAACTAAAAATCTCACGAGCTTTTAAAATAGAGGGTATGGCACCTTGTGGTTCAATTTGCCTCCCTCTTCTCAACTAAGGTAGGAACACTTTTTCGTAGCGAAAAGGTCAAACTGAATCCAAGAACATATTTCAGAAAAAAAAAAAATTCCAAGAACGAGCAAACTTCAAATTTAGGGTAATGGCACAAAGACAGATTCAAAAGACTTAGTACTGTATTTAAAATATATTCTCGTATTTTCACATGTTTTTTAATGTAGTAGTTGTTTGAAAAGCATTACAATAATTGTCCACGCAAGTCTTTAGTTTAAAGTGAGGGGAGGTATTACTTTACGGAAAAAGGCACCTCCTGAAGGTGCGATTCAAACGTTGCCGCGATTACGGGCGATTGAGTGTGCGTGCACCTAAATCGGTTTTTTTTTTTTTAGGTTGGTTGGTTAATTATTAAAGTGCGATTACGGGCGATTGAGTGTGCGATTCAAACGTTGCCGCGATTACGGGCGATTCAATGTTTTTATAGTAGTTTCGTGATTTACTATTTAACGGATGCAATAGTAATTTTATAGCTAATTTAAAAGAAAATTTAATGATAAAAGGTTTGTTCTCTTAATAAAATTATGCAAAGTATTTTAACTAGAAAAAATTTTGGGCCATGCAAAAATGCAAAATGTATTATATGATACTTTGTTTTTAACCTAAATTATTATTTTTACAAATACTTTGTTTGCCACGATAGGTTCAATTTTTGTCATTTTGTCTCTAAATTTTATTGACTTTTCATTTTTATTATACTCTCCTTAATACAGCATCTAGTTTAAAATTTTAAAATAATTTTTTAAAAAGACAAAAATGATAAATTTTAAAGAAAAAAATTAATAAAATTATTTACACTATATAATAAAATTTTTTAAACTAAAAAATAAAATTTTAAAATGAAAAGTTAATAAAATTTAGAGACAAAATGACAAACAAAATTGAGGTAAAAAAATAAAGTATCTGTAAAAAATAATAATTTTCTTTTAAAAAGTTAATGGAAAAATTAAACTATATTAATTTTTTGTCATTTCTAGCTTTAAGGAGGGTATTTTTGTGTTTTTCACCAAAGCCATTATTGTTAAATCAAAAGTTCACGATCGTGTTATTCTGATTGAAAGGTGGACAAAAGTCCTAATAAATAGCAATTCGGGACGTTTTAATGACATATTATTAAAATTTTTGAATTTATGTGATTCATACTATTTATTCGCCACTTTAGTTGGGCTCCGCAATGTCACAACCAGACATTTGGATCTTATCTACATTCGGGTTAGCAAGAGGATTATCAATGACGAAAATACATTTTTACGTGCGTGTGTATATATATGTATAACAGGGTAGCAAAAGGGTAGGACAAACACTAAAATAAGAACTAGAGTTGTCCCCTTTCTCAGTTTTCCTAAATTTGGCGTTGGTAGTGACAAATGGGAGAGGAAACTTGGTTCAACTTGGTTCTCTTCTTTACCATTCTTGGTTTCTTTTTCAGCTACTCATTTCTCAAACAAAAGAAGCCAAAAAATTTACCACCCGGGCCTCGGGCTCTTCCAATTGTAGGCCATCTGCATCTCTTGAACTTAAAGCAGCCAATTCACAGAACTTTGCAACAACTCTCCCGGAAATATGGCGATGTTATGTTCCTCCAATTGGGATGTCGAAAAGTACTAGTAGTTTCTTCAGCAGAGGCAATCGAAGAATGTTTCACCAAGAACGATTTCATATTTGCCAACCGCCCTCAACTGCTTGCTGGGAAGCTCATGCAGTATGATTACAGTACAATTCTCCTGATCCCTTATGGCGACGTGTACCGAAATCTAAGGCGTCTGATAACTTCAGAACTTCTCTCTGCAAATCGTGTGTCCATAATGAGAAACATCAGGGAAGAGGAAGTTCAGTTATTACTGAAGGAATTATATGGTGATTTTTCTGACTTGAAGCCAGTGAAGGTGGAAATAAGATCAAAGTTATCAGCGTTTTCACTCAATATCCTAACGAGAATGATTGCAAGAAAGAGGTATTATGGGAAGGATGTGATCACTGAGGAAGCAAAAGAATTTCACGATATTATGAGGGAAGTGGTAGAGCTTCAGGGAGTATATAACTTGGAAGATTACTTGCCAGTTTTCCAGTGGGTAGATGTTCAGGGGATGAAGAAAAGGATGATGGCCTTCATGAGGAAGATAGACAACTTATTCCAAAACCTAGTGGAGGAACACAGAAATATTAGAACTGAAAAAATTCAGGCATCTGAAGTCTCTCGCGAAACCAGCACAGATAGGAACACCAGTTTCATTGATGTTATGCTATCGCTCCAGCAAACAGAGCCTGAATACATGTCTGATACGTATATCAAAGCTACTATAGAGGTAAGATTACTAGCTTCAAGACAGCTAACAAATGGGAAAACTAAATGTACTTCACCCACTGTTTATTTGCTTCAGTTATCACCATAATAATCAGTGTATGTATGATGTATTAACACATGCGCATCTATTTCTGTTTAAGCAAATCATAAATAAGCTAAACAAATAATTTGCCACCTCTGGATTTTACTTGTTCAATACATGACAACAGCATGCTAAGCACAAAACAAATATTTTCCCCTTTTGCTTGAAGACATTGATCTTTGCTGGGACTGATACCGCAAGCACAACAATAGAGTGGGCAATGGCGCTTCTCCTAAACCACCCAGAGGCCAAGAAGAAAGCATTGGCTGAAATAGAGAGTTGCGTTGGGCATGACCGCCTACTGGATGACAACGACCTGCCCAAACTAAAGTACTTAAACAATGTGATCAATGAAACATTACGATTATTCCCTCCTGTTCCGATTCTTGCACCACATGAATCATCAGATGATTGCACGGTCGGTTTCACATCCCAAAAGGCACAATGCTATTCGCCAATATATGGGACGTTCAGAAGAACCCGAAATTTTGGGAGGACTCAACAAAATTCAAACCTGAGAGGTTTGATACTCAGGCAAACGAAGGATTTAAATACATTCCATTTGGTGCAGGACGACGAGCATGTCCAGGGGCTACTTTTGGTAGAAGGAACGTAGCACTTGTTTTGGGAACCCTGATACAGACCTTTGATTGGGAACAGGTTGGCAAAGAGGAAATTGATATGACTGAAGGGATAGGACTTAGCATGCCCAAGAAAGAGCCCTTACAAGCCCTTTACAGACCCCGTGAAACCATGAAGCATCTGTTGTCCCAACTGTGAAGGGATTAACTCAATCCTTCAAGCATACCATCATCATACTATGGCTGTATAAATGGGATTATTACCTCAAAACTTCTTTCAGAACTATGCTCTGGAGTACAAGAAATGATATTCACAGTCAATTTTATCTGGTGATTTTTGTATTGAGAATGTAAAAATATAAAATAAGATAGCAATCTATTTTCAGCGTCAATGAAAATAGTTTTCTAACACAAAATTGTCACCTATGCGTTGATTTTGTTTTCCTGTTCCCCAAGCTGATGCTCACCCAACTTTCTTACTTTTTTTTTTTTTTTGAATATTGTTCATCAATTTAAATTTCTTTCATATAATCACTGCTAAGGTTTGATTCTTCTTGCACCATTCAATCTTTGCACCCCATTTTTATTTTCGTTCGTTACTATCATATAAGTTATTGATTTTCTAAAACTTTCTTTGTTTCCCCTGCTGTTATCAATGAATTGGCATTTTTCTAATATGTGTTGATTTTTAAATCATTTGTTGGTTTGCCCATTTTTCATGTGATTATAACTTGAGCGGTATGTGATGAAGTAGGAAAAAAGAAAAAATCAGTGGCTTAGGCCCAAAAGGAACTAGGGAGATTGATTTGAGGGAATCAGCAAGTCAATTTTTGGCCACATGTTTGTTTGTTGATCAATTAATCAGCGGATTTTAAGGAATTGAGAAATCAATTTATTAGTATCATTGATTGAGTTTGTCATAAGAGAAGATATTTTATTCTGCCACTGTACATTAAACAATTTGTGTGTAAGACCAAAATTGTTACTTGCCAAAGTTCGCACAGAAGTCACTCTCATGATTTGTAAAATACCAAAAAATATATATATATCACACATTTACTCCATCTTATTTTTAATGTAATAAATTAATTATTTAATTTCTTTTTTATCGCTTCTATTATATATATGAATTATTTCTCATAATTTATAAGTAGTTGTTTTAATTATATCTGACTACAAATTTTATATGGCGTGTATACGTATGCTTGGTACAGACGGGACGAGTTTAAAAACAAAAATATGACTTTCTTTTACATTGTTCGACAAAACCACATCGCATGGGACAAAGTGAAGACGAACCTACAGAAAACAACACCAAGAAGGTGAGAAACCCAATTTCTCATCAAAGTGACTCTATGATAAGAAGCTGTCACAATTATGGATTCTTATAGAGACAAAATAGGTTGAAGGCTTGTATGCAACTGAGGACGGCAAGAAGCAGGCACAACCGCACAAGGATAATTTCACTAAGTTCTGAGTTTTCTCTTTAGGTTAATGCTCAATTGCAGACAGCAGCATTTTCAGAAAGCCAAATGGGATATGAAAATTGGTTCAGATTGCTTCTCTTCTTTCCCATATTCTGTTTCCTCTTCAACTACCTACTCCTCATGTTCAACCACCCAAAAATTTTGCCACCTGGTCCTCGGGCGCTTCCAATTATAGGCCATCTGCATCTCTTTAAGCCGCCAATTCACAGAACGTTGCAAGATCTCTCACTGAAATATGGGCCTGTTATGTTTCTCCAATTAGGAAAACGAAGAGTTGTGGTGGTTTCTTCTGCAGAGGCAGTCCAGGAATGCTTCACAAAGAATGATATTGTGTTTGCCAATCGTCCCCAATTACTTGCTGGAAAGCTCCTCAGTTATAACTACCGCACAATTCCATCAACCTCATATGGTGATCACTGGCGAAACTTGAGGCGTCTGGCTACTCTAGAACTTCTCTCTTTGAATCGCCTGTCCATACTGAAAAGCATCAGAGAAGAGGAACTTCACTTCCTACTAAAGCAACTTTATGAAAGTTCTTCTGGTTTAATGCCTGTGAAGGTGGAGTTGAGACCAAAGTTCAAAGAACTTTCGTTCAACATCATTATGAGAATGATAGCTGGAAAGCGTTATTATGGGAAGGATGCCGACAGTGAAGAAGCAAGAGAGTTTCGGGATATCACAAGTGAGGTGCTGGAGCTCGTAGGAGTTTCAAATTTGGTAGATTTCTTGCCTGCTTTTCAGTGGGTAGATATTCAAGGGATAAAGAAAAGGATGGCGACATTAAATGAGAAGAAGGATAACTTCTACCAAAAACTCGTTGAAGAGAGCCGGAAAATTTTGAATGAAAGAATTAAGGCATCTAATGCCCCTGGTGAGAGCCAAAAACAAAGGACTTCGACATTGATAGATGTCATGCTATCACTACAACAAACAGAACCTGAAAATTATCCTGACCTGCTTATCAAAGTTGTCATTCAGGTCTGCATACAAGAAATTTCTGCTCTTCTTTTAGTTTTCCTGTTTTGCTCTGTACTCACTGCACTTCACTTATTCAGCAGTAGTAATGAGGAAATATGGGCATCTATAACCCAACTGTGAACTAATGCGTACACAATTGTTTTCTATTCAAGAAATCAGCAATTTGGCCATAAAATATGCGTCTTCTAAATTTCTTTTAGAATACGACAAGAGTTGGAACTTAAATTTGAGAACAGGGTAGACAGCATGCTAACCATAAATGAAAGGAAAACCTGATGATTGCTCTCCTTTGCAGTCTTTGATCATTGCCGGCACTGACACATCAGCCTCCACGGTGGAGTGGGCAATGGCACTCCTCCTCAACCACCCAGAAGCCAAGAAGAAAGTATTGGTTGAAATCGAGAGCTGTGTTGGGCATGAGCGCCTGCTGGATGAGAATGACCTGCCCAAACTAAAGTACTTACAAGATGTGATCAACGAAACCTTAAGACTGTTCCCTCCTGTTCCACTTCTGGTGCCACATGAATCATCGGATGATTGCAAAGTTTGTGGTTTTCACATCCCAAAAGGCACAATTCTAATGGCAAATATATGGGGCATTCAAAGGGACCCAAAACTATGGGAGGACTCAACAAGTTTCAAGCCTGAGAGATTTGATGGTTGGGAAAACGATGGATATAAATACATCCCATTTGGTGCAGGGCGACGAGCTTGTCCTGGGACTAATTTGGGCAAAAGGGTTGTAGCACTTGCCGTAGGAACCTTGATACAGTCCTTTTATTGGGGGAGGGAAAGAAATGAGGAAATTGATATGACAGAGGGGAAGGGACTTACCCTGCCCAAAAAAGAGCCCTTGGAGGCCCTCTGCGAACCTCGTCAAACCATGATACATTTGTTATCCCAATTGTAAAGGGAGTAAGTCCCGTCCTTTAGCCAACTACATTTGTGAGCCCTCTCTACGACCCAGGTGTTGCTTGAATATTGGAGTATTTGGTTACAAGTTCAAGTTTTGAACCCAATCGTTGTAACATGCACGCATATATATTTGGATATGTTTGTGTACTTCTAAGAGTGATTTGCAACCAACATGTTTTGCTTCTTTCTGATTTCTCGTTGACAGCCAAAAAAACTTGAATCCTACTACATCTCAAAGTTGCAAGGCTTTTTCATGGCATTTAACTTCATATGTCCTTCAACCTGACATGGAATAAAGTAAACTAATTCAACACTGTCAGCAGATTGATCTCATCCAGGTGAAAGAGGGATGTTTGATGCTGAACACCATTCATTTTTTGTTTTACTGGGAAAAAAAATAAGATCGTTCAAAAGTACGTAGAACACACAAACTTAACAAACACATCATAGTATCATACCACCAATTTTAACCAATTGCCCTACTGCAATGCTGTTACTGCATATTCACAAGGAGCTGAAAATGAGTTGAGGAATATCCCATTCAGTACTATTGCTTCACATTCTTATAGTTCAGGTAAATCAGCAGAAACCATAATGCTAACTATCACTAGGAACTGATGTTCTACTTTAATTCCTTGTAATAAAAATATTATACTATAAGATAAAAAAGGGGGATTTGATGCAGGCAATCCAAAAATAGGGAATATGATGGAAAAGGGAATCAAACTAGGATTATAATTTAAGTGTTTCAATCGGAGAACCAGTTAAAGGCAAAATTACCAAAGTTATCAGCATAATCCATACAAAACATATTTTTCAGCAAAGGAATTAATGGAACTTAAAGTTTGAGAAACATATAGCATCTTTGTAAGGGTAAATTTGATTGAACTGCATCTTTTTAAGCTTATCGGGCAACGAGGAATACTCAGACTGTTAGGTTGTTGGAGGAACTGCATGATCACAGCATATAAATGCGTATCTAACAGACATCAAAATTGTACAGGATAACACATTGCGTTGCTTCTCCATTTTGGTGGAGTTGTCGTAGTTCTCCCAACAACAGAAAACTCATTTTAGACAGTGTCATGAGTTAAAACGTTATACGATGAGAACGAACCATCAAAACGGCTGATTTTGGTGGAGTTTGCTTTGTAGTCACACTACTTGGAGGTGGGACTGAAAGGACAACTACCTTGGAGTGGGTAATGTCACTTCTCCTTAGCCACATAAAAGCTATGAAAAAAGTATTAGCTGAGATTGAGTCCTGTATTGGAGAAGAAAGTTAGAGGAAAATTACCTTCCAAAACTGAATTATCTGAACAATGTATTCACTGAAACAGTAACAATGCTTCTGCCATAGAAATCAACAGATTATTCCATAATTTGTGAATATGATATGAAGTACCAGAAAGCACAATGTTAATAACCAATGCATGGCAAATTCAAAGGGATGTAAAACTGTGGGATGAACCAAGCAAATTCAAACCAAAAAGATTTGATGCAGAGGGGAGGTGAAGGGTACAAACTTATTCCATTTGGACCTGGACCTAATTTGGGCCAGCGAATTATAGCCCTGACAAAAGATTAAAGTTATTAATTTAAATAAAAAAAATTAAATGGGCAATTAGCTGGTAACTTGCCACTGTCGACCACCGACTGTCGATTGAATTATGATTTTTTTTTTCAAAATCAATAATATATTTACATTGCAAAATGTAAAATTACGAGCCACAAAATAGCTAATTGCGCCTCGTGAACTTAGATTTAACCTAATCCACAAATATAAACCTTTAAGAAGGAAAAACTTTTAAGAAGACTAAAACCTCTGACGAGTACTAAGGTCCATGATCGCGTAACAGCAAATGGCATTTGAAAAAGAAAGCAACACTAGAATCCTAACTCTCGATCGTCGCTAGAATGCCCGCAAAATTGAATTCATTACATAGCTCGACACCAAAATACTATCGCATGGCGTTGATGCCCCACTACGATTAACGCATGCACTAAGGAGTCCACAACCAAAAACCTACTGAACTACCTAAAAAAATGGAAAATGGAAACTGTGCGATTTTTCTGCACTTTTTTCACCCCTAGTACTGTAGCTGCTCCTTTTTTTTTTCTCCAGCCTGGCGGACCAGGCGAATCTTTCTCGACGATGGAATTATGATTAAGTTGTCAAAATTTGGTTCAAATTTAGCCAATGACTCACCATCTAATTTTTTTTTAATTACTAACTTTAACCTATTCAAACGTGTTCGACCATTAAATAAGATTGGATTAAAACAAAATTGCCAGACCCAATCATTCAATAAATTATGTTAAATCATAATTTATAAAATTACATTTTATATACAATCTAAATCCAACTAGTCCATTTGTTTTTTTTTTTTTTCTAAAAACAATAGTATATTAACAATGGACACAATGGCTAATATATATAACTACAAGGGCTAATTGAATTTCGTGGTATTAGTATACAACCGAACCCACAAAAATAAGGACTACTAGAGTCATAAAGACCCACAAAGAAGTAATAACCCGACTAATGAAAAAAATACCGCACAAGACCTCAAACATAGATGACCACTAGAGAGTCCACTTGTCAACCGTGAATTATTGGAACATACACTATGCTCTTATCAAATAATTTTCTGTGGATGCGGAATGCCAAATACGACCATAACGTATAAAGAAAGATCCTTGTGACAACTCTACAATTATTGTCGACTACTATTGCGCTGTAGAGATAAAGAAATCGTTCTTTGCTTTATTTATTTATCCTCAGAAAACAAGAATTTCAAACCATGATTAGAAATCTCACCAACTTTAATGGAATTGACATCCTAATAGAACTATTTTAACACCTTAGTCAAGGGTAAAATATTGTCAAAAATTGGAAATCCTCAACAAAAGTCCTCCAAGTAAATGACTAATTTGTATGAGATAAATCATGCAGCAATATTTTATTGAGATTTTTAGAGTGACTTGCATTTTAGAATTAGAAAGTCTACTTGCTTTGGTAAGTGGTGATCTCACCATTTTTTTTTTTTTGGGTCTAAAATTGTGGGATGTGAAATGCATGGTAACCGGACAGGGCCTTTATCCTGCAAGCCGGAAGGCTGATTTTGAGTAAAAAATAATGTAACTAGGGGCGAAAAACGTGCAATTAATGTGCGAATTTTTTTTTTTATTTTATGTTCCTATTAAGAGGGGTTATTATGTCACTTTTTTAGAATTTTGTCCTCCTTATGGAAGGTTTGTTACTCCTTATTGGAGGTTTTTTGTGGACCAAACTTGGAAGGTGGGATATTCGATGTCAAAAGCAGAGTAAAGAATGGCGGCGGATGCGGTCTATTTGTTACCCGACAGCTCTACATGTTAGTGCGATACTCGTAGAAGCTAACAAATTAGATCTTTCGTCACTTAACTAGTATAGTTAGGCACATTTGCTTTTACCGATCTGTGAATCGATTAGTTTTTCTTAGTTTCATTTTGTGAATTAAGGTTTTGTTTTGCCAATAGACAACCTTGTACATATATTATTTTTTATATCAATATAACTATCACTTTTGGTAAAAAAAAGAAAAAAAGAAATGCATGGTAACCTCACGATTGTTTTGTAGAGAATAACTTGGTTATCTGATCTCAAGGAGTAGACTGATGACTGTTAACTTGGAAGTGTGTAACCAGTAAGGAGGAACTTGCATTCTGGTCGTTATTTTATTAAAGAATACATGTTTTGGAAAATGTAATACTTTTTTCAAAAAGAGAATTCATTTTTTGATTTAATATAATTTATTTTAAATTATAAAATATCATCTTTTTAATTTACAATTAAATGTATAATTTTATTTTTTTCTTACTTTTTAATTTAGATTATACATTATTATTATTAGTAAAAATAATATAAGAATTTCATAATAATTTTTTTTTAAACAAAAATTTTTTTTAAAATTGAACTCTTTTTTGGGGTTGGAGGTAAACTTCAACAACAATTGAGCTCACCTTAAATTTTTTTTTTCCAATTTTGGGTTTTGCCAATAGTTTATACCACAAGGCATTAGGTATTAGAGATGGAAATGAACATCATGTATGGCATTTCCCTTTTTATACATAGTTAAAGGTATAAAATTTGTATTTTTTGTAACAAAATATCAATGTGTGAATAACAAAAAAAGTAAAGTACAAATGTTATGAGTCATATATACTTTATTCCTTCATAAAAATAAAAAAAAATTCACTCTAAAAATATTATATTTAATTTAAAATAATTTTTTTTCCAAAACGAAGGAGTATTAAATTTGAAGACAAACAAAACGAATTCAAGCCATACTTATCAAAGATTTGAAGTTCAATTATGGTAAGTTGATAAGCAAGGCAATGATGATGTAAGATAGGGATGGCAATTTAAACCCATCTCGATGGGTTTCTCGAATCTGAGCCCAGTCAAAACCCGGTAGATCGAGTTTTTGGGGTTTGGGGTTTAGAATGAAACTGGCCTGGGTCGAGGCGGGTATGGGTTTACCTATCTCGAACTCGACCTCGAATGACCGGTTCGAGGAAACCGATAAAACCGAACCCGATTTCTGAAAATATGTTTTGGTAATATTATTTCATGTTTTAATTTTTATGTTTAGAATTCTATTTGTTGCAATTATAAATTCATGAAGAAGATTAAAAATTTAATAAAATAGAGCGTCACAAATGACTTTTTCATTAATTTTTCTAAGACAATTCTATTACAAATAAAATTTAAGTAAGAACTAAGAAGTTTTTATTTTATTATAACTGAATTAGGATTATAGGAAACACGGTATAAATTAAATTTGAAAAAAGGTTTTTTTTATTATTACATATTAATTAGTAAATGAACCACTTATCTTATGTAATTATGTTAAGAAAATAATTAATAAACATTTTATATGTCCTAACTATGCTTTGCAAGTCACTATTTGAGATTGTAAGCTATGAGTTATAATTCATACATATTAAGTAATCATTAAATTTTTAACTCATAGAGTGTATGGTTCATCATTCATACAAATTACATTGAGTTATATTTATCTGAGATAAGAAGTGTTATATATATGTTTTGAGCATTTGACCAATTGATTTGTATTAATATTACATATGACATGTATTTATATTAGTTTTACTCATATATTAGAATTGATTAAATATAATATAAGAATTGAAGAAATAAACATATTTATAATTTTGAATGAAATAAAGTTAAATAACAAACAAAATGTTCTTCTATATAGTGACATCATTTTGTACTTTTAATAATCTTTGTGACATTGTATATTTCCATAAAACAACCATTGGAGAATAGATGTTGATGCTTTAACTTGCAAAAAAACACAGAAGCATTTGAATGTTCTTTGTTGAAAGATATATGGTCCTAATGTTTCATATACACTAATCTAAAAAACTTTATTAATTTTTTCATTAAATTATTGTTTCATATCTTGTTTATATGTAATTTATCAAGGTTACAATGGGTTTGAATTATTATATGAAAAATCACTGATTTTGCATAATTAATTAAATATCTTTAATTTCGTATATTGACTAACTGTGGCATGATAATTATAAAATTTAGATTCCTAATTCCCTATGTTCAAATCCTGACATAGTAAATTGGAGACATGTAGTTAATTCAATTTCAGATTTTGGTTTAACCCGATCGGGTCTGCTCATAACAGCATCATCGGGTTTCGGGGGTGGGATAGGGATAACCTCTAAAACCCAATCGAGGTCGAGAGCACACCCAATTTTCAGGGTCGGGGTTGGGATTACGAAACCCTACCCGAACCTGATTTTTGCCATCCCTTTTGTAGGAGAATAGGGGATGGTTGTAAGTAGAGGATGGGATTTTAAATGGGAAATAGTAATGGACATGACTATACAGCAGGTAGTCAATAATTGGATGCTGGTTGCCAGACCAGGCGAAAATCATAGTAATAGTTATAGTTTTTTTTTTCCCTTATAGGAGGTATCCCCACATTCATTGCACTTTAGATTTTGGCTTTAAACTTCTCACACTCCTTATTTGTTGCAGTTACAAGGGCCTCTCGCATCGATTATGGGTCATTGTCCATACCCCACCCTTTGTTTAGGGACATCAAAATGATGACTCTTCTGCAATCTCAGAGAAATAAAGAATCTATAGAGTATACTGCTGTACTATTTTGACTTTTGAGTGCGTAAAATCAAAGATAATAAATTAATGATGCTTGTATAATCTGTAAACAAAAAAAATCTTCTTTCTTTTTTTTTGTTTGTTTGGCAAGATGTCTAAATCAGGAGTTTCTCTACCTTTCCTTTTTTTTTTTTTTAATTGTTGGATGAGAGTTTAGCTGTTGTTGGATTGTAGTTTTTTTAGTTTAAAAAAAAAATGCTTTTGTCTTAATATATGATATAGTTAGAGCCAAAGAAACCATTCAAAAAAAAAAAATCCCTTTGTCTTATCTTTGTTGTATTTTTTTTTTTAAAAAAGTGATTTTTTCTGTAAAACAATTAATTTCAATTTTCTTTTTTGTAGATATAGAAATAAATTTCCTTGTGTTCTGTGTGGGGTAATAAAACAGCAATGCTTACTCCTTTGTAATCCATTCAAGTATAACCAACACTTGCTTACATATTGTATTTTAAAATGCGTTTTTATATTTTTTGAATAATAATTATGAAATAAAAATTATCTTTAAAATATAAAAAATTATATTAAAAAATATAAAAATACATTTGAAAATAAAATTTATAAACAAACATTACACTTTCAAAATACATTTTAGATATATTTTAATTCTTTTTTTAAAATAAATGTGACAACGATAATAAGTTCTAAAAAGAGAATGCATCTTTAACTCAAAAGAGTCACTAAATTTATAAATATTAAAAAAAGTTCGGGCAACCAATGCCTACAAAATTTGAATTTGATGGCATCTCAAGACAACTCATCGCTCTATGTTTTGTATAAACAATATTTCAAAACGTATTTTTATATTTTTTTGATATAGTCATTGTGAAATAAGATATATATTAAAAATTAAAAAATATATATTAAAAAGTACAAAACGTGTTTTGAAATAAAACTATACAAGAGTTTTAATGGAATTTTTTTTTATTTTGAAATGAGAATAAATAAAACTCTTGTTTGAATACAAAACTTTTAAAATAATATGAAAAAAATTGAAAATTTTTAAAAATAAAATAAAATTTGAATGATTTTTTTTTTAATTTTAAAAGAGCCAATCCAAACATATTGTCATTCTTACCAAGGGGATTTGGACTCTCCCCGGTTGTTAGTCTTGGTGTGTGGCCGGCGCTTTCAACTTTCCCAACTATTTTATTCGGCCTTGAATAACTCACCCTTGGATAATAAAATTTCTGAGATCTTTTCCAATTAGATAATTGGTTTTTGCTAGTAGATGCTTGATATTTTAATTTGGAAACCATAGCTCCTTGAGTCCTGTTCAAAATATACTTCTATTTCTGAACTTTCTCCTTTGTCAAGAACACACATGGATTAATTTACTAAAGCTAATGTTCGCTCATTTGATTTTTGTTTAGATTTTGGGGTTGTAAATGTTTCCTCTATCCTTACTATTCTTTGCTCTAATTTAGAGAGGGGTTTATTTTGGTTCTGTTTATGTAGTTTGGTTGGTATTTCATGGGGTTTAAAAAGGGGTTTTGTGAGGAATGAAGTGCATGATGATGAAGTAATAGGGACAAATTTTGTAAAGAGAAATTCTCTTGAAGCTCATAAATACTTATTGGTATAATTATTTTGTTCGTAAATGTTTTGAATATTTTGAGCATTTACAAGATCAGTTGATTTTGCTTCCTTATATTTGAAGGGAGCAACTTTGATTTCAAAGGACTTGTAATTAGATGTAAATGAGTTTGCTAGTGGCAATTATGAGTTTATTGGATTTCCATCAATAACTTGCCAAATTTTAGTGACACGTATATCTTTTTCTTCCAAATAAGGACAATAAAGATTGTTATTAATAGCATAATGTTTGAACCATTCACAGAATGTAATGTGTTGCTTTAAACGGGAAAAAGTAGAGTAATAAACAGCTTGAACCTCTTTTCTTGCCTGTCCTATGTATTCGGAGAAAAACCATTCCCTTTTGTGCTAATTGTAATCTGCATAAAAATCCTATTTCAGATTTTCCTTATTGATTTGAAATTCTACAGTTAGAACTCGGAGTTCTCCAAGATGATTTTCAGGAGTATCCATCATAGTGGAGTAGGTTGGGAATCTAGGAAGAGTATCATTTTTAGAGAATTCTAATTCTGTTTTGATGGTATACCTGGATTGAGAAATACTGGTAGTATTGTTAATCCCATGGAGTTGAGTTGACATCCCAGATGTAGAGTATCTAGGAGGAAGAGTTTGTCTTGAAGATGAAGGATTAGAATATCTATGACTTTGAGATCTTTCGAACTTGATTTGAATAGCTCCTGAGAAGTATCGCCTAATACTTGAAATGCTAGGGTTTTGTGCTAGTGTTGCGAGTACTGCATTTGGCAATAACCACTGTTTTGGTAGGGAAATTTGGTTCCAAGAAATGGGTCCATATACAAACATCCTGAATCTAGCTAAGTCCATTTGAAACAATATAGTTCTCCCCATTCGAGTGTTTTTAAATCTCATGTAATAAAGGTTGAATTCATAACTTTGTACTGAATCCTAGGATTGCTGCTAGAAGGGAATCAATTTTGGCTTTGTAATTAGCTGTTTTAACATTTAATATTAATGTATCTAAAATATATCTATCATGTAAAGAAACAGTAAAGTTTGGAAAGTAATCAAAATAAACTAGTCCTCCGCATAAGCTAGTTTCTACCATACCTAGAAGAGAGTCATCAAAATTTAAAAATTTACAATCTCTTAAACAGAGAAGAAGAGATGTATCTAATCCTTCGTGAGTAAGAGGTTTGGTAGCTACTTGTATTAAATGAAGATGAAGATAATTATATTTTGTCTATACTTGTCTATAGTCTTTTTAGATAATAATTTAATTTGTTCATACTCTAAATTAATAGCTATTGTTTGTTCTACCGTTTTGATAGTATAATCAGATGTTAAATTCCATTTGCTATCATGATAAATTTCTTTTGTAGGATGTTTGGGGATTTTCCAATTGTCTATTGATTAACTAATGTCTTCTATATTAATTTCTTCTTTAAGAAACACATTGGATGAGGATGACGCAGAATATGTAGATTAAGTAGACGATTTAGAAACAAAGAGGAAGAAATAAGCCATCACAAATTATCAATTTTAAATTTCTAATCTCTTCTCCCTTGGTACAAATCTATTAGGTTCCATGAGACATAATTATATATTTCAAATAACTTTGCTAAAACTAATATAAATTTATTAAAACTGGACTATCCTAATCTAGTTCTAAACTACGACCTACAGTTATCTTTAACAATAATCCTTTAAAACTCTTCTTTAGAACCTATCTGTTGGCAAACTAAGAATTTGACTAAGATAGTTAATAAATCTATAATAGTACAAACCATGTTAAATGAAACATATAATTATAAACCCACTTCCTCCTGGCTCAAACCGGTTGACAAAAATTAAAAACTGAAAATTGAACGTATCAACCGATTTTCAACCGGAACTGAACTGGAAACCAGCGAACATATTAACCAATTCGGTTGGTTAATCGGTTTTCTGCATACCTCTAATTTGGATCATTTATGGGTTAAGTTAGAAGTAGAATATAATTTTACAAGTTATGAACTAATCCAATGTACATAATGATGGGTTAAATTTGGATTAAATCACATTTGAATCAAGTCAAACTTATTTAACTAAATGGGTTAAAGTTATTAATTTTAAAATTTAAATATATGGCCTATTAATAATCTACAATCGTCTAACTGTCACTGGCTGGTCGACAACCTACTGTAGTTTTTTTTTTTTCGAAACGATAATGTATTAAAAAGAGGCACAATGGCCAATGTACATAGCCTCAAGGGCTAAATTGAGCTTCGTGGTGTCGCAACTGAGTACAGCGCTATAACCCACGAAGACAAAGGCCCACAAAGGGGCAAGAACACCCGACTACGCGGGAAAAGGCCCACAAAGGGCAAAAGCACCAGACAAAGCGGGACAAGGCTGACGAGCAGCCAAAAATACAAAAGTCCGGTTATATCGGGACCCTAGTACTATACAAAAAGGATGTTACTCATCCCAAGTGGCCCACCACGAATGGCCTTTAGTGACAGAAACTAGAACTAAATCTCTAATTATCATCTGAGCCTCAACGTGGAAGCCAACCTGCACACGGACATATCAGCGACCCCCGCATGTTGAACCAGCAACACCTAAAAAAAAAAAAAACACTGTTCATGAACGTTAAATTTTTGAAAATTTTACTGTGCGATGAACAGTAATTACTGTTCATCGTACAGTAAAATTTTCGCACCGAAATCGCCCGCAGGAACAATAAATTTGACAGAAAAAAACGGCCTCTGGCCAAACGTTACTGTGACAACCTACTACAATTGACTAGCTTGATTTTCATCAAATTCCAATAACTATGCTTGATTTTGTCTAGTAGTCACCCAAAATATGGCGAGTTATCCACTATTTAATTTTTTAAATTAATAATTTTAATTTATTGAGACAAATAGGACCCGTTAAATAGTATATTATTATTAACCTAGTGACCCATTTTATTGGTAATTTATCTAATTTAACTCAATGTGTAAAAATGATGAGTGCATTGCATTAAGGGCCTGCTTTGGTTCAGTAGGAAAATAAAGTTATTTAAAAATATGATTTTGAGGAAAATGATTATGAAGAAAGTGAATACCAATAGATTCTTTTCGTGTGTTTGAAAGAATTAAGAATGTTGGTGAGGAAAGTATCAAGATTTTCTTTTAATTGTTTGGATTTATGGAATAAACTAAGGAATGTAATGTGTGCTTCATTTTATTACCTAAACTACTCTTATAAGTTATTTGTTTTGTTTACTTATACCATTATGAAAAATATATATTACATATAACTCAAAATAAGACAGAGCAAAATAGTTAAATAGTATAAATATTTCTCCCAATAAAATCACAATAATTATCTTAAATAGTTCACAATTGTACAAACTAAATTATTCAAATTTAAAATAAAATATTTGCCAAAATAATAAATCCTAAAACTTCTTGACAATTATGCATTGGATCTAGCGGTATAATGACATAATATTGGCAAAAGTCACGGTAAAATAGTATTGACAAGAAAAAAGTCACGGTAAAATAGTAAATAAACATTGACAAGAAAAAGTGATTCATCAGCACACAAAAAAAAAATAATTTTTCGCGTTCATTAACTTGGGTATAGGACAAACATTAGTGTGAGAATTTGTATTTATACTAACTTCTAATTTATCTTATCTCTTTTTGATTACATGTATCTTTTTCTCCAAGCCATATGCACGTATGCATTGACTCCAATCCATATCTTTTCTCCAATAATTCTCTACATTGACTTTACCATGGGAAAAAAAGATTCAAATGCTATTATCTTCCCATTTGAACAAGAATTCATGGATAAATAATGGAAATCCATTGCCTTAACATCCATCGTCCCATTCACCATTGGACTCAATCTAATTGATGGAATATAAAAAGTGGAAGTCTATCAATTAGAGAATTGAATACAAAAGTTTGACCCTAAACACTAGTCCATGATATTATTATTTCTATATAGTAATTTTTTTATATAAATTTTTATACAATTTACAAATTTTTTTTATATAAGTTTTATGATTTTATGATTCAAAAACAAAAATTACAAAATTACAAATTTTAGGCAAAACCCAATACTACTCCTCCTAATTGAAGACTATCAGTAAAATATGATTAAAGTGGCAAAATAAATTTTTAAAAAATCAAATATTTAAATATATAAAAGCAACAAAAATGTGAAAGAAAATCTTCTTCTTCTTTTTTTTGGAAAAATAATAATAGAAAAACATAATCAATGATTTATGATCATGTATCAAAAAGACATTATATCATACCAAAAGTAAATATTAATATGCAAAAAAAAAAAAAACTTACCTAATATGACAAAACCTTAGATAGAAAGAAAATTAGAATGCAAAAACCATGAAGGAGAAAAATCTACATAGGAATAATTTAGAAGAAGAGAAGAGAGGAGGAGAAGAAAGGAGGGGAGAGTCAGATGAATCTAACAAAGAGAGAAGATGAGAGGATAGTTGAATAAAAAGAAATGATAGAATATGATAGGGTTAAAAATGGTTTAAAAGAAACGTGTATCTTTTAAATTAAATTCCATTTGCAAGTAATCTAAATAATGATATTTAATAGGGATTCTAAATCCAGGAAAGTTCTAACCAATTTCCTCACTTTTAGGAATCATTTTACTTTCCTAATAAAACAAAAAACCAACCAAACGCAAAATTTTAATTTTGAGGAATTTAATTACTTTCCAAACTAGAATCCTAACCAACCAAACTGCCCTAAATTTTTGGGTTGAGTTTCCTTTATTAGGTTATAATTGAATATAAATTGGTGGGAATTAAATTAAGTTGGAATTGAATTGAATGGGCATTTCAATAGTTTGGTTCAAATGAATTGTATAAGTGCGATCATTATTCTTGTGTTTGATTCGGTTGAATAGAACTAATAAGTAGTGTTAAAATGACTAAAATACCCTTATCTTAAACATTTTATTACTGAGTGAGAAAATGATGAGAGATGAATAAGAGTTAGAAAATGATAAGATAGAAAATAGAGTAATAAAAATAATGAGAGATGAATAAGAGTTAGAAAATGATACGAGAGAAAATAGAGTAATAAAAATAATGAGAGATGAATTAGAGTTAGAAAATGATAAGAGAGAAAGTAGAGTAATAAAAATGATGAGAGAGAAAGTAGAGTGAGAAAATGATAAGAGAGGAAGAAGAGTAAGAAAAAATGATGAGAAAGAAAGAAAGAGTGTGAAAATGATGAGAGAGAAAGTAGATTGAGAAAATGATGAAAGAAAAAAAGGAGAAAAATTATGAGAGAGAGAAAGTAGACTGAAAAAAATGATGGTAGAGAAAATAGACTGAGAAAATGATAAGAGAGGAAGTAGGGTGATAAAAAAAATAAGAGAGAAAGTAGAATGAGAAAAATTATGAAAGAGAAAGAAAAGTGTGAAAATAATGAGAGAGAAAGAAGAGTGAGAAAATTTATAAGAGATAAAATAGAGAGAGAAAATAATGAGAGAGAAAGTAGAAAGAGAAAAAATGGTGAAAAAAATTATGAAAAATAAAGAAAAGTGAGAAAAATGATAATGGGGAGAGCTGAAGAAGAAAATTAGAAAAAAAAAATTTTATCAATTACTCGCTACTCAAAAATTCTAATTCATAGCCTTAAATCCTGAATTCCAATTGACTCTTCAGTTTTAAGTATAATTCATAAGAGTTTCTCATTTAATAAATCAAATAAAAAAATTAAAATTAAATAAAAAAATAAAATTGTAACGAATACTCAATTCCTTTAATCTAAATATGCTGTAAATGATTCAGCCGAAAATGGATAAGGACTATTTATTCTTCATGAAATTTTGTCGTTACATGAACTTTTACATTCAACTTCGGCCTTATCCAACGTGATACATGTTTGATTTTGTACTGTTTGCTACAAATGAAGGAATGAAGACATCACCGATCAAGAGCACTTAGCTCATGGTGATGAGTCCCATCCCTACTCTCATACTGGTTTTCTACCTTGCCATGGAGAATCTCTACTTCTACCTGATCATCTTATCTTGTTTTCTCCTTATTCTTGCCAAAAAGTTTCTGTCCAACAAAATCATGAAGTTACCACCTAGCCCACTTGCACTTCCAGTCATTGGCCATCTGCACCTCATCAAGAATGAACTCTATAAAGATTTAGCTTCATTATCTTCTACATATGGCTCAATTTTCTTTCTCAGATTTGGCTGCCGGTCCTTTGTTGTCGTGTCTTCTCCATCTACTCTTGAAGAGTGTTTCACAAAGAATGATATCATACTTGCAAACCGTCCTCAGAGCATGGCTGCGGACAGGCTTACCTATAACTATCTTGCAATTGGAGCGATTCCTTATGGCCATTTATGGAGGGTTGTTCGTCGCCTTGCGGTTGTGGAATGTTTTTCTTTCCACAGCCTCCAGAAGTCCTCAGTTATCAGGGAAGAAGAAATTCAGATGATTGTTCGTTCTCTGTTTCGGGTCTCAAAGAATGGAAGCCAAAGAGTTGATTTGAACTATTGGATTTCAGTTTATGCACTCAATGTTATTATGAGGATGATTTCTGGAAAATGCTCAATTACAGAAGAGGATGCTGGAGACCAGTTGGGGAAGAAAATAATTGAAGAATTCAAGAGCATGTTTTTCTCGGTTGTTACATTGAACTTGTGTGACTTCTTCCCAATATTAAGGTGGATTGGTTACAAGGGATTGGAAAACGGAATGCTCTATTCGCACAAGAAGAGAGATGAATTCTTGCAGGGTTTAATAGATGAACTTCGACAAGATAAATCTAGTTTTTCCGCTTCCAGTACTGGAATGCACAAGGAGAAGAAGGCGGCATTGATCGAAAGTCTTCTTTCTCTTCAGGAACAAGAGCCTGATTTTCTCTCCGATGACATGGTTAAGAGTATTGTTTTGGTAGGTTCCTTTTATTCATTTGATGAGTTATTTTGTTTCTCTGTTTCTTTACCTTAATGGTTGATTTGATTGTGGAGTATTTTGTATACTATTTGCAAGTTAATATTATTGTAACTTTGGTTATATCCACTGTACATCTAGAATTGAGATTCCAATTTTATTACATTAAAGCTTTGGTCATCCTTTTTCTCATAATCTGTTTTAGTTTTATGATGAACTTTTGATTCTTATCCTATCCTTCTCGATAGTTCAAGCTTTTCAGCATTCTGATCATGTTCAATTTGTCTAACAAAAACAACCACCTGTGACTCAGATAATGTTTACGGCAGGAAGAGAAACATCAATCCTCACCATGGAATGGGCCATGTCACTCTTACTGAATCATCCAAATGCAATGCAGAAACTAAGGACTGAAATTGACAACGTTGTAGGACATGAAAGATTGTTGAATGAATCAGATATACCGAAGCTTCCTTATCTTCGTTGTGTCGTCAATGAGACAATGAGACTGTATCCTGCGGCTCCACTACTACTTCCCCATTATGCATCTCAAAATTGTAGAGTTTGTGGCTATGACATTCCAAAAGGGACGATTATATTCGCTAATGCTTGGGCCGTGCATAGGGATCCAAAATTGTGGGAACAGCCTGAAAAGTTCATGCCAGAGAGATTTGAGGCTAAACAACTAGGGGAAAAAGAAGAGATCAATTTCAAGTTCCTACCATTTGGGATAGGGAGGAGAGCATGCCCCGGAGCCAATTTAGGCATTCGGAATGTTTCTTTGGCAGTTGGTGCATTGATTCAGTGTTTCTACTGGGAAAAAATTGGAAAGGAGGATGGTGCTATGGACATTAATTTTGAAAATGAGGTCACTTTGTTTAAGGCCACTTTGTTTAAGGCTAAACCTTTGGAGGCTATGTGCTTTCCACGCCAAGAATCGATCCAACTTCTCTCACAACTCTAAAAGCCAGCTTATGCTAGAGTTCCAGTGGAGAGGAAAAGGAGAGAATCTCCCGACTAATAATGTAAGACAATGAACTTTACAATATATATTGTTCAGTAATATAGGAATAGATTACTTTTTGGTGGAGGGCCACGAGCTTGTGCTGGGACTAATTTGGGCAAAAGTGTTGTAGCACTTGCCGTAGTAACCTTGATACAGTCCTTTGATTGGGAGATGGAAAGAAATGAGACATGACAAAGTTCCCTTGGAACCCCTCTTCCAACCTCGTCAAACCATGATCAATTGTTATCCAAGGGAGTAAGTCACGTCCTTGTAGCCAACAACCATCATCTCTTGGAACACTTAATTTTTTACCTTATGCAACTGTAAGCCCTCTCTGCTCCCAAATGTTGCTTTAATGTGTACTACTGAGAATGATCTGCAACCTACACGTCTTGCCTCTTTCTGATTTCTCATTAACAGTAAAAAAAACTTGAATCCTAGTACATCTCAAAGTTGCAAGGCTTTTTCATGGCATTTAGCTTCATATTTCCTTCAACCTGACATGGAAGTAAAGTAAACTGATTCAATGCCGTCAGCAGATTGATCTCATCCTGGTGAAATAGGGATGTTTAATGCTGAACACCATGCATTTTCATTTTTACTAAAAATAAATGACAGGATCATCCGAAAGTACACAGCAGACACAAACTTGACAGCACTTCACAGCATCATACCACCAATCCTAGCCGACTGCGCTACTGCAATGCTGTGATTGCTTATTCACAAGGCCGCTGAGAATGAGAACAGGAAGATCCCATTCAATACTCTAGCTGCACATTCTTATAATTCAGGTATATTAGCAGAAACCATAATGCTAACTATTACTAGAAATTTCTGTTCTACCTTCCTCACAATAAAAAACATTATACTATAAGATAAAAGAAGGGGGAATTTGATGCAGGCAATCAAAAAATATGGACTATGACTGAAAAAGAAAAGCAAACTAGGATTATGTTTTTCAGTTGGAAAACAAGTTAAAAGCCAAAATAGTCATCAGCATGATCCGTACAAAAAACATATTGTTTAGCATAGGAATCAAAGGTAGCATTGAGAAGTACAGTGTTTATCAGTCCTGAGATGCCTATGCAGAATACTGATAAAGCAGCGTGTGTTTTTTTTCGGTAACTTCGTAGGCAAAAGAGTTAAAAATTTCAGTTGAAAACTGATACCTATTTTGAGTGATTACTGGACCATTTTAGTTTAACGCCTTCGAGAAATATTGTTAGTGAAGCGTAGTACCGTTATTTCTATTCCATAAACGTGGTATTAAAGGAAAGCGCAAATGGTCAGGGTCTCTAACATCACGCCTTTAAGCAATGGGAAGATCTCATGAAAAACCCATTCTTTTGCATCTGTGGTAAAGTTCTAACTACGGAAACCAGTCGATATTTCTTGCCTGCTTTTCAGTGGGTGGATATTCAAGGGATAAAGAAAAGGATGGCGACATTAAATGGGAAGAAGGATAACTTCAACCAAAAACTAGCTGAAGAGAACCGGAAATTTTTTAATGAAAGAATTAAGGCATCTAATGCCCCTGGTGAGAGCCAAATACAAAGGACTTCGACATTGATAGATGTCATGCTGTCACTACAACAAACAGAACCTGAAAATTATCCTGACCTGCTTATCAAAGTAATTCACATTTCTCGACGCCCAAACTGCCAACATTTCCCTGAATACAGAAATTTCTGCTCGTCTTTTAGTTTTCCCGTTTTGCTCTGTACCCACTGCACTTCACTTATTCAGCAGTAGTAATAAGGAAATATGGACATCTATAACTAAAATGCTAACTAATGCGTATACAATTGTTTTCTATTCAAGCAATTGTTGATGAAAAAATGGGAAAGAAGACAGAGAAGGAGAATCTAGAAAATTCAGAAATGGGAGAATCCCGAAATTTTCTGTAACAAGAACTTTAACAAAGTGGGGAAAGAAAGTGAAAAATTTCAGGAGTGATATCACTTTCTTTAAGGTATTTATTGCCTAACAAAAACCACTTGGCAATATACCTCTAGGATACAAGAATTCAATAGAAACTCAACAAGATAGCAAGTTCTTGTGGCTTCTATAGAAAGTACTGTTTTTGTATTTTCTTTCTGTCTATGTTGTTCTGAATTTTCTGTTCTCGTATGGTTTTCCAGTCATGTCTTTATATACAAAGACATCTACAAACCGTTGTACAACCGTTACAAACGATTAGACATCTTTGAATGAGAAGACACCAATTTTGGTCACAACTCTTCAGTCTTTGTTGACTGATAGAACACCAAATTAGGTCACAACTATTCAGACTTTGACACTCTTTCATGTTGCAAACTAGTTTACCAACAGCAATCAGCAATTTGGCCATAAAATATGCGTCTTCTAAATTTCTTTTAGAATACGACGAGAGTTGGAACTTAAATTTTAGAACAGGGCAGACAGCATGCTAACCATAAATGAAAGGAAAACCTGATGATTGCTATCCTTTGCAGTCATTGATCATTGCCGGCACTGACACATCAGCCTCCACGGTGGAGTGGGCAATGGCACTCCTCCTCAACCACCCAGAATCCAAGAAGAAAGTATTGGCTGAAATCGAGAGTTGTGTTGGGCATGAGCGCCTACTGGATGAGAAATGAGAATGACCTGCCCAAACTGAAGTACTTACAAAATGTGATCAACTAAACCTTAAGACTATTCCCTCCTGTTCCACTTCTGGTGCCACATGGATCATCGGACGATTGCAAAGTTTGTGGTTTTCGCATCCCAAAAGGCACAATTCTAATGGCAAATATATGGGGCGTTCATAGGGAGCCAAAACTATGGGAGGACTCAAACAAGTTTCAAGCCCGAGAGATTTGATGGTTGGGAAAACGATGGATAAAAATACATCTCATCTGGTGCAGGGCGACGAGCTTGTCCTGGGACTAATTTGGGCAAAAGGGTTGTAGCACTTACCGTAGGAACCTTGATACAGTCCTTTTATTGGGAGAGGGAAAGAAATGAGGAAATTGATATGACAGGGGGGAAGGGACTTACCCTGCCCGAAAAAAGAGCCCTTGGAGGCCCTCTGCAAACCTCGTCAAACCATGATACATTTGTTATCCCAACTGTAAAGGGAGTAAGTCGCGTCCTTTAGCCAACTACATTTGTTAGCCCTCTCTACGACCCAAGTGTTGCTTGAATATTGGAGTATTTTGTTACAAGTTCAAGTTTTGAACCCAATCGATGTAACATGCACGCATATATGTTTGGATATGTATGTGTACTACAAAAAGTGATCTGCAACCAACGTTAATAACCAATGCATGGCAAATTCAAAGGGATGCAAAACTGTGGGATGAACCAAGCAAATTTAAACCAGAAAGATTTGATGCAAAGGGAGGTGAAGGGTACAAACTTATTCCATTTGGAGCAGGAAGGCAAGCTAATCCTGGGGCTAATTTGGGCCAGCGAATTATAGCCCTGACACTAGGAGCCTTAATCTTTGGAGTGGGAGAGAATTGATGAAGAGGAGATCGTCATGATGGAGGGTCCTGGCTTAAGTATGCCAGAGGCAAAGCCCTTTGAAATCCTGTGCAGGCCTCGCAAAACTGCTGCAGTTCAGGACCAAGAAGATGATCACTCAAAGGAGTTGCAACATGGGAATGATACATATTTCGTTAATTGAACATGGTTTCTTGATGATCAAACAGTTGACTAATGAAATGAACTTTATGAATTATCAAGTTATTCACTTGTCACTAGGCCATATCTTTTGAAATGAGTTGGCCATCATAAAAATTTTTGTTTATCAAAATTTCATGTTTATGATCTTTCACCTGCAACACTACCAAAATTTTTCACCCACGACACACCACCTATGTTTTAGTCGAAATTCTCGCCTTAATTTCTTTCATGACAATTGCAGCAGTTCGCTTAGCCAAATGTAGCAATGAAACAGATGATGTTGTGAACTTACATAATACACATCCATTTTTTCTGTTTAACATAGAACCAATTAAGTATCCAATTGATCCTCTGTTTTACTTTTTCATGATATTTTATGTTACACACTCCAGTAAATAATATATATTATTAGTATCCACTTTTATACTAGTTAATTTCAATATGAAGTTTTCTTTAATTGATTCTATATTTTAATAAAATCTTATCGTCTTTTTTGTTTTTTATATCTGAAATTTAACATAAATATTACTTAACAACAAAAAAGTTCCTTAGCATTAACAATTTATTCGGACAAAAATAAATATTAATACAAATTATAAAATTTGTACTGAATGTGTAAAAAGAAATGACACAAGAAAAGTGTCAACATAGGTTTTTGCAATATTAAGCACTACCAAACTTCTGCCTTTCTTTAATTAGTAATCATTGTAGGTCATACTTGTTTTTATGTATTAAAATGACTTTTTTTATAATAATAATAAAAAAAGGGCAAATTAATAGTAATGGCAACATCCGGAAAACAGTTTATTACCTGCATCAACATTTTTGATTACTATAAAAAAAAAATCTATTATAAGTTTGGTGTAAAATTTTTTTTCTTTTTTTATAATGCAAAGTATAATACATTTAATGCACTATTAAATATATAATTTTCTATTTTTATTCTTATATTTTAATTTCAAATCATACATGATTATTGAAAAATAAATTTTTTTGCGACCACATGCTACACTTATTATGTAGTACTTTATAACTTTTCTTTTTTAAATACTCGTGCTATAACAAGGGAAAAGAAGAAATTAACTACTAATACTCTTGATGAGGCTTAATTCTGCAATCTCTTATATGAATATTAAAAATTCTAATTTTTATATCATTTTTACTAATTAGAACTTTCTATAGCGTATCATTAAAAAATAATAAAAAAAAATTATACATTTAATGATATATTAAATTTATTATACTTTATAACTAAACTAAAAAATTTTATCCAATCAAAATGGACCTTTTTTCTTTTGGAGGGAGAGCATACGTGAATAATCAAAACTCTAATGCCTAGAACTGGTAAAAGAAAATCCAACGTAACAACCCAACTCAACTTATTCATTATTTCTACTCATTGTTTTTTTTTTTTATTTTTTTTTGTCCAAAAGGATAGTGTATTAACAAGGCATGAATTACTAATTTACATAGCCACAAGGATTAGGAAATCCTTATGGTGTTGCAACTGGATACCAGTGCGATAACCCACGAGGCCAAAGGCCCACAAGAGACAGAAAAAGCTCACGAGAGGTAACCCGACGAGCGAGAAGAAAAACTATTTAAACCCGCACGAGCGGAAAGGGTTGATTGACAACCTAGACGACCAAAAGTATCAAAAATACAAAAATCTGGTTATATCGAGACACTAATACTATGCAAAATTAATGCAACTCATCTCAATGGGCTCACTACTAAGGGCCTGTGATGAAAGAAACTAGAAGTAAATCTCTAACTCTCACCTCAAGCCGTGGCGTGTATCTAACCTGCAAACGTTGAATAGTATTACCCCCCAACTACTGCCGCAAACGTTAAATAGTCAGATAAATCTGCTACCATCGTATGCAGAAATTGCAGCAAAAAAAAAAAATCATGAACAGTAAATACTATTTACGAACGTTAAAAATTCAAAAAAATTACTATTTTATGAACAGTAAAAACTGGTCGTGGAACAGCAAAAAATTCGCACCTTCGTCGCGCACGTTGGTTCGCCCACACGCACAATTTTTTTGTCTTCTGCACAGCCTGCCGGCTATTTCTACTCATTGGATTGAGTCAAATGAGTGATGAGTTAGATGGGTAATAATTATATGTAATTTAAAGAGTTGAGTTGAATTAAACCCATTTAATCTAATAAATTAAAGTTATTAATTTAAATAAAAAAATTAAATGGGCAATTAATTGGCAACTTGCCGCTATCGACCACGTGTCGATTAAATTATGATTTTTTTTTCAAAATCGATAGTATATTCACATTGCAAAATGCAAAATTACAAGCCATAAAATGACTAATTGCGCCTTGTGGTATTGGACTTAATCTAACCTACAAAGATAAGCCTCCTAAAAGGAAAAATCTCTTAGAATAAAAAATGCCTTCGAAGAAAAAAATGCCTCTGGATTAAATTATGATTTAGTTGGTAAAATTTGATCCGAATCTAGCCATTGACTCACCATCTAATTTTTTTTAATTAACAACTTTAAACAATTCAAATATGTCCGGCCATTAAATAAGATTGGATTAAAATAAAATTGCCGGGCCCAATCATTAAATAAATTAAATTAAATCATAATTTATAAAATTACATTTTATACGCAATCTAAATCCAACCAGTCCATTTGTCAACCGTGAATTATTGGAACATACACTATGCTCTTGTCAAATAATTTTCTGGGGATGCCGAATGCCAGATACGACCATAACGTATAAAAACAGATCTTTGCTTTATTTATTTATCCTCAGAAAACAAGAATTTCAAACCACCATTAGAAATCTCACAAACTGTATGGGAATTGATATCCTAACCAATAAAACTATTTTAACATCTTAGTCAAGGGTAAAATATTCTCACAAATTGGAAATCCTCAACAAAAGTCCTTCAAGTAATTGACTAATTTGTATGAGATAAATCACTGCAGCAATATTTTATTGAGATTTTTAGAGTGACTTGCATTTTAGAATTAGAAAGTCTATTCGCTTTGGTAAGTGGTGATCTCAACATTTTTTTTTTTTTTTGGTCTAAAATTGTGGGATGTGAAATGCATGGTAACTCACCTACTTTTATTTTGGAATAATATATTAAAATATTCCGAACTTAGACGCTTGTAACTATTTTGACCTAACCTTTCAATTTTAACAACACGATATCTAAACTTTACAATTTGTAACAATAGTAGCCTCTGACTAAAAAAAATGAGATGAAAATATCCTCCTTAATAAAGTATATAGTTTAAAATTCTAAAATAAATTTTTAAAAAGACAAAAAAGATAAAATTTAAAGACAAAAATTTAATAAAATTATTTACACTATATAATAAATTTTTTTAAACTAAAAAATAAAATTTAAAATGAAAATTTAATAAAATTTAGAGACAAAATGACAAAAAAATTGAGGTTAAAAAACAAAGTATCTATAAAAAATAATTGAAGTTAAAAAACAAAATATCATATAATAATTTTTTGTCTTTTTGCATTAAAAATTTTAACATAATTTTGCATAATTTTTTAAAATTTTTATCTTTAAATTTTCTTTTAAAAAGTTAATAAAAAAATTAAACTATATCAATTTTTTGTCATTTCTGTCTTTAAAGAGGGTATTTTCTTCTTTTTTCAGTCAGAGGCCACTATTGTTATAAATTGTAAAATTTAGATATCATATTGTTAAAATTGAAAGGTCGAGTCAAAACGGTTACAAGCGCTTAAGTTTGAAATATTTTAATATATTATTTTTTTTATTTTTAACTTTAATCAATGCAATAAAGTGAATAACGTAGACCATGATTGTCAAAATCGCGATCCAAATCATTCCCGTGTTTCACCATCCAAATATATAAAATTGATTCTGAATCTCATAGAATCATTTTTTGTATAAAATTGTTGGCAAAATCATTCAGAATATCTAGCATTTCGTCCGATCCCAGGAAAAAAAACCAAAACGGCCACTTGGACTTGTGGACCTTTGACACTCATGAATCATGATTGTTTTGTAGAGAATAACTTGGTTATCTGATCACCAGGAGTAGACTGATGACTGTTTTCTTGGAAGCGTGTAAGAAGTAAGGAGGAACTTGCAGTGAGGTCGTTATTTAATTAAAGAATACATGTTTTGGAAAATGTACTACTTTTCTCGTTCCAAAAAGATAATTTATTTTTAATTATAAAATATTTTTCATATAATTTTATATTTTATTTTTATTTTTTAATTTAAATTATACATTATTATTATTAATAAAAGTAATATAAAAATTTTATATTAAAAATAAATTTTTTTAAATGAAGAAAAATTTTAAAATTAAACTCTTTTTCAGAAGCAGAGATAATATCATATTACTTCAACAACAATTGAGCTCACCTTAAAGAAAATTTTCTAATTTTGGGTTTTACTGGTAGTTTTATACCACAAGGCATTAGGTGTTAGAGATGGAAATATCAATGTGTTAAATTCATATGGACATGACTGTAGGGCAGGTAGTCAATATTGGATAAAACTACCAGTAAAAGTACAACTGTTCTGAGTCATATATACTTTATTCGTTTATTAGAAAAAGAAATTCATTTTAAAAATATTATATTTAATTCAAAATGAACTTTTTTTTTTTTTTTCCAAAAGGAAAGTAGTGTTAAATTTGAAGACAAACAACACGAATTCAAACCATAATTACCAAAGATTTGAAGTTCAACTATGGTAAGCTGATAAGCAAGGCCCTGATGTAGGACGGTAGGAGAAGAGAGGATGGGATTGAGAATGGGGAATAGTCTTTAAAATATAATGGACATGACTGTAGGGCAGGTAGTCAATAATTGGATGCTGGTTGCCAGACCACGAGAAAATGATAGTAAATATTAAAGGTCAAACTGGTTGAAAACAATTTTAATGATAAAAAAATAAATTAATATAATAATTTGAATCGATATGAATAGAGTGTCTGTTCGTTAACAAAAATGATTTAACTATTCATTAATTCAATATTATATAGACATATTAAGTATCATTATGTGTCAAGAATGAAAAAATACATAAATCATTGAATGGTAAAATTTTTTTTATTCAGTGGCATGAAAATGATGACTCTTCTTCGAGCTCAAAGAAATAATGAATCTATATAGTATATTGTTGTGCTGTTATACTATTTGAGTGCATAAAGTCAAAGATAATGGTCTAAATTAATAATGCTTGTATAATCACTGAACGAAAGAATTTCTTCTGTCCTTTTTTGTTTGTTTGGTAAAGTGTCTGAATCAGGAGTTGCTCCACCTTTCATTTTTCTAAATTGTTGGATGAAAGTTGAGCCATCGTTGGATTGTGGATTTTTTAGTCAAAGAAAAGAACATTTAAAAAATCTTTTTGTCTTAATATAGCATAGAGTTAGAGGCAAAAAAATCATTCAAAAGAAGAAAAAAATCCCTTTGTCTTATCTTTGTTGTATATTTTTTTTAAGAAAAGAAAGTGACTTTTTCTAAAAATAGAATTAATTTCAATTTTTTTTTTTTGTACATTTAGTGCAATGTAGATATAGAAATAAAACCCATTTCCTTGTGCTCGTGTCCCAGCAATGCTTACTTCCAAGTACTCCATCCAAGTATATCCAACGCCTGATTATGATTTATATTTTAAAATATATTTTCATATTTTTTAAATAACAATCATAAAATAAAAAGTTATCTTAAAAGTATAAAAATTATGTTAAAAAATATAAAAATATATTTTAAAATAAAATTTTATCGATAAATGTTGCACTTTCAAAATACATTTCAGAGAGATTTTGGCACTTTTTTTAAAAAATAACTGTGACAACCATACAAGCCTAATATGATAAGTGCTAAAAAGAGAATGCATCTTTAAATCAGAAAAGTCACTAAATTTATAAATATTTTTAAAAAAATGGGGCTACCTATGCCTACAAAATTTGAATTTGGTGGAAACCGAGTTCTATATTTAGACTGTATTTTTGTTGAGAATTTGTTATTAAGAAGTGTGGATTCGTTTGCACAGAGTTTTTATTTATAAAAATTTAAATTCTTTCACTCAAATTCTTCTTATAAAAATATTTTTAAAAAAAAAATTTATTTTTTTCTTCAAAATACTTTTTTTATTAAAAAGATACTCACTAAAATTTTTACACATTTTAATACAACTTTTTTCAAATAAAAGCTTTGATGAAAATTTGAAAGGAGAATAAAACTCGTGTTAGAATAATTTTTTTAAAAAATGTTGTGAAAAAATTTTGAAGAATTTTTTAAAATAAAATAAAAGTTTTTTGAATGATTTCTTTTTTCTTTGAAAAGAGCCAATCGAAACATGGTGGCAGTTACCAAGGAGCTTTCGACTCTCCCCATGTCGTCAGTATTGGCGTGCGGCCGGCGCTTTCGACTTTCCCAACTATTTTATTCTGCATCCTTCACCATTCCTCGATTGTCACAAAACCCAATTTAATTTATCATTTATCAATTCCCGCAAACGATCTACCCAATTGTATTTGGAATTTTTTTTTCCTTTTTTTAATGGCATATAACAGAAATGACAACCGACTTGCATTTTAAAATACTAACCAACTCATAAAAAATTGACGTAACTAATAACTTTGTGACCCATGGCAAATTCTTTATTGGTTTTCTTTATTTTTTTGAATTATATTTTAAAATGTTTTTTTAATTTTTTAAAATAATATTTTTATCTTATAATTATTATTTTTAAAAAATATATAATATATTTTAAAATACAATCTTTACGCACACAAATCGTCTAAGCATGGCATGTTTGTACTGCCTTCAATTAGTACTCTAGTCAATTTGAGTTTAACACTAAAAATATAATTAACTTGACCTAGCTGAGTTGGTCACTTAACCCTACAAAAGCACTTGGAATTGAGAATGGTAGGGGTTTGACTCTTCACATTGTCATTCCCTTCCCCTCCTTGGTAGGCATAGATAGGACTTACTTGTGTAATAGCGAAAGAAAATTATACTCATTTTATTTGTGTAATATAGGACTTTAGGACTTACTTGTGTAATAGCGTAAGAAAATTGTACCTACTTGTGTAATAGCATAAAAAAATTGTGCTCGTTCTACTTGTGTAATATAATTGTGTAATAGCGTAAGAAATACTCGTTATAGGACCTACTTGTATAATAGCGTAAAAAAATTGTGTAAAAAAATTGTACTCATTTTACTTGTGTAATATACTTGTGTAATAGCGTAAGAAATACTCTTTATGTACTTTGTGTAATAGCATAAGAAAATTGTACTCTTTATAAGATTGATGTAATACCAATTGAAATTCTTAAAAAGAAAAAAAAAGAAAAAAAAAACACTTCCTAAATACGTACGCTATTTTTGGTCTATTTTTGCCAAGCCAAGATTTTTTTCTAAATCAATTATTTACTTATATATTGTGATCCGTCTTGAAAAGTTAAAGAATAAAATAAATATATATAAGACTTTATTTAATAGACTATTAATAATTTAGTTTAAATATTTTGAATTAATAAGGATAAAATTTAAAAGTTATTTTGAAACATAATTTATATTTATATGTATTAACAAAGACAATAAATCAAATCAAATAAATAACAACAGGAGAACAAGAAAAAAAAAAACTCCCAAAGCAAATGTCTACAACAATAAACACGTGTCCATGACAATTTTCTTTAAAGCAATGATATATTGATATAACTGGTTAGAAAAAATAAATATTTTTATTTTTATTTATATATCACATCAAACAATTATTAAAGGTGTCATTAATCTCTTCTTTACGTTACATAACAGCAATTAGTACACGACACACTTTGTGGGTTTCAACGTTAAGAAGGGTATGAAATATGTCTTTGTCTGTCAAAGTAAAAATATTTTTAAATGAAAAATAAATAAATAAATAAATAGAGCTGGACTAATCTGAATTTTCAAATTAAAAATTCCTATAGTCAAACAATCAGTCCAGCAAACCCTCACTTCTTGCTCATATAAAGGTACTCCATTATCGGCTGCCAATTCAGAAGCCAAGCACACACATTTCCATCTCAGAAGTGCGATTATGGAGTTGGGAAAAATGGGATTACTCGATCAAGATTTGAAAGGGGTTGTCTTGATTTCCATTTCCTTGATCATTCTCTTCAAGTTCATATCCCTTCTGTTCAAAAAGCCCAAACATGCACCACCAGGGCCAAGGGGTCTTCCTATCATAGGCCATCTCCATCTCATGAAGAAACCAATGCACATAACTCTGCATCAGATGACTAAACAGTATGGTGATATCTTCTCCTTGAGGCTTGGCATGAAACCAGTGGTGGTGCTTTCATCTCCAAGGGCCGTGGAAGAATGCTTAACCAAGAACGATGTCATTTTTGCTCACCGTAATCAAACTGTTTCGGCCAAGCTGCTGAACTACAACTGCACCACCATTGGTTTGGCTTCCTATGGTGATTACTGGAGAAATCTGAGGCGCATCACAGCACTCGAGATTTTCTCCCAGAATCGGCTCGCGATGTTCTCAAACATTCGACAAGAGGAAGTGCGCTACTTCTTGGGTGGATTGTTGGAGGAATACAATGATGCCAAGAAGCCAGCCAGGGTCGCGTTGAGGCCAAAATTCGCCCACTTCACGCTTAATATCATGATGAGAATGATTGCCGGGAAGCGTTATTATGGTAAGGATGTGACTGATAAGGAAGCATTACAGTTTCAACAAGTGATTAGGGAGATGCTGCACTTCCATGGAGTTGTGAATTTGGAAGATTATATTCCTGCTTTTAAGTTTTTTGATGTCAGAGGATTGAAAAAGCAGATGGTAGTTCTGATGAATAAGATTGACGGCTTGCTCCAAAACTTGGTCAACCAGCACCACCAACATAAGGACGGATCAACATCTAATGCCAACCAAGAAAGGAAGAAGACGTTTATGGAGATTCTGCTGTCTTTGCAAGACAAAGAACCAGATTTTCTTACTGATCAGACTATCAAAGCTATTACCCTGGTATGATTAGCCTTTTTCCCCCTCAACTTTAGTTAGGATATACATATTGCATCAGAATCTCTCCAGGATTATGTCAAAATCAATATCTCATCTGCATAATTCTCTAAAGACCCAGTTAATTTCTTTGATCACTTAATTAGATCATTGAAGGAAAGGGAAATGAAAAGGACACGGTATGTTAATTGACCTTCCGTGTCAAAAAAACATATGCCCGTTGATTCAGGATTTATACACCAACAAGCCAACTCAAGGGAGTACATGCATATGTACTTGAATAAATTTTTTCCATTAAAAAACCAATGAAGATTTTTTAATAAGCAAATTAAAAAGATGAGTCAGTGAAGAAAAGCATATTCTTGTACTGATGGTGTTCCATTTGCAGTCTCTCCTCGCTGGTGGTACTGATACCACAACATCTACCTTGGAGTGGTCAATGTCACTTCTACTGAACAATCCAGAAGCACTGAAGAGAGCAGTTGACGAGATTGAAACTGTTGTTGGAAAAGATCGATTGTTAGAAGAAAACGACGTCCCAAAACTGAATTATCTGAACAACATCATCAGCGAAACACTGAGGTTGTATCCACCGATTCCACTTCTTTTGCCTCACAAATCAGTAGAAGATTGTCAAATCGGAGGATATGACATCCCAAAAGGCACGATGATGATGGCCAGTTTATGGACAATCCAAAGGGATCCAAAGCTGTGGGATGAACCAGAGAAGTTCAAGCCAGAGAGATTCGATGAAAAGGATGGTGAAGCATACAAGCTGCTTCCATTCGGAGCTGGAAGGCGAGCCTGTCCAGGATCTAACTTGGGAAAGCGTGTAGTAACACTAGCATTGGGAGCCATGATCCAGGCCTTTGAGTTTGATAGGATTGGTGTGGAGGAGGTAGACATGTCACAGGGTTCTGGACTGACCATGCCCAAGGAAAAGCCCCTAGAAGTCTTGTTCAGGCCCCGCCAAATTACACTGAAAACATTGGGTTCCCAGTAATCAATCTGCCAAAGAGTTACAAAGCATCCCACCATTACGAGGCATATGAATAAATAAGCTACCAATAGTTTGGAAATAGTATTTTCCTGTTTGTATACTTTCTTTCGTGATTATAGCGTATCCAGTAAAGATATCTATCCATCCTCTTTCGGTTTGTGAAATAATGTACTGGTTCTCTTTCTTAATTTCAATCCAGCTTGTGCTTTCTGAAAGACCACTTCCAGAGTTTCAAGGAGAAAACTCCAACTCATCGTGTGTTTAAAAACTGTCATATCTCAGATAGCATCTAAACTTCAAGAGCTTAATACCAAAACTTAATATAATCCAACTCAGTGAGTACAAGAAACTTTCAGTGCAATCTCATTGTAAAGTTCTGGTAATTATTATCATAGTATATTAGTAAAGTGTGCTCCTCTTTTGGCCATCTAACTTGACCAAAAGACCATAAATTCTTATTCTGTTTATCTTTTGTATTCTCTTTCTTGTTTTAGTCATGGTTTTTATGAGTTAGTATTTATAACTTGAGTAATGAGAATATTGGATTATTAGAAAACATTCAATACCATGAACAAGGCTCTGTTCCAAGCTTAACCTGTTTAGAGTTTATCTGCAGTGCTCTTGTAAAATATGCACGAGTTCCTTCACTTTCAAAATATTTTACTTGTTAATAAGAGTTCATAACAACTTGTCAATCGTAAACAGGATGAAATGCAGCAGCCCTTTGGACAATTTTGGCTGACCATTGTAACAGCAACCCTTTGAAGCAAAAAATTAAAATTAAAGCAATGTGATTATATCTTGTACAGAACGCAAATGACACATATTAGTTGACAACTTTCCGGAGATATATATATTTAGACTAAGTTTCAAATTAAGTTTGTTACAAAACAGAACAAGTCAAGACTCAAATTCTAATGCATCGTAAGCATATGGCCTATAATAAATGCATCTTACACTCAGGGGGAGTAACAACATACAATGAAGTGATACTGCAATTGAGGAAAATGGGAGTCGATCAGTTCTTTAACTTTGTTATCTCATTCATTCCTTAGTTCATTCTTTTCAGGTATACATGGCTTATACTCAGAAAGCCCAAACATCTACGACCCGGTCCAAAGACTCTTCCAATTATAGGTCATTCCCATCTCCTCAAAAACAACCATTACACAGTACTATGTTGAGACTCTCTGAAGAGTATTATGATGGCATGCTTCTGCAACTCGGAGTACGAAAATTAGTGGTGGTTTCATCACCTAAGGCTGTGAAAAAATGCTTCATGAAGAGTGACATTATTTTTGCTAATAGTAACGAAATGGTTTCTGGGAAGCTGCTGAATTACAACTGCAGCACAATTGGTTTATCTTCTTATGGTTTATCAAGCATCAGACAAGAAGAAGTTAGTTTCCTGCTCAAGGAATTACATGAAGATTCCATGACTTCAAGCCAACCAGTTCAAATAAACTTGAGGTAAAAACTTTCAGCCTTTCACCCAATATCATGATGAGAATGATAGCTACTACGGGAAGGATGTGATGAACGAGGAAGCAAGGCAATTTCAAGAAGTAAAAAAGGAGATTGTGGCGTTTCATGGGAAATATAAATTTGGAAAGATTATTTTCCAATATTTCCGTTTGTGGATATCAAAGGGTTGAAGAGAAGTATGGTGATCTCGATGAACAAGCTCGACCGCTTGCTTCAGAACTTAGTTGATAAGCACCATTGAGGTAGGAGTGGATCATCTCATACGCCTACAGTATGTTTGGTTCAAAGGAATTGAGTATTCATTATAGCCTTATTCTTTACTTAACCCTAATTTGTTTGGTTTACTGAATTAGAAACTCCCACGAATTACAATTTCAACCGACAGGTGAATTGAGCAGCTCGTAATTGACCAAAAAAATTTCTTTCCGATCTTCTCCTTCACCTCTCCTCATCATCATTTTTCTCACTTTACTTTCTCTTTCATAATTTTTTTTACTCTCTTTCTTTTATAATTTTTTTACTATACTTTCTTTCTCATCATTTTCTAACTCTTATTCCTCTCTCATCATTTTCTTTAAAATCCTCACTATACTTTCTCTCTCATCATTTTCTAACTCTTATTCCTCTTTCATCATTTTCTTCACTATACTTTCTCATCATTTTCTAACTCTTATTCCTCTCTCATCATTTTCTTTAAAGAAGAGTAAGAAAAATTATAAAAGAGAAAGTATTTTAGTCACTTTAACACTATTCATTAGTCGGTGTAAACAAACCGAACATAAACGAACGAGCCTTGTTCGTTTACTGTTCATTTATTTTTTAGACTGTTTGTGTTCGTTTATGTTCGTTTATTTTTGTTAAATATGTGTTTGTGTTCGTTTATGTTCGTTTATTAGTGTTCATGAACACTTATCGAACAGATTAACGAATACTTAAACGAACACGTTCACGAACGAGTAAACGAACACTTAACGAACATGTTCGCAAACACTTAAACAAACACGTTCATGAACAAAAAAACAAACACATTTAATAAACACTTAAACGAACACGTTCACAAATGAGTAAATGAACACTTAACGAGCATGTTCGCGAACACTTAAACAAACAAGTTCGCGAACAAAAAAACAAACACATTTGCAAATTGAAAAAATAGAAAAACAAATGGCATTATTGAGAATTGAACTTGGTCTCCAATGTAAGGAGCATGGCTACTTACCACTGCACCATAGCAAATTTATTTATGAATGATCAACAAACATTATTATTATATATATTATTATATTATTATTTTAATATAAACGAACAATAAACGAGCTTTAAACGAATATTAACCGAGCTTGTTCATGAACACTAAACGAGCTTGTTCATGAACATAAATAAACCAAACTATTAACAAACGAACATAAACAAATGTAACCGATCTTGTTCACGAACTGTTCACCGAACGGACCCTTAACTAAACACAAAAATAATGATTGTACACCATATAATTTATTTAAACCAAACTATTGAAAAACCCATTCAATTCAATTCTAGCTCAATTCAATTCTCACTGAATTTATATTCAATTACAACATTATTTATTATAGTGAACCAAACATGCTGTTAATGGCTATAGTGGAGAAGACAAAGGAAGAAAGAAGGCGTCCATTTATATTTTGCTGTCTTCGCAAGAAACAGAACCCGAATTTCTTACTGATCAGACAATCAACGCCATTACTTTGGTATGAATAGCTTTCCCTTTTGCTTCTCCATTTTGCATATTTTCAATAACTTGTAGAAGATGTTCGATCAAAATTTTCCCTACGTCATTATTGAATTTTAGTATTCCATATTCCATCCGTAGCTTATAAACAATATATCTGAAGAAGAACAATCCTAAATCATAAGAAGTAGAAAATACTCTTCACATTGCGTAAGATAGTGTAGTAAAAAATACTTAAAAGAACAACTTAGACTTGTATGAATAGTATCTAAAAATGCGTTTTCACATTTTTCGATATAATAGTTGTGAGATAAAAAAAATATATTATAAAATAAAAAAATGTCTTGAAAAGTATTTTAAAACATTGTCCAAATATTTTTTTTATAATTTAAAAGGGTTCATCTATCTATATATAGGGCAAAAAAAAATTATGTAATTAAATACAATAAATATATGAAATAAGGAGAGGGACCAGTAAAGAGCTTTGATACTAGTAAGGAAAGGGACTCCTAAAGAAACAGAAAATTAAAAGGAGAAGTGGGGAGCAGACGGACTGGCACTAGAGGAAAGGGATAGGTGGCTTAGCCAACCATACACAAGATATAGACAATAAAATTAAATAAATAAAAATTTAATTGACAGAAAGTAAATGAACAAAAATTAAAGTAGGCGGTTTAACCGGTCATGCATCAACTTAATAAAATAAAATTATAAGTAAACAACAATTAAAGAGGAGAACTAGCCAATCATTTGGACTAGCTAACCCCTTGGTAGTATAGAACTTTGAAGTTTATTAAAACTTGAAGAGTACAAAGGTTTATACCTTGGAGACCAAGGTTATGTTTGGATGAGAAGTAATATAAGAAAGGAAGAAAGAAAGAAAGAGAGAATGCAAGAAAGAAAGCTAGATCTAGTCTATGCTCAAGAGGATTTGGATACATTTTTGTGGGTGTGAAAATTCTGCCTAAAATTGAGACAAAAGGGAATATTATAGAAAATTTCCCGATTGCTACGATGTCACATGATGTTAATGAACAAGATGGCGCTACAAAGGCTGTGACCAAGAATCGCGTGTATGAACATTGTCCGCGCCATGCCATGAATAGTATTTTCAGCTACAATACCATCACTACAATAATTTGGAATTTAAAAGATTAATGATCATCTCCATTTAAGTAAAATGGGTCTTTTGGGTCTTCTTCTGCTTCTTCTTTGAGGCCGACTTTACTTTGTGAAGAAGTGGAACTCTCAGGGAGCTCTTGTTTGTGAGTTTGGGTTGTCGACTCCTCCTGGGCCTCATCAACTTGTGGTTGGACCTTCGGGGACTCCTGTTTGAATTGAGAAAGCAAGCTTTATAAATATTTGACATAATCCTCTTTATTAGTAACTGCCACTAATTTGGATTGGGCTAAATTCTTTTGTTGCAAAAACCCAGTTATTTGTGGATCAGCAGCAAGTAAAAATTATGGGTTCATTGTAAACCAAGCTTCAATTTGGGTAGGTTGGATCGAATCTGTTTTGAATTTTTTCCACCATTTGGAGTATCCTTGTCTGACAAGGAGTGGGGGAAAATTTGTGTTTGGTTTGAGAAATTTATATTTCCATGAATAAATCCATGAAAAAGAAAACAAAGAAAAGAAGCTGAGTAATTTTGGCACAAAAGGTTTGAGAGATTGGAATTTGTTGTTAAAAATTTGAAATCCTTGGTTGCTTATATCTGGCAAAATTTTCTAGTTTTGGCCATAAATTCCCCACCATTGAATGAACCAAACTAGAAAATCATATTTGTTAGTTCTTTTAAAATAAAAGAACCAATAGTGTTTATTTTGGAGGTTTTGGAAAGTGAAAGCGTTGTACAATGTGGTTCGATAATCCCAATAATTATAACCTGGAGGTTGAAATAACTGGGAGAAATTTCTAGGTTTGTTTAGATTATTGCCCCATTCCGATGGTTTAATGACTTTAAGGATTTGGGCTATGGAATGGGTAATGTAGGTCTTTGTTTTGTCTTCATAATGTTTGAAAGATACTGATCCAGAGTCCAACAGGATGAACTCATAGTATCTTTGGGTTTTGGTTGCAAAAGTTGGGATGAAATGAAACCCTTTTGGGGAGAATTGTTTAAGCCATTTGTACTGGGTTATTTTGGAAAATATCTGGTTCCATATGAAGAATATAGTTTGGTTGGTCATTTTTGTAATATGACTCTTGGGCTTTTGGGGAAGAGGTAGTTGGGACTACTACCTGGGAAGTAGTCGGGATCACTACTTGTTTTTGTGGAGTTTGAGCCATAATCGTGTGGTAAGATTGAGTGGGGTTAATAGCCATCATTTGAGATTGATGAGAGATGGAGCTTGAAGTTGCCACAAAGGTTTGAGGGGATCTTACCAATTGGAATCTGGATTGGGCTGCCAGTTGGTGTAGGGCTAACAGTTGGGTTTGAGCTTCTTCCTCGTCAGCAATATCGGCCCATGATCTTGGTGCGATGATGGAAATTGGTTTGATGTTTTCCAAAGATTCAAAGGCTTGAATCTGGGTTGATGTAAAGGCATAGTTTGCGGAGTTTGAATGTTTACTGGAGTTTGTAATGTTTTGTTTGAATCCGAAGATTCAGTTTTGGATGTGTGGGAAGAACTGGGTTTACTAGAAGGTGGTTCTTCTTTTTTTCTTTTGGGAGGCATCTTTGTCATTCCTGTAAAAATTCACGAGTCAAATAGTCAGGAAGAGAATTATTTTCTCCTTTGATATATTCAATTTTAAAATAAAAAAAAGATAAAATAGCTTGTCACCTTGCAAAGATTTGTTTAGAAGCAAGATGTTTGACATCTTTTTGCAACACTTCTTTTGCAGATTTACAATCAACACGTAATACAAAATTTTTATTTCGTAAATCAGATTGAAATTTAGAAACACATAAAAAAATTGCAAGAATTTCTTTTTTAATTGTAGAATAATTTTGTTGTGAATTATTCCAATGCTTAAATGCAAATGCTACGATTTGCTCTTTACCGTTTTGAACTTGTTTTAAGATAGCACCATAGCCAATATCTGAAGCATCAGTTTCAACAATTTTTTGGGCTAATGGATCAGATAGTGTAAGACAAGGAAGTGTTTTAACTTTGGTTTTAATTTGTCTAGCTACATTTGTATGAATATTAGTCCAGACTGGAGGAGTTTTCTTAAATCGATCATGCAAAGGCTTAATTAAATTACTAAGTTCTGGAATAAAATCAGAAACATAGTTTAAACAACCTAGAAACCTTTGAAGTTGTTGTTTATCTAAAATTTGATCAAGAAATTTATCAGCAAATTGAATCGATCTTTCAATCGGAATAATAGTTCCTAAGTGAATATGATGACCTAGGAATCTAATTTTTGTTTGAAAAAGACTAATCTTTTTCTGAGAAACAGCCAAACCATTTTGTTTAATAACATGCAAAAATGTATTAACATGTTTAAAATGCTGATTAATATTATCAGAGAAGACTAACACATTATCAATATAAATAATAATAAAATTTGAATGAGGATTAAAAATATCATTCATAATCCTTTGATATTCAGAAGGTGTATTTTTTAAACCAAAAGGTATTACATTCCACTCGTAATGTCCAAAAGACACATTAAATGCAATTTTATACCTATCAGAATGATGGATTTGAATCTGCCAAAAACTAGATTTCATGTCAAATTTCGAAAATATTTTTGTAGCATATAATTTTTTAAGAAGATCATTTTTGTTGGGAATTGAATATCGAATGAACTAAAGGGCTTTGTTCAAAACCTTGTAATTAATTACAAGTCTTGGGACACCTCTTTCTATTCCAGAATTTTTATTAATATAAAAAGCAGGACAGCTCCAAGGAGACCGACTTTTTTGTATAATCTTCTTTTTTAGAAGATCATTTATTTCTTCTTCACAATGCTGAAGAAGTTCTTGATTCATTTGGATTGCCCTAACTTTAGTAGGAATTTGACGTTCATCAAAATCCTTTTCATAAGGGAGGTAAATAATATGTTGTTTTCTATTCCAAAATGCTGTTGGAATTTCAGTACAAACTTCCTTTTGGATTCTAGATTCAAGATCTTTAATTCTTTTTTGAATGAAAGGTTGTTGAAGTTGTTCTTCAATTCTTTTGAAAAATATTTTTTGCATAAGAAAATTAATTTGATTTTGTTTTAAAGTTAAAACATTTATTTGAGAATCATTGGAAAATAAAGTATTTAATTTTCTTTCCAAATGTGGTTTGACAAAAGGAATACAAGAATTTGGAATATTTTGAGGGTAAATCCCTTTAAAATTAGTCAAATATGGAGTTACTTGATAAATGAATGGAGTACCTAAATAAGCTAGTCCATTTAAATCTTTTATGAAAAGAAAAGATATTTTTACAAAACCATTTTGAAAATGAACTTCAACTTCACGACATTTGTAATTGATTTGTAATTTAGAACCATTTGCAGAATGAAGTCATTCTTTTGTTTTCTCAAAATAAATTGAAGGGATAAGTCCTTCTTGAATACAACACATATTCGCACCTGTATCCCATAAAGCAGGAATTTCAAGTTTAAAATTATCTTTTATAACTAAAGTAATTAAAATGTCATACTTCTGGTGAACCAAAGAAATATGATTAAGAAAATGTTCTGTTTCTTCAAAATTTTCGGAAGTAGAAGGATTTGAAGAAGAAGGTTTAGAAAGAGTGGAAGTTTCTAAGAGCTTTCCTTTTCAGAAATTAATGAGTCAATAACAAGACGATCTAATTCTTGTCGTGCCTTGATTTTCTTAATTTTCTCTTTCAAGAATGAGACTTTTGATTGAAGATTTTGTAAACAAACTGGTTTAGGATTTTTTGAAAAATGATTTAAAATATCATTGAAATTATAAATATTTGAAAATCTGGGATCTTTTGAAAAATAGTGATCATTTTCAGGTTCTTTGTCTACAAAAACTTGTTTCAATGTTTCAAAATATTTTTTTTTCTTTTCAGAATCTGAAATTTCTTCAAGAAGATCAACCAAAAGATCTTGTTCTTTGGTAAGAACATTGATGGAATGTTCTTATTCAGAGTCTTCTGAACTAGAACTGTAATAATCATCTTGATCTTCTAATTGATTTAGAAGATCATTGAACTTATGTTCTGAGTTATCAGAATTATCATAATCAATAAGCAGTTTAGCTACTTCATCTAACATTGTTTCTTCTAAATTTAATTCTAGAATTTTATTTTTAAGTCTACAATACCGGGCTATATTTCCTGATTTTTTACATTTATAACAAACAAAATCTTTTGACTTTTGTGAACCAATTTGGGTGGATCAAAATGTTTCTTAGAAAAATGCTTGTTGGGCTTGTAAGAAAGACTGGGTCGATACTTCATAAACTTAGTTTTGGACAACCTCTTCCTATGGGTTGGATGACAATTAGGAAAACTAAATTGTTCACAAAAAAGATTGTAAGTCTTTTTGTTGTTAGGCCCTATCCTTAACTAATTGCCTAAGGTTTTTGTCTTGTCTACAAATTTTTAAAGCAACTTGTTATATTTGACTTGTTAATTGACCATAAGCAATTTGTTCATAAGGAACTACGCCATTGTATTGGACTCGTAGTTCATCACGAACCATGTTACGTAAAGATTTTGGAAGACCATATAAAAACTTTTCTTTCCAATAGACTTGATTACCATCAGGCCTAGAATAAATTCTAGTAAAAAAATGTATCTTTGTACCATTGAAGATTAGATAATTTTTTACATCCCTGGGTCTCCTACAAAAGTTTTTGCAATTGTAAAAAGAAAAGTAGAAACAGCATCAAAAACAGTTTAACCATTAACTAAAATAGGTTCACCATCTTCATCTAATTTAACAGAATTTAAAATTTTTTCTTTATCTTCGGTTGATAGGTGTTCATCCCACCATCCTTTTAATTAACCTATAAAACTAGCAATTAAAATATGAACTGCTAATTGGTCAGGACAATTATGAGTTGTTCGGTATGCTGTAGCAACTAGGGGTGTGCAATTTTTGAATTAACTCGAAAATCTAACTGAATTTGAAAATTCAAACTCGAAAAAAATCGAACCGAAATTAAATTTTTGGTTTTCGAATTGGTTTGAACCGAAAACTGAATTCGAATTAGGTTTTCGATTCGGTTTTTGAATTCTTGCCAGAAATTCGGTTTGGTTCGATTTGAAAACCGAAAACCAAATTTAGGGTATAAAATATAATTTCTTAATTTTATAGGTCCTTACTTGCAAATTTTTTTTGCATTTTTTGCTTGTAGGGTTTCTCTCATTTGTCTCAGTTCCTTTTTTTCTTTCCGCCGCCCCCATCTGGGCCATCTCTCATTCTATCTCCTTCTTTCTCCCCAATTTCGTTTTCTTCTTTCATCAATCATCACTATAGGCTACAGCCAACAAAACAACCCCTTGGCTTCGGCTGGCATGAATTGATTAAAGACCGCTTCTATTTCGTCGTCTTTTGTCGGTGAACAAAGATCCCAGAACCCTAAACTGAACAAAAATCCGAGGCTGTGATGATATTTCCTCCTCTAAGTCGAACGTCGGTGAGTGAGATTTGGAGCTAGCCCGTATCTTGGCTAGGCAAAATCTCAAGTGGGTTTTTGCAGCCATGCCGGGATTAGCCTTTTTCTCTTTGATCTAAACGCAGATCTAAGCCTACCCTTTTCGATTTTTTTTCCTTGAAAATATATTTACTTAGTTTTTGGTGATGATTTTTGTTTGATGTCTCGTGATTCTTGGTTTCTTGGTTTCAATTGCGAATTTGGTATTTGATTTTTGGTTTCTTGGTTTGGAATTTGACCGAATTAATTTGGTCAGAACCCTGAACCGAACCAAATCTGAGGCTGTGATGATATTTTCTCCTCTATCAAATGTTGGTGAGTGAGATTTGGAGTTAGCCCATATCTTGGCTAGGCAAAATCTCAAGTGAGTTTTTGCAGCCATGCTGGGTAGCCTTTTTCTCTGATCTAAAGGCTGAGCCTCCTTTTTTCGAATTTTTTTCCTTGAAAATATATTTATTGGTGCTGATTTCTGTTTGATGTCTCGTGATTCTTGGGAATTTTTTTCCTTGAAAATATATTTACTGGTGCTGATTTCTGTTTGATGTTTTGATTCTTGGTTTCTTGGTTTCAATTGCGAATTTGGTATTTGAATTTTGGTTTTTGGTTTGGAATTCACCGAATTAATTCGATTAATCGGTTTGAAACTGAATTCAAATCGAAATCGAATCGAAAACCGAAAATAGAATTCGGTCAGTTTAAATTCGAATTTGATCGAATTCGGTTCGGTTTTTTAATTCAGTCTTGAAAATTGTCAACCTGAGCAAATCGAAAATCGAGGAAACCGACTGATTTGCACCCTAGTAGCAACCATAGTCATTTGTTGTAGTATTATTAAAATGTTGTATTCAGATTGACCATCAATACACTATTCATAAATACCATTTGCGATATAATTATTTTGAAAAACATTTGGTCTTTCTTCTAAGGCTAAGTCGGGATAAGTAGCCCTAGGGTAATAAAGTTTTTGTAAATTTTTCCAAGTGGAAATAGACTTGTCTTGACTATAGCTATGGGGTCTAAAACTCCTGAGTTTGGTAACTTCAAGGTCGGATGACTCATTTTTATTAGTATCTTTATTTAAGACACAGATCGACTGATTGACTGAGGCCGAGGTTGGATCATTTGATTTGGATTGATGAGCAAAAACTGAAAATGACCCCATTTCCATTTTCTGCTTGGGCTTAGGAGTCTGAAATGACTCTTCTATTTTGACTAATCTTTTCTCAAAATTTAGACAAAGATTTTTCCTAAATAGGTTTGGTCAATTGATTAGGAATTTCATATGGGTTGAATAAATGAATATTTGGAAAAGAAGTAGTTGAAGGAACAGTAGAAATCTGTAGATTGGAAAGAGGAGGAACATAAAAAGATTGAGGAGTAATTTTATTATTTGTAATTAAATATTCTCCAATAATTTGTAAATACTTATTGATATAATTATTTTGTTCAAAAACACTTTGTATATCTTTACCAGTTAATGGTTCCGTTTCAATCATTTATTTAAAAGGAATAGCTTTTAATTCAATAGATTTATAAGAAATTGTGACTGGTTTAATACTAACAGTGTTATGAATTTTAATGCTTTATGATATTGTTATTGTGCATCTAACATTTATAATTATTTATGATATTGTTTTTGTGGATCTAACCCTTTTGTGCAAAAAAATGAATATTTACTTCGTTTAAGTTTAAATTTGAAGCCAGCATATAAAATGTTAATCATCCTTTCAATTAAAAAATTCAGAAATTCATTTACTCTAAATGATGTACTTCCGGGTTCCAAAAAAAAAAATTTATAAAAATTATATATAGTTATAATTAAAAAGTAAATATAAATATGTAAAATAATACATTAATAACACATGTCTAACGTAAAATAACTTTTTTTTTCTCGAAACATTAGAGTTATTAAAATCTCTATGGACATCGCAAATTTATAAAAAAAAAAATAAAATTATTGTTTATATCATTAATTTTTTTATCATTTTCAATAAAATAATAAGAAACATTTCAAACAATTCACTACTATTACTTACAAAAATTAGTCACCAACACAAAATCCGGATCTCTTGCTCCTTTTTTTTTTTTTACCAAAAGAATTTTTAAAAAAAAATTAAATGCGAATATTGGACATTAATTATCTTTTCCAATTTCCTTTGAACCACGCCATTTCCCACGGACCCATGCCCCTGGAGGAAGCGAACAAAATCCCGAGGAAAACACACAGAAGACAGAACAGTCGCTGTCAAAATGACCGACGATGGCAACGCCGATCTCCCACCAACGAACCCGCAAGATGCTTCGGCGGGGGAACCGGAGCACCCCAAAACCCCATCAACCAAAGAAGACATCGGCGTCGCACCATCTGCCGCCAGAAAAAGCATCGGCAATTTCTCCTTCGCCATTTGGCCCCCAACTCAGCGCACTCGCGACGCCATAATTCAACGCCTCGTCGACACGCTCTCGTCTCCCTCTGTTTTGTCCAAGCGGTACGGCGTCGTCCCATTCGAGGAGGCATCCGCGGCTGCGAATCGGATTGAGGAGGAGGCCTTTGCTGTTGCCAACGCCGTCACCTCTTCCCCCGATGATGATGGGATCGAGATTTTGCAGATTTATTCTAAGGAGATCTCTCGTCGCATGATCGACACTGTCAAGTCCAGATCCGCTTCTACTCCCGCCTCTGCGGCTGATACTCCCCCGGAGCCTAAGGAGGACTCTGCCGCCGATGCTGGTGGAGAGGCGGTGGAGGACTCAGCTGATAAGGATTGAAGCTTGAGAGGTTAATTTAGGGATTTCGGTTTATATATGAGTAACTTTGGCCATGCATATGGGATATTCTTAAGTTCTAGGGTTTAGTTGGACTACCCAATACTATGCTATTATGTTAAGATCTGGATTTGTAATCCTATGAATGGAGGTTTTGGGCTTATTTGAGCTGCCCTTTCTACAATGTTGTTGTAGATCTAATTGGAGGTGTTTTTCTTGTTCTGTTTTTTTTTCCCCTTCATTAATTCGCTTTAATTTTTCCACAAGTTTTGTTCATTTGCTACTTGTTCGAGTGTCGTGATTTTAACATTTTGGGGAGAGATCTTAATTCAATGATACGGGCCCCTTGTAATTTCTATATATGGGGGAGATGTTGTTGCGCTTTTGGTGCATTTGAAATGATCTAGGAATTTGATGAATGTGCATGGGAGTGTATTTCACTTCATTTGTGTTGTTACCTGTGCAATTTTCCCTGAAATGTGGATGGACTGAGCTTATAACTTTTACCTTGATCAACCTTGGCCTTGGGAAATGGGTGGGCCTTGTAGATTTTAGTTTTCTTTTGATTTGGAAGGAAGATGTTAGCAATTTGTCAATCACAGGCAGATATTACTGTCAAATTTTCTCCATGTGTTTGGCTTCCTAAGTGGATATAGCCATGGTAGTTTCTTTCCTTCTTGTCCCCTGCTTTCAGAATTTGTAAAGGGTAGTAGTACTCTAGTTAGACATGCAGCTTTTATTGCACGGTTCTATCCATTGTCGCTTGTGCAGAAACTTAACATGCTCTCAACTAGTTAATTAGTGCTGCGGTAAGCATTTCAATTGGTCAGTCATTCTACTCTGTTAAAATTTCTTTCTGAAGGATGATGAAGTGTTTGATTTTGCTCAGAGAAATTGATTTTGTGAGTAAAGTATACTTAGTTAATTCAGATAACCAAGTATAGGCCAAAAGATAATTGATTTTGTGATTTTGGTTAATAGGCTAAAAGATGCACATGGCAGGGTTTGAATGTACGGGAAATGCAAGGATGATATGTGTTATATATGGTTTTTAATGTGCATTTATTTAATTGACATTAACTTCTAAGATATATTCATACTGGTTTTCTGTAACATCTGAAGATTAAACATTTCATTTCAAGCTGCTGCTTCTTTATCTGTCATGGATGATCCGCAAAGGTTTTGATTATATCATTACCTGTCTTCCTTTAACTGCAGTTAAGACTTTTCCCTTTTTCAAAAGAAAAAGAGAACAAGAATTTCAGTTGTTCTCATTTCTCAATGAGAGGGATGTTCCTGTTGAAAATTGTGAAGACTTAGCTTCAAATGCAAAAGTTTGATTATACTTATATAGTCATAACAGTGTATTGGTTATTCTGAATAGTTTGACTCTGAAAAAAAATATAGATATTTTAGTTCATCTTTTTGTTAGAATTGTTGTCATTTACTCTTGCACTTTCCCTGTATGCTTTTCCCTCCTCTTGTGCTAGCATCCATTTCTCTCGCAGCTCTCATGCATACTTTTTCCTTGTATTTGATTCCTTATAGTGAAGGGGATGTGAATTTTGTCATTATTTAGCATAATAGGGAAGCCATGTTGCATACCATTTGAGGTGAATTCTGTCATCCGGTGACTCTACTCTTAGTTCTCTCTCTCCATCTTTTCTTTGTTATGCACTGTTTTATGTGTAAATATAATGAAAGCAGTTTATTTATTCCATATCCCGTATATTACTGAATTTCCATTCACTTTGAATCTTTTGTCTCCTCTCTCCCCTGCTGGCATATTATTTGAACTCGTCTTGCTTTAGTACATTAGGTGTGCCTCCATCGTTTTGAGAGAGTTGCTTTGATGATCTTAGCTTTTTGTTCACTTCAATATCAGTCTTTGCATATGCCAGATTATTTGTTCTATGCCTTGTAGACTTATAGCTGATGACTTGGTCTTTGAGTTTATATTATTCCAGAGCAGTGCTACTCTTAGGTAATAAGCCAGGTGGTATGATTATAAAGCCGCTTTCATTCCTTGGTTTTTGATGTTTATGCTCTGAACCCATGGACCTCGTTGATCTGAAACCTATCAATGGTTTAGTGATAATGCTGGCACACCCGTTTTGTCACATGTCAGGGAAAGTTTATCTCTTCTTGGTTAGAAGTATATTGTCGGGATTTTGTGTTTTCTCTTTCCTATGGATGAGTTCTTAAGCTTATTATTAAGATTACAATACTAGTTGGGGAGGGCAAATGCTGGGATGGAGACCATTGACAAAATCATTCTTGAGTTATGAAAGCTGTTCCATCCTCTCTCTTTCTGGAAAACGGACTTGCAGACCTCATAAAGTAAAATGAAAGTAAGAACGTGTGTGCCGATGAAAACTTGTAGTCAACGACCTTGCCGGTTGGTGCATCAGTTTGTGAAGAGTTCTCCAGTTGGAGTGGAACTATGTTATGGTGTCACTTTCTCTTGTTGTGTGCCTAGGCGTTTGAGCCCCTCTTTCTTTTGCAAGGTTCAGTGGACAGAAAGCTAGTTGATTTCAAATCCAAGATTTAGTCTAGCATCCCTTCCAGCCGTCATTAATCTTTACAATTTGAATATTTGTAGAGCTAAATTACCAAAACGAAATATGTTTTCAGAAAAAAATCTTTTTAGTAGTAACATTTGTATGGGTTAGTGGAGAGTGGAAGACAATTTTTTTTTTGTTTTTAAATAGTTGGGATCAGGGGTTTAATTAATTAATTGACTTTAATTTTCTAAATTTATTATGGAAAAGGATATCTTATTAATTTGGTTAATGACTTTAATTTCAACGTAATTTGTAAATATATTTTACGGACAAGCAAATGGAAAAGGAGACGGAGGTCAAAACATATTACTGTATTCTTAGCAAACTCCAAGGTGAGGCTGCAAAATGGAATTGGTAAAAGACTTTTTCCATTAAATCGAATTGCACATCCTCAACCTTTTCCTCATTTGTTTATCAGTTTTTGCAGTTTTTTCTTCTTCCTTGACAGTGCATAGCTGTTTCCGAGAGACTAATAGCTGGTCGGAAACTCCCCACGATTGACGAAGTTTGTCGAAGTCATCCATCATTGATCCTTCCTGATTCTCCTCCTACATTTACATACTACTACCCCAGTATTTGACTGCCGACTGTATCTGCATGTTCCATATTGCCAAGACAAAAATAATACTAACATTTACAGCAAAGAGGTAGCTTATTGTGTTCAATTTTCCAAGATCATTACGAGGAACAAGCAAGCCATCGAACTAACCAACAACGTTATGTTTAAGGAGCAAATTTCTTAACTTTGTTCTTGCTATATTCTGGGATTAATTCAGTTCTGAAGGCCAAGCTCATACATTTGCACAGTATATTAACATTGGACCTTTCAGAAATCACGTTTTAGCTTGTTTCCATAACAATCTCAATACATCTGCATATTTGGAGCTAAACTAAGGAAAATTAATGAGCTGTACACAAGAAAATGAACAGTTTGATACGTATGGTTGTCGTCCAAATCAAAATTATATGCTTAATAGTTTTCAGGTGGGTTATAATTGAATTTCTAAAGTTTTCATGGCAAAAATTGTTTTGGTGCTAACGGGAGCCATGCAAAATAACTTAAGCATTCTCAGTTTTGTTCCATTTACGTATATTTTCTGCGATTTTAATGTTAACTCTTGATCTACTCCCAAGTCCAAAGAAATTCCGGCCAGTAAATTTGATCCATTTATGAGTACTAAAAGATTCCACAAGCTAGTCCATTACATGAAAAGAAAAATATACCAAAAAAAAAAAAAACACTATAATGGAAATCTATGAATCCCATGCTAAAATTAGCTTCCATAAACACTACTGTACTTCTTCAAAGATTCATTCAATGGCCAGGACCTCTCGGGCTCGGACCCGACGCGAAACTAGCCATTAAGCCTCTCAATGTATCACTTAAGAAACTGCCGCCACTATCACCGACACTGGAATGACTGTTGAAGATAACTGCAGCAAGATGAGGAGGAGGAGGAGGAGGAGGAGGAGTAGCCATGTTTCCCACTAAGCCTGTAGATTCTTGATTTTCTTCATCATCATTCTTGAAGACATTATTAGTGGAATATGGAAGAACTCGGCAATGGACAACATCCAGGAACAATGTCCCCATAATGAACATCATAGCAAATGAAACTGAGGAAACATGATGCTTCTTCTTCATTGATCTTGAGCTCTTGATGACAACCTTAACTGCCATCTTCTTTCTTATCTTACGTTTGTGTATGCATACTTTCAAAGGGATGGGTACCGCTAGCTATATTTATAGTCGCGGTTTTGGTAAGAGGACGGTGCATTTTTTCAAGTGGACTATGAATTTGATTCGAAGACCTCCCATTACAACTAATTGTCCTTGCCGTCTGTGTGAACTGGGAAGGAATTTGTGGCAACTGTACAAGTCGCGAGTGGATGGACGGACTATCCAGGTTTGTATAATTTTATTCTTTCGGGGAATTACAATTTCAAGTGAACAGTGAATGGGTTGAGAGTTCACACAAATCTGATCAATAGATTTTTATTTATTTATTTATTTTTTCTATGTCCATCGGCAATGTCCAATTGTCCATGTGAAAGGGAGATGGACTACACCTATCCAGTGTGTATAGATTACGTTTTTAAAATGAATATTTGTATTTTTAAAAATAATAGTCGTAAGATGATTGAGAAACTTGAGACTGATAAAGTCTATGGCTAAAGGGAGTCGAGGGCGATGGTAATAGCGAAAGTTGAATTTAAGACTCGTTTTGTTTATAAAAATTAAAGATAAAGAATAATTTGATAACATAAAGAACAGAATAATTTAAATGTACATGATTTAAAACTCTCACGTTTCATTTTATAATTAAGTGCTCAATATAGACCAAATCAGAATCATCTGATAAATTATTAACTCATGATGTTTTCATACCTTTTATGTATTTTGAAAAAAGAAAAAAAAAAGTCGACTAAGAATTCATATAGATGACATGTGGCACGTTTTCAACGGAGTTGCGAGAAGTCAGACACGATCATCTGTGATGCATATGTACGCTTCTGATTTGGTTTAGTACCGTCCACCTTTTGTTGAGAAAGCCACTCAAGAAGTCGTTGTTGACAAAGCCACACAAGAAGTCGTTACCGGCTTAGGCATCTTCCTTTTGCTTTTGCGATCGACATCACATGACTAATCCCTTTTAATTTTGCTAATTTGATGTTATCTTTCGCATTTAAAAAGTTTCAATTTAATTTATTAACTTACAAATTTGATTATAATTAGTCTTTTAAACAGAATTAAATCAAACGAAACTTATGTATTTGATCACTGAATTGCACGATTTATAAATGTTTTATTTAAATTATATTTATAATTATTTTGAAATCATCTCTAGTTTTGATATTTTACAATTTAAATAGTTAAGAAGAAATTTTATTTGTTCATAATATATTTTCGGCAATTGGTGGTGTACATTATAAAAATTACTACAAATTACAGAATTAGATGTGATAAAATGTAAAATATAACTTTTGATGAGCATTTTACAAAAGAGTAAAAGTTCTAAATATTTATTTATAATTTGTTCTTTTTTATTTTAGTTTTTCCCAATACCCTTTGCCTTAAACATGTGTAAGACACACATCGATTATATTAAATTTTATTTGACTTGATTTCATTAGAAACAACAATTGGCATCAAAATTTTAAAACTATTACACATAAAAGACCAAATTAAATTAAAATCCAAATTTAAGTAATGAATTGTACTATTTACCCTAAAGGTTTAAATGGTCAATAGTATGATCAAGTTGGACAGCATTTAAGCAAGCTACAGCCAGTTGTGTTTGGAACCACGCAGGCCACAGGGAAGAATTTCATTTTTTTTTTTTTCTGAAACGATAGAAATTGCATTGCTGGTGAAAATATACAAAGGGATTGCCAATGAAGGCAATATAAGCACCTTGGTCTTACATTAATGCCAAGGAGGGAAGAATTTCATTGAAAACGGCAATTAGAAGCACTTGGTTTTGACTTTGTTACTATTACATTTTAAATTTGATATAATTTTTTTAATTATAAAATGTAATAGATTTAATGTATTATATATTTTTATTTTGTAATTTTAAATTCTACATGATTATATTATAAAAAATAATATAAAAAATTTTCTTTAAAAATTAACTTTTTTTTCTAGACAAAAAAGTATTAACTATTGTTTGGCACATGAAATTTGAAATTTGGAAATAGGCAATTTCTATGTCTATACTGCATAGGGATTTGACCAGCATACCCGTGAACCATCATACGAAAACAAAGAAATTTTTGAAAACTTCAATAGTTCAATTCCTCCAGTTTTGTGGCCTCTTTAAGCTCCCAATACCGACCATGTCACAATTCTTTTGCTTATGTTCTTCAAAGTTTAAGCCAAATAATAGTAATAATGAATAATGTACATTTCCTTCTCAATTTTATCTTAATATTCAAAACTATTTAAACATTCTTAAGAAGTGTCACAGAAAAGTTCGTAAAACTTATGCAACTATTTGGATTAATTTTACTATCTCCGTCCAAAAACAAAATATACTTTTGATTTGGTAAAAAGTGATGATGTACATCACACTTAATTTATCATTAAATGTATAACTTTACATTTTTATCTTTATTTTATTTTTGAATTATGTATTATCAATGTGATAAAAATATTATAAGATTTTACATAAAAAAATAGACTCTTTTTTTAGAAATTAAGAAAATTCTTGAAATTAAACTCTTTTTTTGGAACTCCGTAATAACATGATTAGCTAAGCCTTATTTGGCAACTAGGAGCAACTGTTCGTGGCCATTATGGGGACATTCTTTACAAGGGAGAAATATTTTTATTCATTTTTTTAGAAAAATAATGATATTTTTGGTAAATTTTTATAGTAAAAAATAATAATAATTGTTGTGATAACTTTAAAAAAACAAAATCTATCTTTTATTATTTTGTATTTTTTAATAAATATAATAACTAAATTTTGTTTTTTTATACTTGCCACATTAGTCATTATAATTTGTCATTATAAAAAATTACTAAAAGCACCATTATTCTTTTAAAAAAATAATTATACTACGTTAAAGTTTAGATAGAAGTTCTGATCTAAAAATTTAAAATTTTCAAACATATGAAAAAACAACATTTTTATGGAATGGAGACAATAATACTACACGACGCAAACTGGTAATAATAACATTTGCATAATTTCAACATGCATTTAAACTCATGTGAATTTCTTACTTTCGTAATCTCATCTTCTTCATGTCAACTGATATACATTATTTTCTGCTACATCGTTCCTCAACTTGCGGCCAAAATAAGGCGCTTTGTCGTTGAAATTTCTCACACGTAACATTAGGCAAAATGTCAAACCAAATATTTTGGAATTTGATAGATAACGTGCCTTATCAAGACTTACCTACATTCGCACCATCACTTCTTTGGTACTGACACCTACAAACATGCCGCTCGTTTTGCAAGCATGCAGTGTTTTGTTTCTCACTAACATTGACTTGTACGTCTCACAATTCACAAGCCCCTTACGCCACCAAGAACAATGGACTTTCGACTTGGTATAATATTTTCAATGTATTATTAAATTGGTATAATATTTGACACTCCCCATAGATTGGGAAGTTGGTTTTTTTACACCTTTCACAGGTGCGATTTTTGGAAACACGCGCACCACAAATGCCCAATGTGGGCTGGTGCGAGATTGCCATTTTTTTTTTTAGGTTCTTGCTACGACATTGGTGGTCAACTTTTTACAGCGTACCACAATAGTTCGGTAGTTATCCTATTCAACGCTTGTGACAGTAATTTGGTTTGCTGCTCTACTCAAGGTATGCAATTTCCAAAATCATCACGACCAGTGGAAGACAAGAGTTAGAAACCTTGCGTTTAGTTTCTTTCCTCAACTACCTTTTGTGATGCCCAGTCGAGCCAGCCGCTGTTGTTCGTTCGTAGTTAGTATTAGTGTTAGTTTTTTTTTTGTCCCTCTCTAAGGGGATGTGTCCCTACATGTTATACATGTTAGGATTTTTTTCCACTTTAGGTGGATATTTTTTTCGATTTTTTCGGGTTGTGGTCTCATTTTCTTCGTGGGTTCGGTTCATTCCAACACCACGAAGTGCAATTAGCCCTTTTGTGGCTTTGTACTTTTGCATTATGCAATGTTAATATAATATTGTTTTCAGAAAAAAAAAGTATTATTAAATATAAATTTTTTAATTTTTATTCTCATTTTTAAATTCTAGATCATATATAATTTGGAATGATAAAAATCAACCCAATTAATCTACTATTTTAACCCATTAGGTTAGGTCAAATGGGTCGCCACTTAAATTGGTCATGTAATTTAACGAATTTGGTTGAGTTCAATCCAATCACCCAACAGGCTAAAGTTATTATTTTTAAAAGTTTAAATGGCGGTTAACTTGTAGTCCATCATTGTAGTCCATCATGTTGGCGACTAGCAAACTGAAGGCCGATGGCAGTCTGATGACGATGAATGATTGACCGGCCGTTACTTAAATTTTTAAAAATAATAATTTTAATCCATTGATCAATTGGGTTCAACTCAATCTAACTGTAACCTAACCCAATTAACCTGTAATTATATTGAATGGATTAACTCATCCTGTAAAATTCCAATAGTGACCTAACTCATAAATTACTCAATCCACCCATTTGTCATTCCTAATATGATCTTTATTAGTAAAGTTAATATAAAACTTTTATTCAAAAATAAACTCAATTTTTTGAGAAAAAAGGGGTTTTTTTTTAAAAAATGAAAAACGATAGTTATATTGATAGGAACAAATAATACATGTACAAGGTTGCTCATGGGTAAAACAAAACCTTAGTTCACAAAATAAAACTAAGAAAAGCTAATCAATTCACAGATCAGTAAAAGCAAACTCGCCTAACTATACTAACTAAGCAGCGGAAGTGGTGAAAGACCTAACTTGTTGGCCTTTACGAGAGCATCGCAACCAACATATAGAACTGTTAAATTAAAAATAAATCGCATCCGTCATCATTCTTTACTCTACTTTTGACATCGAATACCTTACCGCCCAAGCTCGATCCACAAAAAACCTCCAATAAAGAGTAACAAAACCTTCCAGAAGGAGGATAAAATTCTAAAACAGAGAAACTACAACCCCTCTTAATAGGAACATAGGACTTAAAAAAAATGGCAACGAATTAAAAGTTGAATACGTGGTCGGCTTGGCTGCAAGTCAATTGGGTTTTCAAATTGCTGCTTGGGATGTTATTCACGCGGAGGAGAGTATTGAGTAATTTACAGACAACCATTGTCATGCAGACCAGCAATACTACTTTGGGTTTGAAAAAGTTGTGCATGAAAGGTTACCATGTTTGGTGTGTTGTGCTGTCTGTCTTTTGGTCCCGTATTTCTGGCATTCACGACTTGCACTTCTCTTCGTTGTGCTTCGTTTGAATTTTCGCTGCCGACGGACTTCTTTTGTTGTTTTTATATCAAAATACACACGTACAAATCTCGTACATTTATTACATTGATAATGAAATAAGATTCGACAACTTCTCAGGGATTTGAGACGAATGTGACTAACACAGAAGAGATAACAAAATGACAAACAAATTTTTTGAAAAATAAATTTCACAGAGTTTTGAAAAAAAAAATATTAATCAAAACGTTGAATGACGATCAGAATGATGAAAACAAATTTCTATCTACCTATTCTATTTCTTTTTCCAAAATAATAATTATATTTTATAACCAAATTAGCAAAATAATAAATATACATAGTAAAAAAAAAAAAAAGAGGAGGCTGGATATAAATGAACAATCGAAAAAAAACAATACTTTCGAAGAAAGAAGAGGGGGACGCGATTAAAATCAAAAAAATACTAGTTAATATAATAACATCTCTAAAGGATAACGAAACAAAACACCTTACCTAGTAGGGAAAAAAATCTAACACTAACACTAATACTAAAAAACTAGTAACTAAGATGAGCTCTATTAGATGAAATCGAACCCATGAAAGACAATGTAACTTTGAAAAAAGAAGGACTTCTGATTAAATGACTTGAAAAAAATACTACTTAATATAATAACATCTTAATTCAAAATACTAGTTAACTGGAAAAATACTCTTTGTTTGAGGAACGTTTTTGCAGCCTAGCGCCGAATTCAAAAACTTTTCATTTCTATCTACCTATTCAAACGCTGAAAAAAGTTCCAAACCTAATAGAAAATTACTTAAAAGAATTCAAAACTAACTAAGAAACTGAAAAGGTAGCCAACGGGTATAAAAACAATTTTTTTTGGGTTAATTACCAAAACCCCACTGTGGTTTAAGTTTATTATTAATCAAATCCCGTAGTTTGTCAAAACTACCAATACCCCCAGGTTTAACTTATGTTAGATTTAACAGATTCAATGGGCAAAATGACCAACAAACCCAACAAAAAAGCAGAGAAAAACCTAAACCACAGCACAGAAGAACAAGAACAGAGATATAACAGCACAGAAAAACCCAAAGGACTCCATACATGATACGATGAGAATAAAAGTTCATTCCTCAACAAGACATCTCTCTTAAACAAGCAAAATAATTAACCAGACAAAAACATTTTCCGATTTAATTTAGTTCACATTCTTTGAGATCGACTCCTGTTTAGATATATAAATCTCGGATAGATAATACTAATAACTTATACTATGTAACTATATTATTTCCTAATACCGCAAAACTTAAGCCGCAAAACTTATGGGCACGCTATCGATTGTTGAGAGATGTTGCGCCTTCATTCATCATGGCCGCACGTCATCATCCAAGAAAAGGCTTCACCGCAAGCCTCAAAATCAAAATCGAGGTCAAAGTCGGGAGAGCGGCTGGTTGATCATCTTCAAATCCACAAATTGGTATGTCTTCAAAATCCCCGATGACAAAGTCCTCCAGAGGTGTCCAAACTCCTCATCTCGAAGAGTATTCACTCAAAATCCAGTTCCAAACCTTGAGCAATTTCACCAATGCCAGTCCTCATCCAACACCAAATCCAAATCTAGCCTTTCAGATGACATTGGAACTCCTTTGAGATGGATATTGATAACCCATAGCCTCAAATTCTAGCCCTTTATCTTCGTAAGCTTTTGAAGCTTCCTGAGAATTATAAGTACCCAACCAAATCCTCTTGCTTTGAAAGGATCACGAATTTCAGACCCATTTGCCCCATTTCCTCTGCGAAATTGGGATCTTTCCACAACAAAATTAAACAACATCAGAGATCCTAGGATAACAATTTTAAAAATAAATATAAATTAAAACAAAAGAGTTGTCAGTGCATCGTGCCCTGAAGAACAAGAACAGAGATAAAAATCGCTTTATGTGAAATCCCCCAAAACATACTACTCCATAACAAGTCCTCCAAAAAAACACAAAAGACCCAAAAATAAATTAACAAGCTTGACAAAATTAACACAAACCCATTCCAGATCAGCCCTCAAAACCACTAAAAATCACAAAAACAATCACTAACAAATCATACCAATGAACAAATCTATACTTCAAACCCAAAACATGTAAAACCCCTAGGTTTAAGGGATAGATAAGAAGTGTACCTTTTGGGCCTCAAACGCATCGAAATAGTTGGGAAGTGAAGGGAAAAGCTCTGCTGATTTGCAGAGCAGAGGGATTTTTGCTTACAAAGAGCGAACAACAAAACGACCGAGAACAAAGAAATCCAGCAGAGCTTCAACAAAGCTTCAATATTCTCAAAACCCAATTGAAATCTTCCAGACATAAATCTCAGCTGCCCCTCTCTAAATTCCTCTCTAATCTCTCTTCCTCTTCTTTGATTTGCTCCTCACAAAGAAAATAAAAACCCCAACCAAAAAAGAGAGAAAACCGAGGGCAAGGTCATGGTAATTAAGAAGGGTAATTTTGTTCTAATGTGAAATCTTTTTCAGACTTCTAAACGGAATCTGTTATTTAGATTTATTTGTTATAAATTTTTAAAATTGAAGAAGTATTGATAGTTTTGACCAATTATAAAGTCCAATTAGTAATAAATTTAAATCATAATTTGGTAATTAACCCAATTTTTTTTTGACTCGAACGTATCCATAGTATTGTAGATGTTATTTATACTTTCAAAATGATATGTAATAATAACGAATTTGATGCCGGAATTGAAGATTATGGTATTTTAACAGGCCGTTTGCTATAAATTATGGGTTTAGCAATGGAATGGATTTGATAGAAAGAAAAGTTTGGAATGGAATGGAATGATAGTAATTATGCTGTTTTGTATTATTTCTGGTAATGGAATGAATCTGAAACACCTTCTTTGGTTATAGAAGGGAATGGAATCAAAATTTTATGTAAGAATTTAATTTCTAATTTTGTTCTTCCTTTGAGATTAATTAATTATTAATTATAATATTAAATCATAATATTAATCATAAATTACTATTAATTAATTTATAATAATTAATATGAATTATAAATTATAAATAATTCTAATAATTAATATTAATTAATTAGTTTATTTTAATAGTTTTTGTTAATTAATTTTTAATATTGTTGGTTTTGATATCACTTGTTAGGATCGAAAAAATTTAAATCCCATTTGTGACCACTATTGACTTGTCACTAAAAGTTAATTTTTTTGTACAAAAAGCCAATTTTTTTGTAGTGTATGTGAGTTGATATTGTGTAGCACCATAGTATGTGCGGAGTAATTTAATTAGTAAACTTATGAAATATAAAATAGGGTTAAAAGTTTATATTTCTATTAGTTTACAACACAAAAAATAATAAATAATTCATTTATCGGATGTTTATTGATTGCACACAATTTTTAAATAAAATAAAATAAAGATAATAAATCAACCCTCCTTAAACTAATAGAATGTTAAGCCTTTATTTCGAGAACACAAGCCCATGAACCGAGAATATCAACACTTGCAGCAGCCTCTGTGTACTTCTTGTCTTAAAATCCAACTAGAATGCTACATCTCATGTATACAATGGTGAACTTACCTATAAGGTGATCCACAAGCTCAATAGCTAATGTTCCAAACACTGGTCTAATGCGCCATTAATTAAAAAAATGGGAACATAGAATTCCTTCTAACAACCGGCATCAATGTTTTTCATTCCATCTAAAGAATCCACCATGAACCTTCACTGTAATTGCAATTGCTTAGCTGATATTTGTTTTACCAAATCGTTTGTCAACTCCTGAAGTGATGTTATGCGGTCTATATGCAGTGCTTAACCGTGGGTTACAAATGGAGGACTATACTACAACAACAAACACACCACTTTTCCCAACCGTGGGTTACAACTTCCTACAAGAAGAAGTTTTAGCTAGGCTTTTGGCATATCAATATTTATGTAATTTTTACAATTCTCTTATGTTGCTATTATATTGATTTGTGGTTTGGAAGTCTGAAAATTTCGAATGATGGATATGCCTTCATTTTTGGTTTAGTACATATGCACCAATATTCGAGATTTCTTCAACTTCATCATTGCTCACAAAGTGTTTGAAAAAAGTCCTAACACAAAAATGAAGCATCAATTGGAAACATTATACTGGGACATGTCTTTTTTTTTTCATCCAAATCACATGCAAATAAAAATGAAGGTAAGTACAAGAACATATAACAGTACTTATGGTGGCTACTAAATACTTCAAAAATAACAAGAGAACAACGAATAAGAACAGATCATTTCATTGTACACCCAAGAATTCAAGTCTCTAGCACGATTCAGAAGTCTCCACAGCAGAATTCAAATCCAAAAGCAGAATCATGTCTTCAATCCAAATCAACAAAAATAACCGCATTGAAATCATAAAAAAATTCTGATATCTGAAATCAGAATTTAGAAAAAATTCTGATTTCAGAAATCAGAATTCTGCATGTAATCAGAATTCTTTCTGAATTCTGATTTCTTCTTTCTGAATTCAGAATAATTCAGAAAGAAGAAATCAGAATTCAGCAAGAAGTCTCCAATCCAAATCAAAATCCAAACAATAGCCGTTCGGTGCACCCAAGAACATAAAAGATAAACTCATACAGACGGCCAACATAAAAGATAAGTTACTCCAAACCACAAACATGACCCTCACTCAAATCTCGTAAACTAACAACAACCAACACCCAAAACAAATTTCAAAGACAAAACAAACCAACAAAGACTATAAACAAATTTCAACAAAGAACTTAGAACCGGATCCACTAAGCATAGCACCCTTAAATAAAATGCTGGAAAAATAGAAAAAAGGAAGATGCTATCTTTACAAAATAAACAATTTCAAGCACCATATCACTTAAACAATACTACTAATTATCCAAGCATGCCAAAATGACATGAAGCAAAAGATGAGCAAGCATCCATCACAAAATATGATGCTTGCAAGCAATCATGCCAATTTCCGAATGTTCACTAATATACAAGCATGCAAAATTGACATGAACCAAAAGAATAACAAATATTCATCACAAAATAAGTAGTTAAAGTAACAAACTCATGACATAATGACGACGCATCTCTAGGAGCTTTCAGAAACACTTCAATCTTCTCTTTGTCCTTTCCTAGGATGTTGGCAGCTTTGAAAATGTCACCACTAGGGAGCTGAAGTTTGATGAATTCGGGCACTACATCTCTTGTTCTTGTAGACTCGGCAACAAAAACTTTGGACTCTTCAGCTATTGCATTGCTTAACTTTTCCAAGTTCTTATTAAATCCCTCAACGAACTCTTGAAATTGCATATTTAACTTATCCATTTGTGACTCTCTATCATCTTGTGTGGTAGACTTTCTTCGTTTGGCTTGCATCGGTTGCTTCATCTTGGAGGACCTCTTTGAAGCATTGGTGTTTGTTGAGCTTGGGGTCGCACGTGAAGAGGTGTCTTCTTCATTTCCACTTCTTCACTTGAACTTGATAAGCTCATTGCATTGCTTGCTCCCCATCCTCTTGTGGGATCTCCATATTGCGTATAGCATCTCCAAAACTCTCTACTGATCACGGCCATAAACCAACTTTAGTTGGTTCATATATAAACCGAAAATTCCACATGCCGTGCTTCTTTGTGTGTCTACAATGAAATGACAAAAAATATGAGGCAACATCATCGATTTGACATATTGTGAAAATCCATATAGAACCTGCAATTAAAATGAATTACCTGCTTATAATTATCAAACCATTGCCTTTCGCACTCAATCTTCTTATCCACATCATTCCAAGTACATCCACTCTCCATACACATGTCGTTAATGATATGGAATTTGGTTTTGAGCCATTTGATCTTGGACTCAATGTGAGGAGTGACTTGCTTTTGGAATTGCGGGAGTTTAGCTACAATATGCCTATGCACCTCCACCATGTAGTTAGCTTTGAATCTCTTCCACTTGGGATCACAAAGTTCTTGGAGCACTTGAATCAAGATTTGAACCTCTTCTTCACCAAAACACCTTGTTGCGTCCACGGCCAGGTTAGTGTTGAATTTTGGTCCATCTACGAATAATATGAGTTAAAATAAATTAGATTAGAACATAACATCAATAATGAATATTGAAGTTAAAATATACACGAATATAACATAGACACATCAATCATCTATATAGAAGTTAAAATACACAACAATAGAACAAAGACTCATCAGATTCAATAAAAAATTACGAATAGTGGCAATTTCTCTAATACACAGAAGCATAAATCATTTCAACTAAATTACATAAACAATTAAAATCCACGCAAAGGTGAATTATGTGACAAACGCATAATCTAAGGACCTAGTCCAAATTATCATCTAACATAGTCCTTCTCGCCCTCCAATTATTGAACATCTCCTTAGCTAAATCATTTCTAAAGTTAGTCCACTCCTCAGATGGAGTAATGGATGTGATATAATTTTCTTCAATTGGTCCATCTTCTTCTTCCTCTTGCAAAGGCTCCAACTCTTGTGGATCATAGGACATGGTCTTCCTAATAAGATTATGGAGGAGACAAGAAGCCAAAATTATCCTCACTTGAGTTTCAATTGGGAAGAATGAAGGAGATGCAAGGATCTTCCATCGCCCTTTAAGTAACCCGAAACATCTCTCAATCACGTTTCTAGCCTTAGAGTGTTTCATGTTAAAATACTCGGTGGCCTACAAACTCATTTAGATGATATCGTTATAGGTGCTAGAAATTCATCCGCATTGCAATATCCGGAATCTACCAAATAATAGTAACCTTCAACATAACAAATACAAATATGAGGTCAATTATTCGAGATAATATAACGAAGATTATATTATAATCATTATTAACTTGCATCATATCTTGGGGAACTCTAAGTCCATCCGGTCGACAAATGGCATCTCGTAGCACTCGACCATCATGTGCAGAACATAAATGAATAGCTTGTTGGGATCACATACCCCTAACACATTTGTTGCAATGTTTGCTTTCCTTGTCCGGTAGCGTGGTTTCTCCTCGGATGGTGGCGAAACTCTTATGAACGTCCCATCTAATGCACCTAGGCAACCCTTTCAATAAGAATAAACAAATATGATGTCAAATAAGAATGTGAAAATGTCAATTTAAATATGTTGTTGTATGACGAATCTACCTTGAAACAACTCCACCGATCATTTTCACAATCTTCTGTTATGGGTCCCGGTTTTTGTAGCAACACGGAGTGAAGTTTCAATATGGCTAGGAGAATACTATTAAAGTGGCGGCTCACGGTTTCACCACTCCGGTGAAAAAGCATCCCCATTGTTCTATTCTTCTTATGGTGAGCCAAAACATATATGAACAGAGCAACCATTTCATCAAGAGACATGTTTTTTTGAATCACGTATACCTCCAATATCTCGTATCATCTCACACAAAATTTCGAATGTACGCCTATCCATCCGAAGCTCACTAATAGATATAGTATCCGACTCTTTGGTCAATTTAAACATCCAATATAACCTCCAATTCCTTCTCTCCTCTTTGGTTTGTCGAAGGGGATACATGATTTGTAAATTAAGTGCCACTAATTGCCTCCAAACCACATAAACCAAGTTGAAAGCAGCTACCATATATGCAAAAATTCGAATGTTCCTCTCACGTCTACGCCTTCTATTAGTTAGTGGCAATCTAGACATTGTGTTTTACATTTTCAAAAAAAAAATGCACTAAACAATTACATAAATGTCCACTATTTATTTTGCAAAAGCGAGAAGAAATGATCTTGACCCATAGTATACTCCAGCAAGCATAAAAATCCCATTTCAAAAACATTACAAGACAAAAAACAAGTGCTAAAATTACAATACAAGAACGAAAGTCCATCTAGTGTATTTCATGCTTCTAAAATTTAGCCCAAAAAGTTCAATAGTAAAGCTAAAACTCATAAACAAGAATCAAATGCTTAGTTCATTATAGTACAACAATCAAAACCAGCATGAAACCACACCAGCTCCTATTTTTGCAACTACATTGTTGCAAAAACTAGCTCAGATGGGATCAACTACGAATAATTCAACACTCTTTGGAACTGGATTTGGCCTAATGTGTTCATCCATATCTAGCATTTCAAGTTTCAATTCAATGAACCGCAACTTAGATAAGATATTCTCTTACCCTCTATATCATAAAACACCAAACCAGATTTTTTAAAAAGCACAAACAAGTAATTTCATCATTTAAAATGCAAAATATATTATGCCAACCAAATACAAGTCACTTAACAAGAATTCAGAAGGAATTATTCAGAATTCAGAAAGAAGAAATCAGAATTCAGAAAGAATTCTGATTGCAGAAAGAATTTTGAATTCTTTTCGACTTCAAATCGATAGATCAAATCAAGTAAAGAATTGATTGAAATCGACCAAAGAGACTGATTTCAAATCGAATTCAGAATTCTGATTTTAGAAATCAGAATTCTTTCTGAATTCGGATTTCAGAGAGAGATGGGAAAAAGTTTTCTACAAACTCTGAAGTCTAAAAACGAAAAATTTCAACTCGTTTTCTACAAACTCTGTTACACCAACCAAGTGAAAAAGTTTATATCTTTATGCAGAAGAGAGAGATGGGATAGATACAAAGTTCAGGATTTGGGTGGACCTTAGCATCAAAGAAACAATATCCTCCACTGGGCAATGGCGTAGCAGATCCAGACCATATTCAAGTTTAAAGATTATTAAAACAACCAAATAAAAAGAAAAAATCGTAGCATAGCATCAAATAAACAAATGTGGCATAGGATTTTGGTGGACCTTGGCATCAAAGAAACAATATCGGCCACTAAGCAATGGCATAACAGATTCGTTGTACCCAGTTTAAAGATTATTAAACAACCAAATAAAAAGAAAAAAATAATGGGATAGCATAGCAAATTCAGAGCTAACTTACAGTCTCCAGTGGGCAATGGCACAAGAAAGTCTGAATTTGTTGGAGAAATCGAAACCCTTTTCAAATCTGTAGAGAAATAGGAAGCAAGTTTGTGTTAATGTTGAGATAATCAAGCCTAGAGAAGAGAATATGATGGAGGGGATGTTTGATGAAAGGTGTCTCCGATGGACTCTCACCGGTTAGTTTGGATATGCTTTGGAGGAAGAAGAACAGTAGATGCAAGCAAGAAGGAGAAAGAGATTAGCAGAACGTTGCTAGTCTTTTTTTTTCTGTTATGTTGAAACCCGTCGCCCAAAACCCAACCCCCCCCCCCCAGGTTTCAAGAAAACCCACATTTACTACCTTTATTCCATTCCAATCCAACCTAAACCCACAAACCAAACACTCATTTTTGGTCCATACCATTCCATTCCCCTCCCAACCCTCATACCAAACGGCTCCTAAAGTTGAATGCGAATCTTGACATTTTTACCCTTCTTGGACCAATAAATCCTACATAGCTAAATAATCGTCAACAATTTGTTCCGCATCAATGATACATAACTCAGACTAATTCTTTCCATCTTAAAAGAAAAAAATCTACTTTTTATTAGATACAATTTTTTTTGTTGTTATAAAGTATTACTTGTTTAATGTACAATTAAATATACAATTTTGTTACTTTATTCTTATTTTTTAATTTTACATTATGTATTTTCATTATTAGTAAAATTAACATGAGAAAAAGTTCTAAAAGTGAATTTATTTTTAGAATGATGAAAAGTTCTAAAATCAACTTCTTTTGTTTTTTTTTTTTTTGGTGACTAATAGAGTATTGTTATATGTTAAAAAATCAACAAAAAAAAATTATTGGTGCAAAAATATGAGCATGAGGAATCCCAAGTACATTTGGCTTATTTGTCAAATGAGTTAGTGTTAATAAATATTTGGTAAGAAGATATGAAATACATTAAAAGGGATAGAAAGTCATAATAAAAAAAATATAAATTTATTAAATGCCTAATCTTCCAATTCATTTCTACATTCTCATACTTCACACCATTTCATATATTTTGGGTTCCATGGTTGAGACCAGGGAGACGAGGCTGGAAAGATTGGTGATCAAATTATAGGGTACTTACAAAGTTACAAATGCTCTACTCCCAGGACCCAGCAAGCATACACTTTGTCATCAGGTATCAGCAATCGTCCCTGGCTTGCACTGTGAGGCAGGGTGATTAGCAAGTTCTATAGGCACATGAGATTTGCTTTCATGGAGCTTTTGTTTTAGATCATAGAAAACATCCTTATCGTTTAGTGTTAAGAAGGTTGTGGCTACGCCTTCTTTCCCTGCACGGCCTGTTCGTCCAATTCGATGGGTGTATGCTTGAATATTATCCGGCATATCATAATTAATCACATGAGCCACATCAGGTATATCTATCCCTCTTCCTACTACGTCTGTTGCCACCAGCACAGGGCATCTCTTGGACCTGAATTCATCAAGACTCGCCCTTCTTTCTTCTTGTCGCATCTGACCATGCAGTGTAGTTACCTGATAGTTCGCCCTTTCCAAATCATTACTAACCCTATCAGCATTTCTATGTGTTAACAAAAACTATGGCAGTCTTACCATGTTGTAGCTCGTGCTGCAGCAATTTGAGTAACAGGGACATTTTTTCTGATTCTTTCATCATCATCACGTTTTCCTTGATAAGGCGAGATGCCTGGCCGGATGTTCCAATATTAACTATAGAAGAAAAATAGAAATGATGAAGACTTTCAAGGGTTTAATTTTTTATAAAACTAGCCACTAAATTTCACTATCAACCGAATTACCATAAATGTAGGAAGTTGTTATTCCTATAAATCTTCATCACAATGATCGAGCATCACCTATCCATATCCCCGAATCGAATGATGATAAGATAAATCCTTTCTTTCGTAAATCCGTAATTTTGTCAATTGTTATGCCGTGCATTAGCATCCAAGTCTTTAGATTTTCTTTGAGAGAGGATTCGAATATATAGGTTGTGGAGGTTTGTTTCATGGGTATAATTTGTAATGGATTTATTGTCATCTTCTTGGGCGCTACGCTGAGTGAGTCTGCATCCTGCGCAGTGGGCATACGACACGTAGCGTAGTTGTTTTTGCGCTGTGGTATTTGAATTTGGTGAGGAATATTGTGGTGGAATAGATGATGAATGATTTTGGCTTTCTGCTAAGCCTAAAACTTGTTCTCTCATAATGGATAATTTCCAGGAGTAACAAAGTTACCAACATTGAGAGATAAAGAGGTCATGATAAAAGATGAGCAAGATAGAGATCTTGGCTCTGATACCAAGAAGAAAAATAGAAATGATGAAGACTTTCAAGGGTTTAATTTTTTTATACAAAATAAATATATAATGTTGTTTGTTACTTAAATTTACTTCCATAAAACTAGCCACTAATTCTGAGGAAAGATATAGATTGATTGTGATTTCCACTATCAACCGAATTACCATAAATGTAGGAAGTTGTTATTCCTATAAATCTTCATCACCAATCATATCCCTGATCTGAATGATCTGATAAGCATCACCAATCATATCCCTGATCTGAATGATCTGATAAGCATAATCCTTTCTTTTCCGTAATTCCGTAATTTTGTCAATTTACTCCATGCTGTGGCATGAAAAGTTACATGCCATGGCATTAGCATCCAAGTCTTTCTTTTCTCTAACAAAATCAGGTTTGCCAATAACTATAACAGGATTTCTCAAGTACTTCCTCGCTAGTCTCTCAACAGTAGGTGGCATGGTGGCACTGAACATATGGGTAGTTCTGTAAATAATGCTGTTGTTATCTAATTCATCATCACTGTTAACTGGTTTCAAGTTACTCGAAGGCATGGCATCCAGAATCCCTCTAACCTGAGGTTCAAAACCCATATCAATCATGCGGTCAGCTTCGACAAGAACAACAAAATTGCACCTATTTAGCACAACATAATGAGTCTCTAAACAATCCAAAAGACGCCCTGGAGTGGCAATCACAACCTCACACCCTTTAGCAACCTCCGTTGATTGCTTTTCCTTGCGCTGATCATGTCTTCCCACAATACAAACAATTCTGATATCTAGAAAACACGCAAATTTAATAGTCTCAACTCCAATTTGCTGAGCAAGTTCTCTAGTTGGAGCCAAAACAACTGCATATGGCCCCTGAGCCTCGCCACTCTCTTCCCTCATGGGAAGAAATCGCTCAAGTTGTTTAAGTCTAGATACGTAACTCAACATAGGAAGAACAAAGGCAGCAGTCTTACCTCATTTTAATCTTTGTATTTACTATATCGAATATAAATCTGACAGAAATAATAATTTTTTTGTTGATTATAATTCATTTAATTATAGATTTTAGAAAAAATATGATAAGTTTAAATTTTGTCGAGAAATTATCGAGCACATAAAATTATCTATGTGCTCAACATGTAATCAACAATTTCTTAACAAAAATTCCGGGCTCGACAAAATTTTGTCAGATTTATGTCCGATATAGCAAATATGAAGATTAAAAGATTAAAAGGTGTGAAATGAGATGTTTTGATCAATAAAAAATAACAAAAAATAGGTAAGGAATGAAGAAGAACGGTGAAATGAAACGATGAAATAAAAAATGAAAGTTATTTAGGTCTTTTCATTTGATCAAACTACGTTAACTTACTATTGTTATAAAAAAATTATACCCAATGTTATTTTTTAACTACGCACTCCCAAATTTGTTATATTTGCAAATTTCCCATTAGAGAGAAGGTTGGTGGTTAAATTTGGTGGGATGAAAGTATGAAACCTCGAGATGCTCGGACTTCGTGTTTAATCAGCCAATCTGGGTTTAGATAAAGTAGATCTGCCAAATAAGTTCATCCAAGTGGACTACCCAAAAAAAGTTTGAATTATGTAGAGAATAATGGGCTAGATATCTTCAAGGCCAATGCGGGCTGCCTTCTCTAAGCTTCATGCGAAGGATCCAATTGATTTTTCAGTTACTACGATGGTGTTGTTGCACCGAGTTTTAAATACGTTTTTGTATTTTTTAAAATAATTTTTTATATTTTAAATATAATTTTTATTTTAAAAAATATAAAAATATATTTTAAGTTCATTATATGTTTTTTAAACTCTATGTAATCTGAAAAATAGTTTAATTTTCATTAAATATAACCTTTTTTTTATAACTATAACTTTTTTTATCTTTATTTTTTAGTTTAGAATCCTAAATTGTTATTAATAGTAAGTATGATATTGCAATTTTATTCATTTTTATTCAAAAATACACTTTTTTAGAGATAAATAACCCCCTTTTGGAGACCGAAAAAGTAATATTCAACACCTAACTCCTAATATGGGATAAAGGAAAGTCTACCTACGAATATCATTGTTCAACAGTCTACTCGATCTAAAATCTTGCAAATCACTTTGTACTCAACCCAAATTTGTAAGGCACCAATTTTGTCCTTGTGGCTGTTGTGGTCAACACTTGCGGCTGGAGGGGTGATTCATGATGCGATTGCACCTAAATCAGTTGTAATTTTTTTTTTTAGAGAATTGGGGCATTTTACTTATCTTTTAATGTGTAATTTGTAATTTTTTTTCAAAAGTAACATTATATTTTTATTTATTAGGGTCTCGATTCCTAATTATTAGGATTATGTCATCCATATTGGATGTGTTTATCATTTACTTGGGAGATGTGACTATAACTATCCAAGGCAGCATAAAAAATGGCATGAACGAAAGCTAGGGACAAAAGCTGTATTTAGTGGACTAGAGTGTGAGTTCAATTTGAGATGCGCAAATTGAGGTCGACAAGTTAAATTTTTTATTTTTAATTGCTATTGATATAACAAATATTGTGCGCTAGTCGAACACATCAATCTTTTACACAATCTTTTATATTTTTGTTTAACTTTAATCGTCGCAGTCTCTTTTGTGATTAAGATCAAATATTACAAAAATCAATTAACTTTTGAGACTATCTCAATTTTTGTCATTATAGTAGATATAAAAAAAAACCCAAAATTGTATCTGATTGATTCTCTAATCAAAATTTTAAAACAGTGCAACAGGGCTGGCCTTAAATATTGCCATTATTATCTACGACTATATTTTTTTCTTGAACTTGATGTCAATGGCAATGGGCAAGAGCACTGTACGATGGCCATTCCCACTAGTCGGCAGTATCAAAGTCCTACTTGGACAACAATGCCATTGACAAAAAAATGAAAAGAAGGGCAAGAAAAAACATAAGATGCCGGATTAAGCATGCATGTAATATCTTAAAGAGGTTTTTCACATATAATTTAGAAATAACTCTCAAAATGATCCTTCACATATTGGTGAATAATTTTTTTAGTTTCTTATTTTTACAACGAGAACAAATGGTCCTCATATTTCATAAATATACTCTTTTGGTTCTTTGTTATTATTCTGCTTATTTTTCTAACTGAATAGTAACGAAATAGTAATGAAATAGGAATAGAAGACTAAAAGTGCACATTTATAAAATGTGAGAAACTATTTATTCTCATTTTAAAAATGAACAATGAAACAGATAATTGATCAATATATAAAGGACCATTTTGAAGTTATCTCTATGATTTATGAGCAGTGTTTCACTATTTCTTTTTGGTTTAATGTGTATGCTTAACCAATCTGACAATTAGTTAAATTAGGTAGTATAAAAACGAATCGTAATACTACAATAAAAACGTTGCGAAATATGCATTTTGTGTTTTAGAGAAATGAAAAAAATTTAAACCAAATTTAATGCGCTCAAGATAAAAATAAAAAGTAGATTGCAATTGTTAGAAAAGAAAACGTTACTTTCGTTAATTAAAAACAAAAATTATCGAAAAGGAAACAAAGTGCGCTAAGGTAAAAGAAACTCCAACGAGTAGTTCGTTCAACTAGTAGTTACGTTATCATCATCGCAGTGAAGTTCCCTGCCAACAAATGCTACTTTGTACAGCAAACTAATGAAAACAATAATCAGGTTTGTTACGTTTGTATAGATACTATGTTTTTATATTTTTTAAAATAATAATTATGAAATAAAAAATATATTAAAATTTTAAAAAATCACAAAAATACACTTTGAAGAACCATTTATACAAGCCTGGAGTATGAGATTAAATTCTACAACTCTTAATATTGCCAATTAATCCTCCAACTATTATGGTCACGGAATAGACAAGGCCTCGTCGTAATTCATCAATTATTTTGGATGGTGCGTTTTGAATTTTTGGCAAAATACAAATTTGACACAACCAAGAAAAAGATGGACAAATAACAATACACAACGCAATTATTTACTTCTCATCCTTGTCCCCTGTTTTAATTAAATTTTTTTTTTTTGTAAGTTTGCACTTTTTTTTATGTGCAAACTTTTGCCTAATTCATTTTGATAATTATTTTGTCAATTTAATATTTCGTCCAATATTTACCTTTTGTTGCTACCCTACTTTTGTGAAATCAAAAAAAAAAAAGTAAATAAAAAATATATTACTCCCCCGCCTAAAAAAAGAGTCAACTTTAATTTAAATATAATTTTTTATTAATTATTAAGTATAACATATTTAACGCACTAAATAAATGCATAATTTTATATTTTTATTCTTACTTTTTTAATTGTATATATACATAATAATTATTAGTAAGGATATTTTAGAAATTTGGTTTAAAAGTAAACTTTTTTTTAGAATAAGAAAAGTTTTTGAAAGTAAATTTTTTTAAAAAAAACAGAAAAAGTATATATATAAAAAAAAGAGACAAAAACGTCAATAGAAAATGTATTAAGTAAATAAAAAATGAACTAAAAGAATTTATTTGAAAAGAATATATGTTAAACGTAACTATAAATAATATTATAATATAAATATAATGTACAAAAGCTAATTAAACTATCTTTTTGCCCTTTTTCTTGTCATTTTATTAATTACATAACAAAAAAACTAAATTGTGGACAGTTGGAATGGGGAATGTAATATTTTCAAATCTTAAGAAGATATAAAATTGTAAAAATTTTGATAACTAATCATGAACATCAAATTCTTTTGTATCTTCTAGAAAAACTTTCCAAATGCGAAATTATTGCATCTGAACGAGTAAATCAAAAATAATAATTTTTACCCCAAGAAAATAAAACAAAAACAAAAATTTTAATAAAAGATGCAGAAAAAGCCAAAGAATACACCAAACCCATATTATTTGTTGACTTTAATTAATACTTTCAGTAGCAAAAAGACAAATAAAAAGTGTAGACACTGTGATTATCACAAGGACGGATTCGTCATTTCACACAAAAGATGGGGATAACTTAGGAAACCAGCATTAATTTCCCTTTATTTTTGTCCTCTTCGAAAATAATCAAAAGTTCCCCCCACCCCACACCCCACTACCGTCCCCACTTAATTTAACCTCATTCTCAAACCCACCCTTAAAAAACACACATTTCTCCGGCGGAATTTAGTGAAATCCATCTCGGATCCGGAATGAAGCGATCGGTCCCCGCTGGGAGTTCCGTCGCCGGCGAAGATGAGGAGTCGGCGACGACGACCGAGATGCTGAAAAAGAAGATTAAGATAGAAGAAGATTCAGAAGGAGGAGCGGTTGGAGCAGATGCGGTTTTGGCCGACGAGAATTTGTTGTCCGAGGTGATGAAACACGTGGACGGGCGCACGTTAGCCGCGGCGGCGTGCGTTAACAAGCTGTGGAACAAGACTGCGCAGGATGAGCGGCTTTGGGAACTGATCTGTACGGCGCACGACGCCAAGATTCCGCTTCAGCACCGGGCTGTGGTGCTGGCTCTCGGTGGTTTCCGCCGGATGTATTCACTGTGTCTGTGGCCGCTTCTGAAGCCTTCGTGGTCAGCTTCTTCTCGGCCAGTGTCTTCCACTTGGCCTTGCCTTCCTCCTGCGCGGCCCGCCCCAGCCAAACCTTCCGGCAGCGGGATGAAGACGCGGTGGGGAAAGGATGAGGTTAATCTCTCATTATCACTCCTTTCGATTCGATACTACGAGAAGATGAATTTCAACAATAGGGCTAAATGAAATGCGTCCAATTATCCCCGATTTGGAATTAATTCCCCAGTTTTATTTTCTTTCCCCTTTTTTTTTTGTTTAATTTATAATGTATGGGATTGTAAGCTAGATCTAATTTGTATCAATTGTATGTGTATTTTTCCTCTTTTTTTTTTTTCAATCATCCCAGCTCAGCTCAGAGTGAGATGTAAATTGAACTATGATGTGATTTGGAGTGATTTTTATTATGCAGTGCTAACTATTTCCTGAAGCTGTAAGTAATTTTGGGAGTTTATGGATTGAATTTTACTTTTTTTGCGTTTCAATACATCTTGTTTTTTGTTATATAATAACTGTATCTAAAAATATTGAAACTGTGACTTTTAAGGATGCTGCGACTTTTGTGGGCTATTAACATAGACGGATAATATATACATGAAATTTAGTATTATGGTGGTAATTAATAATTTGAATCGGAATATTTAGGATTGAGAAAGGGATGAGAGGAATGGAATAATTCACTCGGCCGCTCACATCATCAGCATCAGGGCTGACTTTCGTTCTGTTCGATGGAAGGTCGACAGCCCTTTCACTCGACATGGTTAGATAACTAAGGCTGAGTTTCTTTCTTGTTTGACGGAAGGTCGATTTTCATCCTTGTTCGATGAAAAGGCAATCTTGAGCTCTCACAATCTCCAACTCACTACGGTTGACTTTCAACCCTATTCGACGGAAGACCAATCTTCGGCTCTCACCACTTTTTGAGGGGTTTACGCTGTATAAAAATTATCTATTTAAAATTGTCTCGTCTGTCTATTTGAAACTGTCTACTGTCTCTTGAACCAAAGGGAAATCTAGGGATATTTGGAATTGAGAAAGGGATGAAGAGAATGGAATCTGTTGAGAACAAAAAGACGCATGTGGTGGGGAAGAACTAGGGGATGTTGGGATGATGATGTAAAACGACAGTGATGAACTTAAAATCCATGAGATGGTAATCTGGATATGGATGGCTTCAATCAATTTAACAGCATTTTGGTTATCATTTAGCTATGGCGTTTCTCTTGTTCAGACGTGATTTACTTATCGTTTAGCTATGGCTTTTTCTGTTGTTCGGACGTGAGTCCAAGGATGCGCTAAGGGAGTGACACACTAGAATCCAGGTGTTTGCTTAGGTTGTTGTCGCATGGGTTGTCGTTGGTTGGTTTGTCTTTGTTTCCATTTTCTCCCGGCGACAGACGAAGGAATCGTAAGGGGAATTTAGTAAAACAGGAAAAATAGCAAGATGCAAATATTTCTTTGCTCGGCTGCGGTGGGACTGTGGGAAGGTTGTCAGACCCATTGCGATTCTGGGTTGGCTTCGTACATAATTTGGGCCTTTAGCCATTTGACATGACTCTCACTGTGGGAAAGTTGTCATGAGTTGTTGTGGAGCCTTGTCAGTTCACCTCATGCATGGTTGTCTGCGTACTCCCTCCGGTCAAAGAAAAAAAATCAGTTTAAATTTTTTTTTATTTATCTTGGTTGTTAAAGAATTAGTTTTTGTGAAAATTTTTATATTAATTTTAATAATAATGATAATATATATTTAAAATTATCATTTAAAATTTTTAAGTTTAATGATATATAAATTGTGTTGTACGTTATAAAATTTGAATAAAAAGAATTGGTTCAACACTAAATTTATAAAAAAAAATAAAATTAAGTGAATTCTCTCATTCACTGGAGTAATATTTGTATAATCTTTAATTAGTAAATATTCGCGGGACTCCTGCTTATTAGGTTGTAACATTGATATGATTTTTAATTAGTAAATACTACTTCCCCATTAAAAAAAAATTATTTTTGATTTGGTATAACATTTTTTTATATATAAAGTAAAATACACTTAATGCATAATTAAATTTATGTTTTTATATTTTTATACCTATTTTTAATTTAAAAAAATACTCTCATTATTAATAAAGGTAATACAAAAATTGAGCACAAAAAATAAACTTTTTCTCCTTTTTTTGAATAAATAAAATTTTTGAAACTAGATTCTCTTTTATGGTGAAAAGAGTATAAATTTTGCTTGTTGAGTTATGTCATGTAAATTGTTGAAGTCCGACAGTGAGTCAAGTGATACTTCTAACCCTTTTTTGTTTGTTAATATGGTTAGTTTTGTAACTAGATTTATGGAGTGTCTTTCATTTTGTGAAATTAGAAAGAAGGCGTGACCAATGGTCAGTTAGTTTTAGCCGAATCTAAAGATAAGGAGAGTCCTTTTTTAGAGATATTAGATGTAATTGTTAATTTGTCTGTAGTTAATACAACTATCGATCTTTTGAAAAAAAAAAAAGAGTTATGTAATCATTAATAAAATTTACTTTTAACACGTGTTTCATTACTCATTTAATAAATTTTCAGATCTAAAGACTTAATAAAGGGAAAATAAATACTCCTAATTATCAATTAAATGATTTACCATAAGAATCTTGTGTTTTTTTTTCAACTAAAAAAACGCCCACATATATATATATATATATATATATATATATAACTATAGACGCTCAAGAAATGCGTCAGAAATGTTTCCAAGTACGCTCGCTTACGTTCGTCATGTTTGTTCGTTAAGTTAAATAAACAATAAGCGAACAGATTTTAGTGTTCGTTTAATAACGAACACGAACACTAACAAACATGTGTTCGATTCGTTTATGTCATGTAACGTTCGCTTTTTAGTGTTCGTGAACATGTTCGATTAATATTCGTTTAAAGCTCGTTTAGTGTTCGTGAACATGTTCGATTAATATTCGTTTAAAATAAAATATATAAATATATATAATAATATTAATAATATATACAATTTTGTCAAAACTACGTTATTTTGACTATTAGGGTTAATTCTCAACTTAGGACTTAAAGGGTATTTGTTCTTAACTTTTTTTAGGTAAACATATATACTTTGTAAACTTTGCATTTGGAGTTAATTTTCTATTGTTAATCTCTTTTCTTTTCTTTCTTGTTGAAACAGGATGTGCTGAGATTTCAAAGTTTTATAGTCGTTGTTTCACTCTTTCCGCAAGTTACTCATTTTTAGTATGAAATTGTACACTAAAAGCTCCAATGGTGTAAGCGAACAGATCTTTTTGGTGAACATGTATAAATATATCTATAATATTTATATATTATATTATTTTAAATTTTTGTTTATTTAAGTGCTTACAAACATGTTCATTTAAACGTTTGCGAATATGTATGTTTAAATGTTCCCGAACATGCTCGTTAAGTGTTCGTGAACATATTCGAGAACATTAACGAGCATTAATAAATATATTCGAGATCAGCTCGTATTCATTTAAGTTTTTCATATTTGTATTTGAAATCGACTCGTATTCGTTTAAAATAAACGAACAGATCTTGAACAATGTCCGTTCGAGATCGTTCGGTTCGTTTACAGCCCTATATATATATCGAGTGTTATTCTTCTAAACAGGCCTCCCCCCGCAATTCACCATAACGCCCACAGAAATACAGGCTGAAAACTGAAAAGAAAGCCGAAGCCTTTGAGGATGAATTCAGTGTAAGGGGGTGAGATAGTGGAGGCACGCCAGAGATTGGAATTTTCAGTTATGAAAAGTAATTCACCACTTCAAAGTTTAGACCAAAAACTGCCACTGTCTTCTTCCTAAGCGGCCTTAAGAGTTGAGTACTATTTGGAATAATTTGTGATCCACGAAAAATTGTTTTGACGTTGAAAATTACTTTGTACCTTCAACCACAATCAAACATGTGATGAAATGAGGACAGAGAAAATAATTTAATTAATGATAGAAAAAGTTTGAAAAAAATCAAAAGAAAAAGAAAGGTAAAGGAAATTAATCTTATACTTCTTTTGTCATTAAAAAAAAAATTCTAATTCGAGTCGAGTATATTTTTTTAATTATTAAATATAACACATTTAATATACTATTAAATTCACACATTTTTTAAAGTTTGAGTTAAGGGTAACAAATGCACGGGTTAAGTCATTTTGCAAGTTGGGTTGTACGTGAAAGGTAATTTAAGGAGTTATGTCCTAATTTAACTCACCTAATGACAAGTTACACTCTAAGTTCTATTAGTATTGGATTAGGTTGGATCTATTTATGTGAAAGTTAAATTTATTAATTTAAAAACTTTAATAGACCGTCAATCGACAACCAAATGTTATCATATCACTGTTTGCCATCGCTAAATGCACGACCACCTATCAATTTTTTTTTAAATTAATAAATTTGACTCACTGTTTAAATGAGTTTAACACAACTTAACTTATTAAATTATAAATAATTATTCAACACATAAACTATCAGATACAACTCAATGGTTTAAAATAATAGGTGGATTAGGTTAAATTTTTGGATTGAGTTTATTTCTACTAATTCTAGTATAGATTATATATAATTATTATTAGTAAAAATAATAAATAAATTTGTTTTAAAAGTTTTTTTTTTTTTTTTACAAAGAAACGATTTATTTATTGTGTAAAGGGCGTAGAGTACATTCCCCAAGTAATGGACACTGGACAAAATCCCCCTTCCCTAGGAAACATTTTGTTTAGTCTCTTCTGGGACCATTTTCCCACTGATCTCGCAAACTTTGGAATTCTATTTTAGACCATTGATGAATTTGTCGTCAGACACCATTATATCCTCCACTCGATTATGTTGCTACAGGTTGAATTTTCTCCTTGCTAGACCAGTCAAAAAGTAAATTTCTTATACTCCTTGTTGACTTCGAAGATTATTTTACAGGAAAAGAATTAATGCTTTATGATCTCGTGTCGAAGCTGAGTTGAGTTAGCGTTCTGGAAAATGTTAATGCAATTGTGGCATGCATGCATATGATCTGGGGTACTCCTTCCTCGTCAATTCCTTAAAATTTTCACAACGTTACGTATGCAATTACGTACACATCCCCAGAATGAATGCTTCTGTCTCTTTTCTGCTCAAATTCATATCAAGTTTTTTCCTCAGTATGATGTAATTTCAAAGCAATTCCATAGTATAACTTAGCTTCACGTGTTCAAACGGAAGAACAAGGCAAAGACTTTTGGCTCCATAGTCAAATTTCTCATAAGGGTCTACCTAGTGAAGCTTCTTCTTCTTGCCATTGCGGAATATTTTTCCACACATCAACTTCTCCTCGTCCTATATATATGGAACATCTTACCAAGGTTGTACCAAAAAACTACAAAGCAATCTCATTGTATCTTAGAAGAGACACCCTTCGATCCACTAGCACTTTGAATAGTTCAAAATACCATTGTTTGATTGATCAAATAATACAATGGCAGCATCAAGCAGAAGTCTCAAATCTCTTACGACCATCATGCTCATTCTCATTCTTTTCTTGAGCAGTTTCGTTTCGTTCAATGAAGCTCGTCTAATCAAGACTGAGAAGATTGTTGGTCTAGGCGATGCTGCAATGTTGGAGGAAGAAATGTTGAATGGTTTAGTGATTGAGGCCATTAAAACGGGAGGTCCCAGTTCCGGTGGAAAGGGACATAAATCAACCCCGGCTTCACCTCTGGAGGAGACTAAGAGATCTGGACCAAGCCCTGGAGAGGGAAATTAATTCATTTTTTTAAATTTTCTCCAACACAAATTTTTTATTCTTTTAATTTTCTCAAAAACTTGCGAAATTCCAGTTTGTTTGTTTGTTTGTTTGTTTTTCAATGATAGTAATTGTACTGGTTTGTGGTAACGATTTAAGTAGTAATGAGTTAGTAGTACTATTAGTTGTTGATTATTTCTCCAGAAATTGAATTATCAACTAGTGAATAGCGAGGGGTGCTCTGATTTTTCATATTATAAATTCAGTCATCAGAGTAAAAGATTGTCTCATTAAAATACCATTCTAAAAGCCATGGAGAGTCAATTTACAGAGTCAATGCAATTCAATATGCAAAACTCCACATTATTATAGTTCACCCTTTCCAATTCAACCTCCTCCAGCCCAAGTCTACAAGGAAAACATTGCCGTTAATTATGAACCAGAAAACTCAACATTTTCGAGCAAATAGAGCAAACCAATTAGGCATTAGGTAGGAGAAAACAAACCCCTCAAGCAGCTTCTATTAAATAAATGACAAATCCACCGATTATTGTTATGTCAAAAAAAAGCTCAATTTTATGAACCAGAATATGCCAGGTTTAATCAAAAAACTAAAACCCCCTCAATTTATCACGTCAAATCTCCGGCCTTTGTAACAAATTAATCCATACACCGGCCAACTCCCAAATTTAGAGCAATTTACAGCCAAAAACAAAAGGCAAACGAACCAAAGAAGGAAAGTGCAAAGAATAAATCAATTATGTACTTTTAGGAAAGGGAAACACAAACTCCTCCATTATATCACGGTGAGGAAAGCCCTTCTTAAACCTTCCGAAACCAAACCAAGTTCCAGGGAATCATCGTCCCAGAAACTGCCAAAGCTATTCTTTTAGCAAGACCTTCTAGGATCTACATTGCCCATAGATAACTAAAAATCATTTCAATTTATGACAAAAAGTTTCATATTTAAGGCGTATTAAAAGAGAATCTTTACACTATAAAGTAATAACTAGAAAAAACTAAACAAAAGGATTTGAATTTACCAATGATTCAATGGCAACTAATGGCAACCAAAGGCCGGTATATTGAACCAACTTCAGCATTTTCTTCTGCCATCTTTTAGGAAAAACAAAGCATGTCATGTTCTATTCAAACTCTCATAGAAAATCGTGGAATGACAAGAAATAAATTTAAAAAGAAGCTTATACTTGTATTTTCCCTTGTTCAATCATTTCTAATTTTCACGCTCACCCTTGGGAAGGTGTTACAAATGACACCAACTCAAATGCTACCTGTAGAACTTGACACTCGCCACCATCATCCCACTTCTCAATCTGGAGAACAGCGTAACTGAAAATATCATAGAATGATATAGCTCAAAATTAAAAAGAAATACATAGACCACAGAGAATAAATTGGCTTGAAAAATATAATTTTAGGCACTTAAAGAACAATTTCTTTTACTCCAATAACTCAGTGACGCATACATGGTGCACAAGAGGCTCTTGCATGCTCACAATAGCAAGGCGGAAATAAATTTTAAAAGTAGTAATTAGATGAAAAGCCTAAAAGACAAAGAAAGATTTAGAGTTCAATATTGCAGGGCATACATGACAGAAAGGGTGCAAGACTAAGTATTGCCATTAAATTCTTAGCAGAATTGCATGGTTAAAAGTGATCAATGAAGTTAAAAAAAGGACAGAGTCATTATGCTGTAGGAAGTACATATTAGAATGACATTATCTGAAGAGATATATGCTTGAGTAATAATCTTGGAAAAGCCAATTGAAAATTTTTATTTGAAGGAAAGTAACTATTGTGGAAAGCATGCATAATCTACAAAATCATCAAATAAGATTAGTCTGTCAACCTGAACTTTAGTAAGTCAAATAAAATAGAAATATGGATGCAAAAGTTGACCAAAAACAACTGAATTGCCAATAGCAAATGGACAAATATCTAAGAACCAAAAATGTAAATTCAGTTGTCAAATATTACTTATCTTTCTGAAAGGAGAAAAACCTACAGAGGCAAAATTTGAATAAAGATAAGAAATAAGGATAGCAAATAATATATGTCAACATTGATCTTACATCTTTATTTTGTTCCTACAGTGGAGATAAAACAAGCTAAGATTATATAATTTTTTTGAAATAATTAATGTGAAAACTTTATTATTAGTAACTTTCCAACTTGATCATTCTTCCCAAACATTATATTTAAAGATGACTGGAAAATATTCAAATGTTGGTCGAAATATGACAATGCAAGAGAGTTTGTTCAACTACATATGTCGCATTTTCGTTTCATTCAAAAGCAACCTATGGAGATGGAAACAAGAAAGCTAAAGAGAAGATAAAAATTGCTGCTCCCAAAGCTACGCACCTAACCAAATTCTAAAAATGTTAAGCATCCAAATGTTTGATCAAAATCTTTCAACATTTATCAAAATTTGAATAATCTGAAGTTAGGAAAAGTAGGGACCAAAATGAAATGCCATTCACGAGTATGAATCAAAAAGTAACAGAATTAGCTTCTTATGAAAATATACATGTGCATAAAATATTTTATAATATTTCATAACAATTCAAAAGTTAATTATGTGTAGAAGTTAAGACGATTTTCTATAGCTCAGCAAAGGAGAACACAATCACTTTCTCAAGTCTCAGATCAGCTGTGCAGTCACAACAACAAACTCAGCTTCCTTTTTAGGCTCTGTAAGAAAACAATCTGAGAAATAAACCAATCCTCCTCAGTGCCTCCAATTTAAAGAGAGACTCAAAATAGCATTAAAAGAATACAATATCAGAAAATGAGAAAAAAAAAAAAAGAAAAGAAAGAGGGGGAAGCATTTGAGAAAAGTCCAACAAAGAAATGAATTATTAAAAAACAAAGGCCAGAAAACTCAGAAAATATAGTCTAGCTTTAACACTCTAAAGTGACGTTTTTCCTTTTTTAAGGATGTCAATTTACTTGGTGGCCACTTTGATTTATGAGTTACACTCAAACCTGAAAAAGCACACTGTTTTGAGGAAATATGCTTTCAATTATCTATATGATTTGTAAGTCAACTGGAATGTCGTCTGGAAAACACCTAGTGGCAATTGAAGGAAAACATTTGGGAACAATAGCAGATAAGAATAAGGAAAATATTTCTGCAAACGATACAGTTCAAGTATTCAAATGTCAATGGGCACTCCATGGGATCAATTGGAAGCAGCCATTTGTCACACTAAAATTGTCAAAACACTAATGACCTATTCTAAGAAATAGTAAGCACCAACCCTTATGATAATCGCAACAAAATAGGACATTATACCAAAACAGACAAAAAAAAGGACGAAATTACTAATTAGTAAGATCACAACGGGGCTGAGGGAGTATTTATAGGCGTATGGTGGGGGAATGTGTGGTTAGGATTAAGAGGTGAAGTATTGAACGGTTTTTTCTTGACATGCAGTGTACGAGAACAGGAGCATTTTCCTTTTCCAATTCTTTTGCAGAAAAATAGAAAAGCCAAATAAACTGATCTAAGAAAGCCAAAAGCAATGATGAATAATGTTATAATGCAAAATCAAAGATCCATTAGCAAAGTTGAGTATAACTAAGATTATAACTACTAGAAATACATTGACATCAACTGACACATTAACATGATCATATCACAAATAAAAGCAAACTATTGGCCTAACCTCATTGATCTATCGTTGCTCTATTGACTATGATGATATCTAGTATTGTATTAACATTAGGATGAAAATGTATTGAGGTAAGCATTTTACATACAAATTTGGCACTTAAATAAAATTTCAAGTATACCTATAGCAAAATTAAGACAAATTCCTGAATGGTGGCTGCAAAATTGAACCTATAGTAGACTGCCGCCTCCCAATGTCGATGGTGGCTGCAAAATTGAGACAACGGCCGACTGAATGGTTTCTACCGCTGCCGTTCAAGAAAAAAAATATGGAGACTGAATGGGTTCTGTGGATTCTGAGCCTAGCACAAATATGGAGACTGATCTTCAGTTCAAGAAAAAAATTGGCAGTGACGTCTGGCAGATTTATTCTGTGTGAGGCACATTGCCACGATGGGAAGGGAAGAAGACCAAGAACCGATAACCTCCTAAAAGTAAATGACAAGAAAATGTAAGGCCCATAAAGGCCTAACTAAAACGACGTCGTTTTTTCCCTACAATGTACCAAAAAAAAAAAAAAACTTTTTGTTGTAATGATAATTCAGCTGGTCACTCCCACACTCTCTAGTATAGAATCTATAGATAATTCAAGACTTTCAAGTCCATTCTTCTTCTTCTTCTTCTTCTTCTTTTTTATTTTTATTTTTTATTTTTATAGAGTTTCTTCTTCTGATGATTTCGCACACTAAATAACAAATCCACAACGTCAGTGTAATTCTTGGTGCCCATGTTTTTTTGCTTTGAGGAAGCGCATAGACTTGTTCAATTTTAATACTCTTTTTGTTGTATTCCTTAATTAGAGTCTACATTGTACCCTTTTATGTCCTGAAATTAGAGTATTACAATTTTAAGGCTTCGTTTGGATTGTAATTTATTTGAGAAAAATTGTATTAGAATATATGAAAATTTTAATGGGTATTTTTTTTTATAGAAAAAGTATTTTGGAGGGAAAAATATGAGGAAATTGTTTTTAAAATTATGTGAGAGAAATTTGAGTGGAAAATTTTAAATTTTGAAATAAAAATGTGTTGGATACTTTATTTTTGTTTAAGAAAAGTTAATTTTTTGTAAATAAAATTGTTGTCCAAACGAATCTTAAAATTTTTAAAAATAGATTCGTATGATATTCTTGGTATGTATAATACTTCCTCCCTCTAAAAAAAAAAAGTTTCGATTAGGTATAATATTTTTTTAAAAAAAATTATAAAATATAACACAATTAACAACTATTAAATATACAGTTTTCTATTTTTATCTTTACTTGTAAGTTATACATATTTATTTTTAATAACTATAATATGAGAATTCAAAATTAAATTCTTTTTTGAATAAAGAAAAGTTTGAAAATAAATATTTTCTTTGAAAATGGAGGGACTAGTATGTATATATATATATATATTGAATCTCACCTAATTCGCCAAATACGATTACGCCTCCATGCGCTTTGTCAATATTATTAATTATTTCATAATAAATTGTATTTTACCTACTCCAAACCCCCCAATCCCTCTCCCAAAAAAAAGTCCTATTTAAGGGGTTAAAAGATCTATTACTAATTTCGGTATAAAAAATTAATAATTTTGTATCTAACCATATAAAAGTGGGTGAGGATTTGTGGCATTTATTTCACATAAACTACTAAACAATAATTACTTTCATTTTAGAAACTAATGATATCAAGAACAAAATCTCAATATCGTATTCGCCTGAAAGACAAATAAAAATTACATTTTCATTTTAGTTCTACAGCACGACGATTAATAAAATATGTTTTGATTATCAAAAAAGCCAAAGGGTTAATAGCTTAAGTTTTACTCTAATTACTTAAGATGCTTCTTATGGCATGTATACCAATTTGATTACTCTAAGAATTTAAAAAAAAATTTATTATAAATATTATTACTTGTTGACTTTTGGAACGTGTGCACGTGTGCCTCAAATTTTGCAGCCGGCATTCTGGAAGGTGTTGGACGTGGTGGTTGTTTTGAGCTTCCAAACACCAAGCAAATTCTGAAATTTCTTCCTCCGCACAAAAGTCCATCATCGCTCATTTTTCATCTTCATCACCAAGAGAATACCATTTGTAATAGATTGTAATCCTCGTCCTCACTGAAGAGGTTTTTGTATTCTCTAACTTTTATAGTGAAATTTTTTCTTTTTGTTGTTCGTAGACGTAGTCCACACTGAATGAACTACGTAAATCTGGTGTTATCTCTATTAATTTATTTTTATTGTCTTGTTGAATTTTATCTTTGGCGCATTACCTTTGATCATAACATTACTTTAATACGTGCATTTAAAAACAAAAGAAATTGTAGACAGAGAGACGCAACCATTAATATTATATAATTAATAGCAAAAAGAATGTATTGACCATGTAAGCACTGTCAATATCGATCATCCGCAATGGAAGATTTGCATGGTCAAGATTATGGTATTTTCGGTTGAATATACTATAAGTGTTAGTGGGATGATGGTCTCCCATTCCCCATTAGTGAACGTCCCTGGTCGCTTCCTACGCCACAGCCAACTCCATGGTGGCAAGGCGGCAGCACGAAGAAGCACCATGCAAAATTTTCTTGACTCCCCTAAATTCTAATCTAATCTAATCACCCCACTCACGTGTTTGAATGGGATTTGCACTCCAAATTCTTCCTTGCACAGTCAAACACGACTTCTATCCAATTCAGCAAAAGAGAAAATGCCCGGAATGTCTCCTCCTTTATGCATCGATATACATCCTTCCACTCTCTCTCCCTATATATATATATACGTTGCTTGTATACTCATAGTATAATCATATATATATATGTGTGTTCCTAGCTAATACCATTAAAGCACCAAAAAGATTGAAGTTATGGCAAATTCTGCAAAGATTTCTGGGATCTTCTTCTTTGTTCTTCTTCTTGTAAATTCAGCTTTCATGAGCTTTGGAGCACGCCCTCCAAAGGATATTGCAGAGCCTCAAAACTATGGGGATGGAGAAATAATGACTAGGATTGGTAAGATGTACATTGAAGCCATCAAAACAGGAGGTCCGAGTGATGGAGGAAAGGGGCACATGTTTACTGATGGAGTAGTCGGCCATTCCATGCAGCGGGTCAGGAACTCTGGAGCAAGCCCTGGTGAAGGCCACTAGCAAGATCGATTGGTTACATTACAAGCATGCATGCCACTTTTGTTTGATTCTTTCTTTCATTTAGATTACTTTGGTATAGTCCTCGACTCATTTGTTCTAATGGGGTATAAAGAACTATTATTTTTAGCATGTAATCACTAGTTTAGTTAGTCAATTCATTAGGAGTTCATTCTTCTTTGTTTAATTTGTTGTTTTTCAACAACAAATGATGTCCAGAAGAGTACTCCATAGCACTTCAATATGTGATTAATTATCACTCTCTGTAAATCTTGGATAATTATTTTTCATATTCCATTCATATTAGAAAATTTGCAATCCCATTTTTATAGTTATTTTCATATTTTGTTAGCCATAGTGTGTAATTTGCTGCAAATTACAACTAGTAAGATTAGAATTTCAATTTTCAGATAGCGTTATAAACTTAATGGCTCAACTTATTATTTATTAGATTAATGACAAAATTTACCGTGAAAAGTTACGATGATATATTAAAAAAATAAAATTATTCATTACACTTTTTAAAAGATATACAATAGTATACTTATATTGTTTTCAACATATAACATTTTTCAATACCACATTTTAATATAAATTTTTGTGCTCTTGACCATGGATAGTTGATGCTATCTTGGGCTCCAATTTTACAAACCAATTACGAGGACTCGTGATCATATCTTTGTGGGCTTTAAACTTAAAAACTCTTAACCCGCAAAATTAAAGGAAAAAATGATAGTAGCATTAATAGGAGGACGACACGTCACAGGGTACTGAAAAACATACGGATTTTGTCGGGAAGAGCCGCCGTAAATAAAATAGCGCCAGCGCAGGCCAAAACCCCCCACCGCCAGCGCCACTGGCTCACTGGCATAGTTGGCTCTCTCTGTCACACAGACACACACTGAATTATGCTTAAACTTTGCGACCCATAAGCATATTTCCACCAAATTCCTTGCTACTTCTGTTACTGATAGTACAATTATGGAAAGTTCTTCAAATGATGGTGATCGTTCAGGTTCGCCCACGGTATCAAGTGACGCCATAGCCACCACCCTCAGCGATCACGTCGAGGAAGACATCAAGGAAGAAGAGGAAGAGGAAGAGGAACACATCATGGACCTGCCCCCGGAATCCAGTCCGTTTCGAGAAGGGGAAAAAGTCCTTGCTTATTTTAAGCAATTCGTCTATGAAGCCAAGGTGAATTTTTCTCTGTTTTCTTCCCAAAATCGTTTCCTGTTTTTTGCACCTAATCGATTGTCGATCGATGTGGATTATACCATGGAATGTTTTTGTTCTATGCTGCCCTTTTTAGTTTTCTGCCGGATTTTAATTGCTTGGATGGGTGTTTTGCTTGTCGGAGAATCTTTGATGGTGGTGTTTTTCGCTCTTATCATCAAGAGTTATTGTATCATACTGCTTATAAGATGTGTTTTTGAGCCAGATAGAGAAGGTTGATCGTGACGTCAGGGGCTGGAGGTATTTTGTTCATTATCATGTAAGGGCTTTTCCATTTAATGTAAGTTCTTTGTTCGATTTTGGTCTTAATGTCATCGTTTTTCCTTCCTCTACTGTATGATTTATTAATGTTTTGATGTTTGAAGCGAGTTTGAAGAATGAAATCTAATGGCATTGCTTCTTTGCCTTCTGCAGGGGTGGAATAAAAAGTGAGTACATCTTAGATATGCATTCTCATAGAAATGTCGTACGATAAGGCTGCATTCAGGTTTTTTGTTTTTGTATTTTATTGTTTCATTTTCTGCCTTTGGGACTTCTAAAATTGAACCTTTAGGTTGGATATTTTGCTTGTTTTTATTTTGAGGTCACTACTCAGGTATTGTTTGGCAAATGCATGAGGCCAAAGGAGTAGTTTTTCTTTCTGACCTTGTAAACTTTACTTTATGATATGGGAGATTTCACGGGTTATATGTAAAAATAAGGTTTTGTTATTTTTTTTGGTAATATATTGATTGGAACAAAAAAAAAAGGTGAATATAATTTGGATGTCATGGATTTTATGAGGGAATTAGGAACATTTGAAGATAGTACAAATTGAAATGGAATGTCTATAAAAAAATAATGTTAGGAAAGTAAATTTAATCTCTTGTACTTCCGCACAGTGTAGTCAACAACCTTCAAGATCTTTCTTTTCTTCTTGGTCCATCTGGCCTTCAAAATTGCCAAAGGTGCCAACTTGCAAGTGCTCTCTTGATACAAGATTTGGCATTGCCTTTTCACTAAGTTACCAGATACTTTAACTTTTTGCTGCATTTCCAACTGAAAATTGGAAAATGTATGAATCACTATTACAGGTCACTTTATAGCATATGAGATTATTCCATTCCTCTTGACCTGGCTTGCATACGTGGAGGTATTAGTCATATCTGTGAATATGACCTTTTCACGATTGTTCCAACTAAATCTGTATCTTTATATCTTCCAATTCAGTGAAATAATTTGTAACATTAAATTAAACAGTATCTGTCTTTTAACTGATATGTTTAATTGGTAAGCTATTAATTTGTACACACGCTCCATATTTTGTAACGCCTTGCATTCTCCTCTTTCTCTTTTTCATGCATTCGCTCCACCAATAGGTATTGGACAACATTGAAATCTCACTGGCAAAAGAGGTATATCTTAGGACGCAGCACGCTCATTGCAATTTTTTTCAGAAAGTTAACTTTCCTTTTTGTTTTTATCAGCTGGGATGAATGGGTGGGCATTGCTCGGTTGATGAAAAATACTGAAGAGAATAGACAAAAGCTGCAGGACCCCAGAAGAAAGGAAGAGATGGAGAACAATGCAAAAACTGGGAGTAAACCAAAAAGTTTTACAGGTTACAACAGTTTTATGTTTCCGTTACGGCTTCTTTTTTTTTTTTCTTCTTCAAATTCCAGCTCTTTTTTCTTCTTCATTGCCCTCTTAAAAGTATTTGATGGATGGGTTACTGGATTTGATGATTCTGGTAATGAGCACAGTGAAACATGGTTTTTCTTTTTGCATGGGATTACTTTTTTTCATGTCATTAGCTGTGGACTTCAGCAGAAAAAGTAGTGAATCTATATTTGCAAAATTTAGATTCATTCATTCATTTTTCATGAGCAAAAGCGATATTTTGTTGCACTGTTCTTAGTTGATTTTACCAATGCCGACAGTTACAGTTACAACAAGCAATTCCAAGTATTTCCTGCTATCCTCCTGTGTAGCAAGTATATCATCTACCTGTAACAGCTTAATTTCAGCAATTTATGACCTTAAATGGACATTAACTTTTCTATTGTCTGACAAACATTCCAAAACACCACCAAAAACTGAAATTATTGCGAGATATTTTTATTACGAATTTCCATTAAAGATTTGCCTCTAATTATGGAGTTGTATGTTTTTCTGGGTTGGTCACTAAGGAGCAAAAGGGAAGAAGCGAAAAACTGGACCAGCTCAAAAGGTACGTATATTGGTATATGTATTCCTCCTTCACGTTAGTGGTTCAGTACTTGAATTTAAGTAATGTTCTATTTCCTCTCTCTCTTTCTGGGTAAGATCAACAATTAGGTATTGGATTGCTGCGTATATCACTATTGTTTGAGTTGGCTGCATGGATTTTTTAATGTTTAGAGGAAGAAATTTCATGAAGTATTGAGTTTTCTAGTTAAAGTGTTCTGTTCTGATAGTGAATCCATTTATCGCTTTGCTTGTCCTATACATTGTTGTTCTATTGTTTTTTGACTCCTAAGTATGGTAAATAACAGGAAAAATACTGGACTATTTAGATATGGATAAGAAAAGTAAGTTCTTAAGTGCTTTAAATTCTTTCTCTATAGATTTAATTTTTCTGGTGGTTTGTGTTTCAGCTGTTGGTTTTTCTCTGCGAAGTAATAGCACGTTTCGGAACTCACTGAAACTGAGGAAAGACATGAAATAGTGAATTGCAGATGTATTAGATTTTATCAAGACTAGCAAACTATGTGGTTTCAAGTTCGATGCAAGTTCTCCAATATTAGTGACTTTAAATGTTATTGCTCTGCATGTAATGTGAAGATGGATGTGATGTGCTAATGATGGACTTCAGTTTAGTTTTGCTGTTAAGCTTAGAACTTTGCTTGCAATAATCACTGTGTTTTCATTAGGAGAAAGCCATGCCTTCGATGGAAAAGCATGTAAATATCCCCATTCCACCTGCATTAAAGAAACAATTGATTGATGATTGGGAATGTGTAACACAGTTGGACAAGGTATTTATTTCTCCCTTCACACTTTCTGCATATATATTCTTTTCACATTCTGAATGTTCTATTCTCATTATTAGATGTATTCACTCAATTTTATGTGCTTTTATTTTTGGAATATTCTCTCTTGTAGTTAGTAAAACTTCCCAGGTCTCCTAATGTTGATGAAATCTTGAGCAAGTATCAAGACTACCGCCTGAAGAAGGAAACAAGGTAACTCAAATTCTTATATATATATATATTCTTTTATGCCTTACAGTTAATTGGTGTGTCCGCATAGCATTTCATGATCTTGCTGATGAAGGGACCTATGGTTTGACTGCCAAGCTGTTGGGCCTTTACAGCTATAAGACTTTTGTTCAGGAAGACTGTTTGTTAATTTTTGTGCCAATTGAGATGCAATTAATAAACTTGGGCTGAGGGAAAATAGTCAATGAAAGCTAACACTTTGACTCATTAATTGATTGCTTAACTTTGATATATTTTTCAGCATGCTTTACAAAATTTAATTAAATGATGTCTTCTAAAAAAATTTGAGCAAATTTTGGAGTTTGAGTACTTTATTTGACACATGAGCTAATACAAACATCTTTCTTTGATTGATCACTATTACTGACTGTATCCTACTTGTAATTTTGTTTTGACTTCTTGTATGGGTAGATGCAGGTTAGTTGGTTCTGTTGGAGAAATTGTCAATGGATTGCGATGTTACTTTGACAAAGCATTGCCTGCAATGTTGCTCTATAAGAATGAGCGTCAACAATATGAAGAAGCAATAGCAAATAATTTAGCCCCTTCAGCTGTGTATGGAGCTGAACATTTGTTAAGGCTATTTGGTATGGTGATGGAGATTTATATGCTTCTGTTTTTCTTAATATTATTGGGTGTGGAACTAAAGTACTATTATATACTCTGGAGTGATGTTATGTCTCCTTAAGTTTGTGGAAATCGAAACACCGTGGAGGATCTTTAATTAAATTCAGAACTTCTTCAGATAAAATACTTGGTTGATACTTGCATTTAAACTTTCAGTTTAGAACTTGTGTATGGTTCTGTTTGTCATAGGATAGATTAAATTGATATTGCATAAATTTCAATGCACTGGAACTAACAATTTTTTCTCATGATATATGCTTGTAATCTTGGGTTGAAAGCACCAAACCTCCGAATTGTGTAAAATTTTTATTCAAATTGCTGTGAGCCGGACAAGCTATGTTCTGTTTGACCGCATTAAGTATAAGTAGATTTATGTGACTTGATTCTGAATTTTTATGCTGTTTGTCCTCCAGCACTCTCAACTTATTTCCTTTTGTTATACCATTGGTTTTGCTTCTACCATGCAGCACGCGTGTGGTTTTAATTGTTTGGATTCACACTTCTGTGCATTCTGATTTTCTGTGCTTATCTGGGTATTCATAATCTGATGGAGTTGCTGCTTCATTACTTGAATATCTTGGGAGTTGGTCTTACAGTACCTGAACTAGTTATTATGGTATTTGCAGTCAAATTGCCTGAGATGCTGCAAAATGCAGACATTGAAGAGAAACTGCTTACTGAGTTTCTGCAGAATATGGTGGACTTCCTTAAGTATAAAATCTTTCCTCTGTCCTATTCTTTTTTGCTTAATTCCTTTATTTCACCTGCATTTGGGTTAGGATGTTAGAAAACAAGTAACATTTGATTAAATGTCAGATCATCCTAGTCCCATTTGGGCAATGAAGTTACAATTGTCAAAGTCCATCACCCCCAACCCTCTTCTTTGAGATACTATTCTGAAGGAGAGTTGGCCATGTTGGTAAGGGGCTGTTTGCTTCGTGACATCATAGACTTGCAATTGTTGTTTTTCTTACTGGCTTCTTTTGCCCTCAGAAAAAGTGCTCCATCTGCAACCTAGATAGCTGAGCTACCACTGAACCAGATATCTACATATGCATACCCTGCATTTAGATGTAATAGGAATACTAATTTGTATGTGGAATACGTATATGGTGTGTTTCTTCTCATTGCGGTAACGGGATCTTCATCATTTGGTGCTGCAGGTTCCTTCAAAAGAACCAGGCCAGTTTCTTTCTTGGTGGTCAGCAATCCTCAGAAAAACTTGATTCTAAGTGAGAAATAAGAGGACTGAGTTCAAACTTGGTTACAATTTTATTTAGGTGTATAGGCTATCCCAGATGGCTGAAGATGAAAATTTTGGAACTATAGCAGTTCATTTGCTGCTTTATTCATCTTTTGGCACCAAATGTATTAGTATTTCATATCCTTCTTGTATCTTCAATAGATACATATGTGTTAACTTGATGTTGAATTAGTTGGAAAATGATGTTGAACCCTTCAATACTTTTTTGCCTATGGCGGCTGTGTTGGACGGGTATCTTTTCACAGCCAGTACTGTTTAGGGTGGAAGATTTTTTAATTACTTTTTCTCTAACATGTTTGGTCTTTTTATTCAATTGTTTACTTGTTTATGTCCGTAGGCTGATGGCTATATGAATCTTTATACTTTAACAGATAAGTGATATTGAAAAGTCCAAAAAGAAAGGTCAATTTTTCAGTCGAAAATTAGAATTGTCGAATGAAAAGAGAACCAATTCCTTGAGGTAATCTATGATGTAATTGCATTTAGTTTCTACATATTAGCAGCCTTTGATGAATTTCAGCGCTAACTACATTATTCAAGTTTGAAAACAATAATTAAGCCTTTATTCTATTATGTAATTTGGCTATATATTACATATCACGTCATCGTTTTTTATTAAAACTAGTGTTTGATCTGTTCAAATGAATAGGAAATTATTATTTCAATAATAAAGTTATTCATTTTATTTTTCAATAAAATAAAATAACATAAATAACTTTACTAAAAAATATTTGTGTGTTTGTAATAGAATTATTATTGTATGCAACAAAACATTATTAAATTAAATAATAAATACTTATTTAAAAATAAAATAAATTCTTAACACCAAAATAAATTATTTTCTAGAATACCTTAATACTTTCAAAAAAGAAAATATCATTTTATCATTCACAACCAATAAAATAAATATACAACTGAATATAACTAAAAAAAATACATATATATTTATACTAAAATGTAATTATGAAATTAAAAACAAAATCATATATTAGAAAGTAGCAAATTCTCAACAAAGCAATTTTTCATGAAGAAGCCACTTATCTCTAATTTTTAAAAGTTTTAATCCACTAATAATAAAGAACATCAATAATAAATAATAATAAAATAAAATTATGAAATTCTATGTTATAAACACTATACTCTTATAGCATATACAAACCCCACCTTCACCCTTATGTTCATCATCAGAACAAATTTTTTTTTTAAAAAAAAATCATTATTATTATTTTTCTATAATAAAAGTAAAATTTTTAACAAAACAACTTACATGTACCATTGAGAAACTCTTGGTATTATGAATTTTTTTCAAGAAACTTTACTATGAAATTGAAAACGTGAGAGAAAAAATAAAGGTAAGGTGAAATAATAATAATCATATTTTATATTAATAAAAGGGTGAAAAATTAAATTTCAGATAATTATAATAATTATAATAGATATTATAAATAATGATAAGAATGAAATGGAATTTTATAAATTAATTAGTTTAACTGGAAGATAACTTCAATAATTTTAAATTACCTGTTAGGGAAAACTTAAGGTGAGATGATAAATTACTTCAATATGTTTAAATTAAGATGAGATGATTAACTATTTAAATTAATTACTTGATTAATGATAAATTGTGATAAAAACATATTGATGAATGATTCAATTTTTAACTTTCGACTATATCCATAAAGAATAAAAATTTAGATGTAAATTTTACTTTTCAATCATGCCAATTGAAAAATCTAAAAAGAAAGAAACAATCATAACCATAAACAACTTTTGACACAAATTAATTCTTACTGCTCATAATTTTAAACTAATAAAGAAAATATTGATCACTTAACTTCTAAGAATTCTATGTGTATTAGGAGTTTGTTAAAAATCTTAAAGGTGATTACATTTTTATAACATTTCATAATTTTTTAATTTTTTAATTTTTAAGAAAATATTGGTTCTTGAACTTTTTGTCTGCCATTGACCACATAGTTTTATTAACTTTTCATTTCAACGTAAGGATTAAATTATGAGGGATAAATTAATAAAAAGGATAAAATTATGGAAAAAAAAAAAGAGGCAATACTAGAGGATGTGGCCTTGGCCATGGTAAATAAAAATAAAGCGATAAGAATTAGGACTTTCACTTGAACTCAAACAAAATGATGAGAATTATAAGTTATATTTGAATTTAATTTGAAATTAAATAAAATGTGTTTAGATTTACTCACAATAGTTAATAGTTAATTGATGTCAATTAAATATATAATTAAATTAAAATTTTATAACATAGGATAAATAAAGATAGAGAATAGGAATTCTACACGTAACTTGATTACAATAACTAAATTTGCATACGTGTCAAAATGAGATTGAATAGACATTGTTTTATATATATGTATAATAGATATATATTTTTATGTAAATTTAAATAACTTATTTTTAACAATTCCTTTCTATACCTTTTTAAGTTTTTTTTTTTAACCTTTTAGTTTGAATTAACAAATTTCTAAATTCTAAATTCACATGTCCAAACTATTTTAAATGTGTTTATCTTTTTTTTTTTTATCTATTGGTGATATCCTACTTTATTTTTATTTTTGTTATCCCTATTTTCTGTTCGCGTTCATAATTAGTATTACAACATTCTGATCCATCAAGCATGGTTGGTTTTGGGGCTATTTCATAAATGGGGTTGTATCATAAAGTTTTCTTTTCAACTTCAAAAGTATTTTGCAATCATAACAAATAGGAAATGCACTACTCCATTTATTTCAACCTATCTAAAGTGTAACATTTTTATCAATTCTCCAATTTTCTAAAACTAAATATTTAAAACTTTTATCTAATTCATGCTCCCAATTTTTACATTTACCTTGTTATTTCTCCAACCATTATTAAAGTGACTCTCTATATATATTCAATTTCATATCTACTTATTTTAAAAACTCTCCCTCCAATTTTCTAATTTAATATTCTCTACTCTTCTCTACACTTAATCAAGCTTGAAAACAAGTGGAAATAATGTATTCATATTTTGAAAGGTATAGACTATGAATGCTAATCCACGACTTCGGTTAGAGGCTAATGTGTTGGAACTTGGAAGCATATAAGTCTGAGAGAGTTTTGATGCTTCACGTATTACATTTGAGACATCAAATTTTGAATGTTCAACAATGTTATCTCCAGTTAAAAACTCTAAAATATATATACAAACTATCGGATTACATTTCATATGTGCCCTAATAACAAAACCTTCACCTACTGGGCTTGTATGCAAATATAGTATTTGGATTATATACTTAAATATATCCAACATAATGGTGGCCAAGAAAATCCTAACTTTACCGAGCTCTTTTGTCTGAGAAGTTGACAGCATCATCATTAAAAGCATTTGGTGGCACTGATGTCAAATGAAATGTTGTAATGCAAACAAAGCCTTATGCTCAAAAGTGTACTACAATTATAAAGTCATTGACTTGAAATCAAATGTTGAACAACACAAAGGATTTGTCTTCAGGCTTGGCCTTTCAAACTTTACCCAGGACCTACGTCATTCCTAAGCCAATTCTTGCCCCCAGCTTTTCCTTCATTTCTTTCACTCATGCACGAGTTGAAGTTCTGCTTATGATAGTGTAAGCAAAGCTTGGTTTTTCAGGAAGACATGGCCGTGTTGAACAATCTTATACTGCTGTTGTTGTTCCTGTCATCTGCTTTCTGGACTCAAGCAGCTTATGGATTTACTAAAGGCTCATCTCTCTCGGTCGAAAACCCAAAGGATGTTCTGGTTTCAACAAATGGTCTTTTCACAGCTGGATTCCTCCCTGTTGGTACTAATGCATACTCGTTTGCAATATGGTTTACTGAAAATATCAGTCAGCGCACTACTGTATGGATGGCTAACCGAGATCACCCGGTTAATGGCAAAAACTCAAAGCTCTCCCTTCTCAAGGATGGCAATCTAGTCTTGACTGATGCGAATCAGTTCCCTACTTGGGCGACTAATACAGTTTCAGCCTCTTCTGTGAAACTACTCCTTCAGAACAATGGGAATCTCGTCCTGACAGGAGGAGATAATATCTTATGGCAGAGTTTTGATGTTCCAACAGATACACTTCTCCCAGAACAACCTTTAAACAGGAACACAAGACTAATTTCCTCAAGAAGCCGAAGTAATTATTCTTCAGGTTTCTATAAGCTTTTCTTTGATAACGATAATGTCTTGCGTCTTCTTTTTGACGGCCCTGAAACATCTAGCATTTATTGGCCTGATCCTTGGTTGCTAAGCAATCAAGCTGGTAGATCAAGGTATAATGACACTAGGATTGCAGTTCTTGATTCCTGGGGTCATTTTCAATCTTCTGATAGATTTGAGTCCCAAGCTGTTGATTATGGTCCTGGCCTTCACAGAAGATTGACCCTTGATTTTGATGGCAACCTTCGTTTGTACAGCCGAGATAAAAGTACTGGGAGGTGGACTGCTTCATGGCAAGTCATGTTTAGCACATGCCGGATTCATGGTGCTTGTGGTCCCAATAGTTTGTGCAGCCATGATCGTAATAATGGAAAAAGATGTTCTTGCCCTCAAGGATACAGGATGAAAAATTACACAGATTGGTCCTACGGATGTGATCCTGAGTTCACTTTGCAATGCAATCGCAGCATAGTAAGATTTTTTGAACTTCCTCACGCTAATTTTTATGGCTATAATCTAAAGATTATGCGAAATAGTACACTGGACAAATGTGAGAAGTTATGCCTAGAATCATGCAAGTGCAAGGGATTCCAATACAGATTCAAAGAGCAGAACGGAGTATATGATTGCTACCTGAAAAGAGCATTTCGTAATGGATTTATACTACCAACATACAGGGGAGTGCTTTATTTGAAGCTGCCGAAGGCTTTTGTGCCCACCAATGACCAGATTGCGAGAAGATTCAGCTTAAATTGCTCGAGCAACAGCATCGAACTATTAAACAGGACTTATTCGGAAAGAAGCGAGAGTGGCTTAGTGAGACTTCTGGTCTGGTTTGCCCCAGTTCTTGGAGGGGTTGAGCTCATCTGCATCGTTTCAGTTTGGCTTTACTTGTACAGATTCTACGGAGCCTCAAATAAGCAACATTACATCCCTCAGGCAACAAAGTTCAGAAAATTTTCTTTCAGAGAGCTAAAGAAAGCAACAAATAACTTCAGTAAAGAGATTGGAAGAGGTAGTAGTGGCATAGTGTATAAAGGAGTGCTATCTGATCAACGTGTGGCAGCAATCAAGCGGCTAAAGAAAGCTAACCAAGATGAAGCAGAATTCTTAGCAGAGTTGAGCGTTCTTGGGAGGCTTAACCACATGAACTTGATAGAAATGTGGGGCTATTGTGCAGAGGGAAAGCACCGACTCCTAGTGTATGAGTACTTGGAACGCGGTTCCTTAGCAGATAACCTGCATTGCAATGCTATTGACTGGAGCAAGAGGTTTGAAATTGCCCTAGGCACTGCAAACGGCCTTGCCTATTTACATGAAGAGTGCATGGAGTGGGTGTTGCACTGTGATGTAAAGCCTGAGAACATACTTCTGGACACTAATTACAAGCCAAAGGTGGCAGATTTTGGACTTTCTAAACTGTTGAAGAGAGCTGATGGTAATGACTCCAGCTTTTCAAAGATCAGAGGAACGAGAGGCTACATGGCTCCAGAGTGGATTGGCCATCATCCCATCACTTCTAAAGTTGATGTTTACAGTTATGGAGTAGTCCTCTTAGAGATGGTGACTGGAAGTAGCCCAACAATTGTCATTCAAAGAGGACAAAGGGCAGCGAAAAGATTGATTGAGTGGGTTAGCGAAACGGTAAAGGGAGAAACTCAAGTCACATCTTGGATTGAGGAATTACTGGACCCTTTGATGCACAGTACTCCATCTGATAAGAGAAAGATGGAAGTACTAGTTACTGTAGCTTTGCAGTGCGTTGAGGAAGATAAAGATGTTAGGCCAACCATGAAGCAGGTTGTGGAGATGCTTCTTTACAGCCATGAAGCAGGTTGTGAAGATGTTTCCTTACAATGAAACCCACTTGTAGCATAGACTAGCTACACTGGCTGAGAACATGAATAAAACGGAGCTCATTGTAAAGAAGCAAGTCACCGAAAGTGTTTGCTCTGTGCCTGTGGTGCAATTTGCTTTCTGTTGTAATCACTTTCAAGTCAGATGCAGTTTAAGTTTGCTATCAGTCCGTTGTTCCTGTGAGGCATTGTTGGCATTTACTTCATTGTTGTTCTCACGAGAGTGAGTGCAACATACAATGGGTAGTTTTTCTCATGCAAAATGCAGCATGCAACAAATACACGATTCAATTCGGTATCACAAAAAATATTGGACTCCATACTGCATACCAAAATTTTACCTCACTTGTGATTTGTTCTCAGTATTTCAGCTCAAGTATGCCACAATAATCTTTACATGAATAATTACAATTGATTGTGAAAAAGGTAATAATGAATAAGGCAGAAGAAAGCAAACAAACTAATGCAGTACAAAAATAGTTCCGCTCCATTCAGACAGCTTGGCTCATAGAGAAATGTACAATGAGCACAATGAATTTTCACTCTTGAACTGTACATCACCATGACTATTAGGAAGCTCCATAGCTAGCCTTTGACATCAAAGTTGCCAACACCACATCAATCCATTGCATACTGTCCTCGGATAGTTTGGTCATTGCAAAACCAAGCGCAACATAGTGCTGCAGTGGAAGCTCGAAGCCACTATCCATCCAAGTGCATGCTTTGCCTTATATTCAAAGTAAGCACAGCCAACTTCCTGATTCCAAAGACGAGGACATCCAGTTGAACCAGTCTGGGCAAAGCCAAAGCTTCTCCTTAGCCGAAGCAATGCTCAAAGGTTTCAGCAGATGCAAATCTAGTCTTTCACAGCAACGTTAGATTTGATTGGCACATTGCAATCTATATCATCCTCAAGATCACTGAATGACACATCTTCTTCATTTATCAAAGTAGCAGCTCCCACATAGCCTTCTAAGTCAGAGTCATCATCCAGCCAGTCATCCTCATGCTCATCATATTCCTGGATTGGCACTTTAAAAGATGGACTAACCAGTGGCTCTTTCCCTGACGTGCTTCTTAGATCTTCTTTGAGGACAGATTTATCAATGAACTTGATTTCATGATTTTCATGAGGTTGCTTCTCAGTCTCAGAATCAGTTGCCAACTGTGAGGCTATAGATTGAAGAGGAAATGCCATTTGAGATGCATATCCGGGTTGTGCATCTTCAAAAGAAGATGGATCCAAATTTTGATAGCGCAAATCAATATTCTCTTCTGGATGATAATTATATCTTCCAAGCCAATCTGATTCTGGCTTTGACTGCTTTTGAAGTTCGTGCATCCACATCGCCCGTGCTTTTACCAACTGCAAAGTGATCGAGGGAAAACTATTACTTGTCACACCAAAAAAGATACTTTATTTGGTTCCATGTCATACAAAACAGGTCTTATTAAATAATGTGCCATTCATGTTTACATTAGCCAATATCAATGGCTAAAGTCAAATTCAGTAAACAGTGTCAAAACTCATTGATGATACGTAAACTAGAAAATTAAAGAGTTAAAAAGCTGGATACCCTTTCAATGCTAATGTACCTGAGGCGTAGACAACAGATCATTATCATGCTTATTGAGTCTTGAATGTAAGAGGACAAAATAGACCATCCAGAAGTAGCCCTCAGTCATATGGACAGGGCAAAGTTCTCTTCTCAGAGCAGCTAATCTAGGTGTCAGATGCTCAATAGCACGAGCATGCTGGTGCTGGGAATGGGAAATTTCAAAATCTGAACAAATAAATAAGGGTATATCATATAAATGAAAAAGTTATACAATTGAGATTATATGGACTTTAGAAATGAACTAAAACTCCCTCATGAAAATGACATTATAAGACACAAAATCCAAATATGTAAATCAAGTACTCTTACACCCTATATCACAGCCATTCCTATGCGAGTTATCTCTATTTAGCACTCAAAAAGTTGTTAAAAAGCAAGCAACCAGAAATGGATTCACCATTGCAAACACATTCCTATTGAATCACTCCGTGCTCAGAAATTATACCCGAAACTCATTTCCCTCTGCCAAAGCACAAGGACTGTTTTTTCTAATACCGCAACAAACTAATGAAGTTTGTGGCAGGCAGTTGCAGGTAGTCCCTGTCCGGCACTAATTATGTCTTAAATTCTAATCCGTGAATTATTCAACGGAAGTACCATTTTATGCATCCATCATAACAAACATACCAACAAATCCCAGATTGTACTATGGTAGCCAAAAATAAATTTTCTATTTACAATGCAACTGCCAGCACCAAGTACGGCATCAAATGGCATTTCACATTTTGCTAAAAAATGATGGAAAAAATTTTAACTTACCCTCAAACTCTTCCTCCTCGGACAAGGGAAAATTCAGCCATGTCTCGGGATGATGAGCTGCATCCTCCGCAAAGTCCAAAGTTTCCTGCGTAATCCCGACTGCATCCTCAAATATATCCTCTTCCTCTGGTTCCGGCATCCCAATATGCAAGAAGCTCTGAGAAAATTCCCGAAATCGACCCTCCGACCCATAATCCTCCCCATTGTAAGACTCCTCGTCACCGGAATCGGAGGCCTCAACCTCCCCTATTCTCCGATCCCGTTCCCACAAATTGGAGTTCCGTCGTGGCAGCGGCGGGGGCGGCGGAGGCGGAGCTAGAAATGAAGCCATTCCCCATAATTGCCGCGTTAGGGTTTCCGTAAATTCCGATAAATCTTCCTTCACGCCGCGCCCTTGATTACTGTAATCAGCGCCATCATTCTCCCCATCGTAATCGTGACTAGTGTCAATTTCCGAGATTTTATTATACTCACTGTCGCGATCTTCTAAGTCTACGTCTTCTAAATCGAGGGATTCGATGGGACGATGATCGAATTTCGAGGAGGAGCTGAATTCGGCATCGTTTTTTCGAGGGTATTCATTTCCCGCCTCAACAGAATCATCATCATCATCATCACCACCACCATCACGATCATAAAAATTGACGTCAACGACTTGGCCATCCTCCCGACGGACCTCCTCCTCATCGTCGTCGAGACGGAGAGTGTTGGCTATAGAGCGCGCCAACCATGACATGGCTAATGCTGCTCAGCTTTTTTTCCCTTTTTTAATTTTGTTTTAAGTCTTGACGGTGATTGGATCGAGGAGGTTAAGGATTAAAAAGAACCGTTAAGGCGAAATTTTTGAAAAAACCGACGTCGCCTTCTCTTCGGTGTCGGAATGTGATGACGATGACGATGATGATGAATGATCAATTCTGTGTCGGATTTCTTTTTGGTATTTACTAACGAACCCCACCTTTTTTAAGTTTTCACTCACTGATGACTTGGAGTGGGTCCTACCACAGCATTCTCTGGGCCCGCCCACACTTTTGGCACTTCCCTGTGTATCCTATGGGGGCTGAACTGAATTGTCGGTTCGTTATTGGGCTCCCAAATGTCATGGGCAGCTGTCCGCAAAAATTAAAATCCGCTATGGAGAAGCTGCCTGTTGTAGTATTAAACTTCAACCACTTCCAATGGAGAAATTTCCTCCCATGGATTTATTTTCGCCTCTAATATTTGATATTTAGCATGCTCTTATATATTAATTTGAATTCTTGTATGGCCTTTCACAAAATGGTTTAGGCTATTAGCAATTTTTTTTTTTTATAATGATCTTACTCTATTACATATTTATTGCATTTTGTAATACAAATTTATTTGAAATGAACACCTAAAATTTTAATTATTGAGCCACTATTCGATCTTGGCTATTAGTAATTGCTCATTCTATAGCAAAGAAATATATATATTATTATATTATTGAAGAAATAGAAAATTAACTATATGGTATAAGTAAGATTTGAATTCTCGACCTTTATTACAATATTTGAAGAATGACAATTCATTAAAGCCCCTATTTGTATAGGGGACGTTTGAAACATAACTATTGTGTTTGTGCGAACTATTGTACCATTGCTAGACCTACATTTTTTTTTCACTTTCTTGAGTCTTAAATTTGATCCATTGACTATCTTCAATCCCAACATATGCTACCAAAGTCCATGTGTGGCAAACTTAACTAGAAGATATTGATTTATAGAAAACCAGGATCCAATGCAGAAAAGGGACGCGGGACCTTTCGCTCCAAGGTTGTCGCCACTTTGACAAATAATTTCGAGCTTGTAAAGGGCAAAAAAACAAAGGGGGAAGAAAGAAGATTGTACAAGCATGACATGATTTATTTTGTGTTTCACCATATTCCAATGAGATCTCATGGAGCAATACTAACCTTTTCTAGCAAACAAAACAGTTCCACATCAGTTAGTCACAACTTACAAGCAGTACTAATTAATTTGTCTAAAGAAAAGTGGGAATAGAGCCACTCATTTTCAATATCATTGAGGAGAAGTTGTTGAAGGAAATGAGGGAGAGAACACAGAGTTAATACCATTAATTTCTCCAACAATCTTACGTAGTGCAGGGCGATCCCTTAGTATGCCCGTATGAGAAACCCCTCCAATTTTGACCACCTTAACAGCCTCCTGTCTATTGCTTTTCTTGGTATTTTGCAGAGCCAGCAAGCTGATCATGTTCACCGTGCCATCTCCTTGTCCATACACAATATCAGGTCGCTCATCAAACCCACCTTCTCCATAAATCAACGTCTCCGGCGTCTTGATTCCACTCCCAATTATGCAAGTAACGCTTACTTTACTAGGGAGATTGAAATTTTTGGCCAAAGGGAAAATTCTTGATTTGTAAAGGTACACTTTGTCTCCAGCCCCAATGTCTTCAAGAAATCGCGGAATATCATACCCTGAATAGGAAGCGTTTTTGGTTATCATAAGCAGTTTGCCCTCAGGAAATACTTGGGGAGAAGGCAAGAGCCACATGTTACTTTCAGAACTCCTCTGCTCGTTTCGGACGATCAAAGGATTAGCAAAGGGAATTCCCATTGTGTTTCCAGACGCAAATGTGAGCATTTGCTCGACCGTGCCGCCCCATGGTGCAGAGATTGCTATGAAATGCTTGATATATTTTTTACGCCAAGATTGAGCGTTCCTGCAGAGTAATTGGTGAACAAATAGGCCCCCTAAACTGTGGGATAGAAGGATTACTTTGTTTCCTTCATTTAAAGCACTTGCATGTTCTATTAAAGTTCTCAGTTCATTAAGGAAGGCTGTACCAACCCTTGAATTACTTCCTTCTGGTGCTAAGCCATAACGAAAATCGTATGGAGCTCCAAACATATTCTCACCATCTATGTAGCCTATTTCTTCCAAGCACTTCACCAGGTGTGCCATGTATCCAGTTATGTGCCTGCAAAATTAAGCGTGCGCAAGATGGATCATCCAAATTCCAAAACTGTTTCTTGAATGGAAACCATTCTTCAAGTAGAGAAGCAAAATACATTTCCATTGATAAGAGATACCATAACTGCAATTTTAATCTGTCATTGACTGTAACGAAAGGTATGCTTAAACAAAGAACCAAGTTTGAATTTTGAAAGAAACACACTCTAACAACACATGTTTACCAATGCTAATCAATTTGAATTTTATAAGCTCATATTCAATTATATACTTTCTGTTTCATAAGAAAAGAACCAATTTTTAGGTTCCAGTGATCCCTTTACTCAGCAACTCTTATCCAAGAAAGAAAATATGATTAACCTTCCACTGAACAAAACAACAAATGCACAATCAACCGAATTAATCTACCATGCTAATCTCTGAAGTCGAAAAAAGCTTACTTGAGATGTGGGTCGAGATAAAGAAGGGATTTAGTGGAACCAAAATATGGAACTCTGGTTTCAAGCCCAGGTGCATTTTTATAGTCATGGAGTTGAGAATCATAGTACAGCATCATGCGGTCAGCAAAGCACTTAGTGAATGGAGTAAGTACTATGGTTGGATCAAACCATAGCCTAAACCAACCATCGGGACTCTTCTTCAACGGGTACCACTTGTCACAGAACAAGCTGGAAGGCCTGTACCCACTAGTCAGCCTAGCCTCTAGTTGATTGCCGCCATTCCCCGGCACCAAGATTATGGGATGGAGGTTGTTTGCTTGGCAAAGGGATAGCATCACGGCCATTGAAACAAGAACAAATTGCAGAATTATATTGGAATTACGGATTGTTCTCCATTTTGAGGGAGATGGGTTGAGAACCGATGAGGATGAAGATGGAAATGGCATGATTGTGTTTGTGTTCAGTTTGACTGGTTTGGGCATAATGTAGTGAAGTTTTATGGCAGAGAATGTGTAAACGTCTTTAAGTTTAAGATGGTGTCTTTCCACAGGATAAGATGAAAGATGGGCAGTGAAAAAGCAAATACCATGTTGCCATATATATTCATATTCCTTCCTTTGCATTACTTTAATTTGAAGAATACATATAAGGGTCCAGGTTATTGTATGAAACATTTTTGCAACTTGAAAATATTGTTATGAAGTTATTTTTGCATGTTCGTTATGTCCATAATGAATTTGAAAATTATTGTAAAAAATTAATTTGAAATTCTATAATCAATGGGCTCCATTTACTTTTGTAGTTTTAAGTTTTGTGATTTTCTATCTGTACTAATCTTTTAATTGATCGAAATTTATGTTTCAGTTATGTATCACATGTAGCTAATCTAGCCACGTAAACTAATATAGTACCACTTCTTAAGTTTGAAAAAAAAGTCTGAACGAGAGTTGTTAAAATTAATATATTTGAAGATCAATCGGTCAAAAAAATAATGAACAATTACGATATTAAAATTTTTTTTCTCTTAATTGAATCAATAACTATCATTAGCAAATTAACTTTCTGTGATTTCCCTAATCAAAGTCGTAAGCTAAAACAATGTTTTACCCTTACATGTTGGATTAACCTTTTTGTGGTTCCCTAATCAAAATCGTGACCTACATTAAAACAATGCTTTACCTTTCCATGTTTAATCAACTATCACACCCCAGTTTGTTCCAGATAAAATAATTTTTTTATAAAATATAATATATTTAATGCAATTTTAGGTACAAATTTTCTGTTTTTTATTTTACTTCAAGTATGAAATATATATATATAATCATTATTAGTTTAAAAAGGTATATAGAAATTTACTCAGAAAAATATTAAACATATTAAAGTGTTTTTTTGAAAAAACAAAAAACAAAAAAAGAAAAAAGACAGGAAGAGTAATATTTTTGACAAGATTCACAATAGTTTTTTTGTTTTGTTTTTCCCATACAATGCTTAGTATGGTTTTGGCAGATTCACTACCATGAATCTCGATTAGCTTGGTAGTTTAGTTTGGAAGTTTCGTCACTTTTTTTTATTCATGACAAAGGAAGTTTCCTAAATTGTATCCTCTTTGGGTACATTCATAATCCCACCAATTGGGGGATTGGCTTATTTTCTTTCTTTTTGTCTATTAAAATTACTCTTTGTGCTCTTTCATGGATTCATCAATTGAATCTGGAAAGCAGCAAGAAGCAACAATGGCTCCATCGCAAGTAGAAAATGGCCTAATTAGGCATGTACTATTTGATTCTGCTCTACCTGAACATTTTTTTTGGCTGGTCATAATTTTAATACTACATGCAAGTCACCATTCATCCAAACTTTTGTTGCGATTCATAATTGCATTATTTATACTAATTTCATTGTTTAATCGCAAAGCAAATTTTTTTTTTTTTTTTTTGGTATGAATTGCATTTCAAACATATTTTTGTGCTTTTCGAGATAATAATTGTAAAATAAATAATGATACTTTTTATAACTTTTTATAATAACAAGACATAGTAAATAATGTGACAACTACTAAAAGATAAATTTTCTAATTATTTTATATTTTTTTAAGAGCGTGACAACTGAATTTTATCTTTTCATACTTACCATATCAGTCATTATGATTTGTCACAATAAAATGTTATTAAAAATATCATTACTCTTTGTGCAATACAAGATACATTAGAAAAAGTAAAATTATTTTAAAAAACGCAAAAATATGTTTTGAAATTACAATCCATATCCACTTTTAGACTTTTCTTTGTTATAGTTAACCCTAAGTTCATTAAAAAAAAATCACTTTTAAACTTCTCTCTTTTCTGAAAAAAGAATTCAATAATTTGGATTTTGTTGGGGTAATTACAGCAACATATAATTACAATGAATTAGAATTATCACATAAGCTTACAAAAATGGTTTGGCATATATTTTGACAATAGAGTTTGGAGATCCCAACTCAAAGGAGAATGACTCAAAAGGGCCCAATAAAGCTCTCATAATGAAATGACTAACTGGATCCATCCCAACAAAAGTCATATTGGATCCCTTCCGTGGACATATCACAGGCCACAGCCTTCATCAAATCATCCCCATTTTATGGTTTTTCTGAACAATCATTACCACCCAACTTCATATAGGCTTCATTCCATTTTTGTCATTGTCACCAGGCCCACTGGTATTTACTTTCATTCCATTTTAGCCTATGCCACCACTATTTCCTTTTCAATAACTATGATTGGACAAATTACCAACCAATTTATTTTGTCATTTCAGAATTTTTTTTAACATTTGTGTTTATTTTGAACAATTTTGCGTTCTTTTCATAGTTCATATCCACTCAGATTTTGTGAAAGGGTTCCAAATTTGAAGTCCAAACATTAGATAGTACACTCGTACAGAAGTTGATGATTGACCTATCTTATAAATTACAAGTTCGAGAATTTAAGTCTCACAAATTATAATATTAATAAAAAAAAATCTCATTTTTGGCATTTCTTTTGTTCCATAAATTACTTCTTTTGTCCCATAAATTTATGCAAGATTTGTCACTCTAAAATGGATAATAGTAATCTCTCTAATTTAATTTATGAATTTCATAGTAATAAAAATACATGTCCTGCCAAAATAAAATTTGTAACTTCTTATCCTTTTTCTTTAGAGTCAAAGATTTACCTCATGCAAAATTTGAAAAAAAAAATTCATCAATAAAAGTGAAATTAAAATACTACTAGAGGGGAATAAGGCTAAACATCTCAGGCAATTCTATTCAATTGAAAGTGAGAAACCATTTATTGATTGATTGTCATGTAATTTAGTTTTTTTTTAATAGTGATAAATGGCGAGCTATGTAAAAGATAAATATGGTTGATTAAATAGAACCTAACACAATCTCTATCTTTCCCTCAATAAATGCAATATATCTGGAAAAAATAAAAATAAATGTCCCAACACTATAAATATGAAATGAACAATTCACACATAATTTTAACTTTTTTTTTCTTGACTAAGGAATCCGCAGTCGTTACCAAAAGTGCGCACTGAATAAACCCCGTCCCTGGGTAATAGCCCGCAAACCTGGTTTTAACTATCTTTGTGTTTACACAATTTCATTTTAAAACAAATGAAAAAGAAATAATCTCTCCATCATATGGCACACACTGTGATAGTAATAGTATAATCTTTAACCGTAAGGTATTTCAAATAGTCAATATATATATATATAGTTAAGAAGAAAAGACTCTTAAGTTAGAAGAATATTAAAATTTATATATTAATCACGTTTTTTTTTTATCATTTTTTAGAACCATTTAAAAAGAGAAATCAAATGTGATTTGCTCTAATCCAAACTGAGATTGTGTTGTGCAAGTTACAACTCTGAAATCGATTTATAAAATAATATATGAATCGAATATTTAATTTGAGTTTAACAAAACAAAACAAAAATATTAATTATATTATTATTGGGATAAAAAAATAATAAATCCCAGAAACAAACTTAACAAAAGCTGGACGTATGGCTTCTCAAGAAAGAAGAAACTTGGGTCAATAAAGGTACAACGATAACAATATCAAATCACAAGGCACAAAACCAAAGGAAGTTTCGGCCAAACAACAAAATAAGGCGACAAAATTGATCGGCTTTGTACGGGACCGCGGCGGCCTTTTTTTTTTACATCAATTATAAATAATATATTTTATTTATAAAATTTAACAAAAAACTCTATATTTATTAAATTTAAAACTTAATATAATTAATAATTATAAACTAAATAGAATTATCAAATCACAAACTTAATAAAAAAAATTAGTTTAATTATACCATAATTATCAATTATTCAATTCAATTTAATTCAAAATTTTGGAATCGAGTAAGATCGATTTTTTCAATACTATAATCTTGCGAATAAAAATGAGCCGTATAATCAAAATGTGCACGCACGATTTCGAAGGGACACATTTACTCATCGTTGCTTTGCACCGTTTCACCTGTAAAGTTGTAAAGTTGTAAACCTGCGGAAGATTGCATCAAATTGCATGTGAATTCAATAGATAAACATAGAGGCCCTCCCCAACTACCAAATTAAATAAGTACAAAGTCCTCCATTGCTCATTAATAATTGCATGTGAACTCACCAGTCAACGCCCCACTCCCAAATTAGCCGCCTATATACAAATAATGAAATAAAGATAAGCATCGCATTAGCTAATGCTGAATCAGCAAATCCTAATCAAAGTCATCGCATCTATCCACATTTTTTTTCTCCCACCAAACATCGGGGAAAAACTGAAAAACACATGCAAAAATGAGTCAAAGTCAAAAATCCAAATACGAAAGTCAGAATCCACGTACCGAAATAATAATGGGATTACTCCATTTTGATCTGGCCTAGTTTGGGTTCAAAAGTCTAACAGGACAAATGGACTTTTGGAATGAATTTAGAGTTAATATCATTTATTACTTTTGAAATTTTGTAATATAACAATCAGTCTATCGTAATTTGAAAAATAATAACAAACCACCTTAGCTAATAGTTAACTTAGCAAAAAGATGAAAAAGCGCCATGAGCATTTGGTTGTTATGTTTTAAACCACGGAAAGTTAGTTGTTATATTATAAAATCTCGAGAGGGTAAATGATATTAACTTTATTAAATTTTTAAAAAGATAAAAATTTTAATAAAATTATGTTAAAATTTTAACATGCAAAAATACAAAAAATTATTATATAGTTACTTTGTTTTTTAAGGTTAAATTTATTAAAATCTTTTAGTCTTTAAATTTTATTAAGTTTTTATTTTTAAATTTCGTCTTTATAGTTTAAAAAAATATATATTATATAGCTTAAATAAATTTATTAAATTTTCGTCTTTAAATTTCATATTTTTTGTCTTTTTTAAAATTTAATAAAAAATTTTACACTATATGACAAGTTATATTTACAACCATATTAATGTTTACAACTATATTCAGGTGTTCAAATATCTTTAGGTGTTCAATTTTCACGAGTTGTATTTATAACCATATTATATAATACTATAGGTGATTTTGAAGGAAAAAAAAGATCTTGTGAAGCCCTCAAATTAGTCTAAAAATTTAATTTGGGGAGAGGGGAGAGGGGAGGGGTAAAGAAGATCACAAAAAACTTGATATAGTTAAAAAAATATATTATTAAAGATAATAAGATTTCAAAAAATTTAACTTTAAAAAACAAAGTAACTATATAATAATTTTCTGTCTTTTTGCATTAAAATTTTTATTAAATTTTTGTCTTTTAAAAAATTTAATAAAGTTAATATCATTTACCCCCTCAATGTTTTGTAATATAACAACCAGTCTCCCGTGGTTTAAAAAATAACAATCAGCCCCTAAGGGCTTTTTCATCTTTCTACCAAGTTGACTATTAGTTAAGGGGGTTGGTTGTTATTTTTTAAACCACAGAGGGCTAATTGTTATATTACCAAATCTCGAGGAGAGTATATGATATTAACTTATGAATTTATTAAGGCGCAAGGACATCAAAACTAAATTGATGCACACGTTCATACGAGAGGTGTTTGTAACCGAACTTGGGCGACGTGGCTTTCAATGTTCTTAGCAGTGTAAATATTGGTGTTCAATTTTTATCCGGCAACTCTATATGTCGCTTGTGATACTTACGTAAATGCCAACTAGTTATATTTTTTGTTTCAAACTTTTATAGCTAGGATATGACATGAGAATCTCTATGTTGTACCACTTAAACTCTATGTGAGCTCTAAATCTCTGATTGTTAGTGGACAATGTTATTTACATTTCTTTATATTAAATACAATTCTATCGTTTTTGGAAAAAAAAAGAATTAGAAGTTATTTTAATTTAAAAAAATTTTACATTCATGAGAACGAAATTCAAATCATCTGCTCCATTTATTATGTATTAATTCTATTTTATTAATAAAATAATGTTATTTTATTAATAAATATTAAATTTTAACATAAAATACATAAATTTTAATGAACATAATTTTAATAAAACTATATAATTTCATTAATAAAACACGATTAATACACACAGAGAATCTCAAGTCCTTGAAATGAAAATTCTCTAAATTCATGGAAAATGATTATTAGAGTAAGATACATCCACAAGTGAATATTTTATATGTACAGATAATTTTATTTGGTGATAACTATCGAATTAATAGTTAAAAATATGCAACGCCGGAATATGAATGCAAATAACCACATAATATGTCCTGAAACTGAAATGTCATGAAAATGGACTAACGAGTCAATATGACTGTTGCGAGTGATACGAACGATTACGGTAGAAAATTAATACTCTTATAAAATTAGGAAATTTATTACATCCTTAATCGGTGGCGTGCTTTGGGAAAAGTCGACACAACAAAACCTCGCATTTACTCAATGGCCAAGCCGCCAATTTATTAGTCCACGCCGATTAATTTTCGCTTTCCCACTTGCATCGGTGGTTTCTCCCTAAGCCGCTGATTTATACAATGCTCCCGTGGTCCCGATCAAACCATTAGTATTATAAATTATCCCCTCCTCAAGCCCCAAGCATTCAATTTTACGTCATTCAAATCTTCATTCAAATTTCAGTGATTTTTTAATACACATAATTTCATACTCTTCTACAAGTTTCATTAAAATACGAGAAGGTTTGATTTCGGATCAATCCATTCAATCCGCTTTCTCATATATAGTAATAATTCAGCTCATTTCAGGGCAGAGGGTCGACGACAAGAAAGAATGAAAACCAAAGCAGGCAATCAGAACAGATTCTTGAGAATCATCACGATTCCCATCAGGGCTTTAGGAAAGGCGAGGATTTTTACGTTAGAAGTATGACGAGTTATGCAAGTAAGGCTGGGTACGGTACGAGTTACATGGGAACCTCCGACGAATTATCCCACGGCTTTGCCCTAGAGTTTTAGTGTTAATTCAAGGCCTGACAATAATGAAGATCTGAGAGAGCTTATCAGGGCGGCTTCTGTTAGGAGTTTAGCCGGCAGGATTGACATTAACGAGTTGATTTTGCAACAGCAGATGATGGCGAGGACAACAACCGGCGGCGTCGAGATTGGCTGCAGTTGGACCAAAGGGGATGCCGCCGAGAAGTTGCAGCGTGGGCATGGGAAGAATTGATGAAGAGAAACCGTATGTGGTTGGAGAAATGTCGAGTAAGAGTTCGAAGAAGTCAGAGGCGACGTATGGAAGAAGCAAAAGTTATGCCGTTAACAAGAACAAGGGCCTTGTCTTCTGATCATTGATCCATCAGAAACAGCTCATCTTGGAAGGGTGAAAATTTTGCTCTCCTGGTCTTTTGCTTTAACTTTACAATACCTATTTGGGATTTCGTTACTAAGAAAGAGTTTCACTTTCAAAGATATATGTTTTGTAAATATTGTCATGATTTGCTCAAGTATGGCGTTTATGGTTAATTCACAAATTTCTCTCGTTATTCGCCAATCTTCCAATCGCTAATATGTTAGTTACAACGATAGTAATTACGTTATTGAAAAATGTCTAATGAATAAGTTACGTAAACAATATATCCATCTTTTTCTTCAAAAAATGACTCAAACGCTAACATGTTACTTTAATCACGTTATTGAAAAATATCTAACGAATAAATTACGTAAACAATATATCTATCTTTTTCCTTCAAGGACTGGCTCAATCGTTTTCTACGAGAACTAACTTGATGTTATATCATTCTAAAATGTTTGATTTGATTTAGTTTGGTTGATTTAGTGTCAGGGCCACACTAATTTGCAAACCCCACATTAGACTTGGATTTCAAACATGTGTAAACATTTTGATATAATACATTTATGAATATGTTGTACATTTATGAATATGTTGTTTATAATTTAGCTTAACCATTAGTTTCACTCAATTCCTTGGGGTCCTATTCTTTAGTTTTAGGTAGAACCCAACAAAAACAAGTTTTTTTTTTTTTTGTCTGATACGATCGCTACTCTACCTTATTCATACTCTTCTCCTACTCTTACTCCTATTTTACTTTTAGACTATGGGTGAACCCAATTGGGTTATATGAGGATTGGGGACTGAATCACAAAATCTAAGTAGTGCATGACACCAACTTAGAATTTTTAAATTAGCCGTAGAATTTGATTCCTGGACCAATCTCAACTCAAGCCTTATGGCATTGGTTGGTGGCCAACCAGAACAAGTTGGTAGATCATTTATTGGACATTTATGGGATTTCGTGTTAAGGCTAGGTATATTTGTAAGTAGTGCAAGATTTGATTTTATGCATTAGGTGCAAAGGATGAACATTGGTAACGCTAACAAGAAAGAAATCAAAAAACAGTTTTATGGTTTACCATTTTATATTACATTTTTATATTTTCAAAATAAAAGTTAGGATTTATATGATTTGTAATTTTATATTATATTTGTTCATTTTTGAAATAGAAATTATGAAATGAGAATTATTTTTTTAAAAAGCACAAAAATATAAAATGAAATGATAAATCATACACACGTGGACTTGCCTTTCTTTTCCATAAGGTTGAAACTTTTGCTGCTTTTTAGCCGGCCCTGGCCGTGACCAAAAGTCATTGGTTTTGGCATTTAAAAGTTGCACATTTAGGTATTAATAATTTCTTAAAGACTTGGGAGGTGGATTGATCATTAATAATGAATTATGAGTCTATACATATACACAAGTTGTTATATATATAACAATCAAACATCTACAAAGAAGAATGCCTTGTAGTCAATATATGGGGCCTTTAATTAGCCTGCAAATGTTGAATATAAGAATTTGTTTTTTATTGACTACTGTGCTGCACCTAATGAATGTATTGATAAATACAAATGAAAGAAAATCTCACTCCAATTAATTTGTGAGACCTTTTTTCATACATCTTCCATCAAAAAGTAAAAGTTTATTTATAATTTGACATATAAATATATTTTTAAACTTATAAGGTATAATATATTTACCGCATAACTCAAAATCTAAATTATTTATTAATGAGAATAATATAAAATTTCATACAAAAGTAGTTTTTTTTTAGAATAGTGAAAATAAGAATTTTATACAAATATAGACTTTTTTAAACTAAAACAAAATTAAAATTGAACTCTTTTTTAAAACAAAATAAAGTATATAACAGCGTAGCATGTATTTTTTTAGAGATAATGTCCAAAAATGTCGGCATGTGTGAATGAGCTTTTTAGTTCGCCGATTTGAAATGAGACAAAATCATCCTCACATTACACTACACGTGATTTGGGAACTAAAATGATTCGTTTATGTAATGTGAATAGCGAAAATGGTTTGTTTATATAATATGAAGGGCGAAAATGGTTTGTTTATATAATGTGAAGGATAATTTTATGCCGTTTTGGAATTGGGGATTAAAAGCTCGTTCGTTAATATGTGAGGATATTTTTGGACATTATCTCATTTTTTTACTCAACTATTTGCAACAAGTTACCTTACCCAACAGAGAAAAAAGAAAGAGAAAAAGAAAATACAAATGCACTTTTTTATTTTTTTTTTAAAAAAAGAGGCCCTTTTAATCAGTCCAAAAAGTCTTCTCTACTCGTAATTTTCCACTGTTTGAAGTTTTAAATTAATTTTATTTCTCCTCATGATGTGACCCTTACTTAATTTGGTGTGACTTTTACTAGCATGCCAACTTGTATTTGCCAAATTTGATGGTGACACAAAATTATTCATTTCCACTGTTTGAACTTATCAATGACAATCGTCCCTCTTTAATTGGAATAAATATTTTATATATACTGATGTAGTATAAAATAATTAAATAAAACGACTTATAATTTGAAAGGAATCATTTATAATTGAGTTTGTTCAAAATAAGTCTTAGTTAGGTAAGGCTCCTTAGTCCTAAACGCTATCCACGTCCAAACATTCAAAAAGCTAAAAGTTTCGTTTGGATTATTCTTATTTGAGAAAAATTGTATTAGAATATGTGAAAATTTTGGTAGGTATTTTTTGATAAAAAAAATATTTTGGAGGGAAAAAGAAAATGAAATTTTTTTAAAAATTATGTGAGAGGGATTTAAGTGGGAAAATTTGAATTTTAAATTTTGAAATAAAAATATATTTGAATAGTTTGTTTTTGTTTGAAAATTTACTTATTTGCAAATGGAAAGTTGTTATCCAAACAGGCCTAAATTAATAGTTATGTGTTTTGATTATTTTTACCTTGGTGAGAGTTATTTAACTAATAAATTTAATAAGAGTGTCAATATTGTATACAAATTAATAGTGCCCTATTGTTATGCGATCGCAATATAATATGCTTTTTGATAAAGGTATATTTATAAATTGTTTAGCTATATGAAAATTATAAGAAAAGTTTAATATATATAATATAAATAATTAAAGGGACAGCCTCTATAAAACATTTCACAAATTTTTTACCATATGAAAATTGTAAGGAAAGTTTGATATAATATAAATAATTAAAGGGACATCCTCTATAAAGCATTTCACAAGATTTTTAAAAGGGTATGTGAAATTGATTTTTTGAAAAACTTGTGTAAGGTATTTTTTTTCTTTTTAATTTATTAATAATCGATATATAATACATTCTTAATTATTATTTTGCAACCATTGGCAGTCTAATAAACCTTCATTTAATTCATTATCTTAGAATAAAACTCGTTTTAATTTTTACGACTATTTATCAAAAATACAAATTTTTGTAAAATCATAAAATATTAACATTTATCTGGCATTAAAAGTTAAAAAAGTTAATGACCTGATAATAGAAAAGTCGGCAATCAAACCCCAATAAATAACGACGGTAAATATAATGAATTTATAAAATACCGAAATTCTTCGTTGAGTGAGCCTTAAATATCTTGATGTGCGTAATTGTTATGCCATATTTTATTCTATTTATTACGTAATTAGTAGCTGTATCTCGTACGAATGTACTGCCGAATGTTGCTCGTAGACAGACACATGCGGTCGAAGTCTCGAAACTTATATGTGCCGTCCGAGAAAGAAAAAGAAAATCAGACGAAAACAAAATGAAAAGTAAACAAAATGAATTTCCCATTTTTGACTTTGAATGCACTGGAAGGATTTAACCAAAATTAGACTAGCAGTAGTATAAACTTTGGAAAACATTTCTAGTCAAAGAAAAAAAACAAACTATTTTACAATTCAAAATTGAGAATATTTATAGCATAAATACATAAATATTATTACTTCGATTCTAAAAAAAATATTATTTTTATGTGAAATTTTTATAATAATAATAATAATAATATATTAGTTTAAAATAAAAATATAAAATTATATATTTAATTATGTATTAAATATATCATACGTTATAATTTAAATTAAATTAAACTTTTTTTATGATGAATTAAAATGTTAAATTGATAATGATTTTTAATGATGCTACATTTTGCATCAAAACAAAAACAACGGAACAAGATTCACTCACTAGTTTGATTTGGTAATTGATGCTATTATTTGTTAGGTTCGAAGATTCCTTTCTTGCTATTTCTCTGCTTATCAATAAAGTTCATTTCTCTCAACTTACTTCACGACAATACAAAAGTTTCGATTCTCATGCCCTTTTGGGGTGACTGAATTGGTGCGATAGCGAGTATGAAATTATACAGTTACGAGTTCAAATCTCTTGTCAATATCTTTTCAATTGAGTTCGTCGCACAGGACTTGTTTAATGCAATTTACATCTCCAATGCTGTAAGTTATTATATAGGGATGAGATTTACCAGGTGTACACCCTTAAATACGAGCACATCAAGAACGTAATTGTTATGCCATATTTTATTCTATTTATTACGTAATTAGTGCATGTATCTCGTACGAGTGTTAGTCGTAGACAGACAGATGTGGTCGAAGTCTCGATTTATGTGCCGTCCGAGAAAGAAAAAGAAAATCAGAAGAAAACAAACTGAATGCGGTAGAAGGATTTAACCAAAATTAGACTAGTAGTATAAACTTTGGAAAACATTTCTAGTCAAAGAAAAAAAAAACTATTTTACAATTCAAAATTGAGAATATTTATAGCATAAATACATAAATATTATTACTTCCATTTCAAAAAAAAAAAATTATGTGAAATTTTTATATTAATAATAATAATAATAATAATATATTAGTTTAAAATAAAAAAATAAAAAAATATATTTAAATATGTATTAAGTATGTTATACGTTATAATTTAAATTAGAATTAGAATTAAACTTTTTTTTATGATGAATTAAAATGTTAAATTGATAATGATGCTACATTTTGCATCAAAACAAAAACAAAGGAACAAGATTCACTCACTAGTTTGATTTGATAATTGATGCTATTATTTTTTAGGTTCGAAAATTCCTTTTTTGCTATTTTTCTACTTATCGATAAAGTTCATTTTTCTCAACTTGCTTCACGACAATACAAAAGTTTCGATCCTCAAATTGTCAAGTCCTTCCCCATCCAATGATTCCAAACTTTGCTTAGTTCCCTTTTCACTTTATTCTTGAAGAAAAATCTCCATACACAATCACAAATTATGCTAAAATATCGTCAAATTATGTATACAGGCTAAGAACAAAATAAGAATTGTAAGTATCACAAATTATATATATAAAAAATAGCAAATGAATACAAGCTAATAACATAATTCTCTCTTAAAATAAAAAGTTCATTTTGATTTGTGTATATTTTTTTAATTATTAAGCATTACATATTTAATGTATAATTAAATATATAATTTTATATTTATATTTATATTTTTAATTATAATCTTATATAATTATTATTAATAAAAGTATTATAAAAATTTTAGTCTAAAAGTTGACAATAATTTTAAATTATTTATAATCTACATTTATTAATATCTTAAAATTATTTTAAAAAATTATAAAACTCAAACTATATTTTATTTAAAGTCAATTCTAATTCTAACGAAAAATCAATTCTATTTGTGAATTTATATTTTTGGAGGACTTCAGAGCAATCTTTCCCCCAAAAAAAGAAGAAAAAAAATCTTCACACTCCACAGTGTGAGCATCATCTCAATGACAAAAACACCCCTGGAAGTCTCTCGAACTACGTATACCACCATCGTCTCCCCAACGCTCCATCCTCTTCACTTCGTCATTCATTCATACATCAAAATTCACAGTTTTTTCAATCTCAATCCGGTGAATTGATGGTACTAACACAGGACTGAGTAGAGCATAATAAGGCGAGAGACCAGCAATGGTGGAATTTTCACAATTAAACGCGGCGAATTTCATAGATGAAGATGACGAGCTGGACGAAGAGCCCGGTGAAGTAATCGAATCGGCGCCACCAATCCAAGTTGGGGAAGAGAGGGAAATAAATTCGCTACGGCTTAAAAAAAAGCTCATAAAGCCTGGAATCGGTTGGGAGACTCCTGTTATTGGTGATGAAGTCACTGGTACGCTACTTAATTTAAAAAAAAAAAAAATTCTCATCTCTAAAATACGATTCGATTCACATCATTTTTTAAACCTATTGCTTTACATGTGTGTGTGTGTGTGTTTTTTTTTTTTTTTGGGTTGGGTTTATGCAGTTCATTACGTGGGAAAGCTTCTTGATGGGACGGTGTTTGTATCAACGAGGGATAAGAATGTGCCTTCTACATTCAATCTTGGACAAAGTAAGTAAATAAAAGGAAAATGTGGAAAAGAATAGAAGAAAAAAGTACTCTTTTAAATTAATTATGTCATGGGCTTTTGAAAGTTTGTATCGGTCTGAAGTTCTAGTAGTGCATTTTTGGGTTTGATTAGGCCAAAAAGTTACGGGATTAAATCATGGGATTATCACTATGAGGAAAGGGGAAGTTGCATTGTTCACAATGCCTCCGGAATTAGCATATGGAGCAGCTGGCACTGATGGTGTTCCGCCGGATTCTTACATCCTGTTTGAAGTTGAACTCATTTCGTGGCTCACAGTCGTTGATATTTGCAAGGATGGTGGAATTATAAAGAGAGTTGTCGAGAAAGGTGAACAACATATAGGACCTCCTGGCGACTTGGATGAAGTTAGAGGTATGTGGGGAACTATATATGCAGAAATGTTCTATCCATTTTGACTGACGAGTACAATTCCAATATTTTGGAATCCTTGAATTGATTCATTGCGTAATGCTGTATTTGTGGAAGAATGATGATTGGTCTTTCTGGCAGTGAACTATACTGCAATGATAGATGATGGAGCGATTATTGCGAAAACCCCTGAAGAGGGGTTCGAGTTTTATGTCAAAGATGGTAATTTTGGCACATTGGTTGAGATGTTTATGATAACTACTTTTTTCTTTGTTCCCCTTATGGACACATATTTCTTAAAACCTGCTGTATTTGCTTCTTTTAGGTCATCTCTGTCCAGCATTGCCAAAAGCAGTGAAGACTATGAAGAAAGGGGAGAAAGTAAATTTAATTGTTCAGCCTCAGTGTAGGTCTTCCCGTTTACTTTTCTTCTACTGAACTTTCTTTCCTTTGCTTGTTGGAGCAGTTGGGGTCTCTTTCACTAAATTCTCTGTTGTACAGATCTGAAAATGATGTTTTGGAGTCAGATCATAGATTTGTTGAAACTACAATGCAAATAATTTCTTTAACAAAATTTATGGAATGCACAATTATTCAAAATGCTGCTTAAATCAGAACTTATATGGTTTATAGGTAGCTATAATCTATTGCAGTAGAAGTCAGAAAACCTTTTGTGAGATGTTGTGCCTATTGTCCTTAGGAATTTTTTATGTCATTGAGATTCAATTATAGCAAAGCGTAGGTAGTTAAAGATATCTGTTCCATTAGTAGATGATAGAGAAATTGTCTTGAGTTTATAATTTGGTATTTACTTTTGGATTGTCTTAGATGCCTTGGAAGATGACGAGAAAGATTCAGATTCCAATGCTTACTCTCCTTCCATCCCGCGAAACTCTATTTTGAGGATTGATTTGGAGCTGGTGTCCTTAAAGCCTGTAATAGATGTCAGCGGTGATTCAAAAGTTCTGAAGAAGATCTTGCAAGAAGGGGAAGGTTCTGTCACTGCAGATGAAAGTGCTTCTGTAACTGGTAAGTAGTTGTAAGCAAGTGGGATTTTTTGAGAAGTATCAGCACACTTAACTATATTGATAAAGATGTTACACGTAGAATTTAGGTAGGTTGGAACAAATGAAGAACTGTATTCTTTATACTTTGTGATCGTAAAATACTGTTAAAATTGAAAAGAAAATGTTATAAAAGAGCCATAAAACCAGCAATGCTTTATGGATAGGAGTGTTGAGGCACTAACTATGAACACAAACAGAAAATGAGGGCAGTAGAAATGAGAATGAGAGGGATGTGTGGACACACTAGACTAGAAAGAAAAAGTAATAAATTGGAAAAAAAGTAGGGATAGTCCCAATAGATGAGAAAATGAGAGAATATAGTTAAAGTGGTTTGGACATATGATATGCACTAGTACAATATATAGAAAATAGAGAATTATTAGCTCAAATTAGAAGGGGATGGAAAAGAACTAAAAAGAGCTAAAAAGAAACTATATAAAAAAAGACATAAATTATCTAACATTAAATAAAAATACGTGTTTCAATAGAATGTGATGGCAAGATATGATTTATATAGCCAACCCCACATAGTGGCATAAAGGCGTTGTATCAGCACACTCAAGTTCACTCTGGTAAAAGAAATTTGTTAGCAGGTTAATCAGCTAGTTATCTATCCCCCGTTAGATATTTTGAAGTTTGTTTTTGTCTCCATTACTGCAGTTAGGTATACAGCAATGCTAGAGGATGGTACTGTATTTGAGAAGAAAGGTCTCGATGGTTTGGATCCACTGGAATTTGTTACAGATGAAGGTGAGAGGGCTTTTTATTATTTATTATTTTTTTAATTTTTAAATAATTGTAAAGAAAATCCCCTTGATTTTGGAACCTTTTTTAATCCCCTGGAGCTTGTTCTGTTTGTCTACAGAACAAGTGATTTCTGGGCTAGATCGAGCAGTGATGACAATGACGAAGGGTGAACGTGGATTAGTGACTATAAAACCTGATTACGGATTTGGAGATGCTGAGGTGAAGCAGGATCTTGCAATCCTTCCCCCATGCTCAACCCTAATCTATGAAGTTGAAATGTTAAATTTCACCAGGGTAACCTTCTAGATACTGAAAGTTTAGCATCTTTTGGAACGTTTTCACAATTCTGACATTGCAATACTCATGATCATCATCATAATGCTGCTAGTCACCTTTCAGGAACAGTTGCTATGTTCTTTTGAATTCCCAAAAAGGAGGGGAAGAAAAAAAACCATTGCTTGTTCTATTACTTTCTGATTAAATAAATAACGGAATTTGTAGATGGGTTGAGTTTCACCTAGAAAGCTAGTTTGCCTTAAGTGCTGTAGCATTGTAATTCAGTATATGTCCATGCTTTGCAGCGGATATAATTTGATCTGAATGCAATTTTTTAGTTTATTTCAATTTCTCTTTGAGATGTTCTGCTTCCGTGGATTGTTCTTTTGATTAATCTCATGCCCTTAACTACTTGTCCTCATGGGAGAAAAGGAAAAAGCACCATGGGAAATGAATGGACAGGAGAGGATAGAAGCAGCTAAGAGGAAGAAAGAAGAAGGCAATATATTATTTAAAAATGAAAAGTATCAAAGAGCTGGAAAGAAGTATGATAAGGTATAATATTTAATGATTTCATTTCAAAATTGTGTACTTGGGCCCTAATTTGTGAAATTCAGAATGTGTGCTCTATATTTCCTTCCAGGCTATGGGCTTTGTTGGTGAAGATGTATCATTCAGTGATGATGATCTAAAGCTAGTCCAGTCATTGAGGATCTTATGCTGGTTGAATGGTGCTGCTTGTAGTCTCAAGCTGAAAGATTTCCAGGAAGCAGTCAGGCTATGCTCAGAGGTGAGTTTTAAGGCAAGATACGTCTTTCTACTTTTTAAGTCAAAATTCTCGCTCTCTATTTATTTATTATTTTTTTTTTTAAATTGTCTTCTTGTGGAAACCATCCTCCAAACGGCCTTTAAGATTGGAGGTTTTTCACTGGCATTCTTTGAATGTTAATCATGTGAAGAACAAATTATTCTAATTTCTTTAGCACATGCAGCTGCTATGTTTTGGTGAATTGATAATGGATTTAGTTGTTTGATAAATTATTTGCTGAGATAGCAGGATCTACGATAGAACATATGAACCAGCCATGGAGATTTTCATTTTTCCCTTCTCCAATTTCTAGAGAATAGTGGAAATATCTCTGGTCTCTACTTCAGCCTTCTGTACTATGGAATGCATATTTTGCAATAATCTGAAATTTTAGTTGCATTAAGGGGTATGCTGCTCGACAATATTAACAAATAGTGGTGGTTATTAGGTCCTCAATGTTGAATCCTGCAATGGAAAAGCTTTGTACAGGCAGGCCCAGGCTTATATGGAAACTGCAGATCTACACATGGCTAAATTGGACATTATGAAAGCACTGGAAACTGAACCGCAAAACAGGTATACATTCAATTGTCTAGGTAATTCTATTCATTTTGGGATTTTTCAATCTTTCCTGTCTTCATTCATATGTCTCTTGTTTTCCCTTTGGTTAATTTGAAATTTGGCCTCTTGTTATGTATCTCAGGGAGGTGAAGCTGCTGCATAAGAATCTGAAACAACTTCAGGCTGAGAGTGACAAGAGTGATGCACAGATTTACACAACCATGTTTTCACGCATGACAAAGGACAGTTCTCCAGCAACAAAGGTTAGTAGTTTCTGCTTTCTGCTTATGTTTTTGACCTTGAATTGGATAGGATATGGAGGCCTCATCTTCTAACTCCTGGAAGTTAGTATCAAACAATAAAGTAAGAATCAGATGAAGGGTGCTAGGATACGAATGACCAAAACCTGTATGCAATGGTATTACCAAAATTAGCGGAGCCCTCTAAAAAGTAACTAGCTTAGACTTTTTATGGGGCACTTTTCCATTGATGGAGGTTCTTTTAAAGATATCTGTGATTTTTAATTTAAGTTTAACCATAGGAAAGATTACATGATGCGAGGCTTGGTAGTAAGACACTGTTTTCTGTTTTTCAGAGATTGAAGATTGACAAAGTGGGAGAGAGTAAGATGATGGAAGAGGTGATAGCAATGGAATTGGAAAAGAGTGCTGTAAATTCACAGCTTACTGATGAGGAAATAGTGGTTGATTCTTGTTGATTTGTACAATGTGTTTGTTTAGTTAAATTTTTTTTATTTTTGGTAACATATGCCTGATATGCAAACAAACATTCAGGCGTACATCTAGGACGTCAACTTGGTGGTGCTTGCAGGAGTAGGTATGCCCATGATGTAAGAGTCACGGGTAGTCTGACCTCTTCCTTTAAAAATTCAGAACGCAGTTGATGAAGCTTCAATAGTCATTCAATTATAAACCATACCACTTCAAGAAAATCAACTACCCTTGTCACTTTTTTCTTCAATGTACACCTAAAATAATAATACAGTATCTACGCGCCATCTAGTTGAGTAAAATATAGGAATATTATTTTTTTAAAAAAAAAAATTAAATAAATATTGATAATTTGAGGGAGATTCTAAGAATACTGAAATTGATATTATAGTTATCGACTTTGAAGTTAATATTCAAAATGTTGATTTCAGTAAAATTAAAAGAAAGTTTTACACATTAATATTTTTTTAATTTTATCAAGTTTTTTGGAAAAAACTCCTACCAAGTCCATGCTTTGCCCTAAAGGTTCGTTGACAAAATAATCATTTTCTTTGTCATCTGTGGTCTTGGTTGTTCGGGACCGTTCCCCATCTTTCTTGATGAGGAAAGCAATCCACAAGCTTCTGCATCTGGCAGATAGTCCAGTGGGAATTTTCTTGCTTGGACTATTATCTGACGGAGAAGATGCGTGGCATTCTGATCTACAAGATTGGGGGTGCTTATAAATCACTTTTTAAAATATATATATATATATATATATATATATATATATATATATTTAATCTTTTGAAATAATAGTTATTAGATAAAAAATATATTAATATTTTTTTAAAATAATAATTGTGAGATAAAAAACATATTAGAAAATATAAAAGTGTAAAAGTGTTGCGTATAGATTATATTTCAAAATTAGTTTTTGAAAGTATATTTTGAAATATTGTATACAATGTTTCTTTTTTATTAATAGTTTAAAATATGTTTTAAATTGAAATATTATATAAATTATAAATTTGAAAACGAGGTTTAAAATATGATTTGAAATATTATTTGGAATTGATAGTTTGAAATGTGTTTTGAATTTACAAATTTAAAAACATATTTTTAATTAAAATATTGTATGAATTAAAAGACTAAAATGTATATTTTTAATTAAAAATTTATAAGGTTATAATTAAAACATTAAAATATAAAAATAAAATAATAAAGAGTATATGTATTTTAAAACTTTAGGCTACGTTTGGACAAATGATTCTCATTTGTAAATAAAAAAATTCTCAAACAAAAATAAATTATCCAAACACATTTTTATTTTAAAATTTAGAATTCAAATTTTCTCACTCAAATTCCTCTCACATAATTTTAAAAATTTTTTCGTTCTTATTTTTTCCCGCCAAAATACTTTTTACATCAACAAATACCCACCAAAATTTTCACATATTCTAATACAACTTTTTCTATTTACAAATAAAATTACCTTGTCCAAACGGACCCTTAATATTCGGTACACAAATTGCGTTTTGTGATTCATTTCAAAATATTTTTAAAAAATATTAAATATATAATATTTTATACGTTAAAAAGAATATTTGAGATGAAAATAAAAAATAAAAAAATAACTGTGCAGAACGTTAAACAGCGCAAAACTAAATTGCAATCCATTCGGTCCTTGAGACATGTAAAATACTAAAATGTCATACTAATGAATAGCGAAGGAGTAAATGGCTGTAGGCTATAGTTGTCAGAATCCCGATCCGATCCCACCGATTCTACGATTTTACGATTCTAACTTACTAAAACGATCCCGATTCTAATTACGATTCTACCTTATTATATAAATAAAATATAATTAAATTTACTCAAAAAAAACTTTCTATATCTAATTAAAATTAAGATATATACTAATATAAATAATTTAATTGGTTTAATCATACTTTTATTAGATTTTAACAATAAATAAATAAATTGGACATAAATCTTTGCCTTAACTAACAACTAAAATATTGAAAAAATCATATAAAATGTTATACGAAATAAAAATTGAAATAAAATCATTTAATTATAAATTATACATGAATTTTCTACATATCCATTTATATATTGATTAATAATTATTTTAAAAAGAATTTATAAATTATATTTTCTCATTTTTTGTAGAATCTTACGATTCTACAATCCGATCCCACCGATACGATTCTGTTACTCTAAATCGATTTTGTGTAGAATTTCGATTTTATAAACTATGGCGGTAGCCTGAGGATGTTGTGTTTGTCATTGTCGATTTTTCGTCAGTACTTACGTAATCACAACAATATAGTTACCGAGTCTTTGTCAGAAGACTCAGGACATTAATTCAACTTGCTCAGTGTCACTTCCTTGTGTCATTCATGCCCATGATTGTCTACTTTAATCTTATTCTAAGTGGTCATAATTTGGCTGCTCAGGATTTTCGCCATGACTTTGCTGAACAATCAATGAGAAATAATATTTATAATAATTCTTTTATAATTATTTTTCATAATAATTGATATAACAAATATTAAAAATAAAATTATTTATTATTATTTTATATTTTTTTTAAAAAATAATAAGTGTATTTTGTCTTTTTATATTTATCACATTAATCACTATGAAATAAAAAGGTCATTTGAGATTAGATGAATAATAGCTTGTTATTTTTAAGAAAGATAACTTCTAAAATAGTTTATGACATATTGACCAATGATCTTTTTAGTCTTTTATTTTTAAAATAAAAATAAGTAATTTTTTATATTTTATAAATGTACTATTTTAATCATTCGTCACTATTTTGTCACTATTTAATTATTATTCTATCACTATTTTTATACTATTCTGTCACACTTTTAATAGAAAAATAAAATAATATATTTATGAAATGTACAATTTTAACAGAAAAATAAAATAATATATTTATGAAATGTGAGGGAAGAATTAAAAAGATTATGGACTAATATGAGTGGGATTATTTTGGGTTATATCTCTCTAAGGACGTGGCATAGGAAAAAATATATATTGATTTCGCCATCTGATTGTTGCAAAGGATGGTTCAACGCCGGAACTGTGAATATGACATGTAAGGTGTCAGACTATCAGCTGATGAAATCAAAGCCAAGGCCTCTAAGAATTGTTTTTTTTTCTAAAAGGCCTCTCAGAATTCAAAGCAGGATTTCTGCATCCAATATTAGACTACATTACAGTAAGTTTTACCCTGCCAAGTGAAAAGAAAAAAAAAATGGAAAAACATGTTAGACCAAGCTCAAAAGGAGAGCAGCATTTGTTCTCCAGGCAATCTTTCTGCTTCAATCTATTTTTGCTGCTTGTACTTGTACAAACTTGTGCAAACTTTGTTGGCGCTGGTTCAATAGTTAAGTCTCTTCCAGGATTTCGAGGACCTCTGCCTTTTGAATTAGAAACTGGGTGAGCTGCAGAACATTATGACAGTTGTTGCACTAGTGGTTTACTTAGTTCGGTTTGGGGTAGAAAAGTATTGATTTGGTGGGTTTTGTGCTTGTTTGATTGTGCCATGCAAGGTATATTGGGGTTGATGAATCAGAGGATGTACAGCTCTTCTATTACTTTACCAAGTCAGAATCTAATCTTGAAACCGACCCTCTTGTGCTTTGGTTGACTGGAGGCCCTGGTTGCACTTCACTTTCTGGGCTAGCTTATGAGATAGGTAAGGCTCTTGTCTGATAATGTTTCTGTATATGAAATGAGTAGTGTGAAAAACTTCCCACCCTGCACCTGTTCCTCCATTATGAATCTGAAATTGATCATTTCTTGCTTTCTCTGATGATGGGGTTATTGTTTTTGGTAGTCTACCATTTTTATTGGTATCGGAAGTTGATAATCTTGAAATCTGGAAAGGGTTTGAAAACAAATGACCTCTGTCATGAAGTGCGATTCCGGCAGAGTTATGGTATCCAAGTTCTGCTAAAATAAGCTTGTTTGTATCTGAATCAGATAAAAAAACTCTTCACCCAAGGATCACAAATTACTTCTTTTTAACTTTGTTGTCCGATATTTACAAGATGTTCAGTCGGACATGCTGAGGAAATAGCAAAGTTAATTTTAGTTCGTTGCATTGATCAAGGTTTGTGCATACATAAATTAGCCAATTTCTACATTGGTAATTTTTTAAACATAAAAAAGTTTTCGATTCTTGGAGTTTGGGCAAGCACATAATTATCGCAACATTTTTAATCACTATGTTATGTATGGACTATGTAGTTGATTAAAGTAGCATGCAACATCACACCAAGTCATAAACTAGGGAAATTTTCAGGGCCAATAAAATTCAAGCAAGTGCTCTACGATGGGAGTTTGCCCAAGTTGGAATTGAATCCCTATTCTTGGACCAAGGTAAATAAAGATTATTTTTTCTTGGTCTAAAAATGTCAATACTTTAGGATTTGAGTTGTGCAAGATTGAGAATAATGCATTCTTACTTGTTAGGCTGCAAGCATAATCTTTGTAGATTGGCCAGTAGGAACTGGATTTTCATATGCCAGGACTGCTAAAGCTTCTCATTCTACTGAGTTACAAGCTTGTGATCAAGCCTATGAATTCCTTAGGAAGGTACGTACTATATACCTACTGCAGTAATTTTCTGAATCATCATACTTTGATCACATAGTGTTAGACATTGGTGGCACCACAATGCACATGGAATTATAACATCTGCAACTGCCACCATTAATTGATTGGTTATTAGTTTGTTGTATTTTAACCATTGATAACTCTACAGTGGCTAGTTAATCACCCTGAATTCATTTCAAATCCCGTCTATGTTGGTGGAGACTCATACTCAGGCTTCCCAGTTCCAATTGTTACTCAACTTATATCAAATGGTAAGACATTAAGAGCCTTGTTCTCTATGTAGATGCTCGAACCTATTTATGGACACCTATGTTAGACTCTAAGAATCATGAGTGACATTGCATAACTTTATACTGTGCTCTTAATCTTATGTTGAATGTCAAAAAATGTTAAGCAGAGCTTTACAGGAAGTAACATAGTTTCATTTTATTAAGTTTATTAGGTAAATGTTAGATTCTTTATGCCTTTCTTGTGTTACTCTTTGAAACCTAGAAATTCTTACAGTGAAGAGTATAATCAATGGTTTAATGCCTTAAACAGAAAAAAGAACTGTTATAGGATACATGTGTTCTAAAACTTACTATAATGATGCAAAATGCAGGAAATGAGGCCGGAATTGAGCCAAAGATTGATCTTAAGGTTTGTACATTTCTTAACCTTCTCTTTCTCTTTAGTCTAGCTGAGCACAATTTTAATTTATAAACTTGGGCGAAAGTTTTCCATAATGAGCTTGGAACTGAGACTTTGCAATTGCTTATAAAGTGTGCCACATTTCTTGAATTCTGTTTGGCGATTGGCAATCATTATGTCCCCCTTGTTCTTATTTGCACTTCAACAAGATGTCACATTTCTTATTTACATTTCTAAGATGTGGGAGCCATCAAATGATTTCAGGGTTACTTACTGGGAAACCCAGCGACAACTCCAGGTGATGGAAACTATAGAGTCCCTATTGCCCATGGGCTGGGGCTAATTTCTGATGAGCTCTACGAGGTGGGATGATCTTTCAATTCCTACCAGTCATTCAAGACTTCCTGGCTATTTTGTTCTGCTTAATTACCATGTTGTTTATTATTTGCAGTCATTGAAGATTAACTGTGAAGGAGAATATCAATTTACGAACTCCAGTAATGTTCTCTGCTTACAATATATGGAGACATACAATCAGGTAAGGAAACCATTTTCTCAACAGCTTTCATACTAGTCTGTTTCACAAATTATTCAGTAAGGAAATCCCCTAATATGTCCGTCCCTGAAAAGAAATCTTAGAAAAAAGGGGAATAAAGATGCCAAATGATGAGATAAAATGTATGCTCCTGCAGTTGCTTAGTGGTGTTAACCATGCACATATCCTGGAGCCTGAATGTCCTTTTGCTTCGCCAAAGCCAAACAAGAAATCTGGTGAAAGAAGATCCACTATTGAAATGTTCCCTGACAAAATTGAAGAGCTCAAAATTCTGGATTCTACTCCAATTACATGTCGTGTAAGATACTTACATCATTACGAAATCCCTTGTACAATGAATTCATTAGCATGTTTTCTATTATAAATCATGTATTTGTCCATGTGTTACCATGATAGATGGATGGATATAGGCTGGTTTATTATTGGGCTAATGACGAGACTGTCCGGGAGGCCCTCCATATACGGAAGGTATATAACCTTTAGTAGTAAAGACTTGCTTTGATTTGTACACAAGTGTTTATACATTCATGTTATCTTTGATCATGTGTTATATCTGTGTTGTTGGGCATAATCACATGGCAGGGCAGCATTGGTGAGTGGATACGATGCAACTATGGCTTGTCATACACAAGGACTGTTATTAGTGCCGTACCATACCATGCTAACCTCAGCATTAAAGGTTACCGATCTCTTGTATACAGGTTGGATTAGCATGCATGCATTAAAATAAATCAGTTGGCAAATTCATTTATGTGGTAGAGTTGGTATATTCATTTCGATCAATGTTACTGATAGTAAAATTTTGTAATGCAGTGGCGACCATGATCTACTTGAACCACATTTAGCCACTCAAGCATGGATAAAATCTTTAAATTACCAAATCATTGATGATTGGAGACAATGGACTGTTGGAGGACAAGTTGCTGGGTATAGTTGAAAATTACATTATTTGTTATTTTTTCTTGTATGAATACTCTGAAAGAAACTAAGATAGAGTTCTGGCTTTTGGTGCATAACGCAGTTATACAAGGACTTATGCCAATAAGATGACATTTGCAACAGTAAAGGCAAGATATTCTTCCTTTTTAGCACGATCTCATAGTCAAACTCGAAAAGTTTCTGGAGACTAACTTCCTACGCATATGGTTTGCTTAACAGGGAGGGGGCCATACTGCTCCTGAGTACAAGCCTGCAGAATGTCAAGCCCTGTTTAAAAGGTGGATATCTTCTCAACCTCTCTGATCAATTGGCAGATGTCCTGCATCCATCTTTGTTCATCCTTTAGCTGCTGAAACTTCCAGTACAAGTTTAAGATATGCCTTTAATAGAAGAAATGCTGCACTATCCAAGCATGTCGAGTAAGTAATGAATAAAATGTAATTGAAACACGTCGTTCTTGTACGTTGGTACAGAATATTTAAGAAGAATGATCAAATGATATTCCTCGATTGATACCCTGCTTTGTGCAGTCAATTATGAACTCCAAGTGTATATTAGTTCAAGAGAAGTTCCCATAAAGCTAAAAGGATCTGTGTATCCAGGATTGCTATAGGTAGATCGCCTACTCTCCCCCCAGGAGGTTGTTAAAAATGGAAAGAATCGCATTCATCCACAAGGCTGATCTATGTGGCTCCGTTTGAATGTGGTTATCCATAAATGGCATCCACCGGGAGGGCCTTCATCCTTTCTATATTTGACACTGAAAAATCAGAGTGATCCAAATCTTTCACTGAATTTCACACTTTTTTCTGTAGTAAATGTGGTCCTCTCACCTATAAAGGGTTTCCCAGAATACATTAAGCCGAGCAACAAATATAACTTAGAAGATTGCATATTGAACCTCTTCTGATATATAATTATTACTACGTGTTACGAATGAACGGCCCAGCATATCTTGCGAGCAAATGGGTGATCATCTTGGAAGTTAACATCTTCAAATTAATAGAAAGACCCACGATAATCAGCTTCTGACTCAACATGATCTTACTTATTTAAGGTTGAAAACAATATCTATTGGTATCAAGTATGCAATGCCAAACGAATGAAAATGTTTTCCTTCCATGATGTGGCCTTCGCTACAGAAGTCATATAGTTGGGTAAAGATGATCAAAAGCAAATTCAGTCATTGAGGGTCTTTTACGTCGGTGGAATGAATGCTGATGCTTGACATCTCAAACTAAATGATTTCCAGCTAACTGTCGGGCTATGCTCAGTGCCCCAAGGGGTTTGTTACTCAAAACAATATCAAGTGATCATTAGGTCCTGAATGTAGAATCCTCCAAGGTGAAAACTGAAAACTTCGCATGGGCGAGCCGAAGAGTATGAGGAAACTGCAGAAGTGCAGATTCATCTTTACTCGGCTGAATTGGACATAAAAAGAAAGCATGGAAACCGAAGCTCAAAACGTAACAGGTGTACATGAGACTGTGTAGACTAGTATATTCATTTGGGTTTTCAGTCTTTCTCTTTTCGTATCTACTGGGTAACACGTAGTAGTCTTTTTTCTGTTTTCATTTTTACATCTTCGGTTCTTAACAGCAAGATGCTTCCTGTTTCCCAGGGATGTTGTGATTGAGGAAATGGAGGACAGCCGATGGAAGAGTTTAGCAATTAAATATGAAAAAAGAGCTGCAACTTCACAGCCTGCTGACGGGGAAATGGTGGTTGACTTGTACAATTATGTACTAAGATGTATGCAACGAGGTAAATGTGCAGGTGTTGATTAAATTTGTTTTTCCCTTTCGTATTTTTCTCGCTGTAGGAAAATGCCAGATTACTTGGCACATTCTGAAGCTTCCACCCAGTAGTTGAATAAAATGTGCACTACAGCAATACCCAGGGTTGGGATCTCCACTCCACGAGGACCATGTCTTTTGGATGGTGTTTCTACCAAATCTTTGCTCGTTTATTGAATATTAACTTTTGTGCTTCCTTTTTAGTACTAAATTCGTTCTTGAAGAAAGTGAATAGTGATATTTTATTTTTTTTCCCCGATTTTCATGGATCTAATTTTCTGCACGCAAATGAATTGTTCAGGAGGATGGTTTTACCGGAATCATGATATGTATAGTTTTCCAATAGAACAATAGGGGTGTAAACGAGCAACTACGTTCGGTGTACAATTCCTAAACAAATTTAATTACATGTGTTTATGTTTGTTTGTTAAACTAAACAAATAATAGACGAACAGATTTTATTGTTCGTTTAATAAATGAACCGAACATTAATAGACATGCATTCGGTTCGTTTATTTTTACGAGTAAGTTTGTTTAGTGTTCATGAACAAACCCGTTTAATATTCGTTTAAAATTCATTTATTACTCGTTTATATTAAAATAATAACATTATTCGTTCATTATTCACAAAACGTGATCGTTGTATAGTGGTAAGTATTACGTCTCTAACCCAAGAAACCTGGGTTCAATTAATGAACATATTTTACGAACAAACGAACATAAGCGATTTCAAATATAAATATGAAAATTTAAATGAATGCGAAAACGAACATAAGCGATTTCAAATATAAATATGAAAATTTAAATGAATGCGATCCAATTTTAAATAGTTTTAAAAATAAACGAACAGATCTTGAACAATATCTGTTTGTTTATGTTCAGCTCATTTACCGCCTAACAAGACGAATAGATGCTGAGAGAAAGCAAATCAGAGCAAGGCCAGGGAGAATTCAAAACAGGGCAGCAGATGATGATTTTCAGGCAATCTCTGTTTTTCAAGCTGCTTCTATTTGTGCGAACTTGTTCAAACCTTGCTAAGGCTAGTTCATTAGTTACGTTTCTTCGTGGATTTCAGGGACCTCTACCCTTTTAGAACTAGAAACTGGGTGAGCAGCAGATCATATACATACAAGTAACATTTGCACCGGTGGTGTATTCGCTGACGCAGAAGATGCGTAGCATTCTCATCCCCGAGAATGAGGGTGCTTATAAATCACTTTATAAAATACATTTATTTTTTTTAATTCTTTGAAATAGTAGTTATGAGATTGAGAATATATTAATATTTTTTAAATATTAATTATGAGATAAAAAATATATTAAAAAATGTAAAAGTGTTGCGCATAGATTCAATTTCAAAATATGTTTTTGAAAATATATTTTGAAATATTGTGTAAAATTTTTTTTATTAATGGTTTAAAATGTGTTTTAAATTGAAATATTGTATAGATTACAAATTTAAAAACGTGGTTTGAAATATTATTTGAAATGTCATTTGGAGTGATTGTTTGAAATGTGTTTTGAATTATAAAGACTAAAATGTATATTTGTAATTAAAAATTTATAAGGTGATAATTAAAATATTAAAATTTTAAAATAAAATAATAAAGAGTAGATGTGTTTTAAAACTTTATATTTGGTACACAAAATGCGTTTTGTGATTGATTTTAAAATATTTAAAAAATACTGAATATATAATATCTTACACATTAAAAAGTATATTTGAGATGAAAATAAAAAATAAAAAAATAACTATACACAACGTTGAAATCCATTCAGTCCTTTTTTTTTCCCCTAAATAACGATCATTATATTATTTGTCAAAATTATCACAATATACAATTAAGCTAACTGACTAAGGTTAAATTTAAACTTTATATAAATTCCTTACCAAGAGGCCATCTATTTTAATTTGCCAAAAGTACAAAAATAAAAAGCAACCTTTCTATTTTTAACCATAGTTGTCAGAATCCTAATCCGATTCCATCGATCTTACGATTTTACGATTCAAATTTATTAAAACGATCGCGATCCTAACAACGATCCTACATTTATTATATGAATAAAATATAGTTAAATTTATTCCAAAAAAATTTTCTATATCTAAATAAAATTAAGAATTATCATTATATAAATAACTTAATTAGTTTAATCATACTTTTATTAGATTTTAACAATAAATAAATAAATTGGACATAAATACTCTTTAATCGAAGAAATAACTAAAATATTGAGAAAATTATATAAAATATTATAAGAAATAAAAAATGAAGTAAGATCATTTAATCATAAACTATATATGAATTTTCTATATATCTATTTATATATTAAATAATAATTTTTTTAAAAATAATTTATAAATTATATTTTTTCAAAATTTTTAGGATCTTACGATTCTATGATCTGATCCCACTGATCCAATCCCGCGAACATAAATTTATTCTAAATTAATTTTATGTAGAATCCTAATCTTATAGTCTATGTTTCCGAAAGCAACTTTCCGTCCCCTACTTTCAACTGCCTGTGAATCAAGGATCCTATTCTCTCTTCTGTCCTTCAGAGATGTAAAATGTCATACTAAAGAATAGCGAAGGAGTAAATGGCTGCAGCGTGAGGATGCTGTGTTTGTCATTGTCGATTTTTTCCAGTTGTCCAACAATGTCAGATTAAACTACTTACCTAATAATAATAATAACACTTATAGTATAATAATAATAAGAGTCGGGGATTTCCACGAAATTAGGCACATGTTAATCTTTTAGGGGACGTTTGGTATAAATGGTGGGTTTAGGAATGAAATAGATTTGATAAAAGAAAAGATTTGGAATAGAATAGAATGATAGTAATTATGTTGTTTGGTATTATTTTGTAATGGATTGGAATAGATTTTATATTAAAATTAAAATTTAATATTAATATTATAATAAAGATATTATTATTTTAGATTATATGATATTTAAGAAAATTATATCTTATTCAAAAAATAGTCAAAGTTCATGTCAATTTGTAGAGAAAAATATTTTCTACAAGTTAATGAAATTTGTTTTAAAAAAAAAATGTAAAATGGGGGTTGCAAACCATTAGTGAGTTTGTAACCCCCAGAATATATGGGGCGCGTGTCACATTAATGTTGACAGGCACTTCAACGCTTGTCAGTGTTGGGAATTTGTTTTTTAAAAAAATTTGACTCAAAATTATGTCGTTTTGAGCTCTTTTTCAAAACCTTTCTCCCTAAACCCACCCTTGATACTTTTTCTAAGTCCATCACCCTTAACCAAATACCTATTTTTTCCTCATTCCATTCCAAACTCTTCCCAAACCTACCAAACAAACGCCTCCTTAGTCTTTGTTGGGACATTATTCAACTTGCTCAATGTCGCTTCCTTATGTCATGCCCATGATTATTACTTTTATCTTATGCAAAGTGGACATAATTTGGCGGCTCATGATTTTCGCCTTGACTTTGCTGAATAACCAAAAGAAAAATTATTAATTAGCTAGGCTATTACTTTTGTCAAATAGCAAAAACTTGCGCAGAATGTAAATATTATTTCCTGCTCTCTGGTAATATTATTTTTCTAAAAATTTAAAGTAATATTTAGAAAGAGTAATGATGCACATAATCATCTTTCATAATTACTAATGTGATAAATATAAAAAAATAAAATTTAATTATCATACTCTTTTAAAAAATGTAATATATTAAGAAATAATTTTATTATTTTTTTTTACATTTACCACATTAGTTATTATTATTTCAGTTAAAAATGTATGTTTCAACTTGTCAACCCGTGCCTAAAATTTTCTCATGTTTAATGAAGGGGATCCGGAAAAATAGTATTATAATATAGAAGTATATAAAGATGAGAATGACAATCATTTTATTTTAGAATAATAAGAAAGGTAAAAGTTGATAATCTTTAAGGGACCGAGGGAATATTGTAAAAGAAGCATTGTAGTTGGCGCAAAGTCACTCGTGCTTTTCCTATTATTCATTTGATTGTCATTAATATAACTGATATTTTTCCTTTTTCAAGAAGAAGTTTACTTTTAGAATTTTTGTATTCAAAAAAAATATTTTTCTATATTATACTTATTAATAAGTATGATGCATCATCCTAAATTAAAAAATAAGAATAAAATTGAAAAAATTCTATATTTAATGATACATACTTATCTAAAAATAATTTTTTTTAATAATGTAAAGAGTAGTATAAAAATCCAAAAAAGTACTATTATACACTTTTTAAATCTATTATATATATAACAATGCCTCATGCCCACAATAAATATAATTTTGGCATGTGTACGATTCAATAAGTTTGAATCCAGTTATAACTCTAAAATCCTATAATGAAGTAATTTGACTTGTTATATTTTTCTTATCCAATTTTCTCTAAAAGTTCAATCATAGCATAACATTTATCACCAATTTTTTTTAATTGTTATTTAAAAATATTATTTACTAGCACACATGGCTCTTAATTTAACCTTATTTTATTTTTAAAATGTTTTATTTTCTTTACCGTCATTAACAATTATTATCCTTATTAACTCATTGACAAAAGAGTTTAAATTATCATAATAAAATTTACTCCAATAAAATCACGGTACAAATTTAAATAATTTGATGAACTATTATATTCATATTTTATAAAAGATATTTTGTATGTTTTTTTTAAAGTTTAAATGAGTTTCTTTACTACTTCTCAGTCCCAGAAAAATAGTCCAATTTCAAAACTTTTTCTTGTTCCAAAAACAGAGTATACTTTTAAACTAAATTCCTAAAATATCCTTACTAATAATAATTATATATACTCAAAATTAAAAGGTAAAAATAAAAATATAAAATTATTACATTTAGTGTGCATTACATAAGTTGTACTTAATAATTAATAAAAAGTTACACTTCAACCAAAGTGGACTCTTTTTTTGGGATGGAGGGAGTATTTTTTATTTCATTTGTATCATACTAGTTCTTTTTGAGTTTTATTTTTGTTTTATATGTTAGATAAAAAAGTTTATAAATGTTTTTGAGATAATCCCAAAATGGTCTATCACATATTGATCAATGATTTTTTTTTAATCTTTTACTTTTAAAATAGGAACAAATAGTCTTTCATATTTGATGAATGTACCATTCTGGTTTTCAGTCACTATTTTGTTTGTTTCTCTATTAAAATAGTAATGAAATAGTGTCAGAATAGTGACGAAGGACCAAAAGAATTCATTAATGAGATGTGAGGGCTATTTGTTTCTGTTTTAAAAGTGAGGGATTCTAAACAATAGTTTGTTATTTAAAAGAACGTGGCATAAGAAAAAATATACATTGATTGGAGCATCCAATTATTGCAGAGGATGGTTCAGCGTTGGAACTGTGAATATGATAGTTAAGGTATCAGATGATGAAATCAAAGCCAAGGCCTTCAAGAATTCAAAGCAGGATTTCTGCATCCACTATTAGACTACATTACAGTAAGTTTTACTCTGCCAAGTGAAAAGAAAAAAAAATGGAAAAACATGTTAGACCAAGCTCAAAAGGAGAGCAGCATTTGTTCTTCAGGCAATCTTTTTGCTTTAATCTGTTTTTCCGGCTTGTACTTGTACAAACTTGTGCAAACTTTGTTGGGGCTGGTTCAATAGTTAAGTCTCTTCCAGGATTTCGAGGACCTCTGCCTTTTGAATTAGAAACTGGGTGAGCTGCAGAACATTGTGACAGTTGTTGCACTAGTGGTTTACTTAGTTCGGTTTGGGGTAGAAAAGTATTGATTTGGTGGGTTTTGTGCTTGTTTGATTGTGCCATGCAAGGTATATTGGGGTTGATGAATCAGAGGATGTGCAGCTCTTCTATTACTTTACCAAGTCAGAATCTAATCCTGAAACCGACCCTCTTGTGCTTTGGTTGACTGGAGGCCCTGGTTGCACTACACTTTCTGGGCTAGCTTATGAGATAGGTAAGGTTCTTGTCTGATAATGTTTCTGTATATGAAATGAGTAGTGCGAACAACTTCCAACCCTGCACCTGTTCCTCCATTAGGCATCTGACATCGATCATTTCTTGATTTCTCTGATGCTGGGGTCATTGTTTTTGGTAGTCCACCATTTTTATTGGTATTGGAATTTGATAATCTTCAAATCTGGAAAAGGTTTGAAAACAAATGACCTATGTCATGAAGTGCGATTCCAGCAGAGTTAATGCTATCCAAGTTCTGCTAAAATCAGCTTGTTTGTACCCGGATCTGATAAAAAAACTCTTCAACAAGGATCACAAATTACTTCTTTTTTACTTTGTTGTCCGATATTGACAAGATGTTCAATCAGACATGCTGAGGAAATAGCAAAGTTAATTTTAGTTCGTTGCATTGATCAAGGCCACCTAGAGCTTAAGAAAAACTAAAGTTACTCAAGGTTTGTGCATACATACATAAGCTAATTTCTACATAGGTAATTTTTAAAACAGAAATAAGTGCTTAGTTTTCGGTTTTTGAAGTTTGGACAAGCACATAATTATAGCAACATTTTTAATCACTATGTTATGTATGGACTATGTAGTTGATTAAAGTAGCATGCAACATCACACCAAGTTATAAACTTGGGAAATTTGCAGGGCCAATAAAATTCAAGCAAGTGCTCTACGATGGGAGTTTGCCCAAATTGGAATTGAATCCCTATTCCTGGACCAAGGTAAATAAAGATTATTTTTTCTTGGACTAAAAATGACAATACTTTAGGATTTGAGTTGTGCAAGATTGAGAATAATGCGTTCTTACTTGTTAGGCTGCAAGCATAATCTTTGTAGATTGGCCAGTAGGAACTGGATTTTCATATGCCAGGACTGCTAAAGCTTCTCATTCTACTGACTTACAAGCTTGTGATCAAGCCTATGAATTCCTTAGGAAGGTACGTACTATATACCTACTGCAGTAATGAGCTATTTTCTGAATCATCATACTTTGATCATATAGTGTTAGACATTGGAGGTACCACAATGCACGTGGAATTATAACATCTGCAACTGCCACCATTAATTGGTTGGTTATTAGTTTGTTGCATTTTAACCATTGATAACTCTACAGTGGTTAGTTAATCATCCTGAATTCATTTCAAATCCCGTCTATGTTGGTGGAGACTCATACTCAGGCTTCCCGGTTCCAATTATTACTCAACTTATATCAAATGGTAAGACCTTAAGAGCCTTGTTCTCTATGTAGATGCTCGAACTTATTGATGGACACCTATATTAAACTCTAAGGGTGAGTTTGGACATCACATTTTCATTTGCAAATAAGTAAATTCTCAAATAAAAACAAACTATCCAAACACATTTTTATTTCAAAATTTAAAATTCAAAATTTCCCATTCAAATCCCTATCACATAATTTTAAAAAATATTTTTCCCTCAAAAATACTTTTTGTATCAACAAATACCCACCAAAATTTTCATACATTCCAATACAACTTTTTCCATTTGCAAATAGAAATGCCTTGTCCAAATGCACCCTAAGAAATCATGAGTGAAAGCATATAACTTTATACTGTGCACTTAATCTTAAGTTGAATGGGTTCAAAAAATGTCATGCAGAGCTTTACAGGAAGTTACATAGTTTCATTTTGTTAAGTTTATTATGCAAATGTTAGATTCTTTATGTCTTTCTAGCGTTACTCTTTGAAACCTAGAAATTCTTACAGTGAAGAGTATAAGCAATGGTTTAATGCCTTAAACAGAAAAAAGAACTGTTATAGGATACATGGGTTCTAAAACTTACTATAACAGTATAAAATGCAGGAAATGAGGCCGGAATTGAGCCGAAGATTGATCTTAAGGTTTGTACATTTCTTAACCTTCTCTTTCTTTTTAGTCTAGATGAGCACAATTTTAATTTATAAACTTGGGCCAAAAGTTTCCATAATGAGCTTGGAACTGAGACTTTGCAATTGCTTATCAAGTGTGCCACATTTATTGAATTCATTTAGCAATTGGCAATCATTATGTCCCCCTTGTTCTTATTTGTACTTCAACAAGATGTCACATTTCTTATTTACATTTCTAAGATGTGGGAGCCATCAAATGACTTCAGGGTTACTTATTGGGAAACCCATCGACAACTCTACGTTATCGAAACTATAGAGTCCCTATTGCTCATAGGATGGGGCTAATTTCTGATGAGCTCTACGAGGTTGGATGATCTTTCAATTCCTACCAGTCATTCAAGACTTCCTGGCTACTTTGTTCTGCTTAATTACCATGTTGTTTATTATTTGCAGTCATTGAAGATTAACTGTCAAGGAGAATATCAATTTATCAATTCCAGTAATGTTCTCTGCTTACAATATATGGAGACATACAATCAGGTAAGGAAACCCTTTTCTCCACAGCTTTCATCCTACTCTGTTTCACAAATTATTCAGTAAGGAAATCCCCTAATACGTCCGTCCCTGAAAAGAAATCATAGAAGAAAGGGGAATAAAGCTGCCAAATGATGAGATAAAATGTATGCTCCTGCAGTTGCTTAGTGGTGTTAACCAAGCACATATCCTGGAGCCTGAATGTCCTTTTGCTTCGCCAAAGCCAAACAAGAAATCTGGTGAAAGAAGATCCACTATTGAAATGTTCCCTGACAAAATCGAAGAGCTCAAGATTCTGGATTCTACTCCAATTACATGTCGTGTAAGATACTAACATCATTGTGAAATCCCTTGTACAATGAATTCATTAGCATGTTTGCTATTATAAATCATGTATTTGTCCGTGTGTTACTATGATAGATGGATGGATATAGGCTGGCTTATTATTGGGCTAATGACGAGACTGTCCGGGAGGCCCTCCATATACGGAAGGTATATAACCTTTAGTAGTAAAGACTTGCTTTGATTTGTACACAAGTGTTTATACATTCATGTTATCTTTGATCGTGTGTTTATCTGTGTTTTTGGGCATAATCACATGGCAGGGCAGCATTGGTGAGTGGATACGATGCAACTCTGGCTTGTCATACACAAGGACTGTTATTAGTGCCGTACCATACCATGCTAACCTCAGCATTAAAGGTTACCGATCTCTTGTATACAGGTTGGATTAGTATGCATGCATTAATATAAAGCAGTTGGCAAATTCATTTATGTGGTAGAGTTGGTATATTTATTTGGATCAATGTTACTGATAGTGAAATTTTGTAATGCAGTGGCGACCATGATATGATTGTACCACATTTAGCCACTCAAGCATGGATAAAATCTTTAAATTACCAAATCATTGATGATTGGAGACAATGGACTGTTGGAGGACAAGTTGCTGGGTATAGTTGAAAATTACATTATTTGCTATTTTTTCTTGTATGAATACTCTGAAAGAAACTAAGATAGAGTTCTGGCTTTTGGTGCATAATGCAGTTATACAAGGACTTATGCCAATAAGATGACATTTGCAACAGTAAAGGCAAGATATTCTTCCTTTTTAGCACGATCTCATAGTCAAACTTGAAAAGTTTCTGGAGACTAACTTCCTATGCATATGGTTTACTTAACAGGGAGGGGGTCATACTGCTCCTGAGTACAAGCCTGCTGAATGTCAAGCCCTGTTTAAAAGGTGGATATCTTCTCAACCTCTTTGATCAATTGGCAGATGTCCTGCATACATCTTTGTTCATCCTTGAGCTGCTGAAGCTTCCACTCTTAGCTTGTACAAGTTTAAGATATGCCTTTAATAGAAGAAATGCTGCACTATCCAAGCATGACGAGTATGTAATGAATAAAATGTAATTGAAACATGTCGTTCTTATAAGTTGGTACCGAATATTTAAGAAGAATGATGAAATGATATTCCTTGATTGATACCCTGCTATGTGCAGCATTATGAACTCCAAGTGTACATTAGTTTCAAGAGAAATTCCCATAAAGCTATAGGCAGGTCGCCTACTCTCCCACCAGGAGGTTGTTAAAAGTGGAAAGAATCGCATTCATCCATAAAGCTGATCTATGTGTATCCGTTAGAATGTGGTCATCCATAAATGGCATCCACAGGGAGGGCCTTCATCCTTTCTATATTTGACACTGAAAAATTTGAGTGATCCCAATCTTTGAATGAATTTCACACTTTTTTCTGTAGTAAGTGTGGTTGGAGCTCATAGATGATTCTTCAAAAAATATTTTCAATAAATATTTTCAAGACCAAAAGATATCTTCAAAAAATCATATGAGCTCCAACCTCATCTTGAAAATATTTTTTCACTTCATCAACTTGAATTTCTCCAAAAGAATTTATCAATACCAATAAAATCGATATGATCTACCAAATCAGTGATGTCCCCCATTCAAAAAAATTTTACCTTTTACTTTATTTTCTATAATTTCATCACCAAGTGAATTAATTTCAACCATGTCATCCTTCTCATGACATGTTGAAGATTCAGAATGCTCATAAATTTCAACATCCATGCCCTTCTTTAGTTTTAAGTGAGTAACTTCTTCAAACTCATCCACATTATCAATTATTATTCTCTTCTCGTAGACAATCAACGGTATCAATATTTTTCATTTTAATTGAGCAATCAATAACTTCATTAACAATAATTTTTTCGTCAACAATTTCATCAATCTCACTATAATGTGGAAAAGATACCTCTGGAGCTTCTAACAAGCAAGGATCACCATCATTCTTGTCGTCTCAAATCTCACAGTAAGAAGGCAATAAATACTCAACATCATCATCATTCTCTTCATCTTTTGCAAAAACTATCAAACCAACGCTGGTTTTGATAATTTCCACAATTACCATAATTAGAACATTGAACTTGAGCATTATAATTACCTCTATCATCACTTCTAAAATCAACTTTGTTTTTCTGACTTTTGTCATGATAATATTGTCCACATTGAGAACTTCAATTACAATTTTCATAAGTATTTATAAGGATTCTCTATGCAACTCTTGCTATTTTTGCATCTTTATTTTTTTAGATACATTTGAATGTGCTTTGGACATGAGGTAATGCCTAATTAGTTTTGTTAATTATTGACTTCTTGTGGTTCGTCAAATCTAGGGTCAATAACATGCTATATACCAATGATTTTGAAAAAATCTTCCATCAATTTACGTTAGATTTCAAAATCCTTCTTACTATCAAAGACAAACACTAGGCAAAAAATTGTATTGACAAAATTGATATTGTCCATACAAACCTAGATGTTGGACCCAAAATAATCTAAAAACTAAATAAGACAAGATGGCTCTAAACTCCAAAGGATAGACATGATCTATCCTTGTGCAAAGCAAGCATGGGATTCTCAAATAAAAAAACAGGGCCAGTTCATTCGACATAAATCAAGAAATGTGGAAATTTCCCCATCTTTTCTTCAACAAATGTCATGATAGATTGTGACATGTCTATATTTTTCCGAGTGCTAAACCTAAATCTAAGACTATAAAATTCTACGAGTGGGATTGTCTTGTAAAGATTAGAATTAGACTGTGATTGGGAAGAGATTGAAAATGGAGCATCAACCGAAAATGAGACAGATCATGAACCTGGAGGGAAAAAGCAAGCCCCAGTCCATGACCTCTCTCTCTCTCTCTCTAGATTTCTCTATTAGAGTGTCCCTCTCTCTCTGTTTGTTTGAGGAAGAAGCGAAACAATAAATTTTGCAATGCAAATTTGAGGTTGCTAAAATTCGGAAGGAAATGTTGTTTTGAACTATATAAAGGGATGACAAACTCCCCAGGTTTTGTTTTTGAAGATAAAATAGACAGTGTTAGGCGGAGCATTTACCTGAATTAACGGTCTATCAGGTGCTTTCTACCAGCCAATTGAAAAGGGAATCCATGGATCGTTTATTCAGTGCTGTTACTACAAATTGTTCATTTTGTTGCACAAATTTCTGTGCTTTTTCCCTCATGAAAACTGCATAGCTCGCTATGAGTGCGTGGATCTCTTCCGATGTGCTACAAAGCGAAATAGTGATAAATTTGTTTTGATTACTTCACATAATTTACGAGATTCTTGTTTAAATTGAAGAATTAACTACTTTCAAGGAGTTTGCTTTCTTGGTAAAATTGAAATTTGTTTAGAATTAAATGTCTTATAAATTTTACTTTGAATTTTATAATCTATTTACATAATTTGAAGATATTATATAATATAGATTATAAATGAGTTAGAATAAGAAAAAAAAAATTATAGAACTCAACCAAACATATATAAAAAAAAAATTTAATCCTAAATTAATTCTAATTCTAACAAGGAACCAAACGGACTTTCAATGTAATCTTTTTTATGCTCTTGAAAGTCTCACAAATCATCTCTAATTTAAACAAGCCATGTACTAGATGATGAAGTACCAAAATTTCAAATTACTCAAAAAATTTAGCAGCAGGCAGTTCAAATGCACAAAAAACTAATCTTCTGATCAGTTTTGTTTACAGTTTCAAAGTCCCAGTGTAAATGTGTTTACAAACCAATTTTATGCATCATAAAAACTTTCTTCTTATTTTTTGAAGAACTTAGTATGAAGCCAACTAATGAATAGAAACATTGTTCAGTCAACCTCCACTATTTGGGGGGGAAAGTTAATCAGAAGCATCCAGGGACCAAAAGTATCTTAATGAAGTAAAAACCAGCTAATCTTCTGCACTTCTGCAAGAACAATACATTGCAACAAATGTCACAACAATTTAAAATAGCTTTTAGAGCCATAAATATAACAATTTCAAGGCGTCTAAAGTGTAACAAATTTGAAACCAGTAAATGTTGCGATTAACCTGAGGCAGTTTACTTCATACACAACTTTTGAAGCTATAATTAATTCATAGCATGTACAATCGTGCGAAAGATTGGAACTACTTGTAACTGTAAAATTGCAGCATCCATAGTCTAAAAAGCTAGGGAGACAATTTAGTCGTGGAGGAGATGAGGGCAAACAAGCCTTCACTACTAGAACTTCGTCTTTCATCTCTCAATCAGTAGACAATACATTTGTAGACATGTATGGCCGAATGCAACCATTTACCTGAAGAAAATTCAAATTTTGAATTAAAACAGAGGTACAGATACTGATTTTTGACAGGATATCAAAATGCTCTTATGGCTGAAGGCCGTAAAACTTAGCATGATTTAGAGGTGCTGTGCAAAATTGCAGCCATACAAGAAAACATCATGAGTTCCAAATAACACTTTACAATGAACTCTAAAACTTAGAGAGAACAGTACGGCTGTGTGACCTACAACAGGAGGAATAAACCCAAGAATTAAAAGATAGAGATTTAAATTCTCAATAATTGGTGGGTGTCGAAAACCATCAAAAATAATATTTCTCTGACATAAGTTATGTAGATTCTGTAGATAGTCATGAGAGGGAAATGGATAAGTTCGAGGAAAATGGATAAGTTCGGTAGATTCTGTGGATAGCCGTGCGAGGGAAATGGATAAGTTTGATAGATTCTGTAGATAGCTATGAGAGGGGATAAGTTCGGTAGATTCTGTAGATAACAGTGAAAGGGAAATGGAGAGGTTGTATTATGAAACTAAACAAAATTAATTGAGACAAACAAACAAACAAATTAAATAACAAATTAAAAATATGAGAAAAAATAAATATGGAGAAGCTTCCAATTGATTTCTTGAATTGATCATTGACTCAAAAGATAAGTTTTTTTATCTTGAATAAATTGGTTATAGTTGTTGAAGATCTGTCTTCTAACCACCAATCTATTCTTACTTTTTTGATAATTGAGTAAGAGCATTAATATTTAAAAAAACCCAATTACTAATCAATAAACCCGAAAACGCATTATTTATTTAAATTAGATTATATATTTTCATAACATACCATCTAAGATGTTGATTACCTTTCAATGTTATTATTTGTTACTTGAATTAGAATTAATTAATTATTTTAAATGACTATCTATCGAATTCAACAATCAAATAATATAATAAAATATAAAAAATATATAAATACTCAAGAATAAAAAAAATTATCAAAACTTTATAATTGTTAAAATCAAATCTCAATTAATCTTGATTTCGTTGAAAGAAAAGAGTTTAGGTGGATATAATAAAAGAAAGCAAAATACAAAATGCGGCTGCTTTCTGTCTTTCCCGTGCGACTTTTGTGCCCAAGTTACGGCTGTCCCCTTCTATATTTCTTTTGCCGAATCCCTTACGTTTTTTTTCTCTGTTTGCGGCCGTCTTTTGTCTTCTTTTTATATGCATGCGGCTCGTCTCCAGGAAAATATTGATTGCGGCCCTATTTTTCTTCTGGCCGCTGCCCTTTGTTTCCTTCTGTGTTTTTTTTTTTTTTTTTTTGTCGCAAATATGATACGGGCGGCTGCTCTTCAAAAATAAAAGAAACCCCAGAAGATTTAGTTAAGAGATATATTTTTTTTATTTGTTTATTTTTTTTAAGAATACTTCACCCTAATTATTAATTATAAAAATAATTAATATTCATATAAATAAGTTTTTTAATCAACTAAAACACAAAGAAATTGACTTAATAAATATGTAATTATACATTCAATCAATAATCAAGAAATAGCATCCAAAAAAATTCGTTGAATGAACACCTCATTTCATCCGTACAACTGCCCAGAATAACCACACACACAATTGACAGATAAGTTGACATTTAAATATCGACAAGTTAGTATTCCATTGCAAGGATGGGATGTGAATTATTTTTGTTAATAATTTGTTAAACACATATTATTAAAAGTTTAAAAAAAATTAAAAAGAAATTATTAAACAATTAAAATTAATTAATCGTATGAAAGAATTTGTTGAATAAAGTATACGAATTCATATATTGTGGTAAGAAAAATATTTTAAAATAAAACTAATAAATAATGATTATAATTTTAAAAAATAGTATAAAATGTAAAACTCTAAATCATAAACTTTTTGCATATAAACCGTAAAACTAATTGTACTTTGACTTCTATCATATATTTAATGATACATACTTAACTAAAAATGATTTTTTTTAATAATAAGGAGTAGTATAAAAATCCAAAAAAAGTACTATTATACACTTTTTAAATCTATTATATATATATATAACAATGTCCCATACTGACAATAAATATAATTTTGCCATGTGTACAATTTAATGGTCTTAAATTCAGTTATATCTCTTATGACTCAGTTTCAAAATTCTATAATGAAACAATTTGACTTGCTCTATTTTTCTTATCCAATTTTCTCTAAAAGTTCAATCATAGCATAACATTTATCACTAATTTTTTTAATTGTTATCTTACAATATCATTTACCAAATATTTCACAAAATTTTTTCCTTTTAAACCACTATTACTAGCATAGGTCTTAATTTTAACCTTATTTTATTTTTAAAATGTTTTATTTTCTTTTTTGTCATTAACAGTTATTATCCTTATTAACGCATCAACAAAAAGTTTAAATCATCATAATAAAATTTACTCTAATAAAATCATGGTACAAATTTAAAAAAAATCGATGAACTCTTATATTCATATTTTATAAGAGATATTTTGTATTTTTTTTAAAAGTTTAAATGAGTTTCTTTACTACTCTTTTATTCTAGAAAAAGAGTCCAATTTGAAAACTTTTTCTTATCCTAAAAAAGAGTCTACTTTTAAACCAATATTTTAAAATATCTTTACTAATAATAATTATGTATATTCAAAATTAAAAAGTAAGAATAAAAGTGTCAAATTATTAGTTTTAATAGTGCATTACATAAGTGATATTTAATAATTAATAAAAAGTTGTATTTTAACCAAGGTGGACTATTTTTTTTGGGATGGAGGGAGTATTTTTTTTTCTTTTTCATTTGTATTATATTAATTCTTTTTCAGTTTTATCTTTGTTATATATGTTAGATAAAAAAAAGTTTATATATGATGTTTTTATCTTTGTTTATATGTGTTTTTTATATATAGATCCTCTAAAATAATTTATTATTATCTATATTATTTAAATTTAATACTGAAATAATAATACTTTTAAACGAAAAATAAGAAATTGTGATTTTAAAATTTAAAATTATAATTATATTTATTCAACAATAATAAGATCTGTGCAATTGCACACGGTAGAATTCTAGTTTGTTTATTAAATTTAAAACTTTTCAATAATTAGTTTAGTCCTTTTCCGAGATTAAATTATATTAATTTGAGCTCTCCACATCGCCTCATCCCTCATCATATATTAACTTGGTCTTTGCCATTAACTATAAACTCCATCTAAAAAAAACTTTTTTTAAAAATCAAAAGAGTTTATTTTCAAATTAAAATTTTAAAATATATTTATTAATAATATTATTTAATGCTTGTAATTAAAAAAATTATAATATTAAGTGCATTGCATATTATTATAATTAATAAAATATTATACTTAATTCGACAGTTCAAGAAGTTATATTTTTCATTAAAACTTACAAGTCAGAACAAAATGAAGATGACGTATTAGACTTTGAAAATTTATTATTATATCTTATCTAAATTAACTAATATCTTTCGGAAGCTCTTTTTTTTTTTTTTTAAACCGACAGAGGAATATTTTAGATAATAAAATAAAAAAGTCATTTGGGAGCAGGTGAATAATAGCTTGTTATTTTAAAGAGCGTGGCATAAGAACAAATATACATTGATTGGAGCATCCAATTGTTGCAGAGGATGGTTCAACGCCGGAACTGTGAATATGATATGTAAGGTATCTGCTGCTGAAATCAAAGCCAAGGCCACCAAGAATTCAAAGCAGGATTTCCGTATCCACTATTAGACTACATTACAGTAAGTTTTACTCTGCCAAGTGAAAAGAAAAAAAAATGGAAAAACATGTTAGACCAAGCTCAAAACGAGAGCAGCATTTGTTCTTCAGGCAATCTTTCTGCTTTAATATGTTTTTGCAGCTTGTACTTGTACAAACTTGTGCAAACGTTGTTGGGGCTGGTTCAATAGTTAAGTCTCTTCCAGGATTTCGAGGACCTCTGCCTTTTGAATTAGAAACTGGGTGAGCTGCAGAACATTGTGACAGTTGTTGCACTAGTGGCTTACTTAGCTCGGTTTGGGGTAGAAAAGTATTGATTTGGTGGGTTTTGTGCTTGTTTGATTGTGCCATGCAAGGTATATTGGGGTTGATGAATCAGAGGATGTGCAGCTCTTCTATTACTTTACCAAGTCAGAATCTAATCCTGAAACGGACCCTCTTGTGCTTTGGTTGACTGGAGGCCCTGGTTGCACTACACTTTCTGGGCTAGCTTATGAGATAGGTAAGGTTCTTGTCTGATAATTTTTCTGAATATGGAATGAGTAGTGTGAACAACTTCCCACCCTGCACCTGTTCCTCCATTATGAATCTGAAATCGATCATTTCTTGCTTTCTCTGATGCTGGGGTCATTGTTTTTGGTAGTCCACCATTTTTATTGGTATTGGAAGTTGATAATCTTGAAATTTGGAAAGGTTTTGAAAACAAATGAAGAAGTGCCATTCCGGCAGAGTTAATGCTATCCAAGTTCTGCTAAAATAAGCTTGTTTGTATCTGGATCTGATAAAAAAACTCTTCACCCAAGCATCACAAGTTATTTCATTTTTACTTTGTTGTCCGATATTTACAAGATGTTCAGTCAGACATGCTGAGGAAATAGCAAAGTTAATTTTAGTTCGTTGCATTGATCAAGGCCACCTAGAGCTTAAGAAAATCTAAAGTTACTCAAGGTTTGTGCATACATACATAAGCCAGTTTCTACATAGGTAATTTTAAAACGGAAATAAGTGATTTGTTTTCGGTTTTTGGAGTTTGGACAAGCACATAATTATAGCAACATTTTTAATCACTATGTTATGTATGGACTATGTAGTTGATTAAAGTAGCATCCAACATCACACCAAGTCATAAACTTGGGAAATTTGCAGGGCCAATAAAATTCAAGCAAGTACTCTACGATGGGAGTTTGCCCGAGTTGGAATTGAATCCCTATTCTTGGACCAAGGTAAATAAAGATTATTTTTTCTTGGACTAAAAATGTCAATACTTTAGGATTTGAGTTGTGCAAGATTGAGAATAATGCGTTCTTACTTGTTAGGCTGCAAGCATAATCTTTGTAGATTGGCCAGTAGGAACTGGATTTTCATATGCCAGGACTGCTAAAGCTTCTCATTCTACTGAGTTACAAGCTTGTGATCAAGCCTATGAATTCCTTAGGAAGGTACGTACTATATACCTACTGCAGTAATGAGCTATTTTCTGAATCATCAAACTTTGATTACATTGGAGGTACCACAATGCACATGGAATTATAACATCTGCAACTGCCACCATTAATTGGTTGGTTACTAGTTTGTTGTATTTTAACCATTGATAACTCTACAGTGGCTAGTTAATCACCCGGAATTCATTTCAAATCCCGTCTATGTTGGTGGAGACTCATACTCAGGCTTCCCAGTTCCAATTATTACTCAACTTATATCAAATGGTAAGACATTAAAAGCCTTGTTCTCTATGTAGATGCTCGAACTTATTGATGGACACCAATATTAGACTCTAAAAAATCATGAGTGACAGCGTATAACTTTATACTGTACGCTTAATCTTATGTTGAATGGGTTGAAAAAATGTCATGCAGAGCTTTACAGGAAGTTACATAGTTTCATTTTATTAAGTTTATTATGCAAATGTTAGATGCTTTGTGTCTTTCTTGCGTTACTCTTTGAAACCTATAAATTCTTACAGTGAAGAGTATATTTAATGCCTTAAACAGAAAAAAGAACTTTTATAGGATACATGGGTTCTAAAACTTACTATAATGGCACAAAATGCAGGAAATGTGGCCGGAATTGAGCCAAAGATTGTTCTTAAGGTTTGAACATTTCTTAACCTTCTCTCTCTCTTTAGTCTAGCTGAGCACAATTTTAATTTACAAACTTGGGCCAAAAGTTTCCATAATGAGCTTGGAACTGAGACTTTGCAATTGCTTACAAAGTGTGCCACATTTACTGAATTCAGTTTAGCAATTGGCAATCATTATGTCCCCCTTGTTCTTATTTGCACTTCAACAAGATATCACATTTCTTATTTACATTTCTAAGATGTGGGAGCCATCAAATGACTTCAGGGTTACTTACTGGGAAACCCAGCGACAACTCTAGGTGATGGAAACTATAAAGTCCCTATTGCTCATGGGATGGGGCTAATTTCTGATGAACTCTACGAGGTTGGATGATCTTTGAATTCCCATCAGTCATTCAAGACTTCCTGGCTATTTTGTTCTGCTTAATTACCATGTTGTTTATTATTTGCAGTCATTGAAGATTAACTGTAAAGGAGAATATCAATTTATCAATTCCAGTAATGTTCTCTGCTTACAATATATGGAGACATACAATCAGGTAAGGAAACCGTTTTATAAACATCTTTCGTACTAGTCTGTTTCACAAATTATTCAATAAGGAAATCCCCTAATACGTCCGTCCCTGAAAAGAAATCTTAGAAAAAAGGGGAATAAAGCTGCCCAATGATGAGATAAAATGTATGCTCCTGCAGTTGCTTAGTGGTGTTAACCAAGCACATATCCTGGAGCCTGAATGTCCTTTTGCTTCGCCAAAGCCAAACAAGAAATCTGGTGAAAGAATATCCACTATTGAAATGTTCCCTGACAAAATCAAAGAGCTCAAAATTCTGGATTCTACTCCAATTACATGTCGTGTAAGATACTAACATCATTGTGAAATCCCTTGTACAATGAATTCATTAGCATGTTTGCTATTATAAATCATGTATTTGTCCATGTGTTACTATGATAGATGGATGGATATAGACTGGTTTATTATTGGGCTAATGACGAGAGTGTCCAAGAGGCCCTCCATATACAGAAGGTATATAACTTTTAGTTGTAAAGACTTGCTTTGATTTGTACACAAATGTTTATACATTCATGTTATCTTTGATTATGTGTTTATCTGTGTTTTTGGGCATAATCACATGGCAGGGCAGCATTGGTGAGTGGATACGATGCAACTATGGCTTGTCATACACAAGGACAGTTATTAGTGCTGTACCATACCATGCTAACCTCAGCATTAAAGGTTACCGATCTCTTGTATACAGGTTGGATTAGTATGCATGCATTATTATAAAGCAGTTGGCGAATTCATTTATGTGGTAGAATTGGTATATTCATTTGGATCAATGTTGCTGATAGTAAAATTTTGTAATGCAGTGGCGACCATGATATACTTGAACCACATTTAGCCACTCAAGCATGGATAAAATCTTTAAATTACCAAATCATTGATGATTGGAGACAATGGACTGTTGGAGGACAAGTTGCTGGGTATAGTTGAAAATTACATCATCAGCTATTTTTTCTTGTATGAATACTCTGAAAGAAACTAAGATAGAGTTCTGGCTTTTGGTGCATAATGCAGTTATACAAGGACTTATGCCAATAAGATGACATTTGCAACAGTAAAGGCAAGATATTCTTCCTTTTTAGCACGATCTCATAGTCAAACTTGAAAAGTTTCTGGAGACTAACTTCCTATGCATATGGTTTACTTAACAGGGAGGGGGTCATACTGCTCCTGAGTACAAGCCTGCTGAATGTCAAGCCCTGTTTAAAAGGTGGATATCTTCTCAACCTCTCTGATCAATTGGCAGATGTCCTGCATAAATGTTTGTTCCTCCTTGAGCTGCTGAAGCTTCCACTCTTAGCTTGTAAAAGTTTAAGGTATGCCTTTAATAGAAGAAATGCTGCACTATCGAAGCATGACGAGTTAGTTATGAATAAAATGTAATTGAAACACGTCGTTCTTGTACGTTGGTACAGAATATTTAAGAAGAATGATCAAATGATATTCCTCGATTGATACCCTGCTATGTGCGGTCAATTATGAACTCCAAGTGTATATTAGTTTCAAGAGAAGTTCCCATAAAGCTAGAAGGATCTGTGTATCCGGGATTGCTATAGGCAGGTCGCCTACTCTCCCACCAGGATGTTGTTAAAAATGGAAAGGATCGCATTCATCCACAAAGCTGATCTACGTGGCTCCGTTAGAATGTGGTTATCCACTTATCCATAAATGGCATCCACAGGGTGGGCCTTCATCCTTTCTATATTTGACACAGAAAAATCTGAGTGATCCAAATCTTTGAATGAATTTCACACTTTTTTTCTGTAGTAAATGTGGTCCTCTCCCCTCTAAGGCTCTAATGAGTTTCCCAAAATACATTAAGCCGAGTAACAAATATAACTTGAAGATTGCATAGTGATCCCCTTCTGATATATACTTATTACTACGTGTTACGAATGAAGAGCCCAGCATACCTTGCAGGCAAATGGGTGATCATCTTGAGAGTTAACATCTTCAAATTAATCGAAAGATCCACGATAATCAGCTTCTGACTCAACATGATCTTACCAATTTAAGGTTGAAAACAATATCTAATGGTATCAGGTGTGCAATGCCAAACGAATGAAAATGTTTTTCTTCCATGATGTGGCCTTCGCTACAGAAGTCATATCGTTGGGTAAAGATGATCAAAAGCAAATCCAGCCATTGAGTGTCTTTTACGACCGTGGAATGAACGCTGACGCTTGACATCTCAAACTAAATGATTTCCTGCTAACTGTCGGGCTATGCTCAGTGTCTCAAGGTGTTTGTTACTCAAAACAATATCAGGAGGTCATTAGGTCCTCAATGTAGAATCCTCGAGGGTGAAAACTGAAAACTGAAAACGTCGCATGGGCGAGCCGAAGAGTATGAGGAAACTGCAGAAGTGCAGATTCATCTATACTCGGCTGAATTGGACATAAAAAGAAAGCATGGAAACCGAAGCTCAAAACGAAACAGGTGTACATGAGACTAGTATATTCATTTGGGTTTTCGTAGCAGTCTTTTTTCTGTTTTCATTTTTACATCTTCGGTTCTTAACAGCAACAAGGTGCTTCCCGTTTCCCAGGGATGTTTTGATTGACGAAATTGAGGACAGCCGATGGAAGAGTTTAGCAATTGAATATGAAAAGAGAGGTGCAACTTCACAGCCTCCTGACGGGGAAATGGTGGTTGACTTGTACAATTATGTACTAAAATGTATGCAATAAGGTAAATGTGCAGGTGTTGATTAAAAGTGTTTTTCCCTTTTGTATTTTTCTCATTGTAGGAAAATGCCAGATATTCTGAAGCTTCCACTCAGTAGCTGAATAAAATGTGTACTACAGCAATACCCAGAGAGGTCCTTGTCTTTTGGTTGGTGTTTCTACCAAGTCTTTGCTCGTTTATTGAACATTAATTTTTGTGCTTCCCTGGCCCTTTTAAGTACTAAATTCATTCGCGAAGAGAGTGAATAATGATATTTTATATTTTCCCGATTTTCATGGATCTAGTTTTCTGCACGCAAATGAATTGTTCAAGGGGGTGGTTTTGCCTGGAATCATGATATGTATAATTTTCCGAAAGAACAAGACTTATAGATGATGAGAGAAAGCAAATCAGAGCAAGGCCACTGAGAATTCAAAACAGGGCGGCAGATGATGATGATTTTCCGGCAATTAGAGGTGTTTAAAACCCCCGATCCGGTCTGGTCCGAAAATTTTCATGAACAAAATTTGGCTGTATTTCATGAACAAAACTATGAAATCCCTCATTTTCAACATGGCTAAAAGGTAATTCATCAATCATTATCATTATAGCCAATGCCCTCCTAGATTTTTCTTGATCAAATATAGGTATAGAAGATTTCATTTCCACCACTTTCAATTTTTTGTTTGATTTATAGAATGGAGACTTCCCACATCTAATTAGATGATTAGCTAAAGAACTAGTACCCAAGTTACTTGAACAAAATATCACATTCTGACAATAAACACATGATGCTCTTCGCTCATTTTTAGAGAAACCTTCAAGAATATTATAATGGCTCCAAACCCATGATTTACGAATTTCAAGCTTACCCACACTTTGGGTAGTACTTTTACCCTCTTGGGTGCTTGAAGTTTGATTTCTCGTGAGAATTCCAAATTGCTCACTGCTCTCAGCTGTCATACGAATATAATCTCTCCAGTGCTTGACATCTAAAACAAAATAGGCACAACACACCATAGCCAAACTTTCAGCTCCAAACTGCTCCAAACTATCAAAAGCACGATTCTAAATCAAAACACAACCTAATAGCACAATTCTACAAAAAGAACACAAAGAACAAGCTGTAGCACAATGATTCACAGGAAATACCATACTAAAAGCAAAATATGCACTTTACTACTTGGCCAACAAACTACAAAAAAGAAGTTGTGAATCAAATCTTTCACCCAGTTGTAGTAATCACAATGTCAATTACTCTACTCAAGTACTACAACTTACTTACCAGCACAACAGTTAAATTCACAAAACTGTTAGGGATATCTAAACTCCTATATTCTTCAAACAAAAAGGGAAAATGGATCTACTCAAGTTATTTATACAAACAGAGTAAAACATTCAGGCATGCACATAAATAAGAGAAACAGCAAAGAATAAACTCAATATAACAGTAAGAAATTTACTTCCATTAGCCAAAAGGAAAGACAGGTAACAGAATCTCTTTCATATCCTCAGCATAATAAAGATGGGATAGTTTGGGCGACGAGAAGGGATTGACATCAATTGCAATAATAAATATGCAAAAATGTATTCCCAAAGCAGAAAATTAAAGTTGACATTAAGAACTGGATCAGAAATTTCAATCTCGAAGAGGCACATGAACTTAAGAAAAATAAAACCACACCAACTTGGCATAGAAAAGGAAAAAAAAGCAGCACCCCATAATCTTTTTGCACATCTAAGAACTACTCGGTCAAAAAGAATTGCACAAGAAAGTCATGAACTAAGCCACTTGCTGAAAAGGTTATCATCCTTTTTAATTTCCAGCCCAAGAAAAAACAGAGGGATTTATGCTTTTCAGGATAAGAAGCCACCACCAATTAATCATCATCATCAACAAACATCGTATCCTACAAGGCTCATATGTGTACTCCAAACTACATGTATATCCATGCATCAATCATGCACCGTCAGCCCCATCATTGATCACTCTTTCATGCGTTCAAGCATTACACTGTTCTGCTATCGTGGACCTTCTGTTTCGTATGCCACCATCAATTCTACATGATTTTACTTTAACAAGATTAATATTTCAAGGTTGATATATCCCTCCATTTTTATGATCAGCTTGTGAATCCAAAAATACTGTGACCGTGATTTTTCAGCTATGATTGTTCAGGTTCCTTGACCGGATTAGCCCACTGAACATCACATTCAAAAGAATCTTGACATTTCGCTAGAGGAAAAAGAAATACCAAAGAAAATCAAAACAAGTAAACGAAAAGAACAAACCCAACAACCTCCATAAACCCCATCGATCATTACGGCAGGAGGAATAATTAGGAGAATTAACGTAGAAATGAAAAGAAATTTTTTTGCATATTTTACCTCCGTTAGTCTTGTCCACCTCCAAAAGTATGGATCGAATTTGCAGGCGAAGATGATTCTAGATTGCTCGATTTCAAAAGCTTTCAGTCTCCTGGCAACTTTATTCCTTGCTGGAGCGCCGGATGTTCTCGGACGAGACGAAGTAGGGAAGAAGTTGTAAAGAATTTAGAATGAGGGGAATTAAGGATTTTTGGTGGGTTCCTCGGGGTTTTGAAATTAGAGATATCTTTGAGTAAATAAGAAGAAGGAGAAGAAGAGGAAGACAACGTCGACCGCAGGAATGAAGTTTGCTGAGCTATGTCAGGGAGAGGGACGGCGGCTGGAAATCTGGACTGCAAATTGGTTGGAAACGAAGGAAGTCTGAAAATCTAAAAATAGTGATCGGTTTCATTTCGGATCGATCCGTCGATCCGATCCGATCTAATTAATTAAAAAATCGTTCCTACTTAATCCGATCCGATCCGATCCGCGGGTTAAAGTTGAACAGTCCTACCGGCAATCTGTGTTTGCTGCTTTTATTTGTGCAAACTTGTTCAAACCTTGCTAAGGCTGGTTCATTAGTTACGTTTCTTCCTGGATTTCAGGGACCTCTACCCTTTGAACTCGAAACTGGGTGAGCAGCCGATCATATACACACAAGTAACACTTGCACTGGTGGTGTATTCGCTGACGCAAAAGATGCGTAGCTTTCTCATCCCCAAGATTGAGGGTGATTATAAATCACTTACTAAAATTCTTTTTTTTTTTTTTTGAAATAGTAGTTATGAGATAGAAAATATATTGATATTTTTTGAAGTAGTAATTGTGAGATAAAAAATATTTTAGAAAATGTAAAAGTGTTGTGTATAGATTCAATTTCAAAATATGCTTTTGAAATTATATTTTGAAATATTGTGTAAATTTTTTTTTTATTAATAGTTTCAAATGTGTTTTGAACTGAAATATTATATAGATTACAAATTTAAAAACGTGGTTTGAAATTTTATTTGGATTGATAGTTTGAAATGTGTTTTGAATTATAAATGTTGAAAATTGAGAGAAAAAAATAAATAGTTGTATTTTCTGAATATTTGTGTAATATAATTCTGTATAAGCGTCCTATAAATATAGAAATGAAATATGCATATAAGAAAACTAAATATTGCCTAATTATGACTAAATACTGTCTAACATATTTATAAGGAATATTTTAAATATATTCTAATATAATATATTTATAAAAGAATATTCTGAGTATATTTTAACATTTACTGAGGGAGCAAACTTGAGTCTAAAAAAAATCAAAAAAGCGGCTAGGGGATGATGGAATTAGAAGTGGCAAATAAGACAAGATTAGCAAACAGATCGGGCGAATAACATATCAAAATACAATTGGCAACAAATACCAAGATTTGAAAACAATAGATCGAAGCATAATTTACAATAAACATCAAGATTTGGGCAGGTCGAGGCCAAAAGAATATGAAACAAAATGGATCACAAATCTGGAATCTAATTGAATAAACAAAAAAAACAAAAATGTGAAACGACCAAGTGTGGCCCAAAAAGAGAGACGAAATCGGCTGGCCCGCACAACAAACAAATAACGGAAGGGTTTGGACCCACATTGCCAATTTTTTTTTTATTTTTTTCCTTAGGAGGTATCCCCACTTTCACTGGCCAACAGGATTCCCAAACTCTCACAAATTGTTGCCAAGTGATCTAAGCCCTGGGGCCACATTGCCAATTTGAAACTTCCAAATTAGGCCAAAAGCCGAAATCGGCTGGCCCGCACACAAACAAATAACGGATGGCTCTGCGCAAAAAAACAAATTGATGAAGCTTGGCTGCAAACAATCAAGAGAAAAATTGATTTGGCCGAAGATGCTTTGCCCAGAAAAAAAAACAAAACAAAATTATCACAGCAAGTAAAATTGATTTTTGGAACCAAGCTTAGCCAAAATCAAGCTGTATGCAGGCTGGTTTTTTTTTTTTTTTTTTTTTTTGGACAGAAGCTCTGATACTATGTTGGAATTTAAGAGAAAAAAAATAGTTGTATTTTTTGAATTTACACCTAATATAATTCGGTACAATCGTCATATAATATATATATATATATATATATATATATATATATATATATAAACTAAATATTATCTAATTATGACTAAATATTGCATAACATATTTATAAGGAATATTTTGAATATATTATAATATAACATATTTATAAAGGAATATTTTAAATATATTCTAATAATAAAGACTAAAATGTATATTTTTAATTAAAATTTATAAGATGATAATTAAAATATTAAAATGTAAAAATAAAATAACATAGTAGATGTATTTTAAAACTTTATATTTGGTACACAAAATGCGTTTTGTGATTTACTTTAAAATATTTAAAAAATACTGAATATATAACATTTGTTACATTAAAAAGGATATTTGAGATGAAAATAGAAAATAGAAAGTCGGTCATTACTTCTTGGCCAGAAGGCTGCAGAAAAGAAAAAAAAACACTCTTAATAGGGGTGACAAAACTGTGATTACCGTGTGAATTTTTTTTTAATTTAATTTTTTTAGCATATAGCTCTGGAGTTAATCAGATTTCATTCCTGTTTTCGTCTATTTTTGTCCTCCGTCAGGGAGGTTTTGTGTTCTAACTTGGGAGGAAGGTTAAGCACAATGAAAAGCAACGTCAGGTCACGCATGGACAGAGTTAGGAGGTGTTTTTCCTGTTGTATCATTGTATGCCAATTGCACAGTGCAAGTAGAGGCCAATAAATTAGAAATTTTGTTTTTCTTAACTAGGTTAGTTAGGAGATTCCGGTCCCATTTAAGTGGGGTTGAAATGCTTTAATCGAAACATACTAGGTTTAGATTAGATGTGTTAGGGCGAGTCTTACATTTTTTATACTCATCAACTTTTTTTATTAAAGTTAATATATATTTTTTTCTGAAAAAAAAAAGATGAAAATAAAAATTTTTAAAAATAACTATACACCACGTTGAAATCCATTCAGTCCTTGAGAGATGTAAAATGTCATACTAAAGAATAGCGAACGAGTAAATGGCTGTAGCGTGAGGATGTTGTGTTTGACATTGTCGATTTTTTGCAGTTTGTCCAACAATGACAGATTAAACTACTTACCTAATAATAATAATAACACTTATAGTATAATAATAACAAGAGTCGGGGATTTCCACGAAATTAGGCACATGTTACTATTAGTCGTTGTGGGGACTGGGGACATTTTTCAACTTGCTCAATGTCATTTCCTTATGTCATGCCTATGATTATCTACTTTAAATCTTATGCAAAGTGGACATAATTTGGCTGCTCATGATTTTCGCCTTAACTTTGCTGAATAACCAAAAGAAAAATTATTAATCAGCTAGGCTATTACTTTTGGCCAAAGAGCAAAAAATTGCGCAGAATGTATATATTATTTCCTGATCTGGTAATATTATTTTTCTATAAATTTAAGGTAATATCTAGAATAAAGTGATTTTGTATAGGGACTAATGTAACAAATATAAAATGTCAAAATTTAATTATCACAATCCTTAAAATATGCAACATATTCAAAAATAATTTTATTTTTTAATACTTATCATATCAATCACTATTATTTCAATTAAAAATTTATGTTCAAACTTGTCAACCTGTGCCTCCAATTTTTTTCATGCTTGATTAAGGGGATCCGGAAAAATAGTATTATAATATAGAAGTATATAAAGATGAGAATGAGAATCATTTTATTTGAGAATAATAAAAAAGGGAAAAGTTGATAATCTTTAAGTGACCGAGGGAATATTGTAAAAGAAGCATTGTAGTTGGCGCAGAATCTCTTGGCTTTTCCTATTATTCACTTGATTGTAATTAAATTTTATAACTGATATTTTTCTTTTTTCAAAAAAAAGTTTTTTTATTCAAAAAATTTATTTTTAAAATATTTTTATATATTATACTTACTAATAATGATGATGTATCATCTAAATTAAAAAATAAAAATAAAATTGAAAAAAATCCTATATTTAATGATACATACTTAACTAAAAATGATTTTTTTAATAATGTAAAGAATAGTTTAAAAACCCAAAAAAGTACTATTATACAATTTTTAAATCTATTATACATATATATATATATATATATGAAACAATGTCCCATACTCATAATAAATATAATTTTGCCATGTGTACAATTTAATAGTCTTAAATTTAGTTATACCTCTTATGACTCAATTTCAAAATTCTATAATGAAACAATTTGACTTGCTCTATTTTTCTTATCCAATTATCTCTAAAAGTTCAATCATAGCATAACATTTATCACTAATTTTTTTAATTGTTATCTTACAATATCATTTACCAAATATTTCACAAAAATTTTTCCTTTTAAACCACTATTACTAGCATACATGTGTCTTAACTTTAACCTTATTTTATTTTTAAAATGTTTTATTTTCTTTTCTGTCATTAACAGTTATTATCCTTATTAATGCATCAACAAAAGAGTTTAAATCATCATAATAAGATTTTTTTTTCTCGAAACGATAGTAGTTTAATATTAATAGAGTGGCACAAAGGCCAATGTACAGAGCCACAAGGGTTTAGAGTTTCGTGGCGTCATGAAAAAAACAATATAACCCACGAAACAGCGCCAAAGGGCAAAAGCCCACGAGGGGCAAGAAAAAGCAAATGAAATCATGGTAAAAATTTAAAAAATTTGATGAACTCTTATATTCATATTTTATAAGAGATATTTTGTATTTTTTTTTAAAAGTTTAAATGAGTTTCTTCACTACTCTCCTATTCTAGAAAAATAGTCCAATTTGAAAACTTTTTCTTATCCCAAAAAAGAGTCTACTTTTAAACCAATATTTTAAATATTCTTACTAATAATAATTATGTATACTCAAAATTAAAAAGTAAGGATAAAAGTGTAAAATTATTACATTTAGTGGTGCATTACATAAGTGATATCTAATAACTAATAAAAAATTATACTTCAACCAAAGTGGACTCTTCTTTTCGGATGGAGGGAGTATTTTTTTTTTCATTTGTATTATACTAATTCTTTTTCAGTTTTATCTTTGTTATATATGTTAGATAAAAAAGTTTATATATGATGTTTTTATCTTTATTTATATGTGTTTTTTATATATAGATCCTCTAAAATAATTTATTATTACCTATATTATTTAAATTTAATACTGAAGTAATAATACTTTTAAATGAAAAATAAGAAATTGTGATTTTAAAATTTAAAATTATAATTATATTTTTTTCAATAATAATAAGATCTGTGCAATTGCACACGGTAGAATTCTAGTTTGTTTAAATTTAAAACTTTTCAATAATTAGTTGAGTTCTCTTCCGAGATTAAATAATATTAATTTGAGCTCTCCACGTCACCTCATCCCTCATCATATATTAACTTGGTTTTTGCCATTAACTATAAACTCCATCTAATTTTTTTTTTTTTAAAATTCAAAATAGTTTATTTTCAAACTAAAATTTTAAAATATATTTATTAATAATATTATTGAATGCTTGTAATTAAAAAATAAAAATAAAAATAAAAAATTATAATATTAAGTGCATTTGCATATTACAATTAATAAAATATTATACTTAATTCGATAGTTCAAAAAGTTATATTTTTCATTAGAACTTACCATTCGGAACAAAATGAAGTTAACGTATTAGACTTTTTTTTTTTTTTCCAAAAACACACGTAGTTCATTAACATTGGGAATACCCAAACTAACATAATATATAGAGGGTCCATTTAAGACAGAGCCTCAAATAGACAGGCCCTAACATAACTAACTTAATCCAATAGGGTTTGGTTAAGGCAAACCCCTTTACAACGGGACCGGCATAAACCCCAAACAGTGGGACTGGTAAAGAAAACAAAAACCATAACCTGTTGGCCTCTACTGGCATAGCCCTAAGCAAGCACAGAAGAAACGGACTGCAGAAATCCGTGTAGTGCGGCACTGCTTTGGTCGAAACCTCATATCCTTGCGCGGTTTTACGCGATATCTCATCGTACTTGACCCTCTGCCTAAGCTAGAACCCCATCCACATAGTAGGGAAGCCTTGCCAAGAGCAGCATGAAAGTGCCACTGACTTCGAAATCCAACAATCTGACGTCCATGATACCTCCTAGCTTTGCCACCCATACTAGGAACACAAACTCCTTCGTAGGGAAAGCGCCGATACAAGCCCGAAGAAACTACACCGACTGTAACCATTTTAACTTGACCTTTCAATTTTAACAACACGATACTTGAACTTTATAATTTGTAACAATAGTGGCCTATGATTGAAAAAAAGATGAAAATACCCTCCTTAATAAAGCATATAGTTTAAAATTCTAAAATACATTTTTAAAAAGACAAAAAAGATAAAATTTAAGGACAAAAATTTAATAAAATTATTTACACTATATAATAATTTTTTTTAAACTAAAAAAATAAAATTTAAAGATAAAAATTTAATAAAATTTAGAAACAAAATGATAAAAAAAATTGAGGTTAAAAAACAAAGTATCTGTAAAAAAAAAAATTTGTGGTTAAAAAACAAAGTATCATATAATAATTTTTCGCCTTTTTGCATTAAAAATTTTAATAAAATTTAACATAATTTTATTAATTTTTTATCTTTAAATTTTCTTTTCAAAAGTTAATAAAAAAATTAAACTATATTATTTTTTTGTCATTTCTGTCTTTAAGGAGGGTATTTTCGTTTTTTTTTTCAATGAAAGGCCACTATTATTATAAATTGTAAAGTTCAGGTATCGTGTTATTAAAATTGAAAAGTCGGGTCAAAATGGTTACAAACAGCTAAGTTAGGGATATTTTAATATATTATTCCTAAAATAAAAAGGTCATTTGGAAGCAGGTGAATAATAGCTGGTTATTTCAAATAACGTGCGATAAGAAAAAACATGCATTGATTTCACCATCCAATTGTTGCAGAGAATGGTTCAAAGCCAGAACTGAGAATATGACTTGTAAGGTATCAGCTGTTGAAATAAAAGCCAAGGCCTCTAAGAATTCAAAGCAGGATTTCTGCATCCACTATTAGACTACATTACAGTAAGTTTTACTCTGCCAAGTGAAAAGAAAAAAAAAATGGAAAAGCATGTTAGACCAAGCTCAAAACGAGAGCAGCATTTGTTCTTCAGGCAATCTGTCTGCTTTAATCTGTTTTTGCTGCTTGTACTCGTACAAACTTGTTCAAACTTTGTTGGGGCTGGTTCAACAGTTAAGTCTCTTCCAGGATTTCGAGGGCCTCTGCCTTTTGAATTAGAAACTGGGTGAGCTGCAGAACATTATGACAGTTGTTGCACTAGTGGTTTACTTAGTTGGTTTGGGGTAGAAAAGTATTGATTTGTTGGGTTTTGTGCTTGTTTGATTGTGCCATGCAAGGTATATTGGGGTTGATGAATCAGAGGATGTGCAGCTCTTCTATTACTTTACCAAGTCAGAATCTAATCCTGAAACCGACCCTCTTGTGCTTTGGTTGACTGGAGGCCCTGGTTGCACTACACTTTCTGGGCTAGCTTATGAGATAGGTAAGGTTCTTGTCTGATAATTTTTCTGAATATGGAATGAATAGTGTGAACAACTTCCCACCCTGCACCTGTTCCTCCATTATGAATCTGAAATCGATCATTTATTGCTTTCTCTGATGCTGGGGTCATTGTTTTTGGTAGTCCACCATTTTTATTGGTATTGGAAGTTGAAATCTTGAAATTTGGAAAGGTTTTGAAAACAAATGAAGAAGTGCCATTCCGGCAGAGTTAATGCTATCCAAGTTCTGCCAAAATAAGCTTGTTTGTATCTGGATCTGATAAAAGAACTCTTCACCCAAGCATCACAAATTACTTCATTTTTACTTTGTTGTCCGATATTTACAAGATGTTCAGTCAGACATGCTGAGGAAATAACAAAGTTAATTTCAGTTCGTTTCATTGATCAAGGCCATCTAGAATTTAAGAAAAACTAAGTTATCAAGGTTTGTGCATACATACATGAGCCAATTTCTACATAGGTAATTTTTAAAGCAGAAATTAGTGCTTTGTTTTCGGTTTTTGGAGTTTGGACAAGCACATAATTATCGCAACATTTTTAAGCACAATGTTATGTATGGACTATGTTGTTGACTAAAGTAGCATGCAACATCACACCATGCTACTTTAATCAACTACATAGTTCATACATAAAATAGTGATTAAAGTATGGACTATGTACTTGATTAAAGTAGCATCCAACATCACACCATGTTACCACCAGGGAGATGGTCTAGGGTAAGGGGTCGGCTGGTGCGGGAGTCCCGAATTACCAAAAAAAAAAAAAACAAAAATCCATCACACTAAGTCATAAAACTTGGGAAATTTGCAGGGCCAATAAAATTCAAGCAAGTGCTCTACGATGGGAGTTTGCCCAAGTTGGAATTGAATCCCTATTCTTGGACCAAGGTAAATAAAGATTATTTTTTCTTGGACTAAAAATGTCAATTCTTTAGGATTTGAGTTGTGCAAGATTGAGAATAATGCGTTCTTACTTGTTAGGCTGCAAGCATAATCTTTGTAGATTGGCCAGTAGGAACTGGATTTTCATATGCCAGGACTGCTAAAGCTTCTCATTCTACTGAGTTACAAGCTTGTGATCAAGCCTATGAATTCCTTAGGAAGGTACGTACTATATACCTACTGCAGTAATGAGCTATTTTCTGAATCATCATACTTTGATCATATAGTGTTAGACATTGGAGGTACCACAATGCACATGGAATTATAACATCTGCAACTGCCACCATTAATTGGTTGGTTATTAGTTTGTTGTATTTTAACCATTGATAACTCTACAGTGGCTAGTTAATCATCCGGAATTCATTTCAAATCCCGTCTATGTTGGTGGAGACTCATACTCAGGCTTCCCAGTTCCAATTATTACTCAACTTATATCAAATGGTAAGACCCTAAGAGCCTTGTTCTCTATGTAGATGCTCGAACTTATCGATGGACACCTATATTTGACTCTAAGAAAATCATGAGTGAAAGCGTATAACTTTGTACTGTGTGCTTAATCTTAAGTTGAATGGGTTCAAAAAATGTCATGCAGAGCTTTACAGGAAGTTGCATAGTTTCATTTTATTAAGTTTATTATGCAAATGTTTGATACTTCATGTCTTTCTTGCGTTACTCTTTGAAACCTAGAAATTCTTACAGTGAAGAGTATAAGCAATGGTTTAATGCCTTAAACGGAAAAAAGAACTGTTATAGGATACATGCGTTCTAAAACTTACTATAATGGTGCAAAATGCAGGAAATGAGGCTGGAATTGAGCCCAAGATTGATCTTAAGGTTTGTACATTTCTTAACCTTCTCTTTCGCTTTAGTCTAGCAGAGCACAATTTTAATTTATAAACTTGGGCCAAAAGTTTCCATAATGAGCTTGGAACTGAGACTTTGCAATTGCTTATAAAGTGTGCCACATTTATTGAATTCATTTAGCAATTGGCAATCATTATGTCCCCCTTGTTCTTATTTGCACTTCAACAAGATGTCACATTTCTTATTTACAATTCACATTTATCTAAGATGTGGGAGCCATCAAATGACTTCAGGGTTACTTACTGGGAAACCCAGCGACAACTGCAGGTGATGGAAACTATAGAGTCCCTATTGCCCATGGACTGGGGCTAATTTCTAATGAGCTCTACGAGGTGGGATGATCTTTCAATTCCTACCAGTCATTCAAGACTTCCTGGCTATTTTGTTCTGCTTAATTACCATGTTGTTTATTATTTGCAGTCATTGAAGATTAACTGTAAAGGAGAATATCAATTTACGAACTCCAGTAATGTTCTCTGCTTACAATATATGGAGACATACGATCAGGTAAGGAAACCGTTTTCTCAACAGCTTTCATACTAGTCTGTTTCACAAATTATTCAGTAAGGAAATCCCCTAATACGTCCGTCCCTGAAAAGAAATCTTAGAAAAAAGGGGAATAAAGCTGCCTGATGATGAGATAAAATGTATGCTCCTGCAGTTGCTTAGTGGTGTTAACCAAGCACAGATCCTGGAGCCTGAATGTCCTTTTGCTTCGCCAAAGCCAAACCAGAAATCTGGTGAAAGAAGATCCACTATTGAAATGTTCCCTGTCAAAATCGAAGAGCTCAAAATTCTGGATTCTACTCCAATTACATGCCGTGTAAGATTCTAACATCATTGTGAAATCCCTTGTACAATGAATTCATTAGCATGTTTGCTATTATAAATCATGTATTTGTCCATGTGTTACTATGATAGATGGATGGATATAGACTGGTTTATTATTGGGCTAATGATGAGACTGTCCGCGAGGCCCTCCATATACGGAAGGTATATAACCTTTAGTAGTAAAGACTTGCTTTGATTTGTACACAAGTGTTTATACATGTTATCTTTGATCATGTGTTTATCTGTGTATTTGGGCATAATCACATGTCAGGGTAGCATTGGTGAGTGGATACGTTGCAACTATGGCTTGTCATACACAAGGACAGTTATTAGTGCTGTACCATACCATGCTAACCTCAGCATTAAAGGTTACCGATCTCTTGTATACAGGTTGGATTAGTGTGCATGCATTAATATAAAGCAGTTGGCAAATTCATTTATGTGGTAGAGTTGGTATATTCATTTGGATCAATGTTACTGATAGTAAAATTTTGTAATGCAGTGGCGACCATGATATGCTTATACCACATTTAGCCACTCAAGCATGGATAAAATCTTTAAATTACCAAATCATTGATGATTGGAGACAATGGACTGTTGGAGGACAAGTTGCCGGGTATGGTTGAAAATTACATTATTTGCTATTTTTTCTTGTATGAATACTCTGAAAGAAACTAAGATAGAGTTCTGGCTTTGGGTGCATAATGCAGTTATACAAGGACTTATGCCAATAAGATGACATTTGCAACAGTAAAGGCAAGATATTCTTCCTTTTTAGCACGATCTCATAGTCAAACTTGAAAAGTTTCTGGAGACTAACTTCCTATGCATATGGTTTACTTAACAGGGAGGGGGTCATACTGCTCCTGAGTACAAGCCTGCTGAATGTCAAGCCCTGTTTAAAAGGTGGATATCTTCTCAACCTCTCTGATCACTTGGCAGATGTCCTGCATACATCTTTGTTCATCCTTGGGCTGCTGAAGCTTTCGCTCTTAGCTTGTACAACTTTAAGATATGCCTTTAATAGAAGAAATGCTGCACTATCCAAGCATGATGAGTAAGTAATGAATAAAATGTAATTGAAACACGTTGTTCTTGTACGTTGGTACCGAATATTTAAGAAGAATGATCAAATGATATTCCTTGATTGATACCCTGCCATGTGCAGTCAATTATGAACACCAAGCGTATACTAGTTTCAAGAGAAATTCCCATAAAGCTAGAAGGATCTGTGTATCCAAGATTGCTATAGGCAGGTCGCCTACTCTCCCACCAGGAGGTTGTTAAAAGTGGAAAGAATTGCATTCATCCATAAAGCTGATCTATGTGGCTCCGTTAGAATGTGGTTATCCATAAATGGCATCCACCAGGAGGGCCTTCATCCTTTCGATATTTGACACTGAAAAATCAGAGTGATCCAAATCTTTGAATGAATTTCACACTTTTTTTTCTGTAGTAAATGTGGTCCTCTCACCTGTAAAGAGTTTCCCAGAATACATTAAGCCGAGCAACAAATATAACTTGAAGATTGCATAGTGATCCTCTTCTGATATATAATTATTACTGCGTGTCACGAATGAAGAGCCCAGCATACCTTGCAGGCAAATGGGTGATCATCTTGAGAGTTAACATCTTCAAATTAATAGAAAGAGCCACGATAATCAGCTTCTGACTCAACATGATCTTACTAAGGTTGAAAACAATATCTAATGCTATCAAGTGTGCAATGCCACACGAATGAAAATGTTTTTCTTTTGTGATGTGGCCTTCGCTACAGAAGTCATAACGTTGGGTAAAGATGATCAAAAGGAAATCCAGTCATTGAGGGTGTTTTACGACGGTGGAATGAATGCCGATGCTTGACATCTCAAACTAAATGATTTCCAGCTAACCGTTGGGCTATGCTCAGTGCTTCAAGGGGTTTGTTGCTCAAAACAATATCAAGTGATCATTAGGTCCTCAATGTAGAATCCTCGAGGGTGAAAACTGAAAACTTCGCATGGGCGAGCCGAAGAGTTTGAGGAAACTGCAGAAGTGCAGATTCATCTATACTCGGCTGAATTAGACATAAAAAGAAAGGATGGAAACCGAAGCTCAAAACAAAACAGGTGTACATGAGACTTGTAGACTAGTACATTCATTTGGGTTTTCGTAGCAGTCTTTTTTCTGTTTTCATTTTTACATCTTCGGTTTTTAACAGCAACAAGGTGCTTCCCGTTTCCCAGGGATGTTGTGATTGACGAAATGGAGGTCAGCTGATGGAAGAGTTTAGCAATTGAATATGAAAAGAGAGCTGCAACTTCACAGCCTCCTGACGGGGAAATGGTGGTTGACTTGTACAATTATGTACTAACATGTATGCAATACGGTAAATGTGCAGGTGTTGATTAAAAGTGTTTTTCCCTTTTGTATTTTTCTCATTGTAGGAAAATGCCAGATATTCTGAAGCTTCCACCCGGTGGCTGAATAAAATGCGTACCACAACAAAACCCAGAGTTGGGATCTCCACTCCACGAGGACCATGTCTTGGTGTTTCTACCAAGTCTTTGCTCGTTTATTGAATATTAATTTTTTGCTTCCTCGTGGCCCTTTTTAGTACTAAATTCATTCTTGAAGAAAGTGAATGGTGATATTTTATTTTTTCCCGATTTTCATGGATCTAGTTTTCTGCACGCAAATGAATTGTTCAAAAGGGTGGTTTTACCTGGAATCATGATATGTATAATTTTCCGAAAGAACAAGACGAATAGATGATGAGAGAAAGCAAATCAGAGCAAGGCCAGTGAGAATTCAATCTGTGTTTGCTGCCTTTATTTGTGCAAACTTGTTCAAACCATTTACCAAGCTTACGAATTTCTTAGGAAGGTACGCACCGAATACCTAATGCAGTGTCGGACTGTAGACTAGAGGTAGCATGAATCCAGATATGAGAAATCTGCATTTGAAGAATCAAATTGGAGAATGCTAGGAGGATATTACAAGCCCTTTGACCAAAGTGATGTTAATATGCCCTGTGAATTGTGGTATTCTTCTTAAATGATGCGAGAAAGAAAATCAACTACTGCCTCCATTAATTGGCTGGGTAAGAATTTGTGGCATTTTAACCGTTGATTACTTTTCAGTGGCTAGTTGATCACCCCAATTTCATTTCAAATCAAATCTATATTGGAGGAGACTCATACTCAGGCTTAACAGTTCCAATTATTACTCAACTTATATCAAATGGAAAGAATTGAATAGCATGGTTCTTTAAATTCTTTGTGTAGATGCTCTAACTTTCTGATAATACTAAATGGGCTCCTGCACTGTAAGAAATCTCGAGTGAAAGTATATACTTTGTAAATCTGCATGCGTATCTTATGTTAAATAGGTTAGAACAGTGTAAATATGTAATGCAGAGCTTAAGAGGGAAATGAAATAGAAGCTCCCTTGAAGAAAATAAATGTTTCCTATCAAGGTGCTCGAATGAAGAGGAAAGAAAGGATAGCATCTAGTTCCCCTCTCCCTCTCATTTTAATTTGAGTTCATGAACTAGTTAGCAAGTTTGGTTTTATTAATTAAACTATGCAATAAGAGTTTAGATTCTTTATATCTTCCTTGCATTTCTCTGTTCAATGACCTGACACAAGATGAAACCTAGAAATTTGTATAGTGAAGAGTAAATATAATGATTTGTCAAAAGAATAACTAATCTCAAAGGACAAAACCTATAGAAGGGATCTAAAATTTACAATGTTCGTTTGAAATGCAGGAAATGAGGTCGGAATTAACCCAAAGATTGATCTCAAGGTTTGTACTTTTCTAATCCTCTCTCTCTCACTCTAGTCTAGCTGAGCAAGACAAGTCAAAACTTCTACATTAAGGTTGGAATCGAGACTTGGCAATTGTTCATGAAGTGTACTCCATTTCTCAAGCTGTTAAAGCAAATAGCAATCTCTGTGTCACATTGTTCTTATTTATGTTGTATATTTCAAAAGAAAAAAGGCAATCCCACATTGGAAGTGTATAACAATATAGAAGCAATTTATATTGTTTTGTCTTTGAGTGGGCTTGTGACCAAGAGAAAGAGTGGTGGGCTCGCACGCATGAGAGTGGGACAAATTGGGCCAATGCAGGCCAAAACGTTGGATTTTGCCCCCTCCTGCGCGTGGGTTACACACGATTCAGTCCAAGTTTTACTTCCTCTCATTTTAGCCTTTATTTTTTACAGCCTATCTAAAAACCTACAATTACCCATTTTACTTTGTCAAAACCCTATCTTAATTTGACCAAGTAGTTCGTGGGTTTACCCAGTCTTAAGCCTACCGCATGCTGGGGGTTGTTGACCACGTTTACCGCATGCTGGGTTGTTGACCACGTTGTTGTTGACCACGTCGTGCTCCAACGATCTCAACGTGCGTCTGATTTTTCTCAGACTTTGTTGAATTTGGCATTATAAATACTGCCTATTCCGAGCCTCAAAGTACAGTGAAAAATATACGTTGCTTACTCTCTTAAACCTTTCCTCCCTTCTCCCTTCTCCGCTCATACCTTGTTCTGCTGGTTTTATAACCTTCTATCGCTTCCCGCCGCCTCTCGGATAGGGAAGCCTTGTTTTATCCTGGGGAAAAATTTCTAAGCCACAGAAATTGTTTCTTTAGGTCAGTGCATACTTTGCACGACTCAAGAGTGCTCGTCTGTTTTCTGAATATTAGCCGTCTTCTTCAACAATCTAAAGAAACAATATGGCTACTGCTATCACCAACGCAGACGTTGCCAACCCTTCTTCCACCGCAAATGCTACAAACACCGTAGCTACCAATCCTACTCCCGGTACAAACTCTACAACCGGCAATCCAACTAGCCAAACCGAAGTTCCGATTACACAACCCATGCCTGTTCATCTACCCTATGCCAAACCATTCCCAGATGTGTCAAACATTGAGATATTTGCAAGTGAAAACTTCAAACGATGGCAAGAAAGAATTTTCTCCTTACTTGATGTCCATGGTGTTGCACATGCCTTACAAGAAGCCAAACCTACCCCAACTGCTCCTGACAACGTTCAACAATCATGGCTACATGCAAACAAAGTATGTCGTCACACAATTTTGCAGACTCTATCCAACGAACTCTTCGATGTGTTCTGTCCGTACAAAGAAGCTAAGGCAATATGGGACGCCTTAACTAAAAGGTTCACTGCTGAAGATGCCACCAAGCAGAAGTCTGTCGTTGGGAAATTTTATCAATGGCAAATGGTAGAAGAAAAGGAAATCAAAAGTCAGATCAATGAGTATCAAAAGCTTCTCGAAGACTTGAAGGCCGAAGACATCATCCTTCCAGAAAAATTTTCGTGAGCTTATTGATTGAAAAGTGCCGACTCCTGGAGCGACTACAAAAACAGTCTCAAGCACAAACAAAAGTCTTTCACCATCGAGGAGTTGGTCACCCACATCCTCATTGAAGATACCAACAGAAAGGAAACAAAATCTGCCAAAGCTAAAGAACTAGCGTTGAAGGCAAATTTGGTGCAAGGAAGTAGCTCTAATAAAGGTACGAAGTCTAACTCTAAATCTAAGGATTTCAAGCCTAAGAGTACTAACTTTAAGAAAAAGAAAGGCTCTTGTTTTGTGTGTGGTAAGCCAGGACACCATGCTCCTCAATGTCGCAAGAGAATGAAAAATGAAAATCCTCCTAAGGCTAATTTAGCCGAAGGAGATGAAGTTATAGTTGCATTTGTCTCTCAAGTGAACATGGTAGTCAATGCCAATGAGTGGGTGGTAGATTCGGGGGCCACTCGACATGTTTGTGGTAATCGAGAGGCTTTTTCCTCCTACACTTCGGTAGGGGATGAAAATCAAGTAATCTACCTTGGAGACTCTACCACTGCAAAAGTGCATGGCAATGGCAAAGTCCTTCTTAAACTCTCATCGGGAAAGACATTGGCTCTTAACAACGTGTTGCATGTTCCAACTATTAGAGCTAATTTGGTGTCTGTGCGATTACTTGACAAAGCTGGAATAAAAATATTCTTTGAATCCGGGAAAATTGTTATGACTAGAAATAACATGTTTGTAGGCAAGGGCTATAACAATCAGGATTTATATGTACTCTCTATTTCCAATGTTATCAATGAAAATGCATCTGCTTCTTCTGTTTATTTGATTGAGTCATTTTCTTTATGGCATGCAAGATTAGGACATACTAATTTTAGCTATATTAAGAAAATGCAATCACTTGGCTTAATTTCTGGCTTGAGTACAACCAACATAGATAAATGTGAAATTTGTGCTGAAGCAAAAATCACTAAAAAGACTTGTATTTCTGTTGATAGAGAAACAGAATTATTGGCGTTAATACGCACTGATTTAGGTGACTTGAAACAAACTATGACTAGAGGTGGTAAAAGATACTATGTTACTTTTATTGATGATTTCTCTAGGTTTACTAAGTTATATTTACTTAGAAATAAAGATGATGCATATGAGGCCTTTATTTCTTATAAAACTGAAGTAGAAAATCAACTTAGTAGAAAAATTAAAAGAATTAGATCGGATAGAGGGGGTGAATATCTATCACTAAATGAATATTGTGAAAAAGAAGGGATAATTCATGAAGTAACTCCTCCTTATTCACCTGAATCTAATGGTGTAGCTGAAAGGAAAAATAGAACACTTAAAGAAATGATGAACTCTATGTTAATTAGTTCTAATGCACCTCAAAATCTGTGGGGTGAAGCTATTTTATCAGCATGTCACTTGCAAAATAGAATTCCACATAAAAAAACTGGAAAAACACCATATGAGTTGTGGAAAGGTCATGTACCTAATTTAAAATATTTAAAAGTGTGGGGGTGTTTAGCTAAAGTTATGTTGCCTGAACCAAAGAAAAGAAAAATAGGTTCAAAAACATCTGATTGTATGTTTATTGGATATGCTGAACATAGTGCTGCATATAGATTCCTTGTGTTAAAAAGTGATGTGCTTGATTGTAACACTATAATGGAAACAAAGAATGCTGAATTCTTTGAACACATTTTTCCACTTTCTCGAGAAATTTCTCATGCATCTATTGAAAATAATAAAGAAATCAATTCTGATGAGGAATTGAGAAGGAGCAAAAGGCCTAGAAAAGAATACTCTTATGGAAATGATTTTTATACTTATCTTATTGATAATGATCCGTCAACTTTTGACGAAGCGATTTCTTCTTCTGATTCAAAATTTTGGAAAGAAGCTATTAATGATGAAATGAACTCAATTTTGAAAAATAAAACTTGGATTTTAGTTGATTTACCTACTGGTGCAAAACCTATTGGTTGTAAATGGATTTTCAAAAGAAAATATCATCCTGATGGCACAATTGACAAATATAAAGCTCGGTTAGTAGCAAAAGGGATTTCTCAAAAACAATATATTGATTACTTTGATACTTTTGCACCAGTATCAAGGATTTCATCTATTAGAGTTTTATTTGCTTTAGCTTCTATTCACAAACTTTTTATTCATCAAATGGATGTTAAAACACCATTTTTGAATGGAGATATAGAAGAAGAAATTTACATGACACAACTTTGAGGTTGTCTTTGTTCTGACAAGAAAATAAAGTTTGTAAGTTACTAAAATCACTCTATGGCCTAAAACAAGCTCCTAAACAGTGGCATGAGAAATTTGATCAAATATTATTGAGTGATGGTTTTTCATCAATTGAAGTGGACAAATGTGTATATACAAAAACTATAAATAGTGATTATGTGATTCTTTCTTTGTATGTAGATGACATACTCATATTTGGTACTAGTTTGAATGTTATAAATAATACTAAATGTTTCTTATCCTCATATTTTGATATGAAAGATTTGGGTGAAGCCAACGTTATTTTGGGTGTTAAGATCATAAGGAGAAGCGATGGAATTATGTTGTCAGAAAATCATTATACTGAAAAACTTCTTAGGAAGTTTGAAAACTATGATGTGACACCGGTGAGCACTCCTTATGATGCTAACTCCCAATTGAAAAAGAATCGTGGTGATCCAGTTGCTCAGTCTAAATATGCTCAGATTATTGGGAGTCTGTTGCATTTAATGAATTTTACGAGGCCTGATATAGCCTATGCAGTGTGTAGACTGAGTAGATATACTCATAATCCCAATCATGAGCATTGGTCTGCTTTAGTCAGACTAATGAAATATTTGAGAGGAACCATTGATTATGGTATCCTATATAGTGGATTTCCCACTGTATTAGAAGGATACAGTGATGCTAACTGGATCTCTGATTCAGATGAGACTAAATCCACTAGTGGCTATGTATTCACATTTGGTGGTGGTGCAATAGCATGGAAATCATCCAGACAAACTATTATTGCTAGATCCACTATGGAGTCAGAGTTTATAGCTCTCGATTTAGCTGGTTCGGAGGCTGATTGGTTAAGGAACTTCTTAGCAGGAATTCCTATAACCAAGGGGTTAATGCCCCCAGTTCCTATGCATTGCGATTGCCAAGCCGCAATCGCCATAGCGAAAAACAAATCATATAATTGCAAAAACCGACACATGAAATTGAGACATGATGTCGTAAAGCAGCTGCTAAGAGATGGAATAATTTCCATTGATTATGTGAAGTCAGAAGTGAATTTGGCCGATCCTCTGACTAAACCCTTGGGAAGAAAATTAATTCTTCAAACATCGAGGGAATTGGGACTTAAGCCAATAAGCTGTCAATAGAGATGGTAACCCAACCTATGTGATTGGCGATCCCAGGAAATAGGTTCATATGGGTAATAACAAATCTACATTGGCAATGAAACACTTATAACATTGTCCCTTCTATGGTGTGTGTGTTATAACTGCTACTAAATATGAGGTTGAGGTTATAACTCTTAATGAATTCATATTCCTTATGGATAGTGTATTTACAGCAGTATACACTTGATGAATTTACCTATATGAGAGTGGAGTGATGCCGCTCCTATAAGTTTTTGGCTAAAGTCTTTAGAGCTCTCATGAATAAACCAGGCACGCGCATGGCTTATTAGCGCAAAAACGCGTCGAACAGTAAGATAGTGGGGGTAGCATTGATTGATAAGATCTCTATCTTACAAAAATGATTTATCGGTTCATAGAAATTTTACATTTCACCAATAAATCAGTAAGATATATTTTATCAATCTAAGTTTGGTTCATAGTCCAAAAGACACCAAACTAAATGCATTTGCACCCAGACATTCCAGCAGAACAGCTTTATCTCAGTTTTATTCTTTTGAAATTTGTGGGGGATTGTTGTATATTTCAAAAGAAAAAAGGCAATCCCACATTGGAAGTGTATAACAATATAGAAGCAATTTATATTGTTTTGTCTTTGAGTGGGCTTGTGACCAAGAGAAAGAGTGGTGGGCTCGCGCGCATGAGAGTGGGACAAGGGCCAAAACGTTGGATTTGCCCCCCCCTGCGCGTGGGTTACACACGGTCCAGTCCCAGTTTTACTTCCTCTCATTTTAGCCTTTATTTTTTACAGCCTATCTAAAAACCTACAATTACCCATTTTACTTTGTCAAAAATTTGACCAAGTAGTTCGTGGGTTTACCCAGTCTTAATACAGCCTATCTAAAAACCTACAATTACCCATTTTACTTTGTCAAAAATTTGACCAAGTAGTTCGTGGGTTTACCCAGTCTTAAGTCGTGCTCCAACGATCTCAACGTGCGTCTGATTTTTCTCAGACTTTGTTGAATTTGGCATTATAAATACTGCCTATTCCGAGCCTCAAAGTACAGTGAAAAATATACGTTGCTTACTCTCTTAAACCTTTCCTCCCTTCTCCCTTCTCCGCTCATATTTTTTACAGCCTATCTAAAAACCTACAATTACCCATTTTACTTTGTCAAAAATTTGACCAAGTAGTTCGTGGGTTTACCCAGTCTTAATACAGCCTATCTAAAAACCTACAATTACCCATTTTACTTTGTCAAAAATTTGACCAAGTAGTTCGTGGGTTTACCCAGTCTTAAGTCGTGCTCCAACGATCTCAACGTGCGTCTGATTTTTCTCAGACTTTGTTGAATTTGGCATTATAAATACTGCCTATTCCGAGCCTCAAAGTACAGTGAAAAATATACGTTGCTTACTCTCTTAAACCTTTCCTCCCTTCTCCCTTCTCCGCTCATACCTTGTTCTGCTGGTTTTATAACCTTCTTACTGCTCCTGCCGCCCTCAGATAGGGGAAGCCTTGTTTTATCTTGGGGAAAAATTTCTAAGCCACAGAAATTGTTTCTTTAGGTCAGTGCATACTTTGCACGACTCAAGAGTGCTCGTCTGTTTTCTGAATATTAGCCGTCTTCTTCAACAATTTATACTTGCACTTCTAAAGATATTGTATCCAAATGACTTCAGGGTTACTTATTGGGAAACCCAGTGACGACTTCAAGTGATGCAAACTATATGATACCTTTTGCTCATGGGATGGGGCTAATTTCTGATGAACTCTACCAGGTTGGATGATCATTCTCAATACCTTCTAGTCATTCATGATTTTTTTTAGGCATATTGACTGCTTGATTACCGGGGTTTTTTTTACTAAGTTAGTTCTTAATCATTTTGCAGTCCCTGAAGGTCAACTGTAAAGGAGAATATCAAAATATAGATCCTAGTAATGGACTCTGCTCACAATATATGTAGATATACCATCAGGTGAGGAAACCATTTTATCCACAGCTTTTATGCCGCTCTGTTTCAGCAATTATTCAATAAGGATATCTCCTGATACATCCAACCCTGTAAAGAAATCTTAAAAAGAAAAAACTATACCACTTCGCAAAATGGTACGATAAGGTATTGCTCTGCAGTTGACTAGCAATATTGACTATGCGCATATCCTGGAGCCCAATTGTCCTCTTGCTTCGCCAGTGCCAAATAAAATATCTGGTGACAGAAGATCTGCTATTGATATATTCCCTCGAAAAATTCAAGAGCTCGAAATTCCGGATTCTACTTCGACCAAATGTCGCGTAACATATGAATACCATCCTGAAATACCTTATCTAATGAATTCATTTGCATTTTTTCTTTGAAAATCACGTACTTATATATGTGACTATTGTGATAGATGGATGGTTATAGGCTGGTTTATTACTGGGCTAATGACGAGAGTGTCTAGGAGGCCCTCCATTTACAGAAGGTATAGAACCTTTTGCAGTTAAGACTTGGTTTGATTTTGAAACAAGCGTCTGTATGTAGATATTATCTTTTATTATGTTTCTATATGTGCTTTTGGGCATAATCACATGGCAGGGTAGCATTGGTGAGTGGATACGTTGCAACTTTGGTTTGCCATACACAAAGAATGTTTGCAATTCTGTACCATATCATGCTAACCTCAGCATTAAAGGTTACAGATCCCTGATATACAGGTTGGATGAGTATGCATGCATTGTATTCATGTTCCAGAGTTGGTATATTCATGTGGATTAATAGTGATGACACTAAAATTTTGTATGTTAGTGGCGACCATGAGACAATCGAACTACATCTTGCTACTCAGGCGTGGGTAAGATCTCTAAATTACGACATCAATGATGATTGGCGACCATGGAATTTTCAAGACCAAGTCGCTGGGTATGTATAGTTAAGAAGTTTCATTTATAAGAATTATTGTCTGTTTGAAAACTCTGAAAGAAACTGAGATGGAGTTCTGCTCTTCTGTGCATAACGCAGTTACACAAGGACTTATGCCAATAAGATGACTTTTGCAACAGTAAAGGCAAGGAGTTCCTCCATTTTGCTGCTTCAATTCACAATTTCAAGGTAAAAGTTGGAAAAAATTCTGAGGGCTAACTTCCAGTTTCTTGCTGCTTTATTTAACAGGGAGGGGGCCATACTGATCCTGAGTACAAGCCTGCTAAATTTCTAGCCATGTTTAAATGGTGGATATCCTATCAGCCCCTCTAATCAACTGGAAGATCTCCTGTCCTACTTTCATTCTTGAGCTGCACAAACTCCACACTTTACTAGTACAAGAGATGCTTTATTCTAAATGAATGATCAAATGATATTCCTGGATTAAGACTCTGCTCTATCAGTTACTTATGAACTCCCCCTAAATTTGTCTCAATATGTATCGGTTTCTGGAGAAGTTTCATTCGAATCTTGTCTTTCGTTCTCTCCTCAGAAGGGAAAATACTGGAACCAAAAAGCTTTATAGCTGCATTCATCTGGAAAGCTGATCTATATATGAATCTACACTACGTATTTGAATTGGTGGAATGCAGTTGGCTTTCTCAGTAAATGGCAGGTGCAAAATTGTCAATGGGAGGGCTTCTTTCCTTCTATATTTGACAGTGCAAATTGAAAAGTGATTACATTAGTTACATTATTTGAATAAATAATCAGACTACATTTATCACTCTTCTTGTTACGCAAGTAAATGTAAATATCAGGACTCCCCTCACAATAAAGAACAATAACATGAGCTTGGAGGAGAGATTGTAATGCAAATTTCTCCTAGTATGTGTTTTGGCTAATTAAAGAATGAAAACAATATTGAATATATATTTTTCTTAAATCGGCAACAAAGATTGACCTCGAACAGATTAACGAATAAAGTGCAGTCCCGTTTTATACAAGAAACAAAATGCAATGTCAAAAGAAATGATAATAACAAGGCGGGATTTTACAAAATGTTCACGATGGAGATTGGGACAAGTTGTTCTATTCTACTAAAGGGGTTGAAAAAACAAAACCATCACTGTTTTTTGTCTACATACGCTTGCAAGAAACTAAGAGGGCGACTTCTAAGAATAAGAAGACACCACAAAATATTGTCCAAGCAAGGATGATTGCATATTTCCAAAGTCTCATTCTCTAGCCGGCCTTGCCGAGTTGGTTTGTACTTTGTAAGATACATTTGCTACTTTGTTTTCACTTTCTGAAACACATAACCAAATTTTTGAACCAAAATGGCAAAACGGACACGGTTAGGACAGTCTTTATTCGTACTGCTGTTCTTACTAGTTTCTTTCAAGTTTGCAGTGGCGGGTTCAACAATTAAGTTTCTTCCAGGCTTCGAGGGACCACTCCCTTTTGAACTCGAGACCGGGTGAGTGCTTTAGGTTCGCATTCTTTCTACGGTTATGTCCATGATCCTAAGATCAAATTCATAGATTACTGTTCTGGGTCAAAATGAGTTTTGTTATGGCATGATCAGGTATATTGTGGTGGGTGAGTCAGAGGAAGTGCAGCTCTTCTACTACTTTGTAAAATCAGAATCAAATCCTCAAGTGGATCCTCTTGTACTTTGGATGAGTGGAGGCCCTGGTTGCACATCACTGACTGCATTAGCTTATGAATTTGGTAATCTCACTTCTTGCTGGTGCAACTGTCTGAACACTAAAGAAATTAGTTAATGGGACCTTTTTTCCTTCCTGAATGTGAAAAATGAAAACTTTTTTCATTGATTAATAAGGAAGCCTGTATAAATTGAACAGTCCAAGCTCAAAAACTACAGCCAGTACATCAGCTTCCTTTTCCTGTACATCTTGTAGAAAAATTCCAATTTGCAGTGAGATCCTCGGTCTCTTGTGTAGAAGGAAAGTTCCTCCATGAGGCCGCCTTTTCTTTAGTGGACTTCCTTAATTTGGCAGAATATTTTCAAAACAATTATTTTGACCCCGTGAGAGGTAATATGTACGTTGCTGATGAGAAACTCTAGAAAAAACTGTTAACAACCAAATGCTGCAGGACCATTGAAGTTTGAAAAAGTGGATAACACTAGCAGCTTACCCAGATTGGTTTCGAATCCCAATTCATGGACAGAAGTGAGTATGGTCCTCTGTTTTCGTGGTTATGAGTGAATATACTTTGGTATTGAAATTCTAAGCCAAGTTGATTGGCAATAACTGTTTTAGGTGGCAAGCTTTATTTTCCTGGATACGCCAGTTGGTACTGGGTTTTCCTATGCAACAAATTCCGAAGCTGTTAAATCTAATACGATGTTGGCATGTAAAGACGTGGTCGACTTTCTTAGAAAGGTAACCTTCTTCAGTTCATGCGAGTCCAGTCGTTCTGATTCATTTAGGATTCTTTTGTCATCTGAAACTCCATCCTGCTCCCCAGTCAGGCAAGAAGAAGTACGGCCACTTTTTTATTCAAGTGTTTGCATGATTAGTAACCGATTCCCATCACTTCAATGTATTTTGCAGTTTTTGATTGATCACCCTGAGTTCATCTCTAATCCTTTCTATGTCGGTGGAGACTCCTTTGCTGGTCTTATTGTTCCAATTGTTGCCGAACTGATATCCGAGGGTAAAGAATTTCCAGGCCTTGTTTGCATAGATTTCTAGGCAGAATTCACTTATAAAATATCAGGTTTTGAATATTGCTGTCAATTTGTGGTTATAATCTGACATTTCTGTGAGGTCAGTGTCAATTTCCTCTTTTTAATGTGAGTCATCAAACCATTTTTAATAAGTTGTGCCACTAGGTTAGAATGCTCCAATAATTTGTTCTCTTTCACAATGCAGGGAATGGAAAGGGAATTGAGCCACCAATTGATCTTAAGGTTTAATTCTGTATTTCTTGTCCTTCAACTCTCTACTACAAGAACCCAATCATTCCTTAACACCTCTTTATTGGCAAGTAGTAATCATATTGATCAATCTATACCAATAATAAATAACTGATTGCTTGTTCCTTATTTTATCAAGGGGTTTATCTTTTTCTTTTGAAAATTAAGATCTTCAAAATGGCTTCAGGGTTACTTACTTGGCAACCCACTTACAATTCCAACTAATGACAATTATCGAGTGCCAGTTGCTCATGGGATGGGGCTTATTTCTAATGAACTCTATGAGGTGGCGCATTTTTCTGACTTCCCTCATTGTTTCTGACATTCTGTCCTAGTGCTTTACTAGTTCATGATATTAACTGTCTATTAAAGTTCTTCAACAGTCCCTGAAAAGGAATTGTAAAGGAAATTATCAAGACATAGACCCCAGCAACTTACCATGTTCAGATGATGTGAAGGCTTTCTTTCAGGCTAGTGACCATTTTTTTTTGGTAGAGTCCTATGTTTTGTCCTTGGAGATTGCTCGATAGCATTGTAATAAGAGACAATCTTCCACTTTTTGCAGTTACTTAGTAACATTGAATTTGAAAACTTTTTGGAACCATTGTGTACTTTCTATGCACCAAAGCCACAAAACCTCATCTCTGAGGAATCAGTTGAAGAAGAATTCCCAGAGCTGAGACAAGAAAGATTTAAGTGTCGCGTAAGACTTTGGCAAGATCATTAGCTTTGTTCACTTCTAATGTCTTCTTCCTATTATGCTTCATATCACTTGTCTCGACATATCATTTAGGTTTTTCTGCCAATGTTTTTTAGAGTGAGGGATACAAGCTTTCTTATGCATGGTCCAATGATGATATTGTACGCGAGGTCCTCCAGATTCCCAAGGTACCTTCATACCTGCAAGAATGTTTGCTTTCTTATGTGGACACGCTAATCTGAAAAAAGAGAAAGCATTGCATTGTGCAAATCTAATCTTCTGTGTGTGTAACAAAGAGCATGTACAAGTAGATTTATGGTTCATGTTGTGTCTATTTTATAGGGCAGTGTTGGATATTGGCAACGATGCAACCTCAACGTGCCTTTCACCACAACAGTTTGGGATTGTGTTCCATATCATGCAAACCTAAGCAGTAAAGGTTACAGATCTCTGATTTACAGGTTGAGTAGAACTTCAATTCATAATCATTTCTAAGTTGCAACTTCTATTTTCTGAAAAGTACTGAAAAGTACCAATTTTGCGTTACAGTGGTGACCATGACTTGATTGTTCCATACTTAGCTACTCAAGCCTGGATAAAGTCTCTAAATTACACCATCGTCGATGACTGGAGACAATGGCGGGTTCAAGGGCAGGTTGCAGGGTAGGTTGCCAAAACATTTCATTTGCTGTTTTTCCTCACCCAAGGTGAAACCCATCATAAGTAACCTAAGATCAAATTTTTGTCCATGTCATTGTGTAGCTATACGAGGACGTATGCCAACCAGATGACATTTGCTACTGTGAAGGCAAGACCATTCAACTTAATTTTTTCCAATCTGGTTTTCCAGACAACTGTTATCATGTTTGAGGTCTAATCTTTGGCTGGTGCTTACAGGGAGGAGGCCATACTGCTCCTGAATACAGGCCAGTAGAATGCGAGGCCATGTTCAAAAGGTGGATACGTCATGACCCTTTGTAAAAAATTTGGTGCATTTTCCGTGTAACAAAGCATGGCTTCACAGAACCTTGATCGTATGTTTTGATACCTATGTAGAATGTTGGCCAAGTTAGATGTACTGCGTCAATGTTTCTCGAGGTACACGCACAAGTGAAGTCACTGAAGTTTCAGTCAAGATTCTTTCCTTTTTCCTTTTTCCTTTTTTGAAAATTTTTCTTAGGGTGCTCGAAATTCAAATATATCAAAGAAGGTGTGATTCTAATTAATTGATAAATTTTAGCATATCAATTATGAAACTACTTTCAAATGTTGCAAAATACACACAAGAGGGACTGATTTTCGCTAAGATTATTCAATGCACTGGACATCTCGACAAGAAGAAGCACGGTCATTGAAACAGTTGAGGGATGCCGATCGCCGAAAATGGAGCATGGGTAAGCAGTTTCCCGCATTGAACAACTATCGAAATTCATCTGAAATGATCAATTATAATACAAGAAGTGTCAACTATAGCAGCTGTCAAATTCTCAACCAAGATAACATGGCCAAAGTCAAATACAAAAAAACACAAAGCAAAAAAAAAAACAGAGAGAGAGAGATATACAGGAAATGGCCGCATAATAACACGATAAATACCTATTACCTAACCTAATACGAAATTGACACGATGAAATGCAATTAACAAGTTCGCTGAAATCGTCGAATATAATTAACTTGAAAATAAATGGGTCGTAGTTCGTAGACTCCGATGGCACTGACGGGCCGATGCCACTTATTTAACCTATTTAAAAGAATTAGAACTCCGCTAACCCAAATTAAGCAATTTCCTAATTATATGTGAAATCGGGCGCTTATATAGAAATTGAATTTGCAAAGAATCATGGAAATGTTCAATTTGTAATTCTTGTAATTTTGAATATCAAAGACTCTCTAAGGTTAACACTTGTGAAGAATTGTCTGTAAAAGATGGATACCACTGACAAAAAAAAAAAAACAGAGATGAGAAATAAACATGACAATAAAGCCTATCTGTTTTTTCATGTCTTTCCAACCTCTCTGACATAAGTAGGTGCATTAGACTGACAATCAAAGTGGGACAACACGCTAGAGATTCACTCTAAAAATGTCCAAGGATCCAAATGTAAATATATCCCAAAATACAAGAAAGTTTACCAATTCACTGTATGTTCAAAAAAATAAAAATCACCAATTAATAGGAAATATTTTTCTACAAATCGATATGCATTTTGACTATTTTTGGAGTTAAATATGATATTTTTATTTTTCATTAATTGTAATAAGCATTACATAAAGTATTTATTTTTATTTATTAAATTTATTATTACAATTTTTATTAATTTAGAATATATTTTTTATTTTAATTTTTGTGTAATGAAAAATTTATTTTCTATTAATTATTTTAAGTATTTCATATTTAATTTATCGTATTTATTTTTATGTTTTAAGTCTATTATTAAATTTTAATTTTAATGTAATGAAAAAATTTCTATCAATTGTTTTAAGTATTTAATGTATAATAAATAACATTATAAGTTGTATTCTTAATATGAAAAAAATTTAGCTTATTTATTCGAATGGTTTAAGTAAGTATATAACACAATTTTAATTTTAGTGTAATGAACATTTATTAAATTTTAATTTTAATGACGTACGTTTTTTTTAAGTATTTCATATTTAATTTATCGTATTTATTTCATGTTTTTAGTGTATTAGTAAATTTTAATTTTAATGCAATGAAAAATTTTCGATTAAATATTTTTTAGTATTTAATATACGATAATTTTAATTTAATGTATAAGTTGCATTATTAATATAAAAGGAATTTGGTAATAGTTTGGAATATGGTGAAGGAGAGAGAATTAGTGGAGAGAGCTGATGTAGCTGTGGAGCTGACATGGAACTGATATGGCAAAAAAGGCCATGACTTGGGTCAGAGGCTCCTATGGATGCCCTAAGGTTAACACTTAGAGGAATTGTCTGTAAAAGATGGATAACACTCAGACAAAGAAAAGAGACGAGAAATAAAACGTGACAATAAAGCCTATCTGTTTTTTCATGTCTTTCCAACCTCTGACATAAGTAGGTGCATTAGACTTGACAATCAAAGTGGGACAACACGCTCATTTCCATTTAACTAGAGATTCACTCTAAAAAATGTCCAAGGATCCAAATGTAAATATAATCCCAAAATACAAGAAAGTTTACCAATTCACTGTATGGAAGTTTGGGCCCAATATCAGAATAAACATACCACCATATGAACCCAGCAATAGTGGCAAGTCCAACATATGCTGCACCCCCAAATGAAATCACAATCACAATGGAAAAAGAAAATGTAAAATTAAATTTTAATCAGTAATCATCAATGGTTAGTCACAGAGGTTTGATTCGAACAAGTCCATAATTCAGAAAACCCTAATAGACCTAAAAATCCCATCTTCCTCCACTGCTGCAACCTAATATCAGCAACTGCAAGATCAAAAAATATCGTTGAACCCAATTTTTCAATTGGAAAAAAATACCACAACTGATGTATCAAAACAAAGCTAAACACATAACATTCTTAAGAAAAGGAAGAAACAGCAGAAATAAAAAAAATTCTTGTGGATTGCCCAGTGCCCTTGTTCCTGTTTTTAAATTAGCATTACAAGCTAGCAGAAGCTATGACCAGTGGCACACAAAGTACATAAAGAGAACTTTGCAATGGGAAATTCATTGCAAATTAGACATCCAAAGTTGATATCACCCAGCTTCTCTTATCAGTTTAATGTTCATCTTCTGTAGATGTGAGTGTCATCCTCAGATTTAAATTTTCATTTTCCACGATGCATGATAACCATTAAAAGATGCCTTTAGTTCAGAAACAATCTCAATCAGAAGATCTCTCCTCGAGGGTATTTAGAATTTTTCCTCAAATGATGCTAATTGGTAAAATCCTCTGTGAAAGTGGCATAAATTAAACAGCTTAATAGAACAGCTTCTGGGTAGGGAGGAAAAGGAAAAAAGAGAGAACGTTGCCCTATCCGCAGTTCGAAAGACTGACTGAGTATTTGAGTAAGACATTTGAATGCATCATCTTAATCAATAACGGGGACAGTTTTACACTGCAGGGATCAGTCCGAAAGACTCAGAGAGTATTTGGGTAAGACATATGAAGATATGATCTTAATCAATAAAAAACAATCTAACAAATAGAATTGGCAAACCAAAGCCCACTTTGAAATCATCATTAATCTACATCCTCTCTGATACAGATCAGAGGATATCAGCTTTGTATTTCAGATTTTAAATCATCCAAGCACTGCCAAACGGCAATACAGGGCTAACTCAGTATACCAACTGCTGATCAACAGGCACTTCCAACGAAATAAACAATTAAAGTAATACTTCTAAGCTAAAAGAGAGTTCAGGGAAGAGGGATGGGGGGCGGAAAAAAGAAGCTGGTGTCTGAACTCTGAAAGCTTGAAATTCAACTTATTTGGAAGGAAAGAACAAATAACTGAATAAGCAAAACAAAACAAGGTGAAAGGGAGGGACTATTTGACCCATGATAACAAAGAGGCACCTAGAGGCCAGAGTACAGCAAACCAAAAAAATAAATCCAGAAAGAAAGCTTAGGCAAACTGAAATATCAAAATAAATAATTGATATTTTTCTTTCTTTTTTTTTTTTGAAAAATTTTACTTTTAAAACTTTTTTATTCAGAAAATTTTATTTTTAAAATATTTTTCTATATTATACTTATTAATAATGATGATGTATCATCTAAACTTAAAAAATAAGAATAAAATTGAAAAAAAATTCTATCTTTAATGATACATGCTTTACTAAAAATGCTTTTTTTAAATATTGTAAAGGATAGTATAGAAATCCAAAAAAAGTACTACTCTTTACATTATTAAAAAAAATCATTTTTAGTTAAGTATGTATCATTAAATATAGAATTTTTTCAATTTTATTCTTATTTTTTAATTTTAAATGATACATCATCCTTATTAATAAGTTATATATATATAACAATGCCTCTTGCTCAAATAAATAAAACTTTGCCATGTGTATAATTCAATAGTCTTAAATTTAGTTATAACTCTTGTGATTCAATTTCAAAATTCTATAATGAAACAATTTGACTTGCTATACTTTTCTTATCCAATTTTCTCTAAAAGTTCAATCATAGCATAGCATTTATCACTAATTTTTTAAATTATTATTTAATGATATCATTTACCAAATATTTCACAAAAATTGACCCTTTTAAGCCACAATTACTAGCATACACGGTTCTTAATTTCAACCTTATTTTATTTTTAAAATGTTTTATTTTCTTTTTGGTCATTAACAGTTATTATCCTTATTAACGCATCAACAAAATAGTTTAATTTATTGTAATAAAATTTACTCTAATGAAATCATGGTACAAATTTAAATAATTTGATGAACTCTTATATTCATATTTTATAAGAGATATTTTGTATGTTTTTTTTTAAAGTTTAAATGAGTTTCTTTACTACTCACTCATCCTAGAAAAAGAGTCCAATTTGAAAAAAATTTTCTTATCTCAAAAAAATAGTCTACTTTTAAACCAAAATTTTAAAATATCCTTATTAATAATAATTATGTATATTCAAAATTAAAAGTAAGAATAAAATGTAAAATTATTATATTTAGTGGTGCATAATATAAATTGTGCTTAATAACTAATAAAAGTTATACTTTAACTAAGGTAGACTCTTTTTGGGATGCAGAGAGTATTTTTCTTTTATTTGTATTATACTAATTCTTTTTGAGTTTTATCTATGTTTTATATGTTAGATTAAAAAGTTTATACATGTTTTTATCTTTGATTATATATGTGTTTTATATATTTTGTCAATCTGGATTTGTATTCGTTTGTCTTCTAATATAAATCCTATAAAACAATTTATTATTATCTATATTATTTAAATGTAATACTGAAATAATAATATTTTTAAATGAAAAATAAAAAATAATGATTTTAAAATTTTAAATTATAATTACATTTTTTCAACAATAATAAGATATGTGTAATTATACACAGGTAGAACTCTAGTTTGTTTATCAAATTTCAAACTTTTCAATAATTAGTTGAGTCCTTTTTCCGAGATTAAATTATATTAATTTGAGCTCTCCACATTGCCTCATCCCTCATCATATATTACCTTGGTTTTTGCCATTAATTATATTCTCCATCTAAAAAAAACACTTTTTGAAATTTAAAAGAATTTATTTTCAAACTAAAATTTTAAAATATATTTATTAATAATATTATGTAATGCTTGTAATTAAAAAATAAGAATAAAAATAAAAAGTTATAATATTAATTACATTGTATATATAATTAATAAAATATTATACTTAATTCATCATGACAGTTTAAAAAGTTATATTTTTCATTAAAACTTACAATTCGGAACAAAATGAAAATGACATATTAGACTTGGAAAATTATTATTACATCTTATCTAAATTGACTAATACCTTTTTGCATTTTACCTGGATTTTTTCCTTTGCTTCCTTGCTTAGCCCGAAAAAGTACTCTATTCAAAGCAAGGCCTAGGTTGGCTTGTAGAGGGAGAAATTAGCTCATCTGCTAGCTTGCCTTAAAGCAACTAGTCGTATTCGTAAACATCTTGAATATTCTCACGAGCAAATATTGGAGCTGGCTCAAGCCAGTAATTTTTTAACTGACAGAAGAATATTTTAGATAATAAAATAAAGATCTAATATATAAAAATAGTTTGAATTTTACCTATAACAATTATAGTCTAACTTTTCAATTTTAATAATACAATACCTAATTTTTTTAATTTATAACAATTATAACCTCTGTTAGTGTGCCATGAAAAGGTCTGTTAAATTAATTACGTGACTGCCACGTAGCTGCCATGTGGATGCTCAGTCAGCAAAAACAAAAAAAAAATTTCTCTCTGCTTCTACCATTTTGGCCGCCCAAACCTCCATTTTTTCTGCATTTTTCGTTGGATGTTTTCTGCTTTTCCCTGGACTGCAAATCGAGGTTTTGTAAGTAGGATCTTGAAGAACATGTTCTGCAAATCGAGATTTTATGTCCATTTTTGTCCATTTTTTCTGCAATTTCCGTTGGATGTTTTCTGCTTTTCCCTAGACTGAAATGTTGCCATGTTTATGTGTAGGATTATTGACCGACATCAATTTGACCTCATTTCAGCAATTTCACAGCATTCTTCTGTTTTGCATAAACGACTGGGCAGCTCGTTTTTCTTCAGTTTTCTTGCATTTTTCTTGAAGTTCGGAGCTCGGAGAACGAGCAGCTGTAGACTGGAGGAAGTTCGGAACTTAGTGCATCCTTTTTCCCTTGGACAGCTTGTATGCACGGACACGGTGTGTGCATGAAATGTAAAAATTTTTAGGCAGGGCAGCAGGTGAGAAAAATTCAAACCCTCACTTCACAAACTGGAATTTGATGCTCATATTGCTTTCTTATGCTTGTTTTTTTTGATAAGGACTGTTGATTGGGTGTGTTTGGTGCTGTTTAAATTTTATTTTATTTTATTTATTTTTGGGGCCATGATTCATCCTAACTGTATGAATCTTCATGATTTTAACTTTGCACATCATGTGTTTGATGAAATGCCTAAACGAAATTTTCAGTTCCATCGTACGCAATTGAGCACTTGAACATTCTTATTTCACATGTGTAGTGACTGTACTTCTATTTCTCCACACCTGCTCGGTTCTTTTGCTGCATTTTTTGTGCCATAAGGACGATCTGCTGCACCCAAGCACACGCTACACTGAAAAATTGATGTGTGCTTTGCATTTTTTTGCCAAAACTCTGAAAAATTTTAAAGTTTTTGCTGACTGGGCAGCCACGTGGCAGCCACGTCATCAATTTAACAGACTTTTTAACGGCGGACTAACAGAGGCTATAATTGTTACAAATTGAAAAGGTCAGGTACTGTATTGTTAAAATTGAAAGGTGGGGCTATAATTGTTACAAGAGGCAAAGTTCAGGCTATTTTTGTATATTAGGCCTAAAATAAAAAGGTCATTTGGGAGCAGGTGAATAATAGCTTGTTATTTCAAATAACGTGGCATAAGAAAAAATATACATTGATTGGAGCATTAAATTGTTGCAGAGAATGGTTCAACGCCGGAACTGTGAATATGATATGTAAGGTATCAGCTGATGAAATCAAAGCCAAGAATTCAAAGCAGGATTTCTGCATCCACCATTAGACTACATTACAGTAAGTTTTACTCTGCCAAGTGAAAAGAAAAAAAAAATGGAAAATCATGTTAGACCAAGCTCAAAACGAGAGCAGCATTTGTTCTTCAGGCAATCTTTCTGCTTTAATCTGTTTTTGCGGCTTCTACTTGTACAAACTTGTGCCAACTTTGTTGGGGCTGGTTCAATAGTTAAGCCTCTTCCAGGATTTCGAGGACCTCTGCCTTTTGAATTAGAAACTGGGTGAGCTGCAGAACATTGTGACAGTTGTTGCACTAGTGGCTTACTTAGTTCGGTTTGGGGTAGAAATGTATTGATTTGGTGGGTTTTGTACTTGTTTGATTGTGCCAAGCAAGGTATATTGGGGATGATGAATCAGAGGATGTGCAGCTCTTCTATTACTTTACCAAGACAATCTAATCCTGAAACGGACCCTCTTGTGCTTTGGTTGACTGGAGGCCCTGGTTGCACTTCACTTTCTGGGCTAGCTTATGAGATAGGTAAGGTTCTTGTCTGATAATGTTTCTGTATATGAAATGAGTAGTGCGAACAACTTCCCACCCTGCACCTGTTCCTCCATTATGAATCTGACATCGATCATTTCTTGCTTTCTCTGATGCTGGGGTATTGTTTTTGGTAGTCCACCATTTTCATTGGTATTGGAAGTTGATAATCTTGAAATCGGGAAAGGGTTTGAAAACAAATGACCTCTGTCATGAAGTGCGATTCCGGCAGAGTTAATGCTATCATAAGCTTGTTTGTATCTGGATCTGATAAAAAAACTCTTCACCCAAGGATCACAAATTGCTTCTTTTTTACTTTGTAGTCAGATATTTATAAGATGTTCAGTCAGACATGCTGAGGAAATAGCAAAGTTAATTTTAGTTCGTTGCATTGATCAAGGCCACTTAGAGCTTAAGAAAAACTAATTAGTTGCTCAAGGTTTGTGCATACATAAATTAGCCAATTTCTACATAGGTAATTTTTAAAGCAGAAATAAGTGCTTTGTTTTCGGTTTTTGGAGTTTGGACAAGCACATAATTATCGCAACATTTTTAATCACTATTTTATGTATGGACTATGTAGTTGATTCAAGTAGCATGCAACATCACACCGAGTCATAAACTTGGGAAATTTGCAGGGCCAATAAAATTCAAGCAAAAGTGCTCTACGATGGGAGTTTGCCCCAGTTGGAATTGAAGGTACAGTAGGTATAGAACCTTTTGCAGTAAGACTTGGTTTGACTTTGAAACAAGCGTCTGTTTGTAGATGTTATTATCTTTTATTATGTTTCTATATGTGCTTTTGGGCATAATCACATTGCAAGGTAGCATTGGTGACTGGATACGTTGCAACTTTGGTTTGCGATAAAGAATGTTTGGAATTCTGTACCATACCATGCTATAACCTCAGCATTAAAGGTTACCGATCTCTGATATACAGGTTGGATGAGTATGCATGCATTGTATTCATGTTCCAGAGTTGGTATATTCATGTGGATTAATAGTGATGACACTAAAATTTTGTAAGTTAGTGGCAACCATGATACGATCGTACTACATCTTGCTACTCAGGCGTGGATAATATCTCTAAATTACGACATCAACGATGATTGGCGACCATGGAATTTTCAAGACCAAGTCGCTGGGTATGTATAGTTAAGAAGTTTCATTTATAAGAATTATTGTCTGTTTGAAAACTCTGAAAGAAACTGAGATGGAGTTCTGCTCTTCTGTGCATAACGCAGTTACACAAGGACTTATGCCAATAATATGACTTTTGCAACAGTAAAGGCAAGAAAAGTTCCTCCATTTTGCTGCTTCAATTCATAATTTCAAGGTAAAAGTTGGAAAAAATTCTGAGGGCTAACTTCCAGTTTCTTGCTGCTTTATTTAACAGGGAGGGGGCCATACTGCTCCTGAGTACAAGCCTGCTGAATTTCTAGCCGCGTTTAAATGGTGGATACCCTATCAGCCCCTCTAATCAACTGGAAGATCTCCTGTCCTACTGACATTCTTGAGCTGCACAAACTCCACACTTTACTAGTACATGAGATGCTTCATTCTAAATGAATGATCAAATGATATTCCTGGATTAAGACTCTGCTCTATCAGTTACTTATGAACTCCCCCTAAATTTGTCTCAATAGTATCGGTTTCTGGAGAAGTTTCATTCGAATCTTGTCTTTCATTCTCTCCTCAGAAGGGAAAATACTGGAACCAAAAAGCTATATAGCTGCATTCATCTGGAAAGCTGATCTATATATGAATCTACACTGCGTATTTTGAATTGGTGGAATGCAGTTGGCTTTCTCAGTAAATGGCAGGTGCAAAATTGTCAATGGGAGGGCTTCTTTCCTTCTATATTTGACAGTGCAAATTGAAAAGTGATTACATTATTTACATTATTTGAATAAATAATCAGACTACTTTTATCACTCTTCTTGTTACTCAAGCAAATGTAAATATCAGGACTCCCCTCACAATAAAGAACAATAACATGAGCTTGGAGGAGAGATTGTAATGCAAATTTCTCTTACAGCATGTTTGGTTCAAGGGAATTGGCAATTACTTACACTTTATTCCTACCAACTTAGTAATCGAATCTTTCTGTTTGGTTGAAAGGAATTCACTCAGATAATTTCAATTCCTTTAGAAAGCTGAATTGCAATTCAGCCAATTTAGTCCTGAATTGCAATTCCTTGCACCAAGGAATTGGCCAAATTTTTTTTCCAATTTTGCCCTTCTAATTTTATTTAAGAATTGCAATTCTCACTCTACTTTCTCTCTCATCATTTTTCTCACTCTACTCCCTCTCATCATTTTTCTCACTGTACTTTTTCTCACTCTACTTTTCTCTCTCATCATTTTCTCACTCTTTTTTCTCTCTCATCATTTTTCTCACTCTACTTTCTCTCTCTCATCATTTTCTCACTCTACTTTCTCTCTCTCATCATTTTCTCACTCTACTTTCTCTCTCTTCATTTTTCTCACTCTACTTTCTCTCTCAACATTTTTTTTACTCTACTTTCTCTCTCTCATTATTTTCTCACTCTACTTTCTCTCTCATCAATTTTCTCACTCTATTTTCTCTCTCTACTTTTTCTCTCATCATTTTTCTCTCTCATAATTTTCTCACTCTACTTTATCTCTCATCATTTTCTCACTCTTCTTTATCTCTCATCATTTTTCTCACTCTTCTTTCTCTCTCATCATTTTTCTCACTCTACTTTCTCTCTCTCATCATTTTCTCACTCATTTTCTCTCTCATTATTTTCTCACTCTTTTTCTCTCTCATCATTTTCTCACTCTACTTTCTCTCTCATCATTTTCTCACTCTTCTTTCTCTCTCATCATTTTTTCTCACTTTATTTTCTCTCTCATCATTTTCTCACTCTTCTTTCTCTCTCGTCATTTTCTCACTCAATAATAAAATGCTTAAGATAAGGGTATTTTAGTCATTTAACACAATTCATTAGTTCCATTCACCCCAACCAAACACAAGAATAATGATTCCAACCTTATTCAATTCCTTTGAACCAAACTCATTCAATTCAATTCCAGCCTAATTCATTATAGTCTAATTCCCACTGAATTGAAATTCAATTCTGACCTTTATTCATTACAAATGAACCAAACATGCCGTTAGTTTGTGTTTTGAATTATCAGTTCAGCCCATCCTTCCTTTCACTTGGCTAATTAAAGAATGAAAACAATATTGAATATATATTTTTCTTAAATCGGCAACAAAGGTTGAACCTCGAACAGATTTACTAATAATTTGCAGTCCCGTTTTATACAAGAAACAAAATGCAATGTCAAACGAAATGATAATAACAAGGCGGGATTTTTCAAAATGTTCACGGTGGAGATTGGGCCAAGTTGTTATATTCTACTAAAGGGGTTGAAAAAACGACAACCATCACTGTTTTTGGTCTACGTACTCTGCTTGCAAGCAACCAAGAGGGTGACATCGAAGGAGTCAATTCCCTTAATATTGATACAAAAAAAAAATTAAATAAATATTATTTTTATTTTTTTTATTCCATATCTATAGGAATCGATTTTTCAAAAACCGACTTTAAAGTCGGTTTTTTAAAAACCGATTTTAAGAAGATTTTTTTTAAAATTAATTTTGATTTAAAATTAATTAATTAGTTTTTTAACCATATTTTATTTGAAAAAATTCGAAAATAATATAATATCCAGAGTTAAATTCTTCATAGTCGATATTCTGCATATCCATGTCAATTTAGTATTATTTTTTAAAAGTTTTTGATTAAAACTAAGTTAATTAGTTTTTGTACCATATATTAGTAATTTTTTTTGAAAATAATGTAACTTTGAGCAATAATTTTGCAATAATTTGTTGTGCATTATTACGAGTTTTTTTTCAAAAAATTGTATAAAAAAATATAAATTAAATAAATACTAATTCTTGAAAAATTCTTTTATTTTTAAAGAAATCGATATCTAAAATATCGACTTTAAAATCGATATTAGGGATATCAACTTTAAAATCGCTATTCCAGATAACCACTTTGAAGTCGAAATCCCAGATATTAGGGCTAAGTTTTCTTTTTCATAAATTGCCTGAAGTCGATATCACCAGGTCATCGAAGCTTGCGTCCTCTTTTAACATAAGAGGTTCAAGCCTCTTGTGATTAATAAAATTTCGTTCATTTGTATTGGGATCAACGACCCATTCTTCCCCATAAAACACATGGGTTGTGACCATAATGGGATGCGACATTCCTACAAATCCAACGAAACCATAACCCAAATTAGGCACAACCAAGTTAATAGTATAGTGGAAGGAATGTGAATATTGCTCCACCACAACTGGTAGAAATACTCGACCAAACCAAGCACTCACTCGACCTTATGCACGACCTTTTTATTCGACCAATAAACAGACTCAACCTTATGCACGACCGTTTATTCAACCAATTACCAGACTCGACCTTATGCACGACCATTTATTCGACCTAATACAAGACTCGACCAAGGGCTCGATCATGAGAAGAACAGTCCAATTACTTGACCTTTCAACATATTACTCGACCTATAACTCGATATAATACTCGACCTTTACTTTGCTCGACCTAGTGCTCGACTATAGGGCTCGACTTTCTTTTCAATTTCACAAACTCAGTTCGCAAAAGTAAATTTCAACTAACCTCTAACAGCTGAGCTGATCCTTTGACTCCACAGTTGCGATCTTCTTGCTTACAGATGATAGGTCAATGGAGTTTGTGAACAATGTGGTGAGAAGAAAATTTGTTTACTAGATTCTATTACGAGAAGAGAGGGTCTGCGAATTTAGAGAGTTTAGAGAGAAAAAACCGAAGAAGAGATGCTATGAAGAACTGAAGTGAGAGAGGGGTATGTTGGTCTTTGTTCAGCCCTGAAGTGCTATATTTGCAAGAAAAAAAAGGAGGGTGCTATATTTGCAAAGTCAACGGTCAACCCTGCTATATATGCAAATTTCCCAATAATAAGGAGACACCATAAAATATTGTATAAGTAAGGATGATTGCAGTTTACCAAAATCTCATCCTCCAGCCGCTCTTGCCCAGTTGGTTTGTATGATACTTTTGCTACTTTGTCTTCACTTTCTGAAACACGATAACCAAATTTCGAGTCTGAACCAAAATGGTGAAACGGACACGGTTAAGGCAGTCTTTATTCGTACTGCTGTTTTTACTAGTTTCTTTCAACTTTGCAGTGGCGGGTTCAACAATTAAGTTTCTTCCAGGCTTTGAGGGACCACTCCCTTTTGAACTCGAGACCGGGTGAGTGATTTAGTTTCATATTCTTTCTACGGTTATGTCCATGATCCTGAGATCAAATTCATAGTCAAAATGAGTTTTGTTATGGCATGATCAGGTATTTTGGGGTGGGTGAGTCAGAGGAAGTGCAGCTCTTCTACTACTTTGTAAAATCAGAATCAAATCCTCAAGTGGATCCTCTTGTACTTTGGATGACCGGAGGCCCTGGTTGCACATCACTGACGGCATTAGCTTATGAATTTGGTAATCTCACTTCTTGCTGGTGCAACTGTCTGAACACTAAAAAATTAGTCAACGGGACCTTTTTTTCTTCTTGAATGAGAAAAATGAAAACTTTTTTCATTGATTAACAAGGAAGCCGAGACAATTGAGGGAATATTGCTCTTTTTTTTTTAGGAAATGAAAAAAATATTTTTATATTGGGGGCAGTTTTTTTTTACTGAAAGTCAATTTTCGCATAGTTGAATTTAAAATGGACATTCAAAATGTCGATTTCATTCGTTTTGTAACTTCTTTTAAAAATGTAATATTTATTTAATTTGTATTAAAATAATAAATATTTATGAAAAAAATTCCAAGGAACTAGGAAGCCTGTATAAATTGAACAGTCCAAGCTCACAAACTACAGCCAGTATATCAGCTTCCTTTTCCTGTACATCTTGTAGAAAAATTCCAATTTGCAGTGAGATCCTCGGTCTCTTGTGTAGAAGGAAAGTTCCTCCATGAGGCCACCTTTTCTTTAGTGGACTTCCTTAATTTGGCAGAATATTTTCAAAACAATTATTTTGACCCCGTGCTGCAGGACCATTGAAGTTTGAAAAAGCGGATAACACTAGCAGCTTACCCAGATTGGTTTCGAATCCCAATTCATGGACAGAAGTGAGTATGGTCCTCTGTCTTCATGGTTATGAGTGAATATACTTTGGTATTGAAATTCTAAGCCAAGTTGATTGGCAATAACTGTTTTAGGTGGCAAGCTTTATTTTCCTGGACACGCCAGTTGGTACTGGGTTTTCCTATGCAACAAATTCCGAAGCTGTTAAATCTAATACGATGTTAGCATGTAAAGAAGCGGTCGAGTTTCTTAGAAAGGTAACCTTCTTCAGTTCATGCGAGTCCAGGCTTTCTGATTCATTTAGGATTCTTCTGTCATCTGAAACTCCATCCTGCTCCCCAGTCAGGCAAGAAGAAGTACGGCCACTTTTTTATTCAAGTGTTTGCATGATTAGTAACCGATTTCCATCACTTCAATGTATTTTGCAGTTTTGATTGATCACCCTGAGTTCATCTCTAATCCTTTCTATGTCGGTGGAGACTCCTTTTCTGGTCTTATTGTTCCAATTGTTGCCGAACTGATATCCGAGGGTAAAGAATTTCCAGACCTTGTTTGCATAGACTTCTAGGCAGAATTCACTTATAAAATATCAGGTTTTGAATATTGCTGTCAATTTGTGATTATAATCTGACATTTCTGTGAGGTCAGTGTCAATTTCCTCTTTCTAATGTGAGTCATCAAACCATTTTTAATATGTTGTGCAACTAGGTTAGAATGCTCCAATAATTTGTCCTCTCTCACAATGCAGGTAATGAAATGGGAATTGAGCCACCAATTGATCTTAAGGTTTAATTCTGTATTTCTTGTTCTTTAATTCTCTACTACAAGAACCCAATCATGCCTTAACACCTCTTGATTGGCAAGTAGTAATCATATTGATCAATCTATACAAATAATACATAACTGATTGCTCGTTCCTTATTTTATCAATGGGTTTATCTTCATCTTTTGAAAATTAAGATCTTCAAAATGGCTTCAGGGTTACTTACTTGGCAACGCACTTACAATTCCAACTGATAACAATTATCGAGTGCCAGTTGCCCATGGGATGGGGCTTATTTCTAACGAACTCTATGAGGTGGCGCATTTTTCTGACTTCCCTCATTGTTTCTGACATTCTGTCCTAGTGCTTTACTAGTTCATGATATTAACTGTCTATTAAAGTTCTTCAACAGTCCCTGAAAAGGAATTGTAAAGGAAATTATCAAGACATAGACCCCAGCAACTTACCATGTTCAGATGATGTGAAGGCTTTCTATCAGGCTAGTGACCATTTTTTTTGTAGTCCTATGTTTTGTCCTTGGAGATTGCTCGATAGCATTGTAATAAGAGACAATCTTCCACTTTTTGCAGTTACTTAGTAACATTGAATTTGCAAACTTTTTGGAACCACTGTGTACTTTCTATGCACCAAAGCCACAAAACCTCATCTCTGAGGAATCAGTTGAAGAAGAATTCTCAGAGCTGAGACAAGAAAGATATAAGTGTCGCGTAAGACTTTGGCAAGATCATTAGCTTTGTTCACTTCTAATGTCTTCTTCCTATTATGCTTCATATCACTTGTCTCAACATATCATTTAGTTTTTCTGCCAATGTTTTTTAGAGTGAGGGATACAAGCTTTCTTATGCATGGTCCAATGATGATATTGTACGCGAGGTCCTCCAGATTCCCAAGGTACCTTCATACCTGCAAGAATGTTTGCTTTCTTATGTGGACACCCTAATCTGAAAAAAGAGAAAGCATTGCATTGTGCAAATTTAGTCTTCTGTGTGTGTAACAAAGAGCATGTATAAGTAGACTGATGGTTCTTGTTGTGTCTATTTTATAGGGAAGTGTTGGATATTGGCAACGATGCAGCCGCAACGTGCCTTTCACCACAACAGTTCGGGATTGTGTACCATATCATGCAAACCTAAGCAGTAAAGGTTACAGATCTCTGATTTACAGGTTGAGTATAACTTCAATTCATAATTATTTCTAAGTTGCAACTTCTATTTTCTGGAAAGTACTGAAAGGTACCAATTTTGCGTTACAGTGGTGACCATGACTTGATTGTTCCATACTTAGCTACTCAAGCCTGGATAAAGTCTCTAAATTACACCATCGTCGATGACTGGAGACAATGGCGGGTTCAAGGGCAGGTTGCAGGGTAGGTTGCAAAAACATTTCATCTGCTGTTTTTCCTCACCTGATGTGAAACCCCATCATAAGTAACCTAAGATCAAATTTTTGTCCATGTCATTGTGTAGCTATACGAGGACGTATGCCAACCTGATGGCATTTGCTACTGTTAAGGCAAGACCATTCAACTTAATTTTTTCCAATCTGGTTTTCCGGACAGACAACTGTTATCATGTTTGAGGTCTAATCTTTGGCTGGTGCTTACAGGGAGGAGGCCATACTGCTCCTGAATACAGGCCAGTAGAATGCAAGGCCATGTTCAAAAGGTGGATACGTCGTGAACCTTTGTAAAAAATTTGGTGCATTTTCCGTGTAACAAAACTTGGCTTCACAGAACCCTGACCGTATGTTTTGATACCCATGTAGAATGTTGGCCAAGTTAGATGGACTGTATCAATGTTTCTCGAGGTACACGCACAAGTGAAGTTTCAGTCAAGATTCTTTCCTTCCTTTTTTTTTTTTTTCTTTTTTGAAAATTTTTCTTAGGGTGCTCGAAATTCAAATATATCAAATAAGGTGTGATTCTAATTAATTGATAAATTTTATAATAAATTGAAACATTTTACCCAAAAACAAAAGGCTAGAAAAAAAAAAAAAAGGAAAGACAAGATAGCTATTTCCTAATTCAAAATGTAAATTACTCATTTAGATCATTTATTAAGAATATTTTTCACTAGTGAAGAGTATATAAGTATAGAGTACATATATACACACTTTTCTACACTCCTCCAAATACAACATGATGAAAGCTGCTCATACCTTTCTACCCAAAAAATTTATTTGCTAATCACTAACTGCATAGTCTGCACTATCAAAGTCCAACTCCCTTTTATAAGACATGAAAATTGAAACCAATACATGAACAGGAGAAAAAGAACCAAGCATGCTTTACAGAAAACAAAGTTCTATTTGCTTATTGTAATATGTACTAAGAGTGATTATGCCTGAAGGAAAAAAAACGGAGGAAAAACGCTTCTATTCAGTCGGTAACAACAGAATCACTTTATAGCCGATGCCTTTGTCTTAGAAAACTTTCAACTTCCTCCTTAGATTGTTGAAGTTAATGTGACTAATTTGTATAGCTATCTTCCTGTGGTCAAAACACTACAAGAGCCAGTAACTACAAAATCATCATCGATGAAAATAGAGATCCTTTTACACTACAATGACATAACCTTCACTTGCTCATGATAAGGAAAAAAGACATGTCATTGAGAGTTAAATTATACTCACTCAAAAATGTATGCTGTATCACAGTGCCTCCATCAAAAAAAGTTAAAAATTGGTTTTCACAATTCTAATTACTTGTCGTGCAACTCCCTTTTAGGAAGTAAATCTCCTCTTCGGTATCTGAAGGTGAACCACCTTAAGCCTGAAAACAATGAAACACCAGATATATCAATGAATGAAAAACAATACCCTAGTATTGAAAAGTATTTTCCACTAATTATAGCTCGAGAAAAATGTCAAATGTCTAAAACGTGAATATTACCACCAGAATTTCTTGAGAAAAACTTCAGTATCTCATCAATTATTATAACCTGAACCAGAGGGTAGCTCTCATAAGGAAATGGAGAATGCATGTTAGAAATGGACAGGAAATTTGAAATTGAAATGTATGACAGGCATATTATCAAAAAATATTGTGCTCCAACGAAATAATAGATGGCTATCTGCAAGTGTCTATATTAGCAGAAGGAAAAAAAAAATATGAGGAAAGAAATCACAAACCACAGAACATAATTTGGCATGCTCTTAATCAAATCAAGAACATGAGCCTAGCAATCAACAAAGTTTAAAAACTATGTTGAACAACTCTTGCCCAGTTGATAACACAGAAGTGGGAGAGTGGGTGGGTGGGGGATTTTAGTTGTAATAGTGAAGTTTCTATGAATAATGCTTAGACCCATGACTTTCAATTTGGAAAAGAGAGAGGAAAATTATCAATAAATAGTTGATCTTCAGAAAGTCAAGTTTCCATTAATTTATTAAATCTTAAAGAGCAGGAAAAAAAAATGGTTGCTTCACGAAAGATTAATTGCTGTCTCCCAAAAACTTTCTTATGATGACCAGAACAATGGTGTGAACCAAAACTAATAGGATATACATTATTTAACCAAAATACAAAGCTTTACATGGATGAGCAACTATAAAAAATTAAAGAATGTGTGCTTATTTTAGTGATCCGTAGAGGATTCATTTACTACTTATTAATGCAATCATGTTATAATACGAGTGTTTGCAATATCATTGTCTGTTCACATGCATAAATAGAATTTAAGCATATCTGTGTTAAATATCTATATGAATTGATGGCTCACAGGAAATGAAAGATACAGCACAACTGTCCACTCCGACCAATTTAATGGTGTCACCTACAAAATAGAATGAGAGAAATCACGACATTAGAATGGACGCCCACCCTGAAAAATGGAAGTATAACTGATATAAATCAAGTAAAACAAATGCCAGAAGTGAGAAATGAAACTTACTGAGAAAAGAACCGCTAATGGTTGCACATATAAAATAAGCATGTGAAGTAGTATTGTCAGGCCAATTGAAGCAACTAGCCACATATTACTCCATGGAGGGATGACCCTGAAAATCACAAACAGTATCCAACCTCAAATTCAAACAAAGATAAGAATGTGCATTACTAGACACAAAAGGCAAAAAGATTAACATTACAAACAAATTGCAGTGTTCCAGGGGCTAAGTTCATCTAAAAACCACCCAAGAGCAAGTTCAAAGTCAAAGAACCTGAATTTTCATGTAATACTTAATATTCTATATTCATCATGCATTTACTGTTCAAACTTGTGATATGCCCCATCAAAAGGGGGGATTGGGGGGAAAGAACAGTATGGAGTTGGGGAGGATGTAGCACATCAATTATGAAACTACTTTCAAATGTTGCAAAATACGCACAAGAGAGACTGATTTTCACTAAGATTATTCAATGCATTGAACATCTCGACAACAACAAGCACGGTCATTGAAACTGTTGAGGGATGCCGATCACTGAAAATGGTGCATGGGTAAGCAGTTTCCCGCGCTGAACAACTATCGAAATTCATCTGAAATGATCAATTATAATACAAGAAGTGTCAGCTATAGCATGGCCAAAGTCAAATACAAAAAAACACAAAGCAAAAAAAAAACAGAGAGAGAGATATATACAGGAAATCAGAAGCACTTATATAGGAAATTGAATTTGCAAAGAAACATGGAAATGTTCAATTTGGTAATTCTTGTAATTTTGAATATCAAAGACTCTCTAAGGTTAACACTTAGAAGAATTGTCTGTAAAAGATGGATACCACTCAGACAAAAAAACAGAGATGAGAAATAAAACATGACAATAAAGCCTATCTGTTTTTTCATGTCTTTCCAACCTCTGACATAAGTAGGTGCATTAGACTTGGCAATCAAAGTGGGACAACACGCTCATTTCCATTTAACTAGAGATTCACTCTGAAAAATGTCCAAGGATCCAAATGTAAATATAATCCCAAAATACAAGAAAGTTTACCAATTCACTGTATGGAAGTTTAGGCCCAGTATCAGAATAAACGAACCACCATATGAACCCAGCAATAGTGGCAAGTCCAACATATGCTGCACCACCAAATGAAATCACAATCACAATGGAAAAAAAAATGTAAAATTAAATTTTAATCAGTAATCATCAATGGTTAGACACAGAGGTTTGATTCAAACAAGTGCATAATTCAGAAAACCCTAATAAACCTAACAATCCCATCTTCCTCTATCGCTGCAACCTAATATCAGCAACTGCAAGATCAAAAAATATCGTTGAACCCAATTTTCCAATTGGAAAAAAATACCACAACTGATGTATAAAAACAAAGCTAAACACATAACATTCTTAAGAAAAGAAAGAAACAGCAGAAATCAAAAATCTTGTGGATTGCCCAGTGCCCTTGTTCCTGTTTTCAAATTAACATTAGAAGCTAGCACAAGCTATGACCAGCGGCACACAGAGTACATTAAAGAGAACTTTGCAAGTTATTTATTGCTACCTCCAATAACTAAATAACGGAAGAAGAGCCATCCAGTGACCACTGCTTCATTGACCTGTCAATCAGAAAGAGATCAGAAAAGGTCATAAAGTATATCCATACAAATTGAAGCACCCAACATACTCCGCCACCAACTGTAGAAAGAAAAGAACAAAACAGTACAAAGATATAATGAAGGCAATAGCTCATTCTTCACAACTGATGTATCAAAACAAAGCTAAACACATAACATTCTTAAGAAAAGGAAGAAACAGCAGAAATCAAAAATCTTGTGGATTGCCCAGTGCCCTAGTTCCTGTTTTTAAATTAGCGTTACAAGCTAGCAGAAGCTATGACCAGTGGCACACAAAGTACATAAAGAGAACTTTGCAATGGGAAATTCATTGCAAATTAGACATCCAAAGTTGAAATTACCCAGCTTCTCTTATTAGTTTAATGTTCATCTTCTGTAGATGTGAGTGTCAACCTCAGATTTAAAATTTCATTTTCCATGATGCATGATAACCATTAAAAGATGCCTTTAGTTCAGAAAAACTCTCAATCAGAAGATCTCTCCTCGAGGATATTTAGAATTTTTCCTCAAATGATGCTAATTTTGTAAAATCCTCAGTGAAAGAGGCATAAATTAAACAGCTTAATAGAACAGCTTCTAGGTAGAGAGGAAAAGGAAAATAGAGAGAACATTGCCCTAGCTGCAGTTCGAAAGACTGACTGACTATTTGAGTAAGACATTTGAATGTATCATCTTAATCAATAATGGGGACAATTTTACGCTGCAGGGATCAGTCCGAAAGACAGAGAGAGTATTTGGGTAAGACATGAAGATATGATCTTAATCCATAAAAAACAATCTAACAAAAAGAATTGGCAAACCAAAGCCTACTTTGAAATCATCATTAATCTACCTCCTCTCTGATACAGATCAGAGGATATCAGCATTGTATTTCAGATTTTAAATCATCCAAGCACTGCCAAAAGGCAATACTGGGCTAACTCAATATAACAACTGCGAGCAATGACTGCTGATCAACAGGCACTTCCAACAAAATAAACAATTAAAGTAATACTTCTAAGCTAAAAGAGAGTTCAGGAAACAGGGATGGGGGGCGGAAAAAAGAACTTGGTGTCTGAAAGCTTGAAATTCAATGTATTTGAAAGGTAAGAACGAATAAGCAAAACAAAACAGGGTGAAAGGACTACTTGACCCATGATTCCAAAGAGGCACCTAGAGCAAACCAAAAAAATAAATAAAGAAAGAAAGCTTAGGCAAACTGAAATTCGATACCTTTCGTGGTTTAGCCTTCATCACATCCGAGTCTTGCTTATTGAACCCAATGGCAGTTGCAGGCAACCCATCAGTAACCAAATTTACCCAGAGCAGCTGAACCTGCAAGAAACAAGATGGCAATTCATAGAAATGTTTAGTCCGTGTTTGAATTTATATCATACAAATGTAAATGACCATTGAGAATCAAACAACGAATAATTCACGAATGTTGCCAGTAATAGAAAATTATTCACTTCATAATTTATTCAATGGTGTAGTCCTCAAAATCAAAGCCTTGCTTTAGTAACAGCAGGATTAAGAGCATTGATCAAGTAAATATCACAAGTTAGTGAGTTAATGAAACAGCATTAGAAAGAAAATTCAACTAAAGCCTTATCCTGTTCTATGCAGGGTCAATTAAATGAGTACCATGTCTCAATGTCAAAGTTTCTAGAGTTGGCTCATAATTGCATCCTTGTTGTCTTGTCTGCCTTCCCATCTTTCCTAGTTTCATAAATACATAATCAAATATTCATTCCAGCTACAGTTGCTTCAATAATGCACCATTTATCAGTTGGCCAACCCCCTGTAAGGGTAGAACACTAAATTTTTCTTTTACAGGTATTATGTTAGTATTGCTACTTCTATATTTAATGATCCTGAATCAATCCCAATAGTAGCATCTGTCGTCTCCAACTTTACACAAATTCATGAATTGCAAACAGAGTTGTGAAGAAATGTGGAAAATTTTATTCAAAAGAAACAGAGGTACAGACACTTCAAAATTTGAGTGGGAAGCCTCAGTTACTGAACAAGCAGCCCAAGGTAGAGCACATTCATATCTCAAGTCTCTTGTAAAACAAACACAGGCCTAAAATTCAGTCAAAGATGAAGCAGCGTTCAAGGAGATGAAAAGTGTCCTTTCTGACTCATAACAAAAAGAAAATGTGGAATAAAAGAACTTTCTTGGCATCTAATATGCAAACTAATACAAACTCTCCAATCTTAAAAGCAACCACATAAATTCAATAGAAATACTTTCAAATGACCAACTTCCAGATCAAATGCTAGGACTTCGAAAGGTGATAATTCTGCTCAAAAGCTGGAGAAAAGAGCATAAAAAATGTATCATTCACATTTAAAATTAAAAATTAAAGCTACCGATCAAACTCACTGGCATAAGTGTATCAGGTATACCAAGTACTGCTGCCACAAAAATACAAACTACTTCACCAATATTTGAGGAAATCATGTATCTGATGAACTGCTTTGTGTTATTATAAATAGCCCTTCCCTCTGCAACAGCCTGCCATAAAGAAGAAACCTTAATTAAACAATGAAACCTGCGATGCAAATTTAATAAATTGACTAAATCATTACATATGAAGTGAATATAAAAGAATGTAAAATAACTAATAAAAAGGGGAAAATAACTCACTGCAATGATTGTTGCAAAATTATCATCTGCCAATACCATGTCTGAAGCACTCTGAAAACTCCATCACAGAACAAAAGCTGACTTAAACAATAAAGCTCCATCAAATATCAATGAAAATGTGCAACTTAGCTATGGCAAAATAAAGCTCAGCCAATGGCAAGTAATTTGGGGGTAGAGATATGAGGTCCGTAATAGATAGAACAGCACATTTTTTGAGGTCAATGTCTAATGAGAAAAAAATGTGATAAAACTCAAGACCGATGCCCTCTAGAGAACCAATTAATTCACACAACCACCAAGAAATGTCTTTCATAGTTTTAGTAGCTGTGAAGTTTTAAAAAATCTTGCCTTCATTTTCAACCGGGAAATACTGAAAGTAAACTACATTTGGTCTTTGAGAAAAATCACAGTGGGGGACTTCAAAATCAAAAATGCGATTAGAGAGAAGAGCACTAGGATGGTGGAAAGCAATAGAGAAGAGTCATTAGAACAATAAGGAAAAGCTTGAATTTGAAGTGAAGAAAGAGGATTAACAAAGTCCACATCCTCTTCTAAAACTTCCCACTAGTTTCAAAAAAAGAGAAGGATTCTATAATGTCATTCTGATGGATTGCACTGACTGAACCGGTCAAGATGAATCTGTTTTGGAGACATTGAAGAAATCTAAGCAGGATAAGTTACAAATTCTGTTTTAGAAACTCAAATCTAGCAGCATTTATTGTTTCCCACAATTGAATGGACTTAGAAGCCTTGTATGGATACCCAACTCAAAAGCAAGTGGCAACAGTAGGTATAAGCAAAAATAGATGCTGGTGACATCTTATTTAGTTCTGGTACAATGATATTACAGTGACCATCACTGCCAGTAAATTTTACATCTGGGGGGTCTAATGGCTACAGCTCTGCCTGGATGTAGTGCAGCTATATTAGGCCCCACAAACATGCTGGAAAAAAGGGTATGACCATGATATTATGTTCATTATCTTGGTTCCCTGTCTTAAGCATAGATAGCTACTAGACAAAGTACCTTGGCAACTGCTGTTCCTGATCCCATGGCAATTCCAATGTCTGCTTTCTTCAGTGCAGGTGCATCATTGACTCCATCACCAGTCATTGCAACCTTATAAAGCATTTGGGACTTAGTTTCTCGAGTATAGACCAAAGACTTAGAAAGAGAAGATGCCACAAAATTTATCATGGTTAAATGCTCGAGTTTACAAAATCTTCTAACACTACAAGAAACGCACTTAATTGGTCATGTTATTCAGAGCAAGTGACAACTACAGCAGCATGAAACCTACACCACGAGAGGTCTCAGAAAGTTAGGAGAGGAAAATCAAGCTTGGGAGAAAAACTCTGTTCTACCTTAACAAAGCATGCACCAACAAGATGCAAGCATTAAGCAGCTTGAACAGCACAGCAAGTACCAAACTTGTGAAAAGGACATGATACATAAAGGTAAATAAATACAAATCAAAGTTTTCCAAGCTAGACAAGTTTAACAATAAATTTAGCCTTTTCAGATAACTACCATAGCCCTAGTTGCAGTGGTGGTAGAAATGCACAAGCATCTTTTCTCCCTTCAAACAAATTAGGAAAAATAAGTTCTTACTACAACTCATCTGTATAATGTGTGACCAGGAACCCTTACATCATATACTCATCTAAAGTGGTGGCTGCTGTAAATTACATATTAAAGAATTTGATTATATGCAGATATGGTGCCTCTGTGACCCAATTCAAAGAAACTAACAAGAAGTCAGGTCCAAGGTGATGGTAGATGCCGAAAACCAGAATACAAAAGGCAACTTAATCATCTGGACATCTTAAAATGAACTTCATTGAAAGCCCATTACACGGACCAAACAATAGAAACCTTTTACACATACTGCAACAAAGAATGAAGGATTCAGTAACTACCATGCATTATACAATCAACACAAAATCAGAATCTAAAACATAAACACCAAGAAAAATGGACTTCTATGAACAAAAATGGTTTTGTGAAGACAATAACTAACATGATAGCATTAGTATTATACCTTCCTAGTTCCAAGGGAAAAATGAAAATCAAATAATAAGAAGTGGGAAAGTAAAACCTTTGTCAATTAAAGGGGGGCAAAACTTTAGTCTAGACCCACTGTTAATTACAGAAGCCTTACCACCTCATTTTGACGTTGTAAAGCTTCAACAAGCATCCTCTTGTGAGATGGTTCAACCCTAACAAGGAATCAACCGAACAAGGTAAGAAAAGATGATGCTATCAATTAAGAGACAGACCCAAATAAGTAGTCTTCAGATAAAAGCAAGTACAAGAGACATTTTATGCACCTAGTAAAAAGAGTCATTCGTTGCAATGCCACAGTTTTCTCTGTTGCTGGGAGCTCTTCAAATTCAGAAGCAGTGTAAGAGTACCCTGCAAACTCTTCTAGGTGATCGAAGGTCCCAATCTTTTTGCACAAGGATTCTGCAGTGGTCTAACAATATGTCTCAAATTAAAATCAGTTCACAAATACAAACAGACTAGCCAACATATTGTTAACATCCAGACAACAAAAAGAATGTCAGAATCTCAATTTACCTTATTATCTCCAGTAACAACTATAACACGTATGCCAGCTGTCATGCACGATAGTATAGCATCTTTTACTTCCTCCCTTGGTGGATCAAGCATTCCAACCTTCATGTTTCACAAATTCAAACAACTAAAGATGAGTCTTGCTGCAGCAAATTAGATTGGGAAAAGGTCATGTTTGACAGTGAATGGTGAGTAACAGAAAATATTTTAACTAGTCATCAAGATAATGGAAAATTACATTTTTGTTAAATTTGCAATGAGGAAACATACAGAAAAGGTGGGGTGGGGGAGAGAGAGACCGTTCCATGAGTTAACATGAGCACAGAATGGTAAATAAACTGGAAAGAAGTTTACATCCACCCTAGATCTTTCACAACATATATAAAATAATTAAAGACATGCAGAAAAATCTAAACACCAATTGTGTTCACATCCATCCTATTTTCTTTAAGTAGCACATAGAATGCAGATTTTGATTGTTTTGCATTGCAAAGAACAACACACTTAAAATTATCAATATTCTTCCTTTATCAATAATCACAAATGTATACCATTGACCTTATCCCAATTTCTGTTCCCAGGCTCTATAATTCCAGACTAAATTTAGTACCAAACCTTGATAGCAGGTCAAAGTTGGAGGTTTGAATGCTATATAAATAAATACAGATGCATCTAGTATGCAAAATCTATGTAGGTAGAGTTTGTGCAACGAACATGTCCGCTTCATATCATCTGCAGGAAGCACCTATTATTGAACTTGTCAGAGAGGAGGAATTGATAAAGAAAATGTGACAATTTTGTACTTATAGTCCTAGAAAGCATATTAATGAAAGACCAGGTAGGAAAAATAGCATTTGAAGCCCACATGATAAGATCTTGTAGATGCCAGGCTCCACCTTAGACAGTCAAGCTTCCCTGAGCTTTGACAACAAACATGCAGAGAAAACAATACAATTTATTCAGCCTAAAAGCTAAAACTTAATCCTCTCTGGCTCACAGCCAATTTATTTCCTTTTTAAAGAGTAAACCAGTGTGACAAGCCCAAATTGAGAAACTAAAACAAAATCTATCTTTTGCTCCCTCACATGGAACAAGGCACTAGCTACACAAAATCTCTAGTCAAAAGCCAGTCAAATTGCAAAGGTAATAGAGAAATATACTATAGCATTGTCCAAATGACATAACACCTAAATAACTAAAGATATCATATAAACATATGATTTATTCATTTTCAGTTTCACATTACAATAAACAAGCACCAGATCAGTAGGTCACGCCTGTGTTTGTGAGCCAAACGGTTCCTTCACTCATTTGAATCATCAAGACAACAATACAAGTTGAAGAGAATACCAACAAAGAGGCTGTAATGAAGAGAAAGCATACCAACCCAATAAATGTGAGGTCTTTTTCATCATCAAAGGAGAGAGTTTGTTGACCCATAGGCATTCTTTTCAAGGCTAAAGCCAAGCACCTCAAAGTTTCTTCTCCTGCAAAACTGATAACGGGAAATCTCTCAGCACAAGACATAGAGCTAATGGTATATAACAAATTAACAAAGAGAGCTAATACCACACCTAAAGAAAGGTCCTAATGCACTATTTTATAACACAAATGGGTTAAAAAATGAGAAAGTCAAAGCCAACTGAAAGAAGTAGCATATTTCAAAGTCATTCATTTCTAGATCCCCGGACAAAACTCATGGAGCCAGTTTATAATACTAAAAGGTTATTGAAACTAATTTAACTATTTGAAGACTACTTTAGCTGACACACTATGCAGGGCAGTCGTGGAAAGCCATCTGACAATCTCTTCAAACTCAGTTGCATGAAGAATTTCAGACTAATGATCTAGTAAAATTTCCATGAATGATCAAGATAAAATATATTTAAGAATTTTTTTTAAAAAAATTCAGATGTGTATTTATGTGAAGTTATGGTTACACAAGTGAATAAGGACAGCTAACATATGGAGTGTGTGATTCAGGTCTTCTGTCTATTTTATCACACTGGAACTGGATTGCATTATGAGATTACTGGGGACAGCAAAGACGGTTCACATTTAAAGTGTGTATCATTGACACATTAGAAACAGACACCAAATGATTTATTAATCATCAAATCCACCATTGTGCATGGGGTGAAGCAGGAATATCACTGAGATTAAATATATAGTTGATAAATGGATGAGGTCAAGAAGAAAGAACACATGGAATCTTTTTAGTCAGTGAGTCTTCATCCTTGTATATTATGTTGAAAGAAAATAGAGATTGTTGCCCTTGCACACATTCTTCCTCTAATGTATTTGTGTAAACAAGTAGGTCTCTTTATGTTTGTTTAAACTTGCCACCCTCCCAACAAAATGATAGCCAGTTTCAACACAAGAAAAAACAGATGCAAGGATTGCAAAAGAGCAACAGAAATTTTACTCAACCAGGTGACTAAGAAGCACTGGGACTGTAAGACTTCTTCCTTCATCCATGGATAACAGAACAAGTAGCCCAAAAAGCCGTAAGGTTCTAACCTGTGAAATCTTGATTCCAGCTCAGCCCTAATAGCTGCAGTTAGAGGAACAGTGGAACCATCATCATTGCAGAGGATCGTTGTACAATGGGAAAGTATACTCTCTGGAGCACCTTTTGAAAACATTATCTCCATCTGCTTCCGGCTACAGAGCACACTCATCATTTTGCGGTCACGAGAAAATTCCAATAGAGATATCTGAAAGAAAGAATTTACAAAGAATCACTCATTACAAATGTCTACAAGGGTCCTTTTTTAGATGGAAACAGAAAGCTTTACCAACCCCCTCCCCCTCCCCCACATTCACCACCCCCCACCCCCAAACACAAAAAAAAAAAAAAAACTACAAGCAAGAATGATTCTTTTCCTAATACTCAGTATGATGAACCAACGAGGCACAAAGTTTTACTAGAGAGATAATGATGCAGGCCTCAACTTAGTATTCATTAATTGACTCATGCAGCTGAGCTTGAACACTAACACAACAAAGCGATCATCACAAAAAAAAAAAAAAAAAAGCACAATAATTATCAAATCAACACATACATACATAGAGGGGCAAATAAAATACCAACGTAGAGCAAGTGAGAACATAACTCAACATGGGCATTCACACCAAAAATGATGACCTTCCTTACACAACTTCAACAGCGAACTCACAGCAAGCGACTAAAGTTTCAGTTCAGATAGATTGAATAAAGTAGCAAAAATTGCATTCATCTCAAGATTTTCTAATTTTGCAAACAAGAAGGAAATTAAAGCAAGAATAGTGAAAATAAATAAAGTTCCTTTAGAATGGCGAGAACAAAGACATGAAGTGTAGATGTGCGGAATGTGATCCAAGCCATTAGTATAATGACGAAACGTGGCCCTTGGCCATTGGAATTCTTTTTCTTCAGATAAAAAAATATGAGAATGAGTCATATTTCCATCATGCAACAGCATAAGTTAACAAATCCCTAATTCCATAGACTCCAGATCCATCACTTTCAATTGTTGCCGCCTACTCATGAAAATGACATGGAGGCATAAGAACAAACACAAAAATCAACAGAGTAGCTATAATGCAGTCAAAGTTATTCCTAGAATCGACATAATTTGAGTAAAGTCACATTCCAACTTACCAATCATCATACAAGTGAGAATATCTAACCAGTCAAGAAATAAGTCCAAACCTTTTTGAACTGGTTTTCCCAATAATGGTTACAATAGGACGCCCTTTCATGCTTGCTCAGCATATTCAAAGCAGAAGGCATGGAATCAAATCCAGGAAGTCCAATCTGATGCCAGGAAATAACAAAGTTCAAATTAATAAGGTTCTCAATTTTTATCAACTTTACATTTTGACAAAACAAAGAGGCTAACCTTCTCTGCCAGCACTCGGAGAGCAACTTCAGTTGACTCACCGATTTTTTCATAGTTCCTCTTTTCAGGATTATACTGTAACACAGACTCATTACAAAGAGCTGAGCACATCGCTATGTGGAGAAGACAGGGGTACTGGGCAGGAATCTCAAGCTGCAGAGTAATACAGCATAAGCATCAACATCAACATCACCTTTATCCCAAACTAGTTGGGGAAATACAGCATAAGCATATGCAACAATAATCTAGACATCATAAAGAACAGCAGGATAATTGCTTCTGATGACAGTTCAATGGAAAAACATCCAAATTCAGCTTGCTAATAAGAATAATTCTTTCAGTGTCAGCATAACTAATATTTGGATGCTAAGAGAACACGACCATAGATCATTTGGTTATTTGTCAAGAAATTAAACTTCACTTCCACTTTTCCAAAGTCATCTGAGAAGACCACATAAGGCTCTCAAACCAGTTTTACTCTATTCTAGATATCCTGAATACCTTCAGTTCTATCCTTTGGTAACAATGACTACAAGCAACCTTTTTCCTACTTTACACCTCCAATTAGTTGAAATTTCTCTCATACACTGCAGATGAAACAAGATTCCACCATGGGAATACAAAAAGGGAAAAAATTATTTCTTAACAAGAAACTATGGATGGCTAAAAGAACCTTTGTCCAACAGTTAACTTTGTTGCACAAAGTTCTATACAAATTCAGGCATTCATTTACTTCTTCCCAAATTCCTCTCCTTGTGTCTCTGCTTGGGGCTACAGCTGTCCTTCATGTTGGAGTCCCATTCTCAAATGCACCCATAAGAGTAACAGGAAGTATCTACACTTGCCCCCAATGAAATAATTATACTTTCCAAGCATAGTGAAATAAATATAGTAAGCAAATAAGCTTGCTAGAAACGACGAACAGATAAAGATTCTAGAATGCAGAAGGATGGATATGGCCCAGAAAACATGAGACTTAAAAGCATGAGAGTAGTGTTAAAAAATAAATAAATAAATAAAAACGTTTACCTGGATTCCTGTGCTATCAAAAACAAAACCTTCTGGAGCATAAGTACTGCCACTCACACTATACTCAGCAGCAATAGGGCCATGATTTACAGAATGAAGTACACATATCTGCAAAAAGAAATAACTCAAAAAAACAGATTTGCTATGTTCTATTCTACCCTCAAACAATCAAAATAAGAAAACAACAAAACAGTTCAAAAAAAAAAAGGCAGAAGATGGTTACCATTTGAAAACAACAATAAAAATAATTAGGAAAAGAAATCAGCGAAACCTATGGCTGTTATCATCTATACTAGAAAATTCTAAAGTTACCATTTCAAGTACATATCATAGTGGATTCTCTCTACTCCAAGTTCGCTAAGAATTAAGTTATAAATGAGACGAAAGCCAGCAATTGGCCTCTCAAGGCATACTGCACCATTTGATTTGTATTTGCAGCTATCATAGAAAACTAAACAATGATGCTGTTTTCACTTGCTTCACTTTTTTCCTTCCGGGAAGAATTGAATTGTGACAACTACGAAGTAGAAATGCACATGCATTAACTAAGAATCAATTCATATCCGGAAAACAGATGGAAAATGCAGTCATAAAAGGTAACTAATGAAGCATAAATGCAGTCAGGTATCCTGTTTATGAAATGCAAACGTGTCACTTTCAGAGAGATGCAGAACATCCAATTGAAAAAATTACACTTCAAAGCATCTGTCAGTAAGAGACATTATCAGTACATAACCTTAAAGCATCTTTCATGGTAATGATGTCAGCTCGTGGAAAGATTAACAGACATAAATTGCATATAGACATAAAGATGAAAAAATGTTCACCTTTGAGACGGACATCATACTTGTAGTCAAAGTACCAGTCTTGTCACTGCATATTACAGTTGTGCAGCCCAAAGTCTCCACAGAGGGCAAGGATCTCACAATAGCATTTAAGCGAGCCATTCGCTTAGTTCCAAGAGCTAGACACCTGCGGAGATCCACAGGAAGTATTGAAAAACAAGGCAAAATTTAGTTCTAACAGAGACCATCTAAATGGATGAAGCTTTAACCTAGAAAATACACATAAAAAAAGAAAGCAAGTTATGCATCACAAACATTTTCCAATAACTTAAATTTCTGGACAGAATGTCCATATAACCTTGGATCTGCCAGGGTTTGTATTGTCAAACTTGTGTATCCACAATTTGCAAAAACTAGCCAAACAAAAAAGAACTATGGAATTCAGTTCTTGATAGTCAGTTTTGTTCTACATACATTGAATGCCAACTCAGGACTTGAGCAGAAAGCAGATAAACTTATGTCTTTTAAATTCCCACATGATGCAACTATAAAATGCTATCCATGTATGCTTGTTTATTCATTTTCCCATTATAAATGTCAATTGTCAGATATGATAAGGATTTTGAATTAAATTAAATGGAAATCCAGTCTAACTGAGCATAACATGGTTCATGTTATAAAAACTGCACATGATTTTAGACTTGTGCATCAACAGTTCAATAAACTGAAAGATCATCCAACAAAAGGACCTGAATCAGTTTCATTCCGCTGAAGTTAAACAGCCCTCTTGGATTGAGCATAAAAGTATAGAGGTTTATATCTTAACTCAACAATTTGATGCACAATACACTTTCCAGGCAATACTACATGAGTACAGGTTTATCTATTCAAGTGCAAGCGTTATAATACAGATATTGACAAGACACCCAAGAAACTTTTAAGCTTCATATGGAATAACATAACCCACAACTTCAAAATTCAATAACTCACGTCGTGACGACAGCAGGAAGCCCTTCAGGAATTGCAGCAACTGCAAGAGCAACAGCAATCTGGGCACACAAGAGTTGAGAATGTGAAAAGCAAAGCAACAAATAGTATGAACTGTAACTCAGATAGAAAGCACTCAATGAAAAGAATCCTGAACCACAACAGATTACCTTAAAGTAGTGTATTGCACCTCTCAAAAAGCCACCATGTGCAGGATCCCGAAAATGACCAATGTTCACAATCCATACCAGTATACATATACCAGCAATAACCTAAAAGGAGAAGAAAAATACCTAGTATCCACAACCCCAGAGAAATAATGACATAAAGAATGTTGACAGATAAAAGATCATTACTGTTTCAAGATGACCCAAAGAACATATTACATGATTTTGATGAAAGAAAACTGAAAATATCAATACCACGACAAATTTTCTCCAAGAAATTCCATAGTGCATCAATTTATAGAATTATTGAATTACAGACCAACAGAGAACTCGGGACACTCTAAGGCAAGGGTTTGAAACTATTGATGCAAATGAACTCTATGTCTATGACATGGAAGAATGATACATAAACAACAGAACTATCTGCAAGATAACATGTTGATACAAACTTTTCATACCGAACACAATCAAATAAATATCTTTTCCAGATGTGCATAATGTTTAGATTAAGTAATTAGATGGTCATCTCTCAAGACTCTTTATGAAAAAGATAATACTCTGTGTGTACAAATTTCTCTACAGATCTCCATATCCTTCACTAACTCAGGAAAAAGTGCACATTATTGTGGATCTCCATATCCTTCAGTAGGTACAAATTTCTCTATGGATCCATATCCTTCACTAATTCAAGAAAAAGTGAACATTACTGTGCAAATAAACTGACTGACAAGAAAACTGTTTACCATCCCTCAAGAAACACTTCCATCTAAACACATGCATGCTAGGAGAAAATAAATTATATCAACGTGATTTATTTGAACATGCTTATTTCTGATAACAGTGCTCTTAATGTGCAAGCATCCCATTGGTATCAGATCAGTGAGGGAGAAGCAGAAACGGAGAGAGGTAAGAGACTGCAATCACCTTGGCCAGAAATGTTCCAAACTCATCCAATTTCTTCTTTATTGGTGTCACTTCCTGCAACCCAAAAAGAAAAAAAGGGCAAAAAAAAAAAGTGCAACATTATCGAGGTAATTTCATTAGAATCAAAACAGCTAATGTGATACATACAATTACTCCAAAGACTTACATCCTCAGTTCTCAACATAGAGTCACGAATGCTTCCCATTGCAGTGTTAGAGCCAACACCGACAACAACAGCTCTCGCTCGGCCAGCAACCACAACAGTTCCCTGGCCAAAAAAGGGGCAAAACCTTGATTTTATTCTTTTGGCGATAAGATATCTGCAGTTGAAGAATGATTGGCTTGCAAAGATGAATAATTAAAGTAGTTCATGCATGAACTGTGAAATAAACTCTATTGTACCAAGTAGTCATTATCATGTGTGACCAAAAGGACATGATTCTTTTAAAGTTTTCTCCAAGAACATTGACATTTATAAAATTGAGGTGTTACATCAGTAATCTCCAAAAAAAGCTGCAGCCACCGGAAAATTTCTGTTTTCCTTAATGTCACCAAGTTTGCAATTACCAAATTCCAAGTAATGTCCATACCAACACAATAACGTGTCTAATTATGTATGTGTTGCCTATATCTGAGTGGGACAATTTGGCAAAACAACAAAATCAGCTTGTGCAGGATTCTGTCTTCCATTACAACAGATAATGGAACCAGGTTGAGCCAGGTTGTGTGGGGATAATCCACCAAAATTCAGAAAATAATTGAACTGGTGTATATATATCAAAAAAACCAAGATATGTTAATTCAGCATCTATATATATATGCAACATCAGTTGTCTGCCACTGTAATTTACATGAACTATCATACAGTACAATGCAAAAACATCTCAAATCACCATAATTAGATTCATTCTAAAACCAGCTTCAATAGTTTACCGAAAAAAGGATGTTCGTCTTATCCTGGTATACAGCATTTGTGGCGTTGGTAGCACCAAGCTCTTTTTCCACAGAACAGCTCTCACCTATCATCAACCACTAATATCTTTCACTTCTTATCATTATATACTAAAAGAAGAAGGGACAGGAAGCAAAACAAACAGAGACATTAGTGATATTAAATCCAGAAAAAACTCAGTACCACAATGAAAAGACCATTTGTGTGAGAACCCATTGATAAGCACTTTAAACACATGCATACAACAAAATAAAAGCAGGAGCTAGAAATAAGAAAACTCAATTAATAGCTTTACAGTCATACAAATAGCCATGGATAGGATGTAGCCAAAATTTCTCGCTAGTAATTAGGTATCATCAGTTTCTGAATGTGAATAAATCATGGTTGATTTGCAGAAGAAATTTGCACCAATGGTTATGAAGCAGCAGAGACAAAGTTAGTAAAGCACTAATACATGAAACATTTGTTAACGAAGCTCAGGTGTCAGGTGAATATACTAAAGCATTATGGTAAATGTTTGGTTTGAAATGCTTAAATGCTACAAACTATACACCTGTGAGAATTGCTTGATCAACGCGTAGAAGATCACTCAGCATCTCTATCGTTCTCATATCCGCTGGAATTTTGCATCCAACTGCTCATTTCATACCACCAAAAAAGGGAAGAAAAAAACTTCATTGAGAGCATACATAAACAAGAATTAGGCAAACTGAACTTCTACTTTTCATGTCAACTTACCACAAACTTCCACAATATCTCCAGGGACTAGATCTGTTGCAGGTAATATTGAGAAGCAACCTAATAACATTGTTCAAAACATGCAAAAATACAAAAAGTGAGTACAAACCTTTTAGCAGTCAAATGCTAATATGTGATTTACACGACAAAACTTTCAGTGTGAAAGTTGCAACAGTTAGACAACCAGGCTTGTCAACAAAGGTGGTCAGATTCAAGTCATTACAATAATAGTCATAAAACCAGAGAGAAAAGAGGAGTATGATCTAATAACAACCACTCATCACTTCTTCCATACAATACAAAACTTAAAAACTACATCTCACTTTTCATATGGAACTAAATCCAGTAGTCCAATATCATAAAGCTAGTAAGTTAACCAAGACTAGACATCCATAATGGCAACCAAAGGGGCCCTTGGCATCCTCCTCATAGATAGCTAGGGCTGCACAAAAGATGCTATCATTAGTCACATATTTCCTCTTATCAGTCATGAGGAATATGGTTACATCTGCCTTTTCAAACATCATCTGTATCATTCTCTGTTGTAACACTTTCTTTACACAGAAAAGATAAAACTTGAATACTCCACTTCAGCAACAAATGAGAATTATAAAGTGAAAGGGGTAAATCTAGGGCAGTCTACTTCTGGTCACAAATCTTATTTTCAGGCATGCTTTAGGAGTTGGAATTTTATAGGAGTGTTCAGGTCTGGATATAGACAAATTCGTGAGTTATTATTCATATTAACACAGGCTGATAAATCCATTAACCAACTATTAAGATGAATCAAGACCAGATTCATAACATTAATCTAAGAGGGTCCTAATTGTTTGCCCCAGATATTTACATCTTGTCTCCAAAGAATAACAGCAAATCAACTGATAAGGGTACAAAGAAGTAAATGGAAATTACCAACAAGGGTAATGATGCACAAGAAAATCATTAAAAACATAACAACCTCTGATAATTGACATTCCTTAATCAGTTTATAAAATGTATACAAGGGAGAGTAAAAGAAACTTAACCCACTCTATTTAAAATAAATGTATCAGTTTAGCCATAAATGCATCACAGGACAGTTAGGTATCATGAAATAACCAGCATCTAACATTTTTGTGAATGTTCCAGATATTCTTGCTTTTACCATTTCTCAGGACAGTGGCAACATCAGCTTGGTAAGCACGCAATTCCTGCAATTGTTAAAAGAAATTCATCAATGAACCAAAAACAGGAAAGATGGCTAGATTTTTCATTTCAAGCAATATAAGCATAATGCCCCACAAATGGATGGCACATTATGAGCATAGTGCCCATAATGGATGGTGATATATGCATCCCCGGTCAGAAAAAATCATAAAATCTGAGGATTTTGTTAAACTTCTGTATCAGTGACAGCAATCAAATAATAAATGACGACACATAACCTCCAGAGCCTTTTCAGCATTTGTTTCTGTAATTACTCCGACAGCAGCATTTGCAGCCAATATCATCAGTATCACCTATTTAAAAAAAATATATGGATAAATATTGAAAGATGAGGTATTCAAAGAAGAACAATCAAATCCAGCTATCAGGAAATAAACACAATGCAGCACACTTAATATGCAAAATGTTTGCAGAAATATTACACTAGTTATGGAATTATTGCTTTCTGTAAGGAAAATAAATCAACAATGAAAAATACGAAAGCTTGCATTCAAATTGCAGTATAAGACTACGCTCGTGATAGAGCAAAAATATCATAAGACACTTAAGCTTACAGAAGGCTCCACAAAGGCTGATAAGCCAGTCTCTCCATTGATCAATGCCAAAAGGAAGGACACAACAGCAGATGCAATTAATATCTTAACGAGCAAATCATCAAACTGCTTTAGCACTAATCTCCAAAAAGGAGTGCCTGCATGGTGGAAAAAAGATACGTAAAAGAAAAAAACTAAGACTGACACACCAAAGGAGGAAGACAATATATTAACTACAAAAGGTACCAAATAAAATAAATATTGAACTATCAATGGCTGTCAAGATCTTATAAGCTTCCATATAAGAAAAGACAAGAAAGAAGCAATTAAAAAAGTACACCCATCAACAGCCCAAGAGTCCATGGTAGAAGCAAAAGTCCCAAAAAACAAAAGAAAGACAAGAACTAGACAGCAATAACAAAAATAAAAAGTTCTACATAATAATGATGGAATACATACAACAGTTTGGGCTACAATTTCATTCTTATAAATTTTAAGAAATGAGAAGTGGAGAGCTATGAATATTTTCTAGAATCTCTCTCTCTCTCTCTCCCCCCTCCCCCACCCCCCCCCTTCCTGCCCAAAAAATAAATATAATGAGAATGTAGAACTGTAAATTTGAGCTCTTTCCAATTTCACCTACACAAAGAACTAGAGTAAAACAAAAGCAAGAAGGATTCGTTCCTAGTTAACAACTCACTCATTAGACCACATATGAACTTATTATCACAACAATATGAAATATATTAAATAATGGGATTTATTGAATAAGTTATCTGGGCTTGATTGTGTATGTTTGTTTCTTTGGAATAGCTTTGCATGTTAAGCTGCATGAACAGCAATAGGAACTTTGAAAAAAAGGAATAAGACAGGGCAGTTATACAAACCAGAAAACAATATGAAAAAGGAAAGGAAACCAGCATTATATTCAAAATTAATATATTAGCGAACTTACTTTGCTCTTGTGGCAGCACTGCAACCGTCAATGGCACGTCAAAACATGAAAGATGCATCAGAATTGTTGGTTAAAAAAACTAGACAGTACCAATTGAAGCCAATGTAAAAGTAAACAAACATGCATACATAGGAAAAACAAGCAAGTTATTTTTTTCTTGCAGATAATGATTCAGTAAAATTATGGCCCATCTCAAAAATGTAATGAAATAAAGTACCTCATAATCTAATTTCTGATAGAAACCACACCTAAAATAAATAAAAGCATGCAATATGATACAACAAAAATGCCAAGCTACCATTCTATCATCCGGTACTAACAAATTCAGAACAAGTTTTTCAAGGCTTACCAACAGCTTGCATTATGGACAATAAGCCATGATGCACAGATTACCTGCCACAAGGGTCTCTATGAAAGAAGAACAGCATGTAGATGTACTATTCTTTGCCTTGAGAAGTAACTATACAGTTTTACTCTACAAGCTAATACATCAACTTGCTCTATCCAGACCACATCATTCCTACATTTCCAAATAAGATATAATCCCACCCCAAATCGAACATTATAATGTAACTTTATCGTCCAACAATTCTCAATCATGAAACTTTGCATTCAACTACAATCGAAACAGAAATTCACATTCAGAATTGCATCTACCAACAAAAAAACACAAGTTGCAGAATCATTAGAGCCCACCATTACGACCATACAGTCTTGCATGCGCTGCAACCTAAAAACCAACCAAAAAAAAAAAAAAAAATTCTCAGAGAGTGAGAACAACAAAGGCACCAAAACAAAAATTAACGAAACAAAATTCAATCTTTGAATTTCAAACTTCCAATTATCCAAACAAAACGGCTACTTACCTGAGAATCCGGAAGCCCTTTACTTGGGTCCACCCCAAAGAACTCAAGAACCTATAAAAAGAAGAAAACAAACACAAACACATTGGTAAATTACCAATAACTCAGAACAATTGGAATATAAAAACAATCGGAATATAAAAACAATCAAACTTAGCGAGGTGCGCCACAAGTAAGAACCTCAGTGGCGGATCTCGCGTAGGCGTCCTCCATTCAGGAGGTGCAGTGGCGGAAATTTCGTCAATTCACTCGTCCAAATTCTGCGTCAATTTTGTTCCTCCTGCCCACGTTCGGCTGAATTATTGATTAATACCAGATTAGTATATAAATAGTATCGAGTTTCAGATCTGACAGTGACTTCTGCAGTGGCTTAGGTGTGTTTTTTGCCATTCGTGTCTTCGTTTTGAGGTTTTTAAGGGTTTTTAGATTTATTTTTTTTTATTAGTATGTCATACTTTAGAACTTGAACTCTTTTGCCGTTAGTTTTCTTGATATGGTACATGTAAATTTTGTAATTCGTGTCCGTTGGCACAATTTAATTAAAACATATTGTTTTTAAAAAAAAAATCACACTCAATAATATAAGCTTTAAAACGAGTTCATATGTTATGTTCGAATTTTCAATAGAAAAATAGTCAAATTAAAGAATAAAATCTTGATTTCCTTCCTATTTTGTGTATATTTTGACAGACTCCACTCCTCTGGAGATCACAAATTAGTACATTGCTAATGCATAGTTTACAACGTGCAAAATAGCAAATTTTAATAATTTTTTAGTTAAAAGAACTATTATCTTTACAAAAGTACTAAAATAACAAAAGTTTGGTGATAGCTATAGTAGTTTTGTACTTGTATCATTAGTTTTTTAAAACACATTTTTATGTTTTTTAATACACTTTTTCAGTTTTTAATAATTTTTTATTTCATAATATAATTTTAAAAAATAAGAAAATATGTTTTAAAATGCTATTTATATAGGCCCCTGGTAATTTTGAAATGAGTGTCATATTATCAAAAGGGTAGAAAGAACTAAGGTTTAGCCACTATTTACCAAAAAAAAAAAAGGTTTTTTTAAGTTATAAGATCATATATAGGAGTTGACTTTGTTGGATAAGAAAATCGATAATCGAAACTCCAATAAATAGCTGTCATAGATTGAAAAAAATCAATTAATTATTCATGAAAGTTTTATTTATTCAATTACTAGACTTCGATGGAACATATAATTCAAATATATAAAACAAAAACTCTTTTTATTTGTAACTGGTAAATATAAAATTATACTAGATAAATACCTTTGATCATTTGAATAAACTATATTTTTATCATTAAATTATAAATATTGTACCATCCTATTGAATAAAATATTGGCTTAATAATACAATTTTTGCAACTAATGTTGTAGTGTACGCCTAACGGCCTAAGTCACACATATCATGTGATAAAGTGACAAAAAAATGGCTAACATTTGGCCTAAAGAAAAATTCAAGATGCAGAAGAAGGTGAGTATTTTTCAAATATCTTCTGATGCTAATATGTGGATTCGTCCTCAAGATAAAAAAATAAAGAAGAAGGCTAAGATTCCATTTAGTTTTTAATAAGAATTAAAATTAGTTTAGAATAAATATATTTTATAAAAATTTTAGTTTAAATTTTAATATTTTAAAATATTATATAATAAATATTAAGAACAAATTGAAATAAGAAAAAAATTATAAAATTCAATAAATATAATTAAAAATTTTATAATTTCAAAACAATTAGTTCCAAGGACAAACCAAACACACCCTATAATTCAGGGGTCAAATCGTGAATAGCTGATTTTTTATGACTATTTTACAATTAAACCGAAGAATGATGCGGGTTTCATCCGACCCATTTACACACTTTGACTCGAATCTTGAGCGCTCTAAAACCCTTTTCGAATTGATCACAGAAAAAACCCTAACCCTTGGAGTTTGCCATCGCCTACCTTTTAACATTCATATGCCCCTCCTAAGTCGTGACCCTTCTTCTACTTCCGCGTCCTCCCTTTTTTTCTTTCTCACACAGTCACACACTTCGGAATCTCTTTTTACAGGGTATAGGGTTTAATCGAGTCGCCCACCCCAGATGCCGGAAGTGTATAGATGCAGCTCAGTTGAGTGGAGACCGTCGCCGGTTTTAGCCTTAGCCACCAGCGCCGATGACTCTCAGGTAGCCGCGGCTCGTGAAGATGGAACCTTAGAGATTTGGCTCGTCTCCCCTGGTTCAGTTGGCTGGCACTGTCAGCTAGTACGCCTCGTTTCTTGAAAAATATGTATATTGTTTAAGTTGCTGAAAGAAATCAATTTGATTGAGGTTTTGGTGGGTTTTTGGCCGCAGACTATACATGGGAACCCCACTACAAGGGTATCATCATTGGTCTGGTGTGGGCTGGCGTCGGGAAATTCAAATAGTGGGAGATTGTTTTCTTCAAGTATTGACGGATCAATATCAGAATGGGACCTTTTTGATTTAAGACAAAGGTGTGTGGAGTATCTGTAACTTCGTATTGTTTGGATACGCTTGCGCATTGCACATTTGTGCTGAACTTGACTTCGAAGACATTCATGGTTTATCATATTGAAATTTTATTGGTGTAAAATTTCGGGTGTTTTTATTAGTGCCCATTTAATGCTTTTTAGCTTATTTAATGAAAGGTCTCGTGGCCAATGGTTACTCTGTTTTAAGTTATGCAGAAAAAAGCTAGGTCTAAAGTTAAATGTAGGATCTAAGAGAACTTGAATAATTATCTCTTTGTTTCAGTTAATTTAGACTATGGTCATAGTCAATAGAGTATCATGCCCTTTACTGTATCTTGTCATCCGTCGGGTGTTAATGATTGTTTCATGATAGTATAGGCGTTTACTTATAGGCCCTTTATAATAACATTGACTCGAAGTTCATAAATACAGTCGTCACTAAGTACAAATTTTTTGGGCTATCTGATTACAAGTAAAGTTTAAGATTCATTATTTTTTTTACGCCCGCAGGGGGGTGGGGCGGTGTTGTAAAGATGTCAACTTTATGAAGTTTTCTTTATTTCAATGATATATAATGAATGTACCTCTCCTTTTTGTTTGCAGACTGTGGTAGACTCCATAGGTGTCACAATCTGGCAGATGGCAGCTGAGCCTTGTCATAGTGCTAAGCCTCATTTGAAGAGTGATTTTGGTCCATATGAAAATGGTCATAGCAATCATATAAATGGTCGTGGGGGTGATGATGGAAGCAGTGGTAGTGAAGAAGAAGAAGATGATGATGATGATGAATCAGATTGTGACAATACTCGTCTTGCAGTTGCTTGTGATGATGGTTGTGTGCGGCTCTACAATGTATCAAGCACAGGGGAACTAACTTATAGTAGATCGTTACCAAGGGTCAGTGGTGAGACAGCTGCCCTGGTTGAAATTTTGTTCTCAAAATTTCTGCTTTGTCTCTCAGAAGATTAATGTGTATTTGATATGGACAGGGCGCACATTAAGCGTAACATGGAGTCCTGATGCAAGTAAAATATACTCAGGAAGCAGTGATGGGTACATAATCTTTTTGACTTCTCAGCTCTCCTGGTTGCTTTATTTACATGGGGTATCAAAGTCTGTCATAGTTGGAAACCTCCCTATTTTTGAGTCACGTAATTTTTTCTCAAAGGTACTTGGATTTTTTTGGCAGGTTCATTAGATGTTGGGATGGTAAATTGATGCATGAAATCTATAGGATAACAGTTGGTCTTGGAGGATTGGGGACTGGACCTGAACTTTGTATCTGGTCATTGCTTGCCCTAAGGTGAAAGCTTTTTCTTGTAATTTTTACCACATCTGAATGGGATGATTTTTTTTTCTTTTTTCCTGTGGGAAAAAGCAAGTTTTTTTAATTCTTTCTGTTGTGTTTCTTTCCTGTTGCTTCAGATGTGGGACCCTTGTTAGTGCAGATAGTACAGGTAGCCTTCAGTTTTGGGACAGTAAGCATGGAACTCTTCTTCAAGCGCACACCTATCACAAAGGTGATGTCAATGCTTTAGCTGCAGCACCTAGTCATAACAGGGTGTTCTCTGCTGGATCAGATGGTCAGGTATTGTGCTTCAAGTCAATCTCTCACACAAATACTGAGTTTGGGCAAAGTGGGTAGTAGTTTTCTTCTAGGCTTATTTCGTCCAAATTAGCTACTAAGTTAGCAAACATTGTGGTTAAGAGTTGTTCATTTTTAGCCCTTCTGATGATATATGTCCTACGGATGGTGTCTATTTGTGATGGGTAGAAGAGGCTCATGAGAAAGGATAAGGACTGAAGAAGTGAGGAGCTAGAGTGAACAAGTAATTTGACTACTAAAACTGGAGTTGGTTATTTATGTCCAAAGGATGGAAGAAAATGGCTGCTGTACAGTCTAATTGTTAGACTTGGAACCTAGAAAACTCTGTTACAAAACCTTGTTCTAAATTCTTCTTGTTGCTTTTGGTTTTTTTTTTTTCCCCCTTCTTGTGCGTATACAACAACAACTAAGCCTTTATCCCACACTATGGGGTTGGCTGTATGGATCATTTCTCGTCATGGTTTTCTATTAAATACACATTTTTGTTTAAATTTAGATTATATGTTTAAAAGAGGAAGGTGATTTACTATGATTAGGCAGGAACAGATTATATGTTTCCTAGTTCTTTTAAATATTGAAAGAGTTCTCTTCTGCATTTTAGATCCATTCTAGGAAGTGAGGTAATTTAATTTTCACAAAAGCATGGCATAATTTGTGGAAATGCATTTCATCTATGCCTTGTATTAATACTTAATAATTACAAAAGCACGGCATAACTTGTTGAAATGCACTTCATTTTCCTTGCACTGCCCCCCCTCTACCAAAGTTGATGCTGACAGTTTAAAACGTTTTGAATCAGGTTATACTTTATAAGCTCTCAACTGAAGTAGTTGGGTCTGGTGAATTGATGAAGAAATGGGTCTATGTTGGTTATGTCAGGGCCCATACACATGATGTGAAGGCCTTGACTGTAGCAGTACCTATAAGTCGAGAAGGTTAGTACATTATTTTTGTGGTACTTTGTGGCGTGTTTTATCATTTATAAATCATTATGTATAACTTCACTTTCCTTTTCTTTGGTGGGTTGATTTCCATTTTCCATTTTTGTTCTAAACTTCCTTCTGACAGATGCATCTCCTGATGAAAAATTGAAGAGGCCTCGTGGTAGGGAGAAGCCTTTGGAATTTAGTTACCATAAATGGGCTCATTTGGGCGTCCCAATGCTTATATCAGCTGGTGATGACACTAAGCTTTTTGCATATTCTGCTAAGGAGTTTACAAAGTTCTCCCCCCATGACATTTCTCCTGCACCGCAGAGACTACCAATGCAGCTTGTGAATAATACTGTGTTCAATCAAACTCCTTTACTTTTGGTTCAGGGTTCTCGGTCATTGGATATTCTTTCTGTTCGTTTGAAAAATGGGACAGTTTCTGACCTTGGATTTAGTCCTGGTGGATCTGCCACAACAGATCTGGTTGCCCGAGTTAAGTGTATGGCTTCTCGAAAGATCATATGCAGTGCAATTGCATCTTCCGGGACATTTTTTGCTTATTCTGACCATCACAAACCCAGTTTGTTTGAATTGAAGAGAAGTGAATCTGCAAAGCAAGCATGGACTGTCAATAAAAAAAAGCTTCCTGCGGACTTACCTTATGCTCATTCTTTGGTTTTCAGTTCTGATTCATCTCGATTGATGATTGCTGGCCATGACAGAATGATATATGTAATGATCATTTTTTTCCCCTTTATCTCAGTTAATTTTGCTTACTTGTTCCATTTCCTTTTTTGGTTCCCCCCCCCCCTCCTCTTGTTTTTGCTGCCCTCTATTCACTGTTGTGAAGTTTATATAGTTCTTTTGCTTAATATCCTGAGATTTGCCTATCTGCAAGGGTGGTAGTGTCTTCTTATAAACTAAGTTAATGAAATCTGACCAATATTAAGGTTATAAGTTAGGTTTCAATCTTCAAGAGTCTTCAGTGGGCAACTCAAATGAAAGCACACAATTGTGTGTTGTAGGGATATAAGTTTAGGATGCTGGCATCATTGCCTAGTTAATATCAGTAGTTTTCTGTTGGAAGAGCATCTAGACAAAGTAGCTGTGAGGACAGGTGAAGTGGTGTGGTGAATTCAATCACAGAGGTGGTAAAAGTTGAATGGCTTTTGATTTTCTGGGGATCTAGAATTCTATATAATGAGTTTATGAAGAGGTTATTATGTAATTAGTATGGTGGGTGTTGAAGGAAATCATAGTAAATTTTCCATCAAATATAAACTGAGTATTAATGGAATAAAGTGGGGTAAATGAATGGGTGTGTCACTACATTGAAAATTTTAGTTTAAGGTTATAAATTTACCTAGATGTAAGTTTCATGTGTCCAAGGGGAATGGATGAGGACATTATTAACTTTGCCTTTTCCACCACCCTTTCAGTTATCATGGTATTTTGTTTCATTTTGGTATCTTTTCCTGTCATTGCTTTGACTCTGTTATGTTTGAACTGGAAACTTTAATTGGGGATTCTCTCATAATGGGGCCTGTACTTCGGGGACATAAGTGTCTATATCTTTTTTTGCACATCATTACTCGTACCTTGTTTATTTTTAGTAAATGGGCTGTGCAGGTTGTTGATATGGAGAGTTCTGAACTTATTCATGCCTTTATACCTCATCGCAAAGAAAATGGAGAAGGATTAACTCCTAGTGAACCCCCCATTACTAAGATGTTCACTAGTTCTGATGGGCAATGGTTGGCTGCTATCAACTGCTTTGGAGATGTGTACATATTCAATTTAGAGCTTCAAAGGTGTGGAAAATACTGTGCAAGTTGCCTCTATTTACAGCATCTGGTCCTTCTGTTCCTGTACCATGCCAATGTTTTTGAGTCAACTCATTATTCATGAGACAAATATTTCTCTTTTCAGGCGTCAGATAAAAAGCACCATGTGTTTGTGAATTCCAGTTATCTTTGCTTTGTATTTATGCTATTTTAGAGTTCTTTGGATAGCCATGTTGTCTGCAACTATTGTCCATGGTTATTTGTTATGTATTTTGGTGCCATTGCTTATTTATCCTCTAGTTGGAGTTCATTTTATTATGTTATTGATATAAGTTTTGCTGGCAGGCAACATTGGTTTATACCTAGATTGGATGGTGCCTCTGTCACAGCTGGTGGTTTTACTCTGCGAAACAGCAATGTGCTGATAATTTCAACTTCTTCGAACCAAGTTTTTGCATTTGATGTTGAAGCCAAGCAGTTGGGCGAATGGTCTATGAAACATACATTTTCTCTCCCTAGGAGGTACCAAGAATTTCCTGGAGAGGTCATTGGGTTGTCCTTCCCGCCCTCTCCTACTTCATCATCTGTTGTTGTTTACAGTCCCAGGTATCAAATACCAGAAACCATTTTTTGTTTTGCTGTTCTCCCCCTTTTTATGGTTTACTGAATTCTTGAACATTTGTTTTTGAGTCCACCCAAGGTATGGAGAAAATAAATGCGCAGCACAAGCAGAAACCAAGAATAAGACCACTGCGGATTATTGTTATTATTATTGCTGACTCTCTCTCTGATTGCATTATTGAAATGTTGTATGTAGGGCAATGTGCTTGATCGACTTTGGGATGCCAATAGAGAAAGATGATCATACTGATTTGGCAAATTGGCCGGAGGCATTGAAGAAATTCCCAAACGTTAGATTTAAGAGAAAGTACAAAGGGGTTGAATTAGAAACAAAGCCTAATGGTAGAAAGAATTTTGACTTCTGTGCTTTTAAAGATCCTGTTTTATTTGTTGGACATCTGTCAAGAAATTCTCTCTTGATCATAGACAAACCGTGGATGCAAGTTGTTAAAACCTTTGATGCTCATCCTGTCCACAGACATATATATGGAACATAACTGCTTTATAGGTCTCTTTTTACTCTTTTTTTTATGGTTTTCCAGCCTCGAGGAAAATTTCCAACATAGCTGAGGGATCTGAATCGTGTTGTGTAATGTATCTCGAAATCAATTTTGTAACGAGAGAGTAATTTTTTTATATTATTATTTAATTTTCATTTTCTCTTCCACTGTGGCTATGAGCTATTGCTTTATGTCTCAAGTTGGCATCAACTTAACAGCCTGTTAGATTTTGATTGAGTTTTAGAGCTTGCAAGTCAACAACCAAGAGGACATTAACACGGGAGAAGTCATGCACAAAACCACTCTGGCGCATTGCATGTGATGCTGTAACTCGCCCGTTTGTTTTGTTGAATCCCCGGAGCCGCTGGTTTTACCCATAATCGATTTAAATATATAAATAGATATATAAAAGATTCATAAATAGTTTATAATTAAATAATTTTAATTTAATTTTTATTTTTTTAATATTTTAATTATTGTTGTGATTAAGAGTATTTATGTATAATTTATTTATTTATTGTTAAAAATTAATAAAAATATAATTAATCTAATTAAGTTATTTATGTAATGATAAATTTTAATTTTATTTAGATATGAAAGTTTTTTTTTGAATAAATTTAACTATATTTTATTCACATAATAAATATAGAATTGTAATTAGAATCGTTTTATTAAATTCGAATCATAAAATCCATGGGATAGAGTCAGGGATTATGAAAACTATGGCTGGGGGTTAACATTAACACTACATTCCGGGTAGATTTTATTGGCGTCCATTGCGGCTGCATTTGGATTGCTAGTTGAATACGGCAGGAATTGGAGGGCCTGGAGTAAGTATCCCTTCGACTTCTCTTTGCCACATATCAGACCAGGAAACTCCAAAAATCTGAGAGTGACTTTAGTTCAATGGTCTGAATGGGTTTATCCTGTGGCTGAGTATCTTAGTTCTAACTTCTAAGTGACACAATTGATCCTATGTGTTGGTCATTTATAATGCATACTTTGTGTCTTGTCCTGTGTTTTCCTTTTTCGGAAAATTCTTTTGTATAGTAAAAAATAACACACAATTATCTTGGTTAAATCGAGATTGGTGTTATTGTGCTAGTCTGTGAGGTCTCGACCTCAATTGGATTGCAAATTCACAATGACCATCATGAACAGACCCTTGATAAGAGCAGTTATTGTTGATACTTTCCTCTTGGTTCCTTTTTGTTTTTGTTTTTTTTTTTTCAATATAAGGAAACTTTCCTCTTGATACTTTCCTATTGCCTGAGTGCAGGAAAGGTAGATAAGGAAACTTTATGGAAATATAAAGTCAGAAAACCATAATGGAATCCAACCACAACAGAATTTGATTGGCTAATGTTAAAAAAATAAAGAGTCATGAAAATCTTTTGCTCTTCGAGTCTTCATGTCGAGTATTTTTTACTACTAGACCAAGCTTTCTAGGCTTCTATGTTGTTTATTGGTTGAAGAAATTATCTCAAATGCCTAATGCACTAGTGCAAAAATTAAAATGAGCCTCAGTGCATGGACAATAATACTAATAGCAGAAAAAAGTAGGAAATCTGACAACGATGAATAAAAAACAACATCATGACAAGTTTTTGACAGCTTGTTTACCATACCTAGGTGTGATCATCTTGTTTCCTACTCTCCCGGTTTGGTTGATGTGGAAACATCATTACTAAGAGTCATATAGTCGCTTAGTGGTCTGGCTGGACTAAATGGACTTCTGTCATGCATTTCTTGACAATTCTGGATCAAGCTGGCTTTCTTTCTTCAGTGGGGTAATGGTTAGATCTGCAAAACTTCACTTGGAGGAGTTGCAGCATGAATATTGGGTAGAAATGCTAACATTTCTTGCAAAAATTGATTGCAATTGTCTTATGAGGCCCACCAATGATTGTTTTAGTATTACTTTTATCCTTTGTAAAGTTAAATCAAAGATAGCCAGGCTACCTACAAGTCTGCAACTTATATCAAGAACATTAAAAGCATATGTCTATATCTCAAAACACATTTTTGTATTTTTTGAGATAGTAATTATGAGATAGAAGATGTATGAAAAAATGAAAAAGTGTCTTGGAAAACGTTTTAAAAAGCTATCCAAACAAACATGTGTGCGCTGAAAAGACTTTCACCACACTTATCTCAAAATGATTATGGCATGTTAAATGTCGACTGGGTTAAGCATTTTGCAATTATATCAACTAATATTCCCTTCTAATAGATATGAAAAAGGTCTGACTAAAGTTTCCGAGAGGACCGTGCTTGTTTTTCTTTGTCATAAGCCTTGATCACGGTCAGTGTACATGTTTTGTTTTGTTGTGTGACCATGGGTTTTATTTGAGTGGCTTTCAATCATTTGTTTATGATGGGATCAGAAAAAAGTAGTGAAGGGATGTGACCTGAGTGGGCCGATGGGATAGAAGCTTAGAAAAAAAATTGAGCAAAGGATTATCGTTACCATACCTCAAGATTAATAACTGGAACAAATAACAAAATGATTGACATATGATATATCAAATGCATATGGGTTCACTGAGATAATTTGTACAACATGCAGTTGTTTCGTGTCAAGCTCACTGGCAACAGGGAAAATTTCCCTTGTCTCAGCTCTCGACTCGTGGAAGAGTTCGTAAGACTGGAAGCTAGCACATAGCAGTATAGCACATGAAATGGGTCCATGTCCATTCCGTTTGCATCTTTTAGGACCAAGGGTGGTACTATCCTACTGCACCTCCTTTCCGTTACAGGCTGCAGAATCAATTAAAAGTTGGACCAGGACCAAAAATGGCTTTCAAAGATGTAGTATTATTATTTTCTGTCAAAGATAATATTTTCTCTTTTCCAAATTTATATTTAGGAAAACCAGTGAAGTGATCGATACTATTACAAGGTCAATAAGTTTTTACATAGCAGGAGTGATTTGGTTCCCCCCCGACCAGGACCAAACATGGCTTTCTGCAATTCATGGAATTTTAACATTATTGGGATAAGATTAAGAGTATTACTTGGGATTGGTAATGTAGACCTTGGTGCTTGTTCTTGTGGCTTTTCAGGATGATATATTTCTTTCTTGACATGTTGCATAATGTATAGTATTAACGTGTCATTTTTATCTTCTTGTGCTAAAATGGATGAAGATCTTTCACCATTGATCAAGGAGGCGAAACACTGTCAGAAGATTCCTTCCATGGAATCTGCAAACGCGGTCCTTAGTGCGGGGCTCAAGTATGCTCCTAAAATTTTGTTTGATTCTTGTAAAGTTTTATGAATCATGATGCTTATCTTTTGTGTCTGCGTCGGATTGCTTGCTATTGGATTTAAATAGCTTTCTCTCTTTTGATTTAGGCATGATACTTGAGGATGGCTAGACATGCGTGGAATATTTAACTATATTAAAGTCTCAGGAATCTGGCTTTCATCCTTTGAACAAAGAAATAGTATTTGTTTAGCATGTACTGCAAGCAGTCCTCTGTTTCTCTGTGTCTGCGTTTGTGTGTGCACAATGTAATTGCACGTGTGGTCATGGAGTTATTCAATAATTGATCTACAGGAGAAAAGAAGAATAATTTATGAATTTTGAGATCAATCTGGAGGCCAAGGTCTTATTTTTTAGCATAATGTGGACAAAGGTTTCTGTTAGTATAGAAAGATGGTTTGACTTTGCAAGGAAACATCGTATTCTATCCCCCTCGAGCGCATAATTTACTTAAAGTTGGGCTATTTACAGGCTCAGAGCTGGAAATGCACCTTATTTTCTGGCTTACATAAGAACGGTAACATTTATGGTTATCTCTTTAAAACAGATTCATGTGGTGATAAAACATAAATGGAAGGATTAGTTAGGTACTTGTCAAAGGAATTTTACTGTGGGATGATCCAATTATTGCTGTACCGTGGAAGGAGATTTTCAGTACTCAGGACATATAGCTGGGAGCCCTCGTCTTTTTCCATAAATCAGCATTATTCTCCAAGATTTGAGTTTCATTCTAAGGATGGCAAGATCTTGAATAAAGATTTGGAAGAAATCTCATAATAACAAATTCAATAATTGTACCCTTTTATCATATATGGATCACATATGTAGTGAGTAGCTGTCACTCGAGGTGGGGCTCTGTTTCTGGTCCGGTTTGCTGGAAAATGAGACTTTAAGTGAATCAATTTTCATCATAGATATTGTCTTCTTAGAGTTTGGTGGGGATTTTCTTACCAGATTTACCCATCCCATTCTACGTCATTGAGTTTTCCCTAGGCTGGCAATCCTCAAAAGTAGAGGAATGTGGCTCACTTATCAGCCTTAGCCTTTGTTTGAAGGCCCTCCACTGGCCCCTTTATTTCTGTTGCTTGTATTTTTGTGTGTTTTGTTACACAGCTAAGAGTCGCTAATTATCTGCATGTGACCCACAATGAGGCAATAATAATGCAACCACCATCTGTTTATCAACAGCAACATATGAACATGATCTTCTTTGTTATTTTTTCCCAGTAAGTATCCTGCTTATTCAGTCTGCTGAGGTGAATTCATTTCACAAACTCTTACTTGTAAATAGCGGCAAATATTGTTTGTCAATGAAATGGAGTTCCTCTAATGTGAATTACAATGGAAAAGAACATTGTCTAGAGAGGAGAAACTTCACTAGTTAACTTGAAATCTGTACTTGGACTTATCGTGGATCGCTCTCAAACACATAATTTTTACTGCAATCCATGATGGCTGGATAATTAGTTTGGAGCTAAGTGAGGGTCAAAAGGAGGTAATGCAAAGATAATATAGGCACAAAAGAAGAAAAGAAGTCTTTTATTGACATTTATGTTCTGAGGTTGTTTCCTACTGCATAGACAGGAAGAAATGACTATTAGAAAACTAAGAAAAGAAAAGTAAATACAAGATCCCCAGATATCATCTCTCTTGTTTTTTATCTTCTACATGAGCAATTCTTCACAGCTAAATGTTGCTGCATATTTTGCCATTCCTCATTTCTACTTTCTCCCCTGCAAACTTCCTGTCAGGCACCATACAGGGTTACAATTAAAAAGACAGTACAGGAGGTCAGAGAACAATCAAACAATGAAGAAGAGGACTAACTTATATTCTTAATCAGCTTTGCCAGTCATAGAAGACTTGAAAAACCCGAAGTGGTTCTTCAGTACAGATTTGCCCTGAACGAAGAAAGAAACTGCATTAACAAATGGAGATAAGTAAAGCAAGCAAATTGAAATTGGAGGATGATAATTCATCAGTAAGTTATATTTCAAGAATGAAAGTAAGTAAGAAACCTTGCAATGTGTTGCAGAAAAGCCTTGAGACAAGCCTGAATCATGCTCCATAAAATATTTGTCGTTGTTATGAACAGCATTGTTCTCAAAGAGGAGAGCCCTTTGAGAAGCCTGGAACATAAGCATTGAAGTTGAGTAATATTGTTCTGAAACTAAGTGTGCTTTTGGCTTTGTCAAGACAATATGCATTAAACAAGACTAAGAACTCTATCTCATTTTTGTTTCATCAATGAACTTGCCTTAGAGAAGCTGAGGACAGGGAGCTGGCAGTATCATCAAGATGAAAATTCTGTTGCTTTCTCCCATGCTCTTTAACTTTCTTTTGTGTTTGCTCTTTTGGGTTCTGAAATTGATATAGTGCTACTATATCTGGTTTCTTCTGAATTGTCTTCATCTTGATGGAAATGTGGAGGTCCAGAGGATGCATCAGACAACATTGACAAATCTTCATCTTCTTCATCCTCATTCACATAAGCTCCTTTGCTTTGAAAATCATTATCAAAGGGCATACTTCTGTTCCATTGAACTGTAGAACTTGAAAATGGATCCAAATACATGGTCCATCCAGATGCACATCCACTGCTGTATTCAGAAGTTGATATATCCATGCTACTTATGATGGAGAGGAACCAGTGAAATTCAAGAGAGATTTTGCTACTCTCTTTGTTAGTTCGATATATACAAGTAGGAGAGTAAGAGAGTGATATGAAATAAAATAAAACCACATACTCAAGTCCTAGACCATCTTTGTCCTATGCAATATCCTTTTGCCTTTATTATTTTATCTGATTTTGTGGAGAATCAAATTGCCAGTTGGCTTGTCATTTTGCTTTGGTGGGGTGGAGAAGGAGGGAGGTGAAGTAGTGGGATGGGGAGATTGCCCGACCATTGACATTTGATGGTAGTGAATTATGGTAAAAGTGATTGTGGAAGGGTTTTTCTACTTTTCTTTCCCTTTCCATCTCTATAGCTCACAACAAGAACATCTTTCGCGTTTTAGAGAAAGGGGAGTGATGCAGAGCCCCCCATTTGTCAGGAAACCATTTCATTCTATCTGCAAAAGTCCATAAGAAATCATAGTATGTAAAGGCCAGCATGAACTCACCTCTCATTCTAGTTTTTTGAGTTAAAAATGTTAATTTGAGTATGGAAGTAGTTATGGAGTCAAGGTTTCCTTTCCATACTCTGAATGCACCAGACACGGTTTAATTCCACAAATTTGGAAGCATTTACTTAGGCTGGCCTCACAGACTTTCCGCAAATTCCATATTAAACGCAGCAAAAGTGAACCATGAAGTTCTACAATTCTTGTCAAATTAACACTTTAGGCACTTAATTCATGTCAGAAGATGGTAGTAGTTTACAATTATGATTTCAGCAGGATGCGCACTTTCGCAAGTGTACAAAAGATGATGTATTGGTCTTGATATCTCATGCAAACTAAACATTTCAAAGGGTTCAGAATGATGCACTTCAATGGTCAAGTTGATTGTTTTCTGCAGGATTAATTGCACACATGCATATCTTTGATGGGCTTACGTAAAAGCTTTTAACACTGTTGTGTATCATCCACATGGTCAAATTGCGGTCGTCGGTGCATCAATCTGCAAAACAGCAGCATCTGTCCCTCAGAACTAATGAAATGTTAGTACGAAAATGATCAATAAAAGAACAATGACAGAACAAATGGAATATTTCAGTATAAAAATGATCTATAAAAGACCAATGAAGTCACCAACTTTTCCTGGTAAATCTAGAAGGGATTTTAGTTGTCTACATTGTGCACAATACATATAACTAAGAAACATTTTTTTCCTGTTCACAATACAACTTAAAGCTTTTTGTCATAAACATAACTACAGCTCACCATGCATTGTCATCACAGAAGGGTGAGAAATCAAAGTGCTGAAAATTCGTTTGGCAGTATTATGAGGCAAAAAGTAGATGATAATACTATATCATATAGGCCGAAATTAGGAAATGCAACTCTCTAGTTCAGTTCTTCATATATGGGTGGCGCTTTGTAGGGTATCCTTGTGAGGCAGCTGGTCCCAAACCTTAATCCCAAATGCACATGCCCTTTTGCTGGCTTTGTTGTACCGCCGAAACTGAGGGGCGTTCCCATTCGTCCTCTCTACTGAAATTTTGTGGTCTGTCATACATGATTGGAGGACTTTTGACACAAAAAACTCACTACCCTGCATCAAATTAACATAGATTTCTTGATCTAGATGTCAAGAAAACTAAATAAACGAAACGCATTGCATTATGAATGTCTGAAACTCAGACATTCAAGGTACAAAACTTGCTTTTATGTGGAACTTCAGATGAATTTATGGCTTGATAAGTGAGAGATTGAATCACTTTCCTCAGTTAACTTCATCCCAAAAGTCAAAGGACGACCTCAATTTCACAGTCACTGCTAGAAATTATTAATTCCTAAATTCAATCTATCATGTTAAGAAAGTCAACTTTCAGTGGGATCATTTTAGCATCTAGTGAAGTTTTCAATGATCACTGCTACAAGCCTACAAACTGGATATAGACCAGCAAGTAGAAAGTAGCAAAAAACCCAAATTTATTTTGACTTGAGCTTGCAATATGGGCTGTAACAGTAACCCTTTATTTATTTAGTCTTGGCTTTTTATCCGTGGTCCCTTTTGCATGCATTGGTGAGGTTGAATATGGCCCTTCTTCATCAGCTTTTCAAACTTGAAAAGTCACCTCCTTCACAAGAAGACACCTTGAATACTAATATCCTTCTCATGAAGGATCAAAGATTCAACACACAAAAATCCAAGTCCGGACATATCATTTGGGTCAAATCTCCATGCCTTGATGATTGATTTAGCAAGAAAAGTGAAAGTCCCTTTTGCAAATAAATGTGGCTTCTAGTTTGCACACTGTTCTTAGATTCAGAATTCAGATCTTTCTGTTGGACATTAAAAAGTTTAGCCAGGACCACAATGTATGAAGATCTCGTTCTATATAAGAATTACTTCAATTAATTTAACCTCTTTCAATAAATATGCTTCAGTTCAGCTCAGCTCAGATTATTGCAGTTGCAAATTTTGCAACTTTACTAGCAGAGCCAAATGAAGTGGTTGCACAATAATGCAGCAGGCCATCTTGAGGGACTGTGGTATTAATGCATGAGTGGACCAAACACAAAGAAAGGACTACCCCGCCACCGTTTTGTAACTTGACAGCCAATTTTGTGACCCGTTCCCGTTATTAGCCATACAAGGTGAATAGAAATGATCATCCAGTTGTGATCATGTCAATATCAGGCTGACAGTAGAACACAAAATCACACATTCACTGCCCTCATTTCACCTGGACTATCACAGCCAACCACCATTTTGTACTAGGCAATAGTGGTAATTTACATCATTGAAGGGTGGCCCTACCTTGTTGGGGAGACTTATTTGTTATTTTGACTGAATCATACCAATCAAGCACATGCAAAACACCAACTCCAGGTCTAAATGTATACTTTTGAAAGTATGAGAGCAGTGAACCAAGAGTATGAGGTGTGCATGGGTAGGGTAACAATTAAAACCTGAAATTTTATATCATTATTCTACCTTATGCAAAATTTCTCTTCCTCTCGAGAAAATAGTTTACTTTGATTTAGATATAATATTTTTTTTAATTATTAAGTGCAACATATTTAATACACTATTAAATTCTTAATTTTTCATTTTTATTCTTTGTTAAGTGTTAGTCACATATACTCATTAATAGTAAAGATAATATAATTTTTTTTTCCAAAAGTAGACTCTTTTTTTAAAATTTAAAAAAAAAAGATTTTAAAAGTGAACATGAGTAAAATTGTTGGCAAAATTTTATATCTTCAATTATAATTTTTAATTAAATATTATAAAGGTTAAAATATTTTATGTAATTATATTGATTCTATTGGATATACCTTATAATTTTAAATTTCGTATCCTCATCTTACTCTATAAAAAGATGTATTATACTTTTATCCTACTCCATTACACATAAGAAGGTTAAGGTACAAATTTACTCTCTTCATTTACTTTTTTTTTTTTTTGAAGGAACTCTTCATTTACTTACTCCTAATTACTACTTAAAATTCTTGATTCAAGTATTCTGTTACCATAAATGGTTATCAATATTGATAGGGAATGAGACCTTTTTTTAAAAAAAAAATAAAAAATTAAACCCATGTTGGACTCTAATTTTCTGTCATTTCACTTTATACTGTGTACCATATTTGATTTAATATTATCATTACATATCATTTCGAAAATTATAACAATATTACCGAATAACGTCTTTATCAGACAAAACATTTTTTTCTTCTTGCTTTTGTCAATTAACAATGATTGACAAAAGGGGCAGACTTGAAACGGTAGTTTTTTTTTTGGGTCGGTTTTTAATTTGTGATATATTTTTTAATAAAAATATTTTTTTAAATATAGAATAATGTAATAATATATAACTAAATAGGGCCGCATGATTAATACTGTGATTAGTAAATGTCAAACACTCACGTGGACAGTGGACCAAGATCGCACTGGGCTAGTCTTAGTCAAGAGCCACACGTGCGCTGTTTGAAAGCCATGTGCTCCACAATTATGTCCCCTTATTTCGCCATCAAAATATTTCTACAATTCCATGGCCCAAGGGAAATAAAAAATATAAAATTATAAAGAGGATCATAAGAATTGAAAATTTCTTAAGAGGCAATTTTTTATAGCAAAAGTGAACATAATTCAAAAAGGATGATGTCTAAATAGGAGCAACTTATCATTGGATGAATGATGCAATTATACAATCATGGAATGGAATGCTGTCAACTTTTTTCCCACGAGTATGAGTAGAATAAATGAAATATCGAAAATTCGAATAATTAAAATATAAGTAATTATTTTTAAAGTAAAAAAAAAAAGAAAAACAATGATTGAAATACGAATGTTATAGTTAAAAATCTTAAAAATCTTTCTTTTAATGATCTTATATGATCAATTTCAATAATTTTACACAAGGTTATAAATTTGATTTCTAAAATAGATTTCTGAGTCACATTATTAGGTTCTTTTTAGAAAGCAATATAATCAACTTTCTACCAAAACACCAAGGAAAGAAAATTATTAAAGGAAAGTCTACTTCACTTTGCTGGCTTCTTTTTTTTGAAAAAAAAAATCTTAGTAAAAGCTCCCTTAGAAGAAAATACAATTTGTCCACTTTTAAAGGAGTTTCAGAAAAAGATAAGAAAAACAAAATGCTAAAATTCAAGAATAAAATAGCAATGGACTAAAAGTTACTCCAAAGTATATCTTGTGGCCCAATCCACATGTCAAGGCCCAATAGGCACATGTAAAAGTTTTATCTTATTTCAAAAAAAATTAGAACCATGAACCTCATCTGCTTTCTTAGCTCAGTTGGTTAGAGCACCCGTTTAGTAAGCGGGAGGTCTTGAGTTCGACTCTCAAAGAAAGCATTTTACTGTTTTTAATCAAAAAACAAGTTTAAGTGTTTTTTTCTTCTGTTTTTTTTCGGTTCTATACCAAACTTTGCTATGGATTCATTGGATTTTCTTTTGGTTATATTCCAAACTTTGCTATGGATCATGAATCCTAACATGCATTTTGAATAATCATGTATCCTAACATGGATTCAAGCAAGTATAAGCATTTTTTTTAAAATTCTTTTTTGTTCTATAGCAAATTTTGCTATGAACCATGAATCCTAATATGCATTCTGAATTCTTACATGCATTTTTGGTTATATAGCAGGCAAGCATAAGCATTTTTAGAACTATGGATGAGCATAAGCATTTTCTTTTTTGGTTAGCAAACTCTGCCATGAATCATGAATCCCAACATACATTTTTGGTTCCTTAGCCACCAAAGCTTAAGAATGTTAGGATTCTTAATTCTATAGCCATAGTTCTATGCTAACATGGTTATATAGCAAGCAAGCATAAGCATTTTTAGAACTATGGATGCATTTTTGGTTCTATAGCAAGCAAGCATAACCATTTTTAGAACTATGGCTATAGAACTATGAATCCTAACATTCTAGGTAGGAGGTCTATGAATCCTAACAGACATTTTGGTTCTATAGCATAGAGCCAAAAATAGGGCTTTAGAATTATGAATCCTAGCATTCTAGGTAGCCAAAATATATGAATCCTAAAATAGGGCTTTAGAATTATGAATCCTAACATTCCAGGTAGGAGGTCTTGAGAGTTCTTGAGTTCGACTCTCAAAGAAAACATAGAACTATTAATCCTAATATTCTAGATAGTTTATAATTAAATAAAATTTTATTGGCTATAATATGTTATATGATTTTTTCATATTTAAGTTGTTATAGTAGTCAAAAGGTAATTGTGTCCAATTTATTCGACTTTCAAAGAAAGCATTTTTGGTTCTATAGACATGGAACTACAACTTATAAGATCGAGAATCAAATTGATATCTTAGAATTTTAACAATCTAGGTAGCCTTTTTATGTTTAATATATAATAAAATGTTATTACAGTAATTATGTCCAATTTATTTGATTCTCAAAGTAAGCATTTTTGTTTCTATAGCCATAGAACTATGGTTTGTGGGATCGAGGATCGGATCTATATCATAAAATCCTAATATCCTAGGTAGCCAACTTATAAAGTTTATAATTAAATATTATTACTCAAAATTTTATTGGTTGTAGTATTTTATATATTTTTTTTCTATATTTGAATTGTTACAACAGTTGAAAGGTAATTGTGTTTAATTAATTAATTTATTGTTGAAAGTTAATAAAAATATAATTAAAGGGATTAACTTATTTATATAACAATAAATATTAATTTTATTAAGATACAAATTTTTTTAAATAAATTTAATTATATTTCATTTATATAATAAAAGCTAAGATCTAATCAGAATAGAAATCATTTTTGTAAATTTAAATGGTAGAATCGATTATATGAGATGAACTGAGAAGAACATCTGTCAATTCGTTGGTTTATTGAAGTTGTCTCTTTCTTTGGTTTATAGAAGATGGAGAAGAGGCAAGTGGATTGCTGTCGGCAGCCATTTTGGTGGGCCTTTGCTTATGTGGGAGATGAAGAAGGATGGCTAACTCATGAGTTGGCACTTTGTCTTGGTGCCAATTATGAACCCAGAACGCCCCCTCCCGGGCCTCCCCTGATGCGGGACTTGATTATTCCATCCGGATGCATTTATGATTTTGACAAAAATGTTGAAGACATTCATACTCTGACGCCCCTTTAATTAATGTCTTGCTTTTTGTAGTTACCAACCTTCCAAGAAAAGAACCATCTAGATGTCAATCTACTTTATTTTCACAATCCCAAAAACAAAAAGAGGAATGATATTTATTACTTCATCTGTTTGTTTGTTATGGGGTTATAAAAATATTTATAGTCTTAATTTGAGGGCTAAATATAACATTATTTTTTTTGTATAGTAAACTAAATGAATTTTAAAATATACCCCCCAAAAAAAAAAAAAACCAAGTCTAATGAATAAGTAAGTGAAAGGATTTGTTTACCCTTTGGCGTAATAATTTTTTTGGTATGGGAGAAGTAGTTGCTAATCTAACTTATGAATGAATTGATAAATATTTGGATTTTTGCAATTAATTTTTTAACCATAATTATTAAATATTAATAGAATTTAACGATGAGTAAAAGTTGCTTTAGCATAGTAACCGTGACTAGACATTAGGCTGAGATGGAATGGTTTGTTGCCGTTTGGGGGAGCAAAATGGCATACCTTACTTTGGGTTGAACACATTAGGATCGCTCATGATTGAGCCCATCTTTCGGATGTTGTTAAAACTAGGCCATGCATTACTTCACTCTTACCCAATTTGAAAAAAATCCATGGGCTGGTTGGCTGTTAGGGGGTGCTTGGTGCGAAGGTTTGGGAATAGAGATATGGGTTTGATAGTGTTTGAGGGTGGTTGGTTGAAGGAAATGAAATTCTCTGGTCCACTTGACAAAACATTTCATTTACTAATATTAGTATATCCTCGTATCCCCCAATATTGGGGGATATGAAAATTAGGGATATGGGTTTGCTACTTACTTAATTTAATAATTAATTAATACTACTTAATTAATTAATTAATTAATGTAATTAATTATTAAATTAATTAAGTAGCAAACTCATATCTCTAATATTAATTGTTATAATTAATATAAATTAATTTATTATTAACTTATTATTATTAAAAGTAATAATAAATTAATTAATCATTCATTTACTTAATAATATTAATTAATTAATTAATCTCATTTTATTAATATTAATTATTATAATTAATGTATAATTAATTTATAAATAATTAATTGATAATATTAATTAATTACTAATTATTACTAACTAATTAAGTAACTAATACTAATTAATTAATTCAATTAATATTAATTAATTACTTAAGATTAATTTAATTAATAATATTTTTATTAATAATTAATTAATTTAATATTATAATAAAAAATTAAATAATACTAATTAATTAATTAATATTAATTATTATAATTAATTTATTATCAACATATTATTATTAAGTAATAATAAATTAACTAATTAAGATTAATTTACTTAATTATTCATTTAATTAATATTAATTTAATAATTAATTAATCTCATTTACTAATATTAATTATTATAATTAATATTAATTAATTTATAAATAATTAATTAATTACTTAAGACTAATTTAATCAATAATATTTTTATTAATAATTAATTAATTTAATATTATAATAAATAATTAACTAATAATAATTAATTAATTAATACTAATTATTACAATTAATTTATAATCATTTCCATTCCCCAGTACAAACCAATCACCATTATTAATAATCATTCCCATTCCCCAGCACAAACCAACCACTAGAATTATAATGAAAGACCCCACTATCATTCTCCACTACTATCATTTCCATTACTTTTCCCATTCCCCCACGCGAGCCAGGCGCACCCTTAGTTCTTTTGTATGAGCGTACAGAGTTTTTAAGATTTTTTTTTTTTTAGTATTTAGAGATATTTCCACTCGACTATGTAGTCGCTGGAATCGATTCTTGAACATCTTTATATTTCAAAATTTAATCACTTCATGAAAACTAGTTAAACCGACACTGGGAGGCGTATAGAGTTTTTAAGATTAAGGGGAGAAATTTTACCTTTTCTTTTCTTTTTTGACGACTGATTACATTTATCTTATACAGAAAGAAGAGTTTAACTAATTTATTTTAGAGATATTTTACTTTATCTGTGTTATAGGGAAACAAAGAGTTCAAACCTAGCTATAGAAAACCTTGCGAACCTAGCTATACAAAGAGTTCAAAATTCCGCTACTATTATATTTAAACAGTTTTGGCTTAGCTTAACATAGATAATCATAGGAGAAAATGTTTTATGCATTCACCGCACCAAATAGAGTTGTGCAACAAAAAGCAATTAGGGTCAACAACTTATAATTTAGTGGACAACCTATTTACACAATTCCAGGACAAAAAAAAATGTAATTAATTTGCTGTGTTAAAAACAATAGTACAGCCAATGCATATAATATTTTTTCAAATCATACATCATATTTGATATTTTATTAAATTTTTTGTGTGCTATTTCATGTTATACATAGTAATAAATTGAAGTAAGTGTTATGATTTATACTAATGTATATTATTAGTATCCACTCTCAACTTAATTAATTTTAAACGCTTCTAACAGAGCAAAGGAGAATGCCTGTGGAGCCACCAATGGAGATTTGCAGCTTGAGAATTCTTTCCCTGGTTCCTACAATTCCAAAGCCAAGGTCGCAGGTGTTTTCGAATGTGAGGTTATATATTATACCACAATTTGTCTTCATTGAGAAACAAAAATTGTCTATTTTCCTCTCAGACATAAATTATTCTCCATTCTACTCGGATTAGACAATACCATATTGTGGGGATACTTTCAAGAGGCACAACAAATGGCTTATTCTTAGGGATCAGCAGCGTTTAGAACAGTTGGACGAAACTAAAACCGGCCTATATATTTGTAGTTTTTTCATTGGATTATTTGTCTTAATATGTTGCTTCCTGCAAAGATATTTGCTTAGTTGACATCGAGATTTAGACATTTGGCATTTCTATCCAGCTTCTAAAGTTCCTTTTAATGGGATTTCTTATATTACTAGATGGTGCAAATTCTGTGAACTCTTAGAAACATCATTCTTTCTTCACTGGTTTTTTTTTGGGGGCTTATCAATGGAGGTCATGGAGGATGATCCGACTCTTTCCAAGTTGATCACAGCATGCCATGATCTCAAGAAACTTGTTCACATCTCAGTTAGCGTGGACGCTAGCTTAGAGGACATGGATAAGAAATTGGCTGTGATGCATGAATCTCTAAGTATGGCCTCAAAGAGAATTGCTCCTTTGCAGACACTTTCCATTGTGAATAAAGCTCTTGATACCAGAATAAACCGAGCCATTTCTCCTGCTCTTTCCCTTCTCGAAAGCTTCAAACTTTCTGAGTCCCTCCAACGTAGACTTCTTGAACTTGCCGCAAAACTATGCAATGAAAAGGTACACGAGAGGAGGCTAAAGAAGTTGATCAAGTATGTGGATTGTGTGGATCAATTGAATGAAGCCATCGATTCAATCAGTCAAGAATGTGAGCCAGCAATTCAGAAGCTTCAAGAAGTGGTGGAGTTTTTGAGTAGGACAAAGGCAACTGATCAGGGCAGGACACAGCGCCTCAAGGAAACTTTGATTACTCTCAAGGCCCTTTATGAGACAGAAGTTGATGCCATGAAGTTTGATGGCTTGCTTGATGAGGCTTTACTGAACTTGCAAGATGAATTTGAGAGTTTATTGCTGTTGCTAAGGCACGAGAACATTGGCCATGTCGACAATGATGATGTGCAGGAGGTTATGCCTACGGAGTTGGGCAGTGAGCTGGACGTTGAAGTTCTTAGACGAATTTCAAGGACTCTGGCTACCAATGATTGTATAGATATATGCATCGATATCTACGTGAAGGTAAGATTGATCCTTTTTCTGCGATTCATTTGCCTGCCTATTAATATATTGATTTAGAAACAGATCAACCTTATGATACCCTGGCTCATTTCATTATAAGCACTTATCCCTGATAAAGGTACATCTGTTGTTCAATGGAGCAATAGAACTTTGCCAGTCATTGTGAGTTGTGACCATCATAAAATTTCCATTAAAGCAAGAAAAACCCTATTTCCAAAATTTTGTCAAAAACTTGCGTTTGTTAGCAGCTCCCTTCTTAAATATTTATTGGAAACATGATTATAGTTTAATTTAATCACTTCTCGAGCTCTTACCGCATGATTAAAACTAATGGAGCTCAGGGAGACGAAGGAAAGCAGAATTTTTTTTTAATTGAATATGAAACTATTAGGGACAACTGCTTAGTATAATTTTAGATAACAGAAGGTGTTAACCGAACCTGTGTTACTGTAATAAATCTAGGATGTGCTTAGATTTGAGGCGCCAAACTTAAACCTTACAGTACTGATGTCCATAAACAGCTCGTAAGAATATGTTTGTCCACATTCACAGGCCAGGTATAAAAGAGCTGCCAAAGCACTGATGAAACTGAACCCAGATTACTTAAGGACTTACAGTCCAGAAGGCATTGATGAGATGGAATGGGAGAACCTAGAGATAGCAATTTCCCTATGGATCAAGCACTTTGAGGTTGCTGTCAAATCTGTTCTTGAATCAGAGAAGAATCTATGCCAGCAAGTCCTAGGAAGCATTTTGGAAGGCGCAATATGGCCTGAATGTTTCGCTAAGATTTCCGACAAGATCATGGCAGTCTTCTTTCGATTCGGTGAGGGGGTTGCAAGAAGCAGTAAAGAACCACAGAAACTATTTAAGCTCTTAGATATGTTTGATTCTTTGGAAAAACTCAAGCCCGAATTCTCGGAGACTTTTGAAGGTGAAGCCGGTGCTGATATATGTTCAAGATTTCGAGAGCTCGAAAAACTCTTGGTACATGCTTCAACGAAAGTGTTTTGGGAATTTGGCCTTAGAATTGAGGGAAACCAAGATGGTCTCCCTCTACCCCAAGATGGCTCAGTTCCAAAATTGGTTCGATATGCAATTAACTACCTCAAATACCTGGCATCTGAAAGCTACAGTAAATCAATGGCTCAAGTATTCAGGATAGAGCAATCATGGAAAGCTGGAATTTTTTCAAAGCCTGAAACAGATGAGGACTTACTCAAAGACACTATCTCCAATGTCATGGAAGCAATCCAGAGGAACGTAGAGTCCAAAAGAGCCCGATACAAGGATAAAGCACTCTGCAATATTTTTGCCATGAACACGTACTGGTACATATACATGAGAACCAGAAATACAGAGCTTGGGAAGCTCTTGGGAGAGCAATACTTGAAAAAGCATTACAAAGTTGTTGCAGAAGAGTCCGCATATTTGTATCAAAAGCAAGCTTGGGGAACTTTAGTGAAACTACTTGACATAGAAGAATTGAACAGAGTTAACAAGGATGGTGTTGGTGCGATGGCCAGAGGGAAAATGGAGGCTTTCATGAAAGCATTTGATGAGATCTTGCAAAGGCATGAAAGTTCTTACCACATCCCAGATGCAGACTTAAGATACCAGATCAGAGGGGCAACAATTAGCTTTGTAGTACCTGCTTATGAAGAGTTCTTGAACGCATACTCTTCTGTTTTACAATCCAAGTCCTATTTATCTCCCCAGTCAGTGGAAGGATTGCTGGGAGAGATCTTTGATGGCAGTAACCAACAAGCAGGCTATGGAAAATCATCATCTTTCAGCAGACAGCGTGATCAAAGAGATCCTACAAATGCGAGGCAATCATTCTCACTGGAGAAATCTCACGAGAGGAAAGCCTATAGAAGAGCCAACTCCAACGCCAGCGAATCATGAAAGTTGTCACAGATTGAGACATCATATGGAGTCCTAACATAATCCTTGAAGATGCCAAAGTGACTGGATGTTAAGGAGATTTGATGGGGTTTTGAGGTTCAATGAAATTTTGAATTTGTGTGTTCTGATGGTATGATCATCCATTGGAGCAATGTAGGATGTTGGATTGTTCAATCATCTTATCCTCCCTATAGGACTAGTGTTAAAATTATTCTGCACAAGTCCCGGCCAAGTTCTTTGCTTCCCACATGAGCAAATCCCTCTTCCAAATCCATTTTGATTAGTAAATAAGAAGAATTTATATATATATATATATTTTTATTTTCAATTTATTGTTTTACTCTATTCATTTGAATCCCTTCTATTTCAGAATTTAATTTTCTTTTTCAGTAAGATCCCATTAATTGATGTTGAATATAAGTTACCCTATAAAATTATACTAAACTGTTTATACTCTGGCAAAAAATTGAAATATTTCTTCTCAATTTGAAAAGTCACCAAAATGTATGTGTATATTTTAACGCCAACACCACATTGATTATAATTTTTTTAATCCAATTTCTTTATGCTGACTAGCTATGTTTTGCAAGTTTGAACCAGGTTATCCTGTTAATTCTAATTTAAGTTTGGTGATATTAACCATTCATAGATATGTTTTAACATTACAATGATAAAAATTCCTAAAGCAGTATCAATAAAATTAGTATCCGAATGAAAAACAAAATATTTTGTAATTCAAAAGTTTGTCCTCTTATTTTATATTTTTGTATATCAAAATAATATACATGTCAATGATAGAATTTTTGTAAAAATTATTTTAAACGTATAAATATACAAAATAAGATGACAATTGAATCTTTTACGTTCCGAAAACACTCCGAATGAATTTTTTTTTTTTTTTATCTCACTTATCCTATGTTACTACCTAAAATGACATGACAAAAATAGAGCATGACAAAAAATTTCAAAAGATTAATGTGACCTGTATAGTAAAAGTCATTTTAATTAGGCCTAATATACAGAAATAGCCTTAACTTTACCTCTCAGAATAATTATAGCGCACTTTCAATTTTAACGATATAAGACTGACCTTTCAATTTGAATAATTATAGCGCCGGTTAGTCGTAGTTAAAATTTCTGTTAAATTGCTGACATGGCTGCCACGTCAACGACACGTCATAGCCCAGTCAACACCAAGTCATAAAAAATTTAACTTTTTTTTGCTCTTTTCGTTTCTCATAACAGAAGTCGGGTCTATTTCCCTCATCCTCTATTTCTCTTCTTCCCTATCTCTCTCCCTCTCCGTCGCCGCCAGCAAGGTTCAAGGGTTCCGTCGCCGCCAGCCTCTCAGCGCCGTCGCGTCGCGCGCAGGGTTGAAGGGTTCCGTCGCCGCCAGCCTCTCAGCGCCGTCGCGTCGCGCACAGGCTTCAAGGGTTCCGCCGCCTGCATTTGCCGCCCCAAAATTCGGCAAAAATCCGCCATTGCCGCCGCCGGTAAGGTAATGACGGAGCTGAAGAACTTCTTGAAGAAAATGTTCATTATTTCTGCATTTTTTCCTCCATTTTCTCCTTTTTTCCTCCATTTTTTCTAACTTATTTCTCCTTTTTTCCTCCATTATCATGGGTAAGATGGTGCTGTTTTTTTTTTTTTTTTTGGTTGGTGTCTAAGATTCAGTTATCCTGTAAGGTTTTGATGAGTTTTTCTCCGGAAAAAACATAGTGGCTAAAGAATATAATGATAAACAGTTGATATTATACTGCCTACGATTTTCTATTCGTTGTGTTTTAAAGTTGGAAATACAACTCGAGTCTGTTTACGAAGTGCTAAATGATAATTCAAGTTCCACGCATTGGAAGTTATTGCTAACTTTCTGCTTTTCTGCATAGTAGTTAGTCAAGAATGTTGATTGCACATGCCTGAATTTGTCAACCCAAAATATGTCTTACTCTGCTTTTGGTACAGGACAGCAGCATTTACTATGTTAACAATATGCTTTTGGCCACCTTTAGCATTCTTTTTTGTTTGGGATTGATTTGAGGAATATTTTAAAATGTCATTAGACGATGTACAACATTGGCAGGTTTGAAGTTTGTGAATTGATAGCCTCATTAGTTGATGCAATATCTTAGTTTGAAAGATTTTTTAACAAGCTATTTTCAAAAACTTTCTACACTTTCATGTTCTCTTTTTCAGTTTTGGATTGACGTATTATTCTATTTACCTTTTGATCTTGTTTTATCAGGCACTCCCTTGTCATCCCAAAACAACATTTTTCTTCTTTGGAGGCAACTCCTCCAGAAGTAAGTTAACTTGTGATATATTATGGTTTACTGCCTTGGTGTCTAGCTCAATACTAAAACTTCAAGGTGTTGATGGATGTTGAACTATGTTACTGCTCACCTGACTGTTCTTAATTTAAGATAATAAATCATAAAACTAGCATTCTAATTGGAAAGATGATATCATGCAGGTTGTTGGTGCTATGGGTACATTCATCCTTTTTTTGGCTTCAATTTCAGTCATCAGCATCTCATTTATTCTTCTTTTTCTTGATTTTCCCTTTTTTCGAAAGATGATTTTTATACCTTCTGATTTGGGGGTGTTGGGATGGGGTTAAAGCTAAGTTACTTTAGAATGTGTTTCATGATTGCCAAAGTTTTGTTAGTATTGCTTGGATATTTATAATTGGAAATTATGTGAGCTAACAATAATTATTGGCCTATCACAAGGACATCTGTCTATTTTGTCTTGCCAGAGAGATTCAGTGATTTCTTTATCTTGGTTTGCAATTTGCTGAGGGAATTCTAATGCTGCTATTCCTCTCCTTAGTCTTACTGATGGATTGTTTTTTCGTGTAGATTCATTCAATTTGTTGGTTAACAATGGTGCTGCTGCTGGCCAAGTCATATTTCATGTAAGAGCCTTGGATTTTTAATGAACCAAATACTTAGTTAACTTGCATATGTTTGATTCTCTGACAAGCTGGCTTATTATGCTTGAGGAAAATGATGTTTTCAATACTTTGCAAATGACGTACTTTCTGCTTTCAAATGCAGACACACATTCATATAATCCCTGAAAAGGCAAGTGATTGCTTATGGGCTTCTGAGGTACGTCCTCTCCCCTTACCTTTTCTGTTCTTTTCTGGTGTTTGGAAAATGATTGGTTAAAAATGCACATCCACAGAGTTTACGGAGGCGGAAGCTGAAGTTGGACCAGGAAGCTGTGCGACTCGCACATAGCATTCGGGAAAGGTTACAGTCACTGGACAATTTTGAGGATATAAAGGGTCAAGGATCCAGCGTGATGTGCAGCAAGTAATAGGAACATCAATTACTGTAATTTGTGATGAATGATTTTGCGGCGTTAACGTAGGAACCGTCTGTTTTAGGGTTTGTTTGGAGCGTGATGTATTTGGAAAAATCTAAATGAGTCATGTTTCAATCAGAACTTAATTGATGATTGATTACTAATAGAATTAAAACCACAAATTATGTCAACCATAATTAGCAAAATGCAAATGAAATCTTATGAATGCACTTCAATATGTTAGCCTACCTCATCAAAATCAACTCCACATTCACTGGCAATTTCTCGAATTAAATCAGAAGCAAGAATTAAATCGTGACCAGTATCAACAAAATCCATAATTGCAGCTGTACTAATAGATCCTCCAAATCCTAAGGCATCACAATATTATCAATAAATACCTCCATCCCTAACACTAAAGATATAGAATGTCCCCTTTCATAGTCAAAGATTCATCCTCAAAGAAACGATGAAAAAAATCAATTTATATTGCAACTCATGCCAGTAATCCATTCAGGCGACACCAATTCGAGGAATCCAATGCCGAAATTCCAAACGGTTACTTTTCCATACAAGTCAAATAAATACAAACAAACACTTGTGCTTCATGACAATAGATATGGAATCCAAATAAATACAATCAGTTTTCAATCCCAATAAGTATCCATCAATGCACACACACCATAAAAATCAAAACATTTTCAGAACAAGTTCTTCAACATCTCACTGGTCAAAATCTCGATTTGCAGTCCAAAGGACCCGACGTCGCTTTGCTAATTAAAGGTACTTTAGAACACATAGCACCAACAACCTGCATGATATCATCTTTCCAATTAGAATGCTAGTTTTATGATTTATTATCTTAAATTAAGAACAGTCAGGTGAGCAGTAACATAGTTCAACATCCATCAACACCTTGAAGTTTTAGTATGGAGCTAGACACCAAGGCAGTAAACCATAATATATCACAAGTTAACTTACTTCTGGAGGAGTTGCCTCCAAAGAAGAAAAATGTTGTTTTGGGATGACAAGGGAGTGCCTGATAAAACAAGATCAAAAGGTAAATAGAATAATACGTCAATCCAAAACTGAAAAAGAGAACATGAAAGTGTAGAAAGTTTTTGAAAATAGCTTGTTAAAAAATCTTTCAAACTAAGATATTGCATCAACTAATGAGGCTATCAATTCACAAACTTCAAACCTGCCAATGTTGTACATCGTCTAATGACATTTTAAAATATTCCTCAAATCAATCCCAAACAAAAAAGAATGCTAAAGGTGGCCAAAAGCATATTGTTAACATAGTAAATGCTGCTGTCCTGTACCAAAAGCAGAGTAAGACATATTTTGGGTTGACAAATTCAGGCATGTGCAATCAACATTCTTGACTAACTACTATGCAGAAAAGCAGAAAGTTAGCAATAACTTCCAATGCGTGGAACTTGAATTATCATTTAGCACTTCGTAAACAGACTTGAGTTGTATTTCCAACTTTAAAACACAACGAATAGAAAATCGTAGGCAGTATAATATCAACTGTTTATCATTATATTCTTTAGCCACTATGTTTTTTCCGGAGAAAAACTCATCAAAACCTTACAGGATAACTGAATCTTAGACACCAACCAAAAAAAAAAAAAAACCAGCACCATCTTACCCATGATAATGGAGGAAAAAAGGAGAAATAAGTTAGAAAAAATGGAGGAAAAAAGGAGAAAATGGAGGAAAAAATGCAGAAATAATGAACATTTTCTTCAAGAAGTTCTTCAGCTCCGTCATTACCTTACCGGCGGCGGCAATGGCGGATTTTTGCCGAATTTTGGGGCGGCAAATGCAGGCGGCGGAACCCTTGAAGCCTGTGCGCGACGCGACGGCGCTGAGAGGCTGGCGGCGACGGAACCTTGAACCTTGCTGGCGGCGACGGAGAGGGAGAGAGATAGGGAAGAAGAGAAATAGAGGATGAGGGAAATAGACCCGACGTCTGTTTTGAGAAACGAAAAGAGCAAAAAAAAATTAAATTTTTTATGACTTGGCGTTGACTGGGCTATGACGTGTTGTTGACGTGGCAGCCATGACAGCAATTTAACAGAAATTTTAACGGCGAATTAACTGAGGCTATAATTGTTACAAATTGAAAAGGTCAGGTACTGTATTGTTAAAATTGAAAGGTCGGGCTATAATTGTTACAAGAAGCAAAGTTGAGGCTATTTATGTATATAAGGTCAGGTACTGTATTGTTAAAATTGAAAGGAAATTTATAATTATTCTGAAGCGAAGTTGAAATTATTTATGTATATTAGGCCTTTTAATTATGGGATAGTGACAATCTTTTTAACCATTTTCACTGTCAATATAAGCGTTATTATTTGTTCAGATGTTCTGGACTGCAAAATTTGGAATTGGGCAGTTGAAAGAATCAAAACAGAATTATCCTTTCTTCTGTAAGGAATCTTCTTCTTTGGGCTTGTACCATTTTGCTCATCCACGCCGTTCCTCCGCCTTCCGCCATCCTCATTTGCCAGCTCGAAGGAAGGAGAGAAAAAAGAGTAAAAAAACCCAACCAAAAAAATAATAAATTCGAAATGGAATCAAATGCGATCACAACTTTCTCCTTCTCAGATTTCCCAGAAGATGTGCAGCTCTGCATTTTATCATTCCTCAATCAATCAGAGCTCGCCGCCTTTGCATCCACCTCCAAACGCTTCCTTTCTATGTGCCGCGACGACCCAAGGCTTTGGTTCTCTATGTGCGACCGTAGGTGGGGCTCTAACACCGTCATCAACAAATGGGGTAATGGTAAAATCTCCTATAAACAGCTCTATAAAACCCTCCATGAATACGAGAGCCTTATTGGTTTTTGGCGGCGTAGCGGCACCGTCTGCTCGTTGCAGTCGCCGTTGGTTTTCTTCGAATGGGGACCTTGGTATATCATGGGCTCGAGGGTTTCGCCATCGAAAACGGGTACTTATGAGGTAATAAAGATGCCATTTTTATGGATCAGTATAACTTCCAAGGGTGAGTTCATAAATTATCTTGATCCCGACGGAAAGCTGGAGTTATCTGAGAGCTTAGTTGATTCAGGTGAATTGGGAATTGAAGAGAATGAATTGACTCCTGTGAATGTGAGTTTCATGGGAAAATATCATGTTGCGATTGAGGAAAGTGTGAATGTTTATGGGCATAGTTCGAGCCCCAGTCCAAATAAGGGGTTTATGAAGGTGCCTAGTTCAGGGAATGTGAGAGGGGAGGAGTGCGAGGATCTAAGTGGATCCCCTGGTAGTTTACCAGATCGTTTAATGTCGGAAATCTATCAGCATTTTGCGAATAGGACAAGCGCAGGTGGACATGGGTTGTCAAGAAGACAGAGAAAGAGGGAGAAGGAAAAGCAGGGAAGGAGAAAGATGGAGCCTGAGCATTTTGTCAAGATTGTGAACTGCTCGCCCACGCCTGCTCGACCTTTGCAAGGCTTATGGAAGGTAAATTTTTTAGTTATTTTATCTTCTATACCTTTTGTTATTTTATAAGTTAGAAAGCACTTTTATTTTTATACTGCAGTAGATTGAATTGCGTGTCTTTTGGTTGTCCGCAGAACCTTGGCTTTTCAAGTAAACATCTGAACTTGTTAATGGCTAATGGTTCATCAGTTTTATTTGTGGTCTGATTCAGTTGTCGTGATGCTGGACTCCATTTGATTTTGTATCTGAAGTCTTATTTGGTTAGAAGGACTTTTCTTTCCAAGTAAAGAACTTGGCAATGAGTTATAAGCTTGTTTTTGGTGTTCCATTTACTCAGTGCTACCTCTCATTTGATCTGAAGGTTCCAGCGTGGTATTCCATCTTCATGTTTCCCTTTACATGTTCTTGATGCTTCATTTCCTTGGGTTTAGTTGTCAACTTGATTGATCAGAAAGATTTTAACTTTCAAATAAAGGATCAATCTTGGTAATGATCATAAGTTGCTTGTGAAAATGGTCTGGAAAATCAAAAGAATACTTGGTGTTTACATCAAAAGAATACTTGGTCTGAAAATGGTCTTGGCAGTATGTGTTACTTTGCAACAAAATCTTGCCCTTATTTACATCATTGAGGATGGAAGATTGGAATAGTTACTGCAAAAATGCTATTACAAATTTAGAAGTCTAGATAATCTGGGAATGCAGTAGCAGACTCATTTACAGATCTTTTACACATTACGTTCTAACTTTTTCATGGTACTATTTGATGGCAAGGGTGTGAGTCACTCCGGACGGCGGGTTTGTAAATAAAGTTCTTCTTTATGCAAGAATTTTCTGAACAGCTCACCGAAAGCACGCAAATTAGTGGCATCTTTTGAATCCTTCTAATACTATGAGGATAATGATCCATTTTGTGGGTTCTGAGGGTTGGAAATTGGGCAAATCATTTCAAAAGTCATGTCTTCATTTACTGGAGGATTCTTTACTCATCTGTTGTGTTATGTTATCCTACTTAGCTTCAACACGCTATTCTAAGCCATAAGCTTCAAAGATTCAACTGTTTGCTTTGCTTACGTGATCAAGTAGTATTTTGTGCTTAATTAATGATGACACATGAAACACTGATTTAATTCACTTGCGATGATTAATAGAATTTGTTATAGCTAATTTGTAAAATGTATTTCTTTCCTGATAGGTCTCTTTGTGTTGTGACATCACTTTGACTCTTTTTGATCCACATCTTTTTGTCTGTTATTCCAATTTTTTATTACAACAAGAAAATAATGCTTTCTCTTTCTTTTCTTTTTTTTTTTTGCTTGTTCGGCTCCAGGGTTTTTCTGATGACATGAGCTTGAAATTTTATTTGACAACCTATGATGACATTGGGGGTATTGCTTGCCGTAGGGTTGACTCACTTAGTGGTTATACCCCAGTATTTTGGACAGCAGATACCACATTTATTGAGCCTCCCTTTTCTGCCCAAGAACAATATGAATATGAGAGTCGCATGCATTTGAGGCCATCTGCTGAGGCTGATGACTATCATGAGCATCTGCAGTGTTCAGATTATCATAATGTTTCGTGTATGCTTCACATGACCTCAAGCTATGATTTGGTAATTCCAGGCACACTAATAAATCCCCGACAGGTTGAGGGAAGAATTTGGCAATATAGGAATGGTACTTATGGGTTTGGATTTCTTCGAAATAATTACATTATAGATTTGAAACATATAGCTCAAGGTGGGCACCTTTTGGATACGATGGAGTTTTCTAGCAATTGATCCTTCATAGATCACTCCAGTGGCCTAGAATTGGAAAAGGGTAAAAGTCCATTGTATTGGCATTGTACAGAATGTTGTGTGTCTAATCTTTATTTCATGTAATATTGATGTCAAAATCGAGAAGAATCTCTCTTCAGAAACCTATTTATTTATTTGGATCTGCCACAAATTCCCCAGGAATTTGAAATGTTTAATACTACTCTTGGTATGTGCATTACTTCAGTTTTAGAGTTTACTTTGGCCTATGTTCTGATTTCTCTTATACGCATTCATTCCTTTTGTCATTTCTTAATTCTCTTGGTCTAGGAATCTCTGGTTCCGAAATTTTGGTTCAGATTTCTCTTCTCAGAATGCAGAGCCAATATAAACTCGGGATCTTGCTCACCATTTCTAAGCAACTTGTGCAGTTAATCATCAGCGATTTGTCATATCATCCTCAAACTACGGCAGGATGGGGCAATATGTCTATGTTGACATTCGACATATCTTATTTTCCTTGAGGATGGGAATAATTTTCCTTGAAAGGTCCTCCAGCTCCTTTATGAGAAAATGCGGAGTGAAGAGGAGAGGATCAGTATACATTAGAGGACTTATCATTTATTTTAGAATTGAGATTTTTTTGTCCTAACTAATGTGTACCAAACATATCCTATCAATAAATCGACAAAATTTTATTGAGATGATATTTATGCATTTTATGCTAGAGAATATTTGTTGATGAAATTACAAAATACAAATAGTACACATTAATTAGGAATAGGAAATAAAGTGGTTGGTAGCTAATTGCTATAGGTTTGGGTTCGGAGATAGATTTTGTTTTCCTCTTCTCATGGCATTCTTTTGTTGGGGGGGGGGGGGGGGGGGGGTTGGGGAATGTTCTTTTAGATCTGCTTAGTGTCATTTTAGTCAAGTATAATCCACAATTTTTTACCAATACGAGTGAAAAATCACTGGAACGACGTACACTGATCATAATTCATAATTGAAAAATCATTAGATATTAACGGCAAGAGCAATCACAGGGGCTGAAACGTGACAGAAGCCTTTCAATGTTTTACGAGATCAGAACACCAAGCCAAGATCAGCAATCAAAACGATGAATCACATCCCGAACCAAATTCACAAAAGACAATTGACAACTCCAACTTTCTTCTGACAACTCTACTATTCTGGAATTGAGGAGGACAGGCGGTATCTAGAGAATTATATTAATGTTGAGGAGAAGGAAATCAAGAGGAGGATTGGAATTCGTTTTATCTGGTACTCTTGGCAAATTATGATTCTGAAGCAACTTGTGTGGCTCCTGCTGAATGCTTTTCGTGGTCACCCTCAAGTTGGCTCAGATTGCCTTTCTCCTTTATGAGTTGAATGTGGTGGTGTTTACAATATAGACGCCCTTCATGTGCAATGTAGTTGGATGGGCTGATGACACATCCTCCATGACTGCATCTGAAGCAGCTCTTGTGGTACGGGGTTCCATTCACAGACACCTTTAAAGTACATTACATTTTTGTTTAGAAGTTAAAAATGCTAATGCATGTCATATGTCTAAAATAAAGAGGAAAGGAAGATCAGAAGTATGAAGAAAATATACATTACAATTTCATAAAGGTAATGCTTTAAATTGTTCCTTCTATGGTATATTCTAAACTCATCATAGTACTGTATCCGAGTTGTTAACCATTGAACTCAATTGTGCTTGTGTGCCTAGAAGCGATTGTTCATGTTCCATACCTTTTCAGTCGGATAGACAGTTTTGCTGCAGCCAAAACATTTGTCTCTTGTGCCAACAAACATGCTTGAAACTTTACTTGCCAGTGGTTTCTGTATCAATAAATCAACAGAAAAATAATTCAACTGAATCTAATGGAACCCCATCTAATCCAGTTTTTATCATTGATCGTAGACATACCTCAACGTCAATGGGTTTCTCTGGTTTTGCAAGTTTTGGTGTCCCTGAGAAGTTTAAAACTGAAATTAACAATTCTTAAACACTACATAAAGTTTCGCTTTTTATAGCAGGCTTATGTTTACCTTCAAAGCTTTTCTCCAGGCTCCCAGTTCTCTTGAAAAGCTGATCAAAATGTGGCCTGCAATACAGAACTCCCTCGAAAGAATTGTAGTTGCCCAGCTGCAATTTTGATGCAGGGATTAGTAGAAAATTGACGAAATGCGACCATGGCATTTCTTCTGACTACTTTGTCCCCCTGATGAAACTAACAACTTGATTTCTGTAACATAACAGAACAGATCCAAAAAGGCCAAACTGATGCCGAACCATATACGGTGTGAACTCAAATGGAAAATTTTGAAACAGGGGCACTGATTATTCTGTTATTTTATTGAAAAGTTTCACATTCATGTCATTCCAGCCCAATTTGACTGGAAATTTAAGATCTATATATGTAACCATGTTTCTTCAAAATAGACAAAATTGGAAGAAAAACATAAATTCTGTTCTGCATCATTGGGATTATGATGATGAAAAACAAAGGCCAATCCAAGATGAAAGAATCGCAGTAGAAAGTAAGAAAAACCTTAAGAGTGCCCTTGCAATGATGGCATCTAAAACAAGCCTTGTGGTAGATTCGATTGTCTGCAGTTAGCTTATCCACCAAGTAGACAGTCTTGTCGCAAGCCATGCATTTCTGGGTTGTGCCTGCAAATGCCATAGCAATGAAAATCTCCCTGTTTCTCTCTTCTATCTGTTTTTTCACTTCAATTTTACAGCAGGGGCCGCTTGAGAAAGACTGGAGAGGAGGAAAGGCGGGTTAGATAAGGAGTGGGACTGAGGAGATAGAGTAATGTGGAGGTGACCAAAAGCTGAACTGTAAAACTACGGATGTAGGAATATCAACAATCATTCCCACCATGAAGCATCCAACCACCCTTTGGTAGAGAGTAGAGACTACTTGTTTTTTTTTTCTTTTACTTTTCTTTTTTAAAGTTTAGTATTTTCTCGGTCACCTAAAAAGAATTCACTTTCAAAAAAATTTCTTACTAAAAAAAAGTCTTACTTTCAAACTAAAATTTTAAAATATTTTTACTAATAATAATTGTGTATAAACATAATTAAAAAGTAAAAATATAAATATAAAATCATACATTTAGTTAGTACATTAACTATGTTGTATTTAATAACTAATAAAAAGTTATATCTAAATCATAATGAACTCTCCTTTTTTCAGACAAAGGAAGTATATTTTACTTTTATCATAGTACTTCATTTGTTCTAAAAACGAGTTTATTTTTTATTTGATACAACTTTTTGCGGACAAACCAAATACAAGTTAACCATAACAACTTAAATCAAGTAACATTAAAAGGAGGAACAACAATGTTTGTATTATGTTTTTTTCCCCTTTTAAGTTATGCAAAATTAATTTGCAGAAGTGCAATTACTATTCCCATGAAGGGATTTGTCCAAGTAATGAATGAGAAATCCCGGCAGGCGCATGGTTTTTTGTGTGTTACTCCTCCTTACCAATGTGCCCAACTGTGTGAGTGTGTGCAAGGATAAACATATAAGGCAATTTAATTTAATCCTGTTGTGGAATTTAACTTGGAAAGAACATGGTGAGCTGCCAGGGAACCAATAATTATTCCTTACGAACCCATCAAGATCACATGCTGGATGGAGCCCAACGCTTTGGTGGATATTGACTTCTTGTTGTAATGCCCCGTTTCAACTTTCAATTTGTTTTTATGTTGAAATCAAGCACCACGTTTGAAATCATAAAAATATCAACCAGCCACAAACTATCTTTTCATGTTTCTCCTATGCTTTCTCATTGCTTAGTTGTACGTGGGAAGAGGGATGATGCCAGAGGGGGAGGACCATGTACACTGCAATACAATTTTGAAATTGAATTGTGAATTTCAATAGAGATTCCCCATTAAAGGGACAGTTTCCGCAGCCCCACAACGGGGAAGAAATGCATCGATGGTTATGTGTCTTTTCATTATTATCTGTCCCGAGTTAAGGACCCAAGATGGAGGAGATAATGGAGAGAAATGCTAAGGTATGCAATGCTTGGAGCCATTACTAAGGACTTAAAGCAGCAGGGTGTTCACTCTTTGGTGTTTCTCTTCACTAAATTAATGACGTTTCAAATGGTGAAATATTTGAAAGGGACTCTATCGCTTTTGTACTTTTTATAAAAGTTGTATATTATTAACTTTTGTGTGAAATATTTAAAATACTAATACTGAAATTTTACATTTAACAAATGGCAAGGCATCCCATTACTAATACTCATTTTTGTGGTAGCAATCTAACAAGTGATAAAATTAATGTTGTTAGCAATGAATGAGTTGAGTGTTAATATGATTATTCATTATTTTAGCTTAACATATCATTTTGCCATAATAAATGAGTTTAAGCCCCAAATGAAAAGAACCAGCAAGAACCATCATTTTGCCAACAAATCCTTAGCTGGATTTCTTTCAATTCTTCAATAATGTACCAAATAGTAATAAACTTTGTGCTTGCTTCTCTCTTTTCATCCCTTTTTTCCTTTAGTAAAAAGCAGAACGTGGGTATGCACAAACTGACCTGCCAAGTCCACACGTCTAATCTTCAATCCATTGGATGCCTATGAATTATAATTTTCAGTTGTTCAAAATAATTTTTATATTTTTAAAACAATTTATATTTTAAATTTTAAAAATGTATTGTAAAATACAATTTATACACTCAATATCTTTCCAAGTGATACGTAAACAATCCAGTTCTCAAACAAGCTCAAAGTATATTCTTATTATTCTCTATTGGAAAATATGAGAGAAGAATGTAAAAGTTGGACTCCTCCACAGCTGGGCATTTGGTCTAGTGGTATGATTCTCGCTTTGGGTGCGAGAGGTCCCGAGTTCGATTCTCGGAATGCCCCTCATCTTTTTAATTTTCGTCCTCACGAGTCACGTCTAGCTATCTTGGATTCGAAACTTCTGGCAATCGCTGCCAAGCTCTAAACCCCAGCAGGGCCAGCACTAAACAAAAAACCTTTCTTTCTTGTTTGCTCCTTTTTGTTCTAATATAATTCATGAAAAAATAAAATCCCTTAATTAGTTTTGGGTTTTTCCTTGCTCTTTGCTGCTCTAAACTTCCTGTTAGTTTTTCAAGTGTTGTGAGAAAAATAAAAAAAACGAAGAACAATGGTGTTCGGTCAGGTGGTGATTGGTCCGCCTGGCTCAGGCAAGACCACTTATTGCAACGGCATGTCTCAGTTCCTTAATCTCATTGGAAGGTAAAATTTTCCCCTCTTTTACCTTCTTTTTGTTTCTGGGTTCATACTTAATCTAATTCCTCCGCAGCATCTATTTGTTCTTCCAGTTCCAAGTACCTCAGTTGTAAAAATGCATGTTTTATGAAGAAATGTTGGAAATCTTTATTGTTGGTGATCGTGTTTTAGTATTTTCTTTTGAACCCATGTTAATTTTGTACCCCGAATGTTATAGTCAGCTATCCACAACAGAGTAGCTCAATAGGATAGTATTTCATGATGGCATGAAAGAGATGGGATTTTGGAGTCATCATAATTGGGGCAACTCATTTGTTCTTTGTGAATGCAGAAAGGTTGCTGTTATTAATCTGGATCCTGCAAATGATGCTTTACCGTATCCTTCTCAAAGTTTCCATTTTTTTTTTATTTTTTACGATGGTGCTAATTGACTATGAGCATTTAGTTCAAGATTATGGTTTCAAATGATAAGACATACACTCTAGTTAGCCCTTATGATGTAAAGATACGAGTGTGCCATAAATATTGAGGATCTTATCAAACTTGAAGATGTAATGGCTGAGCATTCCCTTGGTCCCAATGGTGGTAAGGGCTGACTGCTTTCTGTATTATCCAGATTTTTTAATTTCATTCCATGTATCATGCATCCTGGTTTCTTTTTTTCCTTGCCACATCAGTCATTGTAACTTTTCATTTTCACTAAAAATCTCATTACTCTTTTCATTATATGGCATGTTGCACCTAGTCGAGTTATAATTTGCTTAGCTGACAATTATCTATGTCGGATGTTTGTTTGTAGGTCTTGTTTATTGCATGGATTATTTGGAAAAGAACATCGACTGGTTAGAATCGAAATTGAAGCCCCTTATTAAAGGTTTCTGCATGCTCAAAGAAGATTTTCCATCTGTTGGCCTGATAACTGTGCTTTCTATCAATATTTTTGTTTCATATAACTTGTTTCCATATACCTTGTTTTAATGTTCTTCATAGATTATCAAGCATTTTTCTGTCACACTTCCTCATAGAAAAAGCTAATGGTGATAATGGGTTTTTTAGCTTCTTGGCTTCTATAATATATTGATTCCACTGGTTTTATTAGCTACTAATTGAATTTTTTCTGGTATTAGTATGCATTAGTTAGACAAATCTACAATCTGCGCTTTTTGCTTCTGGGCTCTTATGCAGGAATTTTGGACTATGATTCATTAGTTAAGGACATTATTAAGGGATTGAATGTGAATACTTGTATGACTTCATTGTTGATTTGGTTTCTTTGTTTTGGCACTCATGGTGTACTACTTTACCTTGAATTGCAGATCACTATCTTCTGTTTGATTTTCCTGGTCAAGTAGAGCTATTTTTCCTCCATGCCAATGCAAAGAGAGTCATCATGCAACTCATAAAGAAACTGAACCTTAGGGTATGCCTATCCATCAGTTGGCATTACCAAAAGCATTATTAGGATCTTGAGATCTATTCTGAGATCCTCCACTGTTCTCTTCAGGATATCTGTATCTGTTTGTTCAGTAGATTCTTTGTTTTGTGCAGTTAACTGCAGTACATTTGGTTGATGCTCATCTTTGTAGTGATCCTGGGAAGTATGTGAGTGCATTGCTTCTATCGCTATCAACCATGCTGCACCTGGAACTTCCACATGTTAATGTGTTGTCCAAAATTGATCTGATTGAAAGCTATGGAAGGCTAGGTTTGGTGGTTGTGTTGACCTTCCTATGATAATACAAGATATCGCCTCTTATGCTGTCTGTTCTTACTCCTAACTAATATTTGCCTGCATTCTGCAGATTTTAACCTGGACTTCTATACAGATGTACAAGATTTATCTTATTTACAACACCATCTTGATCAGGATCCCCGGTCAGCTAAGTACAGGTAACTGGAATTTTTTGGGCTGGAGCATATGGGTTTCCATTAACATGATGCTCTGTTACTGAGTTGCGTCATATATTAATATAGGGCATTTTTCTTTCCACTCTGGAAAGAATATAATCACTTTCTCATGATTGATAAATGTGATTTATGGGCTGTATTTTCATCATGAGACATTAGTGGTATACTGTTCCCTTTGCTGGATGAGAATACACAGCTTGAGAACCAAGTTTCTTTGCTCAAAGTATTTGAGAACTGCATCTAGCTTTGAACAGTTAGAATGCCTTTTTGAAATGGTAGCCTTAAGATAAGCCAAAAGGATAAAGACCAATAAGGTAAAAATTGCCTTTTCACATATTCGTCTACCTTTTTCTTTTTTTGGGGTTAGAAAGCTTACGAAGGAACTCTGTGAAGTAATAGAAGATTATGGATTGGTCAATTTCACAACTTTGGATATTCAGGTATTCCAATATCATTCATGTCTGACTGATTTATAATTCATTTTAGATTTCGGTTGGTACATTCTTAGTTTTCTTTCAATTTCAGGATAAAGAGAGTGTGGGAAATCTAGTTAAGTTGATCGACAAGAGCAATGGGTATATCTTTGCCAGCATAGAAGACAGTGCTGTCGAATTTAGCAAGATTGCTGTTGGGCCCGTTGATTGGGATTATTATAGATATCCTTTTTCATTTGGTTACCTTATTTTTTTTTTAATGGTTTAAGCGTATTTGCTATTTTGTGATGATTGAATCAAATCCTGTTACGTCTTGGTCTCTGAAGTTCCTTTTACAGAATAAATTCAAATCTCTCTCTCTGAGGTAGGGGGTAAAGGAGCTTATTGGATTCGTTTTGCTGGATCTTATTTGTTGCTATGATTTCAAAGATAGACAAATGCTAGTTGTGGGAATTCTCCAGGAATTTGAGATACTAGATTTTATTTTTACCAGGATCTTTTTGAGAAAAAATGACTTAATTTGGAGAATCTGCCAATCTGTTAAGCAGTTTGCTGTCAAATATTATCATTTTGTTTTTGGTTCCTTAGATACTACTCCCAGATTATGCTTGTGTGGAAGTGTTTTCTAGTAACAAGGAACCTGAAAGAATTTTTTTCATAACTCGCCTTTATTCCTTTCTTTGTACATTCTTTGCAAACTTCATGCGTTTTGCATTCTGTATATAATTGGATTCTGGACCTTTTTCTTTTTATAATTTAAGGGCCCTTGTGAAAATAGTAGGGTTCTCTTTGTTCTTGCATGGATATTCAAGGTCACATTCTATTTACTGTTGAGTTGTTAGATTACTTAACAAAGCAGTTTTTACAGTTGCAGCAGTGCAAGAGAAATACATGAAGGATGATGAATTTTCAGACCTTGCAGACAAAAGTGATTGAAGCACCAGGAGGTCTATGGGAGGATTGTGATCCTCTGGTGAGCACATGATATGTAATCGTAATATGTTTCTTATTGTCTTTTGAGCTGTGGCTGAACCATCTTTTTGTCAGCTACCAAGTGATCTATATATGCTTGCATCTTCATTTTGTCAGATGATAACAGTTGTTCCTGATAGGCTGGAAGTTGTTGATCGTTTGGAAGATTCTTGTCTGCAAACAATTACATGAAACAGACATCCCCGGAGAAGTTAACATCTAACTTGAGGCAGTGAGCTTGTTACATAGAAATCGTTGGCAGTTTGTATACGTTGTTTTGATCACGTTATGACTTATAATTGATGTTAACATGCACCCCAGCATATAGGGACCATTAAGCGCAGAGCCATGTTACCATGACATTTTTTTTTTCTCCTAGTAATATACATTGTGATCCTAGTTAATCACTAGTAAGAACATCAAAAACATCAACGTAGTAGTAGTTGTGATCCTCATGTTCTTCAGTGTAAAAGAGCAACCTTGGAACTCGTGTTGTTGAAAAACATTTCTGAGGAATGTCTACGAGTTTTTCATTGGCTTGATGATGGGGCACTACAGCACCCTCAAGCATTCCATGTTGTTCACTTGGATGTTTCCAGATTATGCATAAAGTCAAATGAAATAGGAGAAATGGTAAATGTGGATGCAACAACTGGGCTTGCCTCAGTGGCCACCTTGATCACCTAATATGTGTTTAGGTTAAAAGGTTTGGGTTTTGACTTTTGCCTCGGTCATCAATGGCAAACGCAGAAATATTACAAGGTAAGATCACACTTATAAGAAAATTAAGTAATAAATTTGATAAATATAAAGAAGTATAAAAGTAATGTTATATATTGTAATTAAAAAAAATAAAATTATACATTACAAAATTATTTTTTGAGGTTTCATCTTTTGAAATTGTTTCATAATAGCGTCATTATCAATTGTATTAAATATATCAGTTTTTATAAAAGTCACCGTGCAATCGTTCATCCAATTATCTCTTATTCGATTATGAAGTGTAGTCTTTAGAATCTTCATTGTCGAAAAAGCTCTTTCAACTGTTGCAGTTGCTACCGGTAGAACCAATGCTAACTTTATTAGCAAATAAACTAAATGGTATGTCACATCTTTTCCCTTTTCAACTATTTTCTGGGCAAGCTTACTAATACTTTGAAAATCTGAAAAATCAGGGTTAGACCTCAAATCATAAATATAATTCTCAAGTTGTTCTTCTAGAGAAACAAGTTTGTTGGCATCAAACTCCGAAAGATAAAATCTTACAAATTCACATAATTTAAAATTATCATATGTTGAGAAAGAGTGATACGGGTCAATACATGCCATGGATGAAAGCAACTTTACATTAACATTGTTGAAACGATCCTAAATTCTTGAAGTTGACTATCTATCACTGCATAACAAGTTTCAACTTTAAAATGATGAAGATGTGTCATACACCCAACTTTACGCTTTTCTCTTTCTTGAACCTTAAGTTGGCTTTCCATATCTGGAATATCCACATCATGTTTAGTACAAAATTCACAAGTCTTCAAATATAGTATCCCAACCCTCATCTTTTAACTCTTGTAATCTTAATTTTGATATCTCCACTAGAACTATGGCATTTGGGAGATCTCGATCTTTTTTTTGTAATGCTTGTGACAAATCATCTGTAATTCCCAACACTTTGGTCATGAGGTGCAAGAACAATATAAATTCAAAAGTTTGCATAAGTGCGTAAAGGCCTAATGCTTCTGATCTCTTTTCCCGTATTGGATGCTCTACCCTTAGAATTCCTAATACATCAAGAATGGGGCCAAACAAAGTAGTTAAACTCAACAAGGTCCGATAATGAGAACCCCAATGCGTATCTCCTGGTCTTATCAAAGTTATTTCTTGATTTAAACCTCAACCACTTTGCATTTCACCACTTCTAATACCTTCCACTACTTATTCAAGGTATTTGACTTTCAATAACTCTTTCCTTTTGCAAGAAGCTCCAATTGCATTACATATTGAAGAAACATGTTCAAAGAAGGAGTTAAGTAACTCAACTTTTCTTGCACAAGCAATTAAAGCTAATTGGAGTTGATGAGCGAAGTAATGAACGTAGAAAGCACGCTTATTTTCTGCCAAAATCAAGCTCTTAAGACCATTGAACTTACCTTGCATGTTGCTTGCTCCATCGTAACCTTGACCAATATTAAAATTCACAATATAATTTTTACTAAAAATAATTAGAACAAAAAGGCAAGAAAATTTCATGATTCATATTCAATAATTCGCTAAAAATCAACAACAATTATCCCTTAACTATTATCATAAACACACACCCACAAACAAGCATGATATGTTATATAAAAACAAATAAATCTAAAATAGAGAATATTCTAAAAAATTGGAAAAGACAGAAGAGATAAAGACATACCTTTAAACAATAAAATAGTCAACCACGCTTGAGGAGATGATGAATAGAAAAACACGCTTGAAGAAATGATGAATAGAAAAACCATATAAAGTCACAGCAATTTCTTTGATCTAATGAAGGGATGAGGCCTGCAGGAACCACGACAATCTGCTGCAATTTCTTTGGTTTTTGTTTGAAAGCCAAAAGGAAAAGGAAATAGGGTTTTTTTTTTTGAAAGCCAAAAGGAGGGAAGAGGCTTGCAGGAACCACAACAATCTGCAGCAATTTCTTTGGTTTTTGTTTGAAAGCCGGTTTGGTTAATAAATATTTCTTTTCTTATTAGTCAATTAATATTTTTTAATCTTTAGAATTGTGATTGACGAGAATTCAAATAGGTTTTCTTAAAAATTGTATCTACTAATAGATTTAATAAATAGTATTTTTTTTTCCTAAACAAGTGCAGGGTCCGCCACTGTCTGTCATCCCTCTCCCTTTGTCCTCCTTGTTTCTTGGTTAACACTAGAGTTTTACCTCATATTGTGTGAGGCATATAATGTTTAGAAATACATTCTAATAAAATAGGATAAATACATACTAATAAAATAGGATATTTAGTCATTCCTACCATGTGTCATGCTCATACGGTCAATTTGGAAGGGATGGCAACAAGTGACAGTTGATAAGGTTTAAACACAAACTTGAAAGACAAAAAAGGAGCCAAATTTCTTAAGCATCTAGAAGTTTTGGAGAAGTTCGAGGCCGGCAAGAAAATGAAATCTTTGGAATTGCAAAGCCAACAATTCGTTTAAGTCATTGCAAGTATCATGTGATGCATTGGCTTTGACAAATGGACACAAGATAACTTCGTTTTCCATAGACTGCTAATTAATTATGGACTGTCCTTGGGAAACAAATTTGATATTCTAGAATGCTTATCCCACAGCTACATTATACAAACTCATGATGATCGTTTTCCATATGAGAGAGAAGAAATTGTTTCGCTGTATGAGATTATAATTTCTGTAGTACATAAAATGATACGAGAGATGATTAGGGAGAATAGTTTTTTTAATAAATATTTTATAGGTTTGCTATATCATCTGAAATGATACAGTTAAAAATAATTAGAAATGGTAGTTTATAATTTAAGAACAATCTATTTATGTTTAAAGAGATAAAAAATAAAAATTTATGTGATGACTTATTGTACTAAAAATAAATATACAATAAATGAATGGAATATTTTTTTTCCTACATATATATAAGGGTAATAAAATAAAAGTTCATGATTAATTATTATACTAAAAATGAAGATATAGTAAATGTATATATATATATTTTTTGAAAATTAGAGTCAAGAAAAAAAATTTAAGCTATTTAAGTTGGGAAACTCATAAAAGGGGATTTAACGAAAATAAAATATCATCTCATTTGGGATAGTTATTTACTTAAATAGGAATATACTTCCCACTGGAATTTTGAGGAACACTTCCTAGGCTTTTCTAAATCAAATAATTTTTTTTTCTTTATTACATAATTGTCATACATATAAATACAAATTCATTTTGGCCTTTCTCTACAATAAATTTTCTCATTTGCGATAACATCTTTTATATTATCTCTTAAACAACTCTATTTTTTTTTTATATATATATAAGATGGAGGGAGTACTTCTTTACGTTTGTAGCAAGCTAAAAGATGAAGTATATGATGATCATAAATACCATTTTTCATTTATTTATTTTTATTTTTTTTTGGTAACATGGTTTAAATCGTTATCATTTCAATTCCGGGCAAAATGTTTCTTCATTTTCAGTCAAAGAATGATGGGACGAGTGATGTTAATGCAATATTTAGGGTTTTCCAAAGACTGCAGGGGTTTCAGAGTCATGGTCAATTGGTCATGCCATTAATTGGATTGGAGCAGAAGGAAAGAAGATAAGGGTTTTTATTTTCTTGGGGCAAAATTCTTTCCACAACACTCTTCACTTCTAGAAGCCTACTGATGTATTCTCCGCATAAAAAATTTGAACCTTGACCGCGGAATTGTTACGCAATTGATTATAAATAAATAAAATGGCTACGTTAATTATAGATTATTGGCCAATTTATTCAATTGTTTTAGTTTTTAATTTTTTGGAATGGTTGACCCAGGTTTAAATTAGTCCTTTTAGAAAATGAAATGGCCATCATGCACTCTTTGAGTCAGAAAGAGAATCATTTACCATTAATTTTTTTGTTTTTTTAGTTTTTAATTTTCTGGAATGGTTAATCCAGGGTTAAATTAGTCCTTTTAGAAAATGAAATGGCCATCATGCACTCTTTGAGTCAGAAAGAGAATCATTTACCATTAATTTTTTTTTTTGGTAGACAATAATAGAGAGATCATTATTTTTTTTTTTTTTTGGTAGGAAATAATAGAGACGGAGTTCAAACATGACCATTAATTTTTTTTAGATAAGAAATAACAGAGACGGAGTTCAAACCCTAACCTTTAATTTTTTTTTCTTAGGTTAAGAATGACAGAGACGGAGTTCAAATCTTGACCATTACAGAGACGGAGTTCAAACTTTGATCATTAATTTTTTTAAATAGGGAATAACAGATACGAAGTTCAAATCCTAAACTTTAATTTATTTTTTTTAAGTAGGAAATAACAGAGACGGAATTCAAACCTTATCTTTTGAATAAGAAATAACAGATGTTGAGTAATTTGAATCATAACCTTTTGAACCCAACATATGTTGAGTAACCATTGAAGCAAACTCAATCATTACTGTTAATTCTTAGAATATGGAATGTAAATGATTTTTCTCTAATAGGAATTCTAATCTATAGCCGCCGGTCAATCCTATCAATGTGGCCAGCTCCTATACAAGTTGTTTTTCTTCGTTAATTTAATCCCCAAACAAAAATGAAAAGGGCAATTCAGTACAAATTTTTTTTTTTTTTTTTTTTGCATGTTTAAGGTTCATAGAAAGATCGAGCTATTAAGGGTTTGATATAACAATTTTTATATTTTTATAAGATATTGTATTCATAAATTGATCCCGTAATCTTACGTCACATAATAATATCATTTTATAAATAACTCTTTTAGATTGGAAAAGGTTAGAAATCAATAATTCAATATTTCTTTTATAAAATTTTAAAAAAAATTGAAAAGCTTTTTTTCAAGGACATATTGTAATATAACACTTCTATGAAATTTTTTGTCCCATTTATTACGTATTAATAGTATTTAACTTTTACAAATTTACGTTATTTTTATTTATAATTCAAATAAAACAACATCATTTTGTGGGGTGAGATATAATTGGTACAAAGTAGAATACGAAGAATCTAAACCAAAATATGACACATAATTGACTTCACCAAGCATCTTCTTAATTATAGGAAGAAAAGGGATAATACTTTTTTGTATATTTGAAAATCTTGCCAATCAGCTCAGGAATTCAACTTACGTTATGAAGTGTGTCAAGTTATCTAATGATGATCTCCAATATAATGATTAACTTTCAAATGTTGCATAGTCTTTAGTCTTTCTTTTTATTTTCCAACTGCACTACTCAAATTTCCAAATCAGGCCTTCCAAGAAGGATATCAAAAACCCATATTTTTTTTAATGTTATTGAATCTAGAAAGAATAGTCAAATCGATTTTTCCTTTTTTAAGAAGTCAATTCTAATGAAAAAAATATTAAATAAATATTGTTTGATGACATCTCAATTGACCCAAAAAACTTGTTTTATATTTTAGTGTTTTTTTCCCATGTGAACAGGAAGGAAATTCCTCCGCGTAGGTGAGAGTACATGTGGAAATTCTCAGCCAAGCGCGTACATACTGGTGTTCAAGAAATGGCAATTTCTTCTTCTTTTTTTTTTAATGTTTGTCCTGCGGTTGCTGCACGTTTTCTTGTATCAAATAATCCCTTCCTATTATTATTAGTATTATTATTTTTAGCAATGAGAAATATTCCCACTCAACCAGTTATGAGTTTGCACCACACATTCCGGTATGGGACTAATCTTCAAGGCTAAGCAGACCACTTGTTCAACAACGATAGTCACGGGAATTGATCCCTACACCTCCACACACTCCGGGACACACCCGGGGTATGGGACTAATCCTCTAGGCTAAGCAACCTCGTCCCTAAACCTATTCAGTAACAATAGTTGCGGGAATTGATTCCTGAACCTCCTAGCGTCGGAATTGATCCCTGAACCTTTTAGGGTTTCAAAACTTAATATTTCTAAGAAAGTCAGTTGAACCAACCCCGATGGCAACTAATCCCTTCTTATGACCACATGATTTTCTACCCCCATAGTTAGTTCAACTGGCATCCCTAGAGAAATTAAGTTATGAGATAGTGGGAGATGCTATGAGATAGTGGGAGGTCCAAGAATAAATTCCCACGACGAAGTGTGTAGTGAAAACTCAAAACTAAAAAAAAATAATAACCACATGATTTTCTTAAGAAATTAAGAAAATTCTTTTGGTCACACAACCGAAGCTGTACGGCATAGTACGAACGAGACACCCCATAAACAAACTCATAATACACATTTTCTTGAACGTTAAAATCCTCTCCCGTTCTAAGCCTTCATTTTCTTAGTCAATTTTGATGCTTCATGTGTGGATAAACAACAATGGATATTAATGAGTAGTCCGTAGGAAAATGGTTAAGACAACAACTTCTCTCGTTTTTAGTGCGTACATGATTTGAATATGATAGGCAAAGGAAACCATTATTACAAACCTCTAATACATATTCTAGAAGAATTTAATGTTTCACATTGAAAGATTATCCGTTTATGCAACATTTTATATTAAATTAAGAGTCAACTATCAAAATAATTCTTCATATATTGGACAATGAGTTTTTCAATCTCTCATTTTTAAAATAGGAAAAAATAATCATTCACATTTTATAAATGTACCTTTTTAGTTCTTCGTCACTATTCGGTTTGTTTTTCTGTCGAAATAATGACAAAATAGTGTTAGAATAGTAACGAAATAGTGTCATAATAGTAACGGATGACCAAAATGTTAATATTTTTTCCTATTTTAAAAGCGAATTACTAAAAAATTCATTGGCAAATATGTGATGGACTATTTTGATTGTTAACTCTTAAATTAAAGTTTAGTTGATTTGTGATGGCAAAAGAGCTTTAGCTAGGTTTGTGCATTTGAGAGTGGTTAAATTGGACCAATTTAATATAAGACGGCTTAATTAGGTTAATATGTCTCAAAATTTTCTCACTGTTTTTTGACGGTTGCATGCATCATTGCATGTATGCTAGTCTGAACTTTTATTAGATTTTCCTCTACTTCCTTGAACTGCCCCCAATATTTTCTCATTGTTTTCTAACATTTGCATACATTTGTGCCTATTAAATTCTTTTTTACCGTTTTCTAATGGTTGCATGCATTTATGCTTATAAATACCTTACTCGAGAGGCATCAAAAAGACTCAGCTCTGCACAAATAGCCTTACTTCTCCTCTTCTCTCTATGCTTTTACCTCTACCATTTGAAAAGGCTTGTTTAATTATAAATATTTTTATACAGAAATAATCTTTTAAAACAGTGCAAAATCTGCGCGATTCAAATATACTTTAATTTTTGCTACCTTAGTTTAATTTATCTCAGCATAAATTATATTTCAAAATATGTTTTATAATTTTTAACATAGAACTTACGAAAAAAAATGATTTTAAAATATAAAAAATTACGTTAAAATGTATTTTAAAAAACAATCCGACCTAAACTTCAACAATCAACCAACTCCGTGAATTTCGTCATCAATCACACTGGAATTATTATTATTACTGAAGCTTCACAAAATTGATTTGCCACACAATAATTGAATCAAAATATTCCAGGTTTATGTCTTTGACAAGACAATTAATTAAATGATATATGATGCCTACATTTCCGATTCTAAAGATCTTCTTGTCCCAATAATTCAATCTTTATTCCCTTCTTTTTCCATATCTCTTGCAGCACAAGAAATGCAAAAGATGAACCTAATTCACATTTAAGATAACTTGATCCAAGAAGGATTCTCACGTTTCTGCTTCCCAATCTGACCTTAGCTTATTAGTACTGCTGATGATTTTAACAAAAGTGAGACAGTGCTATTATTTCTTTATGATGTAATTGAGGACCAGGGTGCAATCATACTTCTTTTTTTTTTCCCCTATATGTTTTCAGCCCAGAAAATTTTCCCAACAAATATGCACATCATTCAAGGCAACATAATGAATTTATTCCATAGAGGAACTGATGAATTTGATTATGAGAACATGTTGCACAAAACAAAGAATCTAATGGTTTAAGGGACACATATGAGCTGATTGCGATGGCATGCTTGATGGACTTAATCATCTATAGTTTATTTATTATTCTTCATTTATTTGAACTTTGTTAGGGCTGCGGATGGACTAATTATTAAATTTTGGAGTGTAAATTGTTTTTGAAACGTATATCTTTATATATTTTGTTGTTATCGATAACTTTGTTCTAACTTCTTTCATTGTAAAACATTCGTTATTACGATAATACGAGTTTACAACCTATCTCAAACGAAAATAAAAAAGAGTAGATTGAGTTAAATCGGGTAGTAAAATAAGTAAAATTATAATTAAGGAATTTAGATTCGACACTTCACAATTAAAAAAAAAAAGAAAAGAAAAGAAAGAAGTAAAAAAAATTATAAAAAATATATTCATTGTATTGATCCATTTTGAATTTGATTGAAGGATGAAAGAGGAGAAAAACTAACTAATCCAATTTTTTAAATACCTAATTGCTGACTAATATTGCTATAATCCACATTTTAATCTCTATCTTGCCAACCAACCCTCATATACACTCTAGAAGGTCCAGCATTAATTATACGCCATATTTGGCACGTCATTGCAGTTTCAGCCTCACGATGGTGCCAACATAAATTATTCACTATAATTTTGACCATTTCCAAAGGCTGGCTTTAATAGCCAGAGCTATACTTAGGTGCCGAACCAGTTTTTCATTAGAATTCCTCTTTTATCCCTTAATAAACCAAACTTTTTTTTTTTTTTGGTAAATTACATGTACCTTTCAAAAAGAATTAGTAGCTTCCAATGATAAGTTGTTCGATCCACTAAGATATTTTATTTGTAACATAGTAATCTAGATTATAGGAAATGGAAGGTTCGTGCATAAAAACTGTCATCTGTGCAGGTTAGGAGAAGAATTAATCGTTATAAGAAATAGAAAAATAAAATTAGGATGAGGAAACAAAGAAGAGATATATTCAAGAATTGGTAGAAGAAGGCTACCCAAGAAGAGGGGAAAAAAACAAGTGAGATTTGTGTTTAGTTTAAGGTACATTTGGTACTTTGATAATAGTTACTTTAGTAGCTAAAAATAGCTCTGGCAATAACCTTAGCCATTGTCAAAGCCCCTCCAACTTCAAGACTTACTACAAGTTGTCCAAAATTTTAAAATCCAAACAGGAAAACAAACAAAATTCAAGTCCCAGATAGGAGTTGTAGTGTTAATTCTTTAGATTGAATGACAAAGTCAACCGCCCAGAACGATGGAATACCATTCAACATGGTTCTGTTTAACGTTATATGTAGTATCTTGGTAATAACAATAATCTCCTCTCCAAGAAAAAGTCAAACAAACCCGAAATCTCAATGGAAACTTCGCCCACTGAATCATAAAGATAAGTTTGCTGTATTACTCATTACTGTTTCCCTCGCAAGACTTCAATTTCTCATTTTGACTCTTCCCGCTTGGATCCATTCTAGTCTTCTAAAACAGGCCTTCCGGCCGTCCTTCCTTCCATAAGTATCACATCGGTGGTTCCCATTGTTCTTGATTCAAATCTAAAATCTCCATCAAAATCCTGTGTCCTAAAACAAAAAACCCTCTTCCTCAATTTGTCTACCCTGGCCTGTTTGATTAATTTCAGTACAAATGTTTACTTGTGGGAATTTTAGTAATCAAGAAGAAGATTATGATATTGATGCACTTCTCAGCCCCTGCACCACCCCGAAAAAATCAAGAAAGTCTAGCAGAGATAGCAAGAACCCTTATGCCGATCGAGGTCTCGACACGTTCTCTGCACTCTTAGAAGAACTTGAAAGCAAGAAACAGAAGATTTACACCCAGAAGGGCTCGGAAGAAATCTCCTTCGTTCGGTTCGTCTACTCCAGTTCCAACGATTGGAAACCGATTGTCGTCAAATCCAAGGATAGAAAGCAAGAACACACTGGTGGTAATCATGCTAATAATAACAATATTAAGGACAAGCAGAATAAGGCACGAAATTCAGAAGCAGCAGCACACGACAAACATACGATCGAAACATCAACAGCCGCTGGAAATACGCGACAAACAGAGGAAATGATCAGCGGCCAAGAACCCAAAAAGAAGAGCATCAAGTTGGGGGTATTTAAGTTGATGAAAAACTTGAACCATCCCTTTTATTACTTGCCTTTGACGACGCTATTTATTTTACTGTTATTGGCTTTCTATGGAAGATCATTTGCAATACTATGCACTTCTCTAGGATGGTATTTAGTACCCTTGATTAAGGAAAGGAGTTCAAACAGTAGCACTTCGGACAGAACCAAGAACAAGAAGGATTTCACGCGAAAATTAAGCGAAAAGAATGCGGTGAGTTGGAACAGTGGTACTTCGGAGAAAGCAAAGAACAAGAAAGATTACACGAGAAGACCGAACGAAAAGAGCATGGCGAGTAATAATAATGCTGCTGATCGATCTTCTTCTCCGAAGAGTCCTAGACCGTCGTCGTCTTCTTCTAAGAGTGGTGTCTTAAGCGGAGCAGAGGAAAAGCCAACTGGGAAACATTCTCACAGGAAGAGCTGGTAAGAAATTGGGAATGATTCCCAATCTTGATCTCTGAATTGTGCATTCCCTTCTCCTCTGCACAACTTCCTTCTCCATTTTTGGGTAGGTTTTGGTGCAGAATTTTTTTTTTCTTTTCTTTTCTTTCTTCAATGGTTTGTTAAGCTGTTTGATTGGATTGGAAAACCAATCCATGGTTGACGTGTTCAACAATGTAAATAATGCAAGAAATTTGGGTTGAACTTTGATGTACCCATTTAATGGTATATTACTGAGAGATGTTCATGGCTTCAACAAAATGTCATCACTCACAACTGACAAGCTTTTGTTTTAAAAAGAGTTACAGTTCGAATTGCCATGATTTTTACTTCATTTCATTCAATTAAAACTATTATAGGCTGCTAAGACCTCATAGAGTAGTAGGAAAATTTTCTAAGAAGAGAATTAGTTAATGATTTATTAAACCCTTGTAAAGTGTATATGGATTGTTATTTTAAAATATGTTTTTATATTTTTCAAAATATATTTTTACACTTCTAATATATATTTTTTATTTTATAACGTAAATTCTTACACGCTAATTAATCCAAACTAATGATTCGACACATAATCATAAACGTGGCTTCTTTTTTTCTTTTTTCTTTTTTTAACTCTTAAATCTTAAATTTCACTCTTGAGAAAATGAATATTAGTATACAGGTTGGTTTCTTGCTTTTCTCACCACTAAAGCAACAACCATTCCATGATGCATCTAACGAATATTATTTTCGTATTTTAAAATGTATTTTTGCAATGATGATGATGCATTTTGTAGTGTTGATGATTTAAATGTAAAAGGGTCAAGGAAAAATGACATTCACTGCTAGCCAATTTTATTTTAAGATATCGAATGCAGGTTTCATGATTTATTTCAATGATTTAATATCTATCACTTCTAAACAAAATAAAATAATTTATGGCAAAACCAACCATAATCAATTCAAAAGAAAAATCAGTAGAAACTGAGTTCCAGAAAGAACCCAAAAGTCATAGTCTTCTAATTTGAGTTGTAAGATTAAATTAATTACTTCTGAAAAGAAATAAATCAAATCTGCAAATAAGCGTAATAGGAGGATCATGCGCAAACAATTTAAATTCGACATGGACATAAACTGACCCATCCTTGCATAAATATCTAACTTTAATTTCGAGCAAATGTTGGTAACCAAAGTACAAGTGCAAGAAATACCAAAAGGGGTCCCAAATGTAACTATCATACCATGTCGCCCGAAAGATTGAATATTTTTTATGTATTAAATTACTTAGTTTACAATCACGTTTTGAAACACAATTCGTATAAATCTATATAAACATTTTTCAAGAACAACCTACAAATATTTATGAGAAAATTATCTATTGTGAAAATTATTATTTTAATAAAAATAAATAAATAAATAAATAGCTCTACGTGCTTTAATTTCTTATTTTGTAAAATTATATCCTTTTCTTATTTATTATGAAGACAAAAAATTAAATAATGTAAATGTTTTGAATAATTTAATTAATCCTCAGATATTGGGCTATATGTTATTGGGCTATAAGTTTTTGAGATAGTTTTAGTGTTTTTTCAGACGAAAATTATACACACCTTTCTACTGTAAGGTTTCCTAGATGGCCCAATTAGTTACTGAACAACATGGACCCTAACAAACAACTGATTGGATGAATATGTCATGAACACCTAGTTCCCATATGGAAAGTATAGAATTTCCATGAATGATTTATATGGTTTTGGATTTTTTTACCTCATAAGTTAGTTTTTGTGGTAGGTTCATCCAAAAATCATGAGAAGTAGTATCAAAATTAGACCACTTTTCTTACGTGAAATGCATGGGATTTTCATGTGGGACATTGCTTGATTCACATGAAAAATATAGTATTTTTCCTAATAGCCTCTTGAATTAGTCGAGTAGCTTCTTTCCGGTAAAGCTTACCAATCCTACACTCCTTTCTCCTATTCTTTGTTTGGTGGAGCTATTCTCAGACATCCCTAATCAAATCTCATTCAAACTTTGAGCACCGAGTCTAGCTTAGGAGCTTTGGAGGAAGCCCCTGGAGAAAGATCTTATAAGCCCCTAAATCCACAACTCGAGCTACAACACAGCTTAGCGGGACATTGCTTTGTTCACATGAAAAGCATAGTATTTTTGTGTGGGCAGACATGCGGAGCGTGATTCAAAAAAGTATGGGATGGGATTCATTGTCATGAAAAATATGGGATAGGATATTGCTTGGTTCGTGTGGGCAGACATGCAAGCGTGATTCATTGTCATGAAAAGTAAGGGCTGGGATATTGTTTGATTCACATGAAAAGTATGTGATTTTCATGTGGGCGGACATGCTGAGTATGGTTCATTGTCATGAACACTTGATTCCCACATGGAAAGTGTGGGAGTTCTATGGACGGTTTATATGGTTTTAGATTCTTTCACTTTACAAGTCAGCTTTTGTGGTAGGTTTTGTGGGCGGATATGCAGAGCATGGTTCATTGTCATGGACACTTGGTTCTTACATGGAAAGTTTGGAATTTCTATGAAGGGTTTATATGATTTTGGGTTTTTCCACTTTATACACTAGCTTTCATAGTAGGTTTCCTAAGAACTATGACGAAAAAAACTCAAATCCACCATGTCAAATGGTTTGGAAATTGCAACCATACAAGTTGGTAAATATTATTCGAACTACTCTTTTTTTATCCCTATCGGCATTTCGTATAGAGGTTATTCTCTCAGCAATAGTATCCCTACCCATAGTAAGCTAAAATTATTATTGAATCCAGATCTTTGGTATCATCTTCGATACTAAGATATATCATAAGACTAATAAGTTAATTTGAGATCTCGCTATCAACTTCTTGGCTTAAAAAATGTATTCTTTCTTGATAAAGTCGACACTCAAATCCACCCTGTCAAATGGTTTGGAAATTGCAACCCTACAAGTAGGAAAAAATATTCCTAATTTATGTCTAAATTTAATTGATACAAAACTATATAATAGTACTCCATTTTTCTGATTTAGTGACTCTATTTATGATTTTCATTCATTAACGTTAATAAAATTCATCCATTTAGTATCATAGCATAACATGAAAACAAAAGTGAAAGGAGTAAAAAGGAATTAAAACATGCCATGGCATAATATTCCTATCAATAATTCCATACCATAAAGTCAATGGCCATTTCCAATCTTCTAGACCCTGCAACAGGAGAGAATTTTTAATTGAAAACACCTTGACTTTCCATCTTAATCAAGGTGTGACTTTCCATCTTAATCAAGGTGGCTGATGCCACGAAAGGCCAAGCAGACCTGATGCCACAAAAGGCCAAGCAGAAAATATGCTTTATATAAATAATACCTTCACTTGCTGGCATGTGGGTCCGTAAATTTGGCATATTGATGTGCATGATAATGTAGAATAATTTCATTGCTCAATGGGTATCCTACCTGTGATCTTGGTTTCAATATTCTCCCTATCACTTCCATTTTTGTCATCCTCAATAACCAGTAGATTGCCTAAAGATTCATCTCTTTCTATTCAAGATGTTCTGATTTCAGCACCAAATCCCACTTTCACAGCTGGTTTTTTCAGGGTTGGCGAGAATGCATATTGCTTTAGCATATGGTTCACTGAGCCATGTGATAATGGAAATTACACCCTTGTTTGGATGGCCAATCGGGACCAACCCGTGAATGGAGAATTCTCAAGTTTTTCTCTGCTAAAATCAGGCAATCTTGTGCTGACAGATGCAGGAGAATTTGCTGTTTGGACAAGCAATACGAATTCAAACTCTCCTTCTCTTCAGTTGCAACTTTATGACAATGGTAATCTTGTCTTGAGCAATTCTGAGGGTGAAAATCTTTGGCAAAGTTTTGACTACCCTACAGATACACTTCTTCCAGGGCAGTTGTTGACCCAAAACTCTCCTCTCATCTCTTCAAGAAGCCTGATCAATTATTCTTCTGGTTTCTACAAGTTGTACTTCGATACTGATAATGTTCTTCGTCAGATGTATCAAGGCCCTGAGTTGACGGATATTTTCTGGCCTGATCCATGGCTAAATAGCCGGGATGCTGGAAGGTCAACGGAGAACAATAGTAAGATTGCTGAACTCGATTCATCAGGCCATTTTCATTCATCTGATGAATTTCAGATCAATACTGTTGATTATGGACCTGGAATACAGAGAAGGTTGACTATTGATTTTGATGGAAATCTTCGGGTCTACAGTCTTGATAATTCGAGTCGAAGTTGGGAAGTTTCATGGCAAGCCCAACTCCTACCCTGCGATGATCATGGCATTTGTGGGGCAAATAGTCTGTGCACTTATGATCATGAGACAGGGAGAAAGTGCACGTGTGCACCGGGATATAGGATGAAAAACCAAGCAGATTGGACTTATGGATGCGAACCTGATTTCCAGCTCCCTTGTGATGATCCTAGTGCATCAGGTTTCCTTCAATTAAATCACGTTGAATTTTACGGTTATGATATTGGATTCTTTCCAAATTATACATTAGAACAATGTAAAGCATTGTGCCTCAAGTATTGTGACTGTAAAGGTATCCAATTCAAATATGATCAAGCTCAGGGTTACTATGATTGTTTTCCTAAGACACTTTTGTTCAATGGGTACAGTTCAATTGGTTTTCCTGATCCAATGTACCTAAGATTACCCAAATCTAATCTATCATTATTTAATCCGAATCCTCCTCAAGACTCCAATTTGAAGTGCAGTCTTCAAATTACTACACTGGACAGACCATATGGAAACAAAAATCATCAAGGGAGGGTGAAGACCTTTCTGTGGTGTACTCTGGCAGTTGGAGCTCTAGAGATTGTCTGTTTACTTGCTTACTTCTACAAAACCCGAGTACGTTCTAGAGCAAGAATGCAGGGTTATCTTCAGGTTGCAACTGGATTCAGAAGATTCAGTTATGCTGAGCTTAAGAAGGCATCAAGAAATTTCAGTGAAGAAATTGGACGAGGAGGCGGTGGTGTTGTGTATAAAGGAGTATTGTCCGATAATCGCGTTGCTGCCATCAAGTGTCTAAATGAAGCCAACCAAGGAGAAGGTGTATTTCTTACAGAGGTAACCACAATTGGGAGGCTGAACCACATGAATTTGATTGAGCTATGGGGATATTGTGCTGAGAGGAAGCATAGGCTATTGGTGTACGAATACATGGAGCACGGTTCTCTAGCAAAGAATCTTTCTTCTAATAAACTTGATTGGAAGAAGAGGTATGAAATTGCTCTGGGTACAGCCAAGGGACTTGCTTATTTACACGAAGAGTGCTTAGAGTGGGTTTTGCATTGTGATGTGAAGCCTGAAAACATACTTCTGGACTCCAATTACCAGCCAAAGGTGGCAGATTTTGGACTCTCCAAGCTGTTGAACAGAGGTGGTATGGACAACTCAAGTTTTTCGAGGATAAGGGGAACTAGAGGCTACATGGCTCCAGAATGGCTTTTTAATCTTCCCGTAACCTCAAAAGTTGATGTGTACAGCTATGGAATTGTGGTGCTGGAAATGATAACAGGGAAGAGCCCTCTTCGAGACTATGCCAATGAGAACAACAGCTTAATGGATCCAAAGAGGCTGGTCAAGTGGGTGAAGGAAAGCATTCAGGGAGCTGGTGATGGGGAAATATCAGCAATTATGGAAACTCTGGATCCAAGAATGAACGGGGAGTTTGATGTGGAAAAGATTGTAACTCTGGTTCGAGTTGCTCTACAGTGCGCAGAGGAAGACAAGGATTGTAGACCAACTATGAGACAAGTGGTGGACATGCTGATGCATAAAGAAGAGGAGTAGGCCCAATTTAGCAGCTCATGAGCTGCGCAGTTGCAGAACTCTCCTACCAACAAAATTTTGCAGCAGCACAGCAACCCTCATCTCCATGCAGGGAAAAGAATTTTTATGCATCTTTCCAATGTTTTACAAGCAATAAAAGAAAAGCTAAAGTTACTAGAATTGCCTATAGCGAAGCTTGAAAATGTTATATTCACTTTTTTAATATATAAATAGTGCAATGATAATTTTTTGAGATTTTATATGCATTAATCCAAACTTTATGTATAACTTCTTCTGTGAATTACAATTACCGAATTATATATATATATATATATATATATATATATATATATATATATCTTTCAATTATTTCAACTATTTCATTTGCTTAACATCACACCAAAAAAAATTTATAATTTTAGTTTCTAATATTTTACCCAATGTCATTTTTAATTCTTAATATTTTGGATTTGACTCATTTAGTTCTTATATTTTTAATACATTTGGTACAATTGGCAACTATTAAGACATGTAATGATAGAACTTATCATGTGAGTATTACGTGGTCATTAGTCAATTTTTTTTATAAAATTTTTTAATTCACAAATTTAGTTAGTTCTTTTTATTTTTTCATTACAAGCCCTTATCTTAACTATTCAAACATTAAAAGTTTGTGAGGAACATTAATTAAAGGAAGATGGTTCGGAATGAAAAATTAAAAGAAGTAACTTTCAAAATTTGTGAATTAAAAAATTTATTAATGAAATTGTCTGACAGCCACGTGATACTCACGTGACAAGTTGTGTCACTTTTAATTTGAATGACCGTCAATTGTACAAAATACTTTAAAATGTGAAACTTTAACAACTAAATGCATAGAATTTAAAACATTAAGCATTAAAAATAACATTAGACAAAATATTAAAAACTATAATTATAATTTTTTAAAAAAAAATTATTAAAAATATCATTACTTTTGAAAATAAAGTAATGATACCTTGAATCTATTCTTCTCCATGGTAAAAATCTAGGCTATGTTTGGTTTGCATTTTTATTTGGAAAAAGTTAATTTTTTTTAACTACAAAAATAAAAAAATCCAAACAACTTTTTATTTTAAAATTTAAATTTTGAATTTTCTCTCAAATTCTTCTCACATTATTTTTAAAAAAAAAAATTCTTTCAATCTATTTTTTCATATCACTTTTTCTTGAAAAAAATTCCCACAAAAAATTTTAAACATTTCAATATAAGCTTCGTTCGGACGAAGTTTTTATTTATAAAAAGATAATTTTTTTTAAAAAAAATAAAACATCTAAATGTATTTTTATTTCAAATTTTAAATTTCTCACTCAAATTACTCTCACATAATTTTAAAAAATTTTCTCTTCTATTTTTCCCTCTAAAATATTTTTTTATCAAAAAATTCCTACTAAAATTTTTATACATTCTAATATAATCTTTTTTAAAATAAATCACAACCCAAACGAAACTTAAAATTCTGAAATACAACATAATCCAAACATAGCCTAATAATTTCAACGCTTCCGAACTCTTCTAAATCAATCAAGACTTATCGACAAAAGGGCGCGTTTCATTGACCAAATTTTAGAAAAAAATTTGTCTGAAACGGTCTGAACGGCCGCCATTGGCAGAAACCGTCATTTCTTACTTTAATCAGGAAATGCTCCCTTCCCGACTACGACCACAAGAAGGCATGTTGGATTCTACCACATAATTTCAACGCTTCATATGTGTATAATTATTTATTCCTTCACTAGTTTACCAGATATCCTAACATTTGGGGATCATTCAATTCTAATTTCTACCATACAAATCACGAAAAATATAGGAGGAAGATGTTGCACTCATTATAATAAATAATAAAAAAGAATTCTTAAAAAAGAATTACTTCAAGTTTAAAACTTTTGTATTATTTTTTTTTTAATAATGATAATACATAACAAACTATTGATACATCAATAGTGTAATAACATAGTTTTATTTAAATTATTAATCAAGTAATGACATTCTAGAGTATAACACACTATCGATACATTATATTTGATAGAGTATTTAAAGAAATTATATTGACTGAAAAAATGGAATTTTTGAAAAATTCGTATTAATCTATTGAATTATTCAAATTTTGAGTCAAAATATTTATAGATGGAGTTAACCATTTGGATAGTATATCTAAATTCACTTTTTCTTTACTTAAATAATTGGATAAATTACAAAAACTCCCCTGAGATTTGAATTTATTACCAATGCCTCCCTGCAGTTTGGTGAAACTACTAATAGCCCTCCGAAGTTTAGGTTTTTATAATATATAGGTCTAAATTAACACTTTTTGTTATAACTGTATAAAAAATTAAAAATTTTGAACGAAATTACCCTTATTTATTTAGCCTTTACATTTGCTTTTTTTATTTTTTTGGGACAAAATTAGGACAAAATTTCAAAAACAAATTTTTTTATATTATCTAAAAAAGTGTATTATTATAAAATTTTACTTATTTTTAATTTATTTTTAATATAAAATTATTATATTATTCATACTAACAATGATAATGTATAAATTAAATTAATAATATAAAATATAAAATATAAAAATATACTTATAATAATGTATTAATTATACAAAATATTAAGATAAAATTTTGTAAACTATTAAGACAATTTTTGTATTTTATTTGTTGCATTTACATATGCTCATTAGGGGGGTATTTTTGTCAATTTGCTTATTAAAACAGTTAAATATAACGGTATAGAGGTATTGGTAATTTCACCAAACTAAAGAGAGCATTGGTAATAAATTAAACCTTATGGGGGTTTTAGTAATTTACTCTAAATAATTGGAATTCTTATATTCCTAACGAAAAATAGACCTGACACAAGTAGTGGGAATCATAGTATTATCCCATTCCGAAGGATAGAAATAAGGCAAGTCCTTTTCACGCTACTGAATTATAAACATAGGAATTTAACATTTCTTAAGGTATTAAACTATCAATCGCTAATCAAAGCATCGCCGTGGATAGGAAAATAATACACAACTCAATTCTGAAATCAAGCATTTTCAACCCCGGCACTGATTGTGAATTCGTGATGCCATGGCTGCTGTCCTACTAGTGTTTCTCTTTTCATCTTTAACCATTATGTTTCCACATTTGATTTCCTGCAAAAGCTTTACAGGTTTAACAAAGGAGTCCTCCATTACTACTCAAGATATTTTAATTTCAAAGCCACAAGCCATTTTCTCGGCTGGATTTTTCAGGGTTGGTGAAAATGCTTATGCCTTTGCCATATGGTTCGCCGAGCCCAATTATGATGGGAGCAATACCCCAGTTTGGATGGCCAATCGAGATCGACCGGTCAACGGGGAAGACACTGCACTTTTCTTGCAAAACACTGGCAATCTTGTATTGATAGATGCAGGGCGGCTTACCGTTTGGATGAGCGACACAAATTCAAACTCTTCTGTTCAGTTGGAACTTCAGGATACTGGAAATCTTGTTCTCAGTACTTCTGAGGGGGAAAATCTTTGGCAAAGTTTTGATTTTCCCACAAACACACTTCTTCCAGGGCAATTATTCACAAGAAACACTATCCTTGTATCCTTCAGAAGCAAAACCAATCATTCTTCTGGCTTTTACAAGTTATACTTTGATGGTGATAGTATTCTTCATCTTCGGTATGAAGGCCCGGAAATAACCAGTGTTTACTGGCCTAACACATGGATAACCCTATGGAGTGCAGGGAGGTCCACCTTTAACAGTAGTAAGATTGCAGTGCTAGATTCATCAGGCTTCTTCCAATCATCAGATTTATTTTCATTCAGGACCTCTGATTACGGTGTTGGACCTCAGAGAAGAATGGTTATTGATGTTGATGGTGATCTTCGGGTGTACAGTTTAGATAAGCAGAGTAGAAGCTGGCAAATTACATGGCAACATACTTCTGAACCGTGCAGGATTCATGGAATTTGTGGTGCCAACAGTTTGTGTGTCAATGATCCTGAGACAGGTAGAAAATGCACTTGTCTTCCAGGATACAGGATAAAAAACGCGACAGATTGGTCATACGGGTGTGAACCACAGTTCCAGCACTCTTGCACTAATACCAGTGCTTCAGGTTTCATTCAACTCCCTCATGTTGAATTTTACGGCTTCGATTTTACCTTCTTTGCTAATTACAGCTTCGAGAGTTGTACAAACGCGTGCTTGAAATATTGTGAATGCAAAGGTTTCCAGTACAAATTTGATGTAGACTATGGTTACTATAAATGTTACCTAAAAAATATTTTGTTCAATGGATACCGTTCGCTGAATTTTCCAGACCCCATGTTCATAAGATTGCCTAAAGAAAATCTAACCAAATATCCGAATCCCAGCCAAGATGTCATACTGCAATGCACAGAGCAAGTCACACCATTGGAAAGGAATTATAAAAGGAAAAAACAAAGCGGGGTGAAGACCTTTTTGTTATGTACTTTGGGAATTGGAGCTTTTGAGATTGTATGCCTACTCTCATACTTGTTTAAAACCCGAAAAAAATCAAGTCCAAGAATCCAAGATTACCTTCAGGTTGCAACTGGATTCAGGAGATTCAATTATGCCGAGCTTAAGAAGGCATCAAGAAATTTCAGTGAAGAAATTGGAAGAGGAGGCGGCGGTGTTGTGTATAAAGGGATGTTGTCTGATAATCGTGTTGCTGCCATCAAGTGTCTAAATGAAGCAAACCAAGGAGAAGGTGTATTTCTTACAGAGGTAACCACAATTGGGAGGCTGAACCACATGAATTTGATTGAGCTATGGGGATATTGTGCTGAGAGGAAGCATAGGCTATTGGTGTACGAATACATGGAGCACGGTTCTCTAGCAAAGAATCTTTCTTCTAATAAACTTGATTGGAAGAAGAGGTATGAAATTGCTCTGGGTACAGCCAAGGGACTTGCTTATTTACACGAAGAGTGCTTAGAGTGGGTTTTGCATTGTGATGTGAAGCCTGAAAACATACTTCTGGACTCCAATTACCAGCCAAAGGTGGCAGATTTTGGGCTCTCCAAGCTGTTGAACAGAGGTGGTATGGACAACTCAAGTTTTTCGAGCATAAGGGGGACTAGAGGCTACATGGCTCCAGAATGGCTTTTTAATCTCCCAATCACCTCCAAAGTTGATGTTTACGGTTATGGAATAGTTGTCTTGGAACTGATAACTGGAAAGAGCCCCCCTGGAGGCCATTCCACTGATGACAACAGAGTAGTCGAGCCAAAGAGGCTTGTCAGTTGGGTAAAGAAAAGAATGCAAGAAGCAGATGGGAGAGCATCACCAACCCCACTTATGGAAATTGTAGACCCTTCCTTGGATGGAAAGTTTGACATGGAAACGATGGAAATTCTGGTAAAAGTTGCCCTCCAATGCACAGAAGAAGACAGGGATGCAAGACCTACAATGCGCCAGGTTGTGGATGTGTTGCTTGATCCACATAATTATTAGTAGGAAGGATTCAATTGTTCATTTCAAAGAAAAAACTACCAAGTTTTTGAATTGGATTTGCTCTCCAACTGAATGTAATAATATGTGTTGTGGTCCGTGAACAAGTCAAGTGTATTCAGCTCTTATTTAGCTCAAGGAGGATTGATAATTGAACTCATAAATGATTTCAGTGGCTAGAAAATGTTTAAAAGCTCCTTTTTCCGTTTATCCCAAGAAAGAAGTACATTTTCTTTCAGGGGACAAATTCAGTGAATGAAAATTTGTTCAGATGTAATAATAGATCATACACGTACCGAGGGTACCGTGAGTACCATGGAATCTGTACATTAATTTTGCCAGTGACCCCAAAATGTGGAACGTAAAATGGTGCAATTATGCTATTTAATGCTGCAGGTTGAAGTTGATTACAGCCCTATTATGTCTGATGTGAAGTCTAGCAACATGGTTGGTTTGAAATTGATATCAAAGTTAATTATCTGAAGAAGTCGCATCAGTCTCTCATACATGCAAAGTAAATTAAATTCATCAACTGTCACTCAAATCTTAATCTGGCCAAATTCCATACATTTAGAAATCCCAGTAAGGTAGGGAGGACTTCGAAGTCAACAATTTTGCACACTTAGTTATAAAAGAGAATAAAAGCGTGGTATGTTTTCACTAGACATTTTCATGTTAATGTTAAGGATCATTAAAGATCTATGTTCTTGTCGATTGGACAATGGTAAAATTTTCAACATTCTAGACTTCTTCCACACTAGTATTTTTTCCAAGTTAATTCATTGCATGCACAACTGTAAATATCCATGTCTGTTTATTTAATTTCAGTCAATAATTGGAGCCTTTAATTCGTTCATCATGGTCAGACTGCCATTCATGATTAATTTATGACGGGGCATTTCTCCATTTATGATGGCCTATTTAGTTTGAGCAGTGGGACAAGTTTCTCCCATGCTATGCCATGTCTCTTCTACTTCTGGTTCTCTGTTTTCCTTTAGCACTCTTATCTCCATATTTTTCTTCCTCAAAAAACTTTGATACTTTAACTAAAGGTTCATTCCTTACTACTGAGGATGTTCTAATTTCAAGACCGCAATCCATTTTCACGGCTGGATTTTTCAGGGTTGGAGAAAATGCTTATTGCTTCTCTATATGGTTCACTGAGCCGTATGATGGTGGAAATTTCACAATTGTGTGGATGGCCAACAGAGATCAACCAGTAAATGGAAAACACACCAAGCTTGTTTTACAAAATTCTGGCAATCTTTTGTTGACAGATGCAGGGCAGCTTTCAGCCTGGACAACCAAGACAAAATCAAACTCTTCTGTTCATTTGGAGCTTCATGACTGTGGTAATCTTGTTCTCAGGACTTCTGCAGGTGGAAATCTTTGGCAAAGTTTTGACTTTCCAACAAACACACTTCTTCCTCATCAATTATTCACGACAAACACTGTTCTTGTATCTTCAAGAAGCATGGCCAATCATTCTTCTGGTTTTTACAGGTTATACTATGACACCGATAATATCCTTCGTCTCAGGTATGAAAGTCCTGAAATAACAAGTGTTTACTGGCCTAGCTCATGGAGAAGTATACGGGATTCAGGAAGGTCCTCTTTTAACAATAGTAAAATTGCTATGTTAGATTCATCAGGCCATTTCCGGTCATCCGATTTATTTGAATTTCTAACAGTTGATTATGGTGTTGGACCACGGAGAAGATTAGTTCTTGATGTCGATGGAAATCTTCGGGTGTACAGCCTAGATAAGGCCACTCAGAGTTGGCAAATTACCTGGCAAGTCATATATGAACAGTGCAGGATTCATGGCATTTGCGGGATGAATAGTTTATGCACCAATGAACCTAACACTGGTAGAAAATGCAACTGTCTTCCGGGATACAAGATAAAGAATGTGACAGATTGGTCTTACGGGTGCGAACCTGATTTTGAGCTCTCTTGCAATGACATGGGTGCTTCAGGTTTTATTCAATTTCTTAACGTTGAATTTTATGGTTTCGATATTAGCTTCTTTCCCAATTACACCTTGGAGAGGTGTAAAGATTTATGCTTGAAGTATTGTGAATGCAAAGGATTTCAGTACAAATTTAGCGAGACAAGAGGCTACTACTCTTGCTTCCCAAAGACTATGTTGCTTAATGGATATCGTTCAGTGAATTACCCAGATCCCATGTTCATAAAATTGCCAAAAGTTAATATACCATCATTTAAGGAGCCAGGCCAAAATTTCAGTTTGCAATGCAAAAGCCATGTCGTGTCATTGGACAGAACTTATCGGATGAAGAAACAGAACTGGGTGAAGTCCTTCTTGTGGTGTACCTTGGCACTTGGAGCTTTTGAGGTAATCTGTTTATTGATATACTTGTTGAAAACCCGAACACGTTCTAGTGCAAGAAATCAAGGTTACATTCAGGTTGTAACTGGATTCAGGAAATTCAGCTATGCTGAGCTTAAGAAAGCAACACGAAATTTCAGTGAAGAAATTGGAAGAGGAGGATATGGGGTTGTATATAGAGGGGTGTTATCCGATAATCGAGTGGCTGCAGTCAAGTGTCTTGAGGCCAACCAGTTAGACGCTGGATTTCTTTCAGAGTTAAGCATCATTGGTAGGCTGAACCACATGAATTTGATAGAGACATGGGGATACTGTGCTGAGGGTAAGCATAGGCTTGTAGTCTATGAATACATGGAACATGGTTCTTTAGCAGAAAATTTGTTTCTCAATAAACTTGATTGCAAAAAAAGATATGAAATAGCACTTGGTACAGCCAAGGGACTCGCATACCTGCACGAGGAGTGCTTAGAGTGGATTTTGCATTGTGATGTAAAGCCTCAAAACATACTTCTGGACTCCAATTATCAGCCAAAGTTAGCAGATTTTGGAATCTCTAAGCTGTTGAAAAGAAATGGTGTCAACACTTCGAGATTTTCCAAAATTCGGGGAACAAGAGGCTACATGGCCCCTGAATGGGTTTTTAATCTCCCCATTACTTCCAAAGTGGATGTTTACAGCTATGGAATAGTTGTTTTGGAATTGGTAACCGGAAAGAGTCCCAGTGTGGGACATTCCAATGATAAGAGCAGAGCTGTGGAACCAAGGAAGCTTATCACTTGGGTAAAGGAGAAAATGCAGGAAGCAAATGAGAGAGACTCACGAGAACCAATTATGGAGGTCATAGACCCCGCCATGAATGGAGAATTTGAAATGGAAAAGATGGAAATTCTGGTTAAAGTTGCAGTCCAATGCGCTGAGGAAGACAAAGATGCAAGACCTACAATGAGCCAGGTTGTGGATATGCTGCTTCATCCAAAAAATTAACTAGGACTAGGAGTCCTGTTTCTCATTACAAGAGCAGCAGAGTCGGTGTTTTTCATTTCTATTTCAGGAGTTGTAGCTCCTGATTCAACCTGCTCTCGTGTAGTTTCTTGAATAGCCTTTTTCGGTTGTCAAGAAATAGTACTAGTGTCTTGGTAAGTTCTTTAAACATGTTGCATTAAAAGTAACATACAATTGCTTCATCAAGAAAGCTAATAGTTGTAATATAAACTACTTTGTGAGAATGCATACATTAGCTCTTCACCCCCCCCCCCCCCCCCCCCGGCAGTGAAAAGTCCAAACAATGGCCATCTGTAGCTGATTTTGTTTTAGTTGGAAGATTTGGCTTCAAATTTTGCTTCAATCTTTACCTTTTGCATAATGAATTATTTTGGTGCGATATAACGTTTTGGCTCATCTGGTTCTCTGTAAATGCTGTGACGGGGAGAATATGTCCCACTCATTACTTCTCTGCCCAACTGCCACACTCCACAGACCCAAATTTTCCCCCTCCCACATTCCCACCCAACCTCTTTTGAGAACATTTTCAATCTGCAAATCCATCTTTTATGCAAATTCATCTTCTCTGATTAGCAGCATTTTCTATAGTGAGAATGTCTGATCCTATTCATGATCATCTAACTATTTAAATGACCATTTTCATGCAGAATCCCAATTTTGGATTAGTTATTGTATGCTAAGTAGAGACTATATTCAATTGATTGGTTCAAGCCCAGATGTCAAATCATTTGATAAGTTGGTTATATATCCATTCATAACCGACTTGGTACCATCAACCAACTCCGCTCCCTTGAAGTCCCCCAACCACCCAACCACCGTCACGTTGAGCCAAAATCGTAGCAGTACTGGACCGTGCTGTATTTCAGAACCAAATTATCAAGAAAAAGAAAAAGGGTTGCAACAATTTTTTCGTTACAAGTTCATCCAAATTTTTCCAGACATAATTATAATTAAACCCAAGACGTAGGATGCGAGACACAAATAAATATATAGAACGAACTGATTATTGCTTTTCTGCATTGCTTTCTTCTAGCAAATTCTATTCAACCACTGAATATTTTAGCTCTCCCTTTCTTCTTCTTCCTCCTCCTCCTCCTCCTCCACCTCCCTAATCTGTACAATAAGACCAGTCTAAAGTTATTTTTGTATAGATGCGAAACAGAAACTCTAACCCTCCGATTAAGAAAACAAAATTACTCTCGTCCACTTTTCAACTCTACCCTTCTTCACAATTCATACCAACATTAATTTCCCCCAACAGAACGGCCCAATCTTTTCTTTAGCGTCCCCACCTCAGATGGTCGGAGATTTTAATGATTCGTTTGACATTTCATTTTTAATCAATTTTGCTGATTCCGATACGCTTGACCACAGCATTCCTGATTGCTTCCGTCTGCATACACATCCCATTCTGCTCAATCCCAGACATGTACATCCTCACTTCCTTCCTTATCATTTCCTGCAAAACTCCCAAGAACTCCGGGCTGAAGAACTGCCTTTCGCCGGCTTGACCCGGCATCGGTGCGGGAACAGAGAGACCATACCCTGCTTGCTGCGCCTGCGTAGCTGGTGCCACTGGTGCTGCTTGAGGCGGTGCTGGTGGTGGTGGTGGGGGAGGCGGCGGTGGCGGGGCTTGAACTGTCACCTGAGTTGGCTGTAGCGTGGGTTGACCAGACCCAAATACAGGGGTCGGCGCTTCCGTGGGATTAGTGTTTCGTGTCGGGCTGGTGGCGGAGCTAGATCCGGGTAAGGACAGTGTTAGGGATGTTGGTGGGTCTGCTGGTGCTGGTGCTGGTGCTGCTGCTGCTGCAGCCGATGGCGGCGTCTCGATCTGTTGAACCGGAGGGGAGATCCCGCCGGTCCGTGCAAGGGGTCGATAAACACGGCTTGATCCGAAACCCGAAAAGCTCGAGTCACTCAAGTCGGATCCTGACGGGCTACTAGGGTTAACATACATAGCGGATACATTGGTACCCGGGCCGACGCTAGCAGATCTCTTGAGAGGCTGCTGAGGGATTTCGAAATTAAAATCATCTGACATGGAAGAGCACCTCCGTTTGAGAGTGGAGTTCCAATGATTCTTTATCGCGTTATCCGTTCGACCCGATAGCAAACGAGCTATAGTAGCCCATTTGTTCCCGAACTTGGCATGAGCCCGAATAATCGTCTCGTCCTCATCGCGGGAAAAAGCCCGATGCTCCACCTGCGGCGAGAGCTGATTACACCACCGGAGCCTACACGATTTCCCGGATCGCCCCGGAATAGACTTGCTAATCAAAGACCAATTCCTCGGGCCATGCTTCTCAACCAGCCTCTGTAACAGCTCATCCTCTTCAGGGCTCCAGGGACCCTTGATCCGATCGGTTTCTTTTCTGTGCGCGATCGTCCCCATGATTCTATGTATAAACCCTAAATTAATTTTAAAAAGTCTACGATTTTGATGGGGGTGGTGGTGGGGGTGGGACTGTACAATTGGATGGAGAGGCGGAGCCTCGCCTTTGTTTTGAGAGAAGCGGCGTGTAAGAGGGGAAGGCGGGGGTATAAATATGAGGAAGAAGGATGAGGATGACCGGTTGGAGCCGGTGGAAATGACCGGTGAAAGGCAGTTAGTAGAGTATAGGATACAGCTGGCAACGGGACACGCGTCGTAAAAGGAGGGAATGGAGTGGACACCTCTGTGGATCAACACTCACTAAAATCTCGGGGTTTTTTTTTAGGATTATGGGGAATTTAAATTCAAATCACCGACCGTTTTGGAAGTTAATTATATAATGGCGTGTTTGGGTTTTTAATGTGTGAGTGAGTGTGTGTGTGCGCGTTTTTGATGTGATATGAGCGTACGGTTGAGGAGGTTGGATGGACTTTGACTCGGCCAGGCTGTAGAGCATAAGAGATGGAGATATTTATTTATGCTCTGTGTTTTTTTTTCAATTTAGTTTAGTTGGGGGTTGGTTTAAATTGAGGTGGGTCCGTGGTGATGAGGTGGCAAATGAGGACGAAAACGGAAGCAGGAAATTATAAAAGGCAGGGGGGGGGCCAGGGCCCGAGGGGCAGGTCAGCTGCGAACGCTTAACCGACCAGCCCATGCTCGGGGACCGTTTGAGGCCCACCTCCACGTGGGCAGTCACACGTGGCTCCTTTCTAAGTTTTTTTGAACCGCCAAAACCGACTTTTTAACGTTTTTTTGATTTTACTTCCCTTTCTTCTTAATGACGCTCTCACTCTTTCTTCGGGAGGTTGATCACTTTGATCTCCCCCCCCCCCCCCCCCCCCCCTTTCTCGGCAGTCGGGGGAGTTTGATTGCTGATGTTTACCCACAGAATATTTTTTAAATTTTTTATGAAAGACGTTGGAAGAAGAAAAATCTTAAGTCGGGTGAAATATTTGGAATATAACGGTTTGAGATGGAGATGTATTTAAATAACATTTTAAAGTGTCTAGATCACTAACAACCGTCTTGTAAGAATAAATTCCTAATGAATCGAAGAAGTTTGGGGTTCTAGTTGGGTGTCTCTTGACAAATGAGTTTATGCTTTATACGTAATGACTTAATTAAAATGTAATTTTTATATTTTTAAAACTATTTTTACTTCACATTTTACGTATCACAAAGTATAAAAATATATTTTAAAATTTAATTCTTATGTAAAAATAATGTTTTGTACCTAATTTAAATCTTAAAAGTAATGGTATTTGCATTAAGAGTAATGATAGAAATAGTGACCAATTATAGTGACTTTATATAGTAACTGATGTGGTAATCATGAAAAAATAAAATTATCCATTTATCTTCATTACAAAACACAAATATTGAAGGATAATTTTATTTTTTCATGATTGCCACGTCAATCACTGTACAAAGTCGCTATAATTTGTCACTATCCTAATCATTACTCTTATATTAATTATTGATTCTAACAAAGTTTTTAGCCGATTGACACGACGCATTTAGACGACTTTAGTGTGGATTAAAAGTGTCTTTTTTCTTTTTTCTTTTTTTTTTTGCATGAATTATCTAGTGAAATGTTATAATAGTTATGAAAAATTAAAATTATTTATTTTTATTAAATTTTTTAGAAGATATAATAAATATATTTAGTTTTTTACGTGTTACATTAATTATTATTATTATTAACTATATATTTTCACTCAAGTATCACCACTCATGTGTATGATTCCAAATGGTGAAGAATTCATGTACAAAAAAAAAACAACTCAAATATACTAATAAAGATCAATGAGTGAGTAATTTTAAAAAGAAAATTTGTTGCGAATCTATCATATCAGGTCATGTTAACTTCCGGGAAATAGCTTGATTCCTCCGCTGCAAATTGCAATGATGTTACCCATAAAAGCTATTGCAGGCCAGCTGCTCTTCTTCTTTGATAATCGAGGAGGAAAGTAAGGGGTTAATCAAATAAAAGTACTACCACCCTTAATCATTGCCGACCCACAAAAAAATAAAAATAAATCACATCGTCTATGTTATACACCCAGGCATTGATAATGAGATTGATTTGATTAAGGGTATACATCTTTAATGTTTTAAAATATTTTTCAAAGTATTTTTATACTTATTTTTTAATAAATTTTTATTTTAAAAATTATAAAATTACGTTTGAAATATAATTTATATATATTTTAATATTCATTTTAATGCTCGCTATTGAATAATAAGGGTTTTTTTGCCATATATTTCGCTAACAACGTATATAAGATAAAATCACAACAATAAAATTTGTGTATTTGTTGCATCGTGTAAAATGATACAATCAGAATTATTTGTGCGTTCTTATTTGATCAATCATATATTGTACTCTCGGTTACAAATTATACAATTTGAAAAAGAGGAAAATAACAAAAGATAAAATAAAGTTTAAATTTGTAAAACTACCTGTATAATTGAAAAAAGGAAAAATATTTATAAATGTATTTATAAGAAAGAGCTAAAAAAAATGTTTACATGTAATTTTAGTAAGAAGCAAAACCCCAAATGGAATCCCAATTTGCATATCATTTTCTCAAGTTTTTTACTGCTTGATTTTATATCACGTTCCATTTCCAAAGACCAAGCTAATCAATTTGAAATTTTTAAATTTAACCATGGTTGCAGAAAAAATAATCCATACATTAACTGTATTTTTATTTTTAGTGTAACAAATAAATTATATAAATTTTTATCTCTTTTTCTATTTATAAATAAGTTATCCCCATTTATTTTTAAGTGAATTATTCTACGAGTGCAATAAATGATATTTGTTAATGTTTGTGAGTTAACCACATTACGTAGACAAGTTTTGTTACGAGATTAATGAGATCTGTGTAATTCAAAACATTTTAGGTGTGTGTATATATATAATATGACTTTTATGCTTAAATTTAAAAGTGCAATAGTATAGTGAAATTTTGATTTTTCAATTTATGTTAAATGAAAATGCCACTATTTTCATTGGAACACAGGTAATAACACTTGCAAAACCCACTAATAATGTTCTTATCTTTTGAGGGAAAAAACAAAAAGAAAGTCTATATCATTCAACAACGTATTTCCTTTTTTAGGACTGGATGAAATACATTGTTTTTTATTTTTCAATATTAATATTAAATAGCATATTCATAGAAAAGAAAAACAAGGAAATAAAAAGCAATAAAGACAGAGTTAAAAGTTAAAAGGGACCCCTTAGCAATAAAAAGCAATAAAAAGAAGATTCTTAGGTATCCTAATGCTTTTATGACGCTGCCTGGATACATTAATAAATTCATCCCAAGTTAAAACTCAAAAAAAAACCCCCGCAATTGGTTTTGGAGTTTATTTCCAGATTGCTGGTTTGTATTTTAACATATATTTTTATGAGTAATAATACTGTTAATAACTTTTTATAGTGATTTTTTTATAATAATTGATATGGCAAGAACGAGAAGACAAAATTCACTTATCATCCTTCTTAAAAAATACAAAATAATAAGAAATAATTTTATTTTTTTATACTTACCCCATCAGTCACTATAAAAAATTATTATAAATATCATTATTCTATTTTTATATTGCTCTATACACACTTTTATATTTTTTTTATATGATTTTTATTTTATAATTATTATTTTAGAAGATAATTTTTATACATTTATTTATTATTAATTTTTTTATTTTTAAAAATTAGTTAACTTTTAATTAAATATAATTTTTTTAGTTATGAATTATATATATACATTTTTTTAAGGAAGGGAGGAAGGGGGAGTATCAAACTTGATCTAGTTCGGGATTTCGGGAATATTCCCGTGCTGGGAATCCAATTTTAGTCATGAAGAAAATTGCAGCTACTAAAAAAATCCATTTGGGAAAACTAAAAAATTGTTTTTTGGGAAAAAAAAAATGGGAATAATAAGATTATTTTATGATACATTCGTTACCCGTTACGCGGAATCCAGCTGTCCGAAAAAAACAAAATGAGTTTTCGATTGTTGTCATTCATGCCGTTGTCACGTGCCAACCACACCTAACTCTGTCCTGAAACCGTACCCGCACGTTCGCACCCTCCTTCCATTTCCATCCACTTGACCCAGCACGTGACTCGAAATTCACCACACGAGTGCTCTGCGCTCGCTCTCGTCTGGTGGTTCGGTTTTGATAAATTCATGGCCAAAACCACAACGTTCATTTCTTAATTTTCTATATTTTTTATTATGTATGTGTCCAATATTTATAGTTAGACTTTATCAATAGTATTACATTATGGCAAATTCTTTCATTGATTTCTCTTTTTATCCATTTAAATTCAAATTTTAATAGAACAAAAGGCACCACATGATAAAAGCAATTGATATAAATAGGAAGAACCTTTTAAACATGATATAACTTTTAGATTATTCAGAAATGAAATATATGACACTAAAAATTCAGTTCAAATCATTTGTTTTATTTATTGCGTACCAATAATGTCTTATTAATAAAATAATATTATTTTATTAATAAATATTAAATAATAACATGAAATATATAAATTCTACTAAAGTCTAGTTTGGCCATCGGGGTTGGAGGCATTGGCAAAACGGAGGAATCACAACCTACACGTTTTGAGATCGATTCCCATGATGTACTTGTTCAGCTAATTTCGCGATGATCGTTGGTTGCCAATATTAGAGGCAAGTCATGGTGACCTAAGATGATTGGCCCAGGATGATTAGTTCCGCGCCTGGTCAACAAGTGGTGTGTACTCCATGATCCCTAACCAGAGTATATGGGACTTAATGGCTCGTGTGATGAAAGAGTTTGGTGAGTGACTATGTATCATGTAGAAATACCTCTTGTTGATTAAAAAAAAAATAAAATTACTAAGGCCTAGTTTTTTAATGAAACCACATTATTTTATTAATAAAATATAATTAGTACACAATAAATAGAATAAAAGATCTCAAACACTAAAAAATTAGACAAAAAGAATAATTCCTCTAATTTCTTCGAAGCTGGTTTTAAAATGGGTAAAAATCAATTGAATTATGGGACTAAATATTAAGTACAATGTGCGCACTCTTAATTTTAGCATTAAACTCAGTTTAAAAAAAAGAAGAAAAGAAAATAATAATTTTAGCTCTAAAATTATACATATTTTATCCTACTAAATTTACATTTTTTCCATAAAATTATACCCATCATCATCAGTTCAATTTTGTTGTATAGTGGGACATGCCTAATCAAAGTTGTGGCAAGGAATAAAAGAAAATTACAAGTAGCCTTCCATGAGAGAGAATCGCTTTCTTCTCATTTACGGATAAGACCAGAATTAGTTGAAAGTTTGAAACTACGTAAACGTAAACATGGCGGTCAAAGTGAGACAACTTGGGTTGAAAATTTAACCACAAAAATTTCTCACGACCATGAAGACAAAAACTTGTCTCTTTAGGTTCATCCACACCACACAAGCACTCGTAATCACTGTTTTTCACCAGAAAGAACAAGGTTAACAGACAAATCCAGTTTAAGAATATGCATTAATTCTTCGTACGTTGTACCAGTCGAGGACTGCACAGTGTTAATCCTCAAAGGAAAAAAGGGAAAGGCAAAAGGAAAAAGCATGCAGCCAAAAAAACAAAGAGAGGATGTTGGTTGTGTACAACTTTTGACAACAACTAAGACTTTAAGCAGCACTTATGCTGGGGAATTTTAATAATGGCAGTACTAAGGATAAGGATGTTGGGGGGAAAAACGTCTTGATTCGCCTAACTTCATCTGGGGATAATTCAGAACTTGTCAGGCTTTATTATGCTGACTTTAATTTGACAGTATTATTGGTTTAAGACAAGTACAAGGAAAGGAAAGGAAAGAACAGTGCAGCTGCGTTTTAAGTTAATGAAGATATTCCGTGCAAAGATGGGATTGTGAATTGGGGGGGGATGATTCTTCTGGGGTTTTGGTGTATAATTAATACACAACTTGGATGAAGGATCCACATGGTGGGAAACAAGGAGGAGGGTTCCTTTCCTCTGCTTTTGCTCTTAGTTAACAAAGTAATTAGCATTAAAGTATTAGGAAAAAAAAGTTTATAATCAAAGTAAAAGTTGGGAGTGTAAGTAATATGCATTAAAGAAAACAAAAAACTATGGGGTATCTTTTGTTTGTTTAAGTGACTTGATTTGGGATCTTTCCTGGTATACCCTCGCTCTATGTTGATTAGAGATACTTTCTTATTTTAAAAGAAATTTACTTTAACTAGATATAATTTTTTAAATTATAAAGTATGACATATTTAATGCAATATTAATGCATAATTTTTTTATGTAACTTTTTAAATATGAGTCATATATAATTATTATTAGTAAACATAGTATAAAAATTTGCTCTAAAAATATACTTTTTTTTTTTAAAGAATAAAAAAAGTTTTGATTTTTGATTTTTTTTTTGTTGAGGAGGGAAGGAGAGGGGGAGAGAGAGGAATTCAAGAAAATAGTTTATTTTTAATTTTGTATATTTTTTTTAATTTATAAAATATGATATATTTAATGTATTAATGAATATATTTTTATATTTTTATCATTATTTTTTAATTTAAATTGTATATTATTATTATTCAAAGTAATATAAAAATTTTATATAAAAAATAAACTTATTTGGAGACAAACAAAATTTTTGAAATTATTTATTTATTTTTTTTATAGAGGGAGTATAAAACATTAAACGGGGGTAAGTTTAAAATTGGTGACAGGACGAGAGGGACTGTGAACTCGGACTTATAAAATTTAAAATAGAAAAAAAAATAAAAAGCTTCCATAGGTTTTATGATTTTAAATTAATGATTTGGATAATTAAAAAATTATGGAGGCATTTCTAACAGCTTATAAAATTGGAATGATTCTTACTGCATGAAAATTCTCAAACTCCAATCCCCACATTTCCCGAGTACAATGGACATCGTTCAGATGTCAGACTAAACTCGAATTCTAGTATAGTACCTATAGAATTAGCATTAGTCCATTAGTGGGAATTTTTTTTTCCTTATCACGTTGATGAGTGCTGACTGCAGAAGCAGGAGAGTCCCTTGTACAGACGAGGACCACTAAAAAGAATCAGAGTTAAAAAATTATGAATCATTTGTAACGGATGGTGATCAATTTCATTTTCACCCCCAAAGATAAGATATGATAATCAATGCAGTACATGCACCAGTTTATTTTATGACCTGTTAATGTCAATGGCTGCTTATGGTAAATAATGTTAGTACTATAAGTCCAGTCGAAGAAATTCTTCCCAAAGTTTTACTAAGCAATTGATATAGAATATTTTTCAGTGTCTTAAAATTTTTTCAATGTGTAAGTATTTGTTTCAGACAGTAATGACATTTTCCTTGTCTCAAAATTTCCCAGGGTTATTAACTGTTTCAATCTAGGCCATTTATAAATCACTTATGGCATGTATAAAACAACTTTGTGCAGCTCTACTTGGTCTGAGTTGAGACATGAGAGCTATTTTGCTAACTAAGGAGTTTCTTTTGTCAGTGACATGTTTTACTTAGAGATAGTCACAAAGAATTTAAGCACGCAACATCAATATTTGATTTTTTTTTGAAAGAATAAAACAAATATATTTTTTGAACCTAATTTATGTGTTTAACAGTTTATTTCGGGAATTCTTCCCAAAGCCTTACTAAGTAGTTGACAATCATTTGTTATGTTGAAATATTTTGGAATATTTTTCAGTGTTTTAAAAACTTTTCAATGTTTAAGTATTTGTTTCATACAGTGATGATATTTTCCTTGTCTTAAAATTTTCTTTGGTTATTAACTATTTCAAACTAGGCCATTTATAAATCACTTATTGCTTGTATAAAACAACGTTGTGCAGCTCTACTTGGTCCGAGTTGAGACATGGGAGCACTGTTTTGCAAACTAACGAGTATCTCTTGTGGGTGACATGTTTTACTTAGAGATAGTCACAAAGAATTTAATCACGCAACATAAACATTTGAATTTTTTTTGAAAAAATAAAACAAACTGTTTCAATCTAGGCCATTTATAAATCACTAATCACATGTTTAAAACAACTACTTGGTTCGAGTTGAGACATGGGAGCTCTGTTTTGCTAACTAATGAGTATCTTTTGTCGGTTACATGTTTTACTTAGTCACAAAGAATTCAATCACGCAACATAAACATTTGAATTTTTTTTTGAAAAAATAAAAAAAATATATTTTTTGAATCTAATTTAGCTTGTTTAACAGTTTATTCCAATTTTATGCTGCATACATCTACGACTATATTTTTAAAAATGAAAAAAAAAACTTTTAAATTTGTGGATAAGATGGTTAGGACATAAGTAAGTTAATACAAGTTTCAAACAAATAACATGCATACTAATTCGTTTAAACATTATAATAGTTACCCAATAAAAGTTGTCAAATTCTTAATAATTGCTACAACACCTGTTACCTTTCGATACGCTCTAAAACTAAAACTAGCACCAATTTAGTTGTAAAACTCCAATTTCACACGTGATACTTCTGTATTGTGTCTTGTCAGAATAATTCATGTACCATCTTGTCACAAACAGTAATAATAGCAGCACTCCAGCTTTTCACCCCCAAGTGGTTTATGGCACCGAATTTCTGCGTAGGACAGTTGTGATAATTGGGACCCATAGGAGCCACGTGTGCAAAAGGTTGATGACTAAACGCCCGACATGTTAGAGCTTAATCGTGATCTCTATCTCGCCACGTAATAAGTTTGTTAAATGGGACCGAATGAGCGAATTGTCCGTTTGCGACTGATGTGGGCAAAACTTTAACGGGCCTAACTGCAACTTTTGAAAATTTTGAACACGAAAGTCGTTAGCATGCCAGCTATAACCCACTTCTTTCACAAGTCTCGATAAAAAAACATAAATACAATAGTTAACGAATTCTTTTGTTTTTTCTTTAATTTTTTCTTGATCTGAGCAAGTTGACAATATTATGCCAAGATCGGCAATTATTCCACACTGAACATACCAATCAATGCACGATTGGATTTGGTTTTTCGAGAATGACGATGCCAAATCCAATACCAATACCAAGGAAATAATTGGAAGTATTGTGCCAAGTTGAAGCTATGAATAGTTGCTTAAATAAAGGGCTCATTCTATAATTGCGTTAACAGTTAAAAGTCACTTTTATTTGAATTCTTGGTAAAAGGAAAAAAAACTTTTATTTGAATTCATTTTATTGTAGTATTAACCATATCTTAAAGGAATCATTTTTTTATATAACGTTTCATAATGTATTTTAAAAATGTGTTCTAGAACACATTTTTAAATATTGTTTGAATTAATAGTTTAGAACGTGTGTTTGAATTGAAATATTATATAAATTATAAATTTAAAAATATATTTTGAAATTAGATATTGTATGAATTATAAAAATTAAAATATACTTTTAATTAAAATATTACAAGAACGATAATTAAAACATTAAAATATTAAAAAATTGATGTGTTTTGAAATTTTATTTTTATTAGTCAAAACTTATTTTTAAATTTTGTCGGACACATAACATGCAAGTTAAAAATACAAAGTAAAATGGTTGTCCATATACACCTTTATTAATTATCAGAGTTAATATCATTTACTTCATTTGAGATTTCGGCTTTTATCAAATCGAATCTCGTAGTTTGAAAAATAACAATCGACTCCCTCAACTAATAGTCAACCTAAGTTACTTAATTGAAATTGGTAAAAAGACGAAAAAAACCCTCAAAAAAATATGAGTTTAAGAAACAAAATAGAATAAAAAATAAAGTTATTCATAAGTGGAACACAAGTTTTGTATAAGTTCTTAAAACCATGCTATTTTTCATCTTTTTGCACAAGTTTTGAGGGTTTTTATTTTTTGTCTTTTTGCTAATTTCAGTTAAATAAATTTGATTGATTGTTAATCAAGGGAGCCGATTATTATTTTTCAAATTATAAGATTCAATTTGACAAAAGTCCGAACCGCGATAGAGTTAAATGATATTAACCCCTACTTCTCACAACACCTATTTGCAACCTTTTTTTTTTTTTTTCCCCTTTCTTTTTTGAGCATTGTAGCAATCTCGCTCGTGTTTTAGTTGACCATTTTCAGTGAATAAATGAAGTTGTAGCTTGTGAAAATCCAAAACATGAAAACAAAAATAATGAATGGACAAAAACAAAAACACAAACACGTCTATTTTTTCATTTCCATTCATTTCATGTGGTCAAACAGAAATCAGAACCAAACACATTGCCAGAATAGGAGGGATTGATTAATATCAAACCACCCGTTGTTTTCACAACAGCTTTGACTGAGACTAATGAATGTTGTCACTTGTGTGTATGTATTATCCTGTCCAGGTTGTTTCTCTATTCAATTCTTTTTTATTCGTTTGCTTTAATAAAATAATTAAGTTGATTGCAATCCAAGGTTATAATGGAATAAACAACATTCCACACCACAATATATTACTATTTCTCCATGGAGTGTAAAAACAACTTCAAATAAAATACTCTATTTTTTCTTTTGGGTTTTCCAACTATGCATCAATGTCTACTTCATCTGTTCATTTTTTTTTTTAAATAAAGTTTGACTCTAATTTTGATATATCAGAAAATGGACTGTTGATATACAAAAGATATTATAAAAATATAATCTGAAAATTAAAAAAAATATTACTCTGATTTGGACATACTAAATGGAAAGAATGATATTCTTACGTTATTGAGCTATTTATGCTAAACTTATTGAACTATTTTTTGAGATAGATAAAGTATTATTTATCAATACGTGTAATAATCTCTGTAAAAGAAAAGATTCTTATACAACCCTCGATTTACAACCCGTCTGGCTAAGGGGCCTTTGGTACAGGTGGGGGAGTTTCGCCTTCGTAAGGAGGACTTTCTCCAAATTAAAAGAATGTTTACAAAATACAAGGAATATTTGGTATCCCATGTTTTATGAAACTACTATTTTAAAATAAAAAATCCTTGCTCATCATCAACCCACACAATATTATTAAGCAGCGTTAAAGAAAAATGTCCAAGGTGGGACCTAACCTTACCCACCATTGCCATATTTGTTAATATCTATGGAAGATATTTGGAGAATAATTTAAAGGTCTAACCACCAATCAATCCGAATGACTCTTCCAAATATCAAATTATCATTACTCTCTCGGTAATAAAAAAAATTAATTTTAAAAATAACTAATTTTTTATATTATTTTATTAATACTAATAATATATTCTTTATTAAAAGGTAAGTTTGTTATAATTTATAATTAAAAAAAAAGATATAAAAAATTAAAAAATATATTTTTTAAAACGAATGGAGTGCTATTTATTAAGTGGGAGAGAGAAGGAAGGAACGTCGTGATTCTCGTGTCGTAATTACTTTAGGGGTTATCAAGTACCTAAAAAAAATAAATGAATAAATAATATTAGGGCAGGCGACCCCATTTGAAATTCGACCATTAAATTAAAGGACAACAAATAAAGAATCCGCCGTTAGTTTTTTGTCTCCACTTTTTTTTTTATTCCATTATATTCTTTATTCAAATTATTTACATATTTTCATTAGTTTATACACTTCCTAAGTCAATAAGCGGATTGCAACTAACAAGTGTTCTAATTGGATTTTTATATATGTAAAAAAATTAAAGCAATGATATTTATTATGAGAATTGTTAATGAATTCTTACTATAACTTACGTGATAAAAGGATACTAAGGGTATTTTTGGAGTGTGATGTATTTAAAAAAAGTTATATTAGAATGTGTGAAAATTTTGGTAGGTATTTTTTTTATAGAAAAAGTATTTTAAAAAAAAATGAGAGGGAAGATTTTTTAAAATTATGTGAGAAGAATTTGAGTGAAAAAATTTAAAATTTAAATTTAAAATAAAAATATATTTAGAGTGTAATATTTTAAAGAACTTAATTATTTTATTTATAAATAAAAATACTTTGTGAAAACGTATCCTAAATAATTAAAATAACTTTTAGTGAAAAGCAAAATAAACAGAGCCTAAAAGAGCATGCGTGAAGAAATCACGTACCTTTTTCTATTTTTTCCCAGGTGTAGCAGACCCATCATAGATTTGCATATCGCATGTGAAGTACATCATCGCACACAGATATCAGTTTATAAAAGAATCAATACATTCATTTTCAATAGTAATTTATCCTTATTGAAGGTAACATACGTCTCTTTTTCCTAGTGCGCTGTCCACTGTGTTTGTTCTTTCATTTCTTACTTGACAAGTGCTTGTAAAAGATATCGCGATTGTCTAATGAAATATTATATATAAACGAATCTTATTTTTTATTAGTTGCATATTTTATATTAACTATTTATTTTATAATTTTAAAAATTATATTTTATTATTTATTACAAAGTAAAACTTTATATATTATACAATAAAATAATTCTAACAGATAAATTTTAGGACCGATTGACATATTCGTGTCACATAATCACTTTATTAAAATTTTTCAAAACATCTCTTATCACTTAAAATGTTAATTTATTTTGACTAAGTAATCCTAGTATTAATCAACTTAGTAATGGACGTCTCAATCAGAAACCCCAAAATCTTCTAGAATTCATTCGAGTTTTTTTTATGCCTATCTAAATAAGATTAGACAAGTCGTGTCAATTACGGGTCAATGAATTTGATGGAAACCAAAAATTTAACTTATTTGGATGATGGGTTGACCACTGGGACGTGGATTATAACATTTCTAGATCAACCAAAGCTGTTAAGGTGTTTAACAGCTTTGGTTGAATTGTGAGGCAGGTGGACACCTTCGACTGGGTCAAAATTGGCTGTCAAGAATGATAATTGATATTATTGATTATTATATTGTGATTTTGCATCATAACTACAGTAATGGATGATTTTGGGAATATCCCTCCACAAATATTATGTAATTAGTAGGAAAAAAAAAAGAGACTAGGCTCCATATTGGCCAACAAACATGCACTTTGATGGGATTTCCTTTCTTTGGAATTAAAATGGAGGACAGAAATATACACATGTCTAATCATCCCAAAACCATCACAGCATTGCAGGGGGTGTGTTCATGCATGCATACATGCATGATATCAACGTCTGGAAATTTCTTGATTTGAATTAAGAGTTAATATAAAAGTAAATTTCAGTTAAATAACTTTGGTTGAATAACTTTGGTTGACTGTTAGTGAAAGGGCTTATTGTTATTTTTCAAATCACGGGATTTGATTTGATAAAAATCAAAATTTAATAAAAGTAAATGATATTAACTCTTAAATTAATGATGCAAGAAGGAGAAAATAGAAAAAAATAAATAAAGAGAAAAACCCTTGAGTTATGATGTTTGACAGTTGTAAATAACCGCAAAAATAAAGTAGGTTTGTTTCCTCAATTTCTCAATCCTGTGTCCATGAAAAATGCAATTATTTTATTTGTGTTTGAGATTTGAATGGAAATATATAAATGAATCACATAATTGTTTTTCCGACCAAATAATTAGCAAAATGACCGACGTTAGGCACTAAAGTAACATCGAATGCAACGATTGTGTTGATTTTTGTGCTGGTTTTAACTAATTAAATTATATGCGTAATTTCTAAACTATTCACACAATACCATCTTAAATTGTACTAATTTTAGGACATGAATAATAAGCAATCTGTCGAGAAACCTTTACTCAAAAGTACATAATATAAAAACATGTTAAAGTGGCATAGTCACTCCAAATCATTATATAACTATGAGTATTTGTATAAAATTTTCAAATTTAAGTGGTAGTATTAAGTCATTTCATTATTGTTCTTTGAAAAAAAAAAAAAAACTTAATTTAGCCTCTTCTACAAACACTAAAAGAGTTAACTAACAGAATGAGAGATACATTTAGAAGTAGAATTGAAATTTGAGGGAGAGCGATGAAACTAAGAATATGTATATATTATATTTTAAAATATGTTTTTAAACTTTTTTAAAATAAAAATCATGATATATAAAGGTTTAGACAGTATTTCAAGATGTGATTTTATATTTTTTGATATAATAATTATGAGATAAAATATGTATTAAGAAATATAAAAATATATTTTAAAAAACTGTTCATATAATAAATTATTTTGAATCTCTAGATTAATGGACATTTTGTTTTATTTATTTAACAAGTTGCTTTAAATAAATGGTGCTTCTCTGTTTAGTAAAGCCGATGAATACGTACGAGTAAGTATTTACTATTTATATTGCCCTTTACAAGGGAAAGATAAAGATGCAAAAAGGGTTGGGCTCTAAAACCGAGGGGCTCCCCTTTCCCACAAGACATAGGTGATTGGACTTTAGTTTTCAAAGTTTGTAAGGACTACAACGGTGGGCTCGTTCGTGCGGTTTATGAAAATGTGCCCTTGTACCACTACGTATCGTAATTTGTTGATCAATCATGGACTCGCAGTCAAACCTGGCGGCTGATCTTATAGGTGCTATGTTTGGAAATTTTATTTTGGGAATGTGTAAAAATTTTAATAATTTTTTTTATAAAAAAAATGTATAAAAATATAGATTAAAGGGGACTTTTTTTTTTTAAAAAAAATAGTGTAAAATTTTTTTTGGTAAAAATTTATATTTTAAATTTTAAAACAAAAACCAAACTTTAGGCTTTTAATGGCCTCCCGCTTTTACTATTACCTAAATCCAGGGAATGTTAAATTGAATTAGAATGGTTGCATCACCCCACGTTAGTTACAAGAATAAAGAGAGTTCATAGATTTTAGAGAATATAAACATTACAACATGTAATTTATTAAATTTCATATTTTTATTGACTTGCTATGCTAAATATTAATACAACATTTATGCGTTCAATATTTTTTCATTATATTTTTAATTTTAGTTTTTTTAAGAGATAATGTATTAAAATGACCTGAACTTAGGCTCTTGTAATAATTTTGACCCGACCTTTCAATTTTAATAATTCGGTACCTGAACTTTACACTTTGTAACAATAGTGGTATCTGACTAAAAAAAGACGAAAATACCCTCCTTAAAGACAGAAATGACAAAAAATTGATATATTTTAATTTTTTATTAACTTTTTAAAAGAAAATTTAAAGATAAAAATTTAATAAAATTATATAAATTTTTGTTAAAAATTTTAATGCAAAAAGGTAAAAAATTATTATATGATACTTTGTTTTTTAACCTCAAATTTTTTTTTACAAATAATTTGTTTTTTAACCTCAATTTTTTGTCATTTTGTCTCTAAATTTTATTAAATTTTCATCTTTAAATTTTATTTTTTAGTTTAAAAAAATTATTACATAGTGTAAATAATTTTATTAAATTTTTGTCTTTAAATTTTATCTTTTTTGTCTTTTTAAAAATTTATTTTAGAATTTTAAACTATATACTTTATTAAAGAGGGTATTTTCTTCTTCTTTTTTTTTCCAGTCAGAGGCCACTATTGTTACAAATTGTAAAGTTCAGGTAACGAATTGTTAAAATTGAAAGGTCAGGTCAAAATTGTTACAAGAGTCTAAATTCGGGTCATTTTAATATATTATCCCTTTTTTTAAATATTGAAACCTAATATGTTATTAATAAGAACTTGTATGGTTAATCTCTCAAAACACATTTTTGTGCTTTGTAATACACTTTTACCGTTTTTAATATATATTTTTATCTCACAATCACTACATCCAAAAAATGCAAAAATACGTTTTCAAACATTGTCCGTGTAGATAAATTTTGTTAAACTCTTTTTGCTTCGTGTAAATATAGCTAAAAAGATTATACCACATAAATTAATACAATATGAGTACTTTATTAGTGCAACTATAAATGTTTTTAAAGAAAATATGCATAATTCAGGAGGCCAAGTTCTTATGTTTCTCTTTTAATTCACTTGCTTAACGAATTTTAAGAATACAACAATTGTACACAATATTTAGTTGTAACTAAAGGTCAAGATTTTCTACCTTTATCTCGCAACTCAATCATGGATGATGAAATAATCAAAAGTTTGTATATGCTAACTTTTTTAGTAGCTACCTACAATTTGGGTAGACCGAATTCTTGATTTTGCTCCTATACCAGGGCTAGAAAAACAAGGACCCATGGTTTTCACACCTTCAGAAGGTGTGATTTTTGAAACTCTGTCACTCAAGCTCTCCCTTGTATGGGCGAATGGAGGAGCATTGTGGCATTTTTTTTTTGGTTTTTTTTTAGCCATGTGGAAGAATCAAAAAACTGTAGTTAGCGAGAGCGGGGAGATTCATGTTTCTTCTCTCTAAAAGAATTGACGGATTGCAATCACTCGATAAAGTAGAATTCGTGCTTTTTCAACATTAGTTAGGCTAGGTTAGTTTTTAGTTCCTATTTTTTAGGGCTAATTCCCGATTTATTCGAGCTTTTGTAGATCCTTATGGTTACTTTTGTAGACTCTCTTGTGGTCGCTTTTCTTTTATGGTTTTGATAAAATACCACGAAAATAATTAACTTTTTTGACTATATACTTTTGTAATTACAATTTATATATCTATCATTTTTAGATAATTAAAAAAAAAAAACAAGGCTAGAAATAGCACCTTACTTTCCTTTTTATTTTTATCCTCCTTCGAGACACGGGCCACAGCCCACAGGTGTTGTGGTTTCAACTTTCAATGAAACATTTGGGCTGACGATAATTAGGCTGCGACAAGTTTGTCTAGAACTTCTTTTTCTCCTAGGTTTGACATGCTTCTAAGGCTATTTATGAATTGTCTCTTTAAAATGCATTTTTGTGTTTCTACATTTTAAAAATAATTTTTATTTCATAATTAATTAAATTACCTTTTTTTAAAAATAAATACAAGACATCTAAGTCTTACAAGTAAAGGGATATATTTATTAATAAAAAAAGAAAAAACTGTGAATCGGAAGTAGTTGATTACGAATAGAAATTCCATTACTGATGAAAAAATAATTTTTGGTTTAGTTTTTCACCTTCATGATAAAAAAAGGGATTTGATCAATTCTATTGAGTTTGACTTATAGTGGTATTTTATAAAAAAAATGAGTCTAATTATTAAATAATTAAACAATCACGGGCAATTTACACATAACACTTAGTGAACATTCATAAAAAAAATCTAATGTATTATGAATTATGAATTCATTAAATTTTCTTAAGCAAAAAGACAGCTCTTTCTTGCTCATTATGAAACAATTACTTGTTCACAAATTTTGACTAGGGTAATAATTTTCATTTCTTATCTTATTGGAAAGTGCAAAAATGTATTTAATAATACAATTTATATACACTCTGAATATTTTAGACTTTTAACATTCTTTATGTAAGTAAGGATATAACTAATGAATAATTGTGGAAGCCTTTGTCCCGTAGTTGTCCGGTGGATCAACCACTATGGCAACTACCCTCGGTAGGTAAAAACTAAAAACCCTTAGCCTTCTGCCTTTGATCCACATATTTTTTTTTATGCTTATAGATATTGTTTCATATTAAAAAATTAAAAAGAAAATTATAGCACCTTATAAATGAGAAGGAAACAAACCCACTAGATTAAATTTTTGAATTAAGGTGAATTCTTACTATTTATTAAATCTCTCTAATTGAGCTCCTTATGTATAAAACCTCCCAACATACTCGTTGTTGTTGTTGTTGTTTATGGGATTACTCAATTGCTTCAAAAACTCAAACCGCATACGCATTTAACTATTGGGTGGATGGTTGATCTACATGCTTTCAATTTTATAGAGGAAACTTTCTTTACTCGGGGAGAAAATAACTTTCATTGTTAAAATGTAAATACATACTTGTAGAACATGCATTCACTATCTATCTCTACATATTACTATTTTATACTCTTGCCAAATATTGTTTCTTGCCTTTTTTTTCTTACAGATTACTATCTAATATAGAAAAAAAATAAATCTCAAAATGAAAATTGTTTAGCAATATTTTTGTGCTCTTTAGAGTTTTTTTTTCTTGAATAAGAAACCCGTAGCCGCTACCAATATTGTGCATGGCCATAATCTAAGTTTTTCTTTTCTTTTGTTAAAAAAGATAATGCAAGAAAGATAAAAGGATAAAAGAGACCTGTTTATTTTTTTTGAAAGTAAGGAATAAATTAGATTCTTTTTTAATGAGATAGAGTAAAAAGGGTAAAAAAAAAAGAAGAGAATTTAGCATATTAAATAATTAAAGCAATTGAATTGATGAGTTAAAAATATTAAAGTGATTAATAGAATATGAGACAATTTTACAAAAACAAATAAGGTAGAGAGAGGAAATACATTTATGAGAGATTGTTTAGATACAAAATTATGCAATAGACTAAGGGATTCCAAAAAAAGAAAAAGAAAAGAAAATTAACTATGACCATAACGCTTACTGTCTCATTTATTGCTCCCCATAAAATGTCATAAAAGTTTTAATTTGTTCCTAAATGTGGGGACTTAGTTACAATGAAACAATGGAAGCAATCATAGCAATGGCCAAAATATTTTAAATTTCAAATTTGGATTAGCTGTAAATATTTCAAATTGCTGGATTATATTAACGCACGGTTTAGGCTAGTATTTTAATGGCCAGATTGCGCATACAAACAACAATCCTTCGCCTAACTTCAGCAGTTTTGGTATTTAGGATGCTCTAAGTTTCCTGTTAGTTTTGATACATTGTCATCCAAAACCAGAAGGAAAAAATGATTGAATTTCTCTTGCTGCTGCTTGTGGCAATTGGAAGTTCATCGAGTGTTAATGCCCACGTTAAGTATATTATTCCTTCCCAACCCAGAAACATATTCATCTTAGCCGGACAAAGCAACATGGCAGGCCGAGGAGGCGTCGTGAATGGGGTCTGGGATGGGATTGTTCCTCCGGAATGCCAACAAAACCCCTTCATTCGTCGGTTTAGCGTAAACTTCGTTTGGGAGGAGGCGAAAGAGCCATTGCACAAAGATATTGATGTGGATAAAACTTGTGGGATTGGTCCAGGCATGCCATTTGCTCATTCATTGCTACGCAGGAACACGGGCTTGGGGAGTATTGGTCTGGTGCCCTGTGCCATTGGAGGAACAAACATAAGCCAATGGGAACGTGGCACTGGCTTGTACAACCAGCTAATCAAGAGGGCCCGCGCTTCAGTGAAACATGGTGGAATAATCCGGGCCATTTTGTGGTATCAGGGTGAGAGTGACACTAACTTTCGCGAGGATGCCTTATCTTACAAGAGCAATCTGGAGAGATTTTTAACTGATGTGCGGGCTGACTTGCTTTCGCCTGCCCTCCCTGTCATTCAGGTCTGTTTCCAATGTTTTGCCAGGTTATGTTATGTAGGACTATATTCAGGGAATATGATGGGTTGATCAATTTTCTGTTGTCTTGATTGAGTCCTCGATTTGTTTGGAGGTTGTGGTTTAGGTGGCGTTGGCATCAGGGGAAGGGCCATTTGTGGACATTGTGAGACAGGCTCAGTTGGGAGTTCAGCTTCCGAACGTGCGATGTGTGGATGCCAGGGGCTTCCAACTAGAACCTGATGGTTTGCACCTCACCACTCAATCGCAGGTCCGGCTCGGAGAGATTTTGGCTGATGCCTTTTTACGGTGCCTGCCTCACCCTGTTCCGAGTAATATATATATATATATATATATATATATATATATATATATATTTCATAATTTTGTTCCCAATTTTGCACTAATTGGACAAATTTTCAAGTAGAACACGCATCATTTGTACAGATTCTAAAACAATCGTAATAGTTGAGAAGTTTTTCTCCATCTCCTCGAGTTTTTCCACCATGATTTCTTTGGGTCAAAAACAAAGTTTTCTCTTCCAAGGCATTTCCTCAGTAGCATATTACACAAGTTCAACCTTAAACATAGTTTAATCCCAACTTGTTTTAAAAGTTCAACCAAAATATTAAGTGGCCCCCAGAAATTCAATTTTGTTTTAGCCGCATGCATTATAAGGTTAGTTGATTTGTCATATTCAAACATAATCAAAAAGAGTTTTGGAATATGGAACGTCATTCTAGTGAACAAGTCTGTTACTCTTTCTAGTTAGTCAAAACCAGAAAGAGCTTCTAAGCCTGCATATGCGTGACTGATATGAAACAATAAACAATGTATAATGCATATTGAATTGGAATATTTTTTCTTTTCAGAAAACAGTACAAAAGCTTGAAAGGGAAAATTCACGGCGGCTCATTTGCAGGGACGAATCAGCAAAATTCCTCATGAGAACTCAGTTGCAGAATCACTTCTAAATACCATGGGCTAAGTTACCTGATGGAGTTTCATTGCACGCCCTTAAATTTCTATGTAACAAATTAATAGGGCATAGAAAAATATATATAAATCAGTAAATTTTGTCATCAAGCAAAGACAGTCGTTACCTTCTTTTGTATTTCGGCTTCTTTTTTTGAATTTTTTTTTTCTCCCATTAACCATTTTCATTTCATTTCTGACTAATATTGATGACATCTCTAAATCATGAAACAGTCAATCATGCAAAGGATTAGGACTTGCAAGGTGCGACCCACTTGCTCATAGCAATGAATTTTAAGGGAACATGGAGATGCAAAAAATTGACGAAATTTAAAAACACTGGTCAGGATTATATATCTTTGGAATTTTTACAAAATATGCAAAGATTAGAGAAAGGAGTTTAACAAAAATTCACAGAAAAATGAACTTCTTCTCTCAGTGATGTTTCCTACTCATCCTCAAGACTTTACTGCTGTTGAAGGAGAATGTCTACCACTTGTTTCATTGTAGGTCTTGAATCAAGGTCCTCCTCTGCGCACTGCAGAGCCACTCTAACCAGAACTTCCATCTTCTCCACATCAAACTCTCCATTCATTGCAGGGTCGACAATTTCAGTGAGAGGTGTTGAGGATGCACTACGATTAGCTTCCTGCATTTTCTCCTTCACCCAACTAATAAGACTTCTTGGTTCTACACCATTGCCATCATCATTTGAACTACTTCCTGTGGGTCTCCTCCCGGTGATCATCTCCAAAACTACAATTCCATAGCTGTAAACATCAACTTTAGAGGTGATTGGAAGATTAAAAGCCCATTCAGGTGCCATGTACCCTCTAGTTCCCCTGATCTTGGAAAACTTCAAATCGTCGATGCCACTCCTATTCAATAGTTTAGAGAGCCCGAAATCTGCAACTTTTGGATGGTAATCGGAGTTCAAAAGTATGTTTTGAGGCTTCACATCACAATGCAAAACCCATTCTAAACACTCTTCATGCAAATAAGCAAGCCCTCTAGCTGTACCCAGAGCGATTTCGTATCTCTTCCACCAATCAAGCCTACCAGAATACAGATTTTTGGCTAAAGAACCGTGCTCCATGTATTCATAAACTAGTAGCCTATGCTTCCCCTCGGCACAGTATCCCCAGATCTCAATCAAATTCATGTGATTTAGCCTTCCAATTGTGCTTATTTCTGCAAGAAATTCAGCTTCTCCCTGGATGGCTTCTTTGAGAAATTTAATAGCAGCAACTCGGTTATCCGACAAAACACCTTTATATACAATCCCACCCCCTCCACGCCCAATTTCTTCACTGAAATTTCTTGATGCCTTCTTAAGCTCCGCATAGCTGAATTTCCTGAATCCAGTTGCAACCTGAAGGTAGCCTTGTATTCTTGCACTAGAGCGTCTTCTAGTTTTGATAAAATAGGTGAGGAAGCAAATGACTTCAAAAGCTCCAACCGCCAAAGTGCACCACAGGAAGGACTTCACCCAATCTTCTTTCTTTCTCTCATAAGATCTATCTAATTGTGTGACTTGGTCTGAGCATTGCAAATTGAAATCTAGACCAGGCTTTTGAAATGCGGTTAGATTAATGGGCAGTCTTATGTACATGGGATCTGGAAACTCCTCTGAACGATATCCGTTGAACAAAATAGTCTTTGGAAAACAACTATAGTAGCCATTTACCAAGTCAAATTTGTATTGAAACCCTTTACATTCACAATAACTCAGGCACAAACTTTCACAACTCTCAAAGGTGTAATTAGTATAGGAGCCAAGATCATAACCTGGATATTCAACATGAAAAAGTTCAGTAAAACCTGAGGAAGTGTTGTCACTACAAGAGAGGTTGAATTCTGGTTCACACCCATATGACCAATCTGCCATGTTTGTCATCTTGTATCCAGGAATACAAGTGCATCTCCTTCCTGCCTCACGATCATAAGTGCATATACTGTTAGCTCCACAAATCCCATTAATCTTGCAAGGTTCAGAATTTTGTTGCCATGTCACTGTCCATGTCCGATTCGCCTTGTCAAGACTGTATATACGGAGGTTGCCGTCGACATCAATGACCAATCTTCTCTGAAGTTCAACTCCGTAATCGGTAGTGTTAAATTGCAGCAAGTCGGAAGACAGGAAATGGCCTGTTGAATCGAACATAGCAATTTTACTACTGTTATAAGTGGACCTGCCGACATCCCAGATAACAGCCATTGGGTCAGGCCAAAAAACACTCGTTATTTCAAAACCTTCATACCTAAGATGCAGGACATTATCACTGCCAAAATACAACTTGTAAAAACCAGAAGAATGATTGGTTTCGCTTCTGGAAGAAACAAGAATCATGCTACTTGTGAATAATTGCTCTGGAAGAAGTGTATTTGTCGGAAAGTCGAAACTTTGCCAACGATTTTCACCATCTGAAGTACTGAGAATAAGATTTCCGTTATCATGGAGTTGTAATGTGACGTCACTGCTCGACATGGTATTGCTAGTCCAAACTGTATGCTGCCCTGCATCGATCAGCTCCAGATTGCCTGAATTTTGTAAGGAAAGCTTGGTATGCAACCCGTTGACCGGTTGGTCACGATTCGCCATCCAAACTATGGTGTAGTTTCCATCGTATTGCTCAGTGAACCAAATGGAGAAGCAATAAGAATTCTGACCGACACTGAAAAATCCAGCCGTGAAATTGGCATTTGGGATTGAAATTAACACATCCTGAGGGGAAATCGATGAGCCCTTTTTCAAGCTAGTATAGGTTCTTGAGGAAGACGGAAGTGGAAACGACAGGAATAGAGAAGACAGGAGAATTGAAAGTAGGACAGCCATGGAATCAAGAATTGGTCAAATTATTTGATAGTGGAGTTAAATAGGCCCCATTAAAATATTTATTTTGGCAGCCGCCATCAATTGAATTATCATAAACAATGCAAACCAACATGGTCAAGACGAAGATCTTCGGCAGCTTGATCTTGAGTTATTGATCCGATGATGGAGTAAACATGCTTTCCTCCGAATCTTAGTGGTAGGTTTTTTGCAGAGTTGATCAATTCCAAGTGTTTGACCCTGAAGAACCGTTAAGATATTAAGGTCGCCGGCGATTAATTTATTTGGTCTTGTCTGGAAGGAAGAAAATCAATAAACTGTGGTAAATTTTAACATTAACTATCTAATTCACACATTCTATCCGTTGGAAGACATATTTGAAACCACGTTACAGGCAGTTAGTATTTTCTCTTCTACTATCGTATTTAACCCACCAAAACAACGACGTTTTGTTAAAATTTTAAATAAAATGATGTCATTTTAATGGAATGAGACACTATTATTAATTAATACATAGTAAAGGGAGAGCAAAACAAAATTCTAATAAAGAGTTAGACAATGAAAATTCACCTGCTTGTTAATTCATAGTCAAAGAAGAGGGCAGAACAAAATTCTAATGAAGAAGACGAAGAAAATTTACCACTAAATACACTAACGCTTATTAATAATACAGAGTAAAAAGAGAGAGCCAAACAAAATACTAATAACAAATTAAACGAAGAAAATTTACCCTAAATATGCTATCGCTTGTTAAATTTAATTTTTGGTTACTATTGTCTTGTGGAGTGTTGATCTTAGAATTTTGATCCCCAATTAACGTCAATAGGACTTAAATAGCCAAAGGTGTGGTTGAATTCAGGTCAGCTCGACATGTTATGCATTTTAGGACAAATTGACTGACTTTTAAACATGAGAGACCTTTGCTACTTCCAGTATAAATACACCTATTTCTACTACAAATGTTCTCCCCACCAATGCTATTCAAACTACCCAAGTTGATATTCCACTCACACAGTCCGTTCCTGTCCAATTACGCTACGCCAAACCTTTCCCTGACATCTCCAATATTGAGATTTTTGTCAATGAAAATTTCAAACGTTGGCAAGAAAGAATTTTCTCCTTGTTAGATATTCATAGTGTAGCACATGTTCTACTAGAGTTTAAACCTGCCCCAATTGCTGATACCAAAATTTAACAATTATAGAAACATGCCAACAAGGTATGTCATCATATGATTTTATAAACTATATCTAATGAATTGTTTGATATTTTCTGTCCTTACAAGAAGGCAAAGGCAATATGAGAAGCCTTAAAGATGTCACCAAACATAAGTTTGTAATAGGAAAATTCTACCAGTGGCAAATGGTTGAGATAAAGATATGAAGAGTCAGATTAATAAATATAAAAAATTGCTCAAAGATTTGAAAACCAAAGACATCATGCTCCTAGAAAAATTTGTAGTCAGCCTGCTAATAGAAAAGTTGCCAAACTCCTAGAGTGATACAAAAATAGTCTGAAACACAAACAAAAGTCCTTCACTATTGATGAGCTAGTCACTCACATTTTCATCGAACATACCAACAGAAATGAGATAAAAAGCAGCTAAAGCCAAACAATTAGTGTTGAAGGCAAATTTGGTGCAAGGAAGTAATTCCAATAAAGGTACGAAGTATAAATCTAAAAATTTCAAACTTAAACATCTTAATTTCAAGAAAAAGAAAGGTTGTGGTAAGCCAAGGCACCATGTTCCTCAAATCCTCCTAAGGCTAATCTAGCCGAAAGAGATGATGTAATTGTTGCGGTTGTTTTTCAAGTGAACATTGTAATCAATGTCAAAGAGTGGGTGGTAAATTATGGGAACACTCGACACATTTGTGGTAATCAAGAGTCTTTTTCCTCCTACACTCTAGTAGGAGACGATAATGAAGTAATCTACCTTTGAGACGTAGAAATGCAAAAGTTCATGGTAAGGGCAAAATCTTTCTCAAACTCTAGTCTAGAAAGACTCTGGTCCTCAATGATGTATTACACGTTCCAACCATTAGAGCAAATTTGGTGTCTGTGCAATTACTTGACAAAGCCGGAATCAAAATGTTTTTTGAATTTGGAAAAATTGTCATAACTAAAAATAATGTGTTTATAGGCAATGGCTATAGTAATCAGGGGCTATATGTATTCTCTATTTCTAATGTTATCAATGAAAATGCATCTACTTCTTCTACTTATATGATTGAATAATTTTCTTTATGGCATGCAAGATTATGACATACCAATTTTAGCTATATAAAGAAAATGCAATCACTTGACTTAATTTTTGGTTTGATTTCAAACAATATTGATAAATGTGAAATATGTGCTGATTCTGCTGAATCCAAAATCACTAAAAAGACTTGTGTTTATGTAAATAAAGAAACTGAATTATTGCCTTTAATTCATATTGATTTGGGAGATTTAAAACAAACTATAACTAGAGGTGGTAAAAAATACTATATTATTTTTATTGATGATTTCTCTAGATTTTCTAATTTGTATTTATTTAAAAATAAAGATAATGCATTTGATGCCTTTATTTCTTATAAAACTAAAGTAAAAAATCAACTTAGTAGAAAAATTAAAAGAGTTAGATTAGATAGAGTGGGGAGAATATCTATCACTAAATAATTATTGTGAAAAAGAAGGGATAATTCATGAAATAATTCCTCCTTATTCACATGAATCTAATGGTGTAGTTGAAAGAAAAAAATAGAACACTTAAAAAATGATGAATTCTGTGTTAATTAGTTCCTTTGCATTTCAAAATCTGTGGGTTGCGGCTATTTTATCTGCATGTCACTTACAAAATAGAATTCCACATAAAATGATTGGAAAAACACCTTATGGATTGTGGAAAGGTTGCACATCTAATTTAAAATATTGAAAAATGTGAGGGTATTTAGCTAAAGTTATTTTGCTTGAACCAAAGAAAAGAAAAATAGGTTCGAAAACATTTGATTGTATGTTTATTGGATATGCTTAACATAATGCTACATATCGATTTCTTGTATTAGAAAGTGAAGTGTTTGATTGTAATACAATAATTGAAACAAAGTATGCTGAATTCTTTGAACATATTTTTTTCATTTTCTCGAGAAATTTCTCATGCACCTATTGAAAATAATAAAGAAATCAATTTTGATGAAAAATTGAGAAGGGGGAAAAGACCTATAAAAGAATTTTCTTTTGAAAATGATTTTTATATTTATCTTATTGATAATGATCCATTGACTTTTGATGAAACAATTTTTTCTTCTTATTCAAAATTTTGAAAATAAGCAATTAGTGATGGAATTAATTCAATTTAAAAAAAAATTAAAACTTGGGTTTTAGTTTATTTACCTTTTGGTGCAAAATCTATTGGTTGTAAATGGATTTTCAAAAAAAAATATATAATTCTGATGGCTCAATTGATAAATATAAAGCTCGTTTAGTTGCAAAAAGTTTTCACAAAAACAAAATATTGATTATTTTGATGTTTTTGCACAAGTAACAATGATTTCATCTATTAAACGTTTATTTGCTTTAACTTCTATCCACAAACTTTTTATTCATCAAATGGATGTTAAAATTGCATTCTTGAATGGAGATTTAGAAGAGGAAATTTATATGACACAATCCTCAAGTTGTATTGTTTGTAGACAGGAGAATAAAGTTTGTAAGTAAATAAAATCACTCTATGGCCTAAAACAATCTCCTAAACAGTGGCCTGAGAAATTTGATCAAATTCTACTGAGTGATAGTTTTTCATCAATAGAAGTGAACAAATGTGTATATACAAAGACTATAAATAATGATTATGTGATCATTTCTTTGTATATAGATGACATACTCATATTTTGTATTAGTTTGAATGTTATAAATAGTACTAAATGTTTTTGGTCCTCAAACTTTGACATGAAAGATTTGAGTGAAGCCAATGTTATGTTGAGTGTTAAAATCATAAGGAGAATAGATGGAATTATATTGTCACAAAATCATTATACTGAGAAACTTCTTAGGAAGTTTGAAAACTATGATTTGACATTCGTGAGCACTTTTTATGATACTAACACCCAATTGAAAAAGAACTGTGGTGACCTAATTGCTCAGTCTAAATATGCTCAGATTATTGAGAGTTTGATGCATTTAATGCGTTTTACAAGGCCTGACATAGCTTACGCAGTGTGTAAATTAAGTAGAAATACTCATAATCCCAATCACGAGCATTGGTCTACTTTAGTTAAATTAATGAAATATTTAAGAGGAACCATTGATTATAGTAAATTTCCCACTATATTAGAAGGATATAGTGACACTAATTGGATCTCTGATTTAGGAGAGACTAAATCCACTAGTGGCTATGTATTCACTCTTGGCAGTGGTGCAATAACATAAAAATTAGCTAGACAAACTATTATTGTTAGATTAACTATGGAGTCAAAGTTTATAACTCTGGAACTAGAGGTTCGGAGGCTGACTGGTTAAAGAATTTTTTAACTAAAATTCCTATAACCAAAGGGTTAGTGCCCTTAGTTTTATTACATTGTAATTACCAATTAGCAATTGCCATAGAAAAAATAATATAATTGCAAAAATCAACACATGAAATTGAGACATGATGTTGTAAAGCAGCTACTAAAAGATGGAAAATTTTCATTGATTATATGAAGTCAAAAGTGAATTTGGCCAATCCTCTTACTAAATTCTTAGAAAGAAAATTAATTCTTCAAACATCGAGGAAATTGGGATTTAAGCCAATAAGTTGTCAATAGACATGGTAATCTAACTTATGTGATTGGAGATCCCATGGAATAGGTTTATATGGGTAATAACAAATCAATATTGGCATTAAAATACTTAAATTTAATTCTCTTCTATGGTGTGTATTATGACTGTTTCTAATAGTGAGGTTGAATTTCAAACTCTTAATGAATTCATATTCTTTATGGATTGTGTATTTAAAGCAGTATACACTTGATGAATTCACCTATATAAAAGTGGAGTGATGTCGCTCCTGTAAGATTTTGGTTAAAATCTTTAGAGCTCTCATGAAAACAACCAAGCACATGCATGGCTTATTAGCCAAAAAAACGTGTTGAACAGTAAATTATGGGGGTTGCATTGTGATAGATAAAATCTCTATCTAACATCAATGATTTATTGGTTTATAAAAATTTTATACTTCACCAATAAATCAATAAAATATATTTTATCAATCTAAATTTGGTTCATAGTCCAAAAAACACCAAACTAAATACATTTACACCCAAACAAATCCAACAGAATAATTTTATCTTCGTTTTATTCTTTTGAATTATGTGGGGAATTGTTGTATATTTTAAAAGACACAATCCCACATTAGAAGATTACAAATCACTTCAGCATTTTATATTAATTTCTTATCAGTGAGCTTGAGACCAAGAGAAATAGTTGTGAGCTTGCCCTCATGAGAGGGGACCAAATTAGGCCAAACTAATTTAAAGACTTGTTTAATTTTGAAGAAATATTTTATAAATTACTAAAATGGTTTCTTTAAAACGGTGCAAATATTACACGACTCAAATTATTATGTTATCATTAATGTTATATACCACACTATTGTCTTGGGGAGTGGTAAACTTAGAATTTTGATCCGCAATTAACGTCAATAGGACTTAAATAGCCATAGGTGTGATTGAATTCAGGTCATCTCGACATGTTATGCATTTTAGGACAAATTGACTGACTTTTTAAACATGAGAGACCTGAATATTTGTAACTGGTTTCTAACCCATATGAGATGTTGATGTAAAGGTCTACACCTGATATTTATTTTCCTTTTGAATGTTCACCTCTTTCTCTAACTGCTGTGAACGTTTGCCTCTCTCGAATGGTCAAGTCACTGATAAGATTCAAAGCAACCGTGAAAAGCTTTTACAAAGTAATATCTCTCTTTAATCATAGTAGAATTAAAGTATATTTATACTTGAGGGAACCGAGATTGTAAAAACGTATGTAATAAAGCAGAGTGAATTATCAAATCTTATTTATCATAAATATATATTATAAACTCCATCATAAACTTGTTAAAAATTTTTATGGGTCTCATCCTATAAATTGAGTATTACATGTAGAGATTTGATATTCATCATAGAGAGAGTGTGAAATGAATTTGTAAAATTTTTCGGCTAGTGAAATTGTTTTCCTTTTTCATGATTGTTCCTTTCTTTCCTCCTTTTGTTTGTTTTTTTTTTTTTTGTCTTTCCTGAATTTTTTTTTTTGGACAGACCATTTCTATTTGTAAATAAGAAAATTTTCAAATAAAAACAAACTATTCAAATACATTTTTATTTCAAAATTTAGAATTCAAATTTTCCTATTAAAATTCCTCTCACATAATTTTTAAAAAAATTTTCCTCTTATTTTTCCCTCCAAAATACTTTTCTATCAACGAATACCCACCAAAATTTTTACATATTCTAATACAACTTTTTTTGATTTACAAATAGAAATACATGGTGCAAACGGACCATTAATTTCTTTCCTCTCTGTAAGCTGTTGGCCATAACATCCTTTTACCCGCCAAGAACGTCGACCTATTAGTCAGCTTTGGTGGTTGATTACAGTTTATAAGATTTTTAAAATGTTCCAAATATTCTAGATTATATTATTTCCTCAATTCTAAAAAAATCATTTTAAATTTAGTACAATTTTTTAAATTATTAATTACAATACTTTTAATATATTATTAAAATATATAATTTTTACATTTTTATTATTATTTTTTAATTATGAAAATTTATAATGATTAGTAGTAAAAATATTAAGGGAATTTCATTTTTAAAGTAAACTTTTTTTAATAACTCAAAAAAATAAAATAAAAATGAACTCTTTTTTCAAAATAAAAAGAAAAGTATAATCTTAGCTTCGATTGCCAACTTATGTAATTGAACTTTAATTGATCAAACAAATATTAACCTACGAGTGAAACATCAAATGTATCTACTAATTTAGATCTTCACAAAACATCATAACATCATGTGAACTATCCTATCTTTCTTATTGACTGCTATTATATTCACATTTGAGAATTAGAAACCACTAACAGTATTTAAACACTATTGACTTATTGGAAAGAAAAAAAGGGTTGATGTTTGTTCTTGGATAGACAAAGAATTAATTATAGAGATAGACCAGGAAAATGAATTAGAATCATTCAATAATTGCTGACTTTTGTTCTCGGGTTGGTAAAGAATTAAATATATATGGATTTGGACTTGGAAAATGAACTAAGGCGGGTTCAGTTGTGACCTTTCACGAGTGCATATTGAAAGACTATTGGGGGAATGGAGTAAAACATTGAAACACCATACCAAAACTCAGAATTATGTATCTTCATAAAAATTTCATAATTATTAAAAAAATTATATTCAAAACAAAAAACTTGTTCGCGTGTAATTCTTTGCAATTTGATAAAGGGAGAGTTTTTTGAAGTGTGTGACATTATATGAAATTATTAAATAGGGCATAATTTTAGAAAATAATTTTTATATATTTTTGAAAGCTATTAATAGACTAATACACCCTCCAATTAAACCTCTAATATTCATGTTTGTCTACTTCAGCTTCCAACCCTATCTCTTTTTCTTTTTTTTTAATCTTTTTTTTCCCCATTTCAAACCCATAAAGCATATCACACCTAATTTATCCATCATATTCGAATTTCCTTCATAATCAGTCCAATAATTAGTGGAAAGTTTTTTTCTTTATTGGCTTTTATCACATAAACAAATATCTATTTACCCAATAGATTATAAAATTCAATGTTATATTTGTGCAATCTAAATCATTATCAAAGAGTAATCCCTAGCGAGGAGTGTCATTCTAAATAGGAAATTTTGTCACATGACAAGCTAGTGTGTTTTCAAAAATGAGGAGGGTTAAAGAAGTATTTTCTTATAAAGTATTAAATTATTTTAAGACCCTTAATAATAAATGTAATAAAGTTGTGCTCTATTTAATAGTTCCAATTCTAGCAATCTCAATTGAAATTTTCCCATTAAAATATCATTTTACCTAAGTTGTTAAATTATATCACTAGAATATAATATACGGTCTCCTTATGCACAACATCGAAATGTTACTTGGAGAACCAATCTTTTAACCTCAATAATTGTGGTTTAGGAATCATCTTGTTTATAATATTCTCTTTTTTGCTTGTTGTTCTCTTCACTTTCATCTCCAAGGAATTCCCAATTCTTTCCCAATTTCTCTCTATCACTGAAGGACATCAATCTTTCCACAGTACTAAAAGTGCAAGTCCAACTTGCTGGAGCTGAGCTAATCCCATCTGCTATTATGGCAACTCTTGCTTTCATAATGGTCCAGCTTATTGGATACGTTCAATCCAGATGGGAAGGAAAAGGCGTGTTTAATAATTAATATGCTGCATCTGTGCCACATCTCACCTTAAAGCTTAAAGGGATGTCTGCCTTTGTGTGGTTATTGCTTTCTGCCTACGCCAGGTTGGTTAGCGCTGCATCGTACCCAAACAATGACTATTCTTCCAATTCTCCTTCACAACCCCTCAACATATTCCTGTTGGCCGGACAGAGCAACATGTCCGGCAGAGGCGGCGTCATCAACGCCACCTGGGACGGTATCATCCCACCTCAATCCCAGTCCAGACCGTCCAGGATTCTCCGGCTTAATTCGGAAGAAACCTGGGTGGAGGCTAAGGAGCCATTGCATAAGGATATTGATGTGAATAACACTTGTGGAGTTGGGCCAGGGATGGCGTTCGCAAATTCAGTGATGAACAAGGGGGACTCGAGTATTGGGGTCATTGGTCTGGTGCCCTGCGCCATTGGCGGGACGAAGATTAGTGAGTGGGGCCGTGGCACCACCCTGTACAACCAGCTGGTGAGGAGGGCAGAGGCTGCATCTCAAAGTGGTGGGACAATCCGAGCACTTCTTTGGTATCAAGGTGAAGCTGATACTATCAATCACGAAGATGCAAAATTGTATAAGTGGAGATTGGGAAGATTCTTCGCTCATCTTCGGGCTGATCTACAATTGCCTGCACTTCCTGTGATCCAGGTAAGATGCACTGTATTAAGTCAGAAATGATTTATACAGTTTTATGTCTTGGTTGTACATTGAGATCAACCTACTTGTGCATTTAATTTCCTCCTGAAAATATACATTAATCATGCAGACAAAAATTGATGATGCTTTATTGTGCATAACTAGGTGGTTGCAAACAAAGTAATGATTGCATTCATACATTTGGATTTGGATTTGGATTTTCAAAATCTGAGTATAAATTATATTACAAAATAACACATGCCCTTTTTCTTTCTTGCCTAGCACGATTGATTCATTTCATATGATAAAGCTAAAATACTAGTACTAGAAATTGTATCTATGTAATTAATGTGGAATTCCTGCATGGGTATTTTCTCTATACACCGTCATGGCATGACTATCATTATCTTCATTTTTGACTCCTAGTGTATGAATAGTAGGATTCATTGCCCATGCCCTGATTCAACTGTCAACTTCTTGTGTTACCTAGTGTAGGTGGCATTGGCATCTGGACAAGGACCATTCATTGGCATAATAAGAAAAGCTCAGTTTGGCATCGACCTTCCAAACCTGAAAACAGTTGATGCAGCTGGGCTGCCCCTGATGCCCGATCACTTGCATCTCAGCACCACAGCTCAGGTCCAGCTTGGGGAAATGCTGGCTGATACCTTTCTGCAGTCTGCGCCTCTTCCTTCTCCTGTTCAGACTCCTCAGAGTAGTAATGCCTGCAGAACATCTCACAGTTTTGGTTTAGAATTTTTGCTTAGGCGATTTAGGTGAATCTTGTAACATATATAAAGGATGACTATTGACTAATCTCATCATTGATTCTTGGAAAAATGCCATTTGATGAATAGAAATTTCAGCCAGAAATAAAAAACAATCATTTCAATGACAATATATGTCTAATTTCTGTCTACAATATGATAACTATAGAGTCCAATTTTCAGGTCATGAAGTAGAGGTAAAGATTACTGAAAAAAAAAACAGGGGTGGTATAGATCTAGTTAGGGATTTTTCATCAATTGTGAAAATCATTATCTTTTTTTGGGGTAATTCTTTTCATAAAACTACCGTAAATGGCCCACTAAATTTGCAACAACAAATTAATCATCAACACATCAAGCCCACTGGCTTATTTTGTTCCTAATGAATTTTTACTTTTATTCTTGATATGACAATACCGTTGTTATCCTTTTTCCAGAAAATGGCAATTAGCTATTGTGTTTAGATTAAATGAATATATTTTCTGGAAATTGAGAATCTCATCATAAGATCCTCTTTCATTATGTAATCCTAATGAAATAAAACAATAGAGGACTCATAATCTTCTTTTTTTTTAAAAAAAAAAACCATAGAAATTTATAGCTTTAGTGTTTCTTTTCTTTTTTTTGGCCTTAAATTTGTAACAACGTTAAGGATCTATTTGGGTTCTAGTTAGAAACTTAGAATTAGAATTAGTTTAAAATTAAATATATTTTATATAAATTTCAATTTAAATTTTATAGAAAATTTCATCAATTGGAAAGTATATAAGATGTCTTCATTAAGAATAAATTGAAATAAGGAAAAAAAATCATAAAACTCAACCAACATAATAAAAAGAATCCTCTTTTTATTGCGACCGACGGGTTCACCTTCGGTCTAGGTAGCACCAACCACGGGGCCCAATTTCCCCGGCCTTCTTTTTCCCAAATTTAATTTGCTTCTTCTGCCAGTGGGGAGAAGAGATTAATGTTGGCCTACTTTGAACTATAAACCGGGACGATAAATATTGGACCGACGGAAAAGACATACCCAAAATGACATATCTAGACAGAGTTTTAAAGCTCACATCCTAATTTCGCAGTCCAAAACAAAACACAATATCATGTTAGGATTGTAAACTTGATTAACATAGACCTATGACGGCAATCGAAATCTAATCCTACTAGTTTTGAGATGTTTAATAGTTATATTTCACGCTTGATACGAGCACTACGAGGAGGAGATGCAAAGTTCCACAGATTCGAATAACCTTGATTATTGGACACTTGAGGATTTGCCGAAGCTACTGACATTGTTTGTGCCCACAAAATCCTTGTGTAGTTTGCAATATTTCATGCTCTAAAATGTTAGCAACAAATAGGGCATTAATCTTTTCAATGGGCATAGTATTGATCTGGTGGTGCATGCATAACATGGATGAGGAAATCCAGAATCTCCAACCCAAACAAGAAGGAATCACAATCAAGCCTCTACCGATGGACCCTCATGATCATAGACACATATTCATCTTAGCAGGGCAAAGCAACATGGCTGGTCGCGGGGGAGTCCACAACAAGAAGTGGGATGGTTTCATTCCTCAAGAATGTGAACCAAACCCTGCAATTCTTCGGTTGAGTGCAGGGCTAACATGGGAAGAGGCACATGAGCCCCTCCATGCGGACATTGATTCGAATAAAACCTGTGGGATTGGACCAGGGCTTGTTTTTGCTAATAGAGTTTTGCAGAAAGGGAACAAATTTAACGCCATAGGTTTGGTCCCTTGTGCCGTGGGAGGAACGAGTCTGAGTGAATGGAGTCGTGACTCTTTGCTTTATAAAAACTTGATTGCTAGAGCTAATGCAGCTGTGAATGATGGAGGAATTATTGAAGGGATTCTGTGGTTTCAAGGTGAAAGAGATACAATTGCTAGAGAAGATGCGGATTTTTACAAAATTAAGTTAGAGCTGCTGATATTGGACTTGCGCAACGATTTGCTCTCACCAAACCTGCCTATCATTGAGGTAAACTATTCAATTTAGTACTAAGTATTTGCTTTATGTTTTTCCCTTTTTTTTTCAACGAATTTTATTGATAATTTAGACCAGTATGGAAAAATATAAAATCCCAAAGTTCGAGTTTGGAAAGTATGGACTTAAGTAATTAAATTTAAATAAGAAGAGTGTTATTCTTTAATGTGTTCGAGGTTCAATATAAATTGTAGTGGTGGAAAGAATATAAACGACTAATCATTCGACTCATTGTTCATTTTAATTTCTTTACTCAGTTGAGTTTAGACTTTCCTGATTGATTAAAAGAAAAGATTATTGTTTGCATATATTTTTTTCCAAAACAATAGTATTTTTATTCAAAATAATAATACTAATATTACAAAAATGTATTAGGAAGATTTTCCTTGTAATTTTCAAAATGTATCAAGAAAACAAGAGCTGCAGCAGATAGAAGTGGAAAGCTCTACCATTATAGAAAAACAATAAATCAAAAGAGAAAGAAAATCTATTTCTGTAATTTTGTAAGACAAGGAAAATAATCCCAACTCCCAAGTGGAGTTGGATTGAATAGAAAGTTTTTGTGATTTTTCTGGTTTTGATTTGACAGGTGGTCCTGGCATCAGCCCAAGGGCCTCTAATGGATGCTGTAAGAGAGGCACAGTTGGGCATTGACCTGCCTGATCTGATCAGAGTAGATGCCAAGGGTTTGCCACTTCAACCAGATGGACTTCACCTCAGTACTGTGGCCCAAGTTCTCCTTGGACAGATGATGGCTGATGCTTTCCTTACATTCAAGCCCAATGATTCCTAGTTGGACCTCCCCACTTACCCCACACCAGTGGACTCTCTAAACCTATTCAAGCTTCGTACTGATGCGAATTTCTTTTTTCTTCTGCACAAACAAGAATTAGTGTGTAATTATAACAGTCCACAAAGTCACAAATTTGAAAATCATGCTTCTTCGTGTATTTTTTTTTTCTTGGTATTGTATATTTTGCATTGAGAGCTTGCTTGCAAGTACTGTTTTTAAAGCTTATTTGGACTCAGATATAAAATTCTAAAAATTAAACTGTTTGCTTATTTAAAGTGACTTTTTTTAGTAACTAACGTGGTAAGTATAAAAAGACAAAATTATTTTTTATTTTTTTAAAAAGATAATTAATAAATTTTATCTTTTTATAATTGTCACATCAGTCACTATGAAAAGTTATTATAATTAGTCATTAAAAGTATTATTACTTTTAAAGTAATACCTAAATTAGGTTCAACAGTTGATAGACAATTTGACTTATATCTAGTATGAATGTTTGAGAATTGAGACAACTTTTATCTCATACAAAAGGTTCAAAAAGAACACACTTATAATGTACTTGCTTCTCCTTAATGCGAAAAGATCAAAATGAATGTACTTTTGATGTACTTATTATCGTGAACGTTAAAACCTTACCACTGAGAAGTCTGGGCACTTGTAGAGCATTGAGCAGCATTTGCAATTGCAAGCTGAAATTCGCTTTCAAAGCTCCTTAGGACCCAAAAGAGAACCAAACTTTAACTGATCTCCTACCTATTATACGTTACAAGTATTGTTTAAGAAAGTCCTGTAACAAATGTCTGCAGCAAAGGCCATTTCAGAAAACTAGAACTCCTTGCCATGCTACGACGTGTTAAGACATTTTGTTGTCTTCTTCATGCGGCGCCAATGGAAATATGCCAGCACACGTAAGACGTGCCATGTAACTAGCCCGTCCACAACATGAAATTATTTTCTCATCATGGTCATGCATGCTATTTACGGCAAGTCATAGACCAAAAAATATCTTCATTATTCAGATTAAAAAAAAACACTATTGATAGATGGGCAAAATAAGAGACTAGAAATTGCGTTCATTCTTCAAAGGGTTTGAAAAATGGATACTTCTAAGGCATGAAAGTTTGAAACAACTTCTTCTACTTCAGTCGTTGCTATTATTGATAATTGTATCTGGATTTGATCAAATGTGCGTATTGTGATTTTTTTTTTTACAGGGAACTGAAAGAGTAAATGAAGAAGGTGCTACTGAAATTAAGGTGGACACTGTTGCTTACAGGTCACCTCCCGGAACCGATGATCAACCACCCAAGAAAGAAAACGTGGAGGTAAAACATCTCACCCGCACCGATGATGAGCCAGAGGGGGGAAGTCATGGCTGAGGCCGCTGTGAGTATAATCCAGAAAACGTGGAAGTAAAATCCAGTCAAGGAAGCACCGTTATTTGAGGCTTCGAATCCGAGTCCGATTTGCAATGACACACTCTTGATTTGTGCCGATTTGATGAGACTCTATTTGTGATTTTTTGATTAGCTCCGACGACGCGTTGACGATGCGTACGCGACTCGTACACCAATAAGCGATTTGTTCCTTCATCACAACAACCAAGTAGACGGACCAAATTCTTATGGTTGGTTTGGCCAAATGAATTTACCTCGGCACGAAATTCCTTCTCTGGATCTTGAGCCAGTCTATTTAACTTCTTCACGGCCACGGCAAAATTTCCAGAACTCATTGCCAATGCACCTTTATAAACAACTCCAAATGATCCCCTGCCCAATTCTTCCTTGAATCTACTTGTTGCTTCTGCTAGCTCTTTGAATGTGAAACAACACAGGTTTGTTTCCGAAAGTATGCATGTGTATTTGTAAGCTTTTGTCAGTTCTGTGTTGGATTTGGAATAAATTAAAGGTATTTTTTTGGGATAATATATTAAAATGTCTCGAAATTTTGACCTGACTTTTTAATTGTAACAACACGACACCTGAACTTTAAAATGTGTAATAATAATGTACTTTTATTGATAAAAAGACGAAAAAACCCCCTAATATAAAGTATATAGTTTAAAATTTTAAAATAAATTTTTAAAAAGACAAAAAAGATAAAATTTAAAGACAAAAATTTAATAAATTTATTTACACTATATAATAAAATTTTTTAAACTAAAAAATAAAATTTAAAAATGAAAATTTAAAAAAATTTAGTGACAAAAATGATAAAAAAAAATTAAGGTTAAAAAACAAAGTATCTATAAAAAAATTGATGTTAAAAAGCAAAGTATCATATAATAATTTTTTGTATTTTTGCATTAAAATTTTTAACAAAATTTTACATAATTTTATTAAATTTTTTTCTTTTAAAAAGTTAATAAAAAATTAAACTATATTAATTTTTTTTGTCATTTTCGTCATTAAGGAGGGTTTTTTAGTCTTTTTTTTTTCCAGTAGGAAGACATTATTGTTACACATTTTAAAGTTCAGGTGTCGTGTTGTTACAATTAAAAGGTCGGGCCAAAACGGTTACAAGCGCCTAAGTTCAGGACATTTTAATATATTATTCTTATTTTTTTTCTTGTTTTACACCATTAGTCCTCCACTTGTTTGATGAAATAATTGTGAGAGAAATTACATATATAAGTTAAGTATTTGGTTGATGCAAGACTTTGATGCTAGATTATGATGTGTTGTTGAACTTGTACTGAAGTATTTAGACAAATAATTATTATTATTTTATTTATGTAATATGAATTTTTATATATTTTTATATATACTGAAATCGTATCGTATTTTTAATTTTTTAAATAAATTAAAGGTTTTTTTTTTGTTTTGTACTAGTCCTCCTCCTGTTTGATGAAATCGTTGTGAGAGAAATTGTATATTTAAGTTAAGTATTTGGTGTATACAAGACTTTGATGTGTTGTTGAACTTGTACTGAAGTATTTAGACAAATAATTATTATTATTTTATTTATGTAATATGAATTTTTATATATTTTTATATATACTGAAATCGTATCGTATTTTTAATTTTTTAAATAAATTAAAGGTTTTTTTTTTTTGTTTTATACTAGTCCTCCTCCTGTTTGATGAAATCGTTGTGAGAGAAATTGTGTATATAAGTTAAGTATTTGGTGTATGCAAGACTTTAATGATAGATTATGATGTGTTTTTGAACTATTTTTGTTAATGTATTAAAGTATTTAGATAAATAATTATTATTATTTTATTTATATAATATAAATTTTTATATATTTTTATATATATTAAAATCGTATCAGATTTTTGATTCTTTAAAAAATCTCATATCATTGTATCGGACTCGTGTCCGATTCTCAAATTAGTATTGGTACTTCCGCCAGTCAGCTAAGGAAAAACTTTCTACAAATTAGTATCGGTACTTCCGCCAGTACGCAAAGGAAAAACTTTCTACCACCGACACCAACGACAAAAACAACTGAAATTGAAACCGGGACTTTTTTATTATGCAATTTTATTATGCGTGTGCAATTTTATTATGCGTGTGCAAGATAACCATTTCAGATTATTTATGGTGATTCTGCATGTTATTCATCCTTCTTTTTAGTACTAATCTTTCACTCCGTTCAAATCATTTTAGGTTTGCTTTTTCTGGGTTTGAATGTAATACACACGCTGTGAGTATAGTGCCTGTGTCAGATGTTGTGCGGTTAGTTTGTGGCGTAAAAGCAGCATAAGGCACGGCACTGACAAGTAGTATTTCTGAGCCTCCTGGACAATAAATAATATAGAGTTCAAAGTCTACATGTTTAAAACTCTGCCTGGCACAACTACTGCAAATTGCCCTCCTAATTAATACACAATTGCAACAATCACAGCAAATTGCCGTTACCAATTCACATAATGGCACAGAATTTATTAAAGCTAAGACACCCAGAACAACCACAGCAAGTTATCTTCCAATCAAACACGTTAACATAACAAACATCTCATCTCTCTATTCCCAAAACCATATGCCAACTTCCATGAAACCATCTTCGGTGGCACATCCCCTGAACATTCCCTCGCAGTTAAAACCGTATGCCACCTCGCCAATTTTGGACACGGCTATCAGCCCAGCCATCCCTTGATCCAGCCTCTTGTTGAACACGTAATGCACCGCCTCTTGAAGACTGAGGTCCTTGTACTCCATCAGAGCAGCCACATCACGAGCAAGGGTCCCCCTTATGATGGCCTCACCTTCGCCAGTGCAGGACACCGCACATAGATCACAGGCATAGGTCCCAACACCAATGGAATCTCCGATGCGACCACTCATTTTGTTCATGAGTCCCCCGGTTGAGGTGGCTGCTGCACACCTGCCCTCGGAGTCCACCACCACGCAGCCCACAGTCCCCGGTGCGTAATCGCTGATTGGGAGTCCATTCATCGCAATTGGGCTCTTGACAGAAGCACCGCTTGACTCCAGTCCAACCATGGGAATCCTACAGTCATACTGTCACAACAATCCAACCATTCACGTTAGTTTAATTCTGTGAAATTTCAATTAACCACGCCAAATTCATATAAAAAATAAAGGGAAACAAATACCAAGATGGTTTTTGCTTCTTTGGCCAATTTCAACATGCGCACCCTGGCCTCGGTGATGAAGTATTCAGTATCCACCATCTCTACTCCCTGAAAAATACCCACTTTATTACATACTAATAAACAACAAGAACCAACCAAAATTACTAGAGTCCTGCAAGAGCACAAAACGTTGTCATCCTTAACCTTAATGTTATGAACAACTAGATATTAAGGTAGTAAACATCTAGAATTGTATTGGGATCATTTTTTAAAAATATATCTATAGAGAGAGGAATGGGGCAATAGAGAGCATGAGTAGGGCTTTTGGAGGTAATTTATAATGTAGTTTTGTAACATTCAACCTGTTGTTTTGCAAATTCTTCAGCGCCAGAGAAGGCGAGATGGGAATGAGGAGACCTGTCCATAACAAGGCGGGCAAGAGAGATGGGATTCTTGACGGTTTTGATGCCAGAAACGGCGCCGCAACGCCTTCCGGGTCCATCCATAATGCTTGCCTCCATTTCCACCGTCCCTTTATCAGTAAGCACAGATCCCCGACCAGCATTGAAGAACGGATCAGTTTCCAAATATCTCACCTGCACAACCGCAAGAATATGCATATTAAAATCCCTCCACTCTCATAAACCAACCACATATCAAAATCCCTCCAATGGCAATTCTCAGGTCCGGGGTCGGGTTTCCCATACCCATCCCCGAGCCCTGAACCTATCCCCGAATCCGATCGGGATTTAATCCTAAATCCCATCCCCATACCCGATTGGGTTTCGGGTTCCCCACAGGGCCTCCGAACCCGATGATGCTGTTCGGATAAAACCTGACCCCGGCCAATGGAACTGCCAACAAACAGTGTATGAGTAGCTCTAAACCCTACATCATTATCTCCTCATTCACAAAATTTTTCCATCCACCGTGAAAAAGAAAGAGAAAGGCTCTCAGCAAACCACCAAGCCCGAAAATCTAACTATGTAATAAAAACTACCAGCAGGACAGAACAATCTGAGCTTTCAGTTCTTACACGGTGAGGAAAAGTAACCCCAATTTCTAGCTCAAAATTCCTAAAGCTTCAATCTTTTCAGAAATCCTTCCTTGGCAAATCTTAAAACATTATAAAATCCACATTTTTAAACAGCATAACCAGTTCCCACCTCAGTTCAAACAAAATTCCAGAACAACATGTGCACACGCAATTCATTCCGTAAGTACAACTACACATTTAAGCGCATAAAAATTCAAAAATTTCCACAAATCAGAACCCATTCATTGAAAAAGAAAAATTCTAACTTTGACGATGCTAAACCCTAATTCCTTCTCACCAACCCAACAAATCAACAAATACTCCAAGTAAATACAAAAACTTAAAAAAAAAAAAAACAAACATAAATTTAAGCTGTGGGTTATCGAAATTACATCAGGAAAACGGAATTTGAGATTTCAGGCCAATAATAATCCACAAAAGTATTCAAATTAGTGAGGGCGTGCTGCTTCAGCAAGGGGTGGTTTTCGTTCAACATTGCCAATAACATCTCGGGCGAACTCACCATAGTAGCAGCCAAATATAAAGAGATCCAGAAAGTCAAAGGGAGAAGGGGGAAACATAAAGAATTGGATTGAGGTGAGAGTAAGGAATGGTTTTATAAATGAGAAAAAGACTAGATCTGCGAGTAGCAGTAGAGTTTTGACTAGATTCGGGTTCAAGGAACCCGTCGGGCCGGGTTTGAATTGACATCACTCACACACTACTCCACACTCATAAACAAACCACAAAAAACGCCTGTCAGCCCACCAAAAATAAATAAAAATAATAACAATTCTCCACCTCAACAAAATCAATAACAAGTTAACAAATTCCCAACTTTCATCACCGTATTTCGCAACCAAATTCATACATTCATATAACGCCTTGAATTTCTCAAACAAAATCACGTTGTCAAATTGCATTAAAGAGCTTTAATACTTCAATGTCATTAAAAACCTAAAACAAAGAACCATCACAGATAACTTAATTTGAATTGTCTTGGATTTAATAAAATCACAGAAACAAAAAGGAAAACGGCGAGATCAGGGGAGGGTGCAGGGAGAGATTCCGTACGACGAGTTCAGCAACATCGATGGCAGGGAGAGAGGAGCGAAGAGCGGAAGTGCCAAGATTAAGACATTGAGTGAGGAGTGTTTTCGCTTGTTCTTGGCGTTCGAGTGGGAGCTTGGGATCAACACCAGCACCGCCATGCACCGCGATGGCCCACGCACACCCACACCCATCCCCACCCCCACCCCCACCCATAACTCCTCTTGTCTCGTTCTCTCCGTAGTCTTTCTTTCCTTTGCACTAGACACACCCTACCGCAGTTTTTTGCAAAATGTCCTTTCTGCCCACAAGCAAAACATCTATAAGCTTTTCGTCCTCTTTTCTTTTTCCGTTTCTCGAAGCATCGGGATTGAAATTTGAAAACCACCAACCGTACATCAAACTAAAAATAAATAAAAGTCCCAAAAAAAATTCCCCATACCAACTAAAATTTTAAATTATTCTTATTAATAAAATAATATATACTTATAATTAAAATATAAATATAAAAATAAAAAATAAATTATATATTTAATTAGTAATAATTAATAATTAATTAAAAAATCGATATGATTTTTTTATTTATCAGATGAAAGAGTATAGTGCAAAATAAAATTTGATTTGTGTAATTGACTAAGCAGGAGGTATTAATTAACGTTAATAAATAAACGTAACCGGAGTAACAGTTAATTAGATTAATAATTTCTCAAATTAACTTGGAATTAGCAATTATTATTAACTATATTAAATCCTCAACAGCAACTACTGAGTGAGTGAAGACACGTGGACAAAGATTACCGGCGCCATGCGCCTGTTCCTTGCCACGTTTTCTAAGTAAATTACATGCACATGCGTGTTCTCCATATCAGCAATACCCAGCCTTCGAAACGCTAAAAGCCTTCCTTTGTTCCCTCCGCCGTCTCTCTGCACACACCCTAAGCTCTGCCGTCTACCATTGATCGATATTTTCTGAGGTTTTTTCCCACCGTGTTCTTCTCCCATCTTGTGATCCGTATCAAATCCTCGGCCATTTTCTTCCATTGTGGTGACAAGTCTTTCCTGTATCTTGCCAGGAAACTTGTTGGGGATCCTAACTTGCATTTCGTGGAGTCTTCTGCATTTGCTCCACCCGGGGTGCAGATTGACTTGGTCGCACAGCAACAGCATGAGGCCAAGCTCGCTCAAGCTGCCAGTCAGCCCCTTCCTGACGATAATGATGACACTTTTGAGTGAAATTCATGAAAGCAGTTTTCTGCGTTTGTGCTTTTGTGTGGCGATTTGTGGCAATTTTTCTGCCATCCATAGATTTTCAGAATTTTGCCTCCATATTAGTAAGTATTGAGGGATTTCCTCAATTAATGTAGGAGATTCTGGACTCTGTCTGATCTCTCTTCTAATTTGGTGTGAGAATGATGCATTTTATCAAAAAAAAGAAAAAAGAAAAACGGCGTAAGGGCCCAATTTGTTCTAAATCATCCTGCCCGAGTGTTGCCCTTCTTCTATTTTTCTAAATCACTCATTCTGCAGGAAACTTTTCTTTTTCCTTCGGATCTGACCAGATCTGTTTTTTTTTTTTTTTTTTTTTGCAGTTTTGTGGTGTTGAGACAATCGGCTGTTTTCTTGCTTTTTCAACTTTCGCCATTATCAGGGTAACTCAGATTTTTATGTTTTTGCTGCCCAATTTCTTCCAAATCTTCCTGCCCGAGTGTTGCCCTTCTTCTAGTTTTTGTTAATAATTTTGATTTGTACGCTTTTGCTGCTCAATTTCTTCCAAATATTCCCCCCGAGTGTTGCCTCTGCAAACTATTTCAGCAAATTTTTTAACTCCGCTTTGGATAAATTGGTGGGTCAGTAGTGTGGATGGACCTTTTGCCATAATTGACACTAAAGGATTCGCTTTATTTGCACCTTTGTATAGCCCTTTTTGGAGTTATTCACCAGCCACATGAAGCCTTGCAATTTTCTCATGTGTGATGTTTACCCTTCTCTTTTACTCTATTTATTTGATTACATATGCCTTTTTGTTTCTTTTGAATTATAGATTTCTTGGTTGCATGATTGACTCTCTTTTCTCTTTTATATTTTATTCAAATGGCTAATGAAACTAAAATTGTTCCACAAATTTTGCAGGAACTATTCTTATCGTGCTTTTATTGATTTTGGATTTCCGGATATATTCGTCTCTCCTGAGGTAACCTGAATTCTTTAAAATTATTTTATGTGTGCATGTGCTGTGTGTTTTTCCTAAATGTTTCGTGAATATATTTGTTAGACGATAGTCTCTTTCTAATTGACCGAGCAAATGTCTATCCACGAGTTAATCAAATATTGTTACAGATTAGTGTTCAGTGTAATATGTGTTACTTTTCAGTATTTATGAGTTTGTCTATTGGGTTTGAGAAAATGCAGACATTTGGTTGGACTCCTGCTGAAGCAAAATTGCACGTGGTTAATGATTATTTTAGTCCATCCGAGGTATGATCACGGCAAGGTCTCCCATTAGCTGTTTCTTTTCAGAAATTTCTGCAAGGTTATTTTTGAGTTGCACTGACAATACAGTATGTTTATTGATACTACAGTGGACTTTAGTTGTGGAGACATTAGGGCCAAATCCACAGCATCTTTTCGAGGTTTATGCACTCAAGCTGAACAATTATTACAATAAGTAAGTTGTAATGCATGGCTAGATCAATGTTCCATTGTTAGGATTAAGTTGTACTGGGTTTTTGTTATCTGCCAAATGCAAATTAGTTAAGATTTAATTACTAGTAGATTTTATTGTCTATGTGTAACTTTTGTTGGTTACTATTGTTTGATGGACACTGCATGTAGTTTTACTAATAATTTGAGCATAATATCTAAGATGATTAATCCTGCAATCTTTATACATTTTAACATGAATCTGTATGCAGAAAACCACTTGGAAACCTTTTGGTCTTCTTTAGAGACCAAATTTTTTGTCTTGGGTTGATGACCGGAGTACTCTTTAACTTAACAATGAAGAAGAGTTCATTTTTTTGTGCTGGTTTATTTGTAATGTAATGCCCCCTTCTCATGTGCAATATCTAGCTTTTTATTAGTTTGCCAAGTCACACAGAAAGGGCTGGAAAATTGTCAATATCTTAATCATATATCTTGATTGCTTTCTAATAGGCACATTTTCTGTAACAGGGTGTATAATGGAGTGGTTTGACTCTCTGAAGAGTTACTAATCTGGGCAACTGCTCGCATCATAGTTTAGGATAGTATATGAAAATGGGAGATATAGAGTTTCAGTTAGAAAGTATAAGTTGGCGTTTTCTTGTGTCTCTGTATTATCTATTAATTTAAGCACATCAATTCAGTACCTTAAAGGTTTTGATTTTTCAAAGAGAGCTTGTAGGATACCATCCTAGGACTCTCATAATTGGTGAGAACATTTCAATAATTTTTTTTACCTTTTTTTCTTCAGCAGCCATGTATGCTCTTTATCTCTAGCCATCACTGACATTTGCTTTTCTGTGAAAAAAAATTCTGCTTTTTATCAGCAGGAGTACATAACTTCATGCTAATAGGTATTTAGTACAATAGTCATGATTCAGCTTCCAAATGGAAAATCATAATATGGACAAATTGTATTCTTCTATTGCTGCTAAGTAAAAAAGATAGGAGAATGTGTGGAAAAGATTAAACATATCTGCTCATCAAGTTTGTCCTGCGATTGTTTATATTTCGATTCTTTATGTTTTTATTATATGTTAAAACATGATTTTGAATAACTATGATGCTTAAAGAAAGATGATTAATGTATCCCAAGTCATGATATGGGCTCATATGGCAGAACTGTTAACTGTACGAGGGACAAATCTGACAGCCTATTGCTTGATAAGAAAATTATGGCAATTCCCGTTGAAGTATCATTCCAGAAAACGAATTCTTTTCAATTGTCCATTGACTTTTGGGAGGTTATTATTGTCAAAGAAGTTTCATTTTTGTTATGGCAATCAAAGATGCATATCATATGTCAAATTGGCATGCTATGTGACATGAACTGATTAAAATTGTTTACAATTAGGCTTCATAAAATTGTCACATTCACTTATATTCTGGTGAAAAACTTTCGATTGAGGTGAATGTAATCCTTCTGGTTTAGGTTATTATTTGTCATCGTTATCATTTGATCAATTTTGCCAAATAAGATAAAAGAAGAACTTGAGGTTTTGTAATGGCTTGTGTTTGGCTGAACTATAGTGTAAAATATAATTGGTTATTTTATTCTGAGTTTTCTAATCTGATGCTCTTCTATGAGAAACCACTATAGTGATTGGAACAATTAGCTATTTCGTTGAAATCTGGGATTGGAACCTTTGGACTTTATTATTATTATTATTTTTTAAAAAGGTTCTAGATTGGTGATTCTAACAATTCCTTCATCCACCAGAAAGGAGACTGAATTACTGTAAATGTAGATGGATTATTTAATTTAACCTATTCACCATAATGTTGGTATTCCCCCAAAGATGATTGCGCCATTTGCTCTCTTAGGACATTCAGATAAGTTTGCTTGAGCAAATTTTCATATTAAGGATATTTCACAGGAAAATGAAACCACATTAACTGGAAGAACAAAAAGTGATGCGCGAGAAATGCAGAGTTTTTATTGGCTTTATTATAGGAATTATATTGAGGCTTTGCAGAATGCTGCTGACAAAGCTGATCGGTAAATCATTTGTAACTGTTACTACCAACTTCTCAACAGACAAATGCATTTTTGTTGACTATGAGTACTTTCTAACTCTTTTTCCTCATCCAGTGCCCGGCTCACAAAAGTGTACCAAACAGCTGCTGTACTATTTGAGGTTTTGAGGGCTGTTAATTTGACAGAGTCTGTTGAAGTGGCTGATGAGGTGACACCGCTTTCTTTTCTCATTGATCATACATTATTTCAAGGGGTTATTAAGTCTTCAGACAAGTACTAGCTGATTTGTGGAGGACATTATTGTTATCTATTTTTTAAGGATTTATCGTATGCTTAAAAACTCAATTCCTGTGATATATTTCTTCTTTCTATCATCCCCTGAACCAAAAAGGAGACTTTAGAACTGTTTATCCAATCTGCTATTCCAAGTTCCTTTCTTCATGGGACATACTGTTGCTTCTAGAGTTTTTTTAACTATTTCCTTTGGCCTTACCTCTGCCCCTGTTTGAACAAACTTTGTGCAGGCAGATTTTAGAAGCTCAAGCAAAGGTTGCAGAGAAGACAGCTATATATGTACCTTATAACATACTTCCCCTGGATCCTGATAGTACGAACCAAGCAATAATGAGATATCCTGAGGTTGGTTTACAGTGATTTTCCCTTGTACTCTTTCAAAGTTCTAGTTCTTTTTTGCACATTTGTTAAATATCTGTGACGTGCACAGATTCAAGCTTCTATTTCTGCACTTCGTAATATTAGGGGACTGCCATGGCCAAAGGGTCATAAGAAAAAAGTTGATGAGGACATTTTAGATTGGCTTCAGATTATGTTTGGTTTCCAGGTAATTTCTATTTCCTACAGTGCATATATATCCATCAACTAGGAAGTACAGCATTGGTTAATTGTTACATACATGACGTAGAATCAGCATTAGAGTATTCCAAATTGCTTGTTTTACTGATGTTGTTACCTTTATTGTGATTGATGTACAGAAGGATAATGTGGCAAACCAAAGGGAACACTTAATTTTGTTGTTAACTAATGTGCACATTTGCACATCTCCAAAGCCGGATTAGCAACCCAAGGTATTTGTGCTTCCAAAATGTGATTAAGTCGTATTTTGTGCTGCCTTTTTCATGATGACATGTTACTTGTGTTTGCATGTCAGTTGGATGATAGAGCTGTAACACGTCATGAAAAAGCTTTTCAAAAACTACAAGAAGTGGTGCAAGTATCTTGGTCGAAAGAGTAGTCTTTGGTGAGAGAAACTGCCTACTTCTAGATACATTGATTTTCTTACAATCCAACAGGAAGTGCAGCAAAGGAAGTTGTTATACATGGGCCTATATCTACTTATTTTGGGGGAAGCTGCAAATTTGAGATTTATGCCAGAATGCCTCTGCTATGTATATCACGTATGAATATATTGATTTGGCCTTACTTTGTCATGAAATATGTAATTCAGTCATTTTGTGAACCTTTAGCGCTTTCTTGTTATTTTAAGCCATTTGCTTATTTTGACTACATTCTGGGAAGTCTCTATCTTTTTCCTGTATTTTCTATTTCTGCTCATAGAATAATAATTTCTCCATTTCTTCAGGTGAGGAAAAACATGTGTTTGTTGTAAAAGCAGCAGTAAATTCGTATGCTTATATTTTTTTCAAGCACATCCAACCAAAATTTCAGCTTAATTTCAATGCTCTACATGATAAATAGCAATCAAGTTTTTGTTTTTAGCAATTTACTGTTGCCTCAGTTATACGTCAAAGAGTAAACCTTGTAATAATGGGGCTTGTACTTTTGAAAAAAACTTACAGCATAAAAGGAGGTTTCGATGCCATCTTCATTTAAAGAGTTATGTGGCTTTACTTTTTTCAGAACTATTATGGTAGAATGATTTTACAAGGTTAGTTTTCCGTAAAGGCCAGCCTGTTATTTCTTTGATCAGAGAATGAAGGGAAATTGCTGCATCATTTTCTTCCCCTTCTTCTTTCTTCTTTCTTCTTGTTCTTCTTGGTTCTAGCCATCTAGGTTTTTTTTTTTTTTTTTTTTGGGTGGGGGGGAGGGGAGGGGCTGTGATGGAGGTTGTTGGGAGTTTTGGTGATAGACATGGGACCTCTCTCTGTTTTATTAAATCACTTATTAAAAATGCTGCGGTAAGGTCTGACATTGCAAGGCCTAAGTGTATGTTTGTATGTAGTGAAGGGTATGGAACAGTTGATTCGCAACTTCCACTAGGGTTATTTTGGTGTTGGGTTTCGTTCTTTCTAGACAGACAGCTGAAAGGGAGCCCTTAGTGTTGGATTAGTTGCTTCCCCATTTTTTTGCTTGCATACTTCTTGGAAGGGGTTTCTAAGTGTGATTATCCTTTTGTTAGAGGAAACAATAAAATGGATTTTGACACAGAACTCTTTCCTGTTTTTGGTAGCATTTAGTGAAAAGTTAGAAAATTCTGCTAGAAGGTTGAGTTCCTTTCATCTTTAGAATACATTTACTGTATTTTAGTTTTAAATTAATTAAGTTCTATTATATAATTTTCTTTTCAACTATTAAATATTTCTTTCTTTTTTAATAGCATTGTGATTTTATTTCTTCAACGTTATCATAATTTTATTATCAAATTTTTTATATTCTATACAACACATTGGGCACTCAAAAAACGCGCATTGCGCGGATATCGCCTGCTAGTTAACATATATTAATAAAGCCTCAACAAGAGGAATCACCATGTGATGACACGTGGAAAAAAATTTTCCCACCTCGCGCAGCTTTGGCCTCCCATGTTGGCGTGGCATCTACATGTCATTTGTTGTCTTTAGGTTTGTTGTCTTTTCTTCTTCTTTCTGCAGAGTGTTGTTGCTTTGCTTTTTTTTTTTTTCTCTCCATCAACAATTTTTTGTTCCTTCCGCCAAATCTTTTTGCCCGATTGTCGCTGTTGCTCCAGTTTTTGATTGCTGTCCTTTTTTCGCTTAATTTTTGCCTATTTTTCTTCTCTCGATGGTTGGCCTAGCTTTAGGGTTTTTTAGATTTTGGTCCATTAATTTTATTTTGTGTGCTGTTCGGTGATTCTAATGTTGTTCTAACTTATTCTTGGCCGCCGAGGAAGCCGACCCACAGACGGTGACCATTCTGCCTATGCCTATGACGGTGACCATGAGGAAGAGAGTCCCAGTCTGCTGTTGAACTATTGTTTTTTTTTTCTTCTTTTGCTTTGTTCCCCCAAATCTTTCAGCTCGATCGTAGCTGTTGGTGCAATTTTTGCCTCCTATCATTTTTTTTTATTTGTCTTAGTTTCTGCCTATTTTCCTGTCCCCATGGTTGTCCTAGCTTTAGGTTTTTTAGATTTTGGTCCATTAATGTTGTGTGCTCTTCTGCGGTTCTCATTTTGTCTTAATCTGTAGGAAAATAAACAGATCGTGGAACTGGAGGTGGCGGCGACAACGTCCGATTCTTGTCTCATGGACTGGTTTGCCTCACAATCTTTTTTCGTGCACCACTTTTGTATATTAAATATGAACATTTGTGTTTTTTTTTTTTTGCTTAATTAGATTGTTCTATTTGATAGGCTTCAACAGAGGAAAGCGAAGTTGTATCTATTAAGGGGAATATCATCTCTTTCCTCAATCTTCGCCATGGCGAGATTTGTGAGTATTTTGCATTAGAATTTACTATTTTGTAATGGAAGTGGAAATATATGACCACTTGAAATTGTTTTGATCTCTTTCCTTTGTTATTCTATTACTTGAAAATCATGCCAGTAGTCACATTGTAGTAATGCTGCATTTTTCCGTTGTCTGCCTGTGATTTTAGGCCGTAGCAATGGTAGTAATATTTGGCCTCCCTAACTGAATTCCTGTTATTTTCTCAACTGATGGAGTTCTGGATTTTATGATCTGCAAAGTTGCGGATCATAATGAACAAGGTAATGTAAACTTGATTTGTCTTCTGTGCTTATACGATTCAATATTATATTTCAAAGTATGGTTTACTGATTTTGGTTGCCTTCTTAAAGCATCGGTGGCGAGTTGGAATTATGACAGAGATGGCTCCAGTTGGTTATGTCGGTGTGAGTCCTAAATGCATACTTGGTTTCAATAAGGTGAGAATACCCTCACAAAGAATAGAATTTGTGCGCAATTGCATTTTCTGCCTGGTTTTGTTTTTTTTGGGTGCCTGTTGGTGGTATTTATGTAGTAATTAATTTCTTGCTCATGTTATAGATTTTAAAAGAAAGCAAATACAATGTTCTGATTATTCAGTCCTATTTGTTTGCTGAGATATAGGTGAAAAAGATGCCCAAGCTTTCTTGCAGTCTGATTCCTCAGGATTTGAACCTAAAAGGATCAAATGACAATGTTACTTGCATGGGTGTCTTTGATACTGTATCAATGTCTAAGCTTGATTTAGTTTGACGTTACTGTGGCATCATTCTCTCAATGGGATTCAGTAACACCAACTAAAACAAGAGTTTTACTTCTACAGTTCTTCATACTGGCCAATTGCTAATGAAAAAATAAACCCCTTGTTCATCTGTTGCATAAAGTGCATGACAGAAAACCAAATAATTAAGTTGTATTGATCTCGAGGCAATTTGAATATTCTTGGAATTTCCAATACTTTACAATACCCTTCAACTCATAAAAATTAGAAAGTGAACCTTCTCATTGTGACCATTACAAGCATTAAAAACATTCTATAATTGATGTGGAGGTATGTTGTTGCCATCAGCAGATAAACAAAATCTACTTTTACTTTCTATCTTTTTCAACTGGTTCTGGTTATTTATTTTTCCTTCTACATTTTCGTTCACAAGCATATTGGATGTGACATTTTATTATCTACCTCTGTTGATACTATGTGCATTCAACTATATGTTCTCTTGTCTTTTACTATAAGACCTTTTCCGTGGCATCATTCTCTATCACAGCAGTTAGTGAGAGTCCTATGATGATGATTATCTTGTAATTGACCTACATCTTTTTGTTAAATTAAACAAATTTTCAATCAAATTCATAACATTTCAAGAGAGATATATAATCTTATTACTGGCCAAAATTAATTGAGGGATGAATACTGGAATTTTTTTAAAGATTCATATATTTGAGTACCTAAAGGAGAGCCTTGGCACAGAGCATAGGGCAAGTTACATATGAAGTGTTTATGTTGCAACAAATTGGTATGTTGGAAATCTGATATTTTCTTTCAATATCTTCTGGATAGTGTGGGCTAAGCATAATGAAATTCAGACTGTCAACATTAAAAGTGTTGGAGCAGAATATGAGGTATGTGTCATTTTCTTTTTTCATTTTTCTGAGTATGTATGATGGAGAGAAATGTTTAGCATTCTAAGTTGTGGTTATATTTACTTCTTCTTTCAGGTTACTGATGGAGAAAGGTTGCCTTTAGCCGTTAAAGAGTTGGGAACTTGTGATTTTTACCCTCAAGTGAGTTTACCTTCTTTTGCACCAGTCATATATGCTTATTCAATTTTACTTAAGTATTGTAAGTGATTGAGTCGGTTATCTCTTTCTTCTTTTTTTTTGCATTGTTTACATGTTAGATTGCTAGGTATTTTAGTGATTTTTATGTGGTGTTCTATCAACAGTTACTTCTTAATCAGCACAATGTTTATTTGCATTCAAAAAAACTTTTTTCTCTTCCCTCTAACTTCAAAATATTAATTGCCACTTTCTAAAGTGATCTCTTGAGTTCTCTCACCTGTCAATTGAAACATTGATTTTATTCTCAATGTATAGGGCTATTGCTATTTTAGCTCACTTGTTTTCCCCTCTGGTTTTTAATTATGCTGCAGAGCTTGAAGCATAATCCAAATGGGAGGTTTGTTGTTGTTATTGGTGATGGTGAATACATCATATATACAGCATTAGCATGGAGAAATAGGTCATTCAGCTCAGCGTTGGAATTCGTGTGGTCAGCAGAAGGTGAATATGCTGTCAGGGAAAGTACATCCAAGATAAATAGTAAAAATTTTCAGGTCTGTGCTGTCTTCATTTTTTTTTTTGGGTTCAATCTTTATGTTCTTCAACTATGCTGAAGTTAGGGATACAGAAGCCCCTGTTGATAGTCGATTAAACCTAATAATACATATCTATATTAGCTCCAAGTTGAAGCCATTATACAAGTTTGTTTCCTTCTACCGTATGCAAAATCTTGCTGTCCTGCATCAGTATGTGAGCATTTGCTGAAAATAAGTGAATGTAGTTCACATTATAACATTGCTAAAGAAATATACCAACATAAACTTTAGTTTAGCTGGTCACTGCCATCTTTGTGTTATGTAATTGTGACTCTTGCTATTTTTGTTATATGAAGAAGTTGAAATATTGGTTATGTAGATGAAGGGGGCATTAGCATCTTCACATTTCAGCCTATATTTAGTCTTGGATAACCATTTGTTAAGGGATACTGGCTTTGTTTGACATCTGATGTACTCTTTCTTTAGACATTGAAGCCAGGATGACTGAAAAATGAAATAAGGATAATCATTTCTTATGCACAACAGCCCAATCATTTTTGGATGATGCCAGTAGCATTATTAGGTTGTGCTGATGTATACTGCCAAACTTCAAGCACTTCAAGTGTGATCAGCCATATATTTGTATAGCACTTAACTTGAAGTTTAATAGTGCAGAGAATAGAAACTCAATAAGTTCATAATTCATTATAGCCTTGGGTGATGTTGCATTGCATTGTGAAAAAAGTCTAATGCACTCAAACAGCATTATATTAAGTGTATAATTTCTTTTATTTTTTTTAAAAAATGCATTTTATTCCAATTTTCCTATTGGAATTGACAAAGATAATTTTTTAGTTTTCATAATGCCTTTATTGGGGTTGCTTTAGTCTTAGACAATTATTGATGTACCTTCTAGCATCATTTCTTAGCTACGATCATTTTGTTCTGAATCTTCTGATGTACAAATACTTCAAGTAGCTTTGTTTATGCCCATTCAGGATCAAAACATAGCAAACACATTATTTTTTCTGTCCTGCAGTCTCCTGCTTCTACAGTGTAACCCACTTGTAGTTGGGTAAGATTCATAGAGCATGTCCATGTGGTAGATTAACATATTATTCTTATTTAAAACCCTCTCTAAATTGATATTATATGTGTGATTAAGTCTCTCAGCAACTAGGAATTCCATATAATAGATGCTTTATATTCACTTTTTTGCAATGTGAATGATGTTATCCTTTTCTATTTTGTCCTTCTATCAGATGTGGTATGTCCTCTCCAAGACATTGGCTGAGGATGCTGCCTGGAAGTTTGTAAAAGAGAAAGGCATAGACATGGTTGCAATAAACCCACCTATGGTGATTGGTCCTCTGTTTTAGCCAACACTTAACACAAGTGCTGCTCTGATTTTGAACTTAATAAATGGTATTGTTTGTCATATAAGAAGACACACTAACTATCAGCTAAAATTGTAGAATGCTGCTGTTTTTGCTTGGGTCTGCTTAACGATGGTTTAGGTCACAGTCTTCTTAATTTCTGTTCTTCCTTTTTATTTATTTATTATTTTTTTGGGTGGTGCACATTGATGGTTAGCTAGGGGTTATAAAACATCAACACAGTCCTTTATGGTGCAGTGAAGCACTCTGTAGATGCCGATGCAGAAACTACAGATGTAGATGTGCTTAGTATCTTTGCAGTGGAAGATTGAAATTGAGGTCGTGGATGACAATGACATGCTTGCGTTCTATTTTGTTCGGAACATTGCTTAAGCTTCCTGTGATCAATTAGAGCCTGTTTTGGACATAGAGCACTCTGAAAAGTTACCCAAAATCATCAACAAATAGTGCTATGACAAATGGATTACAGAGCATAAAACACTAGGATGATTTTGATTATGATAGAACTTGTATCTATCACATGTAATAGAATTTTAATTCAGCAACGAATGAAAAGTTCCATTACGAAATAAAATCATAAATGGAATTGGCCAATACACCATTAAGTAGAATTATCATATTCCTTGTTTGGTTGCAAGCAGGTATGTCTTAAAGTAATATCACATTTTACTTATACACTCTTTGCTTCGCTCTTGTGTGCTTTTATTGCTTTTATTCTATTATAATTTGGGGGGAGTTTGACCATGGTTTTTGGCTGTGCTTTACCTTGTTACATAAAGTTTCTAATGCTTTCTTAATTAAAGTTTATAAATCGGGCATAGAAAAAGGTATGCTGTATCATGGTATTTCCCTTTTTATTTCCACTCTTTTCTTGGTAAGAAGCATTATTACTTGTAATAAGACTTTGTGACATTGATCTTGTTTGTTATTAAATATTTTGTTATATTTTTTGTCTGAGTCTCATAACTAAAAGGTATTAAATCAATGTGTAATTTTTTTCAACTTGCCTTTCTTAAATCCCAATGGTCTCACTTCCTTTCGTTTGATATTTTTCCCTTCTAATCTAATCCAGGTGCAGAAACATTTCCAAATGGAACATTTGGCTGGGTTGATGTTAGAGATGTTGCTGCTGCTCATATTCTAGGTTTTGAAAATCCATCAGTTAATGGAAGATACTGCCTGGTTGAGACCATCGCACACCAATCGAAAATTGTGAACATATTGCATGAACTTTATCCGTCCATGAAACTTCCTGAAAAGTAAGTCTCTCCATAATTTACATATGACCATTTACGAGAACAATTCTACTTGTTCAGTGCAGGGTTGAGTTCAGCGTGCTTCTCATATTTTTCTGTGAGGATTGATTTTTATTTTCTCAGTCAGATGGTGATTTGAATCATTAATCTTTATAACCAACTAAGTACTTGTTTATACATTTGCAATGGATTAAAGACAGAGAGTAAAGGTTTAAATCATGAATTTTTTTCTAATCACTCTTATTTTTTAATCCCCTTGGAGCTAATTATTAGATATTAGCTCGCTTTCTTTCTGTTCACTCTTTTTTGTCAGTTTTGAAAGTAAGGCATCTCATGTCCATTTTTATTGCTTCTTATTTCAACCACTACTCTTCTTTACTGCCTTACAATGCATTTAGGGTTTGGTTTAACTTAGTTCTCTTTGCTTAGATTTGTTCCCCTTGTCTATTCGTATGAAACTTGTTGGTTTGTTTCCTTTGGCCATGCACTTTTTTTGCACTTTTTCTCTTGGTTTATTAGATGAACCTTCCTTCTCTTCCCTTCCTGGTATTAATGCTGTGAGTTGTCGTGTGCATTAAATGAACTAGACAAGTGAACATACTTGCCTACTTAATTTTTGCCCTAAGTAAAAATAATCATCCTTTAGTTGTTTCTGCTGTGTAGTTTTTTCACCCTGTTCTGTCCTCCTCCTACTGTGTGCTACCTTTTGTCAGCATCTTTGGTTCTACCATTTGTTCACTTTTATACAATCGGACTGTTTTTTTTCCTCCCTTTTTTCTTTTTGAATTGTTTCCTATTATGTTTGTTTCAATTTGTCCTCTTTCTCTTATGGAATTTCTTGGAGTGATTTGTTAATATTTGTGGTTTCCTATTACAAATATACTTGCTTTGTTTATTAGGCCACTGTCACAATATATACTTCATTTGTTTATTGTATTTTCTTAATGCATCTGCCAATGGCTTTTTTAAAAAATAAATCTTCCTCTTAGTTGTTTGTTTCCTGTTTCTTAGTTGTCTTTGGTTTTGTTTTACCTTACTCCTACTCTGTGCTGTTTTTCTGCCCAAATTTGCATTTTTCAACGTTTTGTCCATTTTGCAGAAATAGACTACTTTTGCGTTACTTCCTTTTCCTCATGGAATGTTTATGAGAGATTTGTTAATATTTGTTTTCTTTCATTACAAATATATTTCCTTAGTTCTAATGTAGTTAGTTATTAGACCACTAACATGATATATAATATGTCTGCTTAGTGTATTTGTCTAATGCATCTATTAGTTGTCAATTGCAATGTTTTTAAGAATTTATTGATGGTACATGTATTGTATAATTTCGATTTTTGTAAAAAATGGTCGTGCTCATGAAATTTTTTTTAAGATTTGTGTAATGCATTATGTTTGAATTCCATGCAATGCTTCCTATCTTCTTATATTTGGTGCACGTGTAATGCTTTTTAAAGTTTGTGTTTAACCAACATAGTCATGTCACTGTGATTAGTGCATTTGTTTAGTGTATTGTTTTTGCCTTCGCATTATTTTTTCTTCAGTTTTACAACTGTTTACTACGCTGTGCATTTATTTTTTAATAAATGGTTGATGTATCATGCAACTCTGCTTATGCATGTTTGCATAGCCTGTCCCAAACCAGGATAAAGTGAGGAGGGTTGCGTCAGGCGTTGCGAGCCGACTATAAAAAAAAAACTAGCTATCTTTTATGAGATGAACCCAAAGGATATTTCGTTGGATTTTATGGATTTATGTCTTTGGGTTCATCGACCGCCGACCCCAACTAGTTTGGGTTAAAGGTGATGATGATGATGATGGTTGATGTATCATGCATTTTTTATTTTCCTCAAAAAGAGGCATATCCATTAATGTTATAAAATTGGTTTACTTCATACGATTTCAGTTCAATGCAATCTTTCTCACTTCTTCGAATTTGTGTCTAAGGAAAAGAGACATTTCCTTTGTTTAGTGCACTTCAAGAAGTATTACTACACTCAATATTGTTTTCTCCTTAATGGGCTAGCATCATCTGAAATAAATGAGCTTAATTGAAAAGAAAATAATTACTGTATTTGTCATGTTTCTGTTCTGGCGTTCAAAATCAGCACCTAGCTTCTTTTGCTGTTTCTGTTCTTGTTTTCTGTTTCTGCTCATGTGAATGCATTTGTCCAACCTAAGTCTTTGTGAGATGATGTTTCTTTTCTTTCTTCCTTCAGTTTTTTCCCCTCTAAATTTTGTCTTCAAAGTATACTATTCAGTTAGACCATTGTGATGGACTTTGTTGGAGGTTTGAAACCTTTGTGATGGATGGTTTTTGTTCTGCGTTCCAAATCAGCACCAAGCTTCTGTTTTTGTTCCTGTTATTTTTTCTGTTTCTGCTCATATGAATGCATTATGTGCTCATCTGAATGCATTTGTCCAACCTGAATCTGTATTTGTGGGATGATGTTTCTTTTCTTTCTTCCTTTAGTATTTTCCCCTCTAAATTTTATCTTCAAAGTATACTATTCAGTTAGACCATTGTGATGAACATTGTTAGAGGTTTGAAATCTTTGGGATGGATGGCTTGTGTTCTGCATTCGAAATCAGCACCAAGCTTCTGTTGCTGTTGCTGTTTCTGTTACTGTTTTCTGTTTTCTGTTTTCTGTTTTCTGTTTTCTGTTTTTGTTTGATACTTGGATGCTTTTGTTTTCTTTTTTTCTATTTTTTTTTTCTGGAAACAAGGAGAAACTGGTTTGGTTTTTCCTGTTTTTTCTGCAATATGTTTCATGGACCGAAACCTGGTTTTCCCCTATTTTTTCTGGTTTTTCCTGAAATATGATTCATGGATTGAAACCTGATTTTTCCCTATTTTTTCTGATTTTTCCTGAAACCTAGTTTTTTCTTGATTTTTTTCTGGATTTTCTGAAATATGTTTGATGGACTGGAACCTGGTTTTTTTTTCCTGCTTTTTCTGGTTTTTTCTGAAATAGATTTCATGGACTGAAACCTGGTTTTTTCTGAAATCTGTTTGATGGACTGGATCCTGGTTTTTTTTTCCTGCTTTTTCTGGTTTTTTCTGAAATCTGGTTTTTTCCTGTTTTTCCTGACCTGTGTTTGATGGACTGAAAACTGATTTTTTCCTGTTATTTCTGGTTTTTTTTTCTGAAATATGTTTGATGGACTGGAACCTGCTTTTTTTCTTGGTTTTTCTGACATAGGTTTCATGGACTGAAATCTGGTTTTTTCCTGGTTTTTCCTTAAATGTGTTTGATGGACTGAAAACTGTGTGTTTTTTTTTAAAATATGTTTGATGGACTGGAACCTGATTTTTTTCTGGTTTTTTCTGAAATAGGTTTCATGGACTGAAACCTAGTTTTTTTTTTTCCTGAAATCTCGTTTTTTACATGTTTTTTCTGGTTTTTCCTGAAATCTGTTTGATCGACTTAATACTAGTTTTTTCTGAAATATGTTTGAGGGACTGAAGCATGGTTTTTTTCCTATTTTTTCTGGTTTTTTCTGAAATATGTTTCATGGATTAAAACCTGGTTTTTTCTGAAATTTGTTTGATGGACTGAAACCTGGTTTTTTCCTGATTTTTTCTGAAATCTATTTGATGGACTGAAACCTGGTTTTTTCTATTTGATGCTTCTGTTTATTTTTTTTGTTTGATGCAAACTGTTTGATGCTTCTGTATTTTTATTTTTATTTTTTTGGTTTTCTCACTTTTTCTCCAATCTAACTCTTTTTTTCCTAACTTTGCAATTTCAGAATGTCATCTTCTAATCCGAAAGCAAAAGTTAGAAAAAATGCTCCCAATGCTCTGCTAGACGTGTTTGGAAACACAAAATTGAGATTGATCCAACCAAAAAAATAGTACAGTGCAAGTTCTGTAAAGTCATTCGGGTAGGAGGCATATATCAATTAAAGCATCACTTAGCTTGCAAGTGGAAAACTAGTAAAGGATGATAGAGTTGGTTTACACTTAGGAAGTGTTGGTATACAGTTAGTTGAAAGTAGGATGATAGAGTTGTCATATACTCTCTCATATTCCTTTAATCATACATCAACAATTGATGGTATCTATCTAGGAGAACTAAGTGAGTTTGGTGACCTTTGTTTATCAACAATGTAACTATTTTTTTTGTGAAATTTTTGTTTTGTTCTTATTAATAATGTCAATGTATAATTTAACAATGTATAATTTAGAATAAAAATATAAAAATATATATTTAATAGTACATTAAATTTATTGTATTTCTCATTTTAAAAAATTTGTATTAAATCAAAAATAAAATGAATAATAAATTTTACACTAAAAACAAAAAAATAAATAAGAATATCATTTTTGTCATTGAGTTAATGTATGTCGAACAACCTTTCTTATGTCATAAATTAAAAAAATTATTGATCTGGTATCCAAAATACAAACTATTACAGCTCAGCTTAGTTAGTCATGTTGTTTTTCTATTTTCTTGTATAAATGTTGATGGTTGTTTGCTGCATCAAAAAATGAATTCTATGCCGCTTTCTTGTTTCTGTTTGCCCTTCTATTTAGGATCTGTCTTAGCTTTATTTATGTTACCTTCTCCCTTTCAATTTTGTTATGTTTTTACAGCTGTGCACCTTCGTTAGACTTATGTCCTTCTTTTATGTAATGGCTTTTCATCTTTTTCTTACTGTGTAATGAGAGTATGGTGATTTTCTTCCACTGCATTAATGAGAGTATGGTTCTCTATTTGCTGGAATGTCAAATTTCTGTAACGCACCTGCTTGGTGTACATGGGATTATAGTTCTTCCAATGCTATATTATCTTGTTAAGGATGTTTGAATTTTATCAATTTTGGTTGTAGGTCATGACAACACCACTACAAAATGGTTGGCCAAACACAATGGTCAGAGGGGAAAATTCTTTTTTCTTACTCAATTTAATACACATGTACACGCAGGCACATTAACATACTTGCAAGAAAATCAAATCAATTATCAAATATGCTATAATTTTTTCTTCTCTTATCCAATGATATTTAAATACATTGGATACCTTAACGTACAATCAAAAAAATCAATTCAAGATTGGATGTAGAATGTGTTATTTGCTACTCTCATGATACTTCATCAACTAGGTAATTTTATAAGTTTCATTCATAGTATTTTTTTACATAATATGCTTTCTATAATAAATGTTTCTTTAGCAAATTTGTTTCTAAATTTTATACCATCATTTTCAATGATTTTTCCCATATTCCTAATACATAATTGAAAGGCCATGCTGCATTTTCTTCAAATCCCTTCGAAGAGAAAACCAGGTTTAATTTACAAATATTTGTCATTTATTTTTATATTTACACACACAAATTATTCCTTATTCAATTTCCCTTACTTCTTAATTACTTTTTTCCCTCCTCAGAAAGTACCAATAGTTCTTTATGCTATTCAAATTTTTGCCAATGAAGATCAAATGACGGTCCACCAAGGACAAATGCAATGGAAATTAACAATCAATTGCCATGTTTTCACTTTTGGCTGGTCTGAATTCTTGAATGATAACTTACTTAATCAACATTGTTCAGTTTTACTAAGATATTGTGGAAACAGTGCATCTGATAGCCTTACATTTGACAATACTACTTACATTACCAAAACAAGGTTTGTCAATTTAATGACGTACATATTTCATTTTCAATACATAATACGTAAATGTCTTCATAAACTTTATGCATTGGTTTCGGCCTTCAAAACAACAAATATCCAACATAATGTCCTATCATCAGCGCTACATTCATTCCAAAGATTTCATTTAACTTGGTACTGTTCTTTCTTCCAACAATTTTCCGCAACGGATACTTATAGATTGGTAAATATTACAAACTTTTACATATGTCATAAATTTATTCTACAAGTATTGTTTATCTCTCATTCAAATAATTTTCTGTATTTTCTTCTTCTTTTCACATAGAATATTCCAAAATATTCTAACCTTCACTTGAAAGAGGCGAAACAATGTGAGATTCAATTAAAGTTTGGAAACCAAGTATACGACATCACTGTCAGACGTTCTTCTCTCCGAAGAAATTGGCATCAGTTTGTACAAAATCATAACTTAGAAGAAAATGACTATTTAGTTTTCATTCTTCAAACAAGTAATTTCTTCTTTGTTGTTGTTTTTAACTATTATGGCATAGAAAAAAATTATCCATGGCAATTTAAATTTACAACAAATTAAATTCTCATTCTTTCCATTGCACTTTTACATTAATAGACTCTTATTATATAATTCTTCATTCCAAATTTTAAATTTCCTCAATTCTTACTTCTATTATAAATTTATTCCCCCAAAATATCATTATTATCTTTTCAAATTCTCTATTCTTTATACAAACCAGTGGGCATTCAAAAAAATACGCAATGCACATTTATTCCCTACTAGTTGATGTTAAGGATGAAGAAAATATTGTATGCATCAGTACCACGTGGAATGCTGCTGTAGTGAGATACAATTAGAATATATATTACATACATTCATTGTATGAGATCAATTATATATATATATATATATATATATTACATACATTCATTATATCATTATTTATGCAACTTAAGATGACAAGTAGAAAAATACGACGAGGAATCCTTATTTATATCACATAAGGTGGTATAAAAATATTGCATACATTTGTGATATCATTATTGCACTAAAGATAATAATAGAATAATTGTAGTGTTGTATTATATTAATTGTTACTCAACCTCTCTTATTAGCCCAATGCTTACTGGTCGACTAAGTATTGAGAATAATAAAGCCTCCTAATCAATGCAATATCTTTACCACGAGAAAATGCTATATAATCTTATTTGGTATAATAAATGTATCTAATATCCTCTCGTTCATGATACTATCCCAAAATTTCAAAGCTAGATTTTACTAGTGAGAAAAAGTGGGAAAACTCTTTTATTATTAAAAAAAAAGAGAGAGAGAAACAAGGACCACATTAGATTAAAATTTTTAGGCTTCGTTAGGAGTGTGATGTATTTGAAAAAAGTTATATTGAAATGTGTAAAAATTTTGATGGGTATTTTTTTGATAAAAAAAAAGTATTTTGGAGGAAAAATAGGGGGGAAAATTTTTTAGAATTATGTGAGAAGAATTTGAGTGGAAAATTTTTAATTTTAATTTTAATTTTTGAAATAAAAACGTGTTCGGATAATTTATTTTTGTTTGAAAAAAGTTAACTTTTTTCTCATTTGCAAACAAAATGACTTCTCCAAACATATATTGGGAACAAGAAAAGTAACATTTTCATAATACAAGAAACGTTTCTAATTAAAAAAAAAATAGTGACATTCGGGATTATATACATATATAAATAATGAAAATATTTTATTTAATTTTAAGATAGATGCGTTGCATTAGAATTCAAAAACGTTGTCCTATAAACTAAGGGAGTGCTTGTTTTGAGGGTTTGGAAGGGGGAAATGGATTTCAAAATATTCCCTCCACATTTTCTTTGCTTGGTTTGAGGGGAGGGATTGATTACCCCATTGAGGGGTTTCCTCATACCCCCAATATTGGGGAGTATGAGAAAGAGAATGAGTTCCATTAAAAAAAAATTAATTAACTAATAATGATTAAAAAAGTTAATAATAAATTAGTTTAATATTATAATAAATAATTAACTAATATTAATTAATTAATTAATATTAATTATTATAATTAATATAAATTAACTTATTATTAATTAATAATTTAATTAATTATTCATTTACTTAATATTATAATTAATAATTAATTAATCTCATTTATTAATATTAATTATTTTAATTAATATATAGTTAATATTAATTAATTTATAATAATTAATTACTTAAAATTAATTTAGTCAATAATATTTTTATTAATATTAATTAATTTAATTTAATAATTAAATGACTAATATTAGCTAATTAATTAATATAAATTAATTTAGAATTAACTATTATTATTAATTATTAGTTAATTAATTAATTAAGATTAATTAATATTAATTAATTAATCATTCATTTACTTAATATTGTAATTTAATATTATAATTAATAATTAATTAATCTCATTCATTAATATTAATTATTATAATTAATATTAATTAATTTATAAATAATTAATTTATAATAATAAATTGCTTAAGAATAATTTAATATTATAATAAATAATTAACTAATACTAACTAATTAATTAATAGTAATTATTACAATTAATTTATAATTATAATTAGTAATCATTTTCATTAACCAGTACAAATTAACCATCAGAATTATAATAAAAGAACATACTATCATTTTCATTACCTTTCCCATTCCCCACACGAACCAAGCGCCTACTATCATTCTCCATTATTATCATTTTCATTATATTTCCTATTCCTGACACGAACCAAGCGCCTACTAAGGGGTGCCTGGATTGTGGGTTTGAAAAGAGGGGAAATGGGAATGCTGGCCAAGGTTTCCGATCGAATCCCTCAACTTTCATCCTCCATTTTTCATTTTGTTCTTCCTCTTTGTCTTCCATTTTTGCCATTCGCCATTTTCATTTTCAATTTTGTTTGTCCATTGTCGCCATTTTTGTCTTCCATTTCGTTCCTTCATTTTTGCCATTTTCGTCCTCCATTTTTGTCATTTCAGTCTTCAGTCATCACCACCACGAGAGAGGAAATTGGGTAATTGTATATGTACAAAAAAGAAAGAAAATTGGGGGAGAAAAGGTCAAGAAAATCCCACAAAAAATTAATGAAAAAAAGAACCAACAAAAACATCCAAAATAAGCAAAGTCTACAAAGTACCAAGTCTTCATCATCTTCTTACCCTCCACCACTCCACTCCCTACCCTTTCCTCCTTTTTGTGAAATTTATTTATTTAATCTCTGTTATCTACTTGTCCTTTTGTATCCCTCTTTCTTAAAGTTCAAATTTTTTATCATTTTTCAAGGTTTAATTGGATTTGATCTATCCAATTAGGTCACTTTTTTCATCTCTAAGGTGGGTTTTTAGTTTGTCTGTTTCTTTCTTCTATGGTGAATTTTGATCAGTTGTTTTTGGTGGGTCCTTCTAAGTAGCTTTATTGTAAGATTTTCCATGTAGGTTTTTGTGTGGAACATAAATGATTGGGTTGGTCCAGTGAACTTTATTTGTATTTCTTGGTTATGTTTATAGCTAAATGAGTTCCTCTTAGTTTGGGAATTTTCATTTCTATTATGGGTTCTACTTTGATTTTTCTTTAGAATGATTGGATTATTGTTTGAGCACAAGAAAGCTGCCTTCTTTTCCTTCTTCTTCGTATTCCTTTTTCTTTTGAATTGATTTTGTCCAATGATGAAGTCATAACCCGCTACTGTCAATGATCTGAGCTTAATATCACTCTTCAGAAGCTCCCAAATCAGTGATAGTAATAATTCCTGCAAAACAGATACCGAAAGAGTTCTCCGGGGAAGATACTCCGATGCTTAAGTCAGCACTACTCTTAGAGAGTAATCTTTTTGTGTATCAGTTATTGCTTATCCATACCTGGAAGTCTCGGCCGGCTTTTATTTCTTTCTTACCGTGAATCATGGGATTCTGTAACGATTTCCCGATCGATAAATTGCGGATGTTTCTCCTTTTGGAGCGTCGTTGTTATCTTCCGTGATTGTGGATTTTGTTTATGTGTTTATGGATAAACACGATTCTGTTATTATTGTGTACTTATTATGGAAATGGGATTCCGCAGCAAAGTAAGAATTGTTTACTACTGTAAATATTTGGGTCTCTCATAGATACTCTTTTGAGGATCCAGAGTCGTAACTGTCAGAATCTGTTAGGGACTTGCAGTCTCAAACTGTATTGAACTTACAGGTCCCAAACTGCATTAGATACATAGGTCCCGAACTGTATTAAACTTACAGTCCCGAATCGCATTGATGTGTGTCCCTAACTATATTGAACTCATGTATTGAGCCCATGTCCATCATCCAACTTAGGCGCAATCACTTTTAAACTAGAGTAATTTTGTTATTTGGCTTACTCAATTGGCACTGGAAAAGAAAAACTTGGAATAAGGCTTGATTGAATTGGAGACTTAATTTGTATTAAATTTGGTTCTAGAATTTTTTGAAGTTGTTTTCTTTCCAATGTAGGTGTAGACAAATATTACTCCTTTTTAATTTGGAAAGAATTTACGTATGAGCTTAAGCTTTTGGTTAAAGAAAATGTTTTCTTTTTTAATTTTTGCCACTATTTCATTTGGCATCACATTGTCGAACTTCCTTCGATGCTTTAGGATAAAGAGGGAAACTTTTTTCAATTTAAAGAAGTTACTTTATTAGGGGTTTAATATAATTCTAAAGGTTTCAACTTCTTGCAGATGGAAGAGGGTAAAGTGGTTGAGAGCCACTTGACGTCAGTAGTAGCTTTTGTAGAAGGTGGAATTCAGGATGCTTGTGATGATGCTTGCAGCATATGACTTGAAGAATTTTGTGAAAGTGATCTATCTACGGTCTGTAGAAATTATGATTCACTTTGCTTTTTGGAATGAGCAATTATTAATTTATTAAACTAGGCCCAAAACAACATTAATTAACCTTACATTCTCCCACTTGGGCGAATATTAATTAAAGCTGTACTTTAATGTGCACCTTTATGCTAGTTTAGAGATTACTTTTAATGGTCAATCCTATCCCATAGAACCTTCAATACCGAACCACGGTAGTAACTGCATGTAATCACACAGAGCCATCCATGATTACAAATATTGTTAACTCTACTGATATGGATTCAATGTGGAAGTGTGGCAAACCTGATAACACCTCTTATAGAGTCAAACTTTATGTGTTATCCATTTTGTCAGTTCCTATTCTCTCTCCTTCTGTGTCACAAAACCTTTATGTGCCACTAGAGAATAACTTTATAGTTCCAATGAACTTCCATATGTCTTATCTTTATTGTTAACAAAACTTTATGTGTACAAGACATATATCTCAGACTAATAATTATATGCCGTTTTAGTCTATGCTCAAAGTTTATACAATTTCTTGAGACTTTCACTTTATATACATGTATTTAGCATATAACTAGAAAATTGAGCAAACTTTATTGAATTCAAATGCTAATACACATATAAAAAATGTCACTGCATGTAACACAACACAGATGAAAACTTTATAAGCATATATAACATGCAACTCCCACTAAAATATAGCATCCAACGATGCAACTAAGCCCATACTTTCGACATGTCTTTTTATCACACATGGGCGAAGTTCTTTTGTTAGTGGGTTCGCAACTATATCATCTGTAAGGTATGCTCTATTGTTATGTCACCATTCTGTACTATTTCTTTAATAGTCAAGTACTTGATCTCTATATATTTAAACCCCTTGAAACCCTTATGAGTATTAATGAATAATACTGCTGAATTATTGTCACAATACTACTGTATGGGTCTATCCACAAAATCAAATACAACTAACTCTTTTATGAGATTACGGAGCTAAACAACTTGAGTAGCAACTGTAAAGCATGCTATCTACTCGCTTCGGATCTTCGGAAGATGAAATTGTCTTTTGTTTCTCACTTTCCAAGACATCGCAACACCCGCTAATTTAAATAAATAACCGAATGTCGATTTTCTGTCATCCTTATAGCTAGCAAAGTTTACATCCATATACCCTACTAACTCAAGATCCTAAAATGTCTATTTGTCAAAGATGTAATCTTTTGTCCTCTTTAAGTACCTTAAAACCTTCTTGGTAGCTACCTAATGACCATGTCCTGGGTTTGCCTGATATCTGCCTAGAAGACTAGTTGCCAAAAGCAACGTCTAATCTAGTACATACTAGGGGTGGCAATTCAAATTACTCTTTAAATTTAATTATATTCGACTGATTTCAACCCGAATTTGTTAATTTTGTATTTTTAGTACATACTTGAGCATACATAATGCTTCCAAGTGTACTAGCATAAGCACGTCTTTCATATTGGTTTTCAACATCTGTATGAAGGCACTGGGACTTATTCAGTTTATCACTCATGACGATGGGAGCAATTCCCGCTTTGCATTAATGCATACTGAATCGTTCCAAAATACGGTCTATGTAAACTCTCTGAGATAAACCCAGCGAACAACAAGAACGATCCGTATGGATCTCTATGCCAAGGACAAATGACGCCTCACCAAGGTCTTTCATATCAAAACTATATGACAATATTTGCTTTGTCTCATGCAACAAGATGAGATCATTACTAGTAAGTAAAATATTATCAACATATGATATGAGAAGAATGAAATTCCTCCAACTAACCTTGCTATATACATACTGATCTATCTTGTTTTCAACAAAACTAGATGATGTTACAATTCTATGAAACTTTAAGTACTATTGTCTAGAAGCCTGTTTAAATCCATTAATAAACTTTTTAAATCTACACGCAAGCTCTCTAGAATCATCAGCTACAAAACCTTTGGGTTGAACCATATAGACCTCCTTATCAAGGTCTCTATTTAGAAAAGTTGTTTTAGCATTCATTTGGTGTAGCTTCAAATCCAGATGAGCTACTAATACCATGATCACTCTAAAAGAATATTTAGAGTAGACCAGAGAAAATGTCACTTTATAGTCTATTTCTTCTCTGAGTGAATCCCTTGGCTACCAATCTGGTTTTAAACTTTTCTATCTTTCCTTTAGAGTCCTTTTTCTATCTTGCAGCTAATAAACTTGCAACCCTTAGGTAACTCAACAAGCTCCAGACATCTTTATTTTTCATATATTGCATCCATCATTCATGGTATCCATCCACAGACTTGATTGAGGACAAGAAACAGCCTCTGTATAAGTTACTGAATCTATCACGTAGCCAATCTTTATAGGAATTCATAGGGCTTGATCACAAGAAACAAACTTGATTGAGGACAAGAAACAGCCTCCGTACCACAATGCACATGCAATTATAACATCTGCAACTGCCACCATTAATTAGTTGGTTATTAGTTTGTTGTATTTTAACCATTGATAACTCTGCAGTGGCTAGTTAGTCACCCGGAATTCATTTCAAATCCCGTCTATGTTGGTGGAGACTCATACTCAGGCTTCCCAGTTCCAATTATTACTCAACTTGTATCAAATGGTAAGACCTTAAGAGCCTTTTTCTCTATGTAGATGCTCGAACTTATTGATGGACACCAATATTAGACTCTAAGAAAATCATGAGTGAAAGCGTATAACTTTATACTGTGTGCTTAATCTTAAGTTGAATGGGTTCAAAAAATGTCATGCAGAGCTTTACAAGAAGCTACATAGTTTCATTTTATTAAGTTTATTATGCAAACGCTAGATTCTTCATGTCTTTCTTGCGTTACTCTTTGAAACCTAGAAATTCTTACAGTGAAGAGTATAAGCAATGGTTTAATGCCTTAAACAGAAAAAAGAATGTTATAGGATACATGGGTTCTAAAACTTACAATAATGGTACAAAATGTAGGAAATGAGGCCGGAATTGAGCCAAAGATTGATCTTAAGGTTTGTACATTTCTTAACCTTCTCTTTCGCTTTAGTCTAGCTGAGCACAATTTTAATTTATAAACTTGGCCAAAAGTTTCCATAATGAGCTTGGAACTGAGACTTTGCAATTGCTTATAAAGTGTGCCACATTTCTTGAATTCATTTAGCAATTGGCAATCATTATGTCCCAGTTGTTCTTATTTGCACTCCAACAAGATGTCACATTTCTTATTTACAATTCACATTTATCTAAGATGTGGGAGCCATCAAATGACTTCAGGGTTACTTACTGGGAAACCCAGCGACAACTCCAGGTGATGGAAACTATAGAGTCCCTATTGCCCATGGGCTGGGGCTAATTTCTAATGAGCTCTACGAGGTTGGATGATCTTTCAATTCCTACCAGTCATTCAAGACTTCCTGGCTTTTTGTTCTGCTTAATTACCATGTTGTTTATTATTTGCAGTCATTGAAGATTAACTGTAAAGGAGAATATCAATATATGAACTCCAGTAATGTTCTCTGCTTACAATATATGGAGACATACAATCAGATAAGGAAACCGTTTTCTCAACAGCTTTCATACTAGTCTGTTTCACAGATTTTTCAGTAAGGAAATCCCCTAATACGTCCGTCCCTGAAAAGAAATCTTAGAAAAAAGGGGAATAAAGCTGCCAAATGATGAGATAAAATGTATGCTCCTGCAGTTGCTTAGTGGTGTTAACCAAGCACAGGTCCTGGAGCCTGTATGTCCTTTGCTGAGCCAAAGCCAAACAAGAAATCCAGTGAAAGAAGATCCACTATTGAAATGTTCCTGACAAAATCGAAGAGCTCAAAATTCTGGATTCTACTCCAATTACATGTCGTGTAAGATTCTAACATCATTGTGAAATCCCTTGTACAATGAATTCATTGGCATGTTTTCTATTATAAATCATGTATTTGTCCATGTGTTACTATGATAGATGGATGGATATAGACTGGTTTATTATTGGGCTAATGACGAGACTGTCCGCGAGGCCCTCCATATGCGGAAGGTATATAACCTTTAGTAGTAAAGACTTGCTTTGACTTGTACACAAGTGTTTGTACATTCATGTTATCTTTGATCATGTGTTTTTCTTTGTTTTTGGCATAATCACACCTCAGGGTAGCATTGGTGAGTGGATACATTGCAACTTTGGCTTGTCATGTACAAGGACAGTTATTAGTGCTGTACCATACCATGCTAACCTCAGCATTAAAGGTTACCGATCTCTTGTATACAGGTTGGATTAGTATGCATGCATTAATATAAAGCAGTTGGCAAATTCATTTGTGTGGTAGAGTTGGCATATTCATTTGGATCAATGTTACCGATAGTAAAATTTTGTAATGCAGTGGCCACCATGATATGCTTGTGCCACATTTAGCCACTCAAGCATGGATAAAATCTTTAAATTACCAAATCATTGATGATTGGAGACAATGGACTGTTGGAGGACAAGTTGCTGGGTATAGTTGAAAATTACATTATATGCTATTTTTTCTTGTATGAATACTCTGAAAGAAACTAAGAGTTCTGGCTTTGGGTGCATAATGCAGTTATACAAGGACTTATGCCAATAAGATGACATTTGCAACAGTAAAGGCAAGATATTCTTCCTTTTAGCACGATCTCATAGTCAAACTTGAAAAGTTTCTGGAGACTAACTTCCTATGCATATGGTTTACTTAACAGGGAGGGGGTCATACTGCTCCTGAGTACAAGCCTGCTGAATGTCAAGCCCTGTTTAAAAGGTGGATATCTTCTCAACCTCTCTGATCACTTGGCAGATGTCCTGCATACATCTTTGTTCAACCTTGAGCTGCTGAAGCTCCAACTCTTAGCTTGTACAAGTCTAAGATATGCCTTTAATAGAAGAAATGCTGCACTATCCAAGCATGATGAGTAAGTAATGAATAAAATGTAATTGAAACACGTTGTTCTTGTACGTTGGTACTGAATATTTCAGAAGAATGATCAAATGATATTCCTTGATTGATACCCTGCTATGTGCAGTCAATTATGAACTCCAAGCGTTTACTAGTTTCAAGAGAAATTCCCATAAAGCTAGAAGAATCTGTGTATCCAGGATTGCTATAGGCCAGGTCGCCTACTCTCCCACCAGTAGGTTGTTAAAAGTGGAAAGAATTGCATTCATCCATAAAGCTGATCTATGTGGCTCCGTTAGAATGTGGTTATCCATAAATGGCATCCGGAGGGCCTTCATCGTTTCGATAATTGACACTGAAAAATCAGAGTGATCCAAATCTTTGGATGAATTTCACACTTTTTTTGGGTAGTAAATGTGGTCCTCTCACCTGTAAAGAGTTTCCCAGAGTACATTAAGCCGAGCAACAAATATAACTTGAAGATTACATAGTGATCCTTTTCTGATATATAATTATTACTGCGTGTCACGAATGAAGAGCCCAGCATACCTTGCAGGCACATGGGTGATCATGTTGAGAGTTAACATCTTCAAATTAATAGAAAGAGCCACGATAATCAGCTTCTGACTTAACATGATCTTATGATCTTACTAAGGTTGAAAACAATATCTAATGGTATCAAGTGTGCAATGCCACACGAATGAAAATGTTTTTCTTTTATCATGTGGCCTTCGCTACAGAAGTCATATCGTTGGGTAAAGATGATCAAAAGCAAATCCAGTCATTGAGGGTCTTTTACGACGGTGGAATGAATGCCGATGCTTGACATCTCAAACTAAATGATTTCCAGCTAACTGTCGGGCTATGCTCAGTGCTTCAAGGGGTTTGTTACTCAAAACAATATCAAGTGATCATTAGTCCTCAATGTAGAATCCTCGAGGGTGAAAACTGAAAACTTCGCATGGGCGAGCCGAAGAGTATGAGGAAACTGCAGAAGTGCAGATTCATCTATACTCGGCTGAATTGGACATAAAAAGAAAGGATGGAAACCGAAGCTCAAAACGAAACAGATGTACATGAGACTGTGTAGACTAGTATATTCATTTGGGTTTTCGTAGCAGTCTTTTTTCTGTTTTCATTTTTACATCTTCGGTTCTTTACAGCAACAAGGTGCTTCCCGTTTCCCAGGGATGTTGTGATTGACGAAATGGAGGACAGCCGATGGAAGAGTTTAGCAATTGAATATGAAAAGAGAGCTGCAACTTCACAGCCTCCTGACGGGGAAATGGTGGTTGACTTGTACAATTATGCACAAATAATGCCAGTCAGCTAAGGAAAACTTTATACCACCGACACCACCAACGACAAAAACAACTGAAATTGAAACCGGGACTTTTTACTATGTATGTACAAGATAACCATTTCAGATTATTTCTGGTGATTCTGCATGTCATTCATACTTCTTTTAGCACTAATCTTTCACTCCGTTCAAATCATTTTAGATTTGCTTTTTCTGGGTTTGAACGTAATACACACGCTGTTGAGTATAGTGCCTGTGCCAGATGTTGTGCGGTTAGTTTGTGGCCTGAAAGCAGCATAAGGCAGGGCACTGACAAGTAGTATTTCTGAGCCACCTAGACAATAATTAATATAGAGTTCAAAGTCTATATGTTTACAACTCTTGACTGGCACAACTGCTGCAAATTGTCCTCCTAATTAATACACAATTGCAACAATCGGTGCAAATTGCCGTTGCCAATTCACATAATGGCACAGTATTTATTAAGCTAAGACATCCAGAACAACCACAGCAAGTGAACTTCCAATCAAACAACATAACAAACATCTCATCTCTCTATTCCCATATGCCAACTTCCATGAAACCATCTTGAGTGGCACATCCCCTGAACATTCCCTCGCAGTTAAACCCGTATGCCACCTCGCCATTTTTGGACACGGCTATCAGCCCAGCCATCCCTTGATCCAGCCTCTTGTTGATCACGTAATCCACCGCCTCTTGAAGGCTGAAGTGCTTGTACTCCATCAGAGCAGCCACATCACGAGCAAGGGTCCCCTTATGATTGCCTCACCTTCGCCAGTGCAGGACACCCCACATAGATCACAGGCATATGTCCCAGCACCAATGGAATCTCCGATGCGTCCACTCATTTTGTTCATGAGTCCCCCGGTTGAGGTGGCTGCTGCACACCTGCCCTCGGAGTCCACCACCACGCAGCCCACAGTCTCCGGTGCGTAAACGCTGATTGGGAGTCCATTCATCGCAATTGAGCTCTCGACAGAAGCACCGCATGACGCCAGTCCAACCATGGGAATCCTATAGTCATACTGTCACAACAATGCAACCATTCACGTTAGTTAATTCTGTGAAATTTCAATTAATCACGCCAAATTCATATAAAAAATAAAGGGAAACAAATACCAAGGTTTTTGCTTCTTTGGCCAATTTCCACATGCCCACCCTGTATTCGGTGATGAAGTATTCATTATCCACCATCTCTACTCCCTGAAAAATACCCACTTTATTACATACTAATAAACAACAAGAACCGACCAAAATTACTACAGTCCTGCAAGAGCACAAAACGTTGTCATCCTTAACCTTAATGTTATGAACAACTAGATATTAAGGTAGGAAACATCTAGGATTGTATTGGGATCATTTTTTAAAAATATATCTATAGAGAGAGGAATGGGGCATGAGTAGGGTTTTTGGAGGTAATTTAGAATGTAGTTTTGTAACATTCAACCTGTTGTTTTGCAAATTCTTCAGCGCCAGAGAAGGCGATATAGGAATGAGGAGACTTGTCCATAACAAGGCGGGCAAGAGAGATGGGATTCTTGACGGTGGTGATGCCGGAAACGGCGCCGCAACGCCTTCCGGGTCCATCCATAATGCTTGCCTCCATTTCCACCGTCCCTTTATCAGTAAGCACAGATCCACGACCAGAATTAAAGAACGGATCAGTTTCCAATTCTGTCACCTGCACAACCGCACCCATATGGATATCAAAATCCCTCCACTCTCATAAACCAACCACAAAAAAACGCCTCAACCCACCAGAAATAAATAAAAATAATAACAATTCTCCGCCAATTCCCAACTTTCATCACCGTATTTCGCCACCCAAATTCATACATTCATATAACGCCTTGAATTTCTCAAACAAAACACGTTATCAAATTGCATTAAAGAGCTTTAATACTTCAATGTCATTAAAAACCTAAAACAAAAAACCATCACAGATAACTTAATTTGAATTGTCTTGGATTTAATAAAATCACAGAAACAAAAAGGAAAACGACGAGAACTTGGGGGCGGGGGGGGGGGGGGGGATTCCGTACGACGAGTTCAACAACATCGATCGCAGGAGAGAGTAGCGAAGAGCGGCAATGCCAAGATTAAGACAACGAGTGAGGACTTTTTCGCTTGTTCTTGCCGTTCGAGTGGGAGGTTGGGATCAACACCAGCACCGCCATGCACCGCAATTGCCCACCCGCCCATAACTACTCTTCTGAATGTGAATTCCTTCTAAACACTACAAACGTATTTATCATAAACACACCCCCGCCGCAAAAACGCAATTAATGAATAAATAAAAGTTCCCAAAAATTCCCTTCCCAACTAAAATTTTAAATTATTTTTATTAATAATATAATATATTATTATAATTTAAAATATAAATATAAATATAAATATAAAATTATATATTTAATTAATATATTAAATATATTGTATTTAATAATTAATAAAAATTTATACTTAAATCGGTGTAAATTTTTTTATCAAATGAAAGAGTATAATTCAAAATAAAATTTGATTTGTGAGATTACTGAAATTGCTCATGTGCACGTGTAATTGACTAAGAAGGGGCATTAATTAACGTTAATAAATAAACGGAATTTGTCCTGACTAACAGTGTTTGTCACATTTATACAAAATTAGTAGCTTTATTGTGGGATTTTCCATGTGGGTTTTTGTGTGGAACAGAAATGATTGGGTTGGTCTGGTGAACTTTATTTGTATTTCTTGGTTACGTTTATAGCTGAATGAGTTCTACTTTGTTTGGGAATTTTCATTTCTGTTCTGGGTTCTGCTTTGATTTTTCTCTAAGATGGTTGGATTATTGTTTGAGCACAGGAAAGCTGCCTTCTTTTCCTTCTTATTCGTATTCCTTATTCTTTTGAATTGATTTTGTCCAACTTATGCGCAATCACTTTTAAACTAGAGTAATTTTGTTATTTGGCTTACTCAATTGGCACTGGAAAAGAAAAACTTGGAATAAGGCTTGATTGAATTGGAGACTTAATTTGTATTAAATTCGGTTCTAGAATTTTTTGAAGTTGTTTTCTTTCCAATGTAGGTGTAGACAAATATTACTCCTTTTTAATTTGGAAAGAATTTCTGGTATGAGCTTAAGCTTTTGGTTAAAGAAAATGTTTTCTTTTTTAATTTTTGCCACTATTTCATTTGGCATCACATTGTCGAACTTCCTTCGATGCTTTAGGATAAAGAGGGAAACTTTTCCAATTTAAAGAAGTTACTTTATTAGGGGTTTAATATAATTCTAAAGGTTTCAACTTCTTGCAGATGGAAGAGGGTAAAGCGGCTGAGAGCCACTTGACGTCAGCAGTAGCTTTTGTGGAAGGTGGAATTCAGAATGCTTGTGATGATGCTTGCAGCATGTGTCTTGAAGAATTTTGTGAAAGTGATCTATCTACGGTCTGTAGAAATTATGATTCACTTTGCTTCTTGTATCTTTTTGTTGGCATTCCACTAATGTTTCATTGGGTTTTGTCTCCCAGGTGACTAACTGCAAGCATGAGTTTCATCTTCAGTGTGTTCTTGAATGGTATTCTCCTTTACTAGTTATGAAAGAGCTGTTTTGTCTCTCTACTGGGTTTTATCACTTCAGAGGTTTGGTCAGTTTACATTTTGGTGGAAAATTTGGTAGTTGGGTTAGTGTATTAAATTTGGTAATAGGGTTAGTGTATTAACGTATATTTATATAGTTTAGAGGATGTATCTAAAGACAAACGTGGAGATAGTTGTTTTAAGGGTTGATGATTTTGATTTTTTTGGAGGATGATGTAGATTGTTCTAGAGAGGGTGTAATTGACTTACAATTTAAGGTTTATATTCTCAGTGGAAATGATGAGAGCATGATAGTCAGATTAGATACAGGGTAATAGTTGGAGTCTGCATTTGGGTGATGAATGTAACATTAAGAACTAAGGTTCGTGGAAAGACTATTTAATGCCATATTCTTTTTTAAAATGTTACCATTCTGTGAGTACTAAGCTGCTAGACATTGAAATTTCTGCAAATCTGATGCATCTTGATCAATTCTAGTGACAGTTGAATATACCTAATGTATTAGATAATGAAAATTTGAAAGTGTCAAAGTCAATTCTTGTGGTCAAGCTACTATAATATGTGCCTTGGGTGAACTATGTCAATTTAAGCAAGGATTTATATTTTAATTTTGTGCCTGTAGAAGCTTAATGCGGAGTTGTATGGAATTGTTGTATAGTGAAATGGCTGTTATGAATAGAAGCTTTAGAATTTTCGATGTTACTGGTTTTCTTCTTTTATTGATGTGCAGGGAGATTAGGTGTCAAATTTGGAGTCCTTTTCCATTAGATAGTGATGATCAACTATAGAAAGATCATTCTGGTTTAATTAGAATTATTGACTTACAGTATGAAATTCTTAACTGTGGGATAGGCTTTTATTAGTTGATATGGTGCAAGTGATATACTCCTTAGGATAAGTCTAGTTATTGTACAGAAGATTCCTGCTGGCTATTTCTAAGTGGATTCGGTGTTGCTAGGCTTCTTCTATTGACTGGCTGGATAAGGAAGTGGAGTTATATTCTCAACTCTCCAATTATCTGGACAACAGATGAGGCCACATGACTTTAGGATAAGTATTAAATAAGATGACTATGTTCTAGACATTAGATCTATTAGAAAAGTTTAACATGTCATGTGTTTCTATGTTTATTTATGCATGTAATTGTGTTTATTGATGCATTTTGAGAACTATAGAGTTGTTTTGTGTGACTACATGAATTATTAATTCAAACTAAATAGGGAAGGGGAAAAGGAAGACTTAAAAATACTTGGAAAAAATATTAAAAACTTGAATTATTTAAATTTAAATAAAAATATTTATTTTAATAGAAAGCGATGACAAAATATAATCCGTATAGTCGACCCCACATAGTGGGACAAAGGCTTAATTGTTATTGTTGTTGTTGTTGTTGTTGGTCTGTGTGACCATGTCAATGTACGCTTGTTTACTGGATTTTTTAAAAGCTCTCCATCAATCTGTTTTGTTTTTTGTCACTTGACAATTTGATTCAGGAAACAGTAAACTATTGGATAAAGTGATAGCACTAATGTAGAAGTTGCTCTTTCTTTACAGGTGAACCATGAAGACTTCAATGAAGGTATCATCCAAGTTCAAGCAACGAGGAAAGCCATCTTAAATTACTATGCATAATTTCCATGTCCGTTCATTAGAATGAGTTCTAGCGAGCAGAAAGCATCTCTTTAAAGTTTAGCTGAAAAAATTCTAATTAGTTGGCTATGTGATCCCGTTGGAACTGGAAAAAGAAATAGTAGTTGTAGGATTGAATGGAAATTCAACAAAGAAAACAGAAAACACTTGTTCTTTTAGACGTTTTTTTTCTTGTAAGAACATTGGTCTTGCACTTTGTTTTGTATGTATCTAAATTTCTAATGTACAAGAAATGGAATATTGAGGGCCGCTGATATTCCTTCCTTTTGCTTGTGCATGTGATATTATGAAGAGAGTTGATTATCTCATGGTGCTTTTGTATTTTTTATGTATTTTATTTTTTGTGTAACAGGGTGCACTGGCAATCAACAGTGAACTTGGATATTTACTGAGGTGAGAGATGGTGTTAAGTTGTTTTTTGATAATCGTAAAGTTTCAAAAGCTACCTAGGTTTGGTATAAGAGGGAATGTAAATATTGCCACTGCTTTGGCTTGTAGTTCTCCAATTTCCCGTCAAAGAACGAATATGCCAGTGGTAGTTATCCGGTTAAAAATAGAGTTTTAAGGATAGGAGAAAAATGGTTCAGTTTTGTTGTGGTAGAATCACAAGGATTTTGAGATGCAATCCAAACAAGTTTTTAGTTATTGTTACTGCATCTTTTATCAGTGTACTCTCAAATTATTAAACTTTTCTTGTTATTATTTATTGTCATTCGGGTCTTACAAACTAAGGAATTTTCTAATTTGGAAGACTCAATTGCATGGTTTAAAAAAATGAGCTATTTTCATTTGCAAATATTTATCCAGGACGTCATTGGAAATTTCATTTGTGTGATTAGAATTTCATTTTATTATTTTGAATAAAAAATACCATAATTAAACATAATTATCGAAAAAAATTATATTACATTAGGCATAAAAATGCAAACTCATAAAATTAATATATTTTATTATTAATACCATAATTTATTAGTAATTATTGGATATTTATTATTTTGTAGAATATTTATTAGTAATTTAGTAATTATAGAATAAAATAAAATAAAAAATTAACTAGATTTTCATTCCTAGTTTAATCATTCCCCAGCATAAACCAACCACCATCATTGGTAATCATTTCCATTCTCCAGTACAAACCAACAACCATTATTGGTAATCATTCACATTCTCCAAGATAAACCAACCAACACAATTTTAATGAAAGACCTCACTATCATTCCTCACCACTATCATTTACATTACCTTTTTTATTCCCCCACACGAACCAGGCGCCCCCTAAAATTGATTTTAACGATTTATTATGGGAAAAAAAACCTTGGGAAGTTGGATCCACGTCAGGACAGTGTCAGCAAGTCATTAATTCTTGAAATCTGGGATGTGTTTTCTATTAGTCCCACTGGATTTTCACGTAGCTTCACTAAGCTTAAGGGGTGAAGGATAGTTTAATTTAATTTAATCTAAAAAAAAAATTAGCCAGTACAAAAATTTACGAATAAAAACATAGTTTATAAGGAGGGATCTGGGGAAAACATTATTGGAAGGAAAGTCTAGGTGGAGGTAGTTAAGATAAACGTGAAAATAATACGAGATAACTTCCAAAATCGTCACTCACATATTGGCCAATAGCCAATGAACTTTTAGTCCCTTATTTTTAAAACGGGAACAAATGGACCCCCACATTTTATGTATCTACCATTTGGTCCTCTGTCACTATTCCGTTTGTTTGTCTTTAGAACTAGTAACGGAACAGGGTCGGAAGAGTTACAGAATAATGTCGGATGACAAAAATGGTACATTCATAAAATATGATAGACTATTTATTCCTATTTTAAAAGTGATGGATTGAAAAAATCATTGGCCAATATATGAATAGCTATTTTGGGGGTTATCTCAAATAATATTGTACACGATTTAAGAGACTAACCCAAGACGTAGAGGTGTATACGATAAATGCATTTAGGGATGGCTGTGGTCTTTTTTTTTTTTTTGGGGAAAAATTGATGTTGGCCAGAACAAATTGCAAGCTTGGTTCTGAATTTGTTATTAGCGAGATGAAGAAATTGCATGCGTGGTAGTCGATTGATCCTAGTAGCTAGTTGCTTTATTAATTTTCCAAGGTTCATACGTCCCTTTCGTGTTCTTAGAGCACTCATAGCACTTTTGGATTGGCGGTAGGTGTTCACAATCACGCCACATCAAAGATAGTGGCGATGTGATGTGGTCGCCATACAACAATGGCCACGGGAGTAACCATCCACAAATCACTCCCATGGCTTGGCAATGAAATTTTTTTGTTAGGTGGGCGTTAAAGCGATGCCGTTTTGGATCAAAAATTTGTAAAACGACGTCATTTTGGTCAGTGTGTTGGCGGTTCGCGCTGACAGGCGCGTTAGCTCGTCAACATTTTTTTTCTCAAAAAGGACTCGAAAAATGATGCCAGGATGCCAAACGGCATCGTTTCATTTAAATAAATAATAAAAACAGCACCGTGCGTGAGCGCTCAAGCACGTGTACTGCCTGTTGAAAACCATTATATGGTTTGCAACACGAATTTTTGCCTTTTAAAAAAAATTATTAATGGACAGAAAATATTTTTCTCTATAAATTGACATGCATTTTGTCTATTTTGAGTGCAAAATCGATATCCTTATCTCCCAAACTCTCTCAAAATCTCTCATTTTTCAAAAATGAATTCTTCAAGAAATGTTGGAAACAATGCATTTCGTCCCAATAACCCTTCAAATTCGTGTGATTATCCACCACTTGGAACCCAATTTTCTCAAGGTTTATATTAATCACCATATAATTTAGGTCCATTTGGTCCTAATACTCAAAATCCAACTCATTTTTACCTAATTTTCCCAGAATCTGCAATGTTTCAATCTCAGGATTTCAACACCACATGATATCTACTTTCATGCCTCAACAACTCCATTATCAAGGTCAAGTGACAATGAAGATGCCTCCAAAACAATGTTGATTTTTTGAACCAAATGTCAACCTATCGATTCGCACTTGCAAAGCAGGAAAATGTTTTGGTCATTTATTAAAGACACGGCTCGATTTAGTATACATTAACACCACAACCAATCCATAAATAGGTATACCTCAAAAGAGTTCTACGATGTGAAAGAATGTACTATCACAATATAGATCCGCTCGAAAACAATACGAACATCAATCCTAAACTTGGCTCGGGTTAGATCTCGATAAAAGAGAATTGCTGCATCGTGTCAAAATGGGTTGAAATTTTGTAGAGGCTCAAAGGGAAAAGAAGCGAAATGAGCGATCAAGATGTGATCCAAAACGACCGACCATATGAGAGCATTCAAGTAAGGGTTCAAAGTTTCAATTTATAGAGCATTGGAAGTTGTTGGGGGGTTTATCCCAAGTGGGAATCCATCATTGAAGTTCATGTTCTTATTTCGAGTGTACCATGTGATGATTCAAACACCCCTAAAACACCAAACGCCACTAGTAATGAGAAGAGATCACGCACAAATAATGATTTTTCAACCTATCATCTCCAATTAGCAAAGATGTTTACATTAATTTAAAACACACTACTACTGGTTCTATAAAACACCCAATGGGTGTGAAAAGGGCTAAAAATAAAAGAAAATAGAAGGTTGGCCAACAATCATTTTCGCAAAATCCTCAAGTTGTACGATGAGCATGGCCATGCAAGAGAAGATGAATATTGAAAGAGAGAAGATTGTTTTGGAGAGAGAAAAAATGGAAGCGGATAGAATTGCTCGAAAGAGAAGAAACATGATCAAAGTTTCAAGTTTGGCTTACTTTTGCAAATCGTAGAGAAGAAAACTTATCAGACCCTGAAAAAAAAATGTTTCATAAGTTTAATGAATTTTTAGGGATGTAGTAGTAATTTGTTTATTATGTTTTAGTGTTGAATGTTTAATTTTTAAGCATTTTATTTTCATGTTTTAAATGTATTATTAAATTTTAATTTTAATGTAATGAAAAATATTTTCCATTAATTATTTTTAAATATTTGATGTATAATAATTAAAATTATAAATTGTATTACTAATATAAAAAAATTGATAATGGCTGTATGAATAGTAAAGATCAGGTCTATGAGCGTGAGTTATATTTTGATAATAATTGCGTGAATAATAAAAACCAAGCCATGAGTTGATGTGATATTGATGTGGCGTGGGCATAAGTGTTCCATGGCCATGGGCTGCTGTTGAGGCGGGCCTGGTGTCAGCCCAAGGGCCTCTGATGGATGCTGTGAGAGAGGCACAGTTGGGCATTGACCTGCTTGATGTGATCACAGTAGATGCCAAGGGTTTGCCACTTCAACCAGATGGACTTCACCTCAATACAGTGGCCCAAGTTCGCCTTGGAGAAATGATGGCTGATGCTTTCCTTACATTCAAGCCCAATGATTCCTAGTTGGACCTCCGCACTTACCCACACCTGTGGACTCTAAACCTATCCAAGCTTCGCACTGATGCAAATTCTCCAGTTTTTGAAAGGAGCCGGATACAAATTCTTTTTATTCTGCACAAACAAGAATTAGTGTGTAATTATAACAGTCCACAAAGTCACAAATTTGAAAATCATGCTTCTTCGTGTATTTTTTTTCTTGGTATCGTATATTTTGCATCGAGAGCTTACTTGCAAGTAGTGTTTTTAAACTTATTAGAATTCAAATCTAAAATTCTAAGGGTCTGGTTTGGACAAGCAATTTGTGTTTACAAATAAGTAAATTCTTATATAAAAATAAACTGTCCAAACACATTTTTATTTCAAATTTTAAAATTCAAATTTTCCACTCAAATTCCTCTCACATAATTTTAAAAAATTCTCTTATTTTTACACTCCAAAATACTTTTCTATCAAAAATATCTACCAAAATTTTCAAACATTCCAATACAACTTTTTCCAAATACATCATACTCCAAACAAACCCTAAGAATTAGACTGTTTGCTTATTTATAGTGATTTTTATAGTAATTGAAGTAACAAATATGAAAAGATAAAATTATCTCTTATTAATTTGTATTTTTAAGGAAAATAATTAGTGAATTTTGCCTTTTATACTTATCACTATAAAAAGTTACCGTAATTAGTCACTAAAAATATCATTACTCGTAATACCTAAATTAGGTTCAACAACTGATGAGACAATTTGACTTATATCTAGTATGAACTTTGGAGAATTAAGACAACTTTTATCTCATACAAAAGGTTAAAAAGAACACACTTATAATGTACTTGCTTCTCCTTAATACAAAAGATCAAAATGAATGTACTTTTGATGTACTTATTGTCGTGAACGTTAAAACCTTACCACTGAGAAGTCTGGGCACTTGTAGAGCATTGAGCAGCATTTGCAATTGCAATTGCAAGCTGAAATTCACTTTCAAAGCTCCTTAGGACCCAAAAGAGAACCAAACTTTAACTGATCTCCTATCTATCATACGTTACAAGTATTGTTTAAGAAAATTCCTGTAACAAATGTCTGCAGCAGCGGCCATTTCAGAAACTAGAACTCCTTGCCATGCTACTACGTGTTAAGACATTTTGTTGTCTTCTTCATGCGTCGCCAATGGAAATATGCCAGCACGGTAAGACGTGCCATGTAACTAGCCCGTCCACAACATGAAATTATTTTCTTTTGTCTTTGAGATAAGTCACGAAATCCATCATGGTCATGCTATTTACGGCAAGTCATAGACCAAAAAATATCTTCACTATTTAGATTTTAAAAAAAAAAACTCTTGATACATAGGCAAAATAAGAGACTAGAAACTGCGTTCATTCTTCAAAGGGCTTGAAAATGGATACTTCGAAGGCATGAAAGTTTGAAACAACTTCTTCTACTTCAGTCGTTGCTATTATTGATAATTGTATCTGGATTTGATCGATTGTGCGTATTGTGATTTTTTTACAGGAACTGAAAGAGTAAATGAAGAAGGTGCTACTGAAATTAAGGTGGACACTGTTGCTTACAGGTCACCTCCCGGAACCGATGATCAACCACCCAAGAAAGAAAACGTGGAGGTAACCCATCTCACCCGCACCGATGATAAGCCAGAGGGGAGTCATGGCTGAGGCCGCTGCTAAAGTCGCTGATAAAATCCAGTCAGCTAAGGAAAAACTTTCTACCACGGACACCACTAACGACAAAAACAAGTGAAATTGAAACTGGACTTTTTATTATGTATGTGCAAGATAACCATTTCAGATTATTTCTGGTGATTCTGCATGTTATTCATCCTTCTTTTTAGTACAATTCTTTCCTCCGTTCAAATCATTTTAGGTTTGCTTTTTCTGGGTTTGAATGTAATACACACGCTGTGAGTATAGTGCCTGTGCCAGATGTTGTGCGGTTAGTTTGTGGCGTAAAAGCAGCATAAGGCAAGTAGTATTTCTGAGCCACCTAGACAATAATTAATATAGAGTTCAAAGTCTACTTGTTTACAACTCTGACTGGCACAACTACTGCAAATTGTCCTCCTAATTAATACACAATTGCAACAATCAGTGCAAATTGCCGTTACCAATTCAATAATGGCACAGTATTTATTAAGCTAAGACATCCAGAACAATCACAGCAAGTGATCTACCAATCAAACACGTTAACATAACAAACATCTCATCTCTCTATTCCCATATGCCAACTTCCATGAAACCATCTTCAGTGGCACATCCCCTGAACATTCCCACGCAGTTAAACCCGTATGCCACCTCGCCATTTTTGGACACGGCTATCAGCCCAGCCATCCCTTGATCCAGCCTCTTGTTGATCACGTAATCCACCGCCTCTTGAAGGCTGAGGTTCTTGTACTCCATCAGAGCCGCCACATCACGAGCAAGGGTCCCCCTTATGATGGCCTCACCTTCGCCAGTGCAGGACACCCCACATAGATCACAGGCATAGGTCCCAGCACCAATGAGTGGCGAATCTCCGATGCGACCACTCATTTTGTTCATGAGTCCCCCGGTTGAGGTGGCTGCTGCACACCTGCCCTCGGAGTCCACCACCACGCAGCCCACAGTCTCCGGGGCGTAAACGCTGATTGGGAGTCCATTCATCGTAATTGGGCTCTCGACAGAAGCACCGCATGACTCCAGTCCAACCATGGGAATCCTATAGTCATACTGTCACCACAATCCAACCATTCACGTTAGTTTAATTCTGTGAAATTTCAATTAATCACGCCAAATTCATATAAAAATAAAGGGAAACAAATACCAAGATGGTTTTGCTTCTTTGGCCAATTTCAACATGCCCACATTGTCTTCGGTGATGAAATATTCATTACCCACCATCTCTACTCCCTGAAAAATACCCACTTTATTACATACTAATAAACAACAAGAACCAACCAAAATTACTAGAGTCCGGCAAGAGCACAAAACGTTGTCATCCTTAACCTTAATGTTATGAACAACTAGATATTAAGGTAGGAAACATCTAGAATTGTATTGGGATCATATTTAAAAAATTTGTATAGAGAGAAAGGAATGGGACATTAGAGAGAATCAGTAGGGTTTTTGGAGGTAATTTATAATGTAGTTTTGTAGCATTCAACCTGTTGTTTTGCAAATTCTTCAGCGCCAGAGAAGGCGAGATAGGAATGAGGAGACTTGTCCATAACAAGGCGGGCAAGAGAGATGGGATTCTTGACGGTGGTGATGCCGGAAACGGCACCGCAACGCCTTCCGGGTCCATCCATAATGCTTGCCTCCATTTCCACCGTTCCTTTATCAGTAAGCGCAGATCCACGACCAGAATTGAAGAACGGATCAGTTTCCAATTCTCTCACCTGCACAACCGCACGAATATGCATATCAAAATCCCTCCACGGCCACAAAAAAACGCCCATTATGATGTCAACCCACCAAAAATAAATAAAAATAATAACAATTCTCCGCCTCAACAAAATCAATAACAAATGAACAAATTCCCAACTTTCATCACCGTATTTCGCCACCCAAATTCATACATTCATATAACGCCTTGAATTTCTCAAACAAAACACGTTATCAAATTGCATTAAAGAGCTTTAATACTTCAATGTCATTAAAAACGTAAAACAAAAAACCATCACAGATAACTTAATTTGAATTGTCTTGGATTTAATAAAATCACAGAAACAAAAAGGAAAACGACGAGAACAGGGGTGGGTGCAGGGAGAGATTCCGTACGACGAGTTCAACAACATCGGTGGCAGGGAGAGAGGAGCTAAGGGCGGAAATGCCAAGATTAAGACACCGAGTGAGGAGTTTTCCCCCTTGTTCTTGGCGTTCGGGTGGGAGGTTGGGATCCACACCAGCGCCGCCATGCCCCGCGATAGCCCACCTGCCCATAACTCCTCTTGCCTTTGCTCTCTCCTCGTCTTTCTTTCCTATGTATTATTCTGAATGTGAATTCCTTCTAAACACTACGAAAGTATTTATAATAGACACACAAAAACGCAATTAATGAATACCGCGCACGCACTCACAAAGTGGACGCCTGTCACCCCTCCCTTTGGATTTACAGGCGATTCCGGGGTTGAAAACCACCAACTGTACATCAAACTAAAAATAAATAAATAAATAAAAGTTCCAAAAAAATTCCCTTCCCAACTAAAATTTTTAATTATTTTTATTAATAATATAATATATACTTATAATTAAAATATATAAATAAAAATATAAAATTATATATTTAATTAGTATATTAAATAATTAATAAAAAATTATATCTAAATCGATGTGATTTTTTTTTGGAATGAAAGAGTATAATTCAAAATAAAATTTGATTTGTGAGAGTACTGAAATTGCTCACGTGCACGTGTAATTGACTAAGCAGGAGGCATTAATAAACGGAATTTGTCCTGACTAATCGTGTTTGTCACATTTATACAAAATTGAGATTTTTTGGGTTACTAAATGGAGCATGTTAGTGTTCAGGTGCTTTTAATGAAAGTTGAGGAACAATAAATTGATATGACCTGGTCACTCGTTACTTGTCTTTAAGGTTTGTTCTGTTTCTCATGTTGATTGTAATACATTGAAGAGTAATTTAATTTTGAAGTTAGTTATCATATATATGGTGTAAGGATGACCAGGACATTGATTAATTAGATTAATAAGTTCTCAAATTAATTTGGAATTAGCAATTATTGATGTTAAGGATGAAGAAAATATTCGATACATCAGTACCGCATGGAATGCTGCTGTAGTGAGATACAATTAGAAAAAATTATATATATTCATTTTATCATTATTTATACAACTCAAGACGACAAGTAGAAAACTATAACGAGAAATCCTTATTTATATCACATAAGGTGGTATAAAAATATTACATACATTTGTGATATCATTATTGCACTAAAGATAATAATAGAATAATTTTAGTGTTGTATCATATTAATTGTTACTCAACCTCTCCTATTAGCCCAAATGCTTACTAGTTCGACTAAATATTGAGAATAATAAAGCCCCCTAATCAATGCAATATCTTTACCATGAGAAAATGCTATATAATATTATTTGGTATAATAACTGTATCTAATATCCTCTCGTTCATGGATACTATCCCAAAATTTCAAAGCTAGCTTTTACTAGTGAGAAAAAGGGAAAAAAAACTCTTTTTTTATTTTATTTTTTTAAAAAAACAAGGACCATTCTTATATTGGGAACAAAAGAGTAACATTTTCATAAATACAAGAAAAGTTTCAAATTAAAAAAAGTGAAATTTAGGAATATATACATATATAAATAATGAAAATATTTTATTTAATTTTAAGATAGATGTATTGCATTAGAATTCAAAAACGTTGTCCTATAAAATAAGTGTGGACAACACAAGAAGAGCAGAAAAAGCAGACATCAGACATGGACGGGGAGCTGGGCCGGTGGTCCTCCGATGCATGAACGAACAAAAGCGTCCAAGATTCATGGAATCAACGAGCTGGCGGCTCAAAGGAGAGGCCTGGTGGGTGCCCACCCCGTGACTTTGGCTCTCGAGAAATTTCTTAGTATATTAATTGCGCTTTCGTATGTTCTCCTGTTTTGTTACGCTCATTTCTGGGGAAATAAATTTGTTAAAGATTATGGGGAACGATAAGGCTGGTGATTGGTTGGATTTGCTTAGGTTGATGACTAAGATGCGACGATGCTCTGAGATTAGGATGGAATTTTAGTAAGATCCTCTTAATTTCTATGTCTAAACTACGTATTTAATCCTCGTCTCTAATTTTGAATGATAATTTTATTTATATATATATATATATATTTTGTTCTGAGAAAAATAAAGTTTTAAAAGTAAATTTTGTTGGGAAAGAATAAAGTATTGAATATTATTTTACCTGTGAGGGAAAATTATATTGGTAGTAAAAAGACAACTAACCAACATGAGTTTTGAAGATTGCATGTAATTAATCAATACCTCTGTTGAGAGTTAGTTGGCTTTGTTAAGACTCTCGATTTGGAAGATTTGATGAACTAATTATGGAATGACATGGGTTCAAAATGCTTGGATTGATAATTAAGATGGAATAAATTTGTACCCGATTTTCTGTTACGTTATATATTACATGTTGTAATAAATTAGTGTAATTATTATAATTTATGTTAATATTACGTACTTTAATAAATTAATATATATATATTATCGATATTTATTTTTGCTATAGTTAATTTTGATATTGAGTTTTATATTTTTTGTATTAAATTAATATTTTAATAAAAATTTATACTTTTTTTAATGCTAAAATTGAAAATAACTATAATCTAATAACAAAAAAAAAATTCTTAATATTAAAATTTATTAGAATAGCATAAATTATAAAATTTATATGAACTTATTACACAAAAGTGTAAGTAGAAATCTATTGTGGAACAAATTTATGTCTTAATGTACTTCAGATAGGCTTATCATTTGCTCTTTGATACCTTTGATTTCGTAAATGGTTCAATTAAACTAGAAAACATTAAAATTGATTTTAGCTATTTATTAGGGGAAAAAAACAAGCCTTGGGAAGTTGGATCCACGTCAGGACAGTGTCAGCAAGTCATTATTCTCGAAAACTGCGAGGAGTTTTCAATTAGTCCCACCGAATTTTCACGAAGTTTCATTAAGCTTAGGGGGTGGGAGGATCGTTTAATTTAATTTAATTTAATCTAAAGAAAAAATTAGGAAGTACAACATTTCACGAATACAACATAGTTTATGAGGTGGGATCTGGGGAAAACATTATTAGAAGGAAAGTCTAGGTGGAGGTAGTTGAGATAAACATGAAAATAATATGGTACACGAGATGTAAGAGATCAACACAAGACGTAGAGTTGTATACGATAAATGCATTAAGGGATGGCAGTGATAATTTTTTTTTTGGAAAAATTGATGTTGCCCAGAAGAAAAAATTGCAAGCTTGGCTGCTGAATTGGTATTGGCGATAAGAAGAAATTGCCGGCGTGGTAGTTGATTGATCCCAGCTGTTAGTAGCTTCATTAATCTTCCAAGGTTCGTATGTCCCTTCCAGGTTCCTAGGGACATTTGCTGTTTCCAACTAATTTGAAAGAAAACAAAAACTCCCCCAATTCCCAAAAAAAAAAAAAAAAAAAACTCTAAATTAAATACAAATTATTATTTTTGAAAAAAAATTGTATTTAATATAGAGTTTAATTTAAACAGAAAAAGAGTAAATAGCACCGTAAGTGATTCGACCACATCACTTCCAATGATATCTGGAGAGATTTATGCCAATTAGGTTATTGTTGCTACTGCTTTTATTAAATTTGAAATTGATCAAATAACAGTTCGGTAAGAAAATAATGGTTGAAAATGACCCCCTAATACTCTGTAAGTTGAGAAGCAAAAGAAAAAATTTTTCCGAAAAAAGTTTGGGTCTGAATAATTAGTTGATGAAGTAATAACTTACCAAAATGATGATCGGTTGAAGTTGATCACATACCTGCTATCGGCCATTCAACAATAAGAATACCATATTATGAGAGCATATCATGAGGTTAGTTCTAATTTGGAACAAACCACTTAGGGCCTGTTTGAACAACATATTTTCATTTACAAATAAATAAATTTTAAAATAAAAATAAATTATCCAAATATATTTTTATTTCAAAATTTAAAATTTAAATTTTTCTACTCAAATCTCTCAAACATAATTTTAAAAATTATTTTTCCCTCTAAAATACTTTTTCTATCAATAAATACCTATCAAAATTTTTACACATTTCAATATAATTTTTTTTATTTATAAATAAAAATATCTTATCTAAACATACCCTTAAAAATTTTAGTATTTTATTGAACAAAAAGCATTACATCAATTTTGTCACCATTAAATATGGTTGATGAATATGAATCAGTATAACACGTGGTTTTCATCAGAATTGTCTAATTATTGAACAACAAACAATAAAAAGTGGCATTAGTAATGAAAAAAGTCCATTTCCCCTTTTGATTCCACAAACCTCACATGCACAAGTTAGACGAAAAGTCAGAATCTACCGTCTCAAAGAGGAAGAGGACACGGACTGGGACTGCTCATTCATCCATGCGTAACTGTTGTTTGGAAAACGAGTCCTGTCGATCCTTAAAACCGGTATTGCATGCAACGACAAGAGTAGTTTTGCGTGGTCTGAAAAAAAGGCCCAAAAGTGTGTGACTGTGGGGGCGTTTTCACGCATTAATTAAACCCGTCCCTAAAATTGTGGGTGGATGGAATCTTCAAGATACCAAAAGATTTTCCCAACCTTGATTAGGACTACTACTTATAATTAATGCCACTTCACTAGATTCGAATCGCATCCACTGCACATGCCCATCCTCGTCTTCAGAAAAGTTTTTGGAAGTATATACAAGTAGTGGTACCCAAACAAATATTTTATACATTTAATATATTTTTATTTTTAATATAATAAATTAATTACGTAAATTTTATTTTTATTTTCATCTTTTATATGTAATTATGGCTTCTTTTTTTTTTTAAGTAACACGTTAATTATATAATTTTTTTATTACTTTTTTTAATTATTTCTGAATGCAAGATTCCTGTGTAGTTAAATGGAATAATGAAATATTTTCTTAGAGATACCATTCTTTTTTCCCATTTGATTTGAAGGATTCCCAACATTTTGTCCCTTTCATCGTTGTTTAATCAATCAACATGTCTATTTTGATGATAGATTCTTTCCTTTTCCATTTTTTTTCTACTTTATTTATGGTATGTTACTCTTACTCATGTTACAAACGGTCAAACTCAATTGTAGTAGTCAAAGAAATGTAACAATTCTTGGCCTTATATAAGAATCAAACTTGAATCTTCCCACTTGTACCCTGTGATTCTTGACCAAGAGATAGCTAGATAGAACCCAAAGGAGTTAAAAAAACAATTGTAACATCATTACTACTTTTACTACCTTTGTGTAAACACTTTTTAAAATAACTTTTTTACATTATTAAAATAATTTTTATTTTACAAAACGTAAAAATATATTTTAAAATATAATCTATATCTATACACGATCTGATCTAAAGGAGTTCCAAGGTGCCAAAGTGTTTCTCTAATTTTAGAGTCTCCAAAATTATTTATGAAATTAAAATAGTGCCCAGCAAAACATCACCAAAACAACTATACAAAAGTTTTCTCTTGGGGAAATAAAAGAAAAATTAAAAGCTATTTTTAAAAAAGCATAAAACCACCAAACAGGTTGGTAAGCAAAAGTAACCAGATTGTTGCATCAATAATAATAGTACCTCATTAATCAAATTCAATTTCTCTAGTCAAATTTAAAAGAGAGACTCCCACCATTTGTCCCCCATGTTGTATATTTTTATAAGTCGTGATCTTGCACAATGCCTATGATACGACGGAAAAAGTTTATTCCGCATTATTGCTAGCATTATATCTAATGCGCATCTTATAGTGTTTACGTCCAAAATTTACCAAACACCATTGTCATTATCCCCGTACTATCTAATATGATTAATGATTGATATTGGTACCATCCCCGTGTATATAAATATCTACATTAAACCTTTTTAATGCCTACTAAAAATTTCCATTATATGAGTATACTTTCTGCGCCTCTGGATTACGACGGTTAAACTATGTTTAGAGAGTAATTCTTTCGAGAAATTTATAACTTGAAAATATAAAAATTTTGATGGAAGTTTTTAATAAGAAATGGTGTGTTACTTGATATTTGAAACTTTAATGAAAAGATTTTTGCTCTTGGGTTTGGAAAAGTGCAGATTTTTCAAAAAGCCATTTGGAAAAGTGTGGATTTTTGCTTACGTATGTCATGTTATGATAATGACCCAATTTAGTATATAATAAGTGAGATAGAATACGAACTTTTTGAAGAAAATTTTTTTTTCTTAAAATTATAAGAAAACAATTCTATTGAGAGTTTTAGGATTTGTTTAGTTTGTATTTTAAAATTTATTTTTGTTTTAAACACGTTTTATAATAGATTTTATATTTTATAATTATCAGTATTAAAATATATTTTTAAATTATAAAATACGTTTTAAAATATTATTCATGAGTGTTCTCAAATTTTTACATTTGAATTTGGAAATAATTTTTTTATAAAAAGAAAGAAACTATTTGAATCTTTTACTTTTTCTGGAAAAACAAATACGGATTCAAGCGTAGCCTTATAAAATGGAAGAGCCAACCAACCCCACTATTCCGACAAAAGACAAGTTGAGCCGAACAGGTTAAAGCCTCAAAACCACACGATCAGGTGTTAAAAACAAAGGGCCAAAAGGGACCAACGGTCTGGGAGTGGGAATCAGTAAAGATTCCAGATCTTTTTTAAGAAGTGTTGACTACTGGGAACGTGCGTAAGGAGCCGTAACCCGCATCATAACTTTCCGTAATTTGTAAGATTTTCTGCACTCAGTGGGTTTCCCGGTGGCATCCCACCCACATGTCGTCGGCTGAGGATTCATTTAGCCTTTCAGGAGTTTCACCTAACAACCGCAACAAAGTCTATTACTCTCTTTTCTCTTTAATATCAGAAAAAAAATTACATATGTTTTTTTCCTACGATGAGATACTGTTTTTAATTCATTTCATTTCATCAGATCTTGATGTGATATCATATATCGTTTCAATTCATCTCATTTCATTAAATTAAATTTGGCATGTGATGTGATACTGATTTTCAAGGATCAATCAAATATAAATAGTTTTAACGATTTCATTGTTGAATGAATCATAAAATCCAATAAAATAAAAAAATACTTTATAATTTTAATACTATTAATATTTCCTCCGTTGCTATTTATTTGTAGCCTTTTAAGAAATCAACTTTTTGATAAAAAGTGTAATTATTATTCCTTGATAAAATATAATTTTAATCCTTTAATTCAAAATGGTCTTTTAGTGATTTGTGCTAACAACTAACCTTCTTCTCCTCCTTTTATTCTTTTCCATTTTCCTAAATAGTAGCCAATGCATGACAAGTTATGTTGGGTAAATTCCTGAAAGAAAAAATATAAAATTCCAATCAATTTTCAAACTACACATCATTTTCCATATTTACGATGGAATATCATCCATTTTTTCATGTTTATTGTATTTTTATTTATATTTTTAGTTTAGTAAATTTATAAGTATTTCAGTTCATATTGAGTTTTAACTTACATATTAATATTCATTCTTTCTTTTTTTGTATTTTCTTCTCTCGACAAATTTGCAATAAGTCAAAGACGGTCTTAACAGTTTTCAAAATCATAGATCTTGTTTGCTAAGTTTGTCAAACCTTGAAAGAGGGAGATAATTGTAATTAGATAAATACAAGATACTTAAACACTAGTTTTTCCAGATTACAAAGGTCTGTTGAGTAATTTTGTAAAATCTCAATCGGAGTAGATGTAATTTATCTAACATTGTTAAATAAAATACGAAGATAATTCATTTCAGGAAATAAGATTTAGTCGTTTGTTTTATTTTATTTTCTGGAATTAATAGTAGATGCCTTTTGTTTGAAAATAATTACGATGGTAATAATACATGGGCCTTAAGTCCGGTTCCCAATTTTACAAGGGCTGGATTTTATATTGTTACTTCTGTCATGCTTTTATGCTCAAAATGACTTGGCTAAATTTATGTAGCCTTAATTCTCACTTTGCAGACGGCATCGTTTCATTTTCTAATGTCACAGCACCTTCACTTTAAATTTGATTCACAACAAGCCAAAACCAATGTAGGCCCAACCCATATCTGCTGAAGTTCGAGGCCAAGTAATCAATATTCAATATCTATCCGAATCTCCCGGCTTAGTTATTGCTTAAAGATTATAAAAGCCACCCATCATCAAATTTCCACAAAAAGAAAACCCAAAGTCTGTTAAAATGAACAACTAGTTTTTGCTTAGTTTAGAATTATATATATCCAATTAGGAATTCAATAATTAGATTCGTCTCTTTGCTTTCTTTCTTCTTTCTTTCTTTCTTTTCCATGGCCCAACTAATTATTGGGACAATGGATGAAAAGAAAAGGGATCGAAATCCTCCCTTTGGTTCACAAAGTTTTTAGAAGGGAGTGAGCGAGGAGGTGTAAAGGGGATCAGAACCCCTCCTCTAACTCAGGCTTTCACTGGGGTAATAGCAGACCGCCACAAATAAAACCACCTCTTTTACTCCTAATTTTTACTAAGATATTCTAGGACCACAATTCATAATAGAATGAAACTTGTGAGATGGCTATCTACACCAAGTAAATCCTATGGAAGCAAGTTATAACCCCTCGTTTCCACAGCTAATTTTTGCTTATCAAGTTGGTACTTAGGTTTGGATAAAGCTAAACATAGACAACCAGCAACATCAGAGCCTTGGCCCAAGGGATTAGTTTGCTTGAATTTAGCGCAAGAGATTGTTGGTCAGGAGGACAATCCCGACAATGGGCATATTTCTCGTCCTTGGACTGCCTATAAATTTGTCTGGTCCACTTTACTCTGCCTTTTGTATGAGACATTTTAAGGCCTAAAACATAAACCAGTGTGTGTGTGACTTCAAGTCCTCACCGCTTGATCCTAGACAAGCAACTCACTGCCCTCTGCCAGATCAGCAACAGGCCCATCCATCCCTGCCAGGACCATTTCAAATTTTGCTTAGTTTGCATGTTATTTTTCTTTATCAGTTGTAGCGAATAAAGTCTGTCTTAATTAGATAAATACAAGATACTTCACTTGCTAGTTTTTCCAGATTACAAGGTCTGTTGAGTAATTTGTAAAATCTCAATGGGAGTGAATGTAATTTGTCTAACATAGTTGTAAAATAAATACGAAGATAATTCATTTCAGGAAATAATTTAGTAGTTTGTTTTATTTTATTTTCTGGAATTGTGGGTAGATTTGCCTTTGTTTGGAAAATAATTACGATGGGCCACTACATGGGCCTTAAGTTCGGTTCCCAATTTTGCAAGGGCCGGTTTTTATATTGTTACTTCTGTCATGCTTTTATGCTCAAAATGACATGGCTAAATTTTGCAGCCCTTCCTTCTACTTTAGCAGACGGCATCGTTTCATTTCTAGGTCATTACACCTTCACTTTAAATTTGATTCGCAACAAGCCAAAAACCAATGTGAGCCCAACCTATATCTGCTGAAGTTCGAGGGCAAGTAATCAATATTCAATATCTATCCGAAGCTCCTGGCTAGTTATTATTAAAGATTATAAAAGCCCACCATCATCAAATTTCCACAAAAAGAAAACCCAAAGTTTGTTAAAATGAACAACTAGTTTTTTGCTTGGTTTGTAATTATATATATCCAATTAGAATTCAATAATTAGTTACGTCTCTCTCTTTCTTTCTTTCTTTCTTTTCCCATGACCCAACTAATTAATGAGACGTGGATGAAAAGAAAAGGGATCGAAATCCTCCCTTTGGTTCAAAGTTTTAGAAGGAGTGAACGAGAGGTAAAGGAATCGAACCTCCTCTAACTCAAACTTTCACTTGGTGGTAACGAACCGCCACAATAAAACCACCTCTTTTACTCCTAATTTTTACTAAGATATTCTAGGACCACAATTCATAATAGAATGAAACTTGTAGATATTATCTACCTTAAGTAAATCCTATTGGAAACAAGATTATAACCCCTCGTTCCACAACCTAATTTTTATCCAAATTGGTACTTAGGTTTGGATAAAACTAAACGCAAACAACCAACCAACATCCAAACCTAGTTAAGGGATGGTTGCTTGAATTTGGCGCCAAAGAATTGTTGGTCCGGGAGGACAATCTGACAATGGGCCATATTTCTCGTCCTTGAGACTGCCTATAAATTTGTCAGGTCCCTTTTACTCTGCCTTTTGTATAGAGACATTTAAGGCCTAAAAGCCATAAACCAGTGTGTGTGTGTATGACACGAGTCCCTCTCTACACCGCTTGATCCCTGAGCAAACAACTCACTGCCCTCTGCGAATCCAACAACAGGCCCATCCATCCCTCTTTCAGGACCATTTCAAATTTTGTAGTTGCATATTTATTTTCTTTGTCAGTTGGCGAATAAAATCTGTCTACAACCCAAATTTTTTTCCCTATACCAATTTTTGATCTGTAAGTATGATTTTCACCACATATATTTTATGTTTATTTTATTTTATCAATATATATGGTTTTCAATTATTTGTTTCTTAAATTCTGAACTCCAATTCCATAATCTTTTCATATACTTTCTTTGTTTAAAAAAAAAGTTCCTTTTAATTTAATATAATATATATTTTTAAAACTCTAAGTTACAAAACACTAAACTTATCATTAAATATATTATTTTTATATTTTTATTATTAGTTTTTAATTTATGTCATATATTATTATTATTATTATTAAGAGTAATATAAAATTTTCATACGAAAATATACTCTTTTTTCTCCATGCATGATATGGATTTGACATCCTTAGATTTTCAAATTGGAGTTTAGTTTTTGACACTTCTTTGAAACATGTTCATCAGTTTATTTTTTTATAAATTATTTATCATCTAATTTTTTCCAAATTAATTCAATCTTTCTTGTAAAAGTTCGAACGTAGGACAAATATTCCCTTAACGAGAATCCATAACTTTCGGACGGCTGTAGACAGGACCATCTGTACCTTCAAGCTTGTGTTGCTTTGGAAGAAATGATCAAAGACCACGCTTCATCTCTTCAGTCTTCATCACATAGTAATTAGATTCACCCAGAGAAAGTCCCACAAGAATTGTGGAAATCAAACATACACAACTAAATGCATATGTACATACATATAGAGAGAGGCCTATCTTCAACTGGCAAATACCTTGAATGTTTTCTTTGGCATTACCTGAGATTGTGACACCTCATAATCCCTCCAACGTAAAGACAACCCTAAACCATTGGATACTCTCTCATGTTTTCTCCTCCCTACACAAATTCTTCTTCTTCTTCTTCTTCTTTTTTTTCTGGGCGGGGGGAGGAGGGGGAGAAGTAGCTCATTTAATTTAAATCCCTTGTAGGGGAAAGAAAATGAAGTTTTCTGGTCCTTACACAATTATTCCAATCACGTACCCAATGTGCATTTCAAGTTGGCTGTTCATGCAAAGTCTAGTTCCAATCATATCATATTCTTTCGATATACGAATGGGCCCAAACGTTAATTCTTTGAAGAAAATATATTGCCATTGATACAGAGGAATAGATCTTGATCTTCAATGATAATGACTTTTCATTTTTCTATGTATATTATGTAGGAAGAAATTCAGACCCTTTTCCTTGTTTTGTGATAAAGTTGTCTTATTTTTCCTACTTTCTTCGTGAATGACTTGATTGACATAACCTGTGGTACAAATGTCGAATGTTTAATGGGACTTAACACAGTATAAATTACCTATAAACTGGTTAATTAAAGTATTCGCGCAAGTAATCCACCTGATTAATATACTTGCATGTCACATATAAAATACAGACACTAATCCGACAAGAGTGGTTGTCACCAGGGTTAAGATCATTGATTTGGTTGGGGTTTGGTGTAGGTTTTTGATATTATTGATTTAGTTATAATGATTGGTTTCTCTAATTTCAATTATATACTTTCTACCATTCTTTTTTTATTTAAATGAAAAGACTACACTTTGATGTAATTATAACTTTTATTAATTACTAATTAAAACATATTTAATGCACTACTAAATTCATAATTTTTCATGTTTATCTCCGCTTTTTAATTGTGAGTATATATAATTTGGTTTAAAAGTAAGAATATTTTAAAATTTTAACTTAAAAATTATTTTTTCAAGACATAAGATGTATGACTATTTTTATATTGTATTTCAAAATACATTTTTACACGTTTTAAAACAACTTTTTGATTCTCAATGCACCTTTAGTCTTACAACTCCTATCTTTTGAAACATAATTAGTGAAAAATTTCTCTTTCCTCTCCTTAACTGTACATTCTGAAACTAAATAAGAACAAACCTTAACTAGGTACCTCATCAATTAGTTGGGTAGTAATATTATGGTTCATTCATTAATTTTTACAAACAAAATTTGCATTATTTTTCTCTTCATAATTTGGGTACGTACGTGAGACTTAATGAGCACCACCATTAAGTCGTATGATGGCAAGAATAATTTCGAAGATAGGAGATCCAAAGCCAAGGGCTCATGTGCATTCCTGCTTGTCGATGGTAGAGCTATGGGGCCGCCAAGTTTGAGAAAATTCAGAATAGTTTGTTTGTTACACAGCTTATGATATTAATGATGAGCAAACTCAACCATTTTTTTCCTTGTTTCTACACTAGACCCGATTTTCAGAGTTTAATGTCTGGTGGTACAAAAGAAGTGCTTCGTCCTTCCACCCAACATGTGCACTAGTCTGCTATCTATATAGTCTTCCTTTTCATCAATCTTGAGGACATTAATTGAGGGCTTTGCACACAACTATTTCCTCTAATTCACATTATTTCTGGATCAGTTTTGACCTTTTCAGTTCCCATCACATGGAGATGGAGAAACCAATAGCAACCAAGAATAAGAAAATGTAAAAAGAGATTTATTTGGTGAAGTTGATCCGAGAAAATGAATAATGAGTTTGTATGAACATCATTTAAAAATATATTTTTATATTTTTGAAATAGTATTTATAAAATAAAATATATTAAAACTAAAAAATATTTTGAAAAACGTTATAAAATATCATTTATACATGGCTTAATTCTTTCTCATTTGATACAAATTGCAAATTACTGAAAACGAAAATGATTCGAACAGTATTCCATAACTCTTTCTCATAAGTTAGATTCAAATCTCACCGTTTGCGCATGCCGATTTAATGGTATATATAATGGTGTAGGAGATTAGAAAGAAAAAAAATCTATACTACTTTTTTTGGGTGGGGATGTTAAAAATGCTAGTGCTTTTTCCCAAGAAGTACAGACTACAGCTAAGTTGTGTACAAGATTTGCAGTAAAATTTTTAGTGGGTACGCACGCAGGGACTTATTCTTTGGAGTTTGGACGTATTTCAGCTTTTGAATTGTATTCGATCCAGAGTTACCGCTTCCTTTATTGACTTCAACTCTTGTCTACATCTCAGCTTGCTGTGTTTCTACAACACAAACTTTTACTGAAAGTTATGTAATGTAGGATTATTAGTATTCGGCCGAGTTTATCATCAAGCTTTGCCTTTTTCATTATAAGAAACTTCTTTGCGCTTTGGAAAGAGCCCTTCTTAGCTCTTTTTCTTTATTCCCTTTTCTGATTCCAATAACAACTCTTTTTCTTCTTTCTTAACAAAAGAAATATTTAAGCTAATTAGCGAAATTTGCATAACCATGCATGTTGCCATGTTATAGAAGCATGCATGCATGCATGCATGGTTTAGCAAGAATTGTTTTGTTTAATTTCTTGTGAAGCAAATGATAGGGCTAAAATGACAAGAAATGTGTGTGTGTGTGTGAACAATAATTGTAGTAAACTTTGTATGAGAAGGTATGGTCATGATCACAATGCCATTTTTCCTAATTGAGTATGATGGAACTTCATATAGAAAGATAAATACTATAAACCTACCACACGATTTTAACATACAATGTCGAGTTTAATTAATTTAGTCCTAAATAAAAGACTGTTCACAAGTCAAAAGAATGACAGGACTTGCAAGAAAAAGAATGGCACTATCCATAAAAGAAGAGAAGTTGTTACCTGGAACCAACTAGATCTCTCTCTCCTTTGTGATCACAGCAATCTATATGTTATCATTGTCTTTTAACCTTTTTCTTTATGAGTTGAAATACACTAAAGTCTATTCTCTTAACTACCAAAAGCAGTGAACAAAAAGAGAACCAACAAAAGATATCTCAAGCAAAATGAAAAAGAGATTGTCCTCCGATTTCAACATTCTCTCCTTCACTCCCTTTTCATCTTTTGTTTTGGGTTGCATTTGGATCCTTGTTGAATCTAATCGCACAAACACCTCTTTTAACCTACCCTTAATCAACCCTTTATGTCCTTTTAACACTTGCTAATTCTTGTTTTTCCTTTTCTAATCTTAACCCTCCACAACCCTTTTGTCTTTGTTCCTTTTTATTTCATTCTACCACTGCCATTATCTTTTAATACTATACACAATAAAGAATATGAATTGAGTTTTTTTCGATAACTGATGATCATTTACGTGTTAAAAATCACTAAATAACAATTTGTAATCATAAAGCAAACAAATGCTAATTCAATTATTGAAAAAATTCACTTAAATTTTACATCATATCATCCTAAATCTTTGTCCATCTCACTGATAGTTCATCGAGATTTACATAGATCTATAGAATATATTGGCAGCATATTGCTCCACATAACAAAGACAAGAAAGTGTGGCACGCTTTTGTGAAATTAAACAGCACGCTTAATATATCGATATTATTCTATGGGGGCAGGACCGCAGGAGTCCCTGCCCTCTTGGAAACAGTCGTGAGTCAAGACCAACGGACATGTATACTTTTTGTGTCTTGGTCAGACGCACCCTAAATACATATTTTCAAACCACCCATACTCCGCCATTCACGGCGCTTCTGTTAAAGAGCTGGATTAATATATATAAGTAGACTTAGAAGCAAGTTGAGTCAATAAAAATTAGAATGCTAAGAACAGGTTTATTTTTTTATTTTTTAACATTGAGGATTAATGAAGCCAAATTAGTAGATAGATACTATAAGTTAAGGTTTTCAAGTGGTTTAGAAAGCACATGGAAGTCTTTTTGTGTGTGTCTTATGTGCTAACACCAAGTGCCAATCAGATTTAGTATTAACAATTAGAGAATGATAATGAATTGAGCAATTGAACGATTAGAATGACATTTAATTTAGTATTAACTAGTAGAAAATAACAATGGATTGAGTAATTGAGCAATAAGAGTCATATCTCATTCAATATATTTTTTTTTTTCGAAACGATAGTAGATTAAAAGGCATAATGACAAATGTACAAGTCACGAGGCGTAGAGTTTCGTGGTGTTCATCAAGACAGCGCTATAACCTACGAAAACAAAAACTCACAAAGAGGCAAAATCCCCGAAGGGCAACCCGACGAGTGGGAAGAAAAAGAAAAATAAAATAAACCCGCACTAGATGGGAAGGGTTGACAACCTAAACGACCTAAATTCAACCAAATTTAAACCCGCACAAGACGAGAAGAATTAAGAACTTAGACAACTCAGGAACAACCCAAAGTACTAAAATATAAAGCCCATTACATCGGACACTAATACTATACACAAGTAATGCTACGCATCTCAAGTGGCCACTACTGGGCCCGCGTGTAAAACTGTAACTAAATCTCTAACTCGCACCCCAAGGCGTGGCGTGAATCCAACCTACAGACATTTAATAGCGTTGCCCTTCAACTATTGCTGCAAGCGTTGAATAGCCAGATGGATTTGTCACCCCCCAATTACTGCCGCAAGCGTTGAATAGTCAGACGGATCTGCTACTACCGTATGGAGATCGCAACAAAAAAAAATGTTCATGAATAGTAACGCTCATGAACGTTAAATTCAAAAATTTTTACTGCTCATGGAACAATAAAAATCGCACCGCTGCAAGTTGGTTCGCTCAGAACAGAATTTTTTCTCTCCAACGGCTTTTCGACTTTTTCGTTATCTCATTCAATATTATTGATTAGAAAATTACAAGAAATCGAGCAATCAGAATTATGTTGCTTCTTTTCTAAATGTAAGATTGATATTTTTTTATGATTAGTATAATAAATCAAAAGAATAATTATATTTATAATGACTTTATAGTGATTTTTAAAGTGATTGATATGACAAATGTGAAAAGACAAAATTATTTTTTATTATTTTATATTTTTTAATAAAGGTGATAAGTGAATTTTATTATTTCATACTTGCAAATTATTTACTATGAAAAATTACTAAAAATATCATTAATCAAATCAAAAATTGACTATATATACTGTACCTTTCCTTTTCATAAGGGTTGATATGTTGTAGAAAAAATTAATGATTTCGTTGCTTAAACGTTCTCAAACTTTGACACCTGATTGATTATTGATTATTAACATGAAATGACAATTCCTGGGTAGATTCAAGAACGAGTCAACAATGACCTAAGCTTAACTTGTAGGCCAGTATACATCGACAATAATTCTACTTACTTTTTTGGCCCTAGGTTGTTGAATAGGTGAACGACATTAATTAAGTTTATGTTTACAAAAAACGGGATTGAAATTAGCAACTCTGCGCAGTGTGCTTTCCAACAAAGTCATTGTCACGCACTCACGCAGTGTCCCACTCGGAGGAGATTGTAAACATCTCATACATAAGTTCGTAAAACGTTGGTTTATATCACTCACAAGAATCAGTACGATCACCATCTGTTGAAATTTGTACCTACCATGAACAGTGAAAATGTACAGATGCCTCTTCTGTTATGGTATGATAGTACATGATTTTGTAGAGATTAATGATCTTCTTCTCAGTTTTCACAGATTTTAACCCTGGATTAGATGACTAGATTACCCACTGCTGTCTCATTCGTTTGTTATAAAATTTCAAATCTGTCTTTGCTACTGTAGGGGAGCAAAAGCATGGACTGTGAGAAGGTCAAACCCAAAATAATAGTAGTGGAGACATTGCAAATCTAACCTCAAGAAAAAATGGCCAATGGCCGACAACTTGCCTGCCTATCCACATCCAAACAAAATTCCTCTTCCCAATTTGAGTTTTTGCTAACACTGGTCCCTTTCCTTGTTGAAAAACGGAGCAGACTTGTCATCTTTGTAACCAAAATTCCATGCCCAGCTGTTCAACAAGAGAACGAAGCGTTGAATTACTACTAACGTTCCGCTATTCATTACTGTTTCTGCTTCGAGACTTTTTCTATTTTCCATAATGAATAATTTTACATACAGATTATATGATACGAAACGACTTGATTAAATAACATGGAACTTCCTTTTTTTTTTTTTGTTTCTCCATTTCTTTTCAAATTCTCTTCGGCGATAATATGTTTATACTTGACATTTTCTCCTTCCGGATAAAATGCCCACCATCTCTACTTCAGGAGGCTCATAATATACCATAACGGGATTAAATTGCAGAGATGGTGAGCAATTTAACATGAAAATAATTATTGAAAATTATAGAGACTAGTCAATAATAGTCCAAGGAAAGATTTTCTAGAGATCTTTGTGGGTCTATCGAGGGATGGTGAGGATATCTGAGAAGGCTGCATGGTCATCATCATCATCATCATGGTTCCGGTCTCCATTCCTACTCTTCTTAAACAACGGCTCTGGTGATGAAGAAACTGATGCTGTTGCGACTGACCATGATTCATTCGAACTCTCTGAACTGAATGACAAATCCATTACCCCTTTTGGGCTCCCTGGCAATGATCTGAACTTGCGCTTGTTGGATGAGTGGAAACGTAAGTTTGATGCCACCTCTGAGATTAGCCTAAAGCAATCCTCCACTTTGTCCTGTTTCATTATACGAAACTGGAATTACGGACGAGACTCATATTTGTAGAATACTATCATAAGCTAAATTAACAAGGATTGCAGGGACTAAAAACAATTTAATTAATGGATTAGAGCAAGCCTTGTTGATGCCAAGAATGCCCAAGAGTTGGTCTTGGAATTCTACTCCAAGACAGGGCGCTACACTGACGACAACATGCAGCATTGTGGCAGTGGCCATTACGGAAGGTAGAAAGCACATGAATCTGGAGTCTGGAATTGGTAATAATACTCATTAAATATGCCACATTAATTCGTATCAAGCGAAATGCATGTGCATTACACAGAATACTATTAATGTGTTGTATCGTGTATAATGCATACTAGAAATGATGTAAAGGAGTAGGGACTCGCATCTTCTGAGGAATTCCCAATACATGTGGTTCTTTAACCTTAGCCTCCTCGTCATGAAATCAAGAAATGAAAGTGGGGTCACAGGGTTCATTTTCCATTGAAGAGTGGACAGAACTAATATCTCCATTCTCTGTATTGTCTTTGCCTCAAATACATATTTAGATTCCTCCACCTACACGAATAAAATGAAACCAACACATGTTAAACATATTATAACATGAGAACCAGCAAAACAAGCAGTGGATAGTTAATAAAGATTCAATTTTTATCATACTTGGAAGTCCAAAAGAAGAGGCACTTGAGTCTCTCAACTTTGGCTGCAAGAGAAAGACAAGCCACAGCAGTAAGTTGAGTCATCCATGGCTTGTTCTCATTATGGGATTGAAAGCTAAAGAGAAACTGATCCAAGTAGTTGACAGCAAGAAGGGCAGTCTTAGCCGAAAAAGAGTAATAAGCAGTGACATTCAACATCCACTCTACAGCCTTACTTCTCTCCTCAGCCAAATATGGATTCCTCTCCAACCCATCAGACAACTCATTTTCTCTTTCTTTATTGAACAAACAGCACAACTCTTCCTCTCCCCACAACCAGTCTTCTTCCAACAACAATGGTGGCTCAAGGTCAACAGAGCCATTCACACATTCGCTACTCTCTTCCACTTCATTGGTGGAATAGTCCTCTCTATCAACACCTCCCCACTGCTCTTCCTCATCACAGTACAAAGCATCTAACAAAGATGGAAACTTTACTTTATTCTGATGCTGATAAGCCATCTCGTTTTGGAGAAGAGGACTATATATTGCTGTTCACAATATCATTCGCCAAGTTCAGATTTTGAAGATAGCAAAAGAGAGACAGGCCTAGAGAAATGGCTTGAGCCATCTCCTCCTTCCCTCTCCCTCCCCCCTCTGTATATCTAGTTTGGAATTTAGACCAAAGAGGTAGACGCTCTAAGCACAGAAGAAGAGAAGAGCGGTAAGGGGGGAAGCGGGGGAGTGACCAATGTGGAATGCTGTGCGTTTTTATCTGGCTTTTGTTGGGCTCTGGGCTTTTCATTTGGGGTTTTTTTAATTTTTTTCCATTGTTTTGATTATAATTTTTGCAGCACAATTACTTTGCAGCACAATTACTCAAACACGTGACTCTTCTTCGGGTTAGATACGTATGGGGTCCCGTTTGCCGAAGAGACCCGCATATTGGCTGAAGGGGCTTTGGTAAGCTGAAATGGGATGGGTTGGGAACTTGGGACAACGCTGGACCCCTGTTTTTGGATGACTTTTTGTTAACAATGTATGATGCAATCTACGGTCTGGGGTGGTTCTTGGGTGGGTCCTTCTAATGATCAAAAAGATTTTGACGTTCGGAGGTCAACAATACAACTAAATGCCAAGCATGTTCGGCATTATTGTCAAAATTTTCACTCTTATTGAGTTGTTATTTACGTGATAGAAAGATTCTTCTTTGTCTCTCGAATTGTTCCGTGAGATCTATTTATCGTTTAAGATCTTTCGTTTTTACCCCAAATTAGAACACTTTTATAGACTTGTTGAGAATGATTCGAAAAATAATGATTACTTATTTAATTTAACAAGAAAATTATTGTTTTCATCCAATTAGTTTTGATTTATAAAAGGGTGTTTACTTGTTTAATTTAACAAGAATTATTAACTCCTTTCTATTGGTCCTGAGTTCAAATCTTGGGCAACCCAATGTTATAGTAAGAATATATATTTACCTGCATCCAGGTGTGGTTTACTTTTCGTAGAGTTGCGTGTTATTTCGTAAGATGATTTACGTAATGCGCATTAAATAATCTGATATGGATTACCTTGTTAACAAAGTAATATATATTTATTTTTTATTATACAATTAAAGTGACAGTTATTTAATGATTTTTATAATAAATGCTAGGTTAATCATTGAGATGTGTTATTAATTTTCACTATTTATATCATGATTTATTGGATATAACTGGATTTGAGATCTTCTAATTGTGTCCTAATCGTTTATACATTTTATGTTAAATTTTAACATTTATTATCGCTTTATTAATAAAATACTGTTGACACATAACATATATGATTTCTGTATAAATAAATTTTCATGTAACAAACTAATAGAATTAAAACAAAATCTTGATTCTCCTACTTTATGTATATATTGGCATTGGCATTGAGTTACATTTTTATCGTAAAAGATTATACCACTATAAGTTGAACCAACAAGGCAACAATTGCATAAAATAATATCCTCCAACGTCGAAAGGGAAGTAAATGAGTAAATGCGACGTCGTGAATGGAGAACAGCGGAGGGGGATCCGAATGGATCAGATAATTGGCGCTACGGGTCCCCAAAATTGACAAGGAACAAGAAAGTGGTACTGCATCTTATCGTTTTGGACAGACAACAACAGCAACTTCCGCCTTCCGGTACCAATAAATTATCCTGGCAACTTCCTGGGTCAAAAGCCCTCTCTATTTTTACTTTATAGACTCTTGAATAATTAATTAATTTGCCTTCATATAATATACACGAACAATTGCGCTCTTTCTTTCTTTCTTTCTTTTTCTAAATCTTGCACTACTTGCATTTTATTTTCTTAAAATGGCATTGTTTTATAAAAATTTAAATAAAATAATATAATTTTGGTAATGTCAAATATAATAAGTATGAGATAGTAAAATAGTCGAGGTAAAACACTACTCCCATCAAGTGGTAAATTAAATGGTAAATCGTTGGGTTATTTTAGTGGCCACTCATGACTTAACTGTGTTGGAATCAAAATAAGAGGAGTTTGATGTTCCATCGTCCTTCCTTCCTATTCAAGTTGATCGGATCAAATATATATATCTTTAATCTAAATAAATTCTTATACGTACACTTAAATGCGTTTTTGTCAATCTTAACTTTTTCACAAAATTACTTAATTTTAACTCAAAAGTATTTGAATTACTAAAAATGTACTGAATTCTTATTTTATAACAAATATGGTTTTTTTTTGAGGAAAAACCATACATATATGTGTACATTATTTTTCATCTTGATATAAATAGGTATTGCTATAGGTTTGTTTTAGTATGGTGTTCATACGGTTATATTGAATGATCTCGATTGGTTATTTTTTGTTTATAGAATGCATACAGCTCTATTTTCTGACTTGACTTATAATTTCGTATCAATTCAAATTAGCTGGACTTAGCCACTCCAGCAAATCAGAGTGAACAGCGTTAGTTGAAATGAGAATGTACGGCAAGAGAGTGACTAAAAATTCAGCCAACAAAATGAACAGAAAAATGGAAAGTGTTACTGTAATAAATTAGTGCCGACGGAGATTTGCCCAAATCTTGTGACTGTCTTTGACAAATGAAACTTGCTGTCCGCGTACCGTCTGGCAAATTATGGTACATGTGAATAATTAAGGTAATGCCACCTTTTAAGGTAAAACAACGTAATTATGTAATCCAGCTAGTTCATTATTAGCACTCGTGATATTTAATTTTTTTTTGAGGTCCAAGAAATTGTACGAGTGTTTTATCTTTTTATTAATTATTGACACTATTTCATATATCAATGTTTTACAAGGTGTTTAAGTGAATCCCAACGTCTCCATTATTGATAGAAATATATAAACGGTAATTACTAATATTAAAAAAAATGAAATAATGAAAAAAAAAGGAAGCAAAACTCAAGGTTTTAAAAAATAAATGATCCTATTTGATTCCTGTAATTACTAATATAAAAAAATGAAATAAGCAATAGTATCGAGTAACTGATCCATTTGATAAAGTCGCCAAGGGAGTATAAATTATTAATGATATTTCGAATGAAAATATACAATGAGAGACATAAAATTATTTTTTTTCTTTTTTTTTCCTTTTTTTAAAGAGGACAATAATTAATTTTATATTTTCAAACATGCTACATCAAATTCATTCATAAACATCTCCTTGTTCAAGATTAACCTTCTAAAAAATGTGCTAACTACATAATGCAAGTAATTACTCTTTCCGCTCCAAAATAATAATAATAATAATCTTTTGGGTTCCAAAACAAAATCAACCTTTAAATCAAAATTTTAAACTATCCTTACTGATAATAATTGTGTATACTCACAATTAAAAAATGATAATAAAAATAAAAAATTATACATTTAATTAGTGCATTAAATGTGTTATATATAATAATTAATAAAAAGTTGAACATAAATCAATGTGGACTCTTTTTTTAAAACGGATGAAGTAATTTCATGATAATTAGAAGCCTGCTAGTACAAAATGAATAATTAAAAAAGAAAATGGTGCCAAGTTGCCCCATAAGAGTATGCTGTCACAAATATAAACCTTACGATAAAAAAAGATATTAAAACTAAGCAAAATTCTGAGAGGCCTCTCGTGACTGCCTCTCAATTTCACACCCCTTCTTCTGACTGATTGCTAAATTTGACGGTAGAGCCAAGAGACTCGCACCAACCATACAGCTGGATCACCAGTTCACCGTTAACTCCCTGCTAATTTTCCTTTGTTTATGCTTGTTTTCGCATCCCAAAATGGTGCCACCACAATTTTTTCCTCTGCATAATCAATGGTATATGATTACATGAATATTCGTGCTCTAATATTCCCAATTTATCTTAAAAAGATTGATTAATGAAAGTGATGTAGAACAAAATACTTTTTTCTTTTCGAATCTTCAACTTTAAACGTCCTAGCAACTCGGTCATACTTTGTTTGGATTTTATATTTTTACATTTCCAAAATGAGACATTTTAACATAATTTTTATCTCACAGTTTCTTGTCTCAAGACTTACAAAATAGTATCCGGAAAATAGTTTTTATGGGGTAAGCCTTCCAAAAGTAACGGAAGCGCATAAAAGTTTTCTCAATTCAGACGGTGATTAACTTTCGACTGCAAAGATAGAAGAGAAATTGATTGCAAAACCCATATGTCAAGTTGGACAAAATGTCAACTTTAGTAATTCGAAGATATTAGGTGAATGGTTGGATCTCAAAATGTAAAGATATAAAATGAAATTCAATTCATATGAAGAAAATATGAATTACATTTCAGAATATATTTATATATTTTTTTAAAATGAAGATTATGAAATATAAATTGATTCAAAAATATTAAAAAGCATATTTTAAAATGTACAGAATTTTTGCTTTACCAGAAGCTTAGAATAGTCTTCAAGCTACCAAAAAAAGCAACCAAAAGTTGCTATGCATGCCTTATTACCTATAGTCCAATCCAATCTCCACTGTTGCCACAGTCCGCTAGTCCAAAGAAGATTTTGAATGCAAACACAGTATTAAAACTATCATTCCTTTCTACTTTGTTTCTTTTGTGGGATTCTTCAATGATTTTCCAGAATTCAACACAGTAGAAGTAGAATGGCATGAGTTATTTTGGAAGGAATCACTGAATCACCTTCCTACAATTAGTGTTGGTTTCTTTTACTCCACTCTGCATTTTACTTCTATGCTTCTTGCTTATTCCAATTTACTATTAGTACTTGGCTACCCACATATGGAGACGTGGACTGACGAGGGATGTTTTCCGAGTTTCTTGTAAGTTTTGTTTCTTTTAGATGTAATTGCTTGCACTCTCTGCACATGAATCCAAAAAGGGTGGAAACATAAGGCAGCTGTTCCATTTTTTTTACCAGGGTTATACACAAGAGTAGAAATTATGAACAATAGGATATAGCTGTACAAGCTGTTCGCCAAAATAGATGCAATGTAGGGCTTCTGCTATGATGTGTTGCTTTCTTTCTTTTCTTTCCTTTGCTTTTCTTATACCCTCCCTTTCTTTTGTGGCTCGATCTCCAACGACTGAGGCTATAGACCACCCAAAAAAACAAAAGAAATGCAAGAAGCACTTAATGTAGATATATCTCTCATTGCTGGTTTGGTTGATGAGTCTTACCAAAAAGTTACAAATGGCGCAAGCACTTAATGTAAGATGCATCTCTTATTGAGTTTGTTAATGAGTTTTACCAAAAAGTTACAAATGGTGGTTGGTTCATGACTCTCCGGTCTCAACTCTCCCACTTTTTATTCGATTACTAACATGATAACGATTTTTAAAAAATCAAGTGCTGGTTAAACTTGACAGCTTAATCTAAATTCTCTTAACACTGCATGTTTCTTTTAATTTTTCCTTTACGGCCAAAGTACAAAGTTAATATTCCCCACACATTAACCAGAACAGAAGTGGTCATAGGCTGATTTGCTGGTGTTTTATACTTTTATACGGAATATAATGAGCGTGACCATCATGCTACCCTTTCTTTTGGACTTAGGAGGATGATCAATGATGATTGACGATCATTTCCTTTTCTTCATTTCTACCATCTAACGTCATTCCGCTGTTTAGTTTGATCATATTGGTCAAAGTGCTCATCACTATTCCACTGTATTTGGAACAGAAAGTACCAGCCTTTCTCTGCAATTTAATCACAGCCATTGAAAATCAAAAAACCCAGAAACCCTTTTTGTTGAATTCACTGATCATCTCCGTTTCTTATGCATGGTTATCAGTAAAGCGTACTATTTAGGTAATGGGACCATTCACGCTTCCAAGGTCACACATATCGTAGCAAGGGAAGAAGTCATCAAATAATGTTACTCATTTTTTGAAATTTGAACAGTGCTTGTAGTTGTTCTACAATTTAGGCAAGCTTTAGTATAGCATGGATTGAGAAGTTCATCAATCATCATGGCATGTAGAGCATGAAGGCAAGGAAGAGCTTTCATTCCAGCTCTGAATCTTTTCTCTTCCTTTGTGTTGTAGGACCACCTAATCAAATGGTCTGAATTCAATGATATACTAGTAGCAGTACATGTTTTTCCTTTACCCAAAGAATGAAGAAATACCAAAGGCATCTTCAGAACGGAATGGAATGGATTTTACTAACTTGGCATTATTATCATTAGTGTAAATGTTAATTGCTAGGAGCAAGTGCATACAACTACACTAAGTAGGATGAATTATGAGGAATGAAGAGAGCAGATATGGAAATCCATGACAAGCAATATTTATTGAAGGGTTTAATGCAAAACGAATAGTCACAATTTCCTCAGAAGAAGAGACAAAAGATATAACTGAAACTGGTGGGGTGGCCTGCAATGACAGTGCACATCTCTGCTGTATGATAATCACTTGTCTTCAGACTAGCCTTCTCTTTCTCTTAAAATGATTGCACAAGATAAAACGTGAGGAGAATAAAAATATTTATTCCAAACTGAATGATCTTAGGAAACGAATGCCGGTGCATGTCAAATGTTTCACTAACACTGTATTCAAGTTCAAATGATATCACATTTAAATTTTATTCCTTTTATTAATCTAACTTACGTCAATCTGTCATTGATCTGACTTATCCTGGTGACTCTATTATAATATTTTTTTTCTTATTTTGTATTTCTCATCCATTTTGGTTTCGTCTCAGTAATTGTATTTTTCAAGATGCTTTTAACAAGAATTGGCTGATAGGGTTTTTGCTTCGGACTATCCAAAATTGTTGCAGGATAGCTGAATGATGATTTTTGGTGCCTATAGCCCATAGAGGCCACCTAATATGCGCATTTCTGGAAAAAAATCCGAAGAAAATGCAACTGGACAACTTGTAAAATCATTGACTACTGTTCTGATATAGATTTGACGTTTCCTTTCTTTGCTATTCACTGAAGTGGACGGCCAACCTCTTCGCTGTTCAAGTGTCTCTTGTTGTTGGGCCTCGAGTTCCATACTCCACAGTTTTTGGTTGTCTTTTCAAGATTCCCAACATCTAATGATCTCACGGCACGGCATTGTTGAGGGCTGTTACTACTACTATCTGCACTCTGATTCTTTTAAAGTGGGTATGGCTGATAGCTATGACTTAGTGGGCTGGAGCGTGCAAGTCCTCCCTCGTAAGAACAACCAGGTTAAGGAAGATCGTTTTGCTTTCATTTATGACCCTCTTTCTTTTTGATTGAAAAGGGAAAGGTAGTGGACTTGTTTCCAAATAAAATCGTGTGACCTCTGCCATGTCTCCTTTTCTCATTCTGTTGGTATTTGGCTACACAAGAATACATCTACCAAATTCACACATCTTAGATGTTGTACATATAAAATATCTATTGAGGACTGAGCAAAAAGATCTGCAGAGCTATACACGTTCAAGTAAAATACCTCCTGCAGACACAAAGCTTAACCCCAATATACGTATTAACAGATAAAGCACCAAAATCTAACTACCACGCTTAAGATGTTCTTTTATAAATCTTTCTGCATCAGAAGGGTACTTATCTCGGAGGTAAGCTCGCACACACTTCTGGTAGGAGAAATCAATCCATCCACCATCAGTTCTCACAACAAAAAGGCACCTCGAATGTCTAAATTGGGGATGCCGATCCACCTATTCACATATGACAAATTCAAGCAAACTGCAGTAAACACTTTGCTACTACAATTTCATCAACTCACAGCTTTCTTAAGAAAATATTTTGCTACAATAATTTCTCTAAAAAGGTTCAAAGTTCAAGCAAACTGCAGTTAAAAAAAAAAGATAAGATAAGAATAACATGCTATCAAATATTGTTCACATCTAATTTTCTCCAAATTTGAGGAGATAGATGAATAATTCAAAAGGCAAGGACATGGACATATCAAAGTGTGCCATCTAGTATAATATGCTCACTTTTGAAGAATGCTAATGTGGTTCTCAAACTCAGAGGTCATACAAACAAAGCCAAAGAAAAGCCTTACAAAACCTATTTCATCTCCAATCATCCATCAGCATCTTCTGACTAATAAGAGAGGAGGAGATCAATAATTGAGTAAAACTGTCATGGTCACAAGCATAACATTTCTTTCCCCACCAAAAACCAAATTTACTGCAGAAAAGTTGATTCCTAGTAGATTTTATTAGAGAAGTATCTTATATGTTTTGAGATTCATAGAATGAAATCATTTTATCTATTTTTGAAATGAATATTGATGATAGCAATTGATGTCAAACGAATGCAACTCATAATGACAGAAAACATAAGATACCTAGTTAGTTACAATCTAACTCACATTCACAAGTTTTCAAATGAATCCAAATGTATCTAGCTATCTCCTGACGAAGACGAAGCCCCTTTTCTTAGGTTTATAAATTGCTTGAAAGTAAACATTATGTAAATGCAAATTTAAAGTTACATGAGGCAAAAATCATATGCAGAAAGAACTCCTAAAGAGAGGTTGCCTTTCATGAAGAAACTAAATTAATATGAGAATGGAGAAGTAAATTGAGCAACTAAAACAAGACAAAGAAAGAGTGATACGGTGGAATAAAAATAAATGAAACATGATCAAGTAATTTCTCTTAGAAAGTCTAACTGTAGAATACAACTACTTAAAAACAGAATAGCATGAAAGTACATTTTGGTCCATTTAAGTCAGTGGACAAGTATTAACTGAATTGCTATATCTTGATCAAACTACTAGCACATCTTATACAGATAAAACAACTCACCATGATTGAGTCAATTCCACACCCAATTTTATCTTCAGAATGAGGGTGATAAGTAAGAAGTCTCGACAACAATTTTTTCATCTTCTGCACTCAGCCGCCACCATCCATATACCTGGAAGATTAAAACATTCAACCAACTAGAAGATTCCAATCCAAACTGATAGAGCATATATGCCCGAATAGAATTAGATGCAGATAAAAAGCAGTCAGTCCTTGCAAGGATAGCAAGAGATGGAATACATGTATGATTATTTCCAAATGGCAATTTGATAGACACCGCTCCAGCATTATACTACCATGCATACAGCCTAATGTGTTTTCAGCTCAAAAGTATTAAAAATAAATAAAAATAATTATAATATATATGATTATACAAGATCAAGAAACTGTAAAACCATTGAAGGTCCACAAAGATGCCGAAAGCATCTGACTCACAAGATCACTTAGCATTCTTCCATCTACAACCAAAAATAAAAATAAAATCTAGCATACACAGCAGAAAGCAAGAAATACATGACCTGATTTCCCTCTCTGTTTTATGTCAAGCAATACGCGGAGTAACTTGTATTACTCAAACATTAAAATAGGCCCAGTTAACAGAATAGCGAATACTCAAATGATAAGACTCTCATAAAAGTAAAATAATCTGGTCTGAGCTTTGGTATCGACACTGAAAAGCAACATTTCTTGACAAGCATCCTTAAAGAAGTTCAAAGTTTGCTGAATAAGATTACACAACCCTTTTGTCACTCACTTGGTTGGGACTTTTTTAATGTTGCATTTAACCTCGAATGGATTTCCAAACTCCAAACAATATTCCGCCAGAAAAAATGACTTGACTTTGATGATCTCTTGCGGAGACAACGACAAGAACTCTATTCATAACTAGCATCACAAGGCAACAGATGCATACGACCACATTCAATGGGGACACCTATAAACCAATAACACAATCCCTTCCTACGAACTTAACACGCAATATTCTGATCTCAATAATATTAGCCGGTCAATGTGAGACCACAACAAAACGCCAGTGAAGACACTTGCAGACTTATTATTGATTAGTTAGCTCCTAAGCTAGTGGATCCAGCTTCTCCTAATTTACATAAATTCACGCAACATCAAATGTTGCTCAAATAAGTTAAGATCACTCAATAACTCGTAAAAAGAAGCCCAAACATTTGAGAAACTACACAGAGAAAAAAAAGCAATAAAAGAGGAACCTTTCTGAATGAATGATTTCTTTGGCGAGGGAAGTTACGGGCTCGATATCTTTCCATATTTCGGCTTCTTTATTTTTCCACCTTCTGTAATTTGGGTCGTCCAATCTTGGGTTTTTTGCTGGGTCTCTGGCGCTCACTACCGGAGTGGTCTGGGTTTTGGAGGTAGCAGTAGCATCTTCGGGCCGCGTGGACTCAGCCAAGGTGTACCATGGGCGGCTAAGAGTCAATGCACCAACGGTAAAGCGGCGGCGGTGAAGGTGGAGTCCTTGAAGGAGTACTGGGAGGCTCCGGAGAAATGGCGCAGCCATTATTTTTTAAGATTCAGGGAGTGGTGTTTCCCCGCAGTTTATCCGGTTTACGGAGCTGCCATAGAAACGACGTCGTTAAGAAGATTCTGGGGCATAAAAACCCGGGATTCTAGTTTTGACTTTTGATCGGCCCAAGTATACCGGATTAAACGTGGCGATCTTAATTTTTTTGGGTTAATTACATACCCTTCCCATGTGGTTTGGTCTTATTGCTAATTAGATTTCTAACCTTTAGAAAAGTACATTCAACCCCTTGATTGGCTGTCAAACCAAGTCAAAAGGCAAAATCGGTGAAAAGACCCAAAAACCTGGGTATAAGAAAAGCTGGAAATGAAAAAAGGAAAAAGAAGAGAGATTACATTTTTAGTCCTTAATATTTTATTCAATATCATTTTTAGTCCTTCATGCTTTAAATCACACATTTAGTTATCAAACTTTCATATTTTGACAAATTTGATACAATTAATGGCTATTAAAATAAGAAATCACAAAATTTGTTATAAAATTTGCTATCAAATTTTTAATTTACAAATTTTGAAAATTACATTCTTTTTAGTCATAATTTTTATCAAATTTTTATTTCACAAATTTAATTAGTTTTTTTATTTTCTCGCTCAAAACTCATATATTTTAATGTTCAAATATTAAAAATTTGTGAAATAAATTAATTAAAGAATGAGGGTTTTAAATTAAAAAAAGGAAAAAGAAAGTAAATTAAAAATTTAATAGCAAATTTTGTAGCTAATTTTCTTATTTTCTACTTTAATAGCCATTAATTGTACCAAATTCATCAAAATATAAAAGTTTGAAGACAAAATGTGTCGATTTAAAATATTAAGGACTAAAAATGATATTGAATAGAATATTGATGATTAAAAATTTAATTAAAAAAAAAAAGGAAAAACTGAGGAACATGTAAAGCCCAAAAAAAAAAAAATCTTCCATTAATTTTTGCGAACTTAGATACCATTATTGTGGCTCACCTTCTACATTGACTATATATTATACTCTTGTTTGTGTATTATCAATTGCACAGTATTTGGAGGAAACCATATCTATATAAAAACACATTCAAAAATTTTAAAATTCCAAACCTTCTACACTTCCAAATGAACCTCGATCATGCTTTTCAACAATTTTCTCGTCATATATTGGATATCAACATCAAAATTTGGTTTTGCAAGCTCTTCATTGAAGAAAGTCCTAAGAAATCATTGCTATTCAATTGGGTAAGTAAATTTATCTTCCTTTTTTTTTTTTAATTTGAAGGCTCTCGCACCAAATTGGTTTTCAAATTCCTCAGTCACGCACCAATTTTGGAACTTTTGTGGAAGGCTCCATCCCATAGTTGCGTTCATCCCATAGTTGCGTGACGGAGATGTAGACCAATTTTCTCTACTCAGGACAATGAAGTGTTGAATCCTCTGCCTTTACTAGTCAATTTTGGAGAGCAAAGCTGAATCCTATAGCAGAGATGAGATTTTATAGGTCTGCCAATGAGGAATTTGTCAGCACATGTTTGTTTGAAGGTAGTGCACATTAGTCTACGAAATTTAGCCAACTTTGTGTGACTACAATGCAATGGTATATTAAACAACTTGCTCTCATTTTTTTCTTGGAGAACCAAAATCGTCCTCCATTTCTGAATAATCTTTTTCATCCTTTACTTTTAAAGCGAAACAAATAGTTCTTTAAATTTCAAGACCAAATTTGAAGGAAAATTTCAACTAAACTTTAGTTTATGAAATTTGAAGGACTGAAAGTTCGTTTATTTCATAAATAGTACTAAAAGTTCCAATTTATGAAATTTGAAGGACTATTTGTTCGTTTTAAAAGTGGAGGATGAAAAAATTATTTCTTAAAATGTGGAGACGATTTTAGGTGTTTCTCTTTTTCTTGATGTCAACATTTTCCTCTCACTGGGAGGGCTCGTGTTATATTATTGGTCAATCAAGGGAGTTAAATGTAATTTTTTAAAGGTTAGAGATTGAATAGCAATAATATCAAATTACAATGAAAGGGATGTAATTAACCTAATTTTTTTGCCATAGTATTTTATTGAAAATGAAAATAAAACTAAGTCCACATTTTGTTACGTATAACGTTTAAAATTGAAATACGCTTGTATACTAACTGTGTTCGGTGTAATTTGTTAAAATTAGAATTTATATATTTTATATTAATATTAAATATTTATTATTGAAACTATATTGTTTTATTAACGTGACATGATTAATATACATTAGTTGGGATAAAGATCTATTATCAACCTTTTATTAATTATTAACTGTAATATATTTAATACACTAATAAATATATAATTTTATATTTCTATCTCAAGTTCATATGAATTTACCTCTTCAAATTAGCCTATTCATTTTGCCTAAAAATATAAATTTAATTTTAGATGATTTTTTTAAATATAAAATATAACATTTTAGTATACTACAAAATGTATAATTTTATACTTTTATTTTTATCATTTTATGCTAGATTACAACTAGTTAATATTAATAAGTGGATTATAATAATTATATATATATATATATATATATATATATATATATGTTCAAGAGGAAGAGAGTATTTATGTCGCCTTCTCTGATAAACCAATATATTACAACAATTGCTTGATTCAATTAAAGTTGAACTTGATAATTTACATAGGCAGTAACTTCTATTTAAATAACTTAATTTTGAGTTCAATTTTTATTTGATAATTTTTATTCGAATTTTTAACTGACCATTTAGCACATTTCATATCGTTCATCCTGTTGTTGTCAAATTTGGTTTAAATGGAATTGGGTTGGGTCTCATGGGTTAATGTAATGATTCCTCTTAGTTTCCATATGAAAAATATGGGATTTTCATGTGAGATTTATATCAATTTGAATTTTTACTTTATAAATTAACTTTTGTGGTGGGTTTTTCCAACGACCATGACAAATGGTATCAAAACTAACCATAGCACTTCCACCATGATTGGTTGATGACATCGTATTGCGAATTAAATCGCCACTAGGTTCTTGACGTATTGCAGTGTTTATTAGAGACTAGATAGTAGCCTAGTATTATGATGTTTACCCGAGACTAGATTGGGACAGGCATTGCGATTTACTTGGAACTAGATTGGTGATGACAACTTTATAGTGTTTACATGAGACTAGAGAAAAATCTAGTGGACTAGGTTGGTGGCCTGTCATTATAGTATTTATCAGGACTGTAGAGAGAATAATCTAAACAGAAAGTCACATAATAGCCATTTAGTACAAAATCAATAATTTAACGTGGATGCGACATGTAGAGCATGGTAGATTGTAATAATTTCACTGGGTTTTTACATGAAAACTATGTGATTTTTATGTAAAGTTTAAATGATTTTAAATTTTTCTAATTTACAAATTAACTTTTGTGGTGCATTCACATGTTAGTAGTAGTTGGTGTACTCAGCTGACTCCTATTTCGTGTTATGCATGGTTCTTTGGTAACTTCGAATTTGATCAAGAAAATCACAGAAAATGAATCCACTAATGAAGATTACGTATTCGGCCCCATAATATGTCCCATTCTTCTACTCTTTCCCGGGAGTCCATGACCATTCATAACCATCACCTTTCCCCAAAACCATGGCATTAACGCAACTAAAACGTAGCCCAATCCAATGTTGACCACCAAATATTTAGTTGGACAGTGGGGTCCAACCTAACCCACCAATTAAAAACTTCACCCGCCCAATAAATAACATTTAATTTTAAAATTTAAAATTCGAATATACAAACTTTTAGTCGATATTTATAAATGTAAATATAATATCTGTAGATTTAAAAATATACTATTAAAACAAATCAGAAACAACTAATAGAGAATTTCATTTAAATTTTCAAAGACAAACGAGGACTATCAAAATAATAATTTGCATGGATTATTCACATAGCATATAATATTTTGTAAAGGCTTATATATATGTACATATAAACTTCTTTATTTTGTCAAAATTTAAAATACGACGAAACTTACTTTAATAAACCTTTATAATCGCATGTGCTCATATATGGGAATCATATGTGGATATGTTTATATCCTTTGTATGTCTTTTAATTGATAATAATAGGAGTAGCATGATCATATTAAAGAAATGGGTAAATAAACTGAATTAAATTTGGTAATCAAATTAAAATCCATAAAACACCGTACTATGGTTTTTATTTGAATTTACCATTCAGAATGACCGTATCAATATGAAATTTTCTGCCTTGTTATTGTGTTTTCCTCTATTAATCCATTTTAAATTACACCGTTTTAATGGAATTTTAAACAAAACAACATTATTTTGGGGAAATCCGATCCTTTCATATTAGTAAAAAAGTCATTTCAATGCTGTAACGATGTGAACTAATTAGTCACCATCACACGTTGTTTTGACCTTTGCAAATTACTTTAATTGGTGAATAACCTAACCTTAAAACATATTACAATCTTTTCATCATGCCATTTATGATCGGCCGAGATTTGGGTCGCAATTTCATATAAAGACCGCCAGATTCCGGGTAGTTTCAGTGTCCAAATTCCTCAACCATTCTGCCTTGTGCTATGCCAAATCACTTGCGCTGCCCAGTTGTCAGTTCCTTCCGTCTAGTGCGTTTAGCTTCCGCCTCGCGTGCATTTTTATTTTGCTTTTTCTTACCTACGGCTTTTTGCTGCTTTTTGTTCGTTGGTTATAACGCTGTTCATATGATTTACGAAATCCTAAAACATTAAGGCTCAGACATAGCTTTCTGCTTCTTTATTAATCTAATCTACTATCGTTTGAAAAACATATTACAATCTCAAGCATTGAAATGTAAGAAGTCATTTCAATACTCTAAAGTTCACGGTGAATATGAACCAATCGATTTCATGTCATTTTGAACCCAGTACATGTATCATTTCATAGGTGAACAATTTAACCTTTAAAACATACTACAATCTTAAGTGGTAAATAACTAACATTGAAGTACAAAATATTCTCGTCGCTGTATAGAGATAACCCTTCCACCCTAATATGAACTTAATAATTGATAAGAAACAAAAAATCTTGACTATATCCTGGATATTAACTAATTAAATGACAATTTAGATAAATCATATCATTGTTAACTTGAAAATGACACTTTTTCTTCTAGTACACTTGCGTATCAACTAGGTAACTAACATAATTCAATCCATTAATTGTGACGTTATAAAAGTTGACTAGCTTTTACACGTACGCTTAAAAGGTAAAAAAATTGTACATTGTTATGAGTAAATAAAAATATCAGCATACATTTTATTTTTGAAAATTATTATATTTTGATTGAGTTATTGATATAAAGAAAAACCCATAAACCATAATCCAATTAAAAATTCTCTAGTTCACAAGAGTGGATAGAAGAAATCAAACCTTCATATAATGTCTCAGTTGAATAACATATAATGATTCATTAATGAAGTTGAATTCTCAATCCCCACCCATGATCCTATCAACATGTTAATAATACTATTATTTAATTAGCGTTGAATAAAAATTCAGATGGGACATTTCCAAGCCGTCTGAGACATGACAACAAGATTTAGTCCCCTGTCCAAATTGACATTTCCATGCTTCAAATACGAATTCTGTCACTTAATAAAGCAAATAAACGTAAAACAACACAAGATATATAAATTACGTATTTTATCTCTTTTAATATAAAAATTAATGTATAAACTTATTTGAAAATATTATTTAAACACATGCACAGAGCATAGTATTCCATAGAAAATTCTTCATACCTTGACAGACCATAGTCTTCATATCATCATCAAATTGCAATGGTGCCAAGTAATTTTCCAATGCACAATATATGGCCGGCAGATGGAGTTGTTTTTAACTTTCTGGAAGTGCATCAATTTTGAAAGTCATAGCCTACCAAAGCAGCCCCCATAATTCTGGTAATAGTGTGCCATAACCATACATTACCAAAGCAATAAAAGTCATACTACTATATGTTGACTACCATAGGATTCTCCTCACACAAACTTGGGTATATCCTATTACGAGGAAACACCCAAAATCGTCCTTCACATTTCATTGAATAATCTTTTCATCTTTCACTTTAAAACGAACAAATTGTCTTTCAAATTTCAAGGATTAAATTTGAAGGAAAATTTCAAAACTAAACATTCCCAGTTTATGAAATTTGAAGAACTATTTGTTCCCGCTTAAAAGTGAAGGATGAAAAGATTATTTATCAAATGTGGAAGACGATTTTGAGTGTTTCTCATCATCTTCTTATTCTTGCCCAATAAATAAATAAATAAATATATATATATATATATATATATATATATACACACACAGTATACACACACAATTATGATGGGATTGAGGAAAAAAAGTCTATATAATAATTGAACTTTTATATGTATTATAACAAGTTAAATTTTTTAAAAAATAATTTTGATTATTTGCCCACCTAAATTTGGTTTAGATAAGGCACTCAACAATCAATGCGAATTGGATTGAGAAATTCAATGAAAAAATTTCATGAAATCTTTTTATTGGACAGATCGCTTTAATCATTCATTATTATTTGGTTGTGTAGATGCTATATCAAAATTTTGATTGTGAATATTATTATTGAAATAATTGCATCCCAATTTTGTTTTTGGGAAAAAGAAATTATATGTGTTTCCTCACCAAATTAAATAATGATTTCAAGTCCGCTCCTCCACCTATGAAATATTTGAAAAGTGAAAACTACGTAGGACCTTGAAACGGCAGCAAAATTAGGATAGTATAGTATTATAGGACTAAATATTCTACTGTGTCGCATGCCTGTCGCTCCCGTCCTCATCTACGCTCCGCCGTGGATTTATGGGCCAATCAGCTTCTTCCACCGCCGGAGCACAAATTCATCATCGCTTTCGGCCTAACAAGCCCAGATCCACGGCTGTCACCTCTACCGCCGCCATGAAATTACACAGCGACGATGATGGCAAGCCTCGTGATGCCGTCATCTCCGGGGAATTCCAGGATTATATCTCCAACCTTCCGGACGAATGTTTGGCATGCATTTTCCACTCCTTGAGCTCCGGAGACCGGAAAAATTGCTCATTGGTTTGCCGGCGGTGGCTTCTGGTTGAGGGACAGAGCCGTCACCGTCTGTCCCTTCACGCCCAATGGGAGCTCTCGGCTTTAATCCCCTCGATCTTTGCGCGCTTCGATGCTGTAACAAAGCTCGCCCTGAAATGCGATCGTAGATCTGCGAGTATTAATGATGACGCGCTGGTTTTGATCTCCCTGAAATGTCGTAAGCTCACGCGCTTGAAGCTTCGGGCCTGCCGTGAACTGACTGATGCCGGAATTGCTGAATTTACAAAGAATTGTAAGAATCTTAAAAAACTCTCTTGTGGGTCCTGTAATTTTGGGGCTAAAGGGATGAACTTTGTGTTGAACAATTGTCCTGCCCTTGAGGAATTATCGATCAAACGCTTACGTGGCATCACCGACGGGGCGGAGGCGGAGCCGATTGGCCCCGGAGTGGGTGCAACCTCACTAAGGGTTATTTGTTTAAAAGAGCTTTATAATGGGCAGTGTTTTGGGCCATTGATTATTGGGGCGAAAAATTTGAGAACTCTGAAGCTGTTTAGGTGCTCAGGGGATTGGGATAAGCTTCTTGAAGTGATTGCGGATCGGGTAAACGGGTTAGTGGAGGTCCATTTAGAGAGGCTTCAGGTGAGTGATGCTGGACTAATGGCAATTTCGAATTGTTTGAATCTTGAAATCTTGCATTTGGTTAAAACTCCTGAATGTACTAATGATGGGCTAAAGTCTGTAGCTGAACATTGTAAGCTTCTAAGGAAACTTCATATTGATGGATGGAAAACTAATAGGATAAGTGATGAAGGGTTGATTGCTGTGGCGAAGAATTGTCCTAATTTGCAAGAACTGGTGCTAATAGGTGTGAATCCCACTCGAATGAGTTTAGAGAAATTGGCTACTGGTTGTCCAAATTTGGAGAGATTAGCCTTGTGTGGAAGTGAGACTGTTGGGGATGCAGAGATTTCTTGTATTGCTCAGAAATGTGTTGCATTGAAGAAGCTTTGTATAAAGAGTTGTCCTGTATCAGATCATGGCATGGAAGCATTAGCCGGTGGATGTCCTAATTTGGTGAAAGTGAAGGTTAAGAAGTGTAGGGCGGTGACTTCTGAGGGTGCAGATTGGTTAAGGGCGAGTAGAGGATCACTTGCTGTGAATTTGGATGCCACTGAACCAGAAAATTTGGATGCAAGTGCTAGCGATAGTGGGGCACAGGAAGCTGGTGCTGAGAATAATCAAGTCGGTGGCCAAGGTGGGAGACCTAGTATTGGATCCGGCAGTTCTGGGAGATCAACATCTTTTAAGGCAAGGTTACTGACAGGGAGGACGTTAGTAGCTTGCACATTCAGAAGGTGGTCTAGCTTTGGTGGTAGTTCACGAAACACTTAGAAAACTAGTTAACCAGGCTTTGGAGTGGGAAGAAAAGAACACTCTTTGTCTGTTTACATTATTTCGTGCTTATTGAAACCTGTCTTCCTGTCAGTTTCGTGTGCTGTTCAATGTCTTTTGAGATTATTAATCTCCATAATTGGGATTCTTCAATGTTTCTACATGTTCATATTTTATGATACTTGTTTATGTTTGCTGTTCTAAAATCATGGAATTCATGCCGCTGAGTGATCATAATCTACATTTATGTTTGCTGTTCTAAAATCATGGAAATCATGCCGCTGAGTGATCATAGTCAAACGTAGATGGTTAAATTTCTACAAGTTAGTGGAATTTGTTTTTAAAAAAAGAAAAAAAAAAAGTGAAATGGTGCAACCAACATGACATGTGGCGCGCGCCCATTGGGTTCTTCTTGATTCCATTCCCCCCAAACCCAAGGGGTAAGATTTCAACAAAACCCACCCTCAAAATTCAACCCCAACCAAATAACCATTGTTACCCCATTCATTCCATCCCCAGACCCATATACCAAACGGCTCCTTAGTTCATAATTGTCAAGTGTTGTTGTTTAAACCCCTTCATTGCTCATTAGCTATGGCCATTGTCAGATACATGCTTGATACTAAAAGACAGTTACTCAGATTGATATTATCCTCCAAGCATTCTGGTTCAGCAACATTGTAGTAGAATTTCTTTCAAGCAAGGAAATGTGCCACAATGGTGTGGCATGAATTTGTTAATTTGTTCCTTGGCTTGGGATATTATTTGTGGCCCGAGATTATCAAAAGTCATGTAATTATTTTTAGTGCTATTGATCAAGCTTGACATGTGAGACTGATTTTCTAGTCTCCCAGAGTTGCATATTGAAAGGATAGTTTTGTTGTTTATGCTAGTTGGATTCTGGGGGATATACCCTCCTCCACGATCTTATAATAGGATGAATATTGTCAGTAAATTTCAAGGTGCATCTGTCTTAATAAGCCACTTAGATTACCTGGTGAATAGCTGATTATTGGCAATGGAATGTAGTATCTTAATGGTGGAGTTTGATGGGCCATTCTGTTATTTAATTATTCAATGTCCTATGAACCTTGTGATTCTTCTTTAGGGATGTCTGGCAAGGATTCTCTACACTTTTTTGATAGAATCCATGTTTGCCAACAAGACTTTCCACAACAGTTTTTAAAGGACTAGAAGAAATTTATATTCTTCAAGGTTCAATAAATACTGTTTTAGACTATCCTCTAGTAAAGAATGCAGTATGCTTATTACAACCAGGAGGCTAAAACTGGAATTCCTCTATTTAGTTCTCTATGGAAACATGTCGAATTACATTTTATTGGCATTCTATAGAATGCTGAAATTTGTTAAATTGTTGCCTATTAGTTAGGGGGATTCACGGTAGTGTTCAGATTTACAGTTCACGTGTTAATCTCACATACGAAGCCAAGCCCTGTCTGGCATAAATTGTGGCTTTTGTTGATTTCACTGAATCCAACTGCAAACATATTATGTGGCACTGTCGACACGAACAAGCTTAGACTTTCTAACTCAAGATACGTTCCTTTACGTGTGATTTGGGGGTTTACTTCTCACAAGTTAAAGTCTTTTTCCAATGGAGGCATGTCCCTTGTGCAGCTGCTTCCTTTCTGGTTCACAGGGCAGTATTGGCTTGACGAGGGGCACTTGTATTACGCGTGAAGATGTGGAAAATTTTGAAAATTTGGGAAGAGAATACCAAAGGGTATGGTCCTAAGGGAATTCTCGTAGTCCCACGCATAACTACTCAGCTGTGATCACTAGCTGGAATGCGTCTCTTTTGGATGACGAGGGCATCAGAAACAAAAAGAAATAAAATTCACATGTAGCCAAACTATTTTAGTGTCCAACCAACCATTTCAACTGATTTCATCCAGACTATAGCTTTTGCTTCATTTCTGCCATATCTCACATACCGGTGAACACAAAATATCCAGTGGCTGGACGAAGTGAATTCTAAATCTATTATAGAATATGATGAACTCTGAAAATGATATAAGCAAAACCACTTCTTGACCATATTTATGAAAGAAATATCACTTCTATCTAATGGAGTATGCTAATATCACTTCTATCTAGGTTTTTTCTTTTGAGTCTCAATTTCGCATTCATGATTGTAACAAGAAACTCAAGTGCTGAACAAATAATTGAGGAATGGCTGGAATTCCAAAAAGTGTCAAATCTTCTACTCTGTTTTTTTCTCTTTCTTTGGTTGTGCATTCCAGTATATGAGTATCTGACTTAGAATGCTACCGTTTGTCACAACACCAATGGCAGAGCCCAGAACAACTTCAAGAAATCAAGGAAATCAATTAGTGAAACCGAAATATAGGTAAACAAAGAAGATCATATGCCAACCCAATCAATCAATGAGTTAAATGAGGAAGAAATAGATTTTTTATTTTTTATTTTTTTAATTTAAAAAGTTTCACGAAAGCAACAATAGTCAAGGAACAAATACCACTCATTGGAGCCCTTTCCTGGAGGCTTGTAAAAACTCGAACTGCAAAAGTGGAAACAAAACAAGTATTAACATCTCCTTCTACAATGATGATGTTAAAATAGCACAACTACAACATAATACTTACCCATAGAACCTGCAAAATTCATCAAAGAAGTCAAAAAGCTAAGCTCACCGGTGCTGCCGTTCTACAATAACAACAACTAGCAATCAGCGGCCTAGAAACTGCTATGAAGTGGAAAAAACTTCTATGAAGTGGATAATCAATATTAGCCCCTAGACAAGATCACAGCCTTGGCAATGAAAAGCTAGTAATAAAACAGATAACTGTGTGGAACTCTGATTCATGTGTCGGAGGAAAGATCTAACCAAAAAATCCAATCCAGTTTTATGATCAAATCAGATTATATCAACTTGCAAGCTTAAATTGGCAATAATACAAGAAAAACCTCATGAAAATTACAGCTGATGTTTGTAGTTATGATCCAAATCAACACAATATATGCACTTTTCACGTAGAAGCATGTATTTAGAGTGCTCCACAAGAAAATTTGCCCTCCCTCCATGTTTATAAAAATGATGTAGCCACTATCATGGAATTGACACCACAGACAGCCAAATATGTCAATAAATCCACAATTATTCAAATCTAATCACTTGAATGCTCTTCTTCAGCCCCATTTGTAATTATCTTGTTCCTTCTAGAATCAAGATATCCATTTTGTTCTCACCGCTTTTCTAAGCATATAAACTCTAACAACAATGACAAGCCAGAGGACCACTATTTTACACCATCAAAACTGACTAGCATGATCAGACATCCAAAAAATAAGCAAATTTTGCAACAAAAATCAAAGAAAAATACTAAAAATTATCTCCAACTCAAAAACAGAAAACACATGGAATTATAAAAGAGGATTAGAAATTCGGAACAGAGAGCTCACCTTAAAATTCTCTACAATTTGTGGGACTCTTGCAAAGAAGAAAATTGCATGCTGGGATGCCTGAAATAAAAAGCATCCAAAGCAAATATGGCCTTAAGATATGACCGTCAATCAAAACTCATCAAAGGAATAGGTCAATTTCAAAGGAGTAAAAGATCCAGAAAATGTGCTTTTAGAACAGAATGAGAAATTGACAAAAAGAAACATAAACTAAGTTCGAGGAAGAGGTTAAAAGCTGCCACTCACGTAGAGAGCTTCGAAAAGAATGGGATCAATTTGACCAGCTAACACAGTTGGCGCTATAGCACAGTATCTGTGATATTGCCTAGTGAAGGAAACACATTTTTATAAGCAATTTATACAACAAAAACGACTAAACCTTTATTCCCCTATGTGGGGTTGGCTATGTGGATCACATATTACTATTGCTTTCCATTAAAACACATATTTTCATTTAAATTCAGATAATTCATGTCTTTTCTAATAGTTTTTTGTCCAAGTTTTTTTTAGGTCTTTCTCTTCTCTTTTTAGTTTAAGTTAATAAGTCTTTAGTTTCTAGACGCCGTACTGGTATATCTAAAGATCTCCCAGGCACATGTCCAAACTACCTTAAATGTGTTTCTCACATTTTCCCATTTACTGGGGCCACCCTTACTTTCTTTATAATGTATTCATTATTTATTCTATATAGTCTAATATGTCTATAAATCCATTTTAAAATTTCCATTTTTGTTACTTTCATTTTTTGTTCATGATTATAATTAGTACCCCAACACTCTAATCTATGAAGCATTGTTGGTCTTATGGTTATTTTATAAAAATTTTCTTTCATTTTCAGCGGTACTTTATGAATGCCAAGTATAGATGCCCTTCTCTATTTATTCCAACCTACCTAAGGTTTATGTGTAATATCTTTATCAATTCTCCATTTTCTTAAAGGACAGATTCGAAATGTTTAAAATTTTTGGATATATCTAATTCATATCCACCAATTTTCAAACTTACCCCTATGATTACTAAAGTGACACTTCATGCATTCAATTTTATCTATATTTATTTTAAAACCGTTTCACTTCAACGACTCCCTCCATGCTTCTAACTTGTAAACACAAAGTTTACAAATACATCTTATTTAAATCGTAAACACAATGGTGTAGAGCAGCACGTAGGATACAACAGTGCCCTGATCCATGTCTTGGTTCCCACAGGTTGAGAAAAATAGTAGATGACTGCAACCAATATTATAGCTACAAAATGGGAAAACTTGAAGTGTTAGAACCTTAATTCATCATTTAAATCTGGAAGGGTACCATACTGAGAGCAAAACCAAAGCCCATCATAAATGCTACAATTACAAAGCCCAAACACACCTATACAACCAAACTGCCACATTCCAAAATGAACAAAATGTTGATGAACAAGATGATATGGGTAGACAGTATGTGTACCTTGAATCAAAAGAAAAAACAACTCGCCATACGCTGAAAATGGAAGCCCTTGGTGAAGACAATATGCCAAGGCAATTGTATAGCCAACTACTTCAAGTTCGAAGGCTACAGTACTAAGACCTCTGACACTTCGATGAGAAATAATTTTAAGTATCTACATAGGAGGAAGATGAGGACATCAGTCATCCAAAAAAGTATATGTCGAGAATGACTGCACAATTAAAGGATGCAATTCTCACACTAAAAGCAAGCAGGCACAATGCATAAAGGCAGAAAACACATTCTTCCTCTTTTTCAGTTAACAGCTGCAGTAGCATAGAGAGGTTTACTCTTCTTTTGGGGGAACATTTATGGCATAATGTGTTTGATAAACCAAAATAACTTTAACCACCTGAACTATCCTATATTTAAGTGCCAAGTTGCCAACCCAATGTTCTACTCATAGAAAATTCTAATCCAGAACCATAAAAAACTCCTGCCAGCAAAGAAAACAAAGCTGTACACAACACAGAGAACCCAAATCGTTTTAGGGCAATACGGGATCGTGCCATTTTTTTTTTTTAATTTATGTAAAAATAAGTTGCAATGAGAAAGGAAAAGAGAACAAAAACAAGAGCAGAATGGCATTCAAGCAATCATAGCTTAATCAGAATGCATTAAAGCACTACTTTTAGGCCAATGTAGACTGTGTGTGATGATGGATCACAGATAAAACCAAATACAAGAAGGCTAAAACCCATATAAAAAATCCAAACTTTATCAATTTTAGACCAACAAAAGAATCAAAAGACAATCTTTACAGCAATTAGATCAAGACCTAAGATAATTCAATCCAGCAATTAAAAAACCAATGGCACGAATCATTGAACTGTATCCAAAGGGCTAATTGACCTGAGGGAGTTTGACAGTGGTGGAGGCGAGTACGATACAGTAGCCCAGAACCTTGGATATCAAGGGAAGCAAACAATCCTTTTCTGGGATTTGACCATTGCCCAGGGATCCCAAAGCGCAGCTAAAGTCCAACCCAAGAAACTTCGCTTCAACCATATTTTAATTGCTTCAGATTTCAGAAAACCCACCTTGATTTTAATCAAAACTACAACTGTATACGGTGCTGAATTGTGTCTATATTGCCAAAAGGGTTGCAAGAAGGAGGGTTTTTGTTTCTTTAGACTAATCCTTGAGAGTTAGAACTTGGGAGAATTAAAAATTTGTTACTGAAATGTACATGAGCATAGTGTTACCTGAAAGGCTTTGATAAGCGGGAATCTGCTACATGATCCCCAGCGTGTACCTTTTTATATATATATATATATATATAAATTAATTAAATATTTTATTTTTCTTTTTCCTTTGGGTATAAAGTTCTTGGACAAAATATCAGAAAAATTTGACAATTAACAGGTAATCTGTATTTAAATTAATTTGCAAGATCTTCCTAGATCTATTTGTGTAATCAAAGATAAAAAGAAAATTAAAATCATTTAGAAATAAAATCTTTCGACTACGGTTTTTACTTTTTACATGAAAACTAAATATAAAAATTTACAAAATCCAAGGGAGAAAAAATTTCTTCCCTTCACATAAAACACATGTATAAAATTTGTAAGCTAGGATGTAATTGCTAATACATTCATTACATGAATGACATTCATATTCAACAATCATTTGTTAGAAAGTATCTGTCCATAAATATGTTTTGAAATAACTTTTTAGTTTATAATTTTATAGTCCAACCCAATAAGAGGAGAATAAGTAGCTTTATGATATGTCATGAATAAAAATTTTAGTTCTTCCACCACTATGCACTAATTATATTGTCACCATTGATAACGTACATTATATTCATTGAAAATGTATACGTTTATGAACTTTCTTTTTATATCTTTCAAAAGGATTTTATAACCATTACAATATTTATCTCAATAATGCTATTCATATATCAATTTGGGAGAATGAGTTGCTAAATATGGCTTTTTATTATGAAAATAATTCATACATTTGTTATATTATGTAAGATGATGTAACTAAAAATAAATAAAAGATTATCTATGAAAATTTATATGATTCGTTTGTTACATTAAAAATAAAAATACACTCTCATTAATGTAGACTAACATAAGCTAATAAACATTTTACATAGGATGAAATTTGGTTGAATTTCTACGCATCTAAATAAATGCAAATAAAGAAAACTTAGGAAATGATGTCCAGTGAGTACATGAGATAATCGTAAAAGTATTTTTCTACAAAAATACTTGCCTCTCATTTAATGAAGGGATCAAGGGAAAATTAAGCCTTAACCAATATCTTTCGAAGAAGTTTATACACTGGCCCATTGGGAAGGCAAAAATATTTGAAACAATCGCAAACTTCCCTTGAGGTTTGAGTTCCCAATTTGCTATATCAGCTTCCGGTCAAACATCGATCGTGCCCAATTAACTTCACTTTAATCCCTTCCGATGAGCCAATTAAAAAAAAATAAAGCCATTTTGATTCATTGCGCTGTGTGTTGTGATGCTAACTTTGAATCGGATTTGTAAGAAGGAAACAAAGCGATTCCATTATTGGTCAACAAGTACCCAAGCCAAATGGCTCCTGAAAAAAATAAATGAGACTGCATTTCTTATTTCATCAAATTTGCAGATCCAAATGGTCTTGGTTCTTTAAGAACTTAATCAATAGGGGCGTGGCGGGTATGATCCAGGTGGAGGATACGTTCCCATTCCCGTTGAAGGAGGAGATTGCTGCCAAGCAGGTGGCACAGCATGAAATGTTCCGGGAGGCACTGCAGCCAAATAAGATAAACTAATTACTTTGATCAGATGGAAATTTGACTACAGTATGCCAATATTTTTACCATATAATGGGCATGTAAAGAAGAGTGTGAAGCTACAGGAGGCTCAGGATCATAGAAACATGTGCAGACAAATTAGAGTAGCAAGTGATGTATATGTTGATAGTTCAAAAAGATTGATTTTTCACTTTTTGAGTATACAGTTATTCGTACCTGTGGGATAACCACTAGGAGCACCAGGCGGTGGCCGAGGTGGATAACCTGTTGGTGGACAGGGGGGATAAGGTGCTGTTGGTGGAGCTGCAGGCTGCAGAGGATAGGTAGATGATTGAGGGGATGGGGGTGTTGGCGCTGGGGGGTAGCCAGATGATTGCGGTGGAGCCGTATAAGGAGCTGGAGGATAGGTTGAGGATGGAGGTGGTGGTGTTGGCCCTGAAGGATAGCCTGATGATTGAGGCGGTGGAGGAGTAAAAGGAGATGGAGGTGTTGGTGCGGGAGGATAGCCTGATGATTGAGGAGGAATATAAGGAGATACTGGGGCTTGCTGAGGAGAAGCTGGAGGATAGGCAAATGATTGAGGGGAAGAGTATGCTGGCGACGGATTTAGTCCTGGATTTGGAGGATATGTAGGAAAGGGGGATGGTGAAGTCGTATTAGGAGGAGGATTAGCAGGAGCTCCTGGATTAACTGAAGGGTTGTTAATGTTTGGAGATGATCCAGCAGGATAAGGTGCTGTTGGTGGAGCTGCAGGCTGCGGAGGGTAGGTAGATGATGGAGGGGATGGGGTGTAAGGAGATGGGGGTGTTGGCGCTGGGGGGTAGCCAGATGATTGCTGTGGACAGGAGTATGCTGTGCCTTGATAAAGATTTGCTGTTGAGGGAGCTAATCCATTGTATGGCAGCAGGGTTGAAATTGTAGCATTTGGTGTTGCGTACATTGCTGCCGGTGTAGAGTACTTTGTTGATGGATCAGAGTTCTCATTTACAGTAATGCCTGCAAAAGTAGCAAACCAGCCAGAAATTTAGAGCATAATATGACTAGGTGCGCAGGACCTGGAAATTTTTCATGAAGATAACTGATCATACCAGTGGCTCCATAGGGCTGGGGTTGATTTCCAGGGGAAGGAAGGGGTGCTCCCACCATGATCAATGAAGCTGCAAATTGAATACTATCTGTGAAACTGTGATTTATCTCACTTTATTATATGTATGAAATGTGGAAGGAAAACCGGTAGGAAATCCAACTTTCAATTACTTGAGAGAGAGTTGACTTGGAAAAATCATGAATCTCACCCAACTCAGAAAAGAAAAACTAGCATTGACAAATGACAACTAAGAAATGCGTACACAGAACAGCCGCAGATAACTGTAGTAATAGAGCAGCGCGGACAGAGTCTTGCAATTTCAATTGGTCAACTCCTAACATCCACTTTCATATTGTATTTGCAACTAGTTCGACAGCATGTGGAATTGGAAGATTATTTTGACTTTTGAGCATTTGTCCTCCTCTTCTTTTAATTTTAACATCCATCCCCTTTCCCTTAATAGACTAAAAACCGAAAGAACAAATATGCATATCAAAAGTCATGTTCTATATGATGAAGTTTAGTCGAACCCAATCGCCTCAGCGACTTGGTTTGATCTAAACTCCATTTGAAATTAGTTTTGCAAAAAAAAAAATTGATGAATCCGAAGTTCATTCTCAGAGGTCACGCCAATGCTTAAATTAGTGGTGGTAGTAAAGGAGCATGAAGTAAAAATATTTTGGTCTTACCTAAAAACTAATAGCATGAATTTATAATGTTACTCGAATCGATGTCAATAAGATCAAAATGATCCAATTAACTCTCAAGTTCCAAAGAGTGTGGTGGATATGTAGCTTCTGAATGTGGCCGTTAAGGAAGGCTTTACTTACAATTAGGATTGGCGTCTTTGGTGGGCAATGTTACTTTTATCTGCTAAAATATAATACTATTTAGTGAGATGTTTACCTATCCTAGTTATTTTCGATAATTATAACAATGAACAAATTATTGTTCAAAACTCTATGATTATAACAATTAATAAATCAAATCATAAGTAGGAAAAAAGGTTCTATTTTGAGTAGGACAAGGTTATTACATTATTTATAACGGAAAAATATTTCATGCATAACTTAAAATTGTGCAGTCAAATACAATTAGAATGAACAACTTATAAATTAGGGGACAACCCATAGACATAATAGGGGAACTAAAAAGAAATTATATGATTGACTGCTGTATTAAAAATAAAGATACACCAAATATATGCAATATTTTTTCATTTATAACTAAGTTTTTGTTTTCACCCTTCGTGCATTGTTATCCACCCATCAAACATTATAATAAAGAGTTACGAGAAAAGAGAAAGGGATTTGATCAATTAATTGATTTCCAACATTAGCCATTGTTCAAGCTATGTGTATTATTATTGTTGTGGATATAGATTTACAAATTATGACCAAACATTCTGTTCTAAGTTAAACATGCCTCTCGAGATTAGTTCAACTGACTTTCTTGAGGAGATAAAGTTAGGAGATGCAGGGAGGTCTAAAGATTAATTTCTACGACTATTTACCTAACCGAGAAGTTTAGGGGTGAAATATGCTTGGTGGGAGATTAGTCCCATCTCCTAAGTGTGTTGTGCAAACTCATAACGAGTGTATAATGCAAATTCATAACGGGTTGGGTGGAAATACCTCTAGACGCCAAAAAAAGAAAAGAAAAAGGTTTAAACATCATTATTCAAATCAAATTAAGCCATTCTCATTTTTAAAACTTAATAAGCCAATTTAGTTGGGCTTCCTTATTTGAATATTGCCCAATTTATCGGGAAAAAAAACAAAAGAGGAAGTGGGCTTATATCAGCCCAATGCTGTAATTTTTCCATTTAATTATTACGACGAATGCCTAAAGCCTCAAATTCCCGCAAAATATAAACAACAGAAATAACCGACGAAAATAAGAATACTGACCTTATAAAAATTTACAGATATGAATGTCGGTGGACCAGCCGGCGTAGAGCCCGACTCATCGGCTCCTCCGTCGTGTCGCGCTGGATTTTCACGGTGTCCCAGCGATACCAATATCTTCTCGATAAATCCACCCCACATGTTCTATACCGATGGATTACCTGGGCGGTGATCGCAGTCATATATGCCTTGCGCGTTTACTTCGTCGAAGGATTCTATATCATCACCTATGGACTCGGCATCTATATCTTGCAGCTTTTGATTGCTTTCCTTTCGCCCCAGGTGGATCGAGATTAATGAATTACTCAACTCCGACGATGGGCCCTCTTTGCCGACTCGGGGCTCCGATGAGTTCCGACCATTCGTTCGCCGCCTCCTGAGTTCAAGTTTTGGTAGGATACGTGTATATAAAAATACTCCTCAGGTTTTTATTTCTTCTTTATATCAAGATTTGTTTTTTTTTTTAAGATCCTGAAAGTGGAGCTGGAAGTTCATTCCAAGATTTGATTTTTAGCATGATGGTTGACCTAATTTTGTAGTGAGATTTGTAAGTTATTCTAGAGGGCCATGAAGATATAGCATTTTGTGACGTATTCTTTAGGTATTTGACGAATCTAGAATGGGTAGTTCAATATTCAATAACTGGGCTTCATTTTATCTTAAGGATAAATAACTAGCCTTTTATGGCAGTTGATTTCTTGAGGATCTATTGATAGTTATTCCTAATGTATCGTTGAGTATATGCTTCTTCACCTATTGCTTGGCTATTCCAGAATTTTTAGTCATGAATATTTATATCTTGGTCTTTTACTGATAGAATTGATGAAATGACATTGAAAAATCCATACAGATATGCCGCTGTTTTCCACTTATATTCTTCGTGCACGTATCTTTGTGCCATTGTGGCATACAAAAGCAGCTGCTTTTACTAATGTCATTGACGAAATGAATTCTAAGTTAATTAATATTTTGATATCAATGGCCATTTGTTTGAATCAGCAACTCACATGACACAAATTATCAAATATGGTTTCAAGTGAATTGTTGTCTGTTGCAGAGCTTTATACTCGAATATCATGGCATTTATTTGGGATTAGTTCTATGTTTACTGTTGTAATGATTGCAGGTTTCAACATTAATTTTGTTCTTGCTTCATTTAGTATGTATAACCATAATGTGTCTTTGTGATTTTCTGCTTTGGCAGACTTCAAAGAATACTGCCTTTGTGAGCTATGAACTAAATGATACTGTGTTGGTTTATTGGAAAATGGAAGGATTAACCTTCTTTACTTCTCAATTGCAGGCATTCACTAACTAAAGCCTTCTGTATCGCTTTTCTGCTGACATTCTTCAGCGCCTTTGATGTTCCTGTCTTTTGGCCGATTTTGTTGTTCTATTGGTTGGTGCTATTTGTTTCTACAATGAAAAGACAAATTATGCACATGGTTAAATATAGATATGTTCCATTTACCTTTGGGAAGCAGGTGAATACTCAACCAGTTCGTTGTTATTTATGTAGCCCATTTGATATCATATTCTGTCCTTTCATTCCTTGCTGTCAGTTTTTTCTTTTACATTTCTGGAGTAATTGATACATTTTCCTTTTTTGACTCAGCGTTACACCGGGAAGAAAGCTGTTTCCTCTGATGATGCTAGCATTTCCAAATCTTGATGTTTTAGGTAATGCAAAGGAGATGCTATGCATTAGGTTGTTTAGGAGGGTATAATCTTCCAAAAAAGGGAGTGTCCTGGCTTTTCTGAGGAATCTCAGAACCTCATTTTTGCTATGGGGGTCAATGTAACTTCCTAGTACCTGCCTTGGTGCTTATGTAGAACACCTTTACACTTTCAACAGATATTCTTGCTATTATTCATTTGCATGCCACTGTAAATCCTGAAAGATTGAGTCATTCTATGTGTTGTACTTTTTGGAGAGGTCTAATGAAAATTAAAATTCTCCTTGCTTTTTACAATGTTTTGTCTGAAGGTGATGTATCTCTCAATATGTTCTGCTTTTTCTGTTTCCCGAATTAGACCACCTCCGAGTAAGTCCTGTAATCCTTGCTTTTGGTTGTTGTCTTTGTATCTCAATGCAACTCCTTAATGTTTACCTGCATACTGATATTTAAGTTCATTGAGATGAAGCTCTTGGTTTGACTGATGGTAGCCAGAGGTATGCAGTGATGAATTCTTCGTTGTGACGTTGAGAGGAGGTTTGCTGCTGTTGTATGTTGATTGCATTTGAGGCATTTGGTTTAAGGAATGAAGGACATAATAAAAAGCATGCACGAAAGAAAAGTATTTTAGGTCTTGGAATTGCTCCAGTAGGGAGCCTGTACTTTAAAACTGCTATCCTAAAAGATAAGGCAAGGTAGTAGTATGCGTGATTATTGGGGGAACTGGGAGGGCCATGCCTTTGCTGTCCTGTTTGAAAGTGTCAATATACCCTGTTAACCAACAATTCTGAGATGTCAAAGTCTTTGTACCTGCTTCCGTGGGGTTTTATCATCTATCGTTTGCTCTCAAGATGTCTTTAGTACCAATTATACCTTCTGTCTCCATGGTCATTGAGGGTGCTGAGTGGTAAGAATGATTCCTCCAGCCTTGCAGTTTGTTTTGTCTCAGTTTTGGGAGGTTGGACTTGTTAAAATGGTGAAATTTTTTTAACTCTATAGAGAGTGAATTGTATGATTGCGAGAGATCCCCATTCTTTAATTGAAGCAGCTAATAAAATTATGATATGGTTTAAAAGGTCAATGGGTCGCCAGCCACATATCTAAAATGCCAGTTGCTCAAAATGATCATTGAAGGACCACCAATTTTTCAGTTTTGTATTTTGGAATAGTGTCCTCTAATCAAAGGCCATCCAATTCACTTAGGCAGCTGATGTTTGGTATCAAGGAATGCAGTGTGCAGTTTGAACATTTTCCCTTGTTTTTGCAGCATGGCTTTTCATTTTTCTAGGATTTCTATCAATTGGACAGGAAGCAACCAAAATAATTTGTATCATAAACCAATGAAAACGAATATGGAAAGGAAGCAAAATGGCCCAATGGGGATTTTGCAAGCTGGTGATCAACATCTTGATACCTTAAGACAATGAGAAGAATAGGTGTGTGTCTGGCTGTAAGGGGAGAGACATAGTTCCAAATCAATCTTGATCATGGAATTGGGACAAGATTTAGTGCACGGCGTGGGGTGATATGACCCTCAAACATACAGGACCACCGCAACTACAACCAATCTGTCATCGAGGGCTCTCAAGATTAGGATTCTTTTATTTAGAGAGGACTTGCATGAATCGCTAGTTTTTGGATGGTTTGGTGTCATTTTTTCCAATAGAAATTTTGTACTACAGCCTGACATCTTTGTAATTTCAGACACTGAAGTTGGACTTACTCTGTCAGTAACTTAAAAGTGGTTGGATTGTTTGAATTTGTTTGTGGTTGTTAAAGACGACTGAACCAAAGCACACAGTCGCCCTTAACTTACATATAGATTGTGCGATGTGCATTCAATCATGCTTTGTTTGTTGTAGTAATAGAAGATGTCACCATTGGTTTCTTTGTTTGACTAATTATGATCCGTTATTTAGGTTGATGGTTGGTTGGTTTTCAAATTTTAGAAGAAAATAGAAATGGGATAGAAGATCTCGCCCACCTATGGCTATCCTGCAGAAATATACAGTTAATTTTGTAGAATCTACCCTGTTTGGAATTGATGCTCAAGGACTCGCATGAAAATGGGCATGCCGTCTCTCTGTGGTGAGGATGCCGTGTTGTTGCAAGCAATTGCTTGCTGTATAACACAATGATGGCAGGAAAGCTCAAGTCTTGACATGACAAGACTTCGCACGCAAAACTTAAGCTCATGATCTGAGTTCTGCTTAATTGATAGATTAACTAAGTTCACTAGTCAGGCTTGAATTAATAGGATTGAGTATCTACTCACTTGAAAAAGGGAACAGAAAGTAAACAATTTTCCATTTTATGTAATCAGACGTGCCACCCAAAAGAATAATTAGAAGAAAGAGAGTTCATGATAGGTTAGAACTTATGATTCCATTCCTGATGAACAAAGTAGTAATTGATTAGAATTTGCATAATCATGATAAAACACTTCAGAGTAAGTCAAGATTTGTATCTTTTAACTTCTAGCATGATATTGGGGAGCCGTATACTTGATCAGGGCCGACGAAACATGCCAAAAGTTGAGGAAAATGGAACTGTTTAGACGTGTACATCCGATCTGCTACAGCCCAAATTCCTTTACTTTCACTACTGTAATGGCCTAACTTTATCTACTTCCTTAATGACAATTGAAGTGGATTCAAGATCTGAAGACTTTAAATTTGGTCAGCTGTACCGTCTTGTCAAAATTTTCATGCTAACATTACCCAAGTGTCGCAAAGACACTAATGCAAGGCGCATTACAAGTAAATCATTGTCAAGAACTTAAGTTTCAATTTAGTAGTCTGTAATACATGTTTAAGGCACGAATGCTTGATTAATCTGTTAATTTTGATGTCTGTCTCAGGTGATGAGTAACTACTTAGATACTAATTAGTACACTTTCACAACTTCAGGAAGCACATCATCATGGTTTGATAAAGATGCTTGAACTTTCAGCTTTCTGTTTTGGACCCTTGTCATTAACCAACTTACTGTTGGCACTTGGCATTAGTCCCTACTTCCCCTACTCTTGCACCTTCCTTCAAAGGGCAACTAATTTATTTATTTTTTCCCTGTTACATGAACCTAAAATTTGACAGTGTACTTGATTCCCTACCCTTCAAAAGGCCAACCAATCCGAAGAGAGAAGAAAAAGAAGTTGTGGAATTGCAATGTGTTGCTCACACTCTTTCCTCACGCGTGGTACCTAGGCAACTTCGTTTTCTTGTGCCCTTTTCCTTTTATTGCCATTGGAGCTAACACTGCATTTGTAGCTAGTTTGCTCTGAGTCAGTTCTCTCTGTCTTTGGACAATGGATAGTGGACTTCCCATGATGAACTGTCTCTTACAGCACACTCTGAGAAGCCTATGTAGTCCTACGACTAATTCAGATTCTTCCAACTCTTCTAAGTGGGTATATTCTGTTTTCTGGAGGATCCTTCCAAGAAATTATCCTCCACCAAAGTAAGCATCTTTAATTAGACTACAAATGAATTCACATATTTGAAGTTTAATGGTGTTACATTATGTTCGCTTTCATGCTTGCTTTTGCTGTAGGTGGGATCATGGGAAGCATCCTTGATCGTGCTAAAGGAAACAAAAGGAACTGGTGAGTTTCAGTTGAAGATTGTTATGACCATTTTGTGTCAAATTTCAGTTATTGTCACTAAGTTAACATTTTTTTTGGTTCAGGATACTTGTTTGGGAAGACGGATTCTGTGATTTTTATGAATGTGAACGAGCTGGTAGTGGATATGTAAAGGGAAGGTTTGGAGCTGATATTTTTTTCAAAATGTCTCATGAGGTCTATAACTTCGGAGAAGGGTAAGCATCGCATTCTTGGTTATTATCTAGCTTGTTATAAAGGATACTGTATTTTTTAAGTAGGTTCTTTAATTATCTTGTGTGATCATCTTTATAGATTGGTGGGCAAGGTTGCTTCAGATAATAGTCACAAATGGGTGTATAGAGATTGTCAAAATGAAAATGATCCTGGCTTCATTCCATCCTGGAACGTTTCTATTGACCCTGTAAGCAAAATTCAGTTTTCAGAATCTTTTCCCCTGTGAGGCTGTGATGATGAATTGACCTTTGATAGTTGAGTATAAAGCTCTATTTTTCCACCTTTGTTAACCTCATTTCTTGTATTTGACCTTCCTTAAACAGCAACCAAAAGCATGGGATGCTCAATTTAGTTCTGGCATTCAGGTTAGTTTGAACCAGGATGGGTATTCTTCTTAATTCCACAAACATCAGATCATAACTTATTTCACTTCTTGGCAGACCATTGCAGTTATAGCCGTAAGAGAAGGCATAATTCAACTGGGCTCCTTTGATAAGGTATGTGCTTTCTTCTATAATTGTATATCATGAATCCATAGCATTTAGTCAGCAAAGGTTTTATAGCTGTTAAAAGTGCTAAATTTAGGTAACTGAAGATCTTACCTTGGTGATAAGCATCCAGAGGAAGTTCAGCTACCTGCAAAGCATACCAGGCATCTATGCTATACAAAGACCATACTTACCAATCCAACATCCACACACATTCAAGAACACATCCTGGACAACCATTGAAAGCAACGAAACTACAGCTTATGGGGCTTATGGTGTTGATGATAAACGTCAATTAATTGGATCAAAACGACTCTACTGTGCTAGACCGGATGATTTCCCAGTCAAGTCCATCAACTTAGGCTACCACAGCCCACATAATGGCATCACTGGACCACCACCAGCTTTATGGTCCATTCCCCCTCTATTGCCCCCTACAGCTTGCAATCCTGGAGCAATTTATACAAAGGTTCCTTCCATTGCACAATCTTATTACCCAATTGAAGTAAATGAAAATGCAATGCTAAACAAACAAAAGAGCCCCATCAAAACATCAGGGCGCGGTGTCAATTCTAGTGAATGTTGTACTGGCCAGGAAGCTCAAAGTGGTGATGCGAAAGTGGAGGCAACCTGTGCACTAGAGGCAGCTCAAGAAGGAAAACCAGCAGGATCTTTAAGCCATATGTTAGGAGGAATGTAGGGTAGGGGAACTGGGCTTTAGACCCTCACAGTCAGAAGAAGAGAATGGTCTAAACCTCAACTAAGACGATATAGGAGTCATGATCATCTTTATCGCCTCTAATGCTGTATTAAGAAGTGTTCTGCTCTGTGGTAGTCACCAGCCTCCTAATGTACTGTGTATATCTATAGTTTCATATCAAGTTACTTGTATCTGCAATAATCCATTCTTTTCATTTTCGATGAAAAAAACCCAAGGTAAGACTATCCTAATAATTAGGTGTAGTGAGTATACCATTTAAGTTATTTAGAAATTACAGTCGATTAATTTGTTATACGAAAAATAAGAATATAAACAAAGTACATAATATTTAGTTGAGCTAAAGCATTATAATTGGCTTATGCTGGTATGGAACCATGAAACGTGAATGGGGAAATTAATATGGTGTCAGGGCAGTGGGATAAACGAGGATGATATTGTTGTTGTTGTTGTTGTTGTTGTTGTTGTTGCACATACCTTAAATTATTAGAAGTAAACAGATACAGAAACAAGTTGAATATATGGGTGTCGGGCCAATGGAAATATCTTGGCTTTTCAATCCAATTGTAACTTTGTCGTTGTACTCTCTCTGTTTGAAAACTTGAATGACAATAGCGTGTCATATTCATGTCATTTGCGCACAACCACACCATCACATCACACACTCAACTCAGTGCTCCATTTGCTGCAATTGTTTGCCTTATGAAGGTTCTATACTTGCTTCCCACTTACCCATTCCTAACTACCAATTCCCTCCCCCCACTAATTGCGTTATCAAAATTAGCTCCCATTTTCCCACTTCTCCCCAACACACCTAACTAAACTATTCATGTTGGAATATTACATATGTGGTCTTCCTTTTGGAAGCTATCCATCAAGTCATATTCCAATATTGTACTGCTGAAATTATCACAAATTAACCGCAATACTGATGCCGTTGGATTTATACAAAAGAGTTATAGGCGGCAATGTAAATGGAGAATGAGTTTTTATTGTTAATTCACTTTGGTGAGATCGTAACCTTTTATCTAGAATGTGACTTATTGAATTCTAAATTTATCTAAAATGTATAAATTAGATTAAATACTAAAAGTCCATTTTCATTTAAAAGAAAAAGACGACATGAACAGATACACTTGGAAGTAATAATTTATTGAATTTTAAATTTATCTAACATCCAAGTTTTGATCATTTCTCATAATTACTACATCTATTAGGGTAAAAAATTTATTCCTTGTGATTTGGTCTTGAACAATTTTCACAGTGACTATTTACTTAAAGAACAAAGAAAAAGAAGGAATAATTGATAATGTCGGTCGAGTATTGAATATAGCTCATTGGTCAACAGTTTTTATTTCCCATCTTGGAACATTTTTTGATCCTCGTTGTCTCATACTATTAAACTAAATTGATGTTATTATTGACATTATAGAAGAAATAAATGAAAGCCACCGAAGAAAACGAAAAAATATGGATAAATAAAAAAGAGTAATGATATTAAAAATGAAAATTTTTAGTAATTTTCAACTTAATTAACGTGTATTTACACAATAAAAATGATGCTAGATCAGAATAAATATTTCTTTCTGAAATCTGAATAGTTCCTATCACATCAACCACCACTGAGCAACGTCACTAAAATCTTTTATGGTGTGTATGATTCTATATAAAAGACGGTAATGGATTTTTAGGAAGGTAATCAAATATATGAAGAATAAGAGTTCTTGTTAGAGTTAATTTACATCTTTCATGAACCTGTTCATTGTGTTTTTCTAGTTTTGCAAAGTTATTTGTGTATCGATTTTGTGTTTTACCTTTAAGTTAATGCCCATCAATTTTGTTAAAATAGGATTCGCAATTAATAGCCACCAATTGAGTGGATCATAACTATAGTTTTAAAATTACGATCCGATTCTATCGATCTTATGATTTTGATTCAAATTTATTAAAATAATCTGGATTTTAATTACTATCCTATATTTATTATGTAAATAAAATATAGTTAAATTTACTCAAAAAATTTTTATATCTAAGTAAAATTAAAATTTATCATTATATAAATAATTTAATTAGTTTAATAATATTTTTATTAAATTTTAATGATAAATAAATAAATTGAATATAAATACTTTTCGATCGTGACAACAAATGAAATATTGAAAAAATTATATAAAATATTTCACGAAATAAAAATTGAAATAAGATATACATAAATTTTTTTATATATCTATTTATTTATTAATTAATAATTTTTTAAAATCTTACGATCACACCCATATAATCTTAACTATATCCCATCGATGAAGTCAAGAATGTTTATTAAAAATTATAGCGGTAATAAATTTGTATAAAAAGACTGAGATTGACTTTTGATCTACTATTAGTCTTATTTTTAAAATTTTAAATCTAAGAGATTGAAATTGAATCGAAAGGGAAGGAAAGAATCATCATGGGGAAATTTGAGGCATCCAAGAATAATAATCAACTTGTGGGCGCGTGAGGTTGAATAGGACATAATCCATCAATCTTGACAGATTGGATGGTCCCAACCCCAGTTCTTTTGGGATTTTCTTGCAATATGATCTTGTAGAAACTCCCTCAAAATAATTGTGATGTTCAACATGACATTCATGTGGCCCCTTCCAATCATGCGACTCGTTTAATTTAAAGTCTTAAACACTATTTGGTTATCTATAAAATATTAAGTTGTACAATACTCCTTAATTCTCTATTTTTTTTAATTCACCTCTGGCTCTAAAGTATGATGTATTTAAGAAAAATTATATTAAAATATATAAAAATTTTAGTAATTATTTTTATAAAATAAATATATTTTGAAGAAAAAATGTGAAGAATTTTTTGTAAAATTATGTGAAAAGAATTTAAGTGGAAGAATCTGAATTTTAAATTTTAAAATAAAAATATGTTATTTCAAAATTAACTTTTACTCATTTACAAACAAAAATGACTTACCCAAACATAGCCTTATTTTCTATCAATAGCAAGATACTTCTCCGTGTTAAAATTAGAGTCTATATATAAAACTTGGCAAAAATTGTAGAAAATTCATCTTGGAAAGATTATAAGAATTTCTAAATGACCTTATATTATTGGGTCTTGCCTAAAATGAGATTTATCATGATAAAATTTTGAATAACTTATCTTGTTAGATTTCAGAAATTAATCTCTCGATGATTAAACTACACGACCCCATTCTTCCCATCTTTTCTTATTTCTTTTTAGATTGTAATTAAATAATTCCACAATTTTTTTCAAATATTAAAAATAAATTGACCTGGGAAAATTAAGAAATTGATCTGGATCCTCGCTGGGAAATATATGATCACAACCAAACCCCACTAAATCAACTTTCTAGTAGTCATTAAATCAAACCTCTGGAATAATTCTTCAATAATTGTCAACAAATATAATTTGTTTTCTACGCTTTAATGGCCTAACCCTTTGTCACACTCTGCACACACAGAAACTTCTATACACCGGATTGTCCCTTTATATTATATAATTTGCTGTCTAAGCGTTTAGGATGTATGTTGGATATAACTTTGGTCCATATCATCTAGTTGATTCAATCTGAATTCAGAAATGAGCGATCACAGAATTATGCAGACGTTGAACCATGTAGAAGACATAGGATTCGGTATTATCGGAGGTTCTCAAACAATCATCAGATTGTTCCAAAATTATTAGTATGAAAGTTCAAGCGTCTTAAAGCAGGACATCAACTGTTTAACTCCAAGATCCGAGGTTCATTGGTTTTGTCGACAACATTTCCTTCTTCGGAGTGCTAATGGATGGATATTCATCAAAGCAACAAGGAAACAAGGGGTTTTCCCTAAGCCTTTACGAGACTTCTCTTGGACTACACAAGGTACTATGGTCTATGCATAGTCACAAACGAAAAAAGAACGACCAGAAAATCACCCAAAAGGACAATCCATTGCCGCATGCTAATAAGGAAAGATTAAATATCAGTATGGAGAATACAAACAGCATGGCATTAATTCATATTACACACCCTGGTGGTCCGTGGGAGGTGTACTTTATAGAATAACTAAGAGTTTTTAAGGGCTTCTAAACAAATGAGATTACAGAAGAGATCAATGTTATGTTCTTTTTGTTTGTTCAAATCGACTACCACAACATGTAAACCTTATGTACAGATGATTGTCTAATCATCTTCATTCATTCACCGATCTAATCCTGTTTTCTTTAGCGGTGGACTGGAGAGGTCCGCAATGCATAAGAAAGAGAGTTGCTGGTGCAATTCTGTCACATCCACTGTCCTCTTCCACAACTTGAAAGATTGATGAGGTTTTCAAGCGCTGCTCTTCTTTCCTGCATTCTTAATAGGCCTGGCAAGCATGTGCTTCATCACCTTCACTCCAAGAGGATTGTTCTTGCTCTGCGTCAACAACCAAAAGCAATTTTATCAGCAAAAGGAAAATGTAGCTGGAATACATCAATTTTAGGAAAGATTTGACATTGTTTTGCTTACAACTGAACAGGTGCCTGCTTGAACATGGCAAACTGGGTACTCATGTGGACAGCAACTATAGTGGTCTTCGCAGCAAGTGGCACCATCAAGTGGGCAGCATCCCCATTCAAAGCAGTAACCAAGGTACTCGTAGACGCAGCAGCAGGTGTTATCCTCCGGGCATTCGTAGTAATCATCACAAACTGCGGGAGGCTTGATAGGAGATGGTGGAGAAGGACCAGGATTCGGGGGATTTTGGCTGTGCTTAAGAGGGTATGATGGCTCGGATGTGATTCCACATAGGCCTGTGGGCAGGTTCACATTACGCTGCATCCTGACGTAACCGGCCTCTCCCCATGCGCCTCCCCATGAATTCCTAACAATCCAATAATCCATTCCATTTGCCGTACCATATCCAACAACATTCACACCATGGTCCAATGATGTCCCACACTTTCCAGTGAAAATACCCTGAGGTTGTGCGAAGTAAGAGTAATAGTAAGCATCAGTAAGTGCAAAGAGAAAGGTAACGTAAAGAAAGTTCAAGAGCACTGAAAAACATAAGCTAGAAAAGGCTAAGTGCATCCTGGCTCTATAAACTACTTCATAGCCTTAGATAGACAAAGTTGTGACATTAGTTCAAATCATTGAATTTGGGTGTCAAAAGGCTACCATTCTTAAAGGGCACAGTATAATATCTAACACAAGGACAAACCATTCCTATTCTGCAGAGTAAGAGTTCTAAGGCTCGAAGCAAATGAACTAATTAATCTACGATAACATGACAATGCTTAGCCTTTTGCAGAGATTATTCAACGCTGGAAGTATTTTTATTCAATAAAGGAAAGATTCAGGCCCCTCCACCCGGCTAAGGATGGAATTTTACCTTGGAATAGAGCTGGAAATCTCTGCTAGAACCTTCAATGGCTACACTGACTACTTGGTTCGAGGTAGCAACTTGTAGGGCCGACTCGCTACCCGGAGTTACATCTTCATAGGCATCAATAGTGACCACCCTGGCATTTTTCTGCATATAAAAACGGGGATTTAGTTCCAAACTTTTTAGTTGAAATGACCACTTTTAACACGTGGAGTTCAATACCAACCCTGTACTGATCACATTTCAAGTCCCTGCCCGCATAGGGATAGTCTTCTTCAGTGTCAATCCCTCCATTTTCGATGATGAACTCAAACGCATAATCCATAAGGCCCCCATTGCAACCTTCATTATAAGTGGTATCACAATCCACCAGCTCTTGCTCAGATAGTACGATCATTTCACCAGTCACTATCTTATTGATCCCTTCCACGGAAGCAATTGTTGAGAAAGCCCAGCAACTCCCTTCATTTTCAATTATTAAATATAACGTTAGTACATAGATGTGCATGTATACCAACAACTTTAGAGAAAAGGAAAGATCTTTAATCACTGTCCATAGCCAAACCAACAATAGCATTAACTACTATAGAATCTTGTCGAGTTACTCAATATATTATGTCAAAATTAGTTAAAGAATGTTTATGGGATCAAATTGGCTAAGATCTTTTACTCTAATTACTATTTTTACGAAGACAAATCAGCCGTCCAATGCAACAGTGAGTCATGCATGACGTTTAGTCCCTCCTCTTTTCCCGTTAATTGTATAATGGTAGGACCAATGAGCCATCTTGAAAATGAAAGATCCAAATAAATAATCCATGAAACCATGACCAATTGAACCTAATATCCAGCTATACTGTACAGAATCAAAAACACACCATGGCCCAGAAGTTAGAACCAGAAGATTCCTTGGCAATTCTAAAGGAGAAGTATATACTAAAAGTACTCTTATCTTAGTCCAACAATAACAGCTTGAAGGGATGTTAAGACAGAGGTAAAACATATATAAGAAAACATTCTTGGTATCACCCAAAAAAAATAGGGCTTGATCATCCTCAAGTTGGCATATGGTCCAAGAAAAGTTGTAAAAACCAACCATATTTGGACAAGAAAACCAGCGGGGTAGATTGTTAGAAGAAATGGAACTGTGGAATACCATGAAAAAAATGAAAAAAAGAATTGATGTACTAGATACAGGACCAGCCACTTTATGTGCAATATTATTGATACGATCAACAAAAAAAAGCCAATGGAGTGGCCAAATGCGATGTTTCCACAGCTGCTGCTATTTCACGAGCAAACAATGGTACCTTACTAGCTGCCAAAATTACCCACTAAATATAGTTTAAAACCATTAATTGATTTTGTGGTGATTTGAATGGCAATTTTCACACTAATCTGGTAACTAAACCATGGACTAATTAACTAGTAAAAGTACCAAAATATCCATCCCATCCCATCCATCCAGTGCCATCTATAACTTAATTTCATTTTGTATTTGTACCATTCAACTCAATCAATCCTATATAATATGATTTGATAAGGTCAATTCATTTGTACAATACACTTCCAAAACTTCTTTTCTTCCCCCTTAAAAAACAATCCATTTTCAGGTTAATTCATATTCATAATTAAAAATAAATAAATATAAAGATAACCTCGTGTATTTATAGAACAGTAAATTTGTTTTTAATAACTAAAAATAACATTAAACTCAAATCAAAATTAATTTTTCGTGGATCGGAGAGTGTTATAAAAGATCACACAGAAATAAGTTGTGTAAACAAAATATGCATTAAGGGTAGAATGGTCAAATCAAATATATATACATATATTGAGTGAGAAACATACTACCAAAGAAAAGAAGGAAAAGGGAGAGCTTTATAGTTTCATACCGCAGCTGCCTTGGTCTTTGACCGGAGCAACAGCGCCGGATTTTCTCCAGTCAACGGATTCCGGCAAATCATCACCGACTTTAGGAAGATACCGATTACTGGGCTTCTTGGCTAACCTCCTCCGAGGATCAATCCGGGTTCCCAAGTAGATGGACCGGTACTCCTCGTTGGTCAAATCCGCGAACCAGTTCAACCCAAGCTCGTACGTCCTGTTTGGCAAACTGTTCTGCACATCTATGTACCTGAGATTATCCTTAAACACCTCAAACCTCTTATCTTTCTCCCCTAAACCGTTGTAGGACTTGCCATGTTCCACTAGCCATTCCTCGTACAGGGCTCTGACTTCCTCATCGGTCCGCCAGTTTTGATGATGTTGGTTGTCGTAGCTCACGATGGACATGTCCAAAGCGAACGAAAAGATAACAGAGAAAATAGGAGAAATAACGAAAGAGTCGCCATATTGATTTGGTTTGAGCTTGTGGGTGAGTGTGTGGGAGTGGAATGTGTGTTTTGGAGGAGCGGGAGTGGGGTTATAAAGGAGAACAAGAGGGTAGGATTGTCCTGTCAAGCGGATTATTAGCGTCAGGAGTATATTTTGGACTCTGAAAATAATAACAAAAGAAAAAATAGTAGGATGGTTGATTACGTTTTAACTTGTGTTGATTTTTTTATTTGTGGGATGTTGACAATGCAGATTGGGAGCTGGCAAGAGGGGATAAAAATATTAAAGTGAGTTTGCCCTTTGCCGCCAGTAAAAACGAAAACTTTACTAATTTTAAAACCGTATTTTTATTTTTTTAATATAATAATTAAAAATTTAAAAAAAAATCATAATATACGATTTTAAACCGTTGTCCAAATATGTCCTATGTATTTTTCGTGAAAATCTCACCACTATGTGTTTATGAGAGTGACTGGTTGGATCTTTCTAAAAGCATTTGTGCCACATACTTTTATATTTTTTTGATATATTTTTTATTTTATTATTATTTAAAATATGTAAAAATGCATTTGAAGAAGTCATTCATATATGCTTTCTGTATTTTTTTTGATGTGGGTAATTAAGCACCTAACACATCATGTGCTTTTGGTTTGGTAGAGTTAAGCACCAACCAACCTTGTATATGTAGGTGTAAACAAAGTTTCTCTTGTGTTCAATTTAAATTTAGAATGACCTTTCGTTCTCTTGTAGTTTCAGGTGGTTTTAATTTTTAATAGTTTATGAAGTAGATGCGAGATATATATAAATTACATTCTAAAATATAATTTTACGCCTTTTAATATAATAATTAAAAAATAAAAAAGTATATTTTTAAGGTTGAATCCATACACATTCTCGAATTATTCTCAATGAATGCATAATAAGTTTTTTGATATTTTTTATATGGTTAAAGTGAAAATTAAAGATCATTTAAACTGTCGTTTGGATTGTATTTTAAAATTTATTTTTATACTTTTTAATATATTTTATATTTTGTTATTACTATGTAAAAAAGTATGACGATACATTTTAAAATGCAATTGGGCACCCAAATATTTTAAATACCGTTGAAAGTTTAAAATATTTGGGGAAGTTTAATATATATATATATTAGGTAAAAAAAGGAGGAGTTTCTAAGAAAGAAGGCCGTGGGGGAGAGAGAGAAGGAGATACGTAGGGGATAAGCAGAGGTGAAAATCGGAAATTAGCTGGAAAGGCCAAGATAACCAATGGCGGAGAGAAACAATAATATAAAATTTTTTCCAAAACCTATCTCGCCCAACAGTCAATGGGGATTCTGTTTGTGATTGGACGCGGGAAGAATGTGCGTAGCCCTGGAAAGGGCTAAAAAGAAGTGACCTAATAAACCAAAGAAAGAAATTGGGATTGGGCAAGGCTCCCTGAAGTTTGGCCACCGAAAATAACGAGATATTTGGACATTTCCTTTTCCAACACCATATAATTCATATAATTGTTGTATTCAATTTTTAGTTTTTACTAAAATCTTGGCGATAAAATACTTTATGCATTTATTATATTATGTAAAATTGTGCAATTGAAAAATAATTAAAGATAAATAAATAGCCTATTTATATAGAGTGGGTAAAAAATAATTTTGTTATATTAATTTGTTCTACCGATACAACCAATGCATAAAATAAAATATTTGTTCTTTATTTATGTGTAATTTTGACCAACCAAACTAGATATTTACTTCCTAATTGAAGTGACCAAACGAAAGAAAGAAACCTTGATTGGGCAAGGCTCCACAAAGTTTGGCCACCGAAATTAAGGAGATATTTGGACTCTTACACACTAAATATTTCATGCAGCCGTTGAATCTATTTTTTTCTTTCATACAATATACTAATATTAAAATATTAGCTCTTATTTTGTAAAAATTCGATATTTTCTTTCCACCATAGCATTCTAACCAGTACATCAGATGAGTAAAACATTTTCTTTCTTTCTTACCCTCCAAATCCCTTCCCCTCCCCGCCCCAGGGCTGGCTCACTTGGTAACACGAGTACTCTTAGTGAGATCTCAGTCGAACATTAACGTCTTTGATGGAATTGGGGTGGTTAATTGGGGTTTGGAGTATTAATCTCGCCATTGTGTGGGTCCTACGTAAGTGGGAGTTGAGGATTCGTTTATCGATGAATGTGGGAAAAGCTCCAAGTGAAAAAAAACAAAATATCCCCCCCCCCCCCCCCCTCTTCCCCCCACTCCCCCAGGGGGGCACAAAAAACCAAAAAAGAAAAGAAAAAAAAATCATCACGATTACTGCATTTTACTTTTGATGGGTGGCGGTGATTTGCCAGGATTGGGTGCCGGCTTCAATGATAGGAAATTGCGTACCATTTTCTTTGTTTTATTCTCCTACAAGGAGGAGGAGGGATGACATTATCCATTTCTTCCGGGTTGGGTTTGAGAAACTATTCGGAAGGTATGCATGGAAAATTCAGACGAAATAGGGCAGAGTCTTGAAATATTAGTAGTGGCATCAGATTTGATGATATTGAATTTGTGCTTATATTTTATCGTACAGCTCTTAAATTATTTGCAATTGCTTTAATTAAATCGAAGTCTATTAAGAATTACTCGTATTAATTAAATCAAAGGAGATGTATCCATTATTTTCACTCAATTTATCAAATTTAGACCTAAAACGTCTGTGTGCTCCTATTAAGTTGTTTCAACAACTTTATTTAACCCTGACTTTTTTTTTAGAGTAATGATTTTTTTCATAATTTTTCGTAATAAAAAATTATAATGAGTGATGTAACATGTTAAAAAAATTATTTATTACCTACTTTATAAGTTGTAAACTAATAATAGACAAACTTTTTAAACATAACATATAAGTCACTATTGTGAGGATTTAAACCTTCTATGAGGAATTTAATGGTCACTATTGTGAATAGTTATTAAGAATATTATTACTATTTTTCTAAACCTTTTCTGAAGGATTTAAGCCTAACTAGGGATCATGAGAATAAAAAAAATACTTATAGATTGTTAATTATTCCAAATTGACTTACAAAACTTACGAATATGGTGAAATTGGTTGAACAGTTAAGAAAAGTGTACAATTACAACCAAAAAAATCAAAAAAAAAGAAAGAAAAAGTAAGTGGGGAAGGTTGATGCCTTACCTTGACTAAGCGCTGGGATACTTTAATTTGAAGAAATTAAGCGTTGGGATGCTTCAATCTGAAGAAATTACGCTTCAGCTTCCTTCGTCCTAAAACCGACCATCTTCTGAGCAGTCTTGCAAAAATAAACATAAATGTGTGTAAAACATATATATTTTTTAATATATATATTTTTATTTTATAATTATTATTTTAAGAAGAGTAAAAGTGCGTTTTTAATTGCGAAACGCTTTTTCTCCCCAACAATTATTGTAACTACAAGCAAATTTTTATACAAATTCGATGTGATTTAGTGTACAATTTTTTTTTAATCGTATGGGCTTAAAATTAGTTAGATTTCAAACTTGCTTTATCCAGTTTTGTCATTTATGAGGAGGTTTTGTAGTCTAATTTAGGAGCGAGGTCAAGCCAATAAAAACAACATCGGTTGTGCATGGACATGAATTAGATCGTGTATTTTCGTTATATGCAGATTCGTTAAGTGAGTAAAGTGATAAGTTAAGAATTTTGTTTCTTTTAGTTAAATTAGCTAGAAAACTCCGATCCTGTTTAATCAGGATTGAAATGCTTTAACCAAAACCTACTGAGTTTAGATTAGATATGTTAAGTTGAGTCCTTAAATAGACTATTTATGTATTTATTAATTTTTTTATAAAAATTAATACACAATTTTTTTTTAAAAAAAAAGTACGTTCTTCAACGCAATCCCACCCATCGCAAAACTACATTTGATTACTTAACTCCATTTATGTGGACAAATATGCCATGCATTACTTATAAAGACTTTCAATTTCCAAGGGATATAAACCTTTTCTTTTTAACTTAAACAAATGTTTGTAGGCCAGTATTGAACTCCGTTAATCGGTGATTATAGGCCAGGTTTCGTTTCCAACAAGTTTCGTGGTCTAATTGGGATGGAGATGGGTTTATCAATAGTAATTGCCAATCTGAGTCGACCATACCGCCATTATTCTTTGTTTCTTTAAAGTTATAGTTGCAATACTTTAATGCAGTTTCAAAAAGCAACCGCCAATGGAATGGAGGGAGCAGAGAGGGCCACATCGCCTTGACTTAACTGATGGCTGCGGATGGAGCAGGCTGAATTTCGTATCCTGCTTCTTTTTCTGTCTGATTATTAAAATATAAATGTATGTAAATGAAAAAATATGTTATTTTAACTTACACATTTTTACCATTTTCTAAGTGTAAAAATGTAAGTTGAAATGTAATTTATACTTTATTATTTGATTATTTTTAATTTGATATAATTTTTAAAATTATAAAAAAATTTAGTTAAAAAAGAGTTTAGTTTAGGAACTTTTTTGTTATAAAAAAATGAAATTATTATATTTAGTGATATAATAATAAATTGTATTTAAAATGAAAAAGAATAATACATTTTATGTGCCGTTAAATCGAATGTTAGAAATAGAATATAGCTGCTACAAGCGCAAAGTGATGATGTTGTTTGGTAAGTATCCCATGCTTAATATTTCGTCGAGTTTAAATTCATTTCATTTTTTAGAGTCTAATTTAATTGGGAGCATAAGAACAATTAATTTTATTTCAAATTTCAAAAGATTTAAATTTGTGTAAAAGCTATCATTAATTACATTTACTTTTCCTAATGTATGACTTTATTGTTAATTATTTTCTAAATTTTGGAATTATTATAATTTTTTCTTTTACTATCTAAAAATTCGTGTTTCTTTACATAATTCGTGAAATGAATAAAAAAATCAGATAAAAACATAGTTTAATACACCTTTGAAGTGTAAGATTTGCATCACAGTTTTATTTATAAGTACGTTTAATGTATATTTCTTTTTAAGTAAATATTTTTAATTCTTTTCTTAATTTTAAAATGTTTCATGCTTACATTTTTGTTTTTTTTTTTAGTCACTTCATGAAGACTATTTGAGTAGTCAAAATGAAAATTGTAATATTTCTAAATCTTATGAGATAGTTAATATTTAACCTAATATTTCCCAACTTTTTAGGTACAATTGAAAATAAAGTTAAATCTGAATAGAAATGGAAATAATTTACACCTCTTTTAACCCCAGCTTATTGTATTTTCATTTAATTTTTACATTGGTACATTCTTAGAATTTCGTGTATTCAATAGCTTTGTAAGTAAAAAATTCATGCTACTTTTAAAATTTCAAAAGATTTAAATAAACTTTTCTAGGATTCATTGCTATATATAGATTGTAATTTTTAAAATATATTTTATATATTTTAGTATATTTTCTATTTAAATCTACTTTTAAAAATATCATTCTTATACCCCTTCATTTTCAATGCCTAATAGGGTTTTAATTTGGCAGAAACAACAATTCGGACCAGCTCACAGTATCTGTCATTAATATAATAATAATAGAGATAGTGATAAATCATAATAACTTTATATAATAATTGATATGGTAATTATAAAAATATAAAATTATTTTTATTATTTTATATTTTATAATAAAAATATAAATAATTTTATATTTTTATAATTATCAAATTAATTATTATATAAAATTATTAAAATTTATTACTATTCCTATTATTATTTATAATAGTAATAATAAATAATAATAATAATAATATAATAGTAATAATAAATAATAATAATAGTGGTACAACAAACAAACAAACAAAACAACGAGGACAGAATTGATCATCTCGTCACATCATAAAAGAAAAATGCATCCACTTTCAAGGAAGAAAACGTGAAGTGTACACAAGATATTTTTTACATTTACGGAAATTGAAACATTGTACTTACGCGAGATATTTTATTTAGTAAGACAAGGTATTCCAAGTCATTAGAACCAACAAAATAATCACAACTTCCACGAAAAGTCTTTATTTTTAGTAACTTATCTTAATCCTTTGAATCTTAATCTTGAAAACATATTGGATTGGGACAAACAAATTAATCACAACTTACGAAGAAAATGATGGAATTGTCAATCTTATAACGGTTGAATGAAAATAACACAAATTTCAAGCAAGTATTTGACTTCCATTTTATCTCTGAGTTTATTTAAATAAATTCATAATTATCCAGCCAACATCAATTTAAATCAATTCATGACGTATACAGCTTATGACAACGGATAAGGATAAAAATGGTATGAAATTAAAGTTATCTCGTTATTGAGATAAAGTTAAATAAAAAATTATACTAAAACTTTCTTATTTTGTAATTATTATATAAAGAATATTTTTAAACACAATGGTAACTAATCATAACCAATAATACTTCTAATTTAATATAACCATTTAGAATAATTATCTGATGGGAGTATTTTTGAGAACTTCATACCTACCTTATTTTGGGGACCATCCTTACAGATTATACGTGTATAACGGAGATCCAGAAGGACAATGGTTTTCACTTTTCATCAAAAACTATTAAATAATTTATTAAAAATACAAGATAGTGAGGAAAAGTCTTATATTTATGAACTTATCTAATCTTAATCTTGAAAACACATTAAATCAAAATATTATATCACGTAAAATAATACAGAGTGAGTAATTTATGATTAAAAAAAGTAATTTTTTAAAAATAAAATATACATAAATTGGGGAGATATATTTTTTAATTAATTGATTATATAAAAATTACTAATAATAGAAATTTAATTGGAGCTAAGTGATGAAAGTCAAATAAGGGGAGCTATTATTGGGTTGGAGCCTTGGAGGATGATTATTGAGCCTTAGCTTTGTCTGGCGTAATCAATCAGTCGAGCCATGTGTGGAAGGGCAGCCGATTCGTCCCCATTGTCTCTGAAGATTCCTTTCACACGCCCCTATTCAGTGACGTCGTTTGAAATGAACACCTGGCAGACCGGGTCCTTTTCCCGGTACATTTTAGTTTTTTTTTTTAAATAAATTACATCTATCATAATCGTAAAAATTACTAATTAAATTTTAATATTTAAAAAATTATTAATACTTTTTAAATTTAATAATTTAATAATATTTTATTTTTTATCGTTAATTAATTAAAAAATTAAATATTATGAATTTATTAAATTTAAAAAAGTATTAATAATTTTCAAATTTAATTTAATTAATAATTTTTACAAATCGCACAAATAGTAAATGTGATTTTTTTTAACCAATTAATTTTACTAGTAATTTCCATTTTCCATTTTACGGTTTGGGGACTTTGGTGCACGAGCCACTTGTTCATAACTTCGTTGCCCGGTATTAAATACATATGAAATGATATTTTCGTACTACAAAATTTTAAGTGAATTTTCACTGTAAATGATGTGATATTTTTGTGATAAAAGATTATTGATAGCTGAAATAATTACTACTATTTACTATTTAGATAAATCAGTAATCAAAAGAATTTATTGAAATTTTTTATTTTGTTTGTTATTACTCCACATATGTATATATATAGATGTATATGTATTAAGTGATTTTGTGGGTATAAACTTAAAATATACTCTTTTCATTTTGAATAAAGAGCCTATTTCAAATTAAGTATAACCTTTTTTTAAAAAAAATATTAGTTTTATTTTAAAAGTAAATTTTTTTAACAAATAAAAGTTTTGAAGTAAACTTAAAAAAGATGACGAGAGTGCACACTGAGTATGGAATAATTTTTTCTTAATGGAGATAATCTCGTTCTTTGAGCTCTTTTTAATGGAGATAATCTCGTTCTTTGAGGTTTTGTATTGTACTTGATGTGCATAATTAATGTTAATCACATGTTAAATGTTTTAGTTCATTTCACTTGTCCAAATACCAAAATAAACATAAGTAATAAATGTGGTGTCGTTGTAGGAATAACTTATTCACCAATTAATAAACTAATCAAAACTTGATTTATACATTCGGCAAAATAATGGAACCCCATGTGGCCTCACCGCGACCGCCGAAAGCGTAAGGAAGTGTACTTCACTTTGTCTTCATAAATTGGGATAGAGATGGGGGGAGATACCAACGCCTGCACAAAAGACTCAACTAAGAAGAGAAGGCTCTTAGTCCACGGCATAGGCGTGCAGGTAAGTTTGAGGTGATATGGGGAGAAATTATTCGATAACGCAAATTCAAATCTCACGTAGAGTAGATTTTTCACTGAAATATTATGAAAGTCTATCATGGGATTTGGTCTGTTGGCTCTCTCCCTCGTATTTACGATTATTATGCGTCAAACATTAAAAAGACACGTATAGGGAGTTTATTTCATGATGATAACTTTCTTCAAATCAAAGAAAAGAGGGCTCTTCATAGTATATGAGAACACTTAATTCAATTGCGTTCTAAAAATATATTTTTTGTATTTTTTAAATAATAATTATAAAATAAAATATATATTAAAAGCGTAAAAAGACGAGACAGTCCTAAAAATATGTCCGAATTGTGTTCCAGAATCATTTTTACACTTTTTCAAATAAAAGTTGTGAAATACTGCAAGAACTTCATAATAACTGCAAGAACTTCTTTTTTTGTAATTTAAATTTCAGATATAAAAAACATTAGACGATACTAGCTGCAGTTTGAGGCGTTTCCGATGATTTAAAGGCCTTATAGTTCTTTTAGTCTCAAAGGTTTGATGAAGTTGACCACAGCCTTTTCCAAACCCGTGGCCCAATTCCAAACCCAACCAAATATGTTGTCACATTTTTCTTTTTTAAAAATAATAATTATAATATTACAAAACGTTCCAAAATATCATCTACACATAGCCAATATGAAACCAAGAAAAGAGGCAGTAACTAGAAAATTGATGCCTTGCCCGATAGGAAACTAATGAGAAAGGAAACGACCCACGAGTGAAGTTGTTAGTTAAGGTGCTGTCCTAAAAAGTCGGAGATTAAAGCTCATCATCAATTGTCTTTAATTGGAATTTCCAACAAAAGAAAAGTAGAAGAAGCAAAGAAAAAGTCCAATAAAAGATTTCTCTTACCACAAGTTCACAACCTTTGCGAATTATATTGCGTGTGTAAAAAATAAAATAAAATACTCTCCCATCAATTTAAACTATAATCATAACCAAATCAATAAATATACTCTTGAAAAATAAGTAAATATAGAAAGTCGAGCTATTGAGATTTATGAAACTATAAATATTTTTCAATTTTCTCCATTTAAAAGATCCGTCTCTATTTTTAATTATGTACAATTTATTCTTTTAGATATAAACTATTACATATTTAATACATTATTAAATATTAAACTCGGTTTGGTTAGGTTAGTGTTTGTTTTTATTTTGGTAAAATGAAGGAAATTTTTGTTAACCAAACCACTTTTTAATTTATCGTTTTGAGAATTGTATTTTTTTTCTTTTAATTTTTGAGGAAACAAACGAGAAACTATTTTTTTTTGTGTGGGAAAATTATGAGTAATAATTTTTTGTCACTACTTTTTAATTTTACATTGTATATTCTTATTATTGATAAGAATAACATACCAAAAATATTTTTAAGGAAAAAAAATTGAGAATTAAATTTTTTATTAATACAGATTGGTGAGTATTTATAATTTTATGTATATATGTTTGGGTTCTTGAAAATATATATATTTTTTAATGTAATCTGTTATTTTAGACGCTAGTGTTTAATGTGAAAAGTATAAAGTGGACCAAAGTCGGCCATGCGCAGATCAATGGTCCGGCAGATGAAATATCGAAAAAACTTGTCCTTAGAAATAATTGCGGGCAAGTGTCCAAATTAAAGTCATATGCCTTCCAGCTTAAAGACAACTAACTTGCTTATGGGAAAATGGAGTCAGATTCAGCACATGGAACTGTCTCTCTTGTTTGTTCAGAGTCACTATCAATTCTCAAATCCTTTTTCAAAAAGAAACATTCTCAACTCAAAATCATACTAAATTTCAGGACCCAATACTTTAAACAGTTTATTTGACAATTATCTAATGGCAGCCCACTAGGAATTATCCACCTATATATCATATCACATGATGAACGGATTGGAGTAGATGGAATGAGGGATGGGCAATGGATACTGGATTGGGTTTGGCTCTTTTCTGAGTGGATGAAGTTTTTTTAGGCCCATTTTGTAATGCTATTAAGTGTTATGTTTATGTCTCACGTGGGAATAAATATCCTATATATCCATTGTAGGGTATTTAAACCTTTCAAATTTAGTATATTGTATTTATTGTCATAAACGAAATTGATTTAAACTATAACGGATTTATGAATCATGCTGATTAATCCGGCGTTGACTTAAGACGAATCACTTTTAAATTTTATTGGTAATTCATAATTAACTTTCTTTTGTAGTACCTATGGAAAGGCGAATCTCACCGTATCCTTAAAGAGATATCTTCAACTACTAGATGATGGGACTTAGGGGCTCTTGGTAGGAATTACTTAATGGAAATCACAACAGGATTCATTGAGATGGTCAATCATAATGGGAATACTTATTGCATTGATGGTGCCTAATTTAATTCAATTATGCGAATAGGAATCAGTTAAAATTCTAATTTTACCTTCATTAATAAATATATTAAAAAAAATAACATTATAGAATAATAAGAGAAAATTTAGGAGAGAAAGAAGGGTGAAAAAAAATTGATGAGAGAGAAAGGAGAGTGAAAGAAATAATGAGAGAAAAAAAAGAGTGAAAACAATTATGATAAAGAAAATAGATTGAGAAAAATGATAATTGTTTAGTGTTGAGAGTAAAATTAGAATATCAGAATAAAAATGATTATTGAATTTTAAATAATCAATAGTTATAAAAGGGAGGTAGGTAATTAACGATTATCTAATATTTTGTAATTATATTCCCTTTTCTTCCAACACCAACTAATGTAATGAATCCCATTAACTAATTCCATTCTCCCAACCAAACACCCCCTTATCCAACTGCCATCATGCAATCAAAGACCATTGTAAATATAACTTATAATTTAAGAAAGATAGTATATCTATTTGTAGGGAACAAAAAATAAAAATTTATATGACTAGAAACAAGAATACAATATATATATATATATTATCTTTTTGGTAAAAAATGATTCAATTCAAGGTTCCGCGGTGCATATTACTTGAATAGACAAAAGTTTTCGCTTTACTTTTCCTATGAAAAACTTTATTATTTTACAAAACAAAATGATGAAAGTCAACATTTTGACAACCTTCTTTGCAAAAATGTGAATTTCAATCATTACTCCTCCTTGCATGCTTTTCATCTCTTGTTTTAATTTCCCCTCCCTCCAACATCTTCCCTTATCGATTCACCTGCTCCCACATGATGACGAAGTTAGATTCCAAGAAATGATGGAAGCTACTTCATCCCATAATCAACATTCTTGAATCTTGACAAATTCCACGTTTTTGGGCGCTCCAAACTTCATCGACAAATACCTAACGAGCCATTCACTGTGATGATTCTTTCTTAGAATTTTGTTGGTCATTAGTACTAGTATCTTAATATGACCCTACCAAATCAGACAAAGCACCGACACTGATTGGTGTTCTCACCTAAGACTTCCCCACCACAAAAGTAAGAATGCTGCAACAGAAAGCATTCGATCCGATAAGATCAATGTTGCAATTGAATCATACAATGCAATCGCAGCTAAGTAGTAGTAATTTTAAAGATTTTTAGGAAAAATAGAGATGTCAATTCTTTTTGTTTTTTTTGAGTCAAGTAGGTAAAGAAAGTCCATATATGTTTTTGTATTTTTTGAGTAATAATTATAATATAAAAAATATATTAAAAATATAAAAATATATTTTAAAATATTCGATTACAAAAACTCATTTATCGTCAATTACATGTTAGAGTGACTTATCTCCATTTTCCTTGCCCATTGTAATGGTATATAATCATTACTCTCCATTGTAATAGTGTAGGGGTTTTAAAAAAAAAATCTCACTTCATAATTTTAGTGTTGTAAGAATTTATTTAAAAAAAAAAAAAAACCTTTATTTTCCTATATCAGCGATGAGCAAGAAACATTAGCTACCTTGATTTTCATGATTGGTTCTCCAATCGCATTCTCAACCTCCCACTAGGAATTTGATTCCGACGGTAACTGTGGACCTTCGCGCGCGCGCACACACACACACTAACGGTTGAGAAAAAGGTTGAAGATGGTCATTGCTGGTTTCCTTAGTGGGGTTTAGAGTTGGGCCATAGTGATAAGTACATGGCACCATTGGCTGAAGAAAGTCCATTTTTTAGCCTGGTGAATTAAGCATGAAAACAGCGGATTGAAATTGGATCAAATAGTCTTTATATCAGCCTCCGTTGGCCCAATTATTACTTTGTTTCCCACATTATTCTTTAAATCTCTTGGTAGATTTATCTATTTCCTTGGGTTTAGTTTTGTGACTAATTATTTTCTGATGTTTGGAAATATTAATATCTCCCTCGCGGACTATTTAAAAGTTAGTATTTTACTACATAATTCATGAAATGACTAAAAAATTAAGTGAAAATAGATTTTAATTAACCTTTTTCATGTTCTATTTCTAGTAAAAAACTACTTAAATGTGGAAATTACTTATAATTACGTTGAACGCATATTCTTTTCAAATAAATATTTTTAATTTATTTCTTATGCACATTGAGAATAGTTTATGCTCACATTGTTTCCTAGTTTTTTGTTATTCATTTCATGAATTATGTAACAAAAAAATTAATTTTTAGATGGTTAGAAAGGGAGCCCATAATATTTTTAAAGCTTATAAGGTAATTCATAATAAATTCAAATCTCTTAGGAGGTAAATATAATTAACCTAAATCTTAGTCTAGTAATTATGCTTGTGCTTCATTTGTCCTTCAATCTTCTAGAGGCCGTATGACTTTGTCTGTAAGTTAAAGGAAGATAAAAATAAATAAATAAATTTGTCAAGCAACATGGATAAAATCCTAAATTACGAAAACTAATAAACCTTACATAACGTCACAATTGCACTTAACACAATAACAATTCAGTTGAAAGAAATAATAACCTCGTGAATTATACGTATAAATATTTGTTTGAGTTTATTTTACTATTATTTATCAATAGTGTATTTTTACCACGGCAAAACGAGGTCATTTAACTAATATTTTAAATAAAATATTATTTTAATTAGATAATGCATCATTAGTATACGATAACGACGAGACAAAAAGATCTGATTTCGTATTTATTTTACTTTGAAGCGCATAAAAGGCCAAATATAAATTTCCTTTATTTTCTGATTTAGAATTTCTTTGGGCCAACAGGAAATGGGTTACATTCAGCGGACCTAATTTTTCGAGCATTAAAAAATGCACACAATCTTGGACTGATCCGTCCCCAAACAAATAATTAATCCCACAAGATGAATGATTGATCATCTGGCATGCAATCATATAATTAATTATCCAGACGTGCAAAGGGAGTATTCCAGGAGCATTAGGCATAGCAAAAAGTCGAACCATATGCATATAAAAAAAGCACAAATGAATCCAATTCTTAAGAGAACAAATGCAACTTTACTTAAGAGTTGACAAACCCTCCAAATAATTATTTCTTTTTAATTGCAACTTACAAGCAACAACTATCACTTTTTTTTTTTGTCTTGTAAAATATGCTTGTATTATAAAATATGTTTCTGTTCCTATGTGTTGCCGATGATTTACATTAATAAATTCCCACTTGTGAGTTAAGATTTGTGCATGGCATATTCGGAGCTTCAAGACAAAGGAAGAAAGAGGGTTTGAGAAAATGCTTTTTGACGCATAGTCAACATTGGGACATGATAATTGCTGGGGGAGAGGGAAAAAGAAAAGTTAGCGTTGGGGTATGAATGGGTCTTCGTCTTTAGGATCTTTTTCTTTTAGGGTTGGGTTGCAGAGGAATGGAAGTGGTGAGGTTCTTACAGTTACTTCCATGTTACACCACGAATCCCACTAGCAGCCGCATTTGGTTTCATCCTTAATAGCGAAGGCAGCAAATTAAACTGAATGCGTTGACAGAATGGAAGTCAATGTTCCCCATGATGAACTTGATTCTAGTATTAGTTTTCATGGTGCATGCTGTCTTCATCTTCCACTCATTTATTTTTCCTCATCCTTTTACAAAAAAATAAAAAACACCTTTCAAAAACCCTCTGAAGCAAAAAAGATTTTCTATTATACTACTTTCCTGTAGAAATGCGTAGAAATGTTACCTGTAAAATCGATTTGACCTATTGATTTTAGATCGAGTTAAATAAAAATTTTTTATAACATAACTAAGTAATATTTATGTTATTCTAGGAATATTCAAAATCAAACTAAACTAATTCAATCTGAATTATACAAATAAGTTTTGGTTCTCGAGTCAAATGGAAATCAGAGTCAAATTCTACATTTAAAGAGTTTGAATGGTTGAGTGAACAATATGCATGGGATTTAATATCATTATTTGAAAGAGGGATTCAAAGTGTCATGTTTTTTAATCATTCAAAGATCGCTCACTTCTAGAGAGGTCATATGCAATCAATTTATTTACAAAATAATTGAATTGGTTTTATCTCAAACCCACTAGAATCTTTTGTTGTTGGTTAATTTTTTTTACTTTAAACACTACATATTTCATCTACTCTCTTATCCCCACTCCATTACAATGTCAACAGGTTAGGAAGTCATGATGCTCATAAAATAAGAAACTAATTTGCTAATCACCAGGACAACATTGATATAACCAAAGCATAGTGCAAGAAATAAGAACCAAAATACAAGTCAATGCATGCCAATTTGCTGTAATAAAATTGGGGGTTGTAGGAGTTTCCAACCTAAGAACTAAAGGTAGCCCGAATCGGACATTTGAGTTGCATGTGAATCATTAATGTAGTCGAGAATGTTGACAAATGACAACCACATTATCAATCAATAGAGGCATTAGCGTATCCAACCATATATTCTCAATATCCCACGCAGCTACGGTCCCAAGTGGTTCTGTCCCTCTCTCATCATGTGGTGATATCTGATGAAGAATTCCAATGTGCACAAGTCATTGCATATTCCATCCTTTTTTTTGAGGTAAATTCCATATACCACCATTGAAGATTAATTTTATTATCAATTCCTCTCTCAAGTTTTGAAGTATTGTACTTTTTTCCTTTTTGACCATTCAAAAATGAATCATTTGTTACGAAATTTATAAAATAATTAGAAAAACTAAGTAAAAACGTGAGTTATGAGCAAAATATATGCATTAAACAAAACAATAAATAGTATTAAAATGTAAAATTAATATGAAAAGAGTGAGTTAAACTCTATTTTTTGCCTATTTTTTTACTCATTTCATGATATGTTAAAAAAGATTAACTTCCGAATAACTAAAAGTGGAAACTATAATATTTTGAAATTTTAATAAGCAATTAATAATAAAGCTAAACTTTTGAGAAGATAAATGCAAATTTACCCTTTTTTCCCCTCTCAATGCTAATGCTAGTACAAATATTACCATCAAATAAATCATGCAACTGTACAAGCAAAGAAAAGAATCCCATGCGGGGGATACGGATCATACGGTAGTAGGTCTTATCAAATTCTTAATATTCAAACTTTGACTCTTTACCCGCACGGCAATAAAGTTTCAACAAAAAAAAATAAAAGAAGCATCCGGTGTCCGGTAAAGCCATGGACGTATGGGTCCCAGAAAGCCCCAACTCTCCTTAATGGAAATAGACTTTTGTATTAAAAGCTGGAAAAGTCAACTCTACCTCACTGGCACCAACCTAACCACGGTTTATCCCACCCCACACACACACACACACACAACACTTCACCTTACCCCGATTTTAATTCGTTCCAACGATCAATCCAACGGCTCATTACTGCCTTTTGACTTTCTTTATCCCCAAATTTCTCATCTACTCCGCGCATGTTTTTTCCCCCAACCGGTAGCCCTTCTCCCTTCTTTCCCCAATTCCAATGAAAAAGAGAGTCAAATCCCATCCCATCCCACCCCACCCCCATCTTTCTTTTGCCCTTTGGGTCTTGTTCTGCCTCATCAAAATCAACCACTTCACCTTCCCTTTCTCTTCCTCCCAACTAAATATGGAAAATGACATTACATTTTCAATTTTTAGTGTAACAAATTTGTCAAGACAAAATTAATAATTTTAATTCTTTAAATTGTGCATATTTTATACCCTTTCACCTTGAATAAAAAAAATATATGTTATATACTTTTTTCATATAAAAAAGTATAGTTACAAAAAAATTTAAAAATTCAAATTGTTAAAACCAAAACAACTACTTTTAAAGTAACAAAAACAAAAGTAAGTATTAGAGTTAGAGAGTTAAAGTCCAAAAAAAGTATTTTTCAATTCTTTTCTTTTTCAGTTAAACTATGCATGAAACTTTCGTCTCACGCAACTCTTAAGTGTTAAAGAGAAAGAAGAACATTTGTATCAAATTCTTGGGGTCTGTTTGGACAAGAAATTTTTATTTACAAATAAGTAAATTTTTAAATAAAAATAAATTATTTAAATATATTTTTATTTTAAAAATTAAAAGTCAAAAATTTTCATTTATATTCCTTTCACATAATTTTTAAAAAATTTTCCTCTTCTTTTTCCTTTCAAAATACTTTTTTTATAAAAAAAATATCCACCAAAATTTTCACATATTCCAATATAACTTTTTTTAAATACATCACACTCCAAACAAATCCTAAGTATTTATTTGTTGACTCTACAAAGGGAATATTTGTTATATTCTTGTTTTTAATATAATAAAATAAATAAAATAAATTTTATTTTTTACCCTCTAAATGTAAATAGATCTCGTTTTTCTACCTACATTATTTTACTTAGGATAGTGAATCTATAAAATAGTTTTCTCATTTAATACAACAATTATATTCAATGCCCTCCGTATTCTCCGTTTTTCTTCCTCCTCAAAACTCAAAATAGACAAACCATGGAAAAAGAAAGTAAATTCCACGTAGGGCCCTCTTATTGGTTCCAGCCTTTGACGGCATGCTGGTCAGAAGCGACAGACATGAGAGAGAAAAAAAGCATCATTAGTTTGACTCCCCCCCCCCACCCCCTCCTCAATCCTCCCACCTTTTCAGCTTCATATATTCTCATTTGCCCCCATTTCTTTCTGAACTCTTCAACTTCAACAACAACACCACCCTCTCTTCCCCTTCCTCCTCTTCTGCTCCCATTTCCTTCCCAACTAAACCAGAGCCAGCTATTCCTGCAACACTCCTTTGTTTTTGGTTGTGTATGGTGGTGTAGAGATGGCTGTGGAGTTGATGACCGGATTTAGAACCGATAATTTGGCAGCAAAGATGGAAGAAAGCGCTGTTCGAGAAGCCGCCACTGCTGGACTTCAAAGCGTTGAAAAGCTCATCAGATTGCTATCTCAAACTCAGACTCAATCCGAATCGAATCTCAACCATCTTTAATCTATCAAGATCCATCTGATTATCAGGCCGTGGCAGATGCAGCTGTTAACAAGTTTAAGAAATTCATTTCACTCTTGGACCGGACCCGAACAGGGCACGCCCGGTTTCGTCGAGGACCCGTTACCAATCCCCCACCACCGGCCCCTCAACAATCTCAGCAAACCCAACAACAGCAGCAGCAAAACGGCCTTGTAATTAGCCAACCTGTTAATAGTTTGATTCAAGTTCCATCCCTGGATGACGATAAAGAAAAGGTAAAATCCAGTTCAAGGATTTATTGTCCCACGCCGATTCAGGGCTTGCCGCCGCTTCCTCACAACCACCACCAGCTGATGAAAACCGTGGCAATTGAAAGGAAAGAGTCTTCCACGACGATAAATTTTGCGGCCGCATCGCCGGTGAATTCTTATATGTCATCGTTGACTGGGGACACCGAGAGCTTGCAGCCCTCTATGTCTTCTGGGTTTCAGATTACGAATCTTTCTTCTCATGTTTCCTCGGCCGGCAAGCCCCCACTTTCGTCTTCATCGTTTAAAAGGAAGTGCAGCTCTATGGATGATTCAGCTGTTAAGTGCACCACCGGTGGTGCGGCTTCCTCTGGCGGACGTTGCCATTGTCCTAAGAAAAGGTAAATTCAAAATTCCTTTTTTCTTTTTGTCGAAAATTAAAGTCAACCTGGAGTAAAAGTTGATGTTTTATCGATCTTAATCATCATTATTACTTCAACCGGACAAGATTGATTAAATTTTGTCGTTGAAATTTGTTTAGGAAATCAAGGGTGAAAAGGGTTGTTAGAGTGCCGGCCATAAGCTTGAAAATGGCTGATATTCCACCGGATGATTATTCTTGGAGAAAATATGGTCAAAAGCCAATCAAAGGCTCCCCTCATCCTAGGTGAGTTGACTCCCCAAAGTTTACTGTTTGACGTGTAAATTTTTTTTGCTTCACGAGATAAGTAAAACTATAAAAGTTGTTGAACTAAACTTAAAGCAGAGGTTATTTAGAAAATATAAAAAAAATATTTAAAAAAAAGCCCAAAAATAAATTTTAAAAGTCAAATCATACAAAGTCGGTCTTAGCTATGATATGAACTGCTGTATAAACCCTTAATGTATTACAAGCTTATGATTGAGTAATCAGTGGTGGTGTTGTGGACTAATTCGGAGTTTTTAATGAATTTTGCAGGGGTTATTACAAGTGTAGTAGTGTAAGGGGATGTCCGGCCAGGAAGCATGTTGAGAGGGCATTGGATGACCCGGCCATGCTCATTGTTACATACGAAGGGGAGCATAATCACTCGCATTCAGCTACGGAGGCGCCCGCCGCTTTGGTCTTGGAATCATCTTAATATTGACCATCACCTCCATGATTTGGCAAAAACTGAAAAACCCCACGACGGCCAAGGGATGATTCTGCACTCTGCACCACCAAGAATGGGAAGAAAGATCCAATCATGGCTGTTCAAAGAGGAAAGAAAAACCCCCAATAAAAACAAAAACAAAAAGAAAAAGAGATGAACAGAGAAAGAGAGGTCTTTATTTTGGTCAACTCTAGGTTGAAGATGGTGATGCCTTTGCCCAGTGGGCATCATCATGTTGAACAGGGTCCACTTTATATATTATGTTGTTCGCTCTGATCAATCACTGGAAGTATTAGTAGTAGGAGTAATAGTAGAGGTGGTAGTGTTCTGTTCTACTATTTTATTGTTTTGGGGAAAGTAAAGAAGCCAAGAAAAAAACATGGCCATTTCAGTTGTGGATTTGGTGGGAAGTGAAATCAGTGTAAGTGGTGGTGAGGATGTTCTTTGTCTTTATTGGTAACCTTATACATATCCATGGATTTTTTTTTCTTATTCTTTTTGGATTGAATCTCAAAAAAAAAAAAAAAAGAATTGAATGGTGCTTCTTGTGAAATGTCCACCTTTTGCTTTGTTCCTTAATCTTGTGTAAGATCAAAATGTCCCATACTCAATCACTTCTTGGTGGAAAATATTTTCTAAGAAAAGAAATACCAAACTTGTGTAATGCATAATTAACGCATTACTTGTCGTGTATGAGACGGTAGGCGACTGATTTAAGACTATTTTCACACTAATTTAATAAAGGCAGGCCTATCGCCCTTTATGGTTTATAAATTGCATCATACTAAGCATCCAAAAATCCCACTTTCTAATCAAAACAAGATTCTTATTTGACATACATGTCAGGAACTTAGCCGAAGATATTAGGCACTTAGTCCTTAATTTAGACACTTGTTTAATGACAAAGGTTCTTAGATTAGAAGTTACAAAAGCGCAGAACTTGATGCATGATGTACTACGATAAAAATTTGTCTTTCAGTAAATATTTAACACTTTACCACCAAAAAAAAAAAAAAAATCGTATTTGAGCATAGGGAGAGTAAAAGAATCCATTTTTGTGAGTTAAATCGCAGTTAATATTTATATACTTTGATGTTATTTTTGTATTTTTATTTTGTTTCTAAAATATTAGGTGAAAGAATATTTATATACTTTCTCCGTCCTAAAAGAAAAAAGTTTATTTTGAATTTTTTTTGTTACACTTTTAAATTAAATTTCTAAAATATCTTTACTTTATATATACTTAAAATTTAAAAATAAGAATAAAAATATAAAATTATATATTTAGTGATGTATTAAATGGGTTATACTTAATAACTAATAAAAAATTTATACCTTAACCAAAATAAACTCTTTTTAGAGGATGAGTAATAATTTTAATATTTTTTATAATAAGAAATAATGGTAAATAATGCGATAAGCATGAAAAAATAAAAACAACTTTTATAAATTTGCACTTTTTAAAATTTGTGATAAATAATTTTATTTTTTTATATTTATTACATTAATTATGATAATTTTATATTATAAAAAATTACTAAAAATATATTAATGTGATTAAATAAACCAAAAAAAACTTTTTTTCTTTAAAATTTAATTTATCTAGTTGACTTTGATTACACATTTCCTTTTTCCTTCGTTATTGCAGGGATGCGTGGCCTAGTTGGGCACATACAATGTACAAAGTGCCTGATTTCAGAGTCTTTATTAAAGAAGCAAAATTTGACTTTTGGGCAATGCTAGTAATAATGGAATGCCTTGTTCGAATTGTTTATTGTTTGGGGATTTATTTATAACGAGCTGAATTAATGTGGGGGAGATTTTAGAGTGATTGTGGTTGGATTTTAGTGATTAAAATATAGAGAGAGAAATGGGAATCCAGAGATGTCGTGGGTTTGATTTTTGATAATTCATGCTGGGGGGGCCAATTGTGCTTTGGAATATGGGGTGATTGACCATCATCCAACGTGTATTGCGCAAATGGATGGCAAAGTCAAAAAGGGCCGGTAGATTTCATTATTCCTTTCACGACTTTTGAATTCCCTTTCTTTAATCAGTCCTCATCATGATTTATTGCTGTTTACTACATTATTGTGTATTGGGTATTTGATTTGTTCCTTTCTTTGCATTTTTTCTTGTGGATACCATGTTCTGTCATGTGTGTGACTTTGACATTTTTTCAAACGACAATTGCTATTTTAACTTATCTATTATTTTTCCAGAAGTCTCATTTTAGACTAAAAATTAAAGGCAGAAGATTTCATCTCTTGGTAAGGCTTCGTTTTAATTGTGTTTTATTTGAGAAAAATTATATTAGGATGTATGAAAATTTTGGTAAGTTTTTATAAAAAGTTATTTTGAAGGAAAAAATAAGAAGGATTTTTTTTAAAAAATTATGTGACAAAAATTTAAATGAAAAAATTTAAATTTTAAAATTTAAAATAAAAATATGTTTAGATATTTTATTTTTATTTTAAAAAATTATTTTTTTAAATAAAAATCTTATCTAAACAAAGCCTAAATTAACACTATATTCAATTTTTTTTGTGAGCATAAATACTTTACCCTGAATTTAAATGATTATTTTAATAGAAGTCCTTTATCCTGTTTCCTTGTGACTTTGATTGCTTATCGGCATATATAAATAATATTTTAAATCTCGTTTTTATAAATAATAACCAAACATGTGCTTTATTATGTGCTTTTAAACTTGTTAAATGTTGATTTATCTTATATTTTATTATAATTCCATACTTGAAATATTTTTACTATCCTTCTCTGATTCCTTTGAATTTCATATTCAAAATTGCAATTGAATTTATTCATTACAAAAATTGATTCAATATATTTTGTAAGTATTATGTTAAATTTGAATCAGATTTCGAATCAATTTGAACTCAAATTATTATGGTTTTGTCAACAAACACCACTAGAATGCTAAAACTCGCTAGAATGCTAAAATCAGATAAAATCATGTATTTTCTGTTCCCGTTTGAACCCGTGTCGCCATATGGGCTTAAAATTTTGATCCAAATGCTATGTTTAGAAAAGCTTTTGAGACGTTGCTTGGTGGTTACTCGGACAGCCCTAATTGAAGCCGACATCAAAAGTATATGAAACTACATGCGACCATCATGGCTTCGGCGAGACGTAGCGTATTGTAGTTCACATGTGCCAACGTTGCATATGAGCGTCTCGATCCCTTAACCCGAAGATATTGAGATTTGAGAGTGATGTGGGTGGTGGGTACGACTTACGAGTTTCAATTTAATCTTACGTTCGGCTTTTGTTCCCTTTCTCTGCCGTCTGGTCAAAAGTAACAACAGTTTATCATTCTCAGAGGTATCCAATGTATGACTCGGGGTCGGGGCTAGTAGTAGCTTTATCAAATGAATCGCAACAAGTCTCAATGTGTCATTTTAAGTGTGAATCCATTTGTTTTGAACGGGTGGACGTGGACTGAATTTTTGTAGAAGATAACATCATTTATTTGTCGAAATTTTATAATATAATAAATTAAATTTCATAATTTAAAAAATAACAATAAATCTCTTTAAATAACAGTTAATTTAATTATAATTAGTCAAAAGACAAAAATCTTTAAAAATTTGATATAATTTAAATTTTTTATTCAATCTTTAAAAGACAAAAAAACAAAATTTAAAAATAATAATTTAATTTTTTTAAAACTATAAAGATAAAAATTAATAAAATTTAAAGACAAAAAGACCTTAAAAATTTAAGCTTAAAATACAAAATAATTATATAATAATTTTTGTCTTTTGCATTAAAATTTTTAACAAAATTTTACATAATTTTATCTTTTTCGTCTTTAAATTTTAATTTTTCATCTTTATAATTTTAAAAAATTATTATATAGTTTAAAATTTTTCGTTAAATTTTTTCTTTTAAAAATTTAATAAAATTTTTAAATTGTATCAAATTTTTGAGAGATTTTCGCTTTTTGTTAATTTTAAGTTTCTTTAGTCAAGGAGACCTATTATTATTTTTAAAATACGAAGTTCGATTTGTTATATTACAAAATTTAGAGAGAGATAAATAATATTAACTCAATTTTTATTGGTCTGGATGAAAAATAGATGTATAGGGTAAAAATAGACCATAAGCCATGGTTTATGTATTAATTTTAGATTAAATCACAAAGTCCGTCCTTTACATTTAAGCCAAAATTCTTTTAGTTTCTTTTTAGTCTTTAAGATTAATAAACTTGTCAATTTTAAACTAATAACCAGTAGTAGCCCATTTCCTTGGTTAAATGACCTTTGCTATGGCGCGCTGTCTTATATGCCAGGGGGTACTTTCGGAAATAAGAACGTCGGATTTTTCACCCAATAAGCTCGAAGAAAACAATGGATTCAAGATACCTTTTTTCAGAATGTAGAGCTAGAATCTACTCTGCAAGAAACGTCTTCAATGGCCAATAATCTGCTGCAAGCGGTCCGCAAAATCAGAAATCCATTTTTTTAATTTTCTGGAAATAAGAACGTTGGATTTTTCACCAAATAAGCTCGAAGAAAACAATGGATTCAGGATACCTTTTTCCATAATGTAGAGCTAGAATCTACTCTGCAAGAAACATCTTCAATGGCCAAGAATCTGCTGCAATCGGTCGGCAAAATCAAAAACCCGTTTTTTCAGTTTTTCGGAAATAAGAACGTCAGATTTTTCACCAAATAAGCTCGAAGAAAACAATGGATTCAGGATACCTTTTTCCAGAATGCAGAGCTAGAATCTACTTTGCAAGAAACATCTTCAATGGGCAAGAATCTGCTGCAATCAGTCAGCAAAATCAAAAACCCGTTTTTTCAATTTTCCGGAAATAAGAATGTCAGATTTTTCACCAAATAAGCTCGAAGAAAACAATGGATTCAAGATAACTTTTTCCAGAATACAGAGCTAGAATCTACTCTGCAAGAAACATCTTCAATGGCCAAGAATTTGCTGCAATCGATCAGAAAAATCATAAACCCATTTTTTCAATTTTCCGAAAATAAGAACGTCGGATTTTTCACCAAATAAGCTCGAAGAAAACAATGGATTCAGAATACCTTTTCCAGAATGCAGAGCTAGAATCTACTCTGCAAGAAACATCTTTAATGGCAAAAAATTTGCTGTAATCGGTCGGCAAAATCAGAAACCCGTTTTTCAGTTTTCCGGAATTAAGAATATCGAATTTTTGAAGAAATAAGCTCGAAGAAAACAATAGATTCAGGATACCTTTTTCCAGAATGCAGAGCTAGAATCTACTCTGCAAGAAACATCTTCAATGGCCAAGAATCTAGTGCAATCGGTCGGCAAAATCAGAATCCCGTCTTTAGAACCCGTATACGGAACCCTTGACCCGGTTTTCAAATACTGGATATGAAGACCAAATCGGGAACCACCCTTTTTAACAGTCCAATTCAAGAGCAATAATCAGATTCTTGAATGGGATTTCAGTTTGGAACCATGATTAGCAAGCACATGGGATTTTCTTGTGTTAATCTTTATGAAAAAATTGAACTTTCGCTGCTATTTTCTCTGAAAAAAGCAAGAAAAAGATGTTAAACTACCTATTCAAAGATTCTCACATATTAGACAACACGCCCTAGCAAAGGATATTTAACTGGGAAATGAGCATCGTTTATTATCGTTGGTTTAAAATTAACAAATTTATTAATTTTAAGGACTAAAAAAAACCGTATGAGATGCAAGTAACTAAAAAGAAGTTTGGATCAAATATAAAGGACGGATTGTGTGATTTTATCTTAAGTTTAAGTAGCTATCGTGAATATTTTTTGTGTAATTGTTATATTATCATGCCCTTAGCAATTTAATTAATTACGATTCTCTTTACCACCTGTAGAGTAAAAATGTATTATGTTTGTTATTGTCGTTAGAAAAAAAAAAAAAAACTTAACCTCGTTGATACGACAAATCGGCTGTTGATTATTTTCTAAAAGTGTGTTTTCTTTTACAACATGTAAAAATGAAAGAAAGAAATTGATCAAATGTCAATGAAACTTGACATTGCATCTTCCACCTAAATTGAAAAATCAGTTAAATGTGATACAAAAAAGTTTAAGGAAAAACAAAAGAAGAGTAAACAAAAAGAACATTGGAGAGATTCCTATTTCCTAGTTTAAATCTCACCAAAAGATATATTCTTTTCGTCTAAAAAATTTTCTATTTTCAAATTTTTTTGTCTAGATAAAAAATTTCACTTTTAAAATAAATTTTTATATTATCATTACTAATAATAATTATGTGTAACTTATACGTAAAAAGTGAAAATCACAAAAAAAAGAAAATTATACATTAAATATATTATATTTTATAATAAATTATATATATTTCATACAAAATGATTTTTTTTTACAAAGAGAATAAGAGTGTGTACGAATTTCAATATCAAAATATATTTTTACACATTTCAAAATACTTTTATGTTTTGTAATATATCTTTTATTTTATTATTATTTTTTTAAAAAATAAAAAAATACATTTGAAATGTAATCTGTATACTCATTAATATAGAGCAATGCGAGGATATTTTAATATTTCAAATATATTTCCGTTATACAATGATTGAGGCTTTTACCATTATTGGATGGTTTACTATATAGTTAATATCCACTATCGGTTGGTTCAACTGACTTTCACGAAGAAATTAAGTTTTGAGACATTTAGAGGTTCAGGAATCAGTCTACTTCTGCTTAGCCTGGGTTAGTTCTATACTCGGAGGAAAATTTAAAAAAAAAAAAAAAAAACACTATCCAGGGCTTTTAATTCGAAAAATACAAAGTCAAAATTAATAGTTTGAAAATTCAAAATCATTCGACGTCAGGCAGTAATTTACTTTGACTGCAAACTTGCATAGAAAAATAGTAAGGCTCTCAAAGTCAATCAATGCTTTTCGCATTTTTCTTATTAGAAAATAGAAATACACAAATATTCAACGTTCTCACGACAGCAATGCAATTATGGTTTTTGGTAAGAGATAGCGACCCCCCCAATCTTCACGGTTGTTCCCAGAAACTTCCCCATTCCTCCACCTTAACTTCTCCTCCATTTATTTTATTTTCATTATGTGGGGTTGGACTCCCTCGGGTTCTCACCATCTCACCCAAAAACACAAAAAAAACAAAAATTGTATTGTTTATAAGTAATTCTACATCCGTCTTAAAAATCGAGTATAATTTGAAATAAATTTTTATGCTATTTTCATTTCAAAAAATAGTTCGCTTTAAAATGTTTTTTTATGTCAAAAGAAGAATTTACTTTTAAACTAAAAATTTTAAATATTCTTATTAATAATAATTATATATATTTAAAATTAAAAATAAATATAAAAATATAAAATTATATATTTAGTGATACGATTAAATAAGTTGTATTTAATAATTAATAAAAATTATATTTTAATTAAAGTAATTTTTTAGGACAAAAGGAATATTATGTTTAGTTGTAATGATTATATATAACCAATCTAAGGAAAATAAATATAATATAATTTATGGCTGTACAAACTATTTAAAATAGTTATAGATCTAGTCCAAAGCAAACTACAGTATGTGGTATATTAAAATCATTGAATTTTGAATATGGTAAAATAGTTCTTGGGTGGGAACAATGGATACCGGGATGGCTCCGTTCGTAATATTTTTATCTATTATTTTATAGATTTATAATTTTTTATTTATAAAAAATTATATATTTAATAATTCATTAAATATATTATATTTTATAACTAAAAAAATTATATTTCATCCTAAGTGAATTTATTTTTGTAAATATATTATTTAACTGCTCATTTAAAAAAATAGCGTGATAGAAATTGTTTACATGCTATTCTTTGACCCGTAAGTTCTCACACAATGTCAGAATTTTATTTCTTTCAGAGTAGTATCTAATTGATGGCTTGGCCTCAAAAGGGAATTTTTTCACCTTCCATCCAAGTTGTGCAAGGAAGACCAAAGCCAATTCCAAAAAACAATGAAGTTTCATAGGATCATTATATGATTAATAGGTAATTCATCAAACATTATTTGGAAACGACCCTTTTATTCAAAAAAAAAAAATGTTTCAAATGTTTTTAAATTTTTTGCTCCTAGAAGATCCTATGTATTAACATACATCAAGATTCTGATTCATAAATCTCTTAGTTCAAGAAATTAAAATTAAAAAAAAAACTACATTTTTACTATTAGTGTCTCTATTTTTATTATAAAACTTATATAATTAGCGATAAAGTTTTATAGAGTCAACAATAGATAAAGAGTGTTAATAACAGGAAAGTGTAGAATTTCAATAACATCTAAATTTTTAAAGGATTCAGGGACAATATGTATTGAAACTTGAATGCCAAATTTTTGCACTGTTAATATTCTCTGGGCTGCACGGCCCATATTTCATACAACGGTCAAATTCTGGAATATCCAATACAAATCGTTTGAAGTTTGCCTCTGGGTCGATCAACTTTATGGGAGGCCGAGAATATATACCATACACACAACTTAATTGGCTTTTGGGACTGGCCCAGTATATAGACCAATATTGAGTTTAGCCCAATATATAGTTGCGTAAATATAAACCATCTTCCCTTTTGATTTTCTGCTAATTTTTATTCAATCAAAAGAGCAACGGTGTTTATAATGAAAAATTATAGTAAATTCTTTTATCAACTAAACGTGGTATTCATGTAGAAAATATTAATTGATATTTAGAGTGACTGCTTTTGGTAAGTTGGCAATATAAGAATTTGTGTTTGGGATTTTAACTTGCTTAAGGAGGTCTAACTCTTCACTGAGCAAAACATAGCAACAGTTTTCTTCGCTAGAATGCTATTTCCAACGAACAAACTCAGACATAGCACTCTACGTCTCAATGAAGGTGTATCTTTTTCTATCTCTTTTCTACTCTTTTCACCATGGCGAACTAACGAAACTTGGTAAGTTACCACCATAGCTGATATGGTTCATTTTGATTGGCACATTTATAGAACTTCTATTCGTATCTAATGGAGAACAACTTCTATTTATATCTCACACCCATATATGTTATGCAGTGACTGCAATAATTATTAAAAAAATTCATTGTAATTTTTCACATTATATAACATGAAATAACACATAGAGATAATCAACAAAATCGTCCCTCACATTTAAAAAGAAAAAAAATCAATTCTTCACTTTTATACATTTGATCTTTTTGTTATTCTGTTTCGTTTAGTCAAACTTTCCGTCTAGAAAGGTAACGCGTCCCCCAGACTTGCTATTTTTTGAGGTTTTTTTGGAAGCACACTTACATGCTCTAGTTCATAAAATTGAGCTATTTTTTGACATAAAAATAATTGACGGATTTGTCATTTATTTAATAAGAGTTGCATGAGCTTTGCCTTGGATTAGTTGGTTGTGTAATGAACTGCCCGTGTCCAGCAACACATCATGTTGGAGGAGTTCTTTTATTTTCTTGACCTATTTGGTTTGTTGGGTTTTTTCCTTTTACAAGTTGGTAGTTTTTGGGATGTTGATTACTTATGGCTTTTATGTCTTTGTTTTAGGATTACTGGATTGGTTTTTGGTGGGTGGAGTAGGACTTTTCTCCCCTATGATAGTGTTGAGGAGTTTGTTTTCTCTTACCTAATGTCTAATTGATTTGCTCTATCTGCCGGAAAATATTAGAGTTGCCTTTTTTGGAGTTTATGTTTATAAGTAAAGGCAATATTTTCCTAGTAGGACCTGGGATAGAGAGGTTTGAATTAAAATGGGTGAATTATAATACTGTAGAGCATTCCTCCTACCCCTACTTCTTGTTTTATTCATTTTCCTTGGTTCTCTGTCAATGCAATCCCTCCTATTAAACTATTTTTATTGATTGTATAGGGGCTTGAGGTGAAAGACCTGGTTGTGTTCACTGCCCACTGTCCAGATGCTGCATATAGTATCTATTCAGTGTGGCGATGATGTCTTTTATTGATGATCTAAACTTAGCATGAAGAAGAAGGAGTTTTTGTGCTTGCAAAAAAAAAAAAAAGACCCTTAAAAAATAGCATGTTGTTGGCTTTTTAGACGTAAAGCTTGGCTGAACGAGATAGACTGACAAAAAATATCAAATGTCCGAAAGTGAGGGGTTGATTTTTTTCATTTTAAATGTGAGAAACTAAAATGTTTATTTTAAAATATGCAAGAGATGATTTTGTTGATTATCTCTAATACATATATAAACATGATTTATAACTAGTTATTACTTCTTTTTATTAATCACAACCAAACATTTTATTTATAACTAAAATACTAAACAATAAACTAGTGGTACTAATAATATATTACAATGAAAAAAATGAGAGTCATTATATAATAATTCATAACTAATAGATAAATAATAATAAATTAATGGTAAATAGTAATTAATACTAATAACATATTATATATAATTATAAAAGTAATAATTTACTAATATATATATATATATGGAAGCTGGCCCTCGGCCCCTGTCCCGTTTAGAGGGGGCGAAGAGGGGCAGAGTTTTCTTCCCCTGGGCCACCCCTGTGGGCGTGAAACAGGCAGGTAACTACGGAGGCAGGTACTTATTGCCATCTTTATCAATAAGTGGCTGATGAGAACTCAACTACTCACGTGGGATTAAGATTAACCATATAAATTAGCGTTAACAACATTAGGGGCTCAGACAAAGGCACAAGCTGTGTCACGTCTCATTCGAAACACTGCAGACATTTGGAGAATAAAAGTAAGAAGCTCCACACAAATTACAGTAAAGTGAATGCAAGAGTCGTTTTCGGACTCTCACCGGCCTCCTCAAAATGCTCGTATTACGTATATGATATAAGAGATGGTCCTTTTGGTCTGTTAATTTCTAAAGACGCATAGAGCAGTACAAACAAAGGAATCAGGTCACGGCAGGAAAGCTATTCTATGAAGTCCTCCTCCCCCTACTCTTTTTTTTGGCATAATATAAAAATAGTCGAGCTTTTAATTTCTTATAACAATTTTAGCCCGATCTTTCAATTTTAATAATACAGTACCTAAATTTTTCAATTTATAACAATTATGGCCTCGATTAAAATTGATGACGTGGGTCAACCCAATCAACCATTAAAATTGGAAAAAAGACAAAAAAGCCTTCCGATATAAAGTATATAGTTTAAAATTCTAAAATAAATTTTTAAAAAGACAAAAAAGATAAAATTTGAATAACAAAATTTAATAAAATTATTTACACTATATAATAAATTTTTTTAAACAAAAAAATAAAATTTAAATATGAAAATTTAATAAAATTTAGAGACAAAAATGACAAAAAAATTTGAGGTTAAAAAACAAAGTATTTATAAAAAAAATTGAAGTTAAAAATCAAAGTATCATATATCAGTTTTTTGACTGAGTTGTTGGAGATTTTTAACAAAATTTTACATAATTTTATTAAATTTTTTTTTTTAAAAAGTTAATAAAAAAAATTTAAACTATATTAATTTTGTGTCATTTTTGTCTTTAAATTTTACTAAATTTTCATCTTTAATTTTTTTTAGTTTAAATTTTTTTATTATATAGTGTAAATAATTTTATTAAATTTTTGTCTTTAAATTTTGTCTTTTTTGTCTTTTTAAAAATTTATTTTAGAATTTTAAACTATATGCTTTATATTGGAGGGCTTTTTTGTCTTTTTTTCAACTTTAATTGTTAACTGGGTTGACTTACGTCATCAATTTTGACTGAGTCCATAATTGTTACAAATTGAAAAGTTCAGGTACTGTATTGTTAAAATTGAAAGGTCGGCTAAAATTGTTACAAGAACCAAAGTTCATGCTATTTTTGTATATTATCCTTTTTTTTTTCCACTAACACAAAGTTCTACTTTTTCTTTTTTTAAAGAAAAATTCTTTTTTAATGTACTTTTTAATATATTTATTGTGTGAATCATTGTTTTAAATTTATATTAATTTTATTTTTAAATCATTAATCATACATACTCATTATTTATTAAGATATTACATAAATTTGATTTAAAAGTATATTCTTTTTTGAATAAAAAGAAGTAATAACTTCTTTTTTTTTTTGGGAGGAGGGGTTTGGGTTGGGTTGAAGAGCAATGGAGATAATATTTTTATTTTGGGTTGCGTATAAATTATATTTTAAAATGTTTTTATATTACTAAATAATTTTTATCTTATAATATTTATTTCAAAAAATGTAAAAACAACTTCTTGCATAAATGGAATGAATACTTTTTCATAAGTTAGACATTTCGTTATCTGTAATTTAAGAAATATTTTCACCTAATCACTAACCTTCCAATTAAGGTAAGAGTCTTACAATGTTTATGAGATTTTTTCCCACAGACATTGCCAATTCAAGAGGTAAAGATTAATCTATCTACTCATGCCAATTACCATTAGAATCTTGAATTTTGTTTTTAAAAGGCACATGAAATGCAATTTTTTCGCTGTTGTCTTCAATTTCCGGTTGGATTTCGAATGTGGCTTTCCTAGTGGCTATTTGAGTTGTAGCCTCCTAAAACAAATTAAACAATGGATGACAGTTTGAAAAAAAGCCATCCCCTCGGTAATTATAACGGACGGGCCAGTGGGTTCGTCAGCCAACCTGAAAAGGCGGAAAACCCCAATCTAGAACAGCAATAGGTGACCCGCGCCTTTGGACGATAGCGCTGAAGACAGCTAATCCATCGGCCCTGTTAGCTGGGTCATCCTTCCTGAAGTTAATAGCTGGTTGAACGTAGGGTCTAGAGGGAGTTTTGAGAGTTTCATCAACTCGTCTGCCGCAATTATTGATCCACTGAGTAATGCTCTTGTTCTCCCTCTCCATTTTTCTATTTACATCCACTACCCTAGGGCGCTCAAAAAAAATTATTATTATTATTTTTATTTAGAAATATCTCTACTCAATCGATTATAAGTGACTGGGACTAATTCTTTAAAACTAAGCAGCCATTGCCTCTAGACTTGCCCGACAATGGTAGTCGCAGAAATCTATCTCTGAGCTCTAAATGATATAGGCGAGTTAGTAAGTTTGAATGTAAGGAGAAATTTTCTAACAACGCATGTTCAAATCTCGTGTGGAAAAGATTTTCGCTAAAATATTATGGCCTATCTTGGATTTTCGCCTTTTCTTTCGCACTCGCTAACTCATGCATATCTTTCGAATTACATTCTACCTGGCTAAGGGACCTCTAGTAGAGAGTTCTCCCGGGAGACTTTCTCCTAAAAACAAAGAAATTGATCTCTAAATTTCATATTTTTCAAAATTTAATCTTTGCAAGAGAACTAATTAAACCAACTCTGGAGAGTGCTAGAGCGCTAAAATTTCTCTCGCGGTTTTTGACACAAGAGTTTATTTTTTATTTTGATATAATATTTTTTAGTTACAAAATATAATTACTTATTAAATTAATAAGTGTATAGTTTTTTAGTTTCATCTTTAATTTTTAAATTCAAATTTCATTTTAGGCAGGTAAGTTTGTTGACAAAGTCGGTATCGTATTATTCATGAATATATTTAATATAATTATAAAAACTAAGAAAATATCTAATCAATAGAGAAAAAAAATATTTGCATTTCTGTATAAGAATGAGTAAAATGTATACAATTGTGTAAATTATAGGATACAAAATTAACAAATCATAGTATAAAATTATGAGAAATATTAATAGCAAGAATATTGAGAAACAAAACAAGTGTATTAAAAAAAAAACAAATTGGATTTATACTAAGAAAATCTAGAACTGAAGCCATACATCTAAGAGAAATATTATATGAACATTACAATGAGAGAAAACAAAATTTACATATAGTACTTACCGATCCTAAAAATGTATATACTAGTGTTAATTGTGATGTAATGTGGATAATATTAGAAAAGAATTGACTTAAAGTAGTATGTATTAAACTTATAGAATATATGTACAAAAACATATCCACATGTATAAGATTCCAGTATATGAAACCACTTTTTAAATACTTTAGATTTGCATCGAGAATTATTTTGAATCGATACCTTTTGGCTTTAGTAATAGACAATTTTACTATACATATGCAAATAATAACATTTGAATGTGCGTTATTTACAAACTATATAATTTTGATTAATTAAACAAGAGAATGAATAAATTGTAAATTAAAAGATTTGAGGAAGACATTCAAGTCAAAATTTTAAAATAATTAGAGTTAAAACTAAATATATAGAGTGTCATTTTAATAATCATATGAGAAGTAATAGGTTAACTGGGAAAATTAACAGGTATGAATTAAATATATCTAAAAGTTCTCAACATTTATAATCTATCCTCCAAGAATGGAAGAATTAATAAAAATGTATTTTTATATTGGGATTGTAAAGTATTGCTAAAATTAAAAGGAAGATTTTATAAAAACAATAATAAGATTAACAATGTTTTTATGGCACTAATTACGAACACCAGTAGAAAATAAGGATAATAAAGATTATAATATTAAAATGAATGTGTGGATATACTATAGTAACTAGACTATATAAAATAAATAATGAATGCATTACAAACAAAGAAAGAATAACTCTAGTAAATGAGAAAACAAAATAAATATGTTTATTATGGTTTGTACATACGCATAAAAGACTTTTAAATGTACCAATATGGTATTTAAAAACTAAAGAATTATTAATGAACTCAAATTAAATTACTAGAAGAGAGACCGAAATATATTTGAAAAAATATTATTAAAAAACACATAAATTATCCCATTTAAATAAAATCTGTGTTTTTATAGAAAATAATTACTATATACCATGAATATAATCGGCCGTGATAAAGGTAAAGGTAGTAGTTATGGTTATGGTTGTATAATATTTTGTTTTGGGTAAATTATCACAGTTATGGTTAGACTTGTTGGAATATAGTTTCAAAATCAGTTTTACTATTTTTTAAAATAGTAATTATAAAATAAAAAATATATTAAAAATTCTGTCCAATCAATTCAATAGCCATTAAATACTTAGATGGCACTTGGTATAAATGGTGGATTTAAAAATGAAATGGATTTGATAGAAGGAAAAGTTTAGAATGGAATGTAATGATAGTAATTATGTTGTTTGGTATTATTTTGTAATAGAATGGAATAAATTTTATATTAAATTAAAATTTAATATTAATATTAATATTATAATAAAATATTATTATTTTACATTATATGATATTTAAGAAAATCATATCTTGTTAAAAAAATAAAAGTGCATGTTGATTTATAAAGAAAATATTTTCTACAAGTTAATAAATTTATTTATTTTTAAAAAAGAAGATAAAATGGTGTTGTAATCATCAAACATGTGACATGCACATTGAATTTTTTTAATATACTTAAAACAACGTTATTTTGAATCTTTTAATCAAAATTGAATCCATTTTGATTTTATTCTCCAAACTCAATGGAGGTTGGGTTTCAACAAAACCCACCTCCACATGTTTCACTAAACCCAACTATTTATATCAAACACTCATTTTTATTCCAATTACTCTCCCCGGGCTTGTATCAAACACCCTTACTGCTACCTATTAAAATTACTGCAATACAACAATTCTACTCCTAACAATACATTGCAGTAGTACAACTATCTGTAGTGGTATTTGTTTGTGCGTCAATTGTATCAATAACTTCATCCTCCTACCTTTGGCTACATTTGGAATAGGGCATTGGAATTCCCCAGCCCCACCCCTTTTCACTCTCCTGCAGTCCTTCTTCCCAACTTCACGTGAATCTGACTAAGCTTGGCAGTACACTTTAGACAGTTGCCTCCTATCATATGTCTCCCATTCTCTTGTCACTCATGGCCCTGCGGCCCCTGCCCATTCACTCCTCCCTCCAGTTCTTTAGCCCTGGCTAAACCCAACATCCATCCCATTACAATTGACACATGCAACTCGACTAGAAGAGTACGACCCTAAAATGTGTACCGCATCAAATAATTATCAAGAATAACAAAACAAAAGGGCTTTCATTTTTCTCATTGATCAAAGTCATCTTCGGTTGATCAAAACCTTTGAATGTCCCTGTTGTTTCCTTCTTCAACAACATGATAAGAATTCGTTTGGTGTTATTGTGTTTGTGTTTCTCAGCTGCTGTTGTTTTTTCTTCTTCAAATTCTTCAAAATCAGCACCACCATCTGATGCTACAGCTTTGCTAGCGTTCAAATCAAAAGCTGACCTTAGAAACAAACTTTGGCCGTCCCCCAACAGAAGCTCTTCGTTTTGCAAATGGACTGGGGTGGGATGCTCACAAGCCAAAGTGGTCCGTTTTGTCATTGAAGGAATGAATCTAGGAGGGATTTTTGCTCCTCACACATTGGCTCAGCTGGACCAGCTGCGAGTACTGAGTCTTCAAAACAACTCCCTCACCGGTCCGATCCCCGATCTTTCCTCTTTAACCAACCTTAAAGCTCTCTTTCTCTCCCACAACTACTTCACTGGCTCTATCCCGCTCTCTCTTTCGACTCTCCACCGTCTCAAGACCCTTGATCTTTCCCACAATCACTTAAAAGGTCCAGTCCCCGATTCTTTCAAGAACCTGGCCCGGCTAAACATGCTCCGCCTCGAATCAAACTGGCTCAATGGTTCGATCCCGGCTTTAAATCAATCCACTCTCCACATATTCAACATTTCTAGTAACAACCTCAGCGGTCCAATCCCGGTCACCCCAACACTGTTACGCCTGAACTCGTCTTCGTTTTGGGGGAACCCTGGACTCTGCGGAGAAATAGTGAACAAGGAATGTCGTGAAATGCAACATTTTTTCGGCTGCTATGCCGCCTCCGCCGACAACGTTAGGATTGGGTCAAAATGCGCAATTTCAACATGGTGGGAATGTTGATTTAAACCGACCAATGAACAAGGAAACGCACAGGAAGACAGCTCTTATTATTGGATTTTCAAGTGCCGGGTTCGTTTTTCTTTGTTCATTAATTTGCTTTGCTCTAGCAATAGGAAGGAATCGGAGCAGGAGGAAATTTTCCACTCCAAAAATTGTAGTAGGGGAATCAACCATAAACGCCAATGCGGAGGCGGTGATGAGGATCGAAGAGGATAAGTATGAGTTGGAAGAGAAAATCAAGAGGGTCCAAGAGGGCACGCAAATTGCAGGGATGGGGAAGAGTGGGAATTTGGTATTCTGTGCGGGTGAGCCGCAGGTGTATACGCTGGAGAAGCTGATGAGGGCATCAGCGGAGCTGTTGGGGAGGGGCACAGTGGGGACGACATACAAGGCTGTGCTTGATAGCCGTTTGATCGTTTGTGTGAAGAGATTGGACGCAACGAGATTGGCTGGCACAAGCAAGGAGGCCTTTGAAGGACACATGGAATCAGTGGGCTGCTTGAGGCATCCTAATTTGGTTCCACTCCGGGCTTATTTTCAGGCCAAAGAAGAGAGGATTCTGATTTATGATTACCAGCCTAACGGCAGTCTCTTCTCTCTGATTCACTGTGAGTTAACAATTTTTCTAAGATTATTGCATTATTTAGCACTTAATCTTCTTGGTTTGCTGCTTTAAAAGCCACCATTATTTTGCCAAATTACATTGCCTTTGCCACATTAGTAGTTTATAACACTGCAACAGTGACACCTTTGTTTTGTCATTTTGCAATAACTAATGAAATCCAGTGGATTCTTAGTGAAATCCAGTGGGACCCTTCTTGTCAACTGGTAGTCATAATACTAGTTTCAAGTGGCACGGAGATTTCAATGGCAAATCTCTCATCTTAGGTGAAGTTTTTTTGGCCTTCGAATGTAAGTTACGAAGGATTAGATCCTAGAAATTGTGACATAAAATGCAAGTCCATTCAATCTAGTCCCAGAAATTTCTCCTTGAAGCCAAATCCTTCGAAACAAGTACTATAAGCAATAATGTAAGTAGTTAAGGACTCGAACAAGTATTTGAAAGTTGCAGATACAGAAAATCTCCTGAGGTCACAAAACATACAAATCTGCAGAATCTAGATGCTGACAACGTTACTGGGAAATGTGTCAATTTGTTTAATATGTCCATCCGCTAAATTACGGGCTCTTTAATCATAAGTAGATGCATAATTAATGCAATAAAGCTCGTAACAGCGTCACGTGTGCCCCAGTAGGTAGATTTCACGAACCATTAATTTCTACCTTGCCTAAAGTCTTCGCCGGGTCCCCACCAACCCTGTTATTGCTCCTTCCTCTGCGGTGGCATGTGCCAAGTCCCATCACTCTGTGTCTTGGCCTCTTGTACTACCCTTGATTATTACTAACATTTTATTCCAATATCATCATCTTGATTTTTTATTGATATAAATCCATATTAGTGCTACTCCTATATTACACATCTCGTTTAAAAAAATGGTTTAGTTTTGATGGTGTATAATTTTTTTAGTTATAAAATATTGTATATTTAATAAATGATTGAATGTATAATTTTTTTATTAATTATAAGTTATAATATGTTTAATGTATCATTAGATATATAATTTTTATTTTTTTTTATTTAGTCATATGTGATTATTGTTAATAAAGGTCATATAAGTCTTTTATTTAAAAGTAAACACTTTTTTGAAATAAAAAAAAAGAATTTTGAGAGTAATTTTTCTTAAGAATGAAAGTAGTGCCTGATTTTACATTTTTACATTTTCATCAAGTCATGAAAACGGATAGGGAAGATTTGAACCCTTAACAAAACAAAAGCCTATATAGCAATTCTAATACTTAGCCTTGAACCACTCAACCATCTCTCCTATATAATCATTGTTACCTCACAATTAAATAAAATGCAAGTCATCCATATTGATAATGGATTATTGGAGTAGCCCTTTAATGCCTTGTTATAACTCTTTTAAGCTTTATTGTCTCATAAGTGGATGAAAAGGGGTTTCTATGATTTGGCAACTTCTTTGTTGTTTGACTTGGTGTCAATGTGCATGGGACTTGTTCAGGTTCCAAGTCAGCAAGGGCAAAGCCACTTCATTGGATATCATGCTTGAAAATAGCAGAAGATGTAGCTCAAGGCCTCTCCTACATCCACCAAGCATGGAGGCTCGTTCATGGCAATCTCAAGTCTTCCAATGTCCTCCTGGGCTCCGACTTCGAAGCCTGCCTTACCGACTATTGCCTGTCGATCCTCACCAACCCCACCGACACTGACACCGCTACCGATGAACAAGAACAGGATTTCGCAGCCTACAGAGCCCCGGAAACTCTCAAGTTGTGCCAACCCGCAACACCAAAGTCTGATGTTTACTCATTTGGGATTCTTTTGCTGGAGCTTCTCAGCGGGAGGCATCCATCGCAGCTTCCGAATGCGCAAGGACCCGATGAGATGATGAAGTGGGTGAAGTCAAATAGGGATGATGAAAATGGAGAGGACAATGACAAAGTAGAAATGCTTCTTGAGGTGGGCATAGCTTGTAGTATGAACTCACAGGAACAAAGGCCGACAATGTGGCAAGTACTGAAAATGATACAAGAGATTAAAGAGGCTGTGACTATGGAGAATAATTAAGTGAATCAATTAGGCTCCTTATTTGCCAATCTATCGTTATTGGTCGTGTTTTGATATTGTACAGTAATTAATTAACCAACATTCTTTATATATGGTACTTAAACGGTTGATGTTAGCTCTTTAAGCTTACACCTACACATCCAAATTAAAAAGAAAGTATTTTTAGGTATACAATTACAGATTTTGTGACCCTCAAGTTTGGAGTATTGTATTTTTCAGGCAAGAGGTAACTTTTTATAATAAAAGATTCTAGTGATTGATATGATATGTTAAAAAATAAAAAATTATTTATTATTATAATGTATTTTTTTAGGAGCGTGATAAAATAATATGTACAGACAACCTTTTAAAATATATTTTGATACTTTTTAAAATGCTTTTTTAATTTTCAATATATTTTGTATTTCACAAAAATCATGTTAAAAAAAGTAAAAACGTGTTTTGAAATGCAATCTGTACTTGTTTACATCAATCATTATGAAAAGTCAGCAAAAATATTATTAGTCTTTCATGCACTTCGCAAGTTTAATAAGTAATCGATATTTCATGAGATACACATTGCATTATTATGGTTTTATCCTATAAATATCATTACTTAATTAGAAAAAACAAAATGTATATGTATTGTATTTCAAAATATATTTTTATAATTTTTAAAATAATTTTTTCATAACCTTTATTGCAAAATTTAAAATGTAAGTTCATCCTTTGTATGAATTAAATTAAAAAAAAAATGTATTTTATTTTGCATTATAGTCCATTGGTTGGCTCTTAAATACTTGTATGGATAGCCCATAGCAAAACTGGGACTCTGGAAAGTAAGCCCATATAGAGGCCCATATAGAAAGAGATAAAAAAAAGGGTTACAATAGAAATTGCTAGAATATTCTGGTTCCGATTAGAAAATTCCCCCCCTTTTTAATTTTATTTATTTTCAGCACACAATGATTTCATTTACATGTAATTCATTATTTACGTCAATTAATTATAAATAATGTATATATATAATAATAATAATTTTTGGTGTTTTTCTGACAACTGATAATGTAGAATCGGAAATTGAGATGCCATGAACGACAGGATGGATGCTGAAATGATGGAGGCCGACTACACGGCGTCGCCACCGCAGCCGCCACCGTCGATCTCAGACCAGACCGATTCCGTGAGAGGTTTGCTCTCGATGGCTCGCCAACTCATTGATCAAGGCCGTCCTTCCCAAGCTCTCCAGGCGGTAAAATTTTACAAACTTGTTTGTTGTTCATTATTCATTTTGTAATTAGGTTTATTAATGCCAATCTGTGTTTTCTGTTACTCTTGCCATAGCGCAATTGTTGAGGGAAAAAAGTCTGTTTTTTGGGTATAGATATTGATGTAACACTTGATTAACATTAGCCAAGGTGTTGTTTGTTTTTGCTTGTTGGAATTATATTGAGGTGAGCTAGGGCAACCTTGAGTTCCTAATTATAGAGGGAGTTATGTAATGGACTTGGGATTTATGATTTGGATCCATAACTGCATGAAACTGATATGATATTACTCTTTTATTATTAGGTAAAGAACCCTTTTTCACATTTTGGTAGTTAACTAAAATCAAGTCTTTATATGCTTGTGTTGCTCATCTCGAAGTGGCTGAATTCAGTACAATAACTAAACTAAGGGTTACTGCAAATTAGGGGCTTGATGATTGCGGAGATTACAAATTGTTTGCCTTTTAGATGATGAGTATGTTGTACTGTGAAGTTTCCATCACAGGCTAGAGCTCAGGGATTTGTTTCTTCAATCTGACTTGAAGTGTTGGACTGTTGTTGATAACAGGTGGTGATGGGCATGAGGTGTAAAGGTGGGGAAGAGGCTGTCTTCCAAACTCTTAATCGGGCTCGAGAATTGTACAGGAATAAGGTTGAAAGTGCTGCTGCTGACGAGCTGGCAACCCTCTTTGCTGAATGTGCTATTGTGGAGGCAATACCATCACATATTCAATCATCTGAAGGTCACATGGCGGACCAATCTGTTGAACTTGGTGTTCATGGAAGTTCGATACTGGCAGAGACTGGACGGAAGCAAATTGTACTTGATGCATTTGCTGATGGAAGCAACTTTGTCTGTTTACAATGTGGAGGTCTGGTAAGCAATCAACGTAAAGAGGAGCACTATACTTTCTGGTGTTGTAAAATCTGAGGCCGCTGGCAGCTACACGGGATTGATCATCTTCCATAATCTAGGTGCTTCTATCACAACCTCGGATTATCTGCTTTTGAGAGTTCTGCCAAATGCACTAGAGGTGTATAGTGCTTGATTGCTTCTTGGCTTTGGTTGCTCTATACTCAGTAATTTTCTTGTTAATTGAAAGCAAAGCTTTGAGTACTCAAGCTAGGGAATTGAATGGCTTGTGGATAGGTGGTTATGTGGTCTCAACTTGAAGAGTGCGTGGCGTCCTATCCCATTGTGATGTAATTTGTATCATTTACTGGTTGAATAAGGTTTCGAGGAAGGAAGAATGCAGTGCTTGTTAATGCTGTGTTTGCACCTCCAGTTTTCAGGATGTTTAGTCAAAGCTCCTATTGACGTCTCAAATGCTATAGCTTGTTGTATGTGCTTGATGTGGTGGATCCCCAACACCCAACAGGCCATTTACAGGTGATAAGATGTCAATTATAAGGTTAAGTGATCTTACAATTTCAGTGAGCTCTCTCGTTGACTGGACTAATCATGGCTCCTAGAAATGCGATATATTGTGTCTGGCCTACTGGGACAGTGTTTTCTTTATGAATTTCACATGTACACAAATGAAATACTCAACATGCTATATTATGGGTGCAACTGGGATATTTGTGGTTGGCATTTACTGATGATGTGCTCAATCTATATTCTTTAATCAATGCAGTGCATTCCTACACAAGGCTTCGTAATTTGCACACGTGAGAGTGCATTATTTGCCAAATGACTTCTGGAGTGAGTGTGACACTACAGGAGAGTGGTAGGGAGAGAGTGTGATGCAACATTATTCATTTTATTCCTTCCAGCAATCTGTTTCCGTACATGGAGAGAGTTTGTCTCCTGTTGCGGTAAATTTACATACAAAAATTTCAATACAATTACACACCAAATTCAGTCACCTAAGACACAAGCCAATCTACAACGAATGAATCTCAACTGCTATAAAAGAATGTTCAAGATTCATTCCCTTGAACAATCAATTTCTACATTAACACAACATAAACTAAATCAAATACGTCAAAATCACGAGGCAAAATTCAAAAGGAAAACAATTAGAACAGTAACTTGAAGAGAGAGCCCTTCAAAATTCTTATATTTGACAAGAATTTACAGTCATGAACTGCGTCACATCTCCACGGTTCAACTGTCGAAGCGGTTGCTGATGCTGCTTTATGCTTGTTTCCTATGCAAAATTCGAGTGTAGATTGATGTGATGCAGCTCACTGGTATTGACTTCTACAAAATTTTAAGTTTGAATAAACAACCAAACTTCAATTCCTGTACATCAATGAACAAAAAGCTGCCTTTTCCATAGCACCTGCATAATTATGTAAGAATCAAGGTATATTGGCTAAGAAACTTTAAGAAACCAGAATTCAGGAACAAGAATTAGTTTGCAGAGAAAGGTCAATCTATGGGCGTATCAGCGAGTAAATAGGAAAGTTAGCATTGTCAAGAACTATATAACATCATCGGCAAGTCAATTGCAACTACTACTACTCAACGGTAAGAATTTATCGTTATTTGATATTTTGACCTACAAAAAGGAGTTCACAGCAGAGAGCTGTATGTACATTAAACCATTTTTGCCACGAGCATATAGTCTAAGATACTTGGTGGTCTACCTCTTGTAATTCAGTTCTTTCAGCTGAGATAAACTAAAAAGAATTACCTGCAAATAATTTCCATGTACTTCCTCGTGCCATGAATTTAGGGCCAAACTGGATGAAGAAGAATATACAGCCAAGAAGTACAACAAACCTAGCGCCCATTTCTACACATGATGTCCGATAAAGCCTGTTGACGAGGCCTTGTCCTCATGATGGTCTCATCACTGTGTCTAATCCATTCTGAGAGTTTCCATGGTTTTTGCCACTTCCATTTGAACTGTAATAGCCACTGGTGATGACTCCTCTTCCACCTCCATAATTTTCCACCTTGCCCCGCTACTGTCAATTTCTTCATTGTTAACTGACCAATTGGCATCATCTGAACACCAAGATTATACCATATGAGCCAACCAAGTGAAGAAATACCAAAGCTTGCAAAACAAAAGATGCAATAAGAAAACCTTTCGAGTTTGGTCCATGAAGGCTACTGACTCTCTAACTGAAGCATTGGCAATGCCTGCAGTATATTTGAGTTGTTTCTGTGCTGGCACAGGGATTGGAGACAGGGGACTGCTCATCTCATCAGCTAAATGTTTGTTAGTGTTGCACTGTCCATAAACAATTATACACACATCAAAATGCCATTCAACAAAATTACAGACATAAAGAGGAACCAAAAAAGAAGCAGCAGTAGAAACAAGTTCAAGTAGAAAAAAATATCAAGATCCATTGAGAAGCCCTTTGGAGTATGGAAACTGAGAAATGCCTCAGGTAACACAATCAGTATAAAGGGGCCAGTATGGTTGCGTGGAATCTACAGAGGTGTGATTCACAAGCTATACTTATTGTTTTAGTTGACATTTTAGTCCAATGTTTTTGGGTCCCTCCTATAGAATGGCATAACAATCCTAATGCAATTGCTAGGAGCTTTTTAGACATGGATCAAGAACCAAAACAAATCAGCAGGTGGAAACATACAGGTGGTGTTGCCAATCCGTTAGCAACAGCTTCCTCTCTTAGTTTGAGCTCCTTCTCAATTTCCTTCCTTCTAATTTCACTCTGTCGCAATAAAACTATAAGTTCTTTCAGTTGCTCCTTCATTTCCTTGACTTCCATTTCCTTGTCCCAAAACTGGCACCTATTAATAAAATTGAACATGATAAAGTAAATCCAGATAATAAAAATCTCAGAATCTGAAAAACACTCAAATGTGTGAAGGACAATTTTCTACAGATCAAAGTAGACACCACAAAGGGATCAAATGAAACTATGACAAAGGGCTCTTTCACAGGATCCCACTACTTTACAGCTACATATTCACTTCTTGAATGGTACAGGCATGTCCCTACTCCATCAAAACAGCCAATGAGGCCCATCTTCATGAAAATACTGAAGTCTAAATTTAGTGCAATGAGCATCATTTTGCATTAATATGTTCTTTTAAATTTAACTAACAATTCTCACGTTTCTGTGAATTTTGTTAAAACATAATTTATAGACTGCAAAGGAAAGTATAATGAAACTTAAGCAATCCATTGACATGTTCCCAAGGACTTTGTATCTGTCAATGAATGAGAAATTAATAGTTAAAAAAAAACACCGAATCAGCAATTAAAAAGATAGAAAGAAAAAAAACCTAAGTGTCACACGAAATTCTAGGCCATAAGGCAGGTGGAAAAAAACCTTGCATCTCCAAGAGAATTGAACATGTATTGAAGCAAGTTTTTTGCATCCCCCATAGATCGCAGTTGATTCCACCGTCCACGACTAGTAAAGGCCCGCTCACGCTCTTCAGCTTCCGAAAGCTGTGAAGCCATTGCAACTAGTGAGTTTGATGAGATGCTTAGCATATTCTCCAGAGAAGCAATTCTTGCCATCCTTGCATTTGGAGACATTGAAGCCGCCCTGAACCATTTAAGAGACAATAGGTCAAATATAAGCAACATAGTGTGCACGAATACAAGGCTAACGCAGATGTATCATGGCAAACAGCTAAAATATCATAAATAATAACAATAATAAGAGCTGGAGGAAAAATCCACACCTAGATAACCCATTTTTCACCCTCGGAGGGGTGAGTCCTTTTGCTGCGAACTCATCGACTTGTCTCAAGACAGCCAACTCTTCTGCTAATGCTGCTCTTCTGTCAATGAGGTTAGAAGCAGTCAAATTACTGAGAACCTATTGTTCACAATTGAAATGCAGAATGCCAACACAACAGAGTGACTAAAATGAATACATACACTTGACTCTGCTTCTCATACTCATAACGCACTTCATGAACATTGACCAACACTTCTAGCTCATGGTCAAGCCAACGCTGCAAAGACTTCTCATTGACCCGAATATTAATTAACAGTTAACATGATTTTCTGTTAAACCATTACAAAGTGCACCGATAAGAGGAAAGAACAAGCTAGGACAAATTTTCAAACAGTTACCTGCCCATTAGTGCCAGTTCCATTGCTAGTCACTGCAGGACAGACAATGGGATGAGAAAACAAAAAGTAACATTCTTTTATGTTAAGTAATAGATATTCCACAGGCCCTACACTAAGTTTAATCCCCAGTTGTTACTTTCTCTTTTGTAACCGAAAAGAGAGAAATATCTGCTCAATCTGAAGAGATTCAAACCTGAGTTGTCACGAGCCGAAGATTTACGCCCTTCTAGCAACTCTTTAAGTCTCTTAGTAGCCATTGCAGCCTCCTCTGTTTTTCTTTGAAGAACCTGAAATGAATATGTCATATAATTTTCCTCAGAAATAAGTATACTGTGAGAAGGAAATTCTTATGCTCTGTAAGATTCAAAGGTCTCCTCAACTCAACAAATCAAATAATATTGAACATATCAGCTAGTTATTCAGTTTATGTGTGAAAGAGGACCAAACAGATTAAGTTTATGTCAAGTCCAAGAGACAAGTATAAAAGCTTTGGGCCATTTTTTGGATGGAAAACAAGCTGGTTAGCCAAACTAGAGAAGCCATTTTCAGTTCTTTGGTTTAGGTTTTGAACAAAATAATTTGACAAGTTGGAGGAGGGAACACACGTGACATCAACAACTCAATCGAAGTTCAATAGTAACGTACCAATCTTTCAAATTGGCATCATATCGTTTTAAGTACGAGCAGAGAATCTTACCATTTTCTGTCGCTGATTCAAAGCTTGCAGCTTATGCCTCTCATACTCATTCCTTCTCCCTTCTTTCTTCAGCTGAAGTTTTAAAAACATTAGCATATATATGGGAGTACAAATAATGATAGAAACTAATCCATTTGAAGTTGTACATGTAGAGAGATAAAATGCAAACCATAGAGGAGCACATAAAACAAATCATATCATCTCAATGCTGAAAAGTGGAGAAGTGAAATTACTGAAATACAGGTAGTTGCAAGTTAAGTGTTGCAACAAGAAGGTTTAGAAAGTTTTTATTTTTGAAGAGTTACAGTCTTGAAAAAGCTTTTCGGCAGACTCTGGTATTCGACATTTCATGATCTGAATTGATATTCAGGTTTCGGAATGCTGCACCCAACAGTCTCTTAGCAGAACATTGGGAGCTAATGTGTGCAGATGGAGTGGAATGTTGGTGGATAAAAGTTGCCCAGTTGCAAGAAAAAGTCATATGGACTTCCAAAAACCAAAATGTTGTGAGTAGCATTACACAGATTCCATCATATAACTGTTAAATGCAAAATCAACAGCAGTTTGAGCACTACCTGCAGCAACTCCTTCTCACGAGATGCTTTCCACTGTCGAAATTGTTCAGCCTCTTGTTTAATCTTATGTTGTAATTGAACCTGAAGTTGCCAAAAACCATTTGATGTTCGACTCTGAAAAAAACAAAGGACGAGATAATAAACAGAAAGACTTAAAAGTTATTGCAATCAAACCTTCTGAGCTTTAATGAACTGTATTTCATCTTGGAGCCGTTTTGCAGCTTCATCACTCTTTTGTTTTTGCTTTAGAAGCTGAACCTGGTTCTCTTGCTTCTTCTTAAGATCTTGTATCTGCAAAGGATACGTGATGCAGATTTTTTATTAGGCTCAGATCATTATAAAATGCAATTAGCTTCTCATTTGGATAGAAACATAATCTCAGTCAACAAGATATGACCTGTGCTTCAAGAGATTTTAGCTTCTGTGCGTGCACATCTTGCAATTTTTGAGGTCCATCAGAATTAGCGGAAAGGTTCTCAACTTCTGCCAACAGTCGATCCCTTTCTTTCTGCACTCACAGAAGCAAGAAAATAATCAATTCCATTGGTATAAAATAGCAATGTGTATAACTGAAGCCATTAGTTCCTTGTTTTACCTGAACAGTCCTTTTCTCTTCCTCAAGTTCTGTTATCTTTTTACCAAAATGTTGTTTAAGTGCCACTGCATCCAATCCTCCAAAAAGTATCATCTCTGACTGCAAAAGCCATTTGAAATTACTGTTAGACAAGGTCAATCACCATAGGCACTAGTTTATTTTTAAAATAGAACAAGACATTGGTTTATATGATTATCATTGCTTTTATATTATTTGAATAACCGAAATGACAATAAAATCTAATGAAAATTAACTCAGGTTGATTTGTACTTAAGAGTAGCTAATGGTGAAGCCATGTGTGAGAATATATGATCATTGCAAATCATGATTCGCTTACTATTCAGTATGGTTACAGTTTCTAATCATAATTGTTTGTATGCAGATCAAAATGGGAATCAATGAGGCAGGATACCTCCTTTTGCTCTAAGCGTTTATTTAGCTCATTCAACTCTTTGTCCATAGAATCTTGAAGAAGGGTATGCTCCCACTCCTTGGCAGCTTCTTCATCAATATCGACGGAATCACCTGCCAGGATTCAGAATGAGAACCGAGATGAAATCAGTGAACCTTAGATGTGGGTAAAAATAAAGCAGATAACATGAACCTCACCATACGTTTCTTCTCAACATCAACTACTTATTAGAGATTGTTTACTAATTACAAAGAGAAGGGCACAAGTCTCGATCTACTTTATAATCTTACCACTTTCACTCATTTGATAATCAGATGACTCCATACTCTGCAAGCCCCTTTTAAGTCCCTCACTTTTCACAGAGAAGGAACTAGCAACCTGGAAAACAGGACATGCATTACGTGCAAAGCTAAGGAACATAATTTAATTTGCCAAACCAGGAAAGAATTAATGATAAGAGAAAATGAAAAATAAGGATAGCTGAATACTTTATTATTTGTATCAAAATGCTCAGTTGCAGAGCATCTGCTCCGATATTCTTGGAGTTCCCGACAGAGCTCCTCATTATTGGCTTCAAGCCAAGCAATCCTTTCCCTCAGAACCTACAAGAATCAGTGCTTATTAGGACCCTTTATCCAGTACTTTTACAAGATCTCAATGTCATCCATAGATACAATATTGCAGAAGTCTCAAGCCAGTAAGGTTCATCTACTACATTAGTAGTAAATAACAACTTTAAGCACCTGTATTTCATCAGGGGAAGTTCCTCCTCCACGGGCACAAAGTTCTGCCTGCAAAAGCTCTAGTTGTTGTCTCATCTTCAACATCTCATTTGATATTGGATCTCTGTTAATCTGTGCAATAGTGAACACAACTATTCACATACAACTCCAAGAAACAAAGAAATCTCAAGCATAAAATTTGAATACCAAAAATGAAAACAGATGTCTTCTTTGAATTTACCACTGGCTTATTCTGGATATTTCTTGCACGATTTGCATATTTCAATGTGTTAAGAGTTTCCTCAGCATTTATATCAGCAGGGCTAATGCAGGCTGGGAGAAGAAATAGGTCAGAAAAGAAAAGAAAAAAAACAAAAGAAATATTCAATAGTTGCTAGGCAGCACACAACATGGTAATCTGCAGAAATGTGAGAATAATAGTTTTCTTTTATAACCTCAAACAATAAAGCCAGAATAAGAAAAAAGATAGTAATCTCCTGATAAATAAATTTCAAACAAATAAATCAACTAAAGATACCAAAATAAAAAGGGCATACAAGGTACCATTTTATAAGCAAAGAACAGAAAACTACCTATCATGACGGTTCTGCTATTACCACCAAGTGAATCCTGCCAACAATGAAAACTTGAATAAAACATTAAAAGAAGAAGAAGAATTGAAGTAAAAGTTCTGTCTCTATTCAAGAAAGATTAGCACACACAGGATCAAAATGATATCCATTTCCAAATCATGCCTAACCTGCAGTAACCGAGTAAGTTTACTGTCCCGGTATGGAACATGAAGACCTTCTTTCCGCTTTTTCTCATCACCAAGGGCACTTATAACATTACCCAGAGCAAGGAGGCCCTTGTTAATGTGAACTCCTGTTTATAAAATGATAGCCTTTTGAAACTTCATATTGAGAAAATTTATCCTCAAAGTAGCATCTGATAAGGAGTTTTACTTGCCTTCCTTGAAACGAAGACCATCAGAGCCTGTTCTTTTGGCACGTTCTGATCCAGCAAGATCCACCAAATGTAATTTGGCACAAAGATATTCTTCATTCATGTATTCATTTGCATTTCCATTACTTGGAGACATAGTATTATGCTTACGCATCTGTTCCATGGTAATGGTGAAGATGGCATGTGAACGGCTGAAAGAAAAAACAGAAAAAAGGTCATAAATTCACATCCTCTTTAACATCTATTTGTGGTTAAAAACCTTCCTGATCCTCAATGTTTTGAAGCATATTCACAAACAGTTGTATAATTTTTTAAATTTGAAGATTAAAGGTCAAGTAAAAGAAAAATCAAATCATTGAACCCTACCTAGGATATTACAAACTCAGAATACCTAAAATTCTTCTAGTCAAGTAAAAGAAAAATCAAATCATTGAACCCTACCTAGGATATTACAAACTCAGAATACTTAAAATTCTTCTATCTTTTTTTTCTTTTGTTTTTAAACAACAGAAAATTTAGTTGGTTTCTACCTTGACTGATTGTTCATGTTTGTACTGCCGGTTGCCCTGCTCAATGATCCTTGCTCCAGGCAATCAGCCATTTCTTTTAGTGTTTGGACACTAGTTTCACTGGATCCTGCAAGTGTTATAACACCATTTGACGTTTCCCGTATTTGTATTGGAGATTTCCCAGGGGATGTAACTTTCCCCACATGCCCATTTGTGGTCTCTGATTTGCTAGTAGAACTTGGGTCCAGTAAGTCTCTTACTTCTTCTTTATGTATCTAAATAGGAGAATTCAATTGTCAAATGCTTGAGATTAGAAATGAAGGATGAGACATATATGTATGTGAAAGGAGCCAAAAAACAAGAAGAAGAGAGGCAGAACCTCAATGAAGGACACATGTAACTGGAACTCAGTTTCATGCTTCAAAGTTTCTATCTTGCTGAACAAAGCATTCATAACTTGGGGAATCAGTCCTGTGTGGCTACCGTCTTTGAAGCTAGTGCCCATTGTATATGTTTTTCCTGAACCAGTCTGCAATGTAATGTACATAAATTACAGAAAACATGCAACTAGATGAGGCTGCATTACACAATTAAGATTTAAGAAGTTTCTTAAATATGACAAACAATACCTGACCATAGGCTAGAACAGTGGCATTATATCCTTGAAACAAGCCATCAACAAGAGGGGCAACACACTCTTCAAACATGAGATGAGGTGGAGATCCTGTGCTTCCATAAACTTGATCAAAAGTAAAGGAATGTGTCCCAATTTGTACCTGTGGATGATAGTAATTGATGTTCAAAAATCGAGAAAAAAATAAGTTCACTGAAACATAAATACAAATTACCAAAGAAAGTGTTGCTGCTTTCTTAAACAAATGAATTTGCATGTGGCCACTGGTTTCCCAATAAACAGAACTAACATAGAAAACAAGCTGACAAGAACTATTATGCACTCAAAAGAATACTCATAAACAAATGAAGAAGAAAATGAATGAAGGATGAACAAAGATATGGGCTTCACAGGCAATATATGTAATACAAGAAAAAAAAAAGTGTTACAACTTCCATTGGACATATGAGAACTTTTCATAAGATCCTGCTCAAACTTCTTTCAAATGGAAAAGAAAAGTCGATCTCCAGTAAAACTGGTTTAATACAATAAATATATGTCGTGAATTCAGTCATATCAGATGTGAGATATAGATTACAAAATCCTTGGGACAGAGATATTGAAAAGATTTGCCTTGGTTATTAAAACATTAAATACTCATGTCTGTTGCAAAAATTTGACTGCTTACAGACCTTCATATTTACATAACTAGCTTTGACACAATTGAAATGTTTCTATGTTAGAAATTTTTAATTCGAGAGAGTATTTCCAACAAAAGAATTTGTCATTCAACACATTTTCTTGATCAAAGGACATTTCTTTATGAATTTTGACAATTCCACCGTTAAAAAAAAATGATCTAGAGATTTCTGACAATGCAGTTAATGAAGTAGGCTTCAATGTCCTGCCCCCAAGTTTTCAACATGCATTAGACATAATAATGAAGAATTATTGAGCCAGACGTCGCAGCAGAAAGTAGTCTGCCAGCTTTAAAAAAAGAAAAAGTTGAATAAGGCCATAGAATTATGGTGACACATTCATATACAATGAACACACTCACACTGGTAGATGCAACACCAAGTTTTACTTTTATGCTAACAAAAATATGATGAGATCAGATAAAGATGCCCAGCAGGACAGTATGCATGACTCTAACTGGACATGGAATTGTGCCCACATAGGGCAAAGTTGAAGGGGGTTAAGAAAAGAAAACAAATTTGTAGATCTAGCTTAGCCAATAATCTCAAAGACGTTCAGCTAACAAGTTCAGAATCATAGTAGATACGAAGAGCTTTATTTCTACATTTCCGAGTCCATTCAGACTGAAAATCCAAAGCTCTTCCACTTGACTAAATGCACATGCAAATTGACAGAAGACAATCCATTGACCCTTGTAATGAATCAAGCTTTTCCTCCATAAAAAACTGATGTTTTACCGAGTACAATGCACACAAAAATAAATAATAAAAAATAAGAATCAGTTATTGAAAGGGATTTTTTTTTTTCTTTTGGGGGAAAAAAAGGAGGAAATTTACACTCTGAAGGGAAAACGATAAGGCCTTCGTCTACGATGAAGCAGAATTCTGGCTGTTTTCCTGGATAGCCAGACAGCCCAGAATGAGAAACAATCAGTTCATTGAGTTCAAAAGAGCCTGAAAATCCACAGCCCTTCTGCTTGACTAAATGCACATGCAAATTGACAGAAGACAATCCATTGACCCTTGTAATGAATCAAGCTTTTCCTTCATATAAAACTGATGTTTTACCGAGTACAATGCACAAAAAAATAAATAATAAAATATAAAAATCAGTTATTGAAAGGGATTTTTTTTTTGGGAAAAAAAAGGAAATTTACACTCTGAAGGGAAAACGATAAGGCCTTCGTCTACGATGAAGCAGAATTCTGGCTGCTTTCCTGGATAGCCAGACAGCCCAGAATGAGAAACAATCAGTTCATTGAATTCAAAAGAGCCTGGACAGCAACATGCTTTTATGTTGATTTCCCCAAGAACAACAACAATGACATAAAAACAAAAAGAGATGAAATTTGGGAAAATTTGATCAGTACAGCAAGAGATCTAGAAGTCCCAAAGAAAAGGAACAAACTTGACACAAAAGCTGATCCAAAATGCATTTCCACCTAACCCAAGTTAACGACAACAATATTCTTAAAATTGCGCAGCACAATTCAGACTCCAGACTCCAGAGCACTAAGAACACCTCAATCACATTATGAATGTGACTGTACCTGAGGCTTTCCAGGGACCACAGTGACACAATCTTTGCAACCCTGTAGCCTCTCATCTCCGAGCAGCGGCCTAATATGAACTGCAACTTTAACACAACAATCCTTATCCTCCCCAGAACCAGAACTGTTATTAGAAACAGTTTCCATTGGAGACCAAGCAGCCCAGGCAGTGATCAAAACCCAGAACAAGAAAGCTACAAACTTTTATTCCCTTGGGCAGTTTGTTCACAGAAATGGAGAGGGAATTTCAGGACAGGAAAAAGATGCAGCAACAACAAAACCACTTCAGGAACAACAAAGGCCAAGAATTGACAGTACTACTAAGACAGAAAAATATAAAGTAAAAGGGTAGTTGAGGGAATAGAAGGAAGAAGCCTTGGGGTGGATATCAAAAGAAGGTGGGCTTATTGCTTATGTGTATGTTAGAGTAACTGCTGGGACAGCTACAATAACAACAACCATTTCACTTTTTTTTTCTCCTCCATTTGTTTTTTTTATTCCTTTGGGGGTTGGTCTTCCTCCCTCACTCCCACAGTCACACACAGTCACACACTGGGTTGTACAACACAACAGCAGCGGAAGACAGTTTAATCTTACATCACACTCTTTCCTTATATGCCCCTCTCTGTTCTCAACGGCTTTTCTGAGATTTCCCTACCTAAAAAAACAGTTTTGTTCTCTCGTTGTCCCCCTTCCTAAGTCCCTTCCCGTTTTGGCGGTTATATTTTTACTTCTTTGCCCCTTTTTTTCTTCAACAAACGATACAAGTACACAGAAGAATATATATAGTTCGATGATAAAATTATTCCACCAAATATATTCTCTTCTATGTTCATAGTAACCATTAAAAAAAAATTCATAATAATTTTTAATACATTTTTTTATCTTACAACTATTATACCAAAAAAAAAAATTAAAATACAATCCATAACGCACCCTACATTAGTTATTAACTGATTTGAGAGAAAAATTTCGCCATAAACAACATTACTCATTCTATAAATACAAAAACACAATACACAATTCCCCATCAATAATTTTTATAGCACAAGAAGTTTGTTTCACATCAATAATAATGAGAAATAAAAAATGGCATCCTTAACAGTGACTGTTCTAAGAGTGGAACACTCAGATCATGTGGTTTTTGCCCTTTTTCATTGGTTTTTTTTGATGGGATTGTGAGGCCCATTTTGGTTTTTCTTATTCTTTGTTTTTGGCCTCAAAGACAGGGGACGTGTATTTCAATCTCCCACAAATCATTAATCTATGAACATGTTGATATGTTCACATCTGGAATGGGTTGTGTTTCTGCGTTATTGCACTTGTGGTGGATGATTCTACTTGAGGTTTTGGCCTTTTCTCTGAGTTCTCTCTCTCCCCAAGACTTTGGTAGAGAAAAGTTGTCACACAGCGAAAGCCACGTGATTCGGAATCGTTCCCGATTACGGGATTTTTCTTTCGCCACGAGGATACGGTACAAAAGAGAGGATGCTCGTGCCCTTCTCTACCCGTAATACATTTTTTTAATGTTAATTAATCTAAGTACTTTACGTAGTTTTATATTGTTTCTGTGCTAATAATTCTCTTGTTTTGTTTTCATTCGCCCAACAGTTCCTCTTACCTAAAACTTGATTACCTCTTTCATCTGTTTGCTCATTCTTGGTCATTTAATTTATGATGTAGCAGGTTAATTTTTGTCGTACTAGGTTAGGAATGTAGTTAAGAGAAAACAAATAGGAAAGATTACTCTGAAATTTCACGTTGAAAACTTTAGAAAGTGTGAAATTTTCTAATTAGCATTATTTAGCATTATAAGATCTCGATATAAGATTCAAGGTTCAATTATATCATTTTCATTATAAAAGAAAAACGTTAAATTATGTTTTAAAAAACTTTTCAATGTGTCTGTAAATATATAATTCTTTTTATTTTTATTCATCTTTATATTTCAATTTGAGTTATGCATTATATTATTAATAGATATAATAATTTCTTAGTCCTAAAAAAAATTTACTTTCAAAAGTTTTTCTTATTAAAAAAAAATTCATTTTTAAATTAAAATTTTAAAATATATTTACTAATAATTATTATATATACTCATGAAAATAAAAATAAATATAAAAATATAAAAATATATATTTAATTAATATATTAAATGTATTATATTTAATAATTAATAAAAAAATTAACTGAACTCTTTTTTTTTTTTAAGACTACCAAACATGTATTATATGATTTGACATGCTAAAACTGATTAATTAAAGATAACTGAAACTGTGATATTTGTACTTGTGTTTATTGGTTTCCCAAGATTGTTACATGTGTTGCCCTCCTCCATTCTCATTGGATGAAAGATGGAGTGGACCATGCAAGTTCATGGCCTAACTGGGACTGGATAGTTGTATAAAATTGCCCTAATGCACAAACCCTTTGGTGGGGGAAAAGGGATCACACTGGTGGGTGCTCTGAGCTACTCCATAGCTAGTTTGGCAACAATAATTTTTTATGATTTAATGAAATTAATTAGTGACAGTGGTGTATTAATTCTTGCATTTGTCCTAGTTTTGATGATTATACTAGCAGTCTTTAATTGAATTAAAATGTACCCATCACATTGATTATTCAATTCCTACCTCCAACTCCCTACCTAAATATAAATATAGGCATCCATAGTTTATTAGAGTGAAGGGCTTGTAGGGTTAGTACATTAAAACATATTTTTATATTTTTAAATATATTTTTTCATTTCACAGTTATTATTTTAAAAAATTTAAAAAGTATATTTTAAAATACTGTTTATATAAATTCTATTTTTTTTTGATAATTTATTTTGTATCGATCGTATTTTATTAATAAAATTATATTATTTAATTAATAAATATTAAATTTTAATATAAAATTTATAAATTTTGACAATTTAATTTTAATAAAAAAAAATAATTTTATTAATGAAATACGATTTGGTTGGTTGGGTTGGAGGAAGAAAGAATTTATTGGGCACTGCATGAGTGGGAGTGCATTGATATTAAAACAATCCCATTTTCGAGGCCTAATAAAGTGCTCTTCTTTTGGCATGATAATTATCGTACCATAGTAGGTTTCTTTCCATGTATCTTTTTTATTAGGCGATTCGTGATGGTGATTATTAGGGCGATCGTAACGCACATGGTTTTGTTTTGTTTTTGCAATCCATGCCTTATTATTCTCAAAGCGAGGCAAAAGGGGCCAATTAAGTGGTCATTTGCTGGTCCCTTTGGTTTTATTTCATCCCGGATGGATCATGTACATATACTTACAACTCTTCAATTGATGACCTTTTTTTTTATTAAGAATCACCACACTATTAAAACAAAAATATTTGATAGTACAATTTAATACATAAAGTCACTATTATACTCAAATAAAAATATTTTAACACAACCTTTTAAGACCATAACCATTTTTATATATATATAATGAGTAATTAACTTCATGATACGTATAAAAATTAAAAAAATGGATCGCGTACTTTTTGTTTTAAACGAATTTTTGTACACACCATATGCATTAATTTAGAAATCCTTTAAGGTACATGTGAATTATGTTGCAAAATACGTTCTGTATTTTTTTAAATAATGATTGTAAAGTGAAAAATATCTTAATAATACAAAAAAGTTATTTTGAAAAACAAAAAGAAGATTTAAAAAAATGCATTTTTAAGTTTTATGAGATAGTGATTTTAAATAATGATTGTGCATTGAAAAATATCTTAATAATATAAAAAGTTATTTTGAAAAGCAAAAAGAAGTTTTAAAACTAGATTTTTAAGTTTTATGAGATAGTGATGATAAAATAAAAAAATGTATTGAGAGTATAAAATTTTGTATTAAAAAGTGCAAAAAATATAAATTTACGTTTCAAATACGTTTTTATACTTTTTTTTTATTTTAAAATAAAAAACGTATTAAAAATATAAAAAAATTAGTTTAGAAGACGTAACCATAATTTTTAGGCTAATTGAGGAAGGAATTAGAGTTAGAGCTAGATAGCCTAGTTGAAGGTGGGGTAATATTAGTTGGTTCATAACAGTATGAAGTGAGGACCTTGAGGTCCGTGACGGAGGAGGAAAGGTGCCGGAGAAGGTTGGCTCCGAAAGGGACAGTCGCAGTAGAGGTGGCGGAGGTGGGCGGGGGTAGAAGGAGGAAGAAGTAAAAGGGATAGGTCGGAGAGGGAGTCCCACAAATTTAGAGACACTGCCAGCTGGTGGTCTCCTACCTCACATGGCAATCTTAGTTGACTGCTATTATCGGAGTGGATCCCACATTCCCTCGGTCAGACTCCAGGCTCCTAATGGGGCCCTACCCCTCCCACAATTTCTGCACCTACCCTATATAGTATACTCCCACCGTTTATTTATTTTGTCTGCCTCTTTCTTCCCAACTTTCCTTTTTTATTTTTCTGGTTTTTTTAAAACACAATTCACAATTTTCGAAGGATATCTAATTCTATATATAATCTTGTGCGTGGATACTCGATAGTGGGCATTGGGCAATGTCCATGGAACGAGTACTCTATTCATATTGAAAACTCCAAAAGAATCTTTTCAGTGACAGATTGATTGAAATTTATATAATAGAATATTAGTGAGTATTTAATATATATATAATAAAATATTAATAAATATTTAACTTATTAGTGTTTAGTGAATTTTTTGACGTGTAAAAATTACGTTAATTATAAAAAAATTTATTATTTATTATAGTTTTTATTACGTGTATCGTTAATTTAAATGAAACAGTTATATATAATAAAATATTAATAAATATTTAACTTATTAATGTTTAGTGATTTTTGATGTGTAAAAATTACATTAATTATAAAAAAAAATTATTATTTATTTTAGTTTTTATTATATGTATCGTTAATTTAAATGAAACAGTCGCGAAAGTATAAAAAAGAGAATTTAATATCATGACAGTTTATTTGTCATCTGAGTTTATTTTTAACATAATATTTTTTAAAATGGTTTATTTAGTTTTTTAAAAAAATATAATTGTATAATATTAAAATTTAGGGGGAAATTACAAAATAGAATTTAAATTTTTGTAAAATATGACAAATACAAAGCTTCTAAAAGTAAGAAATTTGACTAAAAAAGAAATGTTAATCATTTATTAATAATAAATGAGATATCACAAATCCAGTAACTATGTAATTCTTGGCTTCTTGTTGATGTCTTCCTATCCTAAGGTCTAGCACCCTAAGCGTACGCTTTGCTTCTTGATTGATTCATACTCCTCTTTCTTTTTATGTGTGATCAGCTTTGGAACATGCAAATTCTTGCTTTATCCCTCCGTCCCTTTCTGCTCCATCTCTTTTTATTTATGTCGATTCCTCAGCATAATAATTCTTTTATATATTCAACCACAAGCAACCACCCATGGCTTCGATTTTAATGGACTTTTGTGTGTATACGTTGTACGAACTACTACGATGATTCCACCGCTACAATCAACCTTAAATTCTGCCATCTGCATCTCCACTGTCTGCATTTTGCCATTTTTCGTTGTTGAATAAATGTTGGGCAGGTGCCCTTTTTGTTGTTGATTGAGATGTTCCCATCAAGGCCTTGATTAACTCTTTATCAACCTAACAATAAAAATGAACATATTAAGAAAAATTAGATTTTTATCCTCCTAACCCGTAAATCAATGTACACACCATTCTTATTTTTTTTTTGGTTGCCATGGCAAAAAGCTTTGGTTAAGGCGGTTGAATACTCGTATTTATTATGGTTGACAACCGAAAGAGAGAGATATACTACGAGATAAAGAATGGAGCCAAAAGGGTTTTGTTAGATTTTTGGTCGGTGTAATTGATTTGGTATCTTGATCAAGTCTGAACTAGGATAAAACCTTAAAGGTATACTTCAATATTCGTCCGTGAGATGGACATGCATGCATGCACATTGTACGATGGTTAATAAAAACTTCATCCCTCGTAGAACCGTTATGTTGGATATATAATTCATCAAGAAAATCATAATCACATCCTCCATTCTTGTTTATGTTACTAAAAAGAGTTAATACCAGGATGCAATTTGAAAGTGTATCAAGGTAGTTAAAATGAATATGGTAACATCGTTTGCTTATTTTGGTGAGAGATTTATGCCAATAAAATTCCATATGGGTGGAAATATAGATGCTAATAATATATCATTACACTTAAGAATTTAGATTACATAGGTTCCTTTTCTATCTAGGGTTGGCCATTTCTTGGGGTACAGAATATTAAGTTGCTAAGAATTAAGGAAAGGACAAACAATGTTGTTGCCGTAGAAAAAAGCGATGATATTGCATCAGGTATAAGACTTTGAACACAAATAATTACGGTAGAAGTTGCTTGGCAAACTGCCATTTTTTATGACTTTTTTTGTTGGGGAGGTGGTAGACTGCAAGTTAAGCAAAATGCCCCCACAAACAAGGGCCAAATCTTGCAATTTTCAGCTCCTTCACATACAAGGAAGAAATGGGACGGGAGCAGAGAGGCTATAGCTGACAGAAATGATATCAACCTCTCAGCTTTCATTTTCTCAACCTAACGCTCCCTTCATTGGATTTTTTCAATATCCTACCGTTAGCTTGGATGCAAACCAAGTAACTATGACCAAAAATGGCCCCACTTCCAGACATTTTCTTGGGATCCAGTTTGTTCATACTTGGTGGTTGGGTAAATTTTTGCAGTCCCTTTATCAGAAGCCACCTTGTTCCTCGATGTTAATGCGGCAATAAGAGCATTTGGTGTAACAGTACAGAATATGATCAATTGGCAAGAAGTTCCCAATTTGGTTCAGATGACCAAACAGTACTATATTTTGCCTAATCTCGTCCCGAAGTTAGTGCTATATCTGCAGCTCTTACTTAAAAAAAACAAAAGAAATGCCCAAGTGCGTAAAGACTAAGGGTTTAAATCTTCCAAACGTTCTTTCATCACAACTGCTATTTTCCCTTCTAATTGATTTGACATTGGAGACAATATTATGAACTGCTGCAATATATTTAGCTACCTTCAAGATGACTAGGAATAAAGGTTGAAGCCCACAATTATACACATGCAGACCAGCCCAAAATAAAGATTTTTTTTTTTTTTAATAAAGAAAACGCTCATAAGTCTTGTGGCTGAGTGTTTAATTTGAAGAATCATCCCACATTCTATTCATTTAAAGGTTCCTTACTGTCTCCCCAAGGAAGTCTGCAGCTTTACCCATATTTTGTGGCCCTTTATAGTTGGCAATGCGATGTTTACAGCTTTAGGCCATTGCCAATGCCATTGCATATAATTACCGTAAACCAACACATCATGCACGTTAGACTAGGAGAGGACAATCCCACATGATGATTGATGTTCATAAGTGTTTGATTAACCAATAAGGTTTTGCTTTTGGCAAAATCAGAGCTGCTGAGAGGTCACTCACTCACTCGTTGTGGAGTCAAGGCATAGAACTTTTTCCATCTGTGGAACTTTGCATCACATGCCCTCTCCCGCTCTCTCTCCCACCCTAGTCACCCCCACCTCCTTTCCATTCCAACATTATTCTTATCCATCCCTTTCTTTTCCTTTTCCCTTTTTTTTTTTTGGTTTTTTGGGACATCTTTCTGCCTCCTTTTGTTTGATCATTTCCCAAAACTTGATCGTCCCTTTAATTTTACCAAGATCAAATCATTAGTCCCATAATTAAACTAAGATTTTCTCTTTTGTTCGGTCCAATTAATGTCCAGTTCTGTTAATCAGTGTACTTATTTTTTTTTAAGTTCAATTGAGTGAGATGCATTAGGCTAGATTTTGTTTTTTTCACAAAGAAACCCGCAAAGGGCATTGTTCAGATATATCCTATAGGTGATTCCCTTCACTAATGCAATCATATCAAAGTGGCCCAATTGCGCTCTCAAAGCATTTGTGCAATCGGATTGTGGTTCTTTAATTTTGTCTTCCATTATCCGTTGTCTTGGATCAAAACTGCAATTCCCTTTTAGACCTTTATTCACATTCACCTCCAAGTTTATGGACATACCATGTGCCTTTACTGCAACTGTTCATCATCATGGGTCCTTAGTCGATATGGGGCTTTGATGGTAATGCAAAAGTATGAAGTTTTCAGCCGGGAAGAATCTGTTAAATTAAAAACCTATTGCCGTCCACCCCTTCCTCTGATTATCTCAACACCCAACTCCCCCCTGCTCCTTTAGGAAAATTGATATAATGTACCAAGAAATTATAGGTTAGACATTAGACTCAAATTGAAAAAATAGTAATGATATTTATAGTGAATTTTTACGGCAATTGACGTGTTATGTACGTGTCAAACTAATAATAAATGATTAAAGTGATTACTATTTAATAACTTTTATTGCATAAATATTGTGTCAATTAGTTTATCATATGTATTATCAGTCTTGAAAAAATCAACTACAAATTTCCATGTAAGTACAAAGGACCGTTTCATTTTCAACTATGGCTACAAATTAACTTCCAACCATTCAAAAGTACAAACGACCACCGAAGGAAGGCATCTCAAATCACTTGACACGTTGACAAAGGGACAACAAAATATCATGCTTTACTTCCTTGAACAATCATTTTGGATGGGTCGACAAAATCAGTGAGCATTTGGGCCAGTAGTGCTAAGGTTTAAGCACCCCAACAGTCCATAGACTTGGTGATGCTTGTATGAGCATTTAAAATGGGCCGAGACTTTTAGAATATCATAATGGTCCTTGATAGGTGTCCATTGTCTTCTCTACGTCCTGGCAGATTTTTAGTAAACACATAATAAATCCTTATTTAAAAAGAAAATTACTTTTTTTTTTGGATAGTAGTAATATTTACAATGAAAAATTTTAATAAATTTTTATTATAATTCAATTGGCATGCACGTGATAGAAGAATATTGGATGGTCAAAGTAATTGTTATTTAATGGTTTATGACACGTAAATGTTATATTAGATACTGAAAATTTTTCTGTTAATGTTGACGTAATCTATAATAGCAATTGTGTATTTGCATAGGGTAAATATTTCAATGAACATAACAAAATACTAATGAAACGTTGGATCATTAGGAATGAACTTATAATTATAATTATAGGATCAGAAAATAAATAATGAATTAGAATTACCAACACGAGTAATTAAGTAACAAAAGTATAATTTTCTTCGATAAAATATGCACAATTTAAGGAAGTCAAATTTATTTATTTTCATTTAAATTCATCTACTATCTTAGTTTTGATGATTGATAAAATTAATATCCGTCATCTATTTCGGATAAATACCTGTCGAATCTCATAATCAACGACAAAACCCAAAGTGGTTGCGAGGGTAGATTAGACATGAATATTTAAATTATAGGAATGTGAGATAAATAAAATTAAAATAATGATACACATAGTAATTTTTATATGGACTAATGTGATAAGTATAAAAAGTTAAAATTTAATTATTACACTCTTTAAAACATGTAAAATAATATAAAGTAATATTATATTTTTATACTTATCACATCAATCATACGATATATTCATATCTGAAATATGAAATTATAAAAACGTATCTCCAAATATAGCAATCTTGACTCACAAACTCTCTTATGCGGCTAACTTCCTGAACCTTAAATCCTCAAGGGGCAGAAATCGTCAACTACGCAATAAATATATATAATATTTGGTTCACTTACATAGTTACATTACTCCATAGTCCATAATGCATATACTTCTCAGAGATGCTGTTGTTGCCGACGCATAATAGCTTAATTTTGACCCTAAAAATAAACTCATAGAAAAAGGGGCAATTCATTTATTTTGATTATTGCCTGTTATTTAATGGGAATGAGATGGGGATAAGCATCCGGTCAACATCACATGCGCAAATTAAAAATATTAAGGGTTTTTTTATTGTTTCTTCCTTGCCAGCTGTCAGTATTATTGGACCCCGTAATTAATTCAATCAATTAATTACAGCTGTTTTTCTTTTCTGAAATTAATTTAATTAAAAATAATCGTATTAAAATGAAAATTTTTATTGAATGGCATTTATGGTTTTTGACTGTTGTTAGGTATTAGGCATTTTAATTAATGTCCTGGTTATTAGTTCCTTAATTAAAGACTTTATCACATACCGTCATGAGATATGATATTAAAGACGAAAAATTATAACAAAATAAAACAACAAAAAATAATTTATTATACTCTTAGAAAATATATAAAATAATTAAAAAATAATTTTATTTTTTATTCTCACCATATCAATCACTATAAATTTTTATAATAATGTTTTTTATTAAAAATATCATTACTATACCATTATTTCATATCGTAGATTTGAAATTAACAAAGCTTGGTGTACAAATTTTATACTCCTTCCAACTAAATAAAAGTGTCCATTTTTAATAATTTTTTTTTTGTTTTAGAAAAATATATTTTGGATAAAATTCTTAAATTCTTATTAATAATAATAATAATAGAACACATATTCTTTATTTCCTTAAAAAATAGTCGACTTTAAGAACTTTTATTGTTCCAAAAAGTAGTCTATTTTTTTTTAATAAAATCTCTATAAGATATTTGTTAGTAATAATTATGTATGTCTTGCAATAAAAAAAATTATATAAAAAAATATAAAATTTATACATTTAATGATACATTAATTGTATTATATTTAATAACTAAAAAAATTATAATCAATTCAAAATGATATTTATATATATATGGAAAGAATAAATAAAAAATAAAAATAAACATTCTATACTTAAAAGTTATGTCCATCTAAAACAAAACTCTTTTTTTTTTTTTTTTTTTTTTTTTGAAATTTAGATATAAATCTTCATTACCTCCCCAAGGGCCTAAATTTCTTAGTTTGAAGATATAAATGTTATATATTCCCTTGTTTCATCATCTTCTTTCACTTTTTTCCTTTCTTATTATTGCTTTCCTAACTTCTAAAGTACTTTTTCCCTTTTTTTTTTTTTTTTTTTTTGGGTTACCTTTGTTTGTTACTTAACTCTTTTTTGTTCTTTAATATGAGACTCTCATTTATTTGGCTGTCTAGAAAGAATTAAAAGTCCATGTATTTTTGTGAATTCTATTAAAGGATTATAAGTAGCAGTAAATTGCTCAAACGAACCCCACATTTACAAATATAATTATTATACGCAACTAGTAGTTTGGTTTGTTTATCTTTCCAGTCAACCTTGGACCACACCTTTCGCCCACCGTAGTTGACATGAAAATTGTACCCAATACAATCTTGTACATACCCAAAATGAAAGTCTAAACAAAATTGGTTCATATATAACGATTGAAGTACATTAAAAATTCTAGGTGGTCGAGATTTAAAAAAATTATTCACAGCCTTTTTTCATATAATGATTATTCAAGTTGATATTATTAGTTTACACTTTTTAAAAAAAATATAGAAATGAATAGAAATAAAATTAAAAAAATAATAGAGAACATGATTGTTTCTTTCTTCTTTTTTCTTTTTAAATACAGGGATTTAAGATTGACATAATAATAATTAATCACAATTTTTTTATGAACAAATCATTATTGTTGAAAAATTTGCTACATCACCAAAATCATATAAGTTAATAACATATGAATGATATGGAAAATGCAATTTCAAAAAACATGATTCTAAATTAAAAAAAAAAAAAACTTTTAAATTTATAGATGTCTACATCGATACGCGTAGAACTTTTAAATGCTAAGGGGAAAATTCAATATTAACTAACTTTACATGCCAGTAAACGCAATAAAAATAAATTACAGGGGCCTCTTTGCAAATGTTTTATTGCACTCTACCCTAACACCACAATAAAAGCAAAAGTGATTTTCTACTTAAACACAGAAATTGTGCAGCACCATCGCCCATTTCCCACACAAGGAAAAGTCACAACTCTTTGTTGGAAATAGAAGTTTAGAGAGCAACAGGAAGAAGAAGAATATAAAGAAAGCAACAAAATATAGCAGTAAAGATGTCTGCAGGAATAGCTCGAGGTCGTCTCGCTGAGGAACGCAAAGCTTGGCGTAAAAATCACCCACATGTCTGTTTTTTTTTTTTTTTTTTAATTGTAATTTTGCATAAATCGGTAAATGGGTTCCTTTTATATTTGAATATTATTGTACTAGACGAAGTTGGTGTTGAGAATGTCTTTTGTTTGGTTTTGATTTATTTAAGGTTTATATGTTTACAGGGTTTTGTGGCAAAGCCAGAGACGGCCCCTGATGGGACGGTGAATCTGATGGTGTGGCATTGCACCATCCCTGGTAAGCCTGGGGTAAGTTTTTCTGTTTATTTTTTAATGAAAAATTAAATTTTCAAACTTTATTTTCTCTTCCTGGTTCAAGTTGTTGTGTGTCTTAATTTCCTTCGATTGAATTATGTGAAACACGAAAGGACTGAAAAATTCCATCTTTTGATGATTGTAGACGTGTCCCTTTTGATTTCTTGGGTGGTTGAGCAGTTTTATGTCTTCCTGATTCTGCTTTTGTAGAGAAGGTTCTAGGTTGTACCAAACTTTTTCTCTTTGTGGTTGTTTGGGTGTTTTGATCGCATGAGACAAGGGCCAAAAGGCCTTTGTGAAATTAGTTGAATTTTTCCTCTCTTGATGTTTATACGGTATTCACTTCCATGGCATTTTGTTGTACCAGTTACATAAGTACAATGTAGGTTTTCATATTACTTTTATGAGTGTTGTCTGCTGAGTTTTTCTGTAGTTCTATTTTATTTAGGCATTTTAAAATGATTGAATGTATCTGCTATCGACATTGTCTTCCCTTGTGACTTGAGAGTTGTTTGACAGGAGTCTTGATTGAATGATTAATAAGGACTTCCTTTTAAGATTGCTAATACTATTGTTCTGGTATTTGATAAGTTTGCAATATTTACTGTTATTTAAGTGGGCTGTATATTTGGTAGCCCTTGATGGTAGTCACTAGATGTATAATAGCTGACTACTTAAATGTTTTGACAATAATTTGGTTAAAAGAACACGAGCCCTTCTGTTAGCAGTTACCTTGGAAGATAGGTGCATAAGTGCAACATTTTGGTTGTTCTTCTTCTTTCTTCTCTTCTAAAGTACTATGTTTTGAGCTCAGTAACCAGTTGTTTTACTTAGCAATCAGCTCTCTGATTTGTATAGCTTTGTTAAATGTAATTGGTTGCTTTTCATGCATGAAAGAGATATGATGATGATCTGTATGAGATGGAACTTTGAGGAAAGGAATAATTAACATAACTGTTATAATTTGGTATGATTAAGATCCATCTTATGATTTAAAATCAAACGATTAGTGTACCAATTTCAACTAATGTGGATCAGATATGCTGTTCTGCAGTTCTACAATGCTGTATTATATAGACAAAGAATATTTTAACTCATTTTTCTGGAGGAATCCTGAAATGCACAAGCAAAGAATTAGTTCAAATAGGATATTTTTACCTATTGTGTCTAGACAGCACATAAGATCATGGGATTTTTTTTGTTGATTTCTGAAGAACATCACTTTTCTTCTCTTATTGGTGCGTATGTGTGTCCACATGGAAGTTTTCTGTGTTGAAATGGACTGCTAATATTACATGACACATGTCCTCTTGTGGTACATAGAAAATGCTTAATTTATTGGGGTGGCAATTTGAAAATTGATTAATTTGCTCTGTGAAAGAAAGATCAAGGTGGAGAAAAAGTTTCATCTTTTGCAAAGAACAACAAATATGGCTCAGATTGTTAGATCTTGGGGTGCAAGAATGATGAATTTGCCTGAGTTGTTGATATTTTCTAAATAAATCATGCCCTTTCAGTCTCATAGGTTGTTTACACTTTATTCTCTGAGATATCCTGTGCTGTTGTCTGATTAATGAAGTAGGTTTCATTGTCTTGTAAAATTTATCTTAATATGTTGAAATAAAACCTATAACTGAGCTTTTCGTTATGCAGACTGACTGGGAAGGTGGCAACTTCCCCATCACAATGCAATTCAGTGAGGATTACCCCAGTAAACCTCCCAAGTGCAAGTTCCCTCCAGGTTTCTTCCACCCTAATGTGTATCCTTCTGGAACAGTGTGTCTCTCTATCCTCAATGAGGACAGTGTGAGTATCCTTGTCATCCTTGTAGTCTCCTTTACTGGTGTTTATAGACATGAATTAATTATATGAAGGCTTTATTTGTCCACTAGGGATGGCGACCGGCGATTACTGTGAAGCAAATTCTAGTTGGCATCCAGGATCTGCTGGACCAGCCAAACCCTGCGGATCCTGCCCAAACCGACGGCTATCACATGTATATTCAGGTGCCTTGAATGTTTAAATTCATACATTCAGTTTTTCATGGGGGTTTTATGATCTTGTGTTCTAAAGAACTATCAATGGTGTTTGCAGGAACCTGTTGAATACAAGAGAAGGGTTCGGCAGCAGGCCAAGCAATATCCATCTATTATCTAGTACTATGCCTAATTGTAATTACTTTAAGCTGACAGGTGTCATTTGCACAATTTCGAGCTACTGTTGCTTGTCAGCTGAAATTTATACATGGACAGTTTGAGTTTGAATATCTAAAATTCGGTACTTGTCTCAACTGCGATGTTGAGGTGCATATGTTATTATACTTTGTTTTCAGAACTATGGGACTTCGACTGTTTGTTGCATAAACCTCCCATGGCGTGGATATTTTAGCTTCAAATTCCGTTTTCTGATGAAACATTTAGCTCTATTTATTTGGTGATGACTTATTGAAAAATGTTAAGTGAAGATGGCTAAATATGTACTGTGCTCGTCTTAAATGACAGTAAATGAAAGGGGAAATTGAAAATCTTGAAGAATTTATGGCACCCACACTGAAAGATTTTTTCAGGAATGTGTGGCATTCAACTGGCTGGCAGGTACGTGTTGGTTTTCGTAGATTGTATTCGATTGTTTGTTCTGTGAATGTCTAATCATTATCATTGGCCTATCTTCATTATTTTCGAGTGATGGTAATTGTCATGTTAGATTTGATTGTTGAAGAGAAGTTATACGGTAACATGTGGAGGGCTACAGATTCATATTTGGAAGATGCCTTGAATCATTCAAGGTTGTTGGGAGAGTGCGTGTGTTTTTTTTTCCCATTATTATTTTCTATTTTTTGAACAGAAGAAAATCTGGTGCCCTTGATGGGTAATAGCGTTCCTATCTGTGGGTTATGCCCACTTGTGAAAATAGAGTTCTCAACTTAGGCGTTGAAATTCATTGTTGATTCAGGAGCCATTCGGGTAGCAATGTAAACAGAGTCATGTTGAACCATACACGGATGTTATCTGTTGCCGTGACGAGAAAGAGCAAATATAACAGGATGATGGGATTACTCTTGTGGTGTGGTCAATGTCCTGCCGGAGCTTTCTGATTGCATTTCGTCCCACGTGAAGCTTTTGCTCTTCATAATTCATTGCGATGTTAACCAGAATGAGCATTCAATAAGGTTTTTCAGATAGAGCAACACTTGATGTTGTCAATCACAGCCATCAGACCAACATTCAGCAATACTACTTTCTCCTAGGCCAGTTCATTGAGATTTCAATGTTGAACTGCCTAGACTTGCTGTTAGAAATTTAAAAGAAGTTTTCCGACAACGAGTGATGAACGCCTCTAAATGTGGGATGGTCTAAGATTGACGATTGGTGAGCCACCCTTCGATGGTTAAGTTTCGTTGCTGTTCACAATTCTTTCTCTAAAACCAGTTGGCAACTATTGTTCCGGTATTGATTTAAATTTTTGAAAACTAAACTGAATGTGTTAGGGGGATACTAAGAATCATCATTCTTCGAATTATTTTATTCAATAATGAAAACCGAATATCATGTGAAGTACGAAAGTAAAAGTACGCAGTCTGGCATCCCAAATAAACACAAATAATTGACGTGCAACGATTTTCTTCCGGTTTTTACTAGTTTTTGTTCATTTCTCTGTTGGTTGTTTGTGCCGCTCATTTCTCTATTGTTCTTTAAGACTTAGAAAGTGGAAAAAGAAACATAAAAAGTAATATGAAGCAGCAAAAAATAATAAAATTGGTCTTTATTCTTAATCAAGTTCAGGAACATTTTGCGTTCGAATCAGAAAGCATAACATGGAAGTTGCAGAGGTACAACAAATAATCAGCTGTTCACCCCAAAAGCGCAAGACTTCAGCTCAAGAATCAAGGCCAGCAGATTTTGATAAGATGATCCACCAACTTCCACAGACTTTTTTGCAATCACTGCCAAGTCCTCTGCTCTTTTCCTTATTTCTTGACTTTCTTCTGAATCACACAGCAGTCTGTTTATCGCTTTCACTATTTCTGAACTTGCCACCACAGGTTCCTCTATGATTGGAGAGAAATTCCAATGATCCGATCCCAAACTGATTCCAACTTTGAGAAGCCCAATAGTTATCTCATTGTAGAATTGCTCAGCAAATAACGGCCAAGTAATCAGTGGCACCCCACAAGTCACGGCTTCAAGGATTGAGTTCCAACCGCAATGAGTCAAGAATCCTCCAATAGCCGGATGCTGCAGGATCATCAACTGCGGAGCCCAGCCTTTGAAGATTAATCCCTTGTTTGCTTTTGTAATTCTTTCTTCAAAACCATCAGGCAACCAACTTTCTTTTTGGTTCTTTTCATCGTTTTTCCTCACTGCCCAAATAAAGGGTTTGTTTGAGGCTTCTAGAGCTGCTGCAATTTCATTGATTTGGGTCTCAGAGAATCTGGTTATACTTCCAAAAGAAACATACAGGACGCTGTGGGGCTCCTGAGTATCAAGCCAATTCAACCGACTGTCCTTCCCAGTGAGAGCAGTACTGTTTGTTATTCGTTCCTTGTTGGCGAAGTAGAAAAGAGGACCGATGCTCCAAATCTTTGTCCCTATTACCTTTTGGTAGTAATCAGCATACTGAGGTTCCAACTCGTGAAAATTGTCAAAAACCATGCAGAAGCTCCGAAGCTCCGAGTCCTTGATTACCTTAATGACTCCTGTAAAATACCCTTCGTTCTTAAAATACGCCTCTAATTGGGACCTTTTCATTTCAATCTTGTCTGGCAATCCAGGGACCAAGAAACTCTCAGACTCCGAATTGACTTGCTTATGAGGTTCATACTTCTCCAGGTTGTAGGGCAAACAATGAGAACTGAAACTATTTACATAAAACATTATTCTGGGAATCTTCATTTTGTCAGCTAAATCAACTGTCCAGGGAAAGAACATGTCCGAAAATATGCAGTGAGGACCAAGACTCTGAATAAAATCTTCCATTGGTTTTTGGAGTAAGGGTAAGGCCTCGAAAACTTGGCGCATCATTTCCATCGTAGCTGCAGCAGGGAAGTTCTCAACTCCTTCAGATAGGCCCAACTCAGCTGCCGGGAATTTGAGGTTGTGGACGGAGATATCGCGTCCCAATTCAGTGTCTTGATCGATGGAAGATTGGAACAGGGCTGCATTGTACTTCGTGGTTAGAATTGTGACCTTAACACCTTGTGCTGCAAAGACTCTCGCAGCATTAACCAGGGGGATCATGTGGCTTGGTGTGAAGTGTGGGAGAAACAGGACGTGAAGTTTATTGTTTTCCTCCTTGGCCATAATGGAACAATGTGTTATCCCGGAATACAAAATATTCAAGAAAAGAGAAAACGAAAGAACAGATTTTGGGGTGATATTGAGAGAAAACTGAAATGAAACGCAGCAGCCCTATTGAGCTCTGATGTTGTGTGTGAGTGCGTGCGTCTTTCAAAGACTATAAGTAAACGGAAGATGAGGTGTTCTGTATATGGCATGGCATTGACAGAACTTTTCATTAGAAGCCCTTAATTGGAAGTGAAAGTAGCAAACACAAATACTCCTACCGTTCGAAAAAAGAAAAATCATTTTCAAAATATTTTTTTCCTTTCAAAAAAGAGTTTAATTTTAAAATAAAATTTTAATAGTACTCTATGATAATTATGTATAGATATAATTAAAAAATAAAAAATAAAAAAATTATATTTAATAATTGGAAAAAGTTGCATTAAACTTAGTGAATACTAGAACTCCGCCCATGGTATAGGTCTTGCTAATCTAGGGGTATAAAAATTTTGTGAATATGTTAAAGAGGGTGGTGTTGGAGTTTGTATGAGATATGATAACTCATCTTTTAGAACAATTTATATAATTTCGAGTATCAAATATAAATATTACTTAATTTTACAAGGTAAGAAAAAAAAAAAACTTAATTGCAAATGTCCTTAGTTTCTGATAGTTTAAAACCATATCTCTAATTAAAATACGTGAGCACCTACTAAAAACACTCCAAAACAATCCCAATTTGTTTTACAGGTGTATATTTGTACGTTATATCAAATTCAACGAATATTCATTTCAAATTTGTTATATATATATACTGGAATCAAACGAATATTCATTACCAATGGGGTATCAAACATTGTATTTATCATAATTTAAAGTAAACTTTTTTTAAACTAAGAAAGTACTATATTAATTAATTAATCAATCAACTGTCGTTTGCTTTAATGGAACTAAAAAGTTGAGTAGAGAATTGAGGTTGTAGCCGTCATCAATGACGTACACGTATTCAACGCGTTTATTTTTTGTTTAATGGAAGACTCCGCCGGGTTGTCGGGACCTTGATTTCATCGAATATATGTAAACAACGATTTTTTAAAGAGGAACACTCGAAATTGTCTTTTACATTTTAATAAATAATTTTTTTCATTATTTATTTTTAAAATAGAAATAAATAATTTTTTAAATTTCATAAATTAAAACTTTTAGTACTATTTATGAAATAAACGGGAACTTTTAGTCCTTTAAATTTTATAAACGGGAACGTTTAGTCTTGAAATTTTTCTTTAAATTTTGGTCTTTAAAATTTGAAGGACTATTTATTCCCGTTTTAAAAGTGAAGGATGAAAAAGATTATTCGGTGAAATGTAAAAGACGATTTTGAATGTTTCCCCTTTTGAAAAACCAAAGACGCCATTCCTTAACCAAACATGTTTAGCAAACACATCCTTTTCAGTAGTGTAGTTTCTGTATTTTTTGCAATTTTTGTTGTTGTCGAAATGATGGAATACATCCAATTTTTTTTTGAAATAACATATATAATACATCATTTATTGAAAGACATGAATTATGAGCAAAATGCCCCTCTAGTATATTGATATAACACAAAAAGTTACAATGTTTGAAAATGATTTCCTTACATTAAAAATTGCATGGCTGAACCTGAATATTTAACCAAAACAATGACACACCTCAATATTGGATCTGTGTTAACGAATATTTGCTATAATCATGGCAATTGCTCAATTAATATAAACACATATTAGATTGTTTGTCAAGAGTCACTCACAGTTTAGGATTAAGTGGGCAATTTACAAAAATTCTTGAAGCATTGAAAGAAAACGTTAAAAAAATAACAGAATTTTTGAAATGGAAAATGTTTACCAACCTTTGTGTGGAAATATCCAATCCAGCTTTCAAGGCAACTGTAAAACTTAATTCTTAATTTTGTTTTTTCATAAAGAGCTACCGCTTGCTGATGTTATTCAACTTCTAGAATATTCAATTAGTCAACACCGTGAATAGTAAAACATCCTTTTTCCCATAGTTGGACCAAAACGGGAGTCTTCTTACGTCCTTACTTACGTGGTGACTTTTACGTAAAAAATATAAGATTTTCATATAAATTTTTTTTTTATAATTTTGAGTTTTTTTATTTTATAAGTTAGTTTTTTATGTACATCTTTTCAAAATTTATAATAAATGGTAACATAGACAACTAGTCTCTTTCAAATCATACTACACAATTAGTGACATCGTTACTATAAAATTCATTCTAAACTAAGTTAATAATACTAGTATTACAGTGTTTGTCCAAAACTAAATAATAATTTTGGTATTATAGTGTTTGTCTAGAACTAGATAGCAACACTAATATTGTAATGTTTGACCAAAACTAAATTGATAATACCGATATTATAATGTTCGTTCCAAACTAAGTAGATGATTTTAGAATTATGGTATTCCACACCACTGCTATTTTTAAGTTATGCCATCTGGTTGGTGATGCTAGTATTACAAAATTCACCCAATACTATATTGATGACATTGCTATTATAATGTTCACTTGAAACTAGATAGTAATGTTGGTATGTATTTGTTTGGGATTGAATTGGTAGAATTGGAATCGTTCGCCAAAACTAAAGAGAAGAATCTAATACAAATCCAAATTAGTGGATAGCCATACAAAGGATGATGAATTATCATGATCTAATTGATTCCCACATAAAAAGCATGTAATTACATGTAGGATTTATATAATTTTGTATTCTTTATTTTACAACTTAGGCTTCATTTGGATTAGATTTATTTGAAAAAAAAATTGTATTAAAATGTGTGAAAATTTTGGTGGTTATTTTTTGATAGAAAAAGTATTTTGGAGAGAAAAATAAAAGGGAAAGTTTTTTAAAATTATGTGAGAGGAATTTGAATGGGAAAATTTAAATTTTAAAATAAAAATGTGTTTGAATATTTTATTTTTGTTTAAAAAAAATTAACTTTTTGTAAATAAAATTATTGTCCAAATAGTTTTTGAGATGGGTTCACTCGAAATCCATGGCATTTCCCCTCGCAGGCCTTCTCACTGAAAAAGCAGTAATGGTTCGACTCCAGTGGGAAAATAGAATCTTGGGCTTCTTATATATCCAGCTGTAGTAACTTCTTATTCACTAATATATATATATATATATATATATATATATATATATATATATATATATATATTTATTTATTTATTTATTTTTCCTTCTAGAAAAATAGTTAACTTATCATTTTATCCAACAAGAATATTATATTATAGTGCAATTTTCTTCTCATCCAACTTTTGCTTGGATCAACCAGTGGATCATTCTAACTTGGTCATACTCATAGCCATTAGGCTTTGTTTGGAGTGTGATGTATTTGAGAAAAATTATATTGGAATGTGTGAAAATTTTGGTGGTTATTTTTTGATAGAAAAAGTATTTTGGAGTGAAAAATAAGAGGGAAATTTTTTTAAAATTATGTGAGAGGAATTTGAGTAGAAAAATATGAATTTTAAATTTTGAAATAAAAATGTGTTTGAATATTTTATTTTTGTTTGAAAAAAATTAACTTTTGTATTTAAAAATCTTTGTCCAAACATAGATGACAAATGCCCATTTCCTTAGTCCTGAATAGGAGAAACTTTGGGCTTATACCTAACCCAAAGTTCCTTTCTGCCATTGATTTGTAAGCAGCAGAAGAATAAATCCGGTAAAATGGGATTGCACTGGAACCAAATTTATTTCTCCAATGCATACATGATTTTCTTCTTATTACCATACACGGAATCAAATTACTCTATTCATCAGATATTATAAGTAAGATTGAAAAAAGAGACAGCGCAAATTTATACCATATTTAATGACTAATTAGATCCGTCTGATTTAATAGATTCTCTAATGAAATTTAGAAAATGCACTCAATGGGATAGCTTGTCTAATCCATGTTTCAGATTTTGCTTCTTCCTCCTCAAAAACTAATAAAATTGCTCTTTTATTCTTAATAAAATTCAGGAACTACCTTTCCCTTTGAATCAGAAAACATAACATTGTAAGTTGCAGATGACAATGACTTACATCAGATTTCTTTGCCAAAAGCACACGACTTTAAATCATGAATCAAGGCCAGAAGATTTTGATGGGATGATCCACCAACTTCCACTGCTTTCTTTGCCATCACTGCCATTTCCTTTGCCCTTCTCCTGATTTCCTGACTTTCTTCTGAATTACACAGCAGTCTGTTTATCGCCTTTTCTATTTCTGAACTTCCCACCACAATCTCTTCTATGGCTGGACTTAAACTCCAGTTGTCCGATCCTAAACTGATTCCAACTTTGAGAATCCCAATAATTATCTCGTTGTAGAATTGCTCAGCAAATAATGGCCAAGTAATCAATGGCACCCCATAAGTCATGGCTTCAAGGATTGAGTTCCAACCGCAATGAGTCATGAACCCCCCAGTAGCGGGATGTTGCAAGATCATCAACTGCGGAGCCCAGCCTTTGAAGATTAATCCCTTATTTGCTTTAGCAATTCTTTCTTCGAAACCATCAGGCAACCAACTTTCTTGTTGATTATTTTCATCGTTTTTCCTCACTACCCAAATAAAGGGTTTGTTTGAGGCTTCCAGAGCTGCTGCGATTTCATTGATTTGGGCCTCAGAGAATCTGGTTATACTTCCAAAAGAAACATACAGGACGCTGTAGGGCTCCTGAGTATCAAGCCAATTCAACCGACTGTCCTTCCCAGTGAAAGCAGTACTGTTTGTGATTTGTTCCTTTCTGGCGAAGTAGAAGAGAGGACCGATGCTCCAAATCTTTGTCCCTATTACCTTTTGGTAGTAATCAGCGTACTGAGGTTCCAACTCGTAAAAATTGTCAAAAACCAAGCCGAAGCTTCCAAGCTGCGAGTCTTTGATTACCTTAATGACCCCTGCAAAAAAAGAACTCTCGTTCTTAAAATACTCGTCTAATTGGGACCTTTTCATTTCAATCTTGTCTGGCAATCCAGGGACCAAGAAACTCTCAGACTCCGAATTGACCTTCTTATGAGGTTCATACTTCTCCAGGTTGTAAAGCAAACAATGAGAAATGAAACTATCTACTTGAAACATGATTCTCGGAATCTTCATTTTCTCAGCTAAATCAACAGTCCAGGGAAAGAACTTGTCCGAAAATATGCAGTGAGGACCAAGACTCTGAATAAAGTCTTCCATTGGTTTTTGGAGTAAGGGTAAGGCCTCGTGCACTTTGCGCATCATTTCCATTGTAGTTGCAGCAGCGAAGTTTTCAACTCCTTCCGGAATGCCCACCTCAGCTGCTGGGAATCTGAGGTTGTGGATGGAGATTTCGCGTCCCAATTCGTTGTCATGATCGATGGAAGATTGGAACATGGCTGCATTATACTTCGTGGTCAGGATTGTGACCCTAATACCTTGGGCTGCGAACACCCTGGCAGCATTGACCAGAGGGATCATGTGGCTTGGTGTGAAGTATGGAAGAAATAGGACGTGAAGTTTACAGCTTTCCTCCATGGCCATAAATGACAGTTCGAGAATCTGGAAACGGAAAAAAAAAACAACTAGGGAACAGATTGTGAACGATATTGAATCAAAACTGAAAAACAAAACGGGAGCAACCAGGTGAGCCTTGATTTCTTTAGTGAATCTATTATATATGTCGGCAACTCCTCCTAAATTGCTAAGTAATAATTAATAATTAATTTAATATTATAGTTAATAATTAATTGAATTGAATTAATATTAATTATTATTTAAATGTCATAATTAATTTATAATACTTTTGAGATTTAAAATAAAATAAAAAGTTAACTACATTTCCATTTTTAAAGATTTAGAAAACCATCAATCATCATTGATAATCATAATAATTCCATATCACTTATCAAGTAACACAAGTAATATTATTTCTTGTAATAAAAGAATTCATTATCATTTCCTATTAATATTATTTCCATTATCTTTTTCATTCCTCTAAAAAAATTGAGGACATCCTAAAGTAGGAGAAGATATATATTTGTATCAAATGTAGAGAAATATTTTATGTATTTCATATAGTAGGATTGTGCAATAAAAAACAATTAATGAGATGGTTTATAATTTGGAAAGAATAGCCTATTTACATATTATTGACTTGCTAAATTAAAATAAGAATAGAAGTATAGATTTTTTTTTTCAAACCTTGTATTACAGTCCTTAGTCAATGAAATAAGAGCTACATTAAAAAAAAGAGATAATTTTTGCTACTAAACCCAGATCTCATGATTTTATTTTTTTATAACAAGAACGGTAGATATTATATTGCAATGGCAAAAACTGTACATGAGATAGCCTAAAAAAGGTTAATTGTTTTTCGTGGTATTTGATTCTAACCACGAAGGAAGGTGCGACAACTAAAGTCAAAAGATTACGCAAAAGATTGATGTGTTCGGTTAGCGCACAATAACAATTACATCAATAGCAATCAAAAATAAAAAAACCTAACTTGTCGGCATCTACTGGCATATCTCAAATTGCATGCAACAAAAGAAACTGAACTCAAACCTTGGTCCTAAGCCTTGAGTTTTTAACTCCTACTTATGCCTTTCTTGATGCTGTCCTATACATTCATAATCCCTTCTCCCAAGCTAGTGACAAATACCTCCATAATGAAGGACAAAATCCTAATAAATAGGGATAGAGACTCTAATAAATAGGGACATAATACTAACTAAAAAAAATAAAATGAATCATACCTTTTTCTTGCCCCTAGCGAAAATGGTGGATATAATCTCTCAATTCTCCCAAAAAAGAATGAATTGTACATTTTTCTCACTAGTAGCGGAAAATGTGGATGCAAATTTGCAATCCCTCAATTCTAAAAAAAATAAAAAAATTGTACCCCAAGACTCAATTTCTTTCTCACTCAGTTAAATTTGTATCGAACAAAAATTTTCTTCCAAAGCCAAATCTCTATTGGAGCATTTGGACAATCATAGTGTGATTTTTATTACTACTTCCATTCCAAAAAAAAAAAAGGTTTAATTTTGATTTGTTATAACTTTTTTTAAATTACAAAATACTAATTTTGTCCCAAAAAAAAACATTCAATTTGAAAATTTTTCTTTGTGTCAAAAAAATAATTTACTTTTAGAGTGAAATTCTTGGAGTATCTTACTAATGATAACAATATATAAGTCAAATTAAAAAATAAGGATAAAAATATAAAATTATACAGTTAATTGTGTATTAAACGTGTTGTATTTTGTAACGTAAAAAAGTTATACTAAATCAAATTAAAAGTGAATTTTTTTTTTTGAAATAGAGGGAATATTACATTCCTAAGAAATATACATGTAGTACAACGTTATTAAACAATAATATTTCGTCATGTATTATTAAAAAGTTGTCATTTCTCTTATTGTACTCCGTATATAATCATCTGGCAATTAACAAATTACCTAAAAAAAGTGTTGATATTTATGTGTAAGTGTAAATTTTTTTGCAAATTTCAGAAAGTGATATAAAAAATTAATAATGGGCTTCCAATGGAATTATGAGTGGCAATTGGGTGGGAATTAATAGGTGGGAAATTAATGGGAATGGGTAATTAAATACCTATTAATTTAAAATATTTGGTGGGATTAGTAGATAATGAGAATGGGTAATCTCATTACCCATTGGGATCCCAATTAAATGTTATTATTGGGTTCCAATAGGATCTCACTTAATTACCTAATAAATTCCCAATAAGAAACTATTAAATGTTTATAATTAAATCCCAATAAGTTAATATTTTTTTTATTAAATTATTTCTAATAATTGATTATTCAACACTACACAATAATTATCCATTTAACCATTCACATTGGAACCCATGAGTATCCCATAACCCATCTAATAAATTTCCATCCCAATAACATGTCTCCCATTTATTTCCAATGGGTATGGAAAACCCAATAATTCCCATCCCATTGAGTTTTCATCGGGACTATAGAAATATTGCCAACTCTAAATGGAATAAAAACATGTTTATCCAAAAATTGGAATCCACCAAGAAGAATCATGAGTCACTTTTTGTTTTTCACTGGTCCAAAAGATTCTAATGATATCATAGTGAAAATTCACCATGGATACTTATAGTGATTAAGTTGACATTCACGTAATAAAAAAAATACTATATAATTAAAGTGGTTATTACCTAGTAGTTTTTACCATATAGTGTCCATGTGAGTTATTGATACAATTCATTAAGATTTTTCATTATGTATTATCATTGGTTTTCAAAATATATTTTTGATTATGATTCTCTCCAATAATGACGTTACCTAAAACATGATTTAGCTATTATGATGTTTACTCAGAACTAGACTGGTGATTCTAAAATTACATTGTTTAAGATAATCACTAACTTTCAAATTGTGCTGTGCGATTGGTGATACAAATATTGCTAAATTTGCTCGAGACTATCTAAGGGTTTATTTGGAGTGTGATGTATTTGAAAAAAATTGTATTGGAATGTGTGAAAATTTTGGTGGGTATTTTTTGATAGAAAAAGTATTTTGGAGAGAAAATTAAGAGGAATTTTTTTTTAAAAATTATGTGAGAGTAATTTGAATGGGAAAATTTGAATTTTAAATTTTGAAATAAAAATGTGTTTAAATGTGTTGTTTTTGTTTGAGAATTTACTTATTTACAAATAAGAACACTCTGTCCAAACATACTCTAATATTGTAGTGTTTAATCAAAACTATAAAGTAATGTCATACTCGTTTGGACTAAGTTGGTGACATTTCCCCTTTAAGGCCTTTTCACTGAAAAAGCAAGGGAAAATTGCAAATATAGCACATTTGGGGCCGTATAGTTGAAGAATAGCACCGCCTAAAATTTCCTTGCAAATATAGCAAGTCAACACTCTTTAACCGGGTGAAAAAACCTAACTAACCCATTTGTTTCTTTACCTAATAAGAGGAAACTCTCGCCTATTCGTTTCATTCTCACTCACTCATCATCCCACTTCTTTCGCATTCTTCATCGATTGAGAATTCTTACTGGGCGGTTGAATGACTTCAAAGCATAGGCCCTTTCAGGATGATATCTTATGTGCCCAAACAATGACTTCATGGAAGGAAAATTCTTACTAGGCGGTTGAATGACTTCATGGCATGGGCAGTTGAATTCCCCACCATCACTTTGTGATTTGATGTTTTTTCTTCGCAAAATCTGGTCTTTCTCGATTTTTTTTTGAACTTGGTGACGGGTTGGCTTTGTTTGCTCAACTTTTTTTTTTTTTTTGTTCTGATTTTTCTGATTCTGGTGATGATGATTGTGGTTAAACTACTGATTGTCAAATTAAGGGAACTGGCGTTGGAAAATTTGATAACAAGAATGTTGTTATGAATGAAGGCAATGTGCTTTGATAAAATGCCTCAACAGAAGCTTGGAGTGAATCTCATTCAACTAATTGATCCTAAATTTTTTGTCGAGTACACGTCGAGCACATGAATAATTCCATGTGTTCGACGTGTACTCCATAATTTTTCAACATGTACTCGACAAAATAACACACTTAGTGTATTTTTTTCTAAAATTCATTATCAAATAAATTATAATCAATAAAGAATCAGTATTTCTGTCAACTTTATGCCTGATATAGCAATGGTGAAGTGAAACGATGAAGAATGAAGAAGAATGTGTAGAAAAATTTGAACAATAACGGTAAAGTGCATAAAGTTGGTTGCAAAAAAGTGCTATTTTGGGTATGGGTAAGCCAAAAGTGCTATTTTCTTCTTGATTCTTGCTAAAAAGAAAAATAGCTGAAATGACCTAAAAAGAGATCTGATTTTGTAGTAAATACGAATATTTCTTACAAAACTTGAGAGAAATACGATAAATTAGAGTTTTGTCGAGTACCATATTGAGTACATGGTGCTCGACATATGCTTGCCATGGTGCTCTACATGGGCTCAACATGGTGCTTTACATGTGCTCGACATGGTGCTCGACATGTGCTCTACATGTGCTTGAAAGAGAGAAAGTAGAATGAGAAAATGATGAGAGAGAGAAAGTAGAGTGAGAAAAATAAGAGAGAAAATAGAGTAAGAAAATAATGAGAGAGAAAGTAGAGTGAGAAAATAATGAGAGAGAAAGTAGAGTGAGAAAAATGATGAGAGAGAGAAAGTAGAGTGAGAAAAATAAGAGAGAGAAAGTAGAGTCTCTCATCATTTTTCTCACTCTACTGTCTCTCATAATTTTTCTCACTCTACTTTCTCTCTTTCATCATTTTCTCACTCTACTGTCTCTCTCATAATTTTTCTCACTCTACTTTGAATAGGAACTTGTTGCTGTTCAAGTACAACAGGCTGATTGACTTCATCATCGTCATCACTATCATCAAAATATGAAAGCTGTGGAGGATGACTAACTGCTGTATTTGACCTATTTTTCTGATCAGTCCCAAGCACATTTCTCATCAAAATTGACATCTCTACCAAGAATGGTCTTCTTTGTCATAGTATACCCTTTAGTTTCAGAACTGTAGCCAATAAAAATGCACTGCTCTACCTTGTCATCAAATTTCTTCTTGAGAGCATCCGGGATATGTGCATATGCCTAGCAACCAAATACTCTAAGATGAGAGATATTTGGTTTTTTGCCAAACCAAATCTCATAAGGGATATTCCCACCATTGCATCTAGTAGGGCATTTGTTCAACACATATATAGCACATGAAATTTCTTCTACCCAAAAACTCTTGGGCATATGCTTAGCAACCATCATTGATCGCACTATGTCCATCATAGTTCTGTTCTTCTTTTCTGCAATGCCATTCTACTATGGCGTGTACCTTGTTGCCAACTGATACTTGATCTCATGCCTTACCAAAAAATCATTATACACTGTATACTCAGTGCCTCTATCAGTTCTTAGATTTTTGATGAAGTAACTACTTTGTTTTTCAAAATATACTTTAAAACTTTTGAAAGTATCACAAGCATCGGACTTATTTTTCAAAAAATAAACTCAGACCTTTCTACAATGAGTTGATCAATGAAATCATGTACATTCAATTGTATCTCATTCTTTATATCATTCAAACGAGAAAAATAAAAATCAATGGTCTCATTCTTTTCCATGCTACACAACTCGAATTTTATTTTCAATGTTAACAAATTACTTTGTTGGATCTTGTTAACGCCACGATACATTTTGTCTAAGGGAGGCAAATGTGGTAGAATTAAACTAAATTTCCTATTATATTTGTGATTTTGTAATCATATTAGATTTAAAATTATTAGTCATATTGGGTTTTGGATTTAATAGTTACCAAATCCAATAGATTTAGGGTTTTTGTTAAGTCCTATAAATAGGATATATTATTCAGAGTTTTGTTGTATAGAGAAACAGAGAGATAAAAAAAAAGCCTCCACTCGTCCAAATTTAGCCACAAGGCTTGTTCCAAAATATTTGTTTTATATCAAAATTTTGGCTGCCCAATTATTTGCATTCAGCTGATAAAAATATTGATTTTGTTTGCATGTGGGCCATCTAAACAATTCTCTTTTCTTTGCTTGCTTCTGTTGACCGAAGTCACCCTTCAAAATTCAAGCAAATTTGCTCCAGTAGGCCGTACTTTGAGTTCAAGTTCTATTTGATCGACTTCCAATTTGTGGCCGCTTATTTTGTTTAATATAGTTTTGGCCCCAACATTTGGTATCAGAGCTAGATTGGTGATTGGCAGTTATGGCAAAATGGAATATTACTTGTTTTGTGCCCAAATTAAAGAGTAAACAAGATTATAATTATTGGAGGATTCAGATGGAAACGCATCTCAACGTGTTTGATTTGTTAGTCCACATTCAACAAAATTTAGCAATGGATACTAATAAAGAGACTAAACAAAATGACAGTTTAACGTTGTCTCAAATTCACTAGTCAATTAATGTTTTCGTATTTGGAAAAATATTCACTGCTAAAACTGCCAAACAAGCATGGAATATTTTAAAAAGAGCTTATATTGGCATAGATCAAGTTTGAAAAAATGACGTGTTATTATTGAAGAAAAAATTTGAGTTGTGTGCTATGGAGAAATTTGAAACATTTGAGAACTATTTTTCCCATTTATTGAATATCAAGATTGAGAAGGAATTTAACAGGTGTATTCTTGATGATAAATTTTTTGTGGAAAAAGTTCTTTATTCGTTATCTATGAAGTTTGATTATGTTGTTGCATTTATATTGGAGACTAAAGATTTATCAACTTTGAGCATTGAAGAATTACAAAGTTCATTAATTCTTTATGAACAAATAATTCATGGGAAACTTGTATTAGAAAACGAGCCAGTAGAACAAATATCAAAACCTCAAGATACTATAATAATTGAGGAAGAAGATGGTCCTAATTTGGAGTCTAATGTTCAAAGTTAAAATTTTGAAGAGATGGATTGTAAAAATTACCAAGTTGATTTGTAAAAGATGAAAAAGAGATAATTGGTGTATTAAACCAATGAGATAATTGGTGTATTAAACCAATCTTATTTAACAAATTACATTTTGATTAGGATTTAGTAATTTTTAGTTGAATTAGATTTGAATTGTTATAGGAAAGTAGATTTTGAATAGGATTTGATTATTAAATCCTAATTGTTTTTTTTTTTATTAAGTATGGGATCTATATAAAGGACTCATATTTATTAGTTTTTGTGAGATTCAGAAAAATAAAAGAGAGACTCCAAAAAAAAAAAATAGAGTTCTAAGAAATAGGAGTTTCTTCCTATAATTTGTGGTGTAGGGTTTTTTCCCCTACTTTATTGTTAACCTCTAAATAAATTATTTTTTGTTGTATTTCCACTGTATGATTTTTGTATGTAGAATTTTATATCCTACATGTTTGGATTGCATTTTACTGTAAAAAAATTATTTTTTCTCACAAAATAAATAAAATATCTAAATAATTTTTTATTTCATCTAAAAATTTACATTTAAAATTCAAAATTTCCCTCCAAATTATCTTCACAAAATTTAATTTTTTTTAATCTCCAATACACTTTATATTTTCCCTCCAAAATACTTTTTCTTATAAAAAATTCTCATAAAAATTTTCACATATTTTACTACAAAAATTTTCAAATAAACTACAATCCAAAATCCAAACATAGCCTAAAGTAACAGAAGATGAGTTATTTCTTTCCTACTCAATCAAAACCAAAACTCTATGGGAGTGTCTAGACAATCAAAGTGTGAGTGTGACTTTTATTTTTATTTCTTCAAATTCATCCATCAAGAAAGGAATTGAAAAACACTCAATTGAATTATTTAAAAAATTGAAAATGTAATCATAAACCTAAAGAGATACAAAACATATTTTGGAGAAAAAATTATTAAGTTAATTGTTACTACTTTCGTCCCAAAAAAAATTTAATTTCAAAAATTTCTTTTGTTCTAAAAAAAAATTCACTTTTGGTGTGAAATTCTTGTATTACCTTTATTAATAATGTTAATATAACCTAAATTAAAAAGTAATTATAAAAATATAAAATTATATATTTTATTATATATCAAATGTGTTGTACATTTTAACTTAAAAAATTATATTAAATCAAAAGTGAATTTTTTTTTTTCAGAACGGAGGGAGTATATTAATTTCAAAATCAATTGTAGTATAAAATCTTAAAGTTCTTCTTATTGACACGGTCATGGTGTGTCAGAAGGAGGATTCTTATGCTCCCGAACTAAAATATAGTCTTGGGAGGCAGCTTTTTCATATCTTACATTCACTTTATCATCCTTTCTTATCTAGTGTCTAACAGTCTCAGTAATGGCATTTCATGATTATCACAAAATTATTGCATTGTACCATGTTTAGCAATTCCTATCTTATACGTATATGTAAATGTCCAATTATCATGGTTTGCTTTTCTCTAAGTATAACTAGTGGCATGCCATGAAAGTCATCCCACTAATTGATCACTAGAAACCACATTGAACACATTCCCAATATAAGCAACGACCAAATGAGTAGGACACCACCACATTGAGGAATAAATATTATGAAGCAAACTCTATTAATGCATGTGTTTGTAACGATGGGAAATATTTTTGCCATCGAAAGTGTAGTTAAAACTACGGAAGAAAAACATAAAGAGGAAGAACACTGTGACAGAAGGAAGAGATGCAATTGCATGGGAAGAACACTGTGGCGCCATAAGCCAAAAGAAATGTTAGAAAACGAAGCATAATAGGCTAAAGGGGATCAAAGTCTTGCATGGAAATCTTGAGAAATTAAATCTGTGCATGGATCAACATTAGTTAATAACATTGTAGTGTATTGTGACAAACATTTTATCTTGATAGATATTGTAATGTCCTATTTTAATAAACCATGATTCTACAATAAGATTACAATAACTAGTCAAACTCCATACAATGTGTCATATAAAAATACTTTATAGCGGTTATATAAAGTATATATTATTGAATATAATATTTGAAAAAATTACAATTCAAAACTAATTGAAACATCATAATGTTTAATAGGGTTGAAATCATGTATTGTAGGTATTAACATTACACGTATCTTAAAAGTGCACATTGATCGTGAACAAACTCATTATATTGCGTAAATATTTCTTAGAAATGTCATACTTTGTCTCAAAAAATTAATTTATTTTGTAAAGTTATCCTTTCTCTTACTGTACACAGTATACAATCACCTAACAACAAACAATTTACCCAAAAAAAGTAAAAAAACAAAGAAAAGATGCCTGAAGAAAGAAATTCCAAAAACACTATCCAATATAATTACAAAGACAAAAATTATTTACGTCAACAAAAACCCCACTTAACTAATAAAGTGGAAAGTCCAAACAAACTTTGGAATTTGGACATTGCCAACGATTACAACTATTTTTGTAATACTTTTTCGGACCATGGATGATCCAGTTCTATCATTTGGTGGGGTTTTATTCAACTTTTAGAATGCTCAATTATGACCGACCCAGTGAATAAAAATACCATTCTTTTTCTTTGGGTTGGACACAGAAAGAAAACCAAGGTAAAATGATCACGCCTGGCTGTAGAGACCTTTGTTTGGAAAATGAAATAATGGGCTCTCAATGGAACAAAAACATGTTTATTCGAAATTTGGACTCCACCAAGAAGAACTTTGAGTCACTTTTTATTTTTCTCTGCCCAAAAAGATGGGAATGATAATTTTTACTGTGAATCGAATTGTTAGCAGAAAGATACTAGATCATTGAGTAGCCAGGTAGGTTATTGAGGCAATTAACGAAAATGTTTTCATTGTGAATATCATGTTTTTTAAAATATATTTTGATTATGATTGTCTCTAATAACCACATTACCTAAAACATGATTTAGGTAATGATTTAGGTGTTGTTTTTCATTGTCTCCAACTTTTGATTGAATCATTCTTCCTTTGATCTCATAAGTGACAAGTTCCTAGTCATGGATAGGACAAATTAAAATTATTGGTCCTACTATGGTCTTGGACCTAAACTAAAACTCATTCTTGCTATTTATTTGATCACAAAAGAAGAATAAATCCAGTAAATGAGATTGCACTTCAACCAAATTTGTTTTTGCTAATGGTTAGATTTGCAGATGTGTGGGCTAAGGAAGGGACAGAAATGAAATTTTAACGAGATAGGACTATATGGGATTGAGTAACTTTTGTCCCATTGAGTATTTTAAGCGGAAGGCAAATTTTTACCCTATAAATTGTGTTTTGAAATGCATTTATATATATATATATATTTTAAAATAATGATTAGAAAATAGAAAATATATTGAAAAGTATAAAAGTTGTATTAGAAAATATAAAAATATATTTTAAAATGCGTTTCAAACGCAATATCGGTAATGAGTTATTTTATCTAATTGATGCTGTATCTTAGCATAACACACTTAGGCATATTTTCAATGACATGTATTGCTAAGCGTAATTTATTTTCAAGATTATAATAGTCATTTTAGTATTAATGTATGGTACCTAACAATTAACAATACACTCTGTTGTGGCCCACATCAAGAGAAAAGGATTCTTTCTCAACTTCTCCTTCTTATTAATAGAAGTTGGGCCAAATTAATGGTGGACGTATACAGATTCCAGTGCTTGGATTGAATTCTAATATGCCGCATGCAAATGCAGATTGTGGTTAATTTTGTCTCTTCAGAAGCATATAATATGCATTGTTGTTTCAAGTTCTGCCCACACAAACCGAAAGTTGGTTTTTTTTTTTTTTTTTTTTCATATAAAGCACTGATATATATATATATATATAAATCAGAACAGCTATAAGGGTGATTCATTAAGTCATTAAATATTCAGTATGATTTCACCACTTCACATTCTCGTGCTTCTTATATCAGCACTGATCTCATACTAGTCTTTCATCTTCAACCCCCTCAACTCAAGGGACCCTTGCAGACATATGGTTAAAGTTTTAAAGTGCTTGTCATTATAACATTGAAGAAAAGCCAAAGAGATGGCCCTTTACAAAACCGAAAATCCTCCTTTGAGAAACACATGTTCAACAGAAGAAACAAAGAAGTGAAAAAAAGTGAAATGTGAAATGTGGGATGGGATAGGAGTAGCCTAAGAGGAAGTTTTATATTATCTTAAGTCAATTCAACAAATTGATTCCCCTTTTATTTTTTCAAACAAATGATTCCCTTGTCGTGCATTCGTCACCAATGTTCATGCATCTGAACTCTGTAGCAGCTGTTGCATTTTGGTAAGATTTCTTCCCAACCTCTCAATTCAATTATTGCATTTACTTTCCGCTGATTCTGAAATTCAACACATGAAAGGAAGATTTGATGATAAATCTGGATATCAACCTTCCAATGATGCAAATTTTGGTTGTACAATACACAAAACGTAAGCTTCCCCATTCTTAGCCTGTCCAAGTACTTCGGCCAAAATATGCCCATTGTTAATTGTAAGATTGATCTCCATTTGCCTGGCTGTTAAATGCATATGTTAAGTGAAAGAGTGGAGATGAGGTTGGCACCTTTTGTGGATGCAGTTCTTTTCCGCTTTTGAGGATGCTGATTCAATTTCCACCTCACTTTTTCTTCATCCCACAAGAAAGAAAAGTTAAAAAAAAATCTGGGTTGTAGAGACATCTTGATATCTCATGAAAGGAATACTCACTGTATCAATAGTATTTCATGCCTTCGATTTTATGTGCCATTCCTGCTAAAAAGCTTGGGAACTTGGAGCACTGTATTACCGAAGAAATTAGATCAATAAGAAAATCCAAGATTTAGAATTAATTAGCTTGCTGTCAGATTTGAAGCAAGGTTTCTAGCTTCTAAGTTAATGAAATACAGTACTCTGTTCTGCATATCCCTTAGTATCTTTTGAGCAAAATGTATTAAAGAAAGAAAAATTTGCAAACTAGTAATGCTTTATGTACAACATTGTAACACAACATCTTCACAACAAGGAGTCAAAAGCAATGTCACCGAGGAGGATTGAACCAAAAAATTCTCCCTGGTTTGTCAAAACGAGTTATATCTGTCTTCTATTTTTTGGGATTCACAAATCATTTTCACATGCAGAGTCCCTCTGTCTTGCAACTTCAACAATGCCATGTTCGTGCCCAACAGGCGTAGAAAAGCAACAAAATTTTGATGACCAAAGGATATACAGCTACGATGTGTATGTCATTGGAGACTTGGAATTATCCAGGACAATTTCAAAGAGATCGCCTTCGGATTCCCCATCAAAGTCTACTGCTCTGTTAAGGTTGTTATTAGGGGTGCTACTGCTTTTTGTAGCACTTCTGTTTAGCCACTGAGAATCAATTCTTCCCATTGAAAAGAGTTCTTTGCTGTCGTCATAGCCCAATACAGGAGAAGTTGCAAGAGGACCAACGAAGCAAGGATTGGGGGTTCTCTGCATGTTTGCTGGTGCATATTTGAAGGCACATTGTCCAAGATTAACTAGGACAGTAATGTCACTATTTGCAGCCAATGTTGGAAATAATGGAGTTCCAAATTCTTCAGATTTGCAGTGGATTTCATGCACAAGCTGTGAATTCACTGTGAAGAAAACCCTTTTCTGGCTTGGATTGTACCCACAACCAATGACCGAATCTGCTCTTCCCCATACTCCCGCTTCGGACTCGAACACAAGTTTGATACCTGACATACAAAGGACACACATAAGTTTGATCCTTCGTATTCTGAGAATTGTCTAAGAGTTTATATTCCAAAAGAATCAAGATTTCGAATATCAACCATGAGTAACAGTACTAATTAATTTTTCAATGCACATTCGAATGTCTAGTTGCTTTATTTTGCTAGTGGCTGGTGCATTATGGGAAAAGAACGATGCTGATTAGATTGTGTTATTTGTTGCTCAATAATGTACCACTTGTCAATTGTCTAAAAGGATTCTTCAGCGCATCGTGTTTGACTCTACAGCAGTTCTCCTACTGAGGCATTTGTTTCTCTTTTTTGGTACAGTGGACAAGAAATTAAAGAGAAACGTACCGTCAAGAAAGATAGAACCATTAGAGTTGAAACCAATGGATCCTGGAGAGCTCCCTGGAAACTTTAGCTGAAGAGGACTTCCCCCTGCCAACCCCACAGATAGCACAGCGCATCCAATGTTGCCATCATCTTTCCCTACAAGCTTAAAATCCTCTGGCTTGCCATTTCCATGACTATGACTACTAGTGACATGGACTAACGTTTCAGGACTGACTTTTGCATTGAAATCCTCATGAATAAGTTTAAGTTTATCACTTTCTAATTTACGACCTCCGTTAACCCTGTCAACCAAGTCAGGGATAATTCCATCAAAGGGTAAAATTGTGATCTCAAAATAGGCTTCTTGAGGGAAAGCAGAATTTCCCAAGGGTGGACCAGGCAAAGGCAGAGCTGTTTTTATAGCCGATTTAGCTGCCATTGAAGGATTGATGACGCTTGTACTGGGAACTTTTTTCAATCCAGAATTAAGCCTGATTTTCTGCATGAAATCAGCTGATCCTGGGGAAACTTCCCAACTAATTTCCACCCCCATTGATCTATCATGATCACCAGTGGCACATGGAGTAAACATAGACTTGGCTGATCGAACCGATTGAGATGATATAAAGGGTATGAATGCAAACCTTGACCATCCATTCTCAACAGCATCAGTTACAAGTGCAGGGTTTTCAGCCCAGGTGAAAAAAGGCTTATTTGTTGATGATACCCCACGTCGAAAAACATAATAATTCGTTCTCCTACTTCCATCCCGATCAAGATGATGAAGGCTCACATGGTGAAGATTTGCGGTCCCGGGATGCAACCTTTCACGAACTGCTCTCTCTCGATTTGTTTCAACAACTTCCTCTCTCTTTCTGGGGCAGCAACATCGGCAAACGATCACAATTATAAGGATTACAAGAACCCCAATTGACGCTACCACCAGTGAAACTTGTAACCATCCCAGCATCTCTCTAATCTTCACTGATTTTACTTTTTTTCCTTGATACTATGCCTCCTTTTTTTAATCAAACAAGACTCCAAAAATGGAATTATGCTCTGTTGTGTTGGGATTTGTTGTAAAAGAGGGAGATAGGGGAATCAGGAAGAAAAGCGTATACAAGGAGGGAAAAGGAAAAAATGAATGAATGAATGCGTCAGGCGTGGACTGAGGAATTAAGAATGGTTCAAAGAAAGGCAGCAGAAACATCAGCAGCGGCGCCGGCAATAGAGAATAGAGGGAGTTAAAAAAAATGTTGTCTTTATAGAAGAATTAAAAAGATAAAGAGTTAACCAGTTAGGCACTATTAGCAATTGAAAGTGGCATGCTGTTGAAATACTCACCACATTAACTCCTTTCTTTATTGACCAACATCTATCTGCCTCTCTCTCATCATTCATTTCATTTTCATGCGAAACTAAATCAGAACCCACATCCCAGTTACAACCATGTTTGCTAATTCAAATCTCGATTTTTCATTTCTCTTATGTTTTGGCTTATATTATACAGCTGATTTTTGGAGTCATTTCCAGAGTTTAATATATCATTCCAAAATTATTTTTAATCCAGTTGATAAATTAATAGAAAGAATAAATTTGTCATTTTTATGAAATCTATCTGCTAGCTCGATTTGTGTATTTTTTATTATTTCGTAACTTTTGATTTAAAATCGTAGTATAATGTGTATTTTCACTTGTTCTATATATTCTGATTTAAAATTTTGATGTAACGTGCATATTCAATTATTACTAAACAATAATTACTCTAAATATTCAATAATTTTCTGTCACCTAAGCAGTACAATGACAATCATTTTCAGATTATATATCACTATTTTTTAAATTAGTTTATCCTAAGTTTGACATTACCTTACTTAAAAATGTAAGAAAATTCTTGCATTTATTTTGGAGCTATCCATGATGTGGCCATGGACGGTGGATTTATTTGCAATTTGTTGTCCATTTTCAATGGAGAGAGAGAAGCCAATGTGTCAAAGAATTAATGCTTCTAGAGAAGCAAACCTTCTTGAAGGTGTGACAGCTTTGGTCTAGATTTGGCTGTGGAATTTAACCCATTACCATTTGCGCTTTTGGATGGTGCTAAAAGGGACAGACAGTTGTGGTTGGAAAAAATGATGAATCCAATGGGAAGGGGAGAGACCATTGTCAAAAGGACAGTTTTTCTCAGCCAAAAAACAAGTAAATGGCAAAGTTTTATCGTGAAGAGTGAAGGTAGTTTTTTGTCGACGGCAGTTAATCTATTCAGGTGCTTTGGCCGGGGCCATGGATTTGTGAAAGTAATGATTTTGCACCAAAGAAATAAATTATTCTGCTTTTTCATTAGTGCCCATAAAGACCATTTTTGAAGGAATGTATTGTCGGGAGGCCTTGCAACATGAGTTCTTTTTGGAATTAATTTTATTTACTTTCCTCAAATTTTTAATAAAACTATAAAATGAATTCTATTGTTTGAAAAAATTGTAAATATTTGGTTAAATTTAGAATATTTAATCTCTCGTACAATTGTAAAATGAACCTTACTAATGAACAAAATTATTTGTGTTAACAAATTTACTTTTCAGTCTTTTTTTAATAATTTTTTTTTTTTTATAAATTTACACTTATAATTTTTAATTTATTATTTAAAAATGTAAAATACTCTATATATGTGATTAAGTAAAGAGATTTTTTTTTTTGGTGTATTTAAATTTGAGTTTGAAGGTTAAAAAAAATTGATAAATAAAAAAAAATAGCAATAAAATTTTTGATTTACAAAAAAGTGTATTATGATCAATTATCATTTATTTTTTCACTTTCAATGTTATCTTCTTTTTTTTATTTTTATATTTTTAGTTCAAACAAATCAATGAGTATTTTAGCTTTTTCTTACTTTTTAATAGTTGACTTTCAGTTAAGGAAAGTATTTGCAGTTTTTTCAAATAACAATATTCATTTTGTAATTTTATATGAATGAAATTAACACATTCTCTGTTTTTTTTTTTTTATTCATCTGCAAGATTCTCCGTGAATGTCAGAATAACTTTGAAATAGAGTAATATTATACATTGTGAAAAATTTACATAATAAAAATTATTAAATAGCAGTATTTACTTATCTTTTATTATACATATTAATTACCAAATTTTTTCACTATATATTATTTACTCATTCAACTAAATATAAAATATTAACTTTTGGTTTATTTTGTTTATTGTGAGTGATTTATCTAAGTGAAACCATTTGTCTTAAGGTGACAAGATAACCCATAACTTGTTTCCTAGGATGGAATAATATATCTTTCTTTCCTTAAACAATTAAGCAAATAAACCTTTTTTTTTTTTTTACGTTTAATGTTCCATGTAAGACAGGAATATATATAGACGTGTTTCCCACATCTTCCAATCCTTCATTTTCCTTCTCTCTTTATTTTATTTTATTTAAGATTCTATACTAATATTACAATAATTCTATTCTACGACATTAACAAAAGTTTAAGAAATTATAAAACTCTAATCCCTCGACCCACTTCTCGTTCTAAAATTTTCAAACTTTTTGTAAATTTGCTTCTTCTTTTTCTGTATTTAGAAAAGTTATTGATTGATTACAAAAGACAAAAAAGGCAATTAATATCTATAATTACCAATGTATTATTACAAAAGAATGTAGTGGATATTTTTGTTAATTATTAGTGCATGCTCTTTGTATAATTAAAATCAATAGCTTCATTCAACGCTTTTCAGAATCCAGACAGCCCCAGCTTACCTGGAAATGAAAATCATGGTAGTATATCAACTACGATATCCCCACCAAATTCTCAGCTACTCAAAAACATTGCCACATTATGATAATTTTAAAGCACGATTTGGTATTTTACAACTCATGACTATCGAGTACGACTATAATATTTGTGCATTGCCTCTTGTCTGCCTGTTGAATTACTCATGTTAGGAAAAGGTATTGTTTTGAGCACATCATAGTTTTTTCTAGTGGCCAAATTTAATTAACTTTACCGATTCTGATCTGAGCTTTCTGTTTAAATGAGTATTTTCAGTATTATGTTTTGAAAAGGTTTCGAACTTTGACGCTCTTTCTTACATCGTCTTACAATTCAGTCTCATGGAAGAAATAACATTTTGACATTTAACAAATCATTATTCCTTTGATGGCTTCAAAGAAGATTATTGATGATTAGTCCTTATTTGAACACTGGAAAAAAGTGGTTGGTAGAGTGGTGCTTATTAGGCTTCTTTAGTTTTTTTTTCTATATTTTCATGAAGAAGGCATAAGTAGTTAGGAATAAAAATAAACTTTATTCAACTTACAAGGCTTACAAAATTAATACTCTCTCAATCACACGAAAACAGTTGACCTTTTTTTTGGAGTGTCAAACTCACTAGTTTTAGCAGTTTGTATATTGCATAGTTCTTAATTTTCAAAATTTCAAATTTAGGGGAAAGAAATAAAGAGAAGAGATAAGAAGAGATGGATTTAAAAATACATTTTAGGTTTTTATTATGGGTAGCAAAATGAGTTTGGAAATATATAGTTCCCGACAAGTTTTTAGAAAATACTAAACATACAATATTTTATACATTCGAAAGGTGTTTCCAAACGGAAAACATAAATGCAAAAGACTATTGATATGCACCTTGTTATACTTTTAGAAAATGAGTTAACTAATATAAATAATTTAGTAAAAAATAAGATCAGTTGATCAAATAAGAACTTTCAATATAAAACAACATCAAAACATTAGTTACCGATTCAAAATCGCTTTCCTATGTCATTAATTTATCAATACATATGTTAATCTTTTCTCTTTTTTTTTTCTTAACGACTAATTGGTTAGGGTGTGTAAACACCCTCTCTTCATTATATAAAATAAAATTATATAAAAGATAAAAGCATTAACCTAACCTCTTCTCGATATTACAGTATGAAAATTCTCACATCATATAGGGCCACTCAAAATGACTTATTTGTTCCGAACCTAATCTAATATGAAATTTTGGATCGTGGTTCGAAATTGATTCAAATATTTTAGATCGAATCAAATTTTATTTTGTTTTTCTTTTCATACACAATATTAATTTAAAGTTAATATTTTCATGTAAAAAATTGCCTTTTTTTTTATGTAAAAGTAATAAACAATTTTCATGTAAATATTTTAATCTCTTTTATCACAAAATTGATTAACTTTAATTAAAAAATTATTTGAATTATAAAAAAAATACTAATTACTATATATTAACTATTTTTGAATAAAAAATAGGTTATAATTTTTTATATTTTTTCATTCGAATCAAGTTAATTAGATTAAATCAGATTAAATCGAATAATGCTTGATTTGATTCAATTTGAAATATAAAACTAATTTGATCCGATCTAATTTACGGATCAAAATAAAAATAGTCATTCCTAACAACGACGTGACTAATTTTGAAGAAGTGCATTATTAAGTTTGGACACACGAGTCTTATCAATACATCAGTCACCCACCGCCTTATTGTGAGCACCAAAGGTAGGGGATTTAGTTCCGTGGCAACTGATTTACATACAAGTAATCTCTTTAGTACCAAAAGGGAATTTACCCTTTCACGCCAAGGCCAAAGCGCGAAAAATTGGATCAAGAAAAGCGGCACCAATTCCATGGCAGCAACAAAACAACGTTGTTGGAAAGTGAGTAGCATGAAATTGAACGCAAGAGAACGACATCATAGGCAGCAAAACCATGTAAATAAGAGCTTTGGTCCGTCCAATGGGCCTGTTTTTACCAGACCAAAGTATCCCAGATAATGATTAGATGTATGGTACGATGGAAGATTTTAATGTGGGGAGATGGGGAAAAAGAATTGGGCAATGGGAGGTGCCATTGAACGTCAATAATGTGTCAACAGAGCAGACAGAGTTGAATAATGGGCTATGATTATGAACACGCTGTCTCATTATGGGCTTTTGTTTTCTGGAATTTGTTTGGGTCCGAACAACAGTGATCCTGTCTTGTTGGGTAATCGATTCAATAAATACACGAATGCATACACCTCCTGCCTTAATCGATGGCTGAGCTTTTGTTTTTTATTTTTCCTAACGTCTATTTTTTTTTAGGTAAAATTTTCTTAGTTATAAAATATAATGTATTTAAATATATAATTTTTTTTTACTTTTAAATTTTGAATATTACATTAGCATTATTAGTACAGAATCTACAATAATATAAAATTTTATTCATTATTATGAAAGATAATAATAAAATTTCATTCAATTTTATTTAAAATTAGACTTCTTTTTTTTTAGAATCAAAAGAGTTTGAAAGTGAACTTTTTTTTTTAATTTTTTAGACAAAGAAAGTGTGTGACATGTCAAATTTAATAGTTCATCTGTCCTAAAGAAAAGTCGGGAGTATATTGATTGGTTGAAAAGTCTATAATATAAGGTGATTTTGAAAAGATGATACTCCTTAAGATTAGAGTAAAAAGGATTAGTGTATTTTTCATAATAACATAATAAAATTCCCAAGTTTTGATTAGATAAAAATTCAAATTATAAAATACAATATACTTAACACATGTGAATTTTTTATTTTTTTTACGTTTTTTAATAGTAAATCATAGATGATCATTATTATTACAAATAATATAGAAATTTCATTTAATACTATCTCTCGTAACTCTTTAATAATAAATTCTATGTGGATTATAACTAATAAATAAATAAATAAAAAGTAACACTCTTTTCAAATCCCCGAAATTGGAGTCATGATTTATTTTGCATTAACGCTGCGTAGAAAAAAAATCTACGCCTTTGTCCCACCCTCCCCCCAATAACCCAAAAGCGTCACTCTTTGACTGCCCAAAGAACCACGTCTACAGACTTCCAACCGTTTGTTTGAAACCACGCCTTCGTCTGTAAGGCCTTCACAACATCCAATAGAGCAGAAGCTGCTAGGCGCAGCAGATACTTGCGCCTCCAATTAAAAGCGGGTTTTTCATAGAACGCTAGTTTTCGCGCCTTTATCAGTCCACTTATCACCAGCATCCACAGCCGCCGCGGTGGATATACTCATTTCCTCCTCCGTCCTCAAAATATCTCGCCGCTGGAACAAAGGCCATAATCTCCCCACACAAAACCCCTCAATAACCATGATGAACTCCATCTGCACCTCCCTTGAATCCCACCATCTCAAACACCCATCCTCACTACCATTTTTCCGCTCTGAAATTCCCAAACCCAATTTCTATCTTTCCCATTTCAGCCTCCGGAAACCCCTGGAACCCCTGTTATTACCCCACTCCAATTTACTTCATAAGAGGTTGGCTATCAATGCCTGTACAGCTTCAAACTGCGAAATTGATATGGTAAGAACCAGAGAAGGCGTCTACACGGCCAAGCCCAAAAAAGTTGTAGTCTTGTGGGACTTGGATAACAAGCCCCCGCGTGGGCCGCCGTACGAGGCTGCCATGGCCTTAAAGAAAGTGGCTCAGCATTTCGGCGATGTGGTGGATATTTCGGCTTACGCTAACCGTCACGCTTTTATTCATATGCCACAATGGGTGGTTGAAGAAAGGCGGGAAAGGCGCCATCTTGACGTCATGGAGCGTAAAGGTATTTCTATCCCTTCTCAACCTTACATCTGTTCTGTTTGTGGGCGAAAATGTAAAACCCACTTCGATTTAAAGAAGCATTTTAGGCAGTTACATGAGAGGGAGAGGCAAAAGAAGCTGAACAGGATGAGGCAACTGAAAGGTAAGAAACGGCAGCGTTATAAGGAGAGATTTATTGATGGAAATGAGAAGTATAATGAGGCGGCAAGGACTTTGGTTGCTCCGAAAATTGGGTATGGATTATCCTCTGAGCTTAGGCGAGCTGGGGTTTTTGTGAAGACTGTGGAGGATAAGCCCCAGGCTGCTGATTGGGCACTGAAAAGGCAAATGCAGCATTCTATGAGTAGAGGGATTGATTGGTTGTTTTTGGTTTCTGATGATTCAGATTTTTCTGATATGTTGAGGAGGGCCAAGGAGGCTAATTTGGGGACTGTGGTTGTTGGTGATGGGCAGAGGGCATTAGGGAGTCAGGCAGATATATGGGTGCCGTGGAATGGTGTACAGAATGGGGAGATTACTGAGGATGATTTGGTACCTAGGAGGAGGAGCGAATTTGGAGGGAGGAGTAATGGGAGGTTTTCTGTAAGTGAATTTGATGGAGGATTAAATGGGGAGGGAAGTGTAGATAGCTTCATGGATGAGTTTTTTGGAAGCATGGAGTTCGATGGATTAAGAAATTCAGCGTTTGCTGAATGGGAGGAGGAAGAGAATGAGGACCAGAAGCATGAAGAGGACTGGCTAAATGTTGAAATTAGAAACTCCACGTATGACGAGGTTGATGATGAGGAAGGAGATTATTAATTATTTGTTGGATAGTGAGGATGAAGGGCTAGGAGAGGATGGTATTGGTGTGTATAAGTAAACGGTTGAACCATAATTATGTTGGTGTCACGCTGGTATGAGGTTACAAGCGATCGTTTGGTTGATTCAAATTATGTGGTAGTTGCTAATGGCTATGTGGTACTTACTAATGGCCTCAAGAATGTGTGCTGAATTGGAAGCTTTTGATTATTGATTCTCTAAGGCATATGTCAAAACTCATTAACTGAGCTTATGAGGCCTCTTTTTCTTCTGGCTTCTGGAACTTGACCTTCTTCTTACCTGCTACCATACAATAGCTATAAATGATAGCTAATTCGCTATTTGTTTTCAAGGGTGATTTTGGGGTATTCCACTTTCAAAAGCTTTTATGGACCTTATTGTACATTTCTTTCCGGACTTAGTATTTTTCTTAAAGATTTGAATGTTTTCAGTGTAATGTGTCACTGCAGGTAAGGTTAATAGTCTTATCCCAAAAAAGATTTGTTTTTCTTAATTCTTTTTGCCATCCAGTATATGTCATCTAGACATGGTGGTGCAACTTATGGGGTTCCTGCAAGTGTTCTGTATCAGTTTGGTGAAGGCTTCAAAGACCTGGCGAAGGTATTTCAATTAATCAAAATGTGTGTGCTTTATGTGAATTTTTGTTGCCTAAGATATTAATAAGGTAAGAGCATGAATTATGAGGTTGAATGTCTCTCTCATACAGACATAGACACGCACACAATATCTAAAATCACTCACAAACATAATCTGAATATTAGCGTCACTGAGTTGGTTGAGCATAGAATTCAAAATTTTTTTTTTTCTAGGAACTGAGTATGTTGCATATTCAATGACCCAAAAAATAATAATAATAAAGAAGAAAAAGTATGGCCATTTTAAATACTATCCGGCAAATTGACCTTCTCTCCTTGTTAAAACACTTATAGGCTTGAGCACAGGTTCTTTCCAGATTATCCATTTTAAGGTCTCGTGTAGTTTCAATGGGCCCTTTGATTGTCTATTTTCCTTTGATCTTTCTGCAATTCATAGATGCACTCGATTCATTTTGTAATCCAAATTGTCTAATTACTGAAATGGTATTGTCAAGGAAATCTTATGGGATGGGCGGTTTAATGTTTTTGACTTGCTATATGAATCTAGGATGTGTATCTGTCCAAACAGGGCAGTTAATTGATATTCAAGCATGCAATTGTATTCTTGTTTTGTGCAAATACAATACTGATAAAATTGTTTTTCAGTTCCTCCAATTTATACTTAACCATGTTAATTTCTGTTTTCTTGGAGGATTTTGCATAAGAAGCTTATGGGAAAGGTAGGCCTCAGTTGCTCTGAGGTTGAGATAATAATTGGTGCAGTTTAATGTATTATTTCTTGAATTATCCGCTTTGTCTGATTCACCTCTGATACGAAGGATTGATATCTTATACTTTTGAGCATTCCATGTTTTTTTTCCCCCTTTAATTAAATTGGGAGCATTACGGTAGTTGTAGTTCTCAACTTTTTACTTTTTTATATTTCTTTGCTGTCCTGGGCGGCTATGCAGTATCAGATACAGCCTTGCGTTTGGTCCTTTTTTCTTGTCTTATTCTTCTCTACTGCTTACCTTTCCGTCCATTATGGGATCTTGTGACTTGTATGGTTCTTCATTTTGTAGATTGAGGTTAGCAACTCTCCCCTTTGATAGTACGGCATTTTTTTGTGAGAGTGGTGCCTCAAGGACTGTGTATAGTTTAAATGCCATTGTAGGAATGATAGAAATGTCTTTTCATTGCAGGTGATGAGGTACTTTAAATGATAACCAAATGGCAAGTTGAGATAAAGAAAGGAGTTATACATTGTAGTGGCATAACATTTTCTTTCTTTCCTGGCCTTGAACAGGAAAGATTTGTCCGAACTGTTAGTGGGCATTAGTTTATGATTCCTGTCATGCTACTATAGCTGTTCATATTAAAGGACCATGCATTTGTACTAAAGTCTATGTTGGTTAACCATTATAATATTATCCGTCAACTGGGTTTGGATTTGTTTGGAACCACTTTACCATATCTGATTCTTTAATCTCGTCTCTGATATGGTCTGTTGTTTTGCTTGCTAAATGGCTCCAATCAAGGGTATGGTTCCATAACATGTTGCTTGATATGCAATTATTTTGTCCCAGTAAGTTTTTCATGGCTAGATGCTACAAGGATACTGCAGTCTCAGTCTCGCCGCCACCTTCAAAATCCAGTTGTTGCTTTATGCAGATGTATAATGTCTTGCCTGCTATAACCATTTAAGATTTAGGACTAGGTAGCCGTCTTAGAAAGGTCAAGTTTTGCCTTTGATCCCATTTCTAAACTGTTTATGTAGAGGATAACCTCCTATTTTGAGGCCATCTACTTATAAATGGATTTGAACTTCTTATGGCCTCTTCTCTATGTAGGAATGTCTCAGAGTTTGCACAGATTACGTCTCATCTTGTATTTTTACATTTTCTAGAAATAATTTTCTTCTCGTAACTTCTGTGTAGAGGAAGTAAAAATACAATATAAAATGACGGTTCATATGGAAATTTTAGAGTGTCTCTTGATTATTTTTTAAAATGTATTTTTACTGTTTTTAAATCGCACTCGTGTGTGTGTTGTTTTTTAGACCGCGCATACGACTTGGGTTGTGTACTCTTCCGAGTATGCAGTTGTAGTTTGGCAGATAGGCTATTCAACGCTTGCAATAGTAGGGTGGATGTCAAACTATGCAACGGATGTAATTTTACGAGATTATTTCGAGCGGCGTCGGACGTGAGTTTGGAACCACCGGTGTATGTTTAGTTTCTTTCATCTCACATCATTTGCGATACCCAATGGAACTAGTTGTCTTAGTCAATAGCATTAAATTAGTTTTGTTTAGTTTTTGTGTTGTCTCTACGTAGTAAAGTATTCCTATTTATTAGAACTAGTGTCCTTTTCAGAGGCTTTTTTTCTTTGGAGGTTTTTTTCGTGGGTTTGGTTCAATCCAACATCACAAAAATCATTTAGCCGTTTAGTTATGTAAATATTGTATTTGCATTTTAATATACATTAATCGTTTTTGAAAAAAAAAAAAAGTATAAGAAAAGTTGCATGCCCCGGAAATAGGAAATAGTAGAATACTCGACGTCTTTTTCTATTGTTTTTCCATGCAGGTTCCTAGCATTCTGAATCTTTCTGGGGCGTTAATTCTGTCAACAGCATGGGGAAGAACGCATCATCGCGGCGAAATGGAAAATCATGGCCTTGTGCTGCCGCCATTGAATGGGGAAAGCTATTGCTGGTGGGGCCAAGAAGAACTGACGGTTACAAGAGCACGATCATCTAATCTGTTCATGTGTCAGGTTTCAGCTGACTGGTTGTCGGCAGCCCCCTAATGCTTAATCGGCGGCTATTCGATTTTTTTTTGCCGATTTCTTTTAGCGGAATAATATCAAACAACAAAATATTACGAGAATTTTTTTTCTTGCCTTTGAAAAAAAAAAAAAAATTCCCACTTCCTATTCAGATAGGAATTGAAAGTGGAGTGAAAGATATTATTCATTAATTAAAAGTGAAAAAAATATATAAATTGTATAGTTAATTTTTTATTGAGAGTAATAATATATAGAGTGATATTTTAATAGTGATGAACGTAAAAAGATAAAATTTAATTATCACACTTATTAAAACGTACAAAATAATAAGAGATAATTGTATCTTTTTATATTTATTACATCAGTTATTATTATTTTTTAATATGAAAAATTATTATAAATATTATTATCTTTTTTTATCAAAATCAGTATCTCAGTTTTCTTGAATAAATCAAAACATTGAAAAATAACAGAAATAGGCACTTTGAATTCACAAAAAATTGAGAAATAGTCAAAAAAGCAAACAATGTGTCTACCTTTGCACTTTAAAAACAATAAAGTCTTTAATTTTGAACAAGATTAAAATACATATAGATATATTCTCTTCAATTTCCATTCTTCTATTATTCATTGCGTGGACGGAAAAGTCCAATATTCTAAATTCTCAACATTCTCAAACCGCCCCTCCAAAAATTTATCCACCACCGACCTGCCTTTGCACCTCCTCTCCTCCCTCATCCCATTTTTCTACTTCAACCCACTAACACATTAATTAAACTCCATTTGTCACCCATTTTCCTCTTAAAAAATGCCTACTCAGCCACTTGTCAAAATGCCACAATCCTCCATCATGACCACTAAGACAAGCCCCACAAAATCATGTCAAAACCAAATTTTACACTAGTACTCTAGTTACCAAATAAATCATAACATTTTCCATTAACGACACGATGGCGGGTTTTTAGTATATTTTAATTAGCCTAAATTATATCTTCCATTGCCGTCATTAGTGACAATGTTGACCAACCGAAACTTTAGGGGTTGTTTGAATTCCAATGTGTTTGAAAAAAAGTTATATAAACATGTGTGAAAATTTTGATGTGTATTTTTTTTATATATAAACATGTGTGAAAATTTTGATGTGTATTTTTTTTATAGAAAAAATATTTTAAAATTTTAAAATTTATGTAAAAAAATTTAAATAAAAAAAATTTAAATTTAAATTTTAAAATAAAAATATATTTAAATAATTTATTTTTATTTAAAAATTTATTTATTTACAAATAAAAACTTGTTATCCAAACAGACATTAACATCCAGCGGTTTAATAATGTGGGAAGTTTACGTGGGAAAAGCGGAATCCATCCCTATCCAAGTCGGCATTTGCCAAAAACCTTCCCCACGGCAAGGCTGACAGGTCATAGGTGCCCCCGCCGCCGACGTAAGATTAGAAAAACAGCAGCCGCATCATAGTTACGATACATTGTCAGGCGGTTGTGAATGCAAATGTACAGGTTTGGAGGTGATCTAGTTCATTTTAAGCCATTACACATGCATTTTGATTTGTCCAAACATCAATTTGTTAGTCATTAGATTAGATAAAAAGATATTTCATACACATGTTGCATCTTTATTTTTTAATATAATAACTTAATAACATAAATTTTTATATTTTTATAATATATTTATTAATTACATTTCAGAAATATGAGTCGTTTTTCTAAAAAAATCAAAGTTAAGTTAAATTAGAACACTCAAAAGTACACCAAAGGGCACTGAGAACTAAGGATAACTAACCTCACAAGAGCACTAACCTTTGGTGTACCCAGAAATATGAGTCAATCGTATAAATTTTATTTTTGTATAATTTGTAATATATGGCCATGCATTTCTAGGATTTATATATAGAAGGGGTGTTGAGCCAACCGAATATATAGATAGTGGTCACGATTGTATTAAATCCTTGAAAAACTAGCTAGCTTTAAAGTACTGTTGTAATTTTTATAGCTGGATTTCTTTCTAGGCTTGTTTAATATTACATTCTTATTCAATTGGGACGAGATAAAAGTAAAAGACCCTCCATTGTTTCAACAAAATTTTAGAGAAACTATAAAGGTAAGTTAATGTATAGAGATTCCCCCAAGTGTGGAGTCATAAAAGACCAGTCCATTAAAATTTAATGCACTTAATTTTATCTATTTCTGTGACTTTAATCCATCTTTTATTTTTATAAAATACTATTTATGTGACTTTCTATAAGATGTTATTTTCGCTTTTTGTGACTCAAACTCATGCCTTATGATCATATGGAATTAATTTTTTGCCCTGACGACAAGACTCCTTTCATTTAGTGAAACTATATTAAAAAAATAAAAACCAAGTATTAATCAAACATCGCCTAATTGGTTAGAGTGAAGATATAGAACATTAACAATAGTTTGAGCAAGTAAAGTTTAATTACCTCTCACCCAATTGTCTAAAATTCGAAATAGTATGAGATTTCTCTAAAATTTGAATTTAACTAACTTCAAATTACCATGAATTATGTAATAATGTAGGAGTAAGAAATACATACATAGAGTAAGAGAATCAAGTGATCTACCCATATATTTCACCATAATGGATCTTCTATTATATTTTTCTTTTGTATCAGTTCATATTATACATTCTAATAAGTTGACAGTAATTTGTGTTAATATTTATAACATAATATTTATTTTCATCATAATAAATTGTACTATTAAGGGTTTATTTTTTTAGTTATTAAGTTACAATTATTTTAAATTTTTGGCATAAAAATACCTAAAAAATACTATAAAATGTTATTAAAATATTAAGTTAGTATAAAAAATTAATATTAAAATTAGTTAACATAAACATAGATACTAATAAAATATATTAACGCCAATTATAAAATTTATAATAATTTATTAAAGTATATTACGTTATACAATGCACCAAAATATAACAGGACATCTAATGTGATACTTCCCTCTCAAAGTATAATGTAGGATGGTAATATTCAGTACGAATGTTCACGATTAGTTTAAATTCCAAAACACAGTTTCATCCCCTTCACCCTTTTTCTGATTAGCAAGAGAAAAAATAATTACTAAGAAAAACAAACACTAACTTAATGAATTAATTTTAAGATATAAGGTTGTCTTATTAGAACTGGTCGCTCAAAAGGATTTTCCGTCTTTCTATCAAATATTTTGTTTTTTCCCAAATATTCGGTTTTAAATACTCATAGATTCGTTGTTTGTTTACTAGCATGATATAATTCAGAAAACACAAGTTTTCTTGAAGTTTCTTGTTCACATCTCTCATCAAATGGTGCTAAGACCTTGTTTGGTTGGTAAGAAATCTTGACTTGAAAAGTAATATGTTTCTTCTCTTTTTTTTTTAAATTTCAGTATTTAGTTGATCTAGGAAAGTAATCTCATCAAAGGGCGCCGATTACTCTCCTGTGTTTGTTTCAGTTTTAAATTTTTTGAAAAAGTAATCAAATTTCTAAAAATAGAAAAAATAAGTATAACATTCCAAAATTATGATTTCTTACTAAAAATTATTATTCTAATTACTTTTCTTAGGATTTTAGTTCAATAAACATATTTTTTACTTTCAATTTTATTTCATCTATTTTTTTCTCTTTTAACTCTCATATATCTTCTATTTTTTAAGTAATAGTTATGTGATTTTTTATTTTAATTATTATTAGTTTTACTTTTTTTTAAAAGTTTACTTCAAAACTTTTTTCTATTCAATTCATAATTTATTAAAATTAAAAACTATGTAAATTTCTTTTTTTTCTCATTAAATTTTTTGACTGTGGTTTGGTTCATTTTAAATCAGGGTTTTTTTCTTGAGTTTCAATTGTGCTACTAAATTATTAATATCATCGTTATTATACTTTTTTATAAAAATATAAGTTTATCTATACATTTGTTGTTAGAATCACCTTTTTCACATTTTTCTTCGTATTTATATTTCTTTAATTTTTTTTATATTTTAAAATTTTTATTATGCTAATTCTTTATATTTTCTTCATATTTTTATACATTCTTTTTAATTTACATTATTTATTAGTATAGATACGCATTGTGATAGTACTAATACATAAACTCTTTATAAACTATAAAAACATGTTTGTACCTAAAAATATTATTACAAATGTAATATATTTTTTTGGTTTAATTAAATATTATTCTATATTACAATTGACAAAATTAATAAATATCAAATTATATTTTGATTAAAAGACTAAAAAAAGTTATCTCTATCATTAATATAAAATAAATAGAATAATATGATAGGTATATATGACAAATAAATTATATTTAAAATTATTATTATATTAACTTTTCAGTAAATATTCTTATTCTATTCAAATATAGATAAATATTCAAAATTTTGAGAATTAAATTTCTAAAATTCAAATTCTTTAAAAAGGTATTCATATTTCTCATAATGAAATTCTAGGATTGGACGAATTCGGCCGGAAGGCTTTTGCTCCAAATTGATTACTGTAGCTACGGGCGATATATAGTGCGATGAGGGTGCGATTTTCACTGTCGCTACAGTGTTTACTGTAGTTACAATGAAGTATTTTTTTTTCCTTTTTAAATAGTGGCCGGCTTTAGTCGGTTTTTGAATTCCTTGTATGGAAAGCCGAACTGTGCAATTTCAGGGACGGCTGTTGCTGTCATTGGACGACAGCGATTGGTTAGTTCGTGATGATATTAACACGACTTCCTTACGAAAAGATAGTGGTCTTTGGTAGGAGAGGCAGCGCTAAATCGTATTGACGAGGTTTCCCTACTAAGAGTTATGGACACTTAGCTTGGGAGGAGAGTCCAGTACGATACAACGTAGCGTAAGGCTACGAGCAAATAGGAAGGATTGATCAACGCAGAACCGCGCTACACTGCTTTTTGAGGTCCATTTCTTCTGATCCTGCTGAGGGAAGTTGTATACGCAGAGACCGACAAGTTAGGGTGTTTTTTTATCTCTTAACTAGGTAGTGGCTAAGAGGTACTGGTCCCACTGTGTCTTTGGTAGGGTTATGTTGATCCTGTTTAATTCGGGAAAAATAACCTTAACCAACCCCTACTAAATTTAGATTAGTTATGTTAGAGCCTGTCCATTAAAAGCTTTGCCTTTTTAGGTCGCTACTGTATTAATTTAGAAATTCTCACGTTAATATAATCAGTTTCTTTTAGACAAACAAAAAAAGAAATTCTAAAAAATTATTTTCTCATTTAATTTTATTTTTCTGCCAACCAAACGAACCCTTAAAACACTAAAATAAAATAAAAGATAGAAAGTGAGGGAAGCGATGGACTATGTCGGCCAATTTTGTACTTATCTTTAAGGAAGATCAAATCAAAGTGGCGTGGCGGCCGTGCCCAGACGACAGAGTAGCAGCCAACTAAGAAGGAAAGACTTCCCCCCTGAGCTAATGCGTGCTGCCTGTGCACTCCTTTCCCCTCCCCTTCTCCTCTGTCCTCCCTCAAGCGTGCATAATTCCTCAATACTCCAGTAAACCCACACCAGCCCCTCTTGATTCCTCCCTCTCTCTCTCCCCCTCCTCCTCCTATATATAATCATTACTGCAAACCTCATATTCTTTTCCATATATTTGTTTGTTTGTTTGTTTGTTGGTTGGTTGGTTGGTTTTTTTGTTTGTGCTCATCATCTCCACCTCCATATAAATATGACGCCTCCTCCCTAGGCAAGCCCCTTTTTCTTTTCTTGGGCATTACTCAGTTGATATTACAGACTCTCCTCCTCAATTCCCTAAACTACTTTAGAAGTTTTCATTTTCTTTTATCAGGGTTTTCTTTTTAGGGTTAGTTAACGGATTAGAGAGGAGGGTTGTGCTTTGTTTATTGGATGAGATGGAAGGAGGGATTTGTTCAACTGCAAGCGCAGAGAAAAGGAAACAAAGGGGAAATCATCAACAGGAGAAACCCTATAGAGGAATAAGGATGAGGAAGTGGGGTAAGTGGGTAGCTGAGATAAGAGAGCCCAATAAAAGGTCAAGAATATGGCTCGGTTCTTATTCTTCACCGGAGGCGGCCGCCCGGGCTTATGACACCGCCGTGTTTTATCTGAGAGGCCCTTCAGCTCGGCTTAACTTTCCTGATTGTATAGTGGAAGATGATGAGCTGCATGACTTGTCTGCTGCTTCGATAAGGAAGAAAGCTACTGAAGTTGGAGCTAGAGTTGATGCTCTTCAAAGTTCACTTGTCGCTGCTTCTTCTTCTAATTCCACCGATCAGTCCTCCAACAAGTCTGCTGCTCGTGTTGAGAAGCCTGACTTGAATGAATATCCAAGCCCCGAATCTTCTGATGAAAATTGAAGAATATTTGAGGAAAAGATTTTACGGGAAGAAGATTTTATTCTTTCTTCTTACAATTAATCTCGGCAGAAGAAGGATCATGAACTAGAAAAAGCTAAGGCTTTGAAGAGGGAGTTCTACGCAAGTGTCCAAATTAAAGATGATAAACCAAAGTTCTGTCCTTGTAAAAGGTGGGTTGTGTCGTGTGTACTGTCCAATTTGGCGGCAGCTACAGAAAATTTCATGTTTGGATAGATGTTTTCCATATATAATCCGAAGCAAGGGATTATATGATGATCATATATTCAGTTTCTTAGTAGTTAATTTATTTCAAGAGGATTAACACCAGAAATTAGTTTAATTTACCAATTTAATTCCTGATTTCCTTTTCAAGTGTGATTTTTTCCCCTTCACTCTAAATACGTTGAATTTCAGCTTCACCCCCTCCCCTCCTCTTCCCTCGTGGGCTGTGGATTGTCTCCCTTCCTTGTACTGTTTCATTGGATAATTGTATGAGTTTGGCTGATATGGAGGGTTGGAGAGGAGGAGAGCATGGCATGAGATGATGAATAAAAGAAACAATAAGCCCACGAGCTCATGGCCTACATTGATCAGTTGCAATAAAAGCTTTTTTTTTTTTTTTGGAAAAAAAGGGGATGAGAAGAAGATAAGTTCAGTTTCCCAACTGGAACTTGTGATGTCCTGTGGACACCACATAAACACACACTTAAGAAGGTGATCGAAGGTCGATGGAGCAATCAAATGGTGATTTCAATCACTATCATAAAATGGTGGAAACCAAGGCTTGTTTGATAGTGGGATGTTGAATGATGGGGAGGTGGGCGGTGGAGTATTTTTTCAGTTTTTTTTCCTTTTCTTCCCCCTTCTTTTGAGGTAAATATATGCTAAATTTGTTTTAAAACAGTGGCCACTGTATGGACCGACCACAAAAAATATGTGCAATTGTTTTAACTCAAATAATAGAATCTCTGTATTCATGACAAGCCAAGTGGACCAAGAAAAGTGTTTGTTTAGTTGTTGTTTGTTTTTTTGGCGGTGCCTAATCCTAACCATGTTGGCTTGCGCCCACCGATCCATTTGTTTCCTTTTACTTGGATTTTTTTGTTCCACATATGCATATGTTGTATGATCCTCTTTGTGGGATGTTCGGCAGCTGTGAAGTACATCTACTGCATATTGTTCATGGGATTATCGTACAACAAAAAACAGCAAATATTGCCGTATTTCTTCAACTGGGTCATTTGATTTATCCGCCGGCCGTTGGAGGCTACGATTAAGATTTTGATTAGGTGATTGGTTTCTCTCTGGGGAGGTGAGGGAAGTGTGTATTTTTCTAATGGAAATGTTGGGACAAACGAAAGCAAAGAGCCATGTGTCGGTGCAAACAACATTAATTTAGCAGAATATGATATTAAAGTTTCCGAATATTTTGTTCTACTGCCATTATTACCATGGATACGCATGCAAGTTCATTAAATAAGATGAATTTGACGGGTTCAAACATGGCTTTGCTCTGATTCTTTCTTTGGTCTCATCCCCTGGTTTCGCCCTTCTTCTGGGGTCCTATACGAATAAAAATTGATTTACAATCAATTCCAACGTATTTTTTATCATGCAGTCGGTGATTGTTGAGGTATTTTGTACGCGGTTGGAACAACCACGATATTAAATCAAAGATTTGGTTATGATTGTGTGTGACCGTAAGGTTACCGTCATAGTTTGTAGGATCAGATCTCAATTGATTTGGAGTAGTAAGATTGGATCGATAGGATTAAATTGATATTTTATTATATATATTAATTTTTTTACAAAAATAAGTTATGTACATATGCTATATTATGATTAATATCATAAAATGATACGACAAAACATGACGGAAGGCAAGATACATGATTCCCACCCATCTAGTTTCATAAAAACTAGAAAAACACCATGAGCGGAAGCAAGGTAATCCAATTCAATTTTAACAAAAACTCTTACCGTAAAAATATTATTAAAAGTCTCTCTCTAAAAATCTATTATATTAAAATATTTATATAAAATCCCGTACTAATTTAAACTAACCACAATTTGATATTCAAATTCTATATGAAAACTATTTTAGTAAAGCAATTTTCATCTAATTATGCTAATAATTACTAAATCTAAAACAAACTTAATGGCCAAAATATATCATATTTATTACAATTTTAAAACCCTAATGGTTTATTTTATTAAACATCTATTAAAATCCAAAACTATTACGACTATTACAATATGTCCAACATCATAAAAGATATCATATATAATCATCCGGTACTTTGTCAATACCTAATTAATAGTAAATATTTAATATTTTATCTAATACTTAATAACACTCTACACCAAATAATAATCCTACCAAATAAAGTATATGATGCATTTTTATGATTTAAATTACCGTAACATAAATAATTTCACACTTTAATAGGTAAAGTAAATAAAATAGTCAAAATCTCAATTGATAATACTAAATTTCATAAGAAAATAAAGTCCAATACAAATTTAAACAACATGAATATAAAACCAAATCATATATCATGTTTCATTATATCTAAAACTAAAGTTATGCATTTTTTTTTCAAAATCTCCTCATTTATAAGCATTAAACACTAATAGTGTAAAAATTAATTTAGTAACGGAATTAATCATATTTTCAATTTTCTCCTTTTTAATGTTTTGGAAAGAAATCAAACATTTCATTGCCGATAACCATTAATACCTTCACTTATAAACTCTTATGAGTTAAAAGATTCTAAAAATCATAGTTTGGGTTAGGTTTGGATCTCTTTTCGGAACATGTAATGATTTCCTTTTTGTATGAAAAAAGGAAAGGGAAAAAAATAGAAACCTTTAAATATTGAAAAGTGAGCAGTCAATAGTAATTTGTTAAAAAATAAATTTACTATAAAATATTTTTAAAAAAAACTTGAAATGACCAAAATAATACATGAGTCATTTTTCTAAATAATTTATAATTGACCCAATATTTAAAAATAACCCAATTTCCCTAACAACAACAATTTTAGTTGGATCGTATGGGATCGGTGAGATGGTATAATCCCACACGATCCCACCAATCCCATGGCCGATTCCCTTCATGTAATTTGGGATTGATTTTGATAATCCAAATCGTAGAATCGTACCAAAATCGCAATCCTGACAACTATGGTCACAGTCATGGTTTCATCCATTTTTGACACAAGGTAAAAATTATTGTCATATAATTGTGAAGTCGGCAAAACAACCTTTTATATGCCTCTTATATTTATATAAGGTATTAATATTTTGATCTTTTTCGAGCTTTATACATGCAGAAGTTTCTATGTACAAATACGCATGCCGAAGCTTCTATTCACGAATTTTAATTAGTTTTCTGGACTCGTACTCCCTGCCATCCATGTTACAAATCTTATATGACTCTTTGATAATTATATGAAAGGAATAACTTTTTTTTTTCCAGCTTTTAGCAAATTCATAAAGCCTAGGTTAAAGAAAAGGTTGCAATTCTAACAAATGCTCACTTGGAAGCAAAAATTAGAAAAGAAGCATCACGAGGATTGGAAGGAATCTGATTCTGGTTTGCTTCCTGAATCTTGAACGATACTAGCCTCTAACTTAAGCAACATCAATCCTTGATTTGGTAGTTGTATCGCATGTGGTAAGTTACTAGATTATGGTTAAAACGGTGTTTGTTATTCTTCTGTTCAGCTGTCCCTTTCGGGATTGAAATGTGAATATTGAGTGCAATTGTTCTATCAAATAAAATTGTACGGCATGAATTATTTTATGATAAAAGTGTAAATTTAGTGACTTAATTATGTTTTGGTAAAATTTAGGTTTTTTTTTTTTCCAAAACAAACTAATTGTAATAACGTGGGAATCCCCAATTAACACAATATATGGAGGGTCCATAAAAGGACGAGTTTTAAATAGACGTGGCCTAATACAAAGAACCTAACCCAGTAGGAATTGGTTAAAGCTAAAACCCGCTAAATCAGGACTGGTAAACCCCAAACATAGTGGGATCAGTATGCCCTAACTAACCTACTTACGAGTACCAAAATTCTTAACTTGTTGACCTCTACTGACACAGCACCTCTGATGAACATCCCGGTATACTGGAACAGTCAGATTTATCCTACACGACACTAGTTGGTCCGAACGCTGATCCCTAAACTAACGACGCTGAAAAGAATAAACAGACCGCAAAACTCCGTGTAGAACGGCCCTACGTTGGTCGATCCCTTCTATCCTTGCGCGGTCATTCGCTACGCATCATCGTACTTGACCCTCTACCCAACTAGGACTTCAAATCCCTGCAATAGGGAACACAACCCCCCCCCCCCCCCACCCCCCACTAGGGACTCCAAATCCCTCAGTAAAGATCTAACAAGCAACTATCCCGCCAGTCCTACTAGGGACACAAAATCCAACTATTGCCAGCCACTAAAAAAAAAAAAAAACCTGTACTGTTCATGAACGTTGGACTGTTTAGGAAAATTTGAAATTTTCACTGTTGCATAAACAGTAAGTACTGTTCATGCACAGTAAAAATTCCGCACCGTTTTCGAATTAAAAAAAAAACGTTTTGAAATGTTATTTGAATTGATAATATGAAATGTGTTTCGAACTGAAATATTATATAAATTGCAAATCTAAAAACGTGTTTTGAATTCAAATGTTATATGAATTGCAAAGTTAAAAATATATTTTTAATTAAAATAATATATGGTGATAATTAAAACATTAAATTGTGAAAAAAAGAGAGTAAATGATAGGTGTATTTTAGAATTTCATTTTTTTGATGTATAAAACACGTCTTTGAAAAATGCCATACATAACTAAAATGATTTTCTATACACAGCCTTCAAAATTGTAAATCCATCCCTCCAGAATAAGACATTACCATATTGAAATATGTATAACATGAACATGTGATACCTTATCTTCTTGTACCAGATTTTATGATAAAAATTCAAGTGATTGACATTTCATTGGCTAATATAAACACCACTTTAATCATTACTAACATTATTTTTTTAACACTTGTATTCATACTATCATTATGAATTAAAAGAGGCATTGATAAGATTCCAGTTGGTCCCATTGCAAGACTAAAAGTCATATAATATAAATGATAACTCAGATTGGAATAAATGAGAATAAATAAGAGCTCAGAAATGGCTGGGCTATACATTAATTGGCAGGCAGACATTCAGCCATTGAAAGGCAAAGCACATAAACGGGCCTTCCTTCTTCCTCCATGAAATGTACAGCATTTTGTTTAGGAGAATTAATGGGTGCACCCTTCTTGTACCCTCCACTCTGCTTTTTCCAGCACATTCAATCCCTCAAAGGGCTTTGGGGTCCATGATAGCTTTGCTTCCATCCTCAATATTAGTCATATTCAGTCATGTAATTCATATCCTCTTCAGTCACTTTCCAATATTTATATACGATTCGTTAAAAATTATAATAATAATAAATAATTATGTATTTTTATACTTATCAGCTACCACATTAGTTATTATGGCATTGCATTCTATTATTTCCCTTTGAAAAAAAAAAGAAATCTAATTTTAAAAATTTTCTTTCTATTCTAAAAGAAATGAGTATATTTTTAAGTTGAAATTTTTATATTACTCCTATTAACAATGATAATGTATAATTCAAATCTTTTATTTGGTGTCACTGACGTCTAAAAAAAATAAATTTGTCAGTTGTCTTTTTTTAAAAAATTGAAAATATTATGTCTTTTTATACTTACGGATTGTTACGTCACTCATTTAGGTATTTCATTATATAATTTTACTAAAAGTACTATTATTCTATTTATTACTCATTTTATCCACAAAAAAAAGGCTTCAATTTTGATTTTGTGTAATTATTTTTTTAAATTAATTATATGATATAAAATATTTAATGCACTATTAATGTATACTTTTATATTTTTATCTTTAATTTTGAATTTAAATTATATATTATCATTCTTCATAAATATAATACAATAATTTCACACACACAAAAAATCCTTTTATTTGGAAAAAAAAATTTAAAACTAAACCTTTTTTCTTCCGTGGTGGAGAGAATATAATATATCGCAACCAAACTCAAACATCATCACTCAACTTATCCCGCAATTAATTCATGGTACTACATGATAAGCGGTCGAGATCGATATAAATAAAATAAAATTTACCTTGAAATGTGATATTCCTACAATAAACACTAAAAACTACATCAAAACCATTTTTTATTTTCTCTCTCCATTCTAAAAAATAATTCAATTTTAAAAATTTTATTTACCAAAAAAAAAAAATCTACTTTTAGTGTGTATAGGGTAGCATTAAAAAACAATATAGGCAGGAGCTAGAAAATAAAGTTTGCGTTTAGTGATTCTTTTGTAACTTGCAATTTGAGATGATCAAAAGACATGGATAGGAGTTAAAAACCAGAGTCTAAGTTTCGTGGTTCTTTTGCAACTTAACGAGTGAGTGTTCAAGTAGAAACTGATAGGTTAAGATGTTAAATACTTTACATTGTTATTGATGTAATGGTTATTGTGCGTTAGTCACAAATATCAATTTTTTGTGTAAGTTTTTTCTTCTGTTATTTGTTATGTGTTATCGCACTTTCCTTCGTCGTTGAAATAAAATACCATAAAGAGCAATTAGTCTCTTTTGAGATTAATTTATGTATAATTTGCAAATGTAATAAAAATTCTAATATTTTGAGAAAAAAAAATTTGAAGGAAACAAAAAGTACGGCGGGCACGCAGTCATGGCCCCTATAAATAGGAAGAAAACCACCTCAAAAGTCAAAACTAGAATGGTACGCTAATATCTAGATAGATTTTAATTAAAACTCTTTGATGACATAAGTGGCTCCGCCATTGACCCCCCAATCCAGCCTTTCACGCATAACCAACCAACCAACCTTCCTCATCATCTACGCCATATGCAGAGAAACAGATAGAGTTTATCTATCATTTAATTTGTCTGGTATGATATAGCTAGGTCCCAATAGAATTCTTTAGCACAAAATTATAAATATATGTATAATTGGTCATTTAATCGTATTTATATGGATTCTTTTATACTCTATATTTAGCTTGATAAATAAGAAAATTGACTAAATTTATTTATTTTTTATTTACCGTGGTGTCTTTTTCTCTCATTTAATAAAAGTCTGAAATCTTGGGTCACTAAGTGGTGAAATGTTAGCCAATCCAAATTTATTTTTAATGATATTCAAGAAAGGGAAATTTTAGAAAATTTATAAAATTACAAGAACTCTTCATCTTTTTGGACAAAATGATCGAAAAATACTTGAAAACAACTTTGTATAAGAATTCAAAAAGAAATGTAATTGATGAAATTAATGAAGCTAATTAAGGTGAAGAAATTCAATAGATCAATGAAAAATATTTTAATTTGTGAAGGAAAATTTATATACTCTTTTCCTCTCTAAAAAAAGATTTGCAACGATGATATTTTATCACCGAGTTCTACCATTTTCTCTACTTATATTAAAAAATATAAATGAGTTAATTTCAAAGCGTTATGATACAGTTTAATTCGTATCTGAATTCTATCATTTTCTCTATCTATATCAAAAAATATAAATGAGTTAGTTTCAAAATATTATGATACAACTTAGTTCATACATGAATGTGGTCATTAAAACATTAAAAGAAACTTTTTCTAAGACGATGTGATCAAGACAAGAGAACCCCCACTTCTCAACCGACTACGCTAGGTGAGCTAGGTGGTCCAAATATAGAATTGATATTGTATAAAAGGCAGGCCTACCGACTTAGTAGATATGCCGTTACATAAATTTGTCACATAACGTGTAGGGCTGTAAACGAGCCAAATATAAATGAACAGATATTGTTTGGAATTTGTTCATTTATTTTTAAAATTATTCGAGATCAACTCGTGTTTGTTTAAATTTTCATATTTGTATTCGAACTTATTATGTTCATTTATTTTTAAAGCTGTTCGAGATCAGCTCGTGTTCGTTTAAATTTTTATATTTGTGTTCAAACTCGTTTATGTTCGTTTATTAATGTTCGTGAACATGTTCATTAATACATTAAATGAACAAATAAATAAACATATTCATGAACAAATAAACAAAACAATCACGTTGCCAATATTCCAACTCGGGTCTCCTGAGTGACAAGTGAGGATACTCACCACCATACTACAACGAAAATGTTTGCAACTAATGAATGAACAATATTATTATATATATTATATTATATTATATTATAATATAAACGAACAATAAATGAATTTTAAACGAACTTGTTCATGAACACTAAACGAGTTTGTTTGTGAATATAAACGAACCAAATACATGTCTATTCGTGTTTGTGTTCGTTTATTAAACGAACACTAAAATTTGTTTATTTATTATTCGTTTACTTTAACAAACAAATATAAATGAACGTAATCGAATTTGTTCACCGAACATACTAATTTGTTTACATCCCTACACAAACGAGTCCACCACTTGCCATTTATACATTTTCATTAATGTCTTTCTTTTTTTTTTGTTTTTTTGTTTTTTTTGGTGTGTTTTAGTAGCTTGGTGCTCTTCCCCGAAAAGAATTTCCGTTCTAAGTTGGAAAAAAAGAATGAAAAAATTGTAAGGGGGCCATGAATGGTGTGCTAAGAAGGTGGTGGACGCAGAGGGCTTGGGCACATTTAGCAAATGCACCCATGGCTTGGACGCATTCAGCAAATGCGCCTATGGCTTAGATACATTCAGCAAATGCGCCTACCACCTTCTTGGCACCCCATCCATGGTCCCCCTACAATTTTTCCACGTTTTTGTTTTCCTCCCTAACTTGGCAGCGACGCTCCTCCTTGTATATGTTTTTTGGTTAAAAAAAAAGTTACTTTTTGTTGGATATAATTTTTTTAAAATTATAATATGTAGTAATAATGTTAGAATTTCATATAAAAATATATTTTTGTTAAACAAAAAATATTTTAAAAATTAAACATGTTTTTTAGAAAGAAAGGAATGCTATGCATTCAGTGTATCTACATTATTAGTGTAGTCATTGAATTGTAAAAAGAATAAGTAAATTTTTTTAAGACCTTGTGAATGTCGATAAACTTTTTCAAAACTGTGCAGTAATATGAATTACGCTTTCAAACACTTTTTTGTATTTTTCAAAATGATAGTTGTGACATGGTTAATATATTAAAAAGTATAAAAATACATTTTGAAAGTGCAAGTCATATAAGATTTAAGAATTTTGGCCTAAACATATCAAATTGTGCCATATTATCTGGTGTAACCGTGGTTAAAATATATTTTTCTCATGACTCAAAAATTCAATTAAAAATTTCCCATAACGCAAAAAAAAAAAAAAAAAATCAGTGTAATAAGCGCAAAGATATCAACATTATTATTACCACGAGCAAAAGAAGAGGAAACACCCAAAATCGTCATCCACATTTTAGCAAATAATCTTTTTCATCTTTCACTTTTAAAACGGGAACAAATAGTCTTTCAAATTTCATAAATCGAAACTTTTGGCACTATTTGTAAAATAAACGGGAACTTTTAGTTTTTCAAATTTCATAAACGGGAACGTTTAGTCTTGAAATTTTCCTTCAAATTTTGGTTATTAAAATTCGAAGGACTATTTGTTCCCATTTTAAAAGTGAAGGATAAAAAAAATTATTCGTTAAAATGTAGAAGACGATTTTGAGTGTTTACTCGCAAAAGAAATGTTGAACGATGTCGTTCGTTTGCTAGGGGTCCCATGGAATTTTTGGAGGGCCTGCCGTGCTAAATGAATAATTAAGAATGGAAGTCCATGATTATCAAATTATTCTAATCAATGTCCATTGGATATTTTATTTGTTCTACATAGGCCTCCCTTGGCCCAGACTGAACCAGACGTACCCTTGACAGCCCAATCATTAATAAGATTGAAATCTTCTGGACTTTACTCACCGTGGCATGATTTTTATATAATTCCGTATAAAATAAAATAATTTCCATTTTTTTAATCAATCCGTTCTTATTATAATGTAATCCCTCCGTTATCAAAGAAAAGTTACTTTGAATTAAATATTATTTTTTTAATTACAAAATACAACATACTTAATCAGTCATTATATAGACAATTTTATTTTTTATCCTTACTTTTAAATATAAACTACATATAATTATTATTAGTAAAAATAATATATAAACTTAATCTAAAAATTGATTTTTTTTAGACAAATAACATATTAATACTCTATTCATTTAAAAAAATTATTTTTAAATTTGTGTAATTTTTTAAAGTTACAAATTATACACACTTAATGCACAATTAAATGTATATTTTTATATTTATATTTATATTTTTTAATTTAAGTTATGTATTGTTATTATTAGTATAGGTAATGTAAGAATTTCACATTAAAAATGATTTTTTTAAATAATAAAAAATTTTAAATCGATTTTTTTTTAAAATGTATTCGTATAATTAAAGGATTCGAACTGTTGACATATTCCGCAAATAAACTATTGTTCCAATTGCTATATTAAAACACAATGTCTCCCCTCCCCTTTATACATATATGATCGAACATCTAGTTAATCTATGAATTCACCGAATCATCATCACCACTCTGGCCCCATTAACAAAGATTGAAAGTCTGCAATGCAAATTATATGAGAAAATGATGTTCCAAGTTCGTTACAATTGTCATCTTTCCAGTTTTATAAATTTTGGTTTCCAAATTTTCAACTTCCCATGTCAAATTAATACGTCTAAAAATTTACTTTGGCATGCAAAAATTAAAAACTTGGGGTGTGTTCGGATTGCAATTCCAAAATGCATTTTTGTATTTTATAGAACATTTTGTGCTTTTTTAATATATGTTTTATTTTACAATTATCGCATCGAAAAGTATAAAATTGTGTTTTGAAACGCAAACAATCTATATGAGCTCTTAATTATCAGACACGATAATGTGATTATAATTCGTCCTCCAACAAAAATCAATTCAAATCAATAGTTTTAATTCTTTATCAAGATTACAAGAAAGTAAAAGATTTTTTTTTTTTTGAGTAATAGAACTCATTGAAAAGACAAGCTATAACAAGGGATCTAGTAATTATTATTCATCACACGAAATTACCTTTCCGGATTCAAGACTAATCACTAATGATTTCATGTTGACCTGGATCACGGACGGTTCTAGATTGTATTTAGTTCACGTACGGCATTGATAAAGTTTTCACTAATTTGGCGGGAATCATAATCAAACTACTGCACTCAAAGCCCTTCAGCTTTTGTCTGTTCTTCTTTAATTCTTTATTTTTCACAAGTTGAATAATTTTTGGACAGTGTCTTTTTTTTTTTTTTTATAAATAAAAATTTTATTACTATAATTGTTTTAAAAAATTATGTGAGAGTCAGCCGGGCGGGATGGATGGAACTTGGGAAATGGCATGCAATTCATAGTGGGAAAGAAAAAAGGGGGGAGAAAAAGACATTTGGACTTTGATAATAGTCAAGATTTTGCTCTTTTTAGATTGTGTAAAACACCCACAAAGATGTTACAAAAAAAAGGCATGAAATGAAACAACAAGAAGAATAAAAAAGCAACCCAACAGAGGAAAACAACAAGAGAATATAATAAAATCAAAGTAAGAATGAAAAGGGCTTGGATTTGCATCGGGAGGATCTTTGCTGAGTGCTATCAATTCACCAAATGAATTGTTTTAGGACTGTCATCCATTTGCACATTTGCACCCACTTTTTCCCCTACACCATGACATGACATTTTTTCCCCCCTCTTTTGCACTGTGCATTCATGTTACTCATCCATGCATCCATGAGTACACAACACAATACACATGACAAATTCCCCTTTTTCTTCTTTCTCAACAAGGAGGAGGAAAGAAAATAAAGTGAAAGGGCCTGGAAAGATTGCAAAAGGGGATGAAGATGGAGAGAAAAAGAGAGTTACCCTTACTCAAATACTCCCTCCCTGGAACCATTAAAGTCACGCACAAACCAAATTTTTATGATATGATGATGAAAAGATGCCCCGGCCGTGTAAATTCCAACTGGGAATAATTAGGATTTTCAATCAGAGCAATGATGCCTACCCGCATTAACTTTATATGTGGCATATGGTGGTACTTATTTTATGATTAGAATCGATCAATGGTTGTAATAGTGGCAAATCACATTTGTTTGTTTCCTTTTTTCCTGCTTTTGGCTATCGATTTCCAAGCTGAAAAGGTTTCTAATCGAAACGGGAGAATTTTCAGGGTATAGAAACCTAAAGTCATTGACAAAAGTGACTGAAGATGACAATATTCCTAAATCACTTTCTTTAGTCATTGGAATCTTAGTTATTATTACTCTATATCGGCCACTTAACAAATTCGGACACACTCTGACTAAAAAAAAACGGTTTACTTTGATTGAAATAATTATTGTTACTACGTATTAATAGCTTAACAAATTTTAACACTCTCCATTTGAAAAAAGAGTTATACTTTACCTTAAATACTTATAGTTACTTTGTATTAGTCACTTAATGAATTCTAACACCTTCGGTCTAAAAACAAAAGAAGTTTTTTTGGTTTAAATATAAATTTTATATTTATTAAATATAACACACTTAACCACCACTAAATATATTATTTATATTTTTATCCTTATTTTTTAATTATAAATATACATATTTATCATAGTAAGGATATTTCATAAATTTGATTTAAAAGTAAATTTTTTTAAATAGAAAAAAGTTTTAAACATGATTTTTTTTTTTGAATAGAAAGAGTATTACGTGTCATCACTTGTTACTATTTGATATGCTAGGTACACTTTTTATAACTATATTTTGGGTGATTGATCATTTTAAATTAGCTAATCAGTTTTAGGTGATTATTATATAATTAGGCTACGTGATTAGTTTGATTTTTTAATTTATCATCATATCTTTTGTCCATATATACAATGTCATATATCCAACGCAAGATTGATCAGCTAATCACAATCACCGAACACTTATTAGCTCAATTGAAATGGACAAAATATATTCTGACCACTTTAATCCCAGTAGTTATGTTAAGAGTGGTCTTGCCAACATACACAATCTTTCCTAAATTTGGATAGACATGATCACCAAATTGACAAAAGTAGGGAAATTTGTGCATGTAATATTCACAGTTGCCTAGCTCAATTCTTTACCTCGATATCTTTTTGCTTTTGCTGGTTGGGAATGATTAGGGAGGTGAAGGCAAAAGCTACAGCTTCTCATTTGGCAAAACTAACAACTAATTAAGCCCAAATATAATTCTTTCAATTTTGTTGATTGAAGGCACAAGAATTCTAGAACATGAAAAGCTAGGTTTTGATGACACTTGAAACCATTTTGTGGACAGATCTCAAGACTGAAATAATCATTTGGTGTCAGCACTTTGAATTCTTTCCTCATACACGCATGTTTCTTTGCCTCTCTTGTCAATTCTGCAAAAACAATCAATGTTTCTTTTCCTTTTTTTTTTTTTTTGCACGCTTTCTTGTTATTTGTTTAATGCTACGTACGCATGTAGATAGTACCCATGCAAAATTCATTTGCAGTATTACTAACTTATGTCCCAAATGTTACTCTGGTTTGAAGTTTGAACAGGTAATTGACAGTGGTTTCGTATGTGTAGGCTTTTATTTCATTGTTGGGATGTGCAGCTTCTGAAACATTATGGCTATGTCTAATTGTGGTTTATTTGAGAAATTTTGTATTGAATTTTTTTTGTACGAAAAAATATTTTAAAGGAAGAATGGAAGAATAAAATTTGTATTGGAGGGAAATTTTTTTTAAATTACACTAGAAGAATTTAAGAGGGAAATTTTAAATTTTAAAATAATAATGTGTTTAGATTTTTTTTTATCCGAAAAAGTAACTTTTTGTATGTTTCTTTAGATGTGCACTCTGTCCATCCCATGAAACTGTGTTTTTTTTATATCCTGTTGGTTATGAATTTACTAGTTTTGGCAATTTTGCATCTTGTACCTTGTTTTAACATTTTATAAAATTTCAAATTTTTATATTTTTTATTTTAATAGGACATACTTATATTTAAAAAAAAAAGGAAATAAATCTCTGTACATAATTTGGTCAAAATAATTTTAATTAATGAAGAAAAGTTAAAACTATTAACTGCCTACCAAATGTGAATATATCTTGAAGTGATGGTTAGAATATATAATAAAAAACTTTAATTTTGAGTGAAATAAACGTTACGCGTCTAATCTTTTTCAATATCAATCATTCATCAAGTTTTAAAGTGATATATCTTTCATCTTCAAAATTTTCAATCATAATACAAGCATATAATACAAGCATAAATCATGTCGTTCGCGCTTATGTCACGTCAAAATACTACAGAAGATAAAAAGAGTAAGAATTGAATATACTTTTCTTATCACCAATCAAACATCAAATTAACGTCCCATAATTCAAAATTCATCCAACTCACAAATCCATCACTTAGATTAGCTAGGTTGAGTCAAGGAAAAGCATTATATACTACTATTATTTGATAATTAATTAGGTGTAATTCTTTCTTAGTCAGGACATGATTAATTAGAAGATGATGATTAGCGGGAAACGAACAAGAATCAAGAACAGGAGGAACCCAAAAAAAAAAAAAACCAAAGAATAAGATGATTTGATGAGGGGTGAATGGTGAATGATGAATGAAGAATTGAGAAAGGAATGGTGGTCCATTGGACACGTGCAAATGATGACAATGTCCTCCGCTAGTCCCTCCCCATAATAATGATGGATTTCCACCGTTTCTTCCACTGTGTGGGTTCCATCTCATATCATGCCACCTAACTTCGAGACTTTTTCTTTGACCGACAAATTTTTAACGCCCCGTCAAATCATTATATATTTTTTCTTCTCATTCTCCATGCTTATATTTTCCTTAAAAAAAAAAAACACCTACTAAAAAGAAGAAAAATAATTCTTAGCCAATGGAAGAACGCCAGGAAACCAACCAAAAAGAAGAAAAGAAGAAATGCCCTCAATTAAATTAATTTTTGCAAAAAAAAAAAAGAAGAAGAAGAAATAAAGCCAGGAAACATATAATTTGCCTCACATGCTGGTGTGTTTGACAAAATCAAATATTTGGGACAAAGTTTGGGATTTGTTGCTCTAGTGGTTTCCAGCTGCGTGTTAATATAGGGAACGAGATTTTAGGCTAATATTTGTATGATATGAAGGTCCAACCAAATTAAATTTAACAGGTAATAATAGTTTAATACAGCTAAACTGGTTTAAAGGTGGGATCTATTCTTTAACCTCAACTCTTATCACTTGGATGAATTTATTCATAGTGTAAATTAGGGGGAAAAAATATGTGCATTTGCTTTCTTTTTTAATGTAACAATTAGAAGTAAATTTTGTTATAATGAATTACCTGAAACTCACATTGTATGTGAAATGTAATGCATAAAAGTGCATCACAAACTAGAAGAGAGAAAGAGATGACAAAAAAAAAAACGAAGAAGTGAGAAGAAAGAATTTGAACCCTTCCTTTTTTACATGTTAAAATTGCCATGTTTAAATTATATTTTAAAATATATATTTATAATTTTTAATATAAAAATATATTTTAAAACATAATTCATACTCAAACTTATATCTCACCACAAATCACTTGGACACACAGTCATTGGCTAGCTGTGCATGTGCTAAATATCTCAATGGTCTAGCAATATTTATTTTATGAGTTGCCCGAGATAACAAGGTTCATTAACGAAACTCGTAAACGTATGGTGCAATCATATGATATGATAGGCTAGTATTTGTTCAATATGTTTGATGGAGGAAATCTGTTCAAGAAATTTTACTTACAACTGATTAATTTGTTAAAAACTTGTTCGCATGCAAAACAAAGTACTTGTTCAAAATATTTAAAGTGGCATAATCTCAAACACATAAAAAAAAAAAACTATAATTTTGTTCGATTTAGTCCAAAAATGCTGGAAGAAATCACACAATGGGAGCCACTGTTTTTTTTTTAAAAAAAAAAATTAATCAGAGCCCTATAATTTAAAAGTTTAAATCAATAAATTTTAAATTTATTTTATTTATTAAGTATTCTGTATTATTTTTTTGAAATGAACATGACACTTACATATGAACTTTAACATTGAACAAAATGGAAAATGGCTCCACAGCCCACGATCAAAATAAAAAAGTATTTAGTAATGAAACAATTTTTTGAGAAAAAAAATTAATGGAAACTAAGAAAAAAGGGACCTAGGAATTTGAAAGTTTATATTAATTTTGATTTTCCTAAGGCACCAAGGAATGGAGCTTTGGCTGTATCTGCAACAAAAGCTGCAATGTTGAATGCTTTTGATTCCACAATTGTGTGGCAAAACATTTATGCCGGAGAATTCCCACAATAACCATTCAATTTTCCTTTTCCCCCCCACTTCATGCAACTCTTTCCGAGTGCTGCTCTTCATTATTCTTTCTTTTGGTCGGGGATTCACACGACTGGCGACTGATGATAAATAATAATGGGCAGGTAAAGATTTAATAGACAATTTTGATTTCCAATGTTTGAGGCCTGTGTTGTGCCTCTCTTTTGACTGACCTACCCAAACATATACATTTTTGCAAAGAGAAACAAATAATGAAACGATTAATTTTTTACTTGTGATGTGAAAAATCGGGTGTATCAATTGTTACTCCAAGGTTACTACTTATAGCTAAATTGTTATTTCAAGGTTAAATCTGCTAAAGTGTTTACTTAAAGGCTAGTAAAATCTGCTAAATTGTTACTCCAAGGTTACTATTTATAGCTAGTCACTCCAAGAGAATATGATGTAAAAATAAAAACCAATCAATTTCTTCCATGTATTCCTAACCGAAAGACCAGAAATTATTTACTTGAAATTCATTTTCTCACTTAACGTGTATCAATTGTGTCCCTTTTAATAAAACAACGTCGTTTTATTAAAAATATGTTTACTACGATTTACTTATTTCACGTTAAAGTTCAATATTTATTAATGAAATGATGTCATGAAACATAATTAATACACAATAAATAGAACAAAGATCTGCACTCGAAATTATTACTCCCTCTCTAATAAAGATAATATAAAATTTTTATTCAAAAATTAAAACTCTTTATTTGGATAACAAAAGTTTTAAAAGTTAACTTTTTTTAAAAAAAAATTTAAGACCGAAAGAGTATTATGATATATATATGTGTGTGTATTTTACTTACTAAACATCTTCCAGAAGTTTTTCTTTTTTGTTAAAGTTTGAAAGATGCATGATCGAGGAGCATTCTTTGTCATGATAATAAGTAGTAACATACCTATGGATGAGGTATAGAATATACAATGATGACCTACCAAACTAGGTTTAGGATTTTATAGAGACGATTATGAATTATCTTGTCGTGATTGAAGGTGTTAATGTTACTATCACTGGTGATTTGCTTAGGTTTGGTTGGAAACCGTAATCTGTGTTGTCAATATTTGGCATCATGCAACACAAGAAATATCACCGATCGGTGCCTTATTTATTGACTTTGAGATTTCATTAAGGATTTGTGCTAAGAATACTCGTACATATGATATGTAAAGATATAAGTGGAATCTTATAATTAATGGCACTTCCTCGTAGTTTGTAACTTCTTATTACTTTTAATAAGTCGTATACTTTAGAAAAGTTGGATTTTTTTAGGAAGAATGATCCAATGTTGATGATTACTTTCTTTTTTGGTGTTTGAGAAAATCAGTATAATCAAATTTGTAGAGTTTAGTGCAGTTTTAAGACCAAATTTCAAGCTGAAATTAGTTACATCAAGATGGGATCCTTAGTTTCCATGGAATTAATATATATATTATTTGTGAATTGATTGCTGATTGCATATTCCAGTATTTCCCTGGCTGGCTCGCAAAGTACATGTTCGAAGGGCAATCAAATGTTTGATAATATGAACAGTTGTCTGAGAGGGGAACATCAGGAAGAAAATGTAAAAGTTTGATTAGACATAAGAGTCTTTATAAGATGTACTAGTACTCATTTGGCTGCACGACTAATGATCTTGAAATTGTGCACAAATTTTATCCTTATTTGGTGTCTGAGGAGATGCGTAACAGATTTAATGTTTGAATCTGTGCCACAATTTTGACCAGTAATGTCCTATAAAGACAATATATGTTGAAGATAAAATGGCACATGCACGCAACTTTCAATGATATGTCTCGTTGATTATATTCAGCTCCCATGCAATATGTTTTGTTGAACTTCAAAGGAGATTAATTGAATGATACCATGAGCCAGATTTTCAAGCCCACTTAAGCAAGTTCATTCCAAATATAAACAGTCTAAGTTGGCAATATTTGCATATTATCATTTAATTTGTAGTTTTTGGGTAGAAACTTAAATCCTTGTCACATTATTCGATTAAACTAATGAAAAAGATGTTTTAAGTGGCAATAAATGAAACACAGTCATTGGAGATGGATGCAAAATTTGATTAAACTGATCATAGTTGAGTCAAGCTAGAGTGGTCGATAATGATGTCCAATTGATAGAGAGAAATGGCAAATGCACAATTAAAAAAGGCATCATTGATTAAAATAATTTTGCGTTGTGTGTGGATGTGTTTGAATCATGCATGCAAGAAATTGAGATAATACAAAAATAGGATGGAAAGTGAGATGGTGGTTTTATACTATTTTGGAAATTGCAACAACAGTTCCCAAAGAAAAAAGTGTGGAGTTTGTGATGAGAGAGAGAGAGAGAGATAGATTGATATTGATATGGCTCTCGGATAGATTTGGTTTAAAAATATGTTTGTTTTTGTAAACATGCTCTACCACTAAAAGACGGCATTCAGTTCTTCTCACACCAAGAAGAAAGGAAAGAGACCATATCCGTATCTTAGAAAGAAAAGGGTTCCCATTTTCAAGTTTTGGGATTGGAGGAATCTTTTTCATTCCCTCCCTCTTCACTTTTTAGTGATAAAGTTTTGAAGAGAGCCAAAGAGGCCACCGAAAAGCATAGACACATTATCATGAAAGCAAGCAGGAAAGAAAACCAACCGATTAGTTAGAGCTAGACTACCCAACCAACACGTTCATATACTATTAAAAATATCACACTAGTAGACATATCATATATACCTTGGTCATTCTACTTGTTCACCTGTTTAAAATAATGAACAGTTTCATTTTTTTTTTATTGTGGAGAGGGGGTGTTAGTATTCTTTGGAAATATAATATATTTTTATATTTTTTAAAATAATAATTACGAAACGAAATAAGAAATATATTAAAAACTATAAAATATATTTAAAATACAAAATATATTTTGAAACAGCTATTCATACACCCCCATAGTAATATTTAAACAAAAAAACAATCATCCACATGCTCTTGCATTTCATACAATAGTAGAAAACTATGCATCTCACAAAAAACACACACACACACAGTCACACTACTTTTTTCTCTAATAGACACTAGAGTGGATCACTTTTTCTTTCTTTTTTTGATATGAAAAACCCAAGTCAACCTCACCTCATCATTTGGTCTTGGTTCACCTAGGCACCACCTCACTTCCCACTTTCTTTTCCATTTCATCCTTCCTTTCATTCCTTACAGCCTTTTTTTTTCCCTATATAATTGCTGCACTTTCATCATCAAACCTCTCTCACCATGGGAAGCATGAAGGTGCATCAGTTCGCACGTGGATTTTGGGAGCATGAACCATCCCTCACGCTTGGCTGCAAGCGTTTACGCCCACTGGCTCCCAAAGTTGTGGCCAATACCGACACTACCACTATCGCAGTCGCCCCTTTCGATCTCAAGAGCTTCATCAGACCTGAAAGTGGCCCCAGAAAACTAGGATCCAATGAGGAAAGGAGAGAACCACCACCGGTAAGTAATGTTTCTTCTTCACTCAGAATTATCATTGCATGCAATGGAATCCTACGTGAATATATAGCTTTGATCAAATGATTTTGACATGCAGGTGGATACACACCCTGGAGGGACAAGGTGGAATCCAACGCAAGAGCAAATAGGTATACTAGAAATGCTGTACAGAGGAGGGATGAGGACTCCAAATGCACAACAGATTGAACAAATCACCGCACAGCTCGGGAAGTATGGAAAAATAGAAGGGAAGAATGTGTTTTATTGGTTCCAAAATCACAAAGCCCGGGAGAGACAAAAGCAGAAACGCAACAATCTCGGCCTTAACCACAGTCCAAGATCACCCACCACCACCATCACCAGCTCATCTCTTACACGAGACTCAAAGGTACGTTTCACATCATCTTAACCTTGTCCATTTACCCCCAAGTCTCAGTCAATGAAAAACGAATTCAAGTTCTCACAAGAAGTTATATCTACTCATGTAGGGAGAAATATTTGGGAGAGAAGAAGACAGTCCCTACAAGAGAAAGTGCACGTCATGGACTTTTGAATGCTTGGAGGAAGACAAGAGATATTGTAGAAACGAGGGAGATGGGACGCTAGAACTCTTCCCATTGCATCCTGAAAGTAGATGATGAATTCCAAGGAATTCAACATTTAATCAATTCATCCAAGTTTCCAATTTGTAATCTGGTTTGAGGATCTAGTAGTGTAGTACTTTTCTTGCCTTTTCTTTCTTTCTTTCTTTTGCTCCGGGAAAGGAAGAATTAAAGACAAGTACTGAATGGTATGATCCTGGTTGTATTCCTGAGTCCTAACCCTGATGAGGCTGAGACATAAGTGTTCTTTGTCTATCTTGGAAATTGTTGCTACGGCTCTTTTTTCCAATATTCTCTCTCGCAGGCGATCGTGATCCATCCCTTTTGACAATTGCAACTTCTTTTAGGTTAAAAGTCATGGAAACCGTGACAGTAAGGACACTGAAGTCCACGACCCTAAATCCTGTTCATCCTGCTAACCCCCACTCCCCTATATATATATAGATATATATTTTAAAGTGAGTTCCCACCATTGATAAAGGTGAGGGTCGTCCTTCCTTTCATGAAACAGTACGATACCATGAAACACGAATTTGATTACTACTTTACTACTGTAATTCAAATATGTTTGGGTGCGACTTTTGGGGTTGGCAAATTTTTGTATTCGGCCGTGCTTGTGGGATCGAAAATCAGTGGGGGAATCCATTGATATGTATATGGAAAAATGAGAAATATTAGTAATTTAACCCAAGGACGAGGATATACCTTGAACCTTGATAGCACATACTTGATTCCACTAATGAAGTTGCCTAATCTAGTTTCTCAAAGAAACATGTAATTACTCCACATGATATTTTCTCTCATTTATGATATATTAATTATGTTTCATCCTTACAAAATAAGGTCGTTTTTTATATATAACTTAATTTAAAAAAATAGTTCAATATGGTCATCGATGCTTGATCTTAAAATGTGGATCATTTAAGACACGTTAGTATGCATACTCCTCTTGATTGGACCAGGGTATAAAATAAGAGTACTACCAAAAGCAACACCTTTTATAAAAATGAAAAATTAGCTCTGAAGATTTTGTGCAATCAGAAATTAGTACAAAAACAAAGAGGTTGACCAGAAAGTCATTTCAATCCAATCTATTAATTCTTGGGGTCAAATAAAGACAACAAAGGACATGTTTGGTGAGAATAACATATCATGAGAATAGAATAGAATAGGAGGACAAGGTTACAAAGGATCTAAGTTGGAACAACTCTCCTAGAGTCCTATCAAATTTTGTAACGTTACTAAATTTACTCGAATTCTCCTTTATTAATGCTATCACTATTATTAACCCAAAAGAAGAAAATGAAAATTAATGATGTGGGCTTTTGTCCTCACCAGTCACCACTCCTACGTTGTATTGGACCTTTCAAACGTCTTAACCTTTTTCTAATTTACATGATCCAAGCACAATGAACCCAGGGTAAACGAGATGTGACTTGTGAGAGAACAAAAAGATAAAAATGGACGTGCTATTTCCAAAATTGGGCTATTGTCTTGTGGGCATATTACTAAAAATGCCTTGGAAGGAACTACGTCAATCCATTACGATGGGCCGAATCTTACACCTTAAAATACAAAAATTTAACTTTACCAAAATTTAACTTTTTATAAACAAAAATAAAAAATTCAAACATATTTTTATTTCAAAATTTAAAATTTAAAATTTCTCATTCAAATTCCTCTTATATAATTTTTAAAAAATTTCTCTCCTATTTTCCCCTCTAAAATACTTTTTCTATAAAAAAAATATCTATCAAAATTTTCATATATTCCAATATAACTTTTTTTAAATAAATCACAATCAAACGAAACCTAAAACTTATTTACTCACCTGGGAAAAAAAGAACCAAAAAAAAAAAAGGGTGATACTTTTTTATACAAATAGATCGATCACAAAACCTTTTAATTTTTTTTAAATTTTTTTTTGGGATCACAACGATCCTTTGATTGTTATATGTAACGCAATGACATAGGAGGATTGAGTGAGATTGTAATTAGGAAATGCAATATTTGAGACATTTTAATTGTAAATATGTTTATATATATGTGTGTGTAATTAAAAAACCAAAATAGTCCATAATATTAGAAATATGTGCATTTTAAATTATGACAGAAACTTGTTAAATATATGATATTTTTTGGTTAAAAAAAATTAGTTTTAAAAATTTTATTTGTGTTTAAAAAAAAAGTTCAATTTTATTGTGAAATTCTTTTACCATCTTATAAGTTTGTTGGTACAATTATTGTGCTCTTTTTTGAACTTAATTATTATGTTAATCTTAGCATACCACATTTAAACTATATATAATTTTTTTTCTTCTTTTAGTAGACTAAGTCCATTTCATTTATCTTTTCCCTTATAGAAGTTCATTAAATTTGTCAAACCAAGAATAAAATCCTCTTGGGAATGTTCCTAAACTATATAATTATCTCTTTTCTTTCCTCAAAATCCTTATAAGGAAAAAAAGAAAAAAGAAAAAAGAAAATCATTCTTAGATAGTTAGATTCGATTCCGCAACTCATAAAAGATTTGATCAACTGCGGTAACATTTGTTAAAACTAATCCTTATTAATTACGAATAATGAACTTTCCTTTTTTGGAAACAAAAATGAAATTTATCAAATGAATAAAAAAGTAATTAGACGGAGGAAGGAAGCAAGCAGAAATGTTCGAGCTCGCGGGTTGATGTAAACCAGCGGCTAGATTCAACCACGTCATAGAAAATTATCCACGTGGCGTAATTTCCTAGATTCGAAAGATCAATGCATGAATCCAACGGTGTGGATATTGCCACCTAATCACCTGTACCGTTTTACGTTAAAGCGGTCGAAACATAAGTAACCGCCAGCTGAGGGGTGAGAAGCCCGGATCCGACGGTGGAGATTTCAGCCCCTCACAAACCCCCCCACAAGGCCCCAACCCAGGCCCCTAGTGTCCTCTCTCTTTAGGGTTTCTCTGAAGTCATCATCTTCGCTACAGCGTATTTAAACCCCAGTGTTTTCATTTCGCCGGTTGCGGTGCAGTTCTCTCTGCCCTCCCCCAAATCCTAAAAAAAAAAAAAATTCCCCCAAAAAATTTTCTGTTCTTTTCCACTTTTATTACATTATCCGTCGCGATTTATCGATATCCCGTCCGTCGTTCGGATCCCCGACGATTTTATCCCTTCCCTTTCCTTTTTTAAATTTCTAATTAGCGAAAAATTTTCCACCCTGAAAAACCCCAGTTATTGGAGTGTTGGTACTATTTTTGTGTTTAGGGTGTGATTGTTATTGTTGGAGTTTGGAGTTAGAGGAGAGGGAAATTAATCGGAGGAAAGTTTAGGGTTGAAATGGCGCAGATTCAGGTGCAGAATGCGGCAGTGGCAACGGGGCCCAATGGAGTGCCGGCTTCGGTTGGTGGCGCTCCGGCAGCTGGAGCGGCTGCTGCTGCTGGCGGCGGGAGCAATTTTTTGTCGACCTCGCTGTACGTCGGGGACCTGGATGTTAACGTGACGGATTCGCAGTTGTATGATCTGTTTAATCAGGTGGGACAGGTGGTCTCTGTTAGGGTTTGTAGGGACCTCAGCACTCGCCGCTCCCTGGGTTATGGATATGTCAATTATAGTAACCCTCAGGATGGTAAGCTTAATCTCACTTTTGGTCTATAGATGAAAAAATGCTTACGGATATTTCTATGTGCGAATAATTGTTTGGGAATGGGGTTTGCGCTGTGGGTATTGTGAAAGCTAGGGTTTTTGTTTTCTATTTTCATGGAATGAATGTTACGTTAAAATGTGGTGGCATTAGGGCAATTTGTGTAATTTCGCAATGCATTTCTAGCAAGATGGCACTTGTTCTGCATGTTGTGATTTAGGATTAAGTGGATTTAAAGTGGTGGGTAGATTATTATTGATAATTTCTCATGCTTTAGAGATGTTTATTGGAAAATTTTCATTTTGGTGCTTAAAGTTGAGTAATTTTAAGGGTTTAGAAGCCAATTCACTTTGATACTGCTGTGGGTGTAACATTTCAGGACCCATCTGAAATGATATTGCTAGTTTTTTGACATAGTTCTTTCTGAGTGGCTTATACTCATTGTATTTGTATTTTATTGTTTTAGTTAATATGTATCTTCTATGTTTGCATTTAGTCACATGGTTTGCTGCTTCTCACTTCTCAGATGAAAATCGTGGAGAAGTGAAAAGTTCTATTTATTACTTCTCACATTTCTGTCATTTAGTAAATTTGTGGAACTTCATGTGTCTTCCCTCAAAAGTAGCTAATGTTATAATTGATTTCAGCTGCAAGGGCAATGGATGTATTAAATTTTACTCCTGTTAACGGCAAGACAATCAGGATCATGTATTCTCATCGAGACCCTAGCATCCGCAAGAGCGGAACAGCAAATATTTTTATCAAGGTATCATCAATGGCCAACTAAGAAATTATTTCATTTTGAGCTTCTGGTGCATGTAGTATATGTCCACCCATTAAATTTTATTCTTGCATTTAGGTTTACTACATAAATTAGGTGGTGTGAATTCTTATGACCGAGTCTTTCTGGTCTTTGTGAATATTTTTTTCTTAGGGTATTAAAGAGGGCCCCACTAATCTAGAAAAGTGGTGGGCAACTGCATATGATCATTCCTGGCTTATCAAGATTTATGTGTCTAGGTTCCTATAAAGTTGTTTGCTACAGTATTCTTCCTCCCCTATTTATACACTTGTTGACTTGTCCTTTCTTTTCTTCTTCTCCATTTTTTTCCCCCCTACAGAATTTGGACAAGGCAATTGACAACAAAGCCTTGCATGATACCTTTTCAAGCTTTGGTAACATCCTTTCATGCAAGATAGCTACGGACTCTAATGGCCAGTCCAAGGGCTATGGTTTTGTACAGTTTGACAATGAAGAATCAGCTCAAAGTGCTATTGATAAGTTAAACGGAATGCTGATTAATGATAAGCAAGTGTTTGTTGGTCCTTTCCTTCGCAAGCAGGAGAGAGAGTCTGCATTCAGTAGGACAAAATTCAACAATGTCTATGTGAAAAACCTCTCTGAGTCTACCACAGAAGATGATCTAAAGAAATCTTTTGGGGAGCATGGAACTATTACTAGTGCAGTGGTGATGAGGGACGCAGATGGAAAATCAAAGTGTTTTGGGTTTGTCAACTTTGAGAATGCTGATGATGCTGCCCAAGCTGTGGAGGCTCTTAATGGACAAAAATTTGATGAGAAAGAGTGGTATGTTGGTAAAGCCCAGAAGAAATCTGAAAGGGAGCAAGAACTTAAGACCCGTTTTGAGCAAAGCTCTAAGGAAGTGGTAGACAAATATCAAGGAGTGAATTTGTATGTAAAGAATTTAGATGACACCATTGATGATGATAAACTGAAGGAACTTTTTTCAGAGTTTGGCACCATAACTTCGTGCAAGGTTTACATTGAAATCGCTTGGACTTCTTTATTCTGGCTTCTTTTGAGTCACACTTTTCCTCTTTTCTTCTCATTTTACAGTTGCCTTGAAAGAGGTCACCTTGGTTTTTTCATTTCATCTTAACTATTTTTGGTGATGTTATAGGTTATGCGGGATCCTAGTGGGATTAGCAGAGGATCAGGGTTTGTTGCTTTCACTACTCCAGAAGAAGCTTCTAGAGCTGTAAGTTGATAAATGAAATTATATTATGGGCCGAGTGTATGGTTAGAAGCTAAATGGGTTATTTTTACACTGATGACAGCTTGCGGAGATGAATGGCAAAATGGTGATTAGCAAACCACTTTATGTGGCACTTGCTCAGCGGAAGGAAGAGCGAAGAGCTAGATTACAGGTTATATGATATTGAATTTCTGTCTCTTCCTTTTCTTATTCCCTTGCAGTCTGTTTTTTTGTCCATTCTGTTAAAGGATCCCTTTGTAATATGCCCTAAACATTTTATGGTCTGTCCAGATAGCATTTTGTTGTTGCGCTAGTTGGAATTTGATCAAGTTTAGTTGGATAATCTTACCACGGGTGTTATACACGTGCCCAGGACATGCTTTGCGGGCTACATATCCATGTTTTACTTGTTATACATAATATTATGTACTGTGTTTATGAGAAAATTTATTTCATATTCCACATATACTGCTTTATGTCATTAAGGATGAATGCCGTTGTGGAATTTTTTTTTATTGGTTTTGTAGTGGTGGCAGTTTATTTTGGTGACTGTGTTAATTCATTGTGCAGAAGTGGTTACCTGAAAGATGTGTTGCATTTGAAGTTGAGCTGTGGTCCAAATGATTTATGTTTAGGTTTCCTAAGGCTTCTACCTGATGTGACTCTTTATATTTGGTGCAATTATTACCTATTCTCAGAGGGGGTTTTTTGGGAAAGGGGGGGGGGATATTGCAGTCTGTGTGAGGATTAGTGTGCTTAGATAAAAGTTAGAAAATGATGTGATGTTTTGTTTACAAAATTTTTGTATGTTTGATCTGGTGCAGGCTCAGTTTGCACAAATGAGGCCTGTTGCAATGGCACCCATGGCTCCTAGACTGCCAATGTATCCTCCTGGTGCTCCTGCCATTGGACAGCAGCTATTTTATGGTCAAGGCCCTCCAGCTATATTACCTCCTCAGGTCATAAAATTTTCTTAAGACCCCTGTTTTTTAATAAAAAAATTGTTATGGTTTTTTTTTTGGGGAGGGGGGGGGGGGGTGGAGCAGTGGGGGTTAGTGGTTTGGGCTGTATAATAATATTTGTTGCAAAATTGAGCTGTCTTAGCTTGTCTATTTTGACTAATTAGATGCATATTATGTCTCTTCCACAATGAACTTGAGTGGAGTTGTCTGGTTCTTTTAACTACTTATTCTCTTGAACAGGATTTGCCCAGCATTTGCTGTATGATTGGATGTAATTTTTATTCTGTAGTCTGTTATTTCTTGATTTTGATGAATGTTGTTTTTTTTTTTTTTTGGGTTGAAAATTACGCTAGGCTGGATTTGGATATCAGCAGCAGCTTGTGCCTGGAATGCGACCAGGTGGAGGTCCTATACCAAACTTTTTTGTCCCAATGGTCCAGCAGGGTCAGCAAGGCCAGCGGCCTGGTGGTCGTCGCAGTGCAGGCCCTGTGCAACAAGCGCAACAGCCAGTTCCATTGATGCAGCAGCAGGTTAGTTTCTTTTGTTTTCTGCTATACTTCCGTGTGTTTAGTTGCTGTTAAAAAGCCAAGTCTAAATATTTGTTTTCCAGATGCTGCCAAGGGGGCGAATGTTTAGGTATCCACCTGGGCGAAATGTTCCAGATGTACCAATGCCTAATGTCGCTGGAGGTATGCTCTCTCCATATGACATGAGTGCAATGCTTCCTCGAGATGCTGCAATGGGTCAGCCAATGCCAATTACAGCACTGGCATCAGCACTTGCAAATGCATCACCTGAACAGCAACGAACGGTATGGTTGCCGTTAATGCTTCAAGTTAAGAGTTCGTCTCCATTCTCCTAATGATATCTAACATTGCTATTTGTGTCAGATGTTGGGTGAAAATCTGTATCCACTGGTTGATCAGCTGGAGCATGAGCATGCAGCCAAAGTGACAGGCATGCTTCTGGAGATGGACCAGACAGAGGTCTTGCATCTACTTGAATCACCAGATGCTCTGAAGGCAAAAGTTGCGGAGGCAATGGAAGTCCTGCGGAATGTTCAACAGGCGAACAGCCCAGCTGATCAGCTTGCCTCATTATCGATCAATGACAACCTTGTTTCCTGAGCGTGTGAAGCGACAAGAATGCAAGAAGATATGGTTTTTGACGGAATTAAAATCGTTCTCTTTTGTAGTGAGGGCACTAGAATTCTAGAAGAGAGTTTTTGATGATACTTAGGGTTTTGAATTTGGATTTCATTCATATTTGGCTGTTGTGATTTTTTTTCCCTTTTCGTTTTGCTTTGAGATTTTGAAGTTGTTTCCGACTCCCTTATCCTTTTTGATACTTTGATTTATGGAATCCTTTATTACTATTAAACTTGCTTTGAAATTGCAAGATTTTCTTTTCAGTAGTTACTCTAATGCATTCCACTCTAATTCATTCCCTGGAAGCCTCGTCTGCCGTGGTGGGACTGGAGAGGGAGCAAAAGGCAACCCTTATTTCACCTAATTATATGCGTTGAAGGAGATTGGGAACCACCGAACCGATCAACTTGCAGATGCAACAGGAGTCTGGTTAGAGAGAATTTGTTTTTAAGCATCTGATCTTTATAAGGCGATATCCAGATTGTTGGTAGAGTTGGTACCCGAAGGCTAATGAGTTGTCCCTTAGAGGATGTTTCCAGGGGACCGGAAAGTGCCTTCTAATGATCCTTTGTAGAGGATGTTTTCCAAATCCCGGGACTACACTATACATGTTCTTCTTGAGTCTGGTATCCCCCAGAAAAGGCCTCTTGCCTGATATTCTTTACCCTCCACCTTGAAGTGCTAAGGTCGTTGATAAATTGGGGATTGTGTGAAGCTTGGTCAAGTTATACGGCTATGCTCTGTCCAGGTTGGTCGGTTGTATTTGAGCAGGGGTTGATACTGTGTCCAGGTTTGTTTGTATTTCAGCAGGAAATGCCATCAGCGCAGCCCAGACGTGTGTATACTGTTACAGCTTATCCGGCAGATGGAAAACCAAGACTCAGTTCTATTTCTCATCTTACCCACAATGCTTCTACCTTGTCCTTACCTTTTCTGACCTTCTCCCTTTTGTCGGATACGGAAACGGAACCTTCAATCTTAGTTGTGGTTCAGTTTTCCCCAAAACTTGCAGGTTGTAGAACAGGCCATAGAAGTAATGTTCCGCCTCACATTCAGACAAGCAATTTGCTTATGGAAATAATACAAAATTACGTGTTTATGTAAGCATGCCTTCCCTATTCTCATAATCAAATTATTAAAATTATTTAGGTTATTAAAAATTTTATATTTAATTTATTGTATTTATCTAAATATTTTAAATATTTTATTATTAAAATTTAATTTTAATATAATATAAATTTATTTTTTATTAATTATTTTAAATATTTCATATTTAATTCAGAGTATTTATTTTTCTCTTTAAGTGTATTATTTAATTTTAATTTTAATATAATAAAAAAATTATTAATTATTTTTAAATATTTAGTGTATGATAATTAAAATTATAAATTATATTATTAATATAAAAGAAATTTGATAATAGTTATATGAATAATGAGGAAGAGGGAAAATTAGTGATACGGCAAAATAAGCTAGAAGTTGATATGACTATTTTTTTATAACAACGGTGTGAATAACATATAATTGATCATAAGTTAATATGAAACTGACACGTGTGGCCGGCCAAGAGGACTGCTGTTCTTGCGCATAGCAACATATGTAATGAGAAACTTAGACCTGAGACCAGTTTGACGAGATCTGACAAGCCGATTGTAGGAAACCCCGCTTTTAACAAGCCGCCCTGGCCCGCGCAATTAATTGGCGTAGGTGGGGTGTAGTTGGTGACTTGGTGGAAAATTGATGCATATTTAATATATTTATCGCCCATAACGAAGACGCGGAAAAGAGAATATACTAATATATTACGTGTATTATACTTAACATATATTGACTCTGTCCCCAACAGTACGCATATATTCACTTTGTCCTCAACAGTATGCATAATTCTTCCCACTTGTAAGTTTCAGGAGGCACGCCTAATTCAAGCAAAGAGCCATTTAGTCCAAGTAGGGGATTCATAGAGAGCATACTGTATTGCTACAACTGCAGTAATGGATTCTCCAAGTGTTCATCACATCTCGGAATGTTTTATTAAACCACAGTACAGTCCAGAAGAATCAAAGCAACCAATATACTTGTCCCCATGGGATTTGGCCATGCCCTGTGCTCAATACATCCAGAAGGGCCTCCTTTTTGCGAAGCCTCCATCTTTTGACCGTGAAAACCAAATGAAAGACCTCTTGCAGAAGCTTAAGGACTCTCTTTCTCTGACCCTGGTTCATTTCTATCCATTAGCAGGTCGTCTTGCAACACTGAAACAAGAAAATCCCCCAATTTATACCATCTACGTTGACTGCACCAACAGCCCAGGAGCAAGATTTATTTATGCATCTCTTGACTTGACCATCGATGATATACTATCACCAGCTGATGTGCCAGTGATTGTGCAATCATTTTTTGATCACGATAGGGCAATCAATCACGACGGCCACACTCTGTCTTTGCTGAGCATTCAAGTCACAGAACTGAAAGATGGTATATTCATTGGTTGTTCTACTAACCATATGCTTGTTGATGGGACATCTTATTGGCATTTCTTTAACACGTGGTCGGAAATATTCAATGCGAGGGTGGAAAATAAAGCCATCTCCAGACCACCAATCCATAAGCGTTGGTTTCCTGAGGGGCATGGCCCAATTCTCAGCCTTCCATTCACCCACCATGATCAATTCGTCCGAAGACATGTAGCACCACTATTGAGGGAAAGGATTTTTCACTTCTCATCAGAGTCATTAGCTAAACTAAAAGCGAAAGCAAATGCCGAATGCAACACCAACAAAATTTCTTCCTTGCAGGCATTGTCTGCCCATGTTTGGAGGTGTATCACAAGGACTAGGAATTTCCCACCTGATAAAGAAACAAGTTGTCGAATGGCAGTCAATAACAGGAGAAGGTTGAATCCACCTCTGTCAGAGGACTGTGTTGGGAATTGTATTGGGGCAGTGAGAGCCATTGCTGCTGCTGGTGATTTGCTCCAACATGGGCTCGGATGGTCCGCCTGGAAATTGCATCAGGAAGTGCACAATCACACTGATGAAGTGGTTCGAGAATGGATTGATTCTTGGCTTAAAACACATTTTGTATACCAAATGAGTTTCTTTGATCCTAACAGCATTATGATGGGAAGTTCTCCACGATTTGATATGTACGGGAACGAATTCGGCCTGGGTAAAGCAGTAGCAATTCGAAGTGGTTATGCAAACAAGTTTGATGGGAAAGTTTCATTGTATCCCGGTGTTGAAGGAGGAAGCATGGATTTGGAGATTTGCCTTCCACCAGAGTCGATGAGACTTCTTGAATCAGACAAGGAGTTTATGGAGACCGTTTCTTTATCAAGTTCCATGAACTAATCTTGGGCTTCATTGTATGTTCAAGAAATAAAGATTCAACTTTAGTAAGTTCCTTCTAGTTTCTTCAGCTTCGAAATTGGAAGTAATCCTTGATTGAAAGCACCATTTTGGCTTTAATATTTTGAAGTATCAATATCTTTCTACCATTTCCAATTTTTTCTATTCTCTCCAGGGTCGAATTTATTGGCTACTTTACTGAACATAAAACCAAACTGAAGTCCTCTCTCTACCCTTGATCATCTCAGCTCCATCTATTAGGAGGCTAAAGCATGACAAATCCCTCAACTTTCAGGGGCTAACCAAATTAGTAATGTCATTTATGAATGGATTTAACAATATAATAGATAAGTAAAAATTGCAAATACTGCTATTGTACTTCAAGTAAGTTATGGTATTACTCTCGCATTCATGGTTATACATATGGCTTTGCAATCAAATGATTTTTCCCCTCCAATTCACCTATAACACTTAGTTGACACAAGTATTTGACAAATTATAAGTTTAATACATATCTTTAGCAAAAGAAAAAAATGATCTTCATTGCTCATTATTAAACAACCACTAATTACAAACTCCAAACGAGGATAATAGTTTTTTACCGGCAAGACAATCAGGATCATGTATTCTCATCGAGACCCTAGCATCCGCAAGAGGGGAACAACAAATATTTTTATCAAGGTATCATCAATGGCCAACAAAGAAATCATTTCATTTTGAGTTGTTGGTGCATGTAGTATATGTCCACCCATTAAATTTTATTCTTGCATTTAGGTTTACTACAAAAATTAGGTGGTGTGAATTCTTATGACCAAGTCTTTCTGGTATTTGTGAGTATTTTTTTCTTAAGGTATTGAAGAGGGTCCCTCTAATCTAGAAAAGTGGTGGACATCTGCATATGATCATTCCTGGCTTATCAAGATTTATGTGTCTAGATTCCTATAAAGTTGTTTGCTACTGTATTCTTCCTCCCCTAGTTCTTCTCCATTCTGGCTTTGATACCTCCTTGTTCTGTTCTGGAGCTGTTCTGTTTTCTCCATTTTGGATCTTATTCAAACCTCCTAGTTCTTCTCCATTCAGGTTTTGATACCACTTGTTGGGGAGGTTTTATACATGGAAAGCCCAACTAAAGCGGCCTAATAAGCAGTAGAAGCCACTTGAGACCAAAAGCTTAAACTAGTGAGTTTTGAATCCTGACCACTTATTAATTACTCTAGTTATTCTTAAATTTCCAAGGTGAGACATTATCCGTAAACACAACAGACTTTTCCTTTCTTTTCTTTTCTTTTTTGGAAGAAATGTAAATGTATTAATAACTTCCAAGAGGAAAAAGAATTACAGACTGAAGTGCAACCCCTAGGTTGACCCCGTTGAAACAAGTTATACAAAATAAGGTACACCAAATGAAAGGCAACCACCTCAAAATGAAAGTCCTAATGTAGTCATAAACCTGTACAACAAGTTAGTAGTGCTTAGCTAGATGAATAGCTCGCATTACTTGGAATTTAATCTTTTCTATAATCTGGGCACAGGAAACTGGAGCATCCTCAAAAAGTTTCACATTTCTAGCTTTCCAAATAAAGTAAATAGAAGCAGCCAAGGCTATACATCTGGACTTGCCAATGATACCTGAGTGCCTTTTCCCACGTGACAGTGAGTTACACTTCGTAGAGAAGTGAAGTTTCTAGGGATGTTCATCCATTGCTTTATTTTAGCCCATATCCTGCAAGAGAAGGAGCATGAGAAGAAGAGGTGATTTTTGGATTCATCAGAGTGGCTACATAGACAGCAAACAGAGCCGCAGTTGAGGAATGTAGCCTCTGTCTAGAGTTAGGAGCTTGTTTTGCATGGCTAGTCAAGAAATAAAGGACCATCGCGGGAAGATATCAGTCTTCCAAATCATAGAACTCCAAGGAGCTTTAGGAAGATGAGTCTCTAAGTAAGAATAAGCTGATTTGGCTTTTAGACGCCCTTCAAGTACCCACGTGCCCATGAGGGCAATAGCCTGGTCGTCACCTCCTGCCCTGGCTAGTATAATGTCTCTGATACTGAGAAGTTTTTTTCATGAATGTTGAATCCTATTTTGTTGTTTGAAACTCCCATATCGATGAAGTTTTCAAATAGACATTATTGATCCATTTGATCCATAATGAGGTTTTCTCAGAGTGGAAATTCAATATATCACGACAAAGTAGGGCCAGATTCCAAGTTTTCAACTTACGGAGCCCAAGACCTCCTTCATTCTTTGGTGAACAGACAGAAGCCCAAGCAACAAGGGGTTTAAACCTTCCTGCTTCTTTCTTTCCCCAAAGGAAACACCTGCAGAGAGCTTCAATATGGTCTATAACTGATTGTGGGAGTGGAAAGATTGAAATCCAGAAGGCCACCACACCACCAACAACTGCTCGGATGAGTTCCAATCTGCCTGCGTAGGATAGAGATTTCAGATTCCAACCAAAGAGGAGGCTTTTGAGTTTGTCAAATAAAGGAGCATAATGGCAAACATTGAGTCGGGAGAAGAGTAAAGAAACTCCAAGGTATCGAAAAGGAAAGGATCCCATTTGTACTCCAGTTTCATTCAATAGAGTTTCCCTTACATTATCCTCAACCCCTGCGAGAAAGATAGCTGACTTGTGGTGGCTTATTGTTAGTCCAGAAACAGAGCAGAACTTGTTAAGAGTATCCATTAGAAGCTTGACTGAAGAAAAATCCCCCATCGAGAAAAGCATTAGATCATCAGCAAAAGCAAGGTGGGTTATTTTGAGATCACTACAGGTTGGATGAAAGTGAAATTCCCTTCAATAGATTTCAACATCCGAGAAAAATATTCAAGGCATAGGACAAATAAATAAGGAGATAGAGGGTCACCTTGTCTGAGTCCCTTCCCACCTTTAAAATGTCCATACATACTACCATTGACAAGAATGCTGAATGAGGTAGTGAAGATGCATTTCATAATCCATCCGACAAATGTGGTAGGAAAACCCACCGAGTTTAATAGCCATTGCAAGAAACCCCAATCAATAGAGTCAAATGCCTTGTGGAGATCAACTTTTAGTATGCACCGGGGAGAGACTCTCTTCCTAGCATAATTCAGGAGGAGCTCTTGCACAAGGAATATATTCTCATTCATTTGCCTGTTGCGAAACAAAGCCACCTGATTCTCGCCAACAATATCTTCTAGAATAGGAGCAAGGCGATTTGCAAGAATTTTTGAGATTATCTTATATATGACATTACAGCATGAGATGTGCCTGAAATCACCAACCTTAGATGCTGGAGGTGACTTGGGAACAAGGGCAACATTTGCATGATTCAACTCGCGGAGAAGTTTACCCGTAGTGAAGAACTCCCGTACCGCCAATATAACCTCCGGGCCAACAACAATCCAAGCCTTTTTGAAGAACAAAGCATTATACCCATCAGGCCCTGGTGCTTTGTCATTTCCCATGGAAGAGACAACATTCCAGATATCAGCTGGTGTTACTTCGGCTAGCAATCCACCAAAGTGGTTGGAATCTACCAGCTTACTGACTCTACACACTTCATTAGAGACTAGTTCAACTGGGGAGGGAGAGCCGAGCAAGCTAGTGAAGTGATCAACAAACAAAGATCCAATTTCATCAATGCAAGAGGTGAGATTACCATTATCCTTGATGATAAACGAAATAAATCGCTGACGTCTGTTCTTGTTGATGACTCCATGGAAGAAACTGGAACATCTATCTGCATTGAGAATAAACTTGCACTTGGATAGCTGGTAGAGATGTGATTGCTCCATTCTTCTTAGATCAATTGAGCGGGCTCTAATAGTAGAGGCAGCCTCTTGCAAATTTGGGTCTTCCGGGGAATGTTGCAGAGCCATGAGATTAGACTAGTATTCAGTTTTAGCTTCCTCTATGCGATTAGCAATATTGTGAAATTTAGCCTTTGAGAGTGCCCAAAGAGGGCTTTTGAGTCTTTTTAACAATTTGCATAATCGGAAAGAGTGGCAACCTTGAATATTAGAAAACCAATTCTCCTCAACTAGCGAAAAAAACTCTGGTAGGTCTACAATAGCATTGTTGAACCTGAAAGATCTTGAGCCATTGGGATTGGTATTAAGGGTGGAGACAATAAGATAAGCATGATCAGAAGTAGGGCTAAAATCTGAGCAATATACCGAAGAATACTGAAAGGACTCAAACCAGAGGTGATTACCAATTGCTCTATCTATTCTCATCCAAACCTTTTTATTTGTCCATGTGTATGAGGCCCCAACGGTTGGGAGGCTGTCAAGGTTAAGGGTGTCACAACAATAGTTGAAATCTTTAACCTCATAATCAGTTACATCTAAGCCATAAAGCTTATCATCTGGGCACCGGATACTATTGAAATCCCCTATCACTATCTAAGGCATACTAGTCGAATCCCCAAAGCTGAGAAGATTTTCCCAAAGAGGTCGTCTAGTAGTGATAGAGTGAAGACCATATACAAAGAAAGCAATGAACCGTGTGGAGGAGATTTTGCATCTTATGGAGCAGTGAATGATCTGATCGCTCAAGGAGAGAACCTGCAAGTCAACCTTATCTTCTAACCACATAATAGCAATTTTACCTCCCTGGTGATGAGCAAAATTATGGGCAAAAGCCCAGCCATTGAATTTATTTTTTATGAGTGTTTCAAGAGCATTCGAAAGAACCTTTGTTTCAAGAATAGCAGCCACAAAAACATTATGTTTATTAAGCATATTTAACAACTCACGATGCTTTAGGGACTGATTGAATCCCCTAATGTTCCATGAGGCAATGATCATGAGGGAGCCGGGGTAGAGCGAGGATCCCCACTCTTGGCAACTCGCTTTCTTAATTTCCTACTAGACTCAGGCGGGAGTAGCTCAAGTAACTGATCAGAAACCACAATTTCCTTTCCTTTTTTAGATTTCCCCTTAACTGCATTCTCTTTGGAGGGTGGAGGAAAGCTTTTAGGTTTATTTCCTTTGCCGTCTTCACGGCCATCGGCATTGGTAGTCCGGTCGTCGGGTACATTGCCATCGGTTGAAAGATTATCTGCTATACAGCCATCGGGAGATGAAACGGGTGCCCAGCCGATAAGTGGCCGACTGTCAGGAGCACGACGGGCAATAGGTGGATAGTCATTGGGTGCCCGTCCATTAGGTGACCAGCTACCAGAAGCACGACGTGCGATGGGTGCACGGCCGTTAGGAGACCGGCTGTCAGAAGCACGACCAGTGTCGGGTGCCCGGCCGTTATGGTCAGCATTGGCTTCATGGCCGGCAGCAGGTGGGTGTCCGGCATCAGGTGCAGGATCGGGTGCATGATCTTGGGCATGGTCGCCATCGGGAGCTTGGCTGGCCGCAAGTACACCTTTGGCTGCACAGTCAGGTTCACGGGCGGGTGCACGGCCATCGGGTGCTTAGTTGGCAGGGCGTCCATCAACAACTGGAGGTCTAGGGGCGGCAGGGCGCCGATTTGATTGAGGTTTGGCATAGCTTGAACCATAACGGCAAGTCTCATCCCTATGCTCAATAGCTTTGCATTTGGAGCAATATGTAGGGACAAATTCGTAAAAAGTTTCTTGCCTGTAGGATTTACCGTTAGGCAGGAAGACTTCAACCTCCCTGGTCAGTTCATTGGCTACATTGATCTCAACCAGAGCACGAACATAAGAGGGACGGCTTGAAGATGGAGTTCGGCGTAGAGTGCGATTGTCGGTTCGCAAAGGTTTACCAACACCTGAGAGGATTTTCTCTATGCTACGTGCCTTCCAAAGTGCAAATGGAAGGCCTCTCAAACGTACCCAAACTGGCACGTGACAGATTTCCTCGTTTTCAAATCTGAAAAACGGAGGCATATTCATTGAAAATAATGGTCGGCCAAACATGGAATAGGGACCATTCTCCAAGACCTTGTTTAGGTCCCGCTCATTTTTAAAATTGAAGATTAGCCACCCATTTTCATGGGTTGAGAATTGACATGGCACGGGTCAAGCATTACTACATTAAAGAATAGCTTGTTTCCCCAGAAATTTTCCCACAACATAGCCGATAAGAGTAAGTTCCCATTCATCGGACATGGGAGCGAGGTCTTCTTCCTCAATTCTGCAACACTTCGCAGCATTTTCATCGAACTTTAGCTGGATTCCTTCATCTTGCTGTCTTTTCCTTTCATTTTTTCTTCTCCTCCATTTTTTTCCTTTGTTTTTTTTTTCCTACAGAATTTGGACAAGGCAATTGACAACAAAGCCTTGCACGATACCTTTTCAAGCTTTGGTAACATCCTTTCATGCAAGATAGCTACGGCCTCTAATCGCAAGTCCAAGGGCATTGGTTTTGTACAGTTTGACAATTAAGAATCAGCTCAAAGTGCTATTGATAAGTTAAACGGAATGCTGATTAATGATAAGCAAGTGTTTGTTGGTCCTTTCATTCGCAAGCAGGAGAGAGAGTCTGCATTTAGTAAGACAAAATTCAACAATGTCTATGTGAAAAACCTCTCTGAGTCTACCACAGAAGAAGATCTAAAGAAAATTTTTGGGGAGCATGGAACTATTACTAGTGTAGTGGTGATGAGGGACGCAGATGGAAAATCAAAGTGTTTTGGGTTTGTCAACTTTGAAAATGCTAATGATGTTGCCCAAGCTGTGGAGGCTCCTAATGGATGAAATTTGATTGCAAAGAGTGGTATATTGGTAAAGCCCAGAAGAAATCTGAAAGGGAGCAAGAACTTAAAACCCGTTTTGAGCAAAGCTCTAAGGAAGTGGTAGACAAATATCAAGGAGTGAATTTGTATGTAAAGAATTTAGATGACACCATTGATGATGATAAACTGAAGGAACCTTTTTCAGAGTTTGGCACCATAACTTCATGCAAGGTTTACATTGAAATCTCTTGGACTTCTTTATTTTGGCTTCTTTTGAGTCACACTTTTCCCCTTTTCTTCCCATTTTACAGTTGCCTTGAAAGAGGTCACCTTGGTTTTTTTATTTCATCTTAACTATTTTTGGTGATGTTATAGGTTATGCGGGATCCTAGTGGGATTAGCAGAGGATCAGGTTTTGTTGCTTTCACTACTCCAGAAGAAGCTTCTAGAGCTGTAAGTTGATAAATGAAATTATATTATGGGCCGAGTGTATGGTTAGAAGCTAAATGGGTTATTTTTACACTGATGAAAGCTTGCGGAGATGAATGGCAAAATGGTGATGAGCAAACCTCTTTATGTGGCACTTGCTCAGCGGAAGGAAGAGCGAAGAGCTAGATTACAGGTTAGATGATATTGAATTTCTTTCTCTTCCTTTTCTTATTCCCTTGCAGTCTATTTTTTCGTCCATTCCGTAAAAGGATCCCTTTGTAATATGCCCTAAACATTTTATGGTCTTTCCAGATAGCATTTTGTTGTTGCGCTGGTTGGAATTTGATCAAGTTTGGGTGGATAATCTTACCACGGGTGTTATACATGTGCCCAGGACATGCTTTGTGGGCTACATATCCATGTTTTACTTGTTATACATAATATTATGTACTGTGTTTGTGAGAAAATTTATTTCATATTCCACATATACTGCTTTATGTAATTAAGGATGAATGCTGTTGTGTAATTTTTTTTTATTGGTTTTGTAGTGGTGGCAGTTTATTTCGGTGACTGTGTTAATTCATTGTGCAGAAGTGGTTACCTGAAAGATGTGTTGCATTTGAAGTTGAGCTGTGGTCCCAAATGATTTATGTTTAGGTTTCCTAAGGCTTCTACCTGATGTGACTATTTATATTTGGTGCAATTACTACCTATTCTCAGAGGGGGTTTTTGGGGGAGGATATTGCAGTCTGTGTGAGGATTAGTGTGCTTAGATAAAAGTTAGAAAATGATGTGATGTTTTGTTTACAAAACTTTTGTATGTTTGATCTGGTGCAGGCTCAGTTTGCACAAATGAGGCCGGTTGCAATGGCACCCATGGCTCCTAGTGCTCCTGCCATTGGAGAGCAACTATTTTATGGTTGATGAAGGAGAAATTCGCAACCCGGTCACGATCCGATTTAATTGTCACGATTTAAGATTTTTTGACTGTTGCTGTTGTCAAACAATAGTGGTTCCTGCAAAACAGATCCCGGAGTAGTTCTCTGGGGTAGACTCTCCGACGCCCAAGTTGGTCTTGTTGCCGGAGTATAGTATACTTTTAGTGATCAGAGAATAGATCCCCATACTTGGTCGTCTTCCCCAGTATAAATAACATCTTTCCTGATGAAGAAAGATGGATTATTATCCATATTTTCCTCCATGATCAAAGGGAATTAGTTATTACCCTTATCCTTATCCTCTTGCTTGATAAGGGGATTAGTTATTATCCTTATCCTCTTGCTTGATAAGGGGATTAGTTATTATTATTATCCTCTTCTCTTCCCTTATGCAGGTAGGGTAAAGGCCCTGGCTGTTGACTCCTAGGTCCGGGACTTCGCTGCCTCACAGGTCTAGAATTTTGCGGGCTTAGCGAACCTAACCCATACATATTAATGGTCAAGGCCCACCAATCATAAAATTTTCTTAGACCCCTGTTTTTTAATAAAAAAATTGTTACTTTTTTTTGGGGGCGTTGTGGTTGGGGCTGTATGATTTTGCAAAATTGAGCTTTCTTAGCTTGTCTATTTTGACTAATTAAATGCATATTATGTCTCTTCTACGATGAACTTGAGTGAAGAGTAGTCTGGTTCTTTTAACTACTTATCCTCTTGAACAGGATTTGCCCAGCATTTGCTGTATGATTGGATGTAATTTTTATTCTGTAGTCTGTTATTTCTTAATTTTGATGAATGTTATTTTTTTTTTGGTTGATAATTACTCTAGGCTGGATTTGGATATCAGCAGCAGCTTGTGCCTGGAATGCGACCACGTGGAGGTCCTATACCAAACTTTTTTGTTCCACTGGTCCAGCAGGGTCAGCAAGGCCAGCGGCCTGGTGGACGTCGCGGTGCGGGCCCTGTGCAAAAAGCGCAACAGTCAGTTCCATTGATGCAGCAGCAGGTCAGTTTCTTTTGTTATCTGCTATACTTCCGTGCGTTTAGGTGCTGCTAAAAAACCAAGTCTAAATATTTGTTTTCCAGATGCTGCCAAGGGGGCGAATGTTTAGGTATCCAACTGGGCGAAATGTTCCAGATGTACCAATGCCTAGTGTCGCTGGAGGTATGCTTTCTCCATATGACATGAGTGGAATGCTTCCTCGAGATGCTGCAATGGGTCAGCCAATGCCAATTACAGCACTGGCATCAGCACTTGCAAATGCATCACCTTAACAGCAACGAACGGTATGGTTGCTGTTAATGCTTCAAGTTAAGAGTTCGTCTCCATTCTCCTAATGATATCTAACATTGCTATTTGTGTCAGATGTTGGGTGAAAATCTGTATCCACTGGTTGATCAGCTGGAGCATGAGCATGCAGCCAAAGTGACAGGCATGCTCCTGGAGATGGACCAGACAGAGGTCTTGCATCTACTTGAATCACCAGATGCTCTCAAGGCAAAAGTTGCAGAGGCAATGGAAGTCCTGCTGAATGTTCAGCAGGCGAACAGCCCTGCTGTTCAGCTTGCCTCATTATCGATCAATGACAACCTTGTTTCCTGAGCGCGTGAAGCGACAAAAATGCAAGAAGATATGGTTTTTGACGGAATTAAAATCGTTCTCTTTTGTAGTGAGGGCACTAGAATTCTAGTAGAGAGTTTTTGATGATACTTAGGGTTTTGAATTTGGATTTCATTCATATTTGGTTGTGATTTTTTTTTCCCTTTTCGTTTTGCTTTGAGATTTTGAAGTTGTTTCCGACTCCCTTATCCTTTTTGATACTTTGATTTATGGAATCCTTTATTACTATTAAACTTGCTTTGAAATTGCAAGATTTTCTTTTCAGTAGTTACTCTAATCAGGTGCCATGAATGCTGCGGCAACTGAAGACAAGGTGCTCGACAAAATACCACAACAAAAACTCAAAGTGAATCCCATTCACCCGAGCGGTACCCGATGTCACCCGTTAGCTTTCGTGCACCATTAACATTGATTTTGCATTGCTATTGTAACCATTCTTTTAAATTTCTTGCATCCATGTTTACATTTTTAAGTGTAACTGTTGCATACAAGATTTAAGGGTTTTGTAAACTTGTTGGCTATGCTGGTTGCAGTAGAAAGAATTAGTAAAACCAAATTGTTCACGAGGTATCTACAGAAGAAGAAGAAAGGCTGTGCTGTGTTTTCAAAAAAGCCCTCACGCATAGGGCACGTGTTTGCTCTTCTGACTGAAAGTGTGACAAATTTAGAAGGAATGACTGTTTTAATCAAATTGTTAAGAGTGAGGAACTGATTTGTTCATTTTTAAATGTGAGGGATTAAAAAGTTTTTTTTTTAAATATGTAAAAGATTATTTTGTAGATTATCTAAAATAAAATTGATGAAGCTTGGTTGCAAATAATCAAGAGAAAAATTCATTTGGCCGAAGATGCTTTGCCCAGAATAAAAAGACAAAATTGCCACAGAAAGTAAAATTGATTTGTGGAACCAAGCTTAGCCGAAATCAAGCTGTATGGAGGCTGAATTTTTTTTTTGTTTTTTTATGACACAGCTTTGATACTAAGTTAGAAATTAAGAAAAAAAAATTAGTTATATTTTCTATATATGTAATATAATTCGGTACAATCGTTTTATAAATAAAATAATAAAATATGTATATAAAAAAATTAAATATTATATAATTATAACTAAATATTATTTAACATATTTATAAAAGATATTTTAAACACATTTTAATATGAGATATTTATAAAAGAATATTTTAAATATATTCTATCAATAATATTCAACCTTAATCATAAACAAAATATTCTTAAGTTCAAACTGATTGATGGACCTCTCTGGGGCCTGCTTCTTATCCATAATCACGTGAATAATAAAACTATGGCCCATTGTAAGATGGGATTCAAGTGTAAGGACCACAACAAGCTTATATTTCTTTCTCGGGGGCAAAATCAAGGGCCATTCTAGATCTGAAAGCTGCAAGAATGATGAGTTCTCCTAGTGTTGAATACATTTCTGAGTGTTTTATCCAACCAAAATACACTCCTGACGAGTTCAGGAAACCATTATACATGTCACCATGGGATTTAGCGCTAGTGAATCTCCACTACAACCAAAAGGGCCTTCTTTTTACCAAGCCTCCATCTTTCAACACTGATGAGAACCAAATGAAAGACCTCTTAGAGAAGCTCAAGGACTCTCTTTCACTCGCCCTGATTCATTTCTATCCATTAGCAGGTCGTCTTGCAACCCTTAAACAAGACAATCCTCCAATTTATTCCATCTATGTTGATTGTGCCGATGGCCCTGGAGCTAAATTTATCCATGCTTCGTTGAATTTGACAATCCGTGATATCCTTTCGCCAAATTATGTACCCAAAATTGTTCATTCATTTTTCGACCATGTTGGGGCTATCAACTATGACGGACACTCCTTGCCTTTGCTGGCCATTCAAGTCACGGAGTTGATTGACGGCATCTTCATTGGACCATCTATCAACCATATGTTAGTAGATGGAACATCTTTTTGGCATTTTATTAATTCCTGGTCTGAGATATTCAATTCCAAGACCAAGTGGGAGGATAAAAATATCTTCGGCACCGCCCTTTCCGGGCCACCTAAGCATAAGCGATGGTTTCCCGAGGGGCATGGACCAGTTCTCAGCCTTCCTTTCTCACACCATGATGAAATCATTCTCAGATATCAGGTACCTGAAATATTGAAGGAAAGAGTATTCCATTTCTCATTAGAATCAGTACTAAAACTCAAGGCGCAAGCAAATGCTGAATGTGATTCCACCAAGATTTCTACCTTTCAGGCCCTGTGTGCCCATGTTTGGAGGTGCATCACCAGGGCTCGGAATCTGTCACAGGATCAAATTACAAGATTTGGTCTTTCTGTTGACAACAGACCCAGGATTATCCCTCCTTTGTCGGGGGACTATTTTGGTAACGGTATACAGATTCTAGCAACTGCAGTTAGTTGTGGTGAATTGGTGAACAATGGACTAGGATGGGCAGCCTGGAAGTTGCATCAGTTGGTCATCAATCACAAAGACAAATCTGCACGCGAATGGGCTGAATCATGGGTAAAAGAACCCTTACTTTACTACTTGGGTAAGTCTCCCAACTGCATCCAGGTTGGAAGTTCACCGCGGTTTGATGTTTACGGGAGCGATTTTGGAATAGGCAAAGCGGTTGCAGTTCGAAGTGGCTTTGCAAATAAGTTCGATGGGAAAATAACGCTGTTTCCAGCAAGAGAGGGTGGAGGAAATATTGACATGGAGATTTGTCTTTTCCCTCATTCTATGACTTGTCTTGAATCTGACAATGAATTCATGGAGACTCTGTCTTTATAATTCCTAATGAACTATTGATTCATGTAAGAATGTTTCTTTATCCAGTCATACGTGTACTTCTTCATGTCTTCTAGTTAAGCTTGAGTTCTCTTGATTTGTTGAATTGCACATTGCATATTGTTCTCTTCGTTGTTTGCCTGGGTTGGATCCAATCTAGAAGAAATATTTATCATGCAAGAAGTACCTTCACATCGTAAGGAATTTCTTCCCCCATAGGACCTTACAGAAGTACAGTCTTGACAATGCAACTTACTTTGAAATGCATTTTTATTTGCTAACCTGCAACTCTCCGTGGTTACCGAATCTCATGATTCATATTGTATGCAGGGTTCTTTTGTGCTTTGCCGAGCGTGTTCTTAACTCTTGCATCCTGTAGGTGTCCATTGTGAAAGAAATGTGAGATCAGTTGTTGGGGAATCTAAACTCCAGGTGAAAAATTCACATGATGATGAAGACTATAAAGGTTTCAAATTTTCAAACACAATGATGGGATGGGATTAGATGGGAATATTAAATACAATTAAGCGTGTTTCTGAGAAGGTATTACGCCTTAAATCTTCCTCTTTTTCGGGTCAAGAGAACTTTTAACCAATTTCTGCTGCTTAGAGAAATCCAAAGAGGTTGAATCCATTTTGAAGTTCAGATGCATTTCCTGTTTCCTTCTGGGCTTCTCTGGCTCTGTTTGGATTTCGTTTTCATTTACAAAAAGTTAAATTTTTCAAAATAAAAATAAAGATAGCTACGGACTCTAATGGCCAGTCCAAGGGCTATGGTTTTGTACAGTTTGACAATGAAGAATCAGCTCAAAGTGCTATTGATAAGTTAAACGGAATGCTGATTAATGATAAGCAAGTGTTTGTTGGTCCTTTCCTTCGCAAGCAGGAGAGAGAGTCTGCATTCAGTAGGACAAAATTCAACAATGTCTATGTGAAAAACCTCTCTGAGTCTACCACAGAAGATGATCTAAAGAAATCTTTTGGGGAGCATGGAACTATTACTAGTGCAGTGGTGATGAGGGACGCAGATGGAAAATCAAAGTGTTTTGGGTTTGTCAACTTTGAGAATGCTGATGATGCTGCCCAAGCTGTGGAGGCTCTTAATGGACAAAAATTTGATGAGAAAGAGTGGTATGTTGGTAAAGCCCAGAAGAAATCTGAAAGGGAGCAAGAACTTAAGACCCGTTTTGAGCAAAGCTCTAAGGAAGTGGTAGACAAATATCAAGGAGTGAATTTGTATGTAAAGAATTTAGATGACACCATTGATGATGATAAACTGAAGGAACTTTTTTCAGAGTTTGGCACCATAACTTCGTGCAAGGTTTACATTGAAATCTCTTGGACTTCTTTATTCTGGCTTCTTTTGAGTCACACTTTTCCTCTTTTCTTCCCATTTTACAGTTGCCTTGAAAGAGGTCACCTTGGTTTTTTCATTTCATCTTAACTATTTTTGGTGATGTTATAGGTTATGCGGGATCCTAGTGGGATTAGCAGAGGATCAGGGTTTGTTGCTTTCACTACTCCAGAAGAAGCTTCTAGAGCTGTAAGTTGATAAATGAAATTATATTATGGGCCGAGTGTATGGTTAGAAGCTAAATGGGTTATTTTTACACTGATGACAGCTTGCGGAGATGAATGGCAAAATGGTGATTAGCAAACCACTTTATGTGGCACTTGCTCAGCGGAAGGAAGAGCGAAGAGCTAGATTACAGGTTATATGATATTGAATTTCTGTCTCTTCCTTTTCTTATTCCCTTGCAGTCTGTTTTTTTGTCCATTCTGTTAAAGGACCCCTTTGTAATATGCCCTAAACATTTTATGGTCTTTCCAGATAGCATTTTGTTGTTGCGCTAGTTGGAATTTGATCAAGTTTAGTTGGATAATCTTACCACGGGTGTTATACATGTGCCCAGGACATGCTTTGTGGGCTACATATCCATGATTTACTTGCTATACATAATATTATGTACTGTGTTTATGAGAAAATTTATTTCATATTCCACAAATACTGCTTTATGTCATTAAGGATGAATGCTGTTGTGGAATTTTTTTTTATTGGTTTTGTAGTGGTGGCAGTTTATTTTGGTGACGGTGTTAATTCATTGTGCAGAAGTGGTTACCTGAAAGATGTGTTGCATTTGAAGTTGAGCTGTGGTCCCAAATGATTTATGTTTAGGTTTCCTAAGGCTTCTACCTGATGTGACTCTTTATATTTGGTGCAATTATTACCTATTCTCAGAGGGGGTTTTTGGGGGTGGGGGTGGGGGGGGGATATTGCAGTCTGTGTGAGGATTAGTGTGCTTAGATAAAAGTTAGAAAATGATGTGATGTTTTGTTTACAAAATTTTTGTATGTTTGATCTGGTGCAGGCTCAGTTTGCACAAATGAGGCCTGTTGCAATGGCACCCATGGCTCCTAGACTGCCAATGTATCCTCCTGGTGCTCCTGCCATTGGACAGCAGCTATTTTATGGTCAAGGCCCTCCAGCTATATTACCTCCTCAGGTCATAAAATTTTCTTAAGACCCCTGTTTTTTAATAAAAAAATTGTTACGGTTTTTTTTTTTGGGAGGGGGGGGGGTGGAGCAGTGGGGGTTAGTGGTTTGGGCTGTATAATAATATTTGTTGCAAAATTGAGCTGTCTTAGCTTGTCTATTTTGACTAATTAGATGCATATTATGTCTCTTCCACAATGAACTTGAGTGGAGTAGTCTGGTTCTTTTAACTACTTATTCTCTTGAACAGGATTTGCCCAGCATTTGCTGTATGATTGGATGTAATTTTTATTCTGTAGTCTGTTATTTCTTGATTTTGATGAATGTTGTTTCTTTTTTTGGTTGAAAATTACTCTAGGCTGGATTTGGATATCAGCAGCAGCTTGTGCCTGGAATGCGACCAGGTGGAGGTCCTATACCAAACTTTTTTGTCCCAATGGTCCAGCAGGGTCAGCAAGGCCAGCGGCCTGGTGGTCGTCGCAGTGCAGGCGCTGTGCAACAAGCGCAACAGCCAGTTCCATTGATGCAGCAGCAGGTTAGTTTCTTTTGTTTTCTGCTATACTTCCGTGTGTTTAGGTGCTGTTAAAAAACCAAGTCTAAATATTTGTTTTCCAGATGCTGCCAAGGGGCGAATGTTTAGGTATCCACCTGGGCAAAATGTTCCAGATGTACCAATGCCTAATGTCGCTGGAGGTATGCTGTCTCCATATGACATGAGTGCAATGCTTCCTCGAGATGCTGCAATGGGTCAGCCAATGCCAATTACAGCACTGGCATCAGCACTTGCAAATGCATCACCTGAACAGCAACGAACGGTATGGTTGCCGTTAATGCTTCAAGTTAAGAGTTCGTCTCCATTCTCCTAATGATATCTAACATTGCTATTTGTGTCAGATGTTGAGTGAAAATCTGTATCCACTGGTTGATCAGCTGGAGCATGAGCATGCAGCCAAAGTGACAGGCATGCTTCTGGAGATGGACCAGACAGAGGTCTTGCATCTACTTGAATCACCAGATGCTCTGAAGGCAAAAGTTGCGGAGGCAATGGAAGTCCTGCGGAATGTTCAGCAGGCGAACAGCCCAGCTGATCAGCTTGCCTCATTATCGATCAATGACAACCTTGTTTCCTGAGCGTGTGAAGCGACAAGAATGCAAGAAGATATGGTTTTTGACAGAATTAAAATCGTTCTCTTTTGTAGTGAGGGCACTAGAATTCTAGAAGAGAGTTTTTGATGATACTTAGGGTTTTGAATTTGGATTTCATTCATATTTGGCTGTTGTGATTTTTTTTCCCTTTTCGTTTTGCTTTGAGATTTTGAAGTTGTTTCCGACTCCCTTATCCTTTTTGATACTTTGATTTATGGAATCCTTTATTACTATTAAACTTGCTTTGAAATTGCAAGATTTTCTTTTCAGTAGTTACTCTAATGCATTCCACTCTAATTTATTCCCTGGAAGCCTCGTCTGCCGTGATGGGACTGGAGAGGGAGCAAAAGGCAACCCTTATTTCTCCTTATTATATGCATTGAAGGAGATTGGGAACCACCGATCAACTTGCAGATGCAACAGGAGTCTGGTTAGAAAGAATTTGTTTTTAAGCATCTGATCTTTATAAGGCGATATCCAGATTGTTGGTAGAGTTGGTCCCCGAAGGCTAATGGGTTGTCCCTTAGAGGATGTTTCCAGGGGACCGGAAAGTGCCTTCTAATGATCCTTAGTAGGGGATGTTTTCCAAATCCCGGGACTACACTATACATGTTCCTCTTGAGTCTGGTATCCCCCAGAAAAGGCATTCTCTTGCCTGATATTCTTTACCCTCCACCTTGAAGTGCTAAGGTCGTTGATAAATTGGGGATTGTGTGAAGCTTGGTCAAGTATTACGGTTATGCTCTGTACAGGTTGGTTGGTTGTATTTGGGCAGGGGTTGATACTGTGTGCAGGTTGGTTTGTATTTCAGCAGGAGATGCCATTAGCACAGCCCAGACGTGTGTATACTGTTACAGCTTATCCCGCAGATGATCTTCCCTTTTTTTAACCTCCTCCCTTTTGTCGGATATGGAAACGGTCCAAACGGAACCTTCAATCTTAGTTGTGGTTCAGTTTTCTCAAAACTTGCAGGCTGTAGAACAGGCCATAGAAGTAATGTTTCGCCTGACATTCAGACAATTAATTTGCTTATGGAAATAATAGACAAATACGTGTTTCTGTAAACGTCTTGGAACCAATTAAGCTATTAGCAACATATGTAATCAGTTCACCGGAATAAGTATCTAGTCGGAATGAGAAACTTTCGCCTGAGACCAGTTTGACGAGATCTGACAAACAGATAGGAGGATACCCCCACCCCAGATTGGACCGGACAATTATTTATCGTAGTTGGGGTAGTTGGTGGTAATTTTAAAAAAGAGAATAATTGATGCATATTTATCGGCCAGCACGAAGAGGCGGAAGAAGGAATACTAATATATATTACATATATTATACTTATTTATAGTAATATATTACATATATTGTCCCCAACAATATGCATAAATCTTCCCACTTGTAAGTGTCAGGAGGCACGCCTAATTCAAGCAAAGAGCCATTTAGTCCAAGTAGGGGATTCATAGAGCGCATACTGCATTGCTACAGCTGCAGTAATGGATGCTCCAAGTGTTCATCACGTCTAGGAATGTTTTATTAAACCACAGTACAGTCCAGAAGAATCAAAGTGATAGAATGTATAATTGCATATTTATTAGGTCAATTCTTTTGTGTTTAAGTGATTAAAATGCTTATTTATATGAATATTAAGTGTTTTTATTATTGATGGTTAGATTGGAGCTTTTTAGGAAACATTTAACAAATAAAAAGAAATATTATTTTTCTTGGCAAAATTTTCAAGGTTTCTTTTTATTTTTTTTTTCTTAGGCTTGAGACCTGGAAAACACGGGAAATAATTTCTAGATTTATCACCCAACAATTCATCCTGGTGCACTACGGCCATCTTGGTGGACCGAAAATGGAAACCGGAGGATAATTCATTTCTTCCTGTTATTTGGTCATGGAAGTTCCAGAATCAAAATGATACGGATGCAATTTTGGATTGTAATTTGAAAAGTAGCACTCTGGAGCTGCCATCGCGTAACATTAGTACTCACGGATGTGAAGCAAATCCTTGGATTAATTAGCCAAAGCAAGCACCTGAAAGAATTTGGACTTTCTGCATTTTGACAACTCAAGTCAAAGCTGGTGGCTGGGACAACTTTTTCATCTAAGTGCAATTCAATCCGCAAGAACACAACATAGGTCAGCCGCTCAAGGAAAGGACAAAACAGAATTCCACTTGAATTTCTTCAGCTGAAGACGAAAAGAATTCTGCAACCACAAGAAAATAATATAGCAGCCGCAACTATATTTTCCTGGAGAAATTTGCGATTTGGAGCTGAAGACTACTAAAGCCGCATGGAAATAAAAAGGAAACTTCTTTAGCAGCAAGAAGACAAAACCGAGTTGAAGTAGGAAACAAAATTAGCCGAGGGAAAGAAGGAACTAGAAACCGAAAACAACAAGAAGAACCGAGCTGGGTTGCAATTTGGAAACAACATACGGCTGAAATTTGGTAACAAAAAGAAAAAAAAAGAAACAAAATTGGTTCGGAAATGAGAAGAAGAAACGACAGAAAGAAGAAACAAAGCTGACTGGAGAAGGAAAAAAATAAGAAACAAAAGGGCGGCTGAATTTGGTAACAAAATTCGGACAAAGGAAAACAAGAAAAGGAAGCAAAGAAGAAAAAGAAACACAGAAAGCCAAGCTGTAGTTGGAAAACAAAGGAAAAAGGAAATAGCTGCACCTATATAAAGAGGGGGTTTGTGAACATTCAGATTCATTCTTGCTTGGAGAGAACATTGAGAGAGCAGCCATCTTCTTTCCCACGTCCTTTGTTTTCTTTTGTGTCTTTTCTTTTAGTTTAATTTAGTATAGAAAGAGAGAGGGGCAGCCGCCTTTGTGAGGAACCAGAGAACCGAGGCTGGAAAACAGAGAAGAACAACACAAGAGCCATCTACGGATTTGAGCTTAGCTTTCCTCTTTTATTTTTCTCTTTTTAATTATGTTTAAGATTTTGGTGATATTCTTTTATTTTAATATGAACTAATTTAATTTTCTAGGGCTACGATGTAGCTTAACTATAAGTCTTTAATATTTTTCTATTAATATAGTTTGAATTTATTTTCTATAGTTGAGTATTTATCTCCGTTCTTAATACTTCTAATTACTTGATCACTAATTAGATGATTTGTTAATCATAACGAACTGGAAGGGGAGTTATGTGTCAAGTTCATTGAGATAAATGCCATAAATTGCATGTAGGATAGGAATATACCTGCATGGTTTGTGTAGTCACTACATGAGAATCCATAGAAATTAATGATTTCATAATTGTTGTAATTCACATAGGAATATAGTGAATTAGCAATTAGGGAGATTTTTATTAGATCTTGGGGGGGACTAGTAAATAAGTTAGAGAATCTTGACTATCAACCAGGAAAATAAATTAGACTATAGAGATAGATTAGTAGTAAGATGGATTAGTTATAGTGAAATCGAAAACCCTAGAGTTTTAGCAATCTAATAAATCCTTAAAATTAATTCAGTGATTTGTTTAGCTTACTTTTAAATTTAGTTTTAATTTAGTTTGTTAAAATAAAAAAATATCATTTAAATCATTCAAATAAATGTAGAATTAACTAAATTTCGGTAGTTGATAAACAATTAGTCCTTGTGGGAACGATAGTATATATTCACTCTTTATTACTTGTTAACGATCACGTGCACTTGCGTGTAAAATCTGCAACAAGTTTTTGGTGCCGTTGCCGGGGACTAAATTGATTTTATTAATATTGATATCAAGTAGTTCTAGCTTTAATTTGAACTTTTATTTTTATTTATTTTATTTACTTTTGTTTTTTTTGGTTTTTTTTTAGATATTGTTCTGTAGTGCATGAGAAGGTTTGGAAGTGATAATCTCCCATTGGATCCAGAAATAGAAAAGTCTTGCCGTTTGAATAGAAAGGAGAAGAAAGAAACTTCTGCACAATCTCATAATACTATGGTTGAACATAAAGAGAACGCTATCCCGATCGCTAATGCAAACACCACAGCATTACGTGACTATGCTTTGCCTACTGCCACATATGATCTCCACAGTGTCATATCTCCAACTGTTGCTGCAAATAATTTTGAATTGAAGTCAGACATAATCCAGATGGTTCAAGCTAATCAGTTCATTGGGTTGGCACATGAGGACCCTAATGCTCACATAATCAATTTTCTTGAGATCTATGCTACATTGAAAATGAATGGTGTTTCTGATGATGCCATTAGACTGAGGCTTTTCCCATTTTCACTCAAGAATAGGGCCAAGAGTTGGTTGCTTTCTTTGCCAACAGGAGCAATCACCACGTGGGACATGTGTAGGCAGAAATTTTTGACAAATATTTTCCACCTACCAAAACTGCAAAGATAAGGAATGAGATCACCACATTCACTCAGAATGAGATGGAATGACTTTCTGAAGCATGGGAGAGGTATAAAGATTTGCTGCGAGCATGCCCTCATCACGGTATCCCAGATTGGTTACAGTGGCAAACTTTTTATAACGGGTTGACTCGATCAACCAAGATACTTGTAGATGCTACAACGGGAGGTTCATTAATGGGGAAGACATAAGAGGCTGCTTATGAATTGTTGGACGAGATGGCATCTACAGACTACCAATGGTCTTCAGGGAGATCCACACTACCGAAAAATCATGGCAAGTATGAGGTTGATGCCCTCATTGCACTATCAGCCCAGGTTGCTACACTGTCAAAGCAACTTAGTACACTCAATGTAAATGCCATCCATATTCCTCCAGAAGCTTTTGATATTTGTGGTGGACCTCATGACTCGGTGTTTCCTAACCACTAATTGCAAGTCATGCAATTATAGTATAATTACGAGTATCGTCCCACAGGGAGGTGAACAACTACCAGTTAAGCAATATCTACCCTATTATCTAGATTAACATTAAAAGGAAGGTAGATGTAATAATAACAAAAATTAACGCAAAAACAAGATTAAAAAGTTCAACTAAGAGATTCCAGATAAACAAACTTTAGGACTTGGGATTTCACCAACCATTACTATAAATTCCATTCATATAATTATTTTGTGATAATTCCTCACAACTATTCACATAATCAAACATTATCTCCTCTCAGAGTATAATCTTACTATTCAAATAATAATTATGGGACTACTTTCGTGACTCCAAAATTACTATGAATGCATGATGAACAAAAGAATACTATGCTGCAGAAATTGAGAATCTACTATCGTGATTCACAATTAAAGTCTGAAGAATTCACGAACTAATATTGATGTCAGCTGTCGCCTCTTCACCAATACCTTAAACATGCAAATGGTGATCAAGCATTTACAAGAAATAACACCAAATAAATCAGATATTGGAAAATACCACAATTATATAAATGAAAATAAGTAACACCGGCTACATCCCAGTCCTAAAGAAAGAAATTCAGCCACTAAACATGGCTTGCATGAAAATAAAACTACGTGAAAACTATTTCTATTCTATCGTTGTCTATGGTTCCCTACGGGTTTTTTTATTGTTGTGTTGCTCTCCTTCATTTATACTTGTTCAGGTCCATGGAGATTAGAAGTCCAAGTTGTGTAGAAGTCATTTGTCTCATCCGAATGATTCTGGATTGCGTATTCCTTCAGTTTTCGTAATTCTGCTGACTTCCCCAATGCTATGGCATGTAAATTTACATGCTATGGCATCAGTATCCCAGTCCTCTTTTCTTTAACAAAATTGCAGCTTTCTTTTTATGCAAGCAATCTTCCGGTCTTGTCTTTCTCCAGAAGTTTTCCTCCTACAAAATAGCAATTCAAGCTGGATAAGGCTAAATACTCCCATAATTAGATAAGATAATAAAAATATCTTATCCTAGAAGTTATCATTATATTCACTTATCACCTCATCCTAGTGTTGATTGTCAAGTGGGAAATCCTTTCGCTCAATCTCAGATGGAACAGGCTCAATTTGTGGGGAACTCGAATAGACAGTATAATCCCTACTCCAACACATACAATCCGGGATGGAGAAACCATCCTAACTTTTCTTGGAGAAATAATCAGCTTTCTGATAAACCCAGGGATTTCAGCCTTCACAGCCACTTCAACCGCCAACACAAAAAGTGTTTTTAGAAGATGCTCTTGCTCAATTGAGCATGAATGCATCTCAGTTCATGACTAAGACTGAAGCTACATTGCAAAATCAGTCAGCATCCATCCGAAATTTGGAGGTTCAGATGGGACAACTTGCTAATTCATTAAATTCTAGACTACAAGGGTCTTTGCCTAGTAACACGGAAATCAACCCTAAGGAACATGTGAAGGCAATTAAACTGAGAAGTGGCAAAGAATTGCCTGAACTTGAACCACAGAGAAAGCCACAACAAGAAGCAGTGGAAGTGCAGACCGAAAAATCTGGAGAACAAATTGAAGAAGTCGTGAAACCTATATCGAAGTTGTTTCCAGATAATCCACCCCCTTATGTGCCACCTATGCCATATCCTCAAGATTCCAGAAACAAAAGCTAGAGAAGCAATTTTCTAAATTTCTTGATTTTTTAAGAAATTACATATTAATATTCCTTTTGCTGATGCGTTGGAACAGATGCCTAGTTATGTGAAGTTCATGAAGGAGATCCTCTCTAACAAAAGAAAGCTAGAAGAGTATAAGACTATTGCACTTACTGAAGAGTGCAGTGCCATTCTGTAGAAAAAGCTTCCTCCTAAGCTTAAGGATCCAGGGAGTTTTACTATTCCTTGCACTATAGGAAATTCTAATTTTAATAAAGCCTTGTGTGATCTTGGTGCAAGTATTAATCTTATGCCTCTCTCTGTTTTCAAGAAACTTGGCTTAGGAGAAGCCAAACCCACTACAGTCACCTTGCAATTGGTAGATAGATCATTCAAATACCCAAGAGGTGTTATAGAGAATGTGCTTGTCAAGGTGGACAAATTTATCTTCCTAACTGATTTCATTGTACTTGACATGGAAGAAGACCAAGAAATTCCTATTATTCTTGGTAGACCCTTCTTGGCTACAGGAAAAACCCTAATTGACGTGCCAAAAGGGCAACTAACCATAAGGGTTCAAGATGAGCAAGTCACCTTCGATGTATTTAAGGCACTAAAATTTCCAAATGAGATAGACAATTGTATGAAGGTGGATACAATTGATGGTTGCACTAAAGAAAAGTTTCAAGCAAGCCATCCAAAAGATCCCATGGAAACATGTCTTGTGGGGATAGAGAATTCTAAAAATCCAGAGGTAGACATATGCTCCAAACAACTAGAAGCCTTGGCACCTGTGTTCATTAAAAGGCCATTTGAAGACCTTGGAAAAAGTGGGGCCAAATCAATACCTTCAGTTGAGAAGCCACCACAGTTAGACCTCAAGCCACTGCCCAAGCATCTGAAGTATGCATTCCTAGGTGAGTCCTCTACTCTTTCTGTTATTATTTCTACATATCTAAATGAAAAGTAAGAGGATAAATTGCTAAGAGTGTTGAGGGAACATAAATCGGCACTAGGATGGACTATAGTTGACATAAAGGGGATTAGCCCTTCAATTTGCATGCATAAAATTTTGATGGAAGAAAATTATAGGCCATCTGTAGATCACCAACGTAGATTAAACCCTAATATGAAAGAAGTGGTGAGAGTTGAGATATTAAAACTTTTGGATATAGGGATTATTTATCCTATTTCAGATAGTGTATGGGTCAGTCCTGTTCAAGTAGTACCTAAGAAAGGAGGGTTTACTGTAGTTGAGAATGAAAAAAATGAATTGATCCCTACTAGGATTGTCACTGGATGGAGAGTATGCATTGATTATAGGAAGTTGAATGCAGCCATTAGGAAAAACCACTTTCCTTTGCCTTTTATTGATCAAATGCTTGATAGATTAGTTGGTTATTTTTATTATTGTTTTTTAGATGGTTATTCAGGGTATAATCAAATTTCAATAGCCCTAGAGGACCAAGAAAAGACCACCTTTACATGCGCTTATAGTACATTTGCATATAGGAGAATGCCATTTGGTTTGTGTAATGCATCTGCCACTTTCCAAAGATGTATGATTGCAATTTTTTCTGACATGGTGGAACGTTTCATTGAAATATTTATGGATGATTTTTCTGTGTTTGGTTCTTCTTTTGATTCATGCTTATCTAACCTTAAACTTGTGCTTAAACGATGTGAAAACACTAATCTAGTCTTGAATTGGGAAAAATGTCATTTTATGGTTCAAGAAGGAATTGTGTTGGGTCATGGAGTATCTACAAAAGGGATTGAGGTTGATGGAGCTAAAATTGAGATCATTGAAAAATTACCACCACCTACTACTGTTAAAGGGGTAAGAAGCTTTCTAGGACATGCAGGATTTTATATAAGGTTCATAAAAGATTTTTCAAAAATTACCAAACCTTTGTGTAATCTTCTTGAAAAAGATGTGCCTTTTAAGTTTATTGCTGATTGTCTACGAGCTTTTGACTTGTTAAAAAGTGCATTAGTATCGGCTCCCATTATTGTTGCTCCATCTTGGGATTTACCTTTTGAGTTGATGTGTGATGCAAGTGACTATGCAATTGGTGCAGTTTTGGGTCAGCGAACAGGTAAGATCTTTCATGCTATATACTATGCTGGTAAAACTCTCAATGATGCACAATTGAATTATGCTACCACTGAAAAAGAGTTATTAGCAGTAGTATTTGCTTTTGATAAATTCAGATCATACTTAATTGGCTCCAAAGTTATTGTTTATACTGATCATTCTGCCATTAAGTATTTGATAGCTAAAAAAGATGCAAAGCCTAGGTTGATCAGATGGGTCTTGTTGTTACAAGAATTTGATCTGGAAATCAAAGATAAGAAGGGTAGTGAAAATGTAGTTGCTGATCACCTATCTCATTTAGAACCTCAAGCCAAGATTGATGAACCACAACCGGTGATAAATGAGATCTTCCCCGATGAGCAATTGTTCAATATTGCCACAGGTAAGTTTCCTTGGTTTGCCGATTTTGCAAATTATTTGGTCACTAATGTGCTTCCCCCAGATTTATCTAGCCAACAGAGAAAGAAATTCTTATCTGATGTGAAGCATTATTACTTGGATGAGCCTTTTTTGTATAAATTATGTCCTGACCAAGTAATATGGAAATGTGTTCCAGAAGAGGAAATACAAAGCATTTTGCAGCATTGCCACTCTTCTGAATATGGTGGTCATTTTGGAGGCAATAGAACCGCAGCTAAAATTCTTCAATGTGGCTTTTATTGGCCAACAGTATTCAAGGATGCACAATCTTATGTAGCTGCTTGTGATCGATGCCAACGAACAGGGAATATTTCAAGGAGACATGAGATGCCTCTCACCAACATTCTGGAGGTTGAACTATTCGATGTGTGGGGTATTGACTTCATCGGACCATTTCCTCCTTCATACAATAATCTCTATATTCTTGTGGCTGTAGATTATGTATCGAAATGGGTTGAAACGACTGCCTTACCTACCAATGATGCAAAAGTGGTAGTAAATTTCTTGCGGAAAAATATTTTCACTCGTTTTGGGATTCCTAAAGCAATCATTAATGATGAGGGAACTCACTTTTGCAATAAATTGTTAGCTGCTCTTTTGGCTAAGTATGGGGTAAAACATAAAATTGCCACTACTTATCATCCCCAAACTAGTAGCCAAGTGGAGATATCCAATAGGGAGTTGAAGCGGATTTTGGAGAAGACAGTGAGTTCTAACAGAAAAGATTGGTCTCAGGAAGCTTGATGATGCTTTGTGGGCATATAGAACAGCTTTTAAAACACTTATTGGTATGTCTCCGTATCGATTGGTGTATGGTAAAGCCTGTCACTTACCTGTGGAGTTGGAACACCGTGCTTATTGGGCCATCAAGCGTCACAGACTTTTCCTTTCTTTTCTTCTTCTCCTTCATTTTTTTTCTTTGTTATTTTTTCCTACAGAATTTGGACAGGGCAATTGACAACAAAGCCTTGCATGATATCTTTTCAAGCCTTGGTAACATCCTTTCATGCAAGATAGCTACGGACTCTAATGGCCTGTCCAAGGGCTATGGTTTTGTACAGTTTGACAATGAAGAATCAGCTCAAATTGCTATTGATAAGTTAAACGGAATGCTGATTAATGATAAGCAAGTGTTTCTTGGCCCTTTCCCTGGCAAGCAGGAGAGAGAGTCTGCATTCAGTAAGACAAAATTCAACAATGTCTATGTGAAAAACCTCTCTTAGTCTACTACAGAAGATGATCTAAAGAAATTTTTTGGGGAGCATGGACCTATTACTAGTGCAGTGGTGATGAGGGACGCAGATGGAAAATCAAAGTGTTTTGGGTTTGTCAACTTTGAGAATGCTGATGATGCTGCCCAAGCTGTGGAGGCTCCTAATGGACGAAATTTGATTACAAAGAGTGGTATGTTGGTAAAGCCCAGAAGAAATCTGAAAGGGAGCAAGAACTTAAGACCCGTTTTGAGCAAAGCTCTAAGGAAGTGGTAGACAAATATCAAGGAGTGAATTTGTATGTAAAGAATTTAGATGACACCATTGATGATGATAAACTGAAGGAACCTTTTCAGAGTTTGGCACCATAACTTCATGCAAGGTTTACATTGAAATCTCTTGGACTTCTTTATTCTGGCTTCTTTTGAGTCACCCTTTTCCTCTTTTCTTCCCATTTTACAGTTGCCTTGAAAGAGGTCACCTTGGTTTTTTCATTTCATCTTAACTATTTTTGGTGATGTTATAGGTTATGCGGGATCCTAGTGGGATTAGCAGAGGATCAGGGTATGTTGCTTTCACTACTCCAGAAGAAGCTTCTAGAGCTGTAAGTTGATAAATGAAATTATATTATGGGCCGAGTGTATGGTTAGAAGCTAAATGGGTTATTTTTACACTGATGACAGCTTGCGGAGATGAATGGCAAAATGGTGATTAGCAAACCTCTTTATGTGGCACTTGCTCAGCGGAAGGAAGAGCGAAGAGCTAGATTACAGGTTATATGATATTGAATTTCTGTCTCTTTCTTTTCTTATTTCCTTGCAGTCTGTTTTTTTGTCCATTCTGTTAAAGGATCCCTTTGTAATATGCCCTAAACATTTTATGGTCTTTCCAGACAGCATTTTGTTGTTGCGCTAGTTGGAATTTGATCAAGTTTAGGTGGATAATCTTACCACGGGTGTTATACATGTGCCGTGCCCAGGACATGCTTTGTGGGCTACATATCCATGTTTTACTTGTTATACATAATATTGTGTACTGTGTTTGTGTGAAAATTTATTTCATATTCCACATGTTCTGCTTTATGTAATTAAGGATGAATGCTGTTGTGGAATTTTTTTTTTATTGGTTTTGTAACGGTGGCAGTTTATTTTGGTGACTCTGTTAATTCATTGTGCAGAAGTGGTTACCTGAAAGATCTGTTGCATTTGAAGTTGAGCTGTGGTCCCAAATGATTTATGTTTAGGTTTCCTAAGGCTTCTACCTGATGTGACTCTTTATATTTGGTGCAATTATTACTTATTCTCGGAGGGGTTTGTGGGGTGGGGATGGATATTGCAGTCTGTGTGAGGATTAGTGTGCTTAGATACAAGTTAGAAAATGATGTGATGTTTTTTGTTTACAAAATTTTTGTATGTTTGATCTGGTGCAGGCTCAGTTTGCACAAATGAGGCCTGTTGCAATGGCACCCATGGCTCCTAGACTGCCAATGTATCCTCCTGGTGCTCCTGCCATTGGACAGCAACTATTTTTTGGTCAAGGCCCTCCAGCTTTATTACCTCCTCAGGTCATAAAATTTTCTTAGACCCCTGTTTTTTTACTTCGACTAATTAGATACATATTATGTCTCTACCACGATGAACTTGAGTGAAGAGTAGTCTGGTTCTTTTAACTACTTATCCTCTTGAACAGGATTTGCCCAGCATTTGCCGTATGATTGGATGTAATTTTTATTCTGTAGTCTGTTATTTCTTGATTTTGATGAATGTTAATTTTTTTTTTTGGTTGAAAATTACTCTAGGCTGGATTTGGATATCAGCAGCAGCTTGTGCCTGGAATGCGACCACGTGAAGGTCCAATACCAAACTTTTTTGTCCCACTGGTCCAGCAGGGTCAGCAAGGCCAGCGGCCTGGTGGACGTCGCGGTGCGGGCCCTGTGCAAAAAGCGCAACAGTCAGTTCCATTGATGCAGCAGCAGGTCAGTTTCTTTTGTTATCTGCTATACTTCCGTGTGTTTAGGTGCTGTTAAAAAACTAAGTCTAAATATTTGTTTTCCAGATGCTGCCAAGGGGGCGAATGTTTAGGTATCCACCTGGGCGAAATGTTCCAGATGTACCAATGCCTAGTGTCGCTGGAGGTATGCTTTCTCCACATGACATGAGTGCAATGCTTCCTCGAGATGCTGCAATGGGTCAGCCAATGCCAATTACCGCACTGGCATCAGCAAGTGCAAATGCATCACCTGAACAACAACGAACGGTATGGTTGCTGTTAATGCTTCAAGTTAAGAGTTCGTCTCCATTCTCCTAATGATATCTAACATTGCTATTTGTGGCAGATGTTGGGTGAAAATCTGTATCCACTGGTTGATCAGCTGGAGCATGAGCATGCAGCCAAAGTGACAGGCATGCTTCTGGAGATGGACCAGACAGAGGTCTTGCATCTACTTGAATCACCAGATGCTCTGAAGGCAAAAGTTGCAGAGGCAATGGAAGTCCTGCTGAATGTTCAGCAGGTGAACAGCCCAGCTGATCAGCTTGCCTCATTATCGATCAATGACAACCTTGTTTCCTGAGCGCGTGAAGCGACAAGAATGCAAGAAGATATGGTTTTTGACGGAATTAAAATCGTTCTCTTTTGTAGTGAGGGCACTAGAATTCTAGAAGAGAGTTTTTGATGATACTTAGGGTTTTGAATTTGGATATCATTCATATTTGGCTGTGATTTTTTTCCCTTTTTGTTTTGCTTTGGGATTTTGAAGTTGTTTCCGACTCCCTTATCCTTTTTGATACTTTGATTTATGGAATCCTCTATTACCATTAAACTTGCTTTGAAATTGCAAGATTTTCTTTTCAGTAGTTACTCTAATGCATTCCCTGGAAGCCTCGTCTGCCGTGGTGGGACTGGAGAGGGAGCAAAAGGCAACCCTTATTTCTCCTTATTATATGCATTGAAGGAGATTGGGAACCACCGATCAACTTGCAGATGCAACAGGAGTCTGGTTAGAGAGAATTTGTTTTTAAGCATCTGATCTTTATAAGGCGATATCCAGATTGTTGGTAGAGTTGGTCCCCGAAGGCTAATGAGTTGTCCCTTAGAGGATGTTTCTAGGGGACCGGAAAGTGCCTTCTAATGATCCTTTGTCGAGGATGTTTTCCAAATCCCGGGACTACACTATACATGTTCTTCTTGAGTCTGGTATCCCCCAGAAAAGGCCTCTTGCCTGATATTCTTTACCCTCCACCTTGAAGTGCTAAGGTCGTTGATAAATTGGGGATTGTGTGAAGCTTGGTCAAGTAATACGGCTATGCTCTGTACAGGTTGGTTGGTTGTATTTGAGCAGGGGTTGATACTGTGGCCAGGTTTGTTTGACGAGATCCGACAAGCAGATTGTAGGAAACCCCAAACCCAGATTGGACCGCGCAATTAATTGGGGTAGGTGGGGAAAATTGATGCATATTTAATATATTTATCGCCCATAACGAAGACGCGGAAAAGAGAATATACTAATATATTACGTCTATTATACTTAACATATATTGACTCTGTCCCCAACAGTACGCATATATTGACTTTGTCCTCAACAGTGTGCATAATCTTCCCACTTGTAAGTTTCAGGAGGCACGCCTAATTCAAGCAAAGAGCCGTATTGCTACAACTGCAGTAATGGATTCTCCAAGTGTTCATCACATCTCGGAATGTTTTATTAAACCACAGTACAGTCCAGAAGAATCAAAGCAACCAATATACTTGTCCCCATGGGATTTGGCCATGCCCTGTGCTCAATACATCCAGAAGGGCCTCCTTTTTGCGAAGCCTCCATCTTTTGACCGTGAAAACCAAATGAAAGACCTCTTGCAGAAGCTTAAGGACTCTCTTTCTCTGACCCTGGTTCATTTCTATCCATTAGCAGGTCGTCTTGCAACACTGAAACAAGAAAATCCCCCAATTTATACCATCTACGTTGACTGCACCAACAGCCCAGGAGCAAGATTTATTTATGCATCTCTTGACTTGACCATCGATGATATACTATCACCAACTGATGTGCCAGTGATTGTGCAATCATTTTTTGATCACGATAGGGCAATCAATCACGACGGCCACACTCTGTCTTTGCTGAGCATTCAAGTCACCGAACTGAAAGATGGTATATTCATTGGTTGTTCTACCAACCATATGCTTGTTGATGGGACATCTTATTGGCATTTCTTTAACACGTGGTCGGAAATATTCAATGCGTGGGTGGAAAATAAAGCCATCTCCAGACCACCAATCCATAAGCGTTGGTTTCCTGAGGGGCATGGCCCAATTCTCAGCCTTCCATTCACCCACCATGATCAATTCGTCCGAAGACATGTAGCACCACTATTGAGGGAAAGGATTTTTCACTTCTCATCAGAATCATTAGCTAAACTAAAAGCGAAAGCAAATGCCGAATGCAACACCAACAAAATTTCTTCCTTGCAGGCATTGTCTGCCCATGTTTGGAGGTGTATCACAAGGACTAGGAATTTCCCACCTGATAAAGAAACAAGTTGTCGAATGGCAGTCAATAACAGGAGAAGGTTGAATCCACCTCTGTCGGAGGACTGTGTTGGGAATTGTATTGGGGCAGCGAGAGCCATTGCTGCTGCTGGTGATTTGCTCCAACATGGGCTCGGATGGTCCGCCTGGAAATTGCATCAGGAAGTGCACAATCAGTCTGATGAAGTGGTTCGGGAATGGATTGATTCTTGGCTTAAAACACCTTTTGTATACCAGATGAGTTTCTTTGATCCTAACAGCATTATGATGGGAAGTTCTCCACGATTTGATATGTACGGGAACGAATTCGGCCTGGGTAAAGCAGTAGCAATTCGAAGTGGTTATGCACACAAGTTTGATGGGAAAGTTTCATTGTATCCTGGTGTTGAAGGAGGAAGCATGGATTTGGAGATTTGCCTTCCACCAGAGTCGATGAGACTTCTTGAATCAGACAAGGAGTTCATGGGGACCGTTTCTTTGTCAAGTTCCACGAACTAATCTTGGGCTTCATTGTATGTTCAAGAAATAAAGATTCAACTTTAGTAAGTTCTTTCTAGTTTCTTCAACTTCGAAATTGGAAGTAATCCTTGATTGAATGCACCATTTTGGTTTTAATATTTCGAAGTATCAATATCTTTTTACCATTTCCAATTTTTTTCTATTCTCTCCAGGGTCGAATTTATTGGCTACTTTACTGAACATAAAACCAAACTGAAGTCCTCTCTCTACCCTTGATCATCTCAGCTCCATCCATTAGGAGGCTAAAGCATGACAAATCCCACAACTTTTAGGGGCTAACCAAATTAGTAATATTATTTATGAATGGATTTAACAATATAATAGATAAGTTAAAAATGCAAATACTGCTATCGTGCTTCAAGTAAGTTATGGTATTACTCTCGCATTCATGGTTATACATATGGCTTTGCAATCAAATGATTTTTCCCCTCCAATTCACCTATAATACTTAGTTGACACAAGTATTTGACAAATTATAAGTTTAATACATATCTTTAGCAAAAGAAAAAAATGATCTTCATTGCTCATTATTAAACAACCACTTATTTACACAAAACTTATTAAACAACCACTGATTTCACACAAACTTTGAATTAGGAAAAAGGTTTACAGTCCCCACATTAGCACTTAGCCATACCGCCAAAATAATACGGTCTGCACGTAAATGATAAAATAGATATTTGCAGTGAACTTGTACCGAACCAAATGGCATCAGTTCATTTTCCTGTCACCCAATCAATATTACCTAACAAAATACACTCCTGAGGAGTCCAAATGGCATCAATTCCATATCTTTATTGGTAGCTGCATAGATATTCTTGTCGGATTTATATTAGTAGAAAAAAAATAAGCTAAATATTAAAAAAATGCTTGCAATGGATCGCGGATAAATACATGGTGTTGAGTTGAGGCATACGATGAAGATCAAAAATCCCATGTGTCACCCCCAGGCGTACTAGATTATTACAAGAGTTAGAATTTAATAGGAAAAAAAATAATTATATTTTCTGTATATGTGATATAATTTAATACAATTGTCATATAAATACAACGATATATATATATATATATATAAGAAAATTAAATATTGGCTAACATAAATATTCTGAACATATTTTAACATGACATATTTATAAAAAAATATTTTGAATATATTCTAACATCTCATCTCAAACTCAATGTGGCAAAACAAATTTGAATTTGAAAACAAGATCAAGAAAGTGACCAGGAATATGAGACTTGGTGTAGCAAAGACTAACTTTAGAGCAAAAGGAGTAAGTTCTTCTTAAAAGGTTTTCAGTCAAGTTTCTTTTGTAAGCAATTCCTTACTATCAAAAATGGGTAAAGGGTTCTGGTGTAAAAGAGAATGACAATATGTTCAAACTCATCTTAAAGAGTTATAAGGAAATATCAAACAACACTAGAATGGGTCATGTTAGATTACAAATAAATAACTAATCTCATAGAATTTTTAACTCAGAGACATAAGAATAAATAAATTGTTTTGACTGTTGTTACAGACGATATAGTTTGAACTGGTGAAGATCATTTGCAAGAGAATACGGGTACTCAAACCTGCGAAAATCTCATCCTCATCTTCATTCTCATCTTTATCATTTTGTCGAACAGATTTTGAAATTTCACCAATTACAATTTACCGTAAAAATCTACTTTTAAGAAATCTGCACATCTTGGGAAAATATATCATAATTGGACATATAAAAAATTATTGTAATTGGGTTGAAAATCAATTCTTTGATAACGACAATCCAAACACTAGGATGAATAAAATAAATAAATCAAATGAACTTATTAGAATCATTGAACAGGATCAAGAACAGCAAACAATAAAACAAAACACAATTCACGATAAACACCAATATTTAAAAAAGTTAGAATCAAAATAATATTAAACAAAATATACTGAAAAGGTTAGAATTAAAATAATATTAAACAAAATATACAGGTCACAAATTTAGAAGTCAATTGAATGAAAAAAAAATTGAAACTTCCAAGTTCGGCCAAAACAGGAAAAACTGGACAAAGTTGAGTGAGCCAAAATCGGCCGGCCCGCACACAAACAAATAACTGATTGGTTTTGGCAACAATCACGAGGAAATTTGGATCAATTTGTTTACCCAGGAAAAGCACGTGGCTTTGCCCAAAAAAAAATTGATGAAGCTTGGCTGGAAACAATCAAGAGAAAAGTTGATTGGGCCGAAGATAGCTTTGTCAGAATAAAAAGACAAAATTGCCACAGAAAGTAAAATTGATTTTTGGAACCAAGCTTAGCCGAAATCAAGTTGTATGGAGGCTAATGTTTTTTTTTTCTTTTTTGGACAAAGTTCTGATACTAAGTTAGAAGCTGAGAAAAAAAATGAATAGTTATATTTTTTTATATATGTGATATAATTCGGTACAATCGTTTTATAAATACAATAATAAAAAATATATATATAAACTAAATATTGCATAATTATAACCAAATATTGTCTAAAATATTTACAAAAAAAATATTTTGAGTATATTTTAATATGACATATTTATAAAAGAATATTTTAAATATATTCTAACAACAATATTCAACCTTAATTTTCTTTTCCAAAAACGTTAGATATATTATTGCAACAACAAAATATTTATAAGAGATAGCCAACAACAGGCTACATGATTTTCGTAGTAATTAAAATGAACTATGAAGGAAATGATAACTACTAACACCTCCAACATGAAGAAAAAACCTTAATAAATAAAAAATATGGCTTAATAAATAGGGACATAAAATATTAGCTAAAAACTACAATCTTGAACCTTACAAACCAACAAGTTGCAAAGAAACTGAAAGCTAATATTGCTCCTTAACTGAAAGCTAATATTGCTACATGAAAAAGCACGAATGATACCACACAATAGAATGCAAACCCTCAATTCTTCTAAAAAGAAAACTACGAATCACATCTTACAAAGTTAGTATAATCCCTCAATTCATCAATAAACTAAAAAAAAAAAATCGCACACATTATCGCACTTTCTTCAGCCTTCCGGCTTTTTCCTGACATGCCACTTACAATATTCAACCTTAATGACAAACAAAATATTCTTAAGTTCAAACTGATTGATGGACCTCTCTTGGGCCTGATTTTTTACCCATAATCACGTGAACGATAAAATTATGCCCCATTGTAAGGTGGGATTCAAGTGAAGCACCACAACAAGCTTATTATATTTCTTTCTCGGGTGCATAATTCAAGAGCCATTCTAGATCTGAAAGCTGCAAGAATGATGAGTTCTCCTAGTGTTGAATACATTTCGGAGTGTTTTATCCAACCAAAATACACTCCTGACGAGTCCAGGAAACCATTATACTTGTCACCATGGGATTTGGCACTAGTGAATTCCCAATACATCCAAAGTGGCCTTCTTTTTGCCAAGCCTCCATCTTTCAACACTGATGAGAACCAAATGAAAGACCTCTTAGAGAAGCTCAAGGACTCTCTTTCACTCGCCCTGATTCATTTCTATCCATTAGCAGGTAGTCTTGCAACCCTTAAACAAGACAATCCTCCAATTTATTCCATCTATGTTGATTGTGCCGATGGCCCTGGAGCTAAATTTATCCATGCTTCGTTGAATATGACAATCCGTGATATCCTTTCGCCAAATTATGTACCCAAAATTGTTCATTCATTTTTCGACCATGTTGGGTCTGTGAACTATGACGGACACTCCTTGCCTTTGCTGACCATTCAAGTCACGGAGTTGATTGACGGCATCTTCATTGGACCATCTATCAACCATATGTTAGTAGATGGAACATCTTTTTGGCATTTTATTAATTCCTGGTCTGAGATATTCAATTCCAAGACCAAGTGGGAGGATAAAAATATCTTCGGCACCGCCCTTTCCAGGCCACCTAATCATAAGCGATGGTTTCCCGAGGGGCATGGACAAGTTCTCAGCCTTCCTTTCTCACACCATGATGAATTCATTCTCAGATATCAGGTACCTGAAATATTGAAGGAAAGAGTATTCCATTTTTCATTAGAATCAGTACTAAAACTCAAGGCGCAAGCAAATGCTGAATGTGATTCCACCAAGATTTCTACCTTTCAGGCCCTGTGGGCCCATGTTTGGAGGTGCATCACCAGGGCTCGGAATCTATCACAGAATCAAATTACAAGATTTGGTCTTTCCGTTGACAACAGACCCAGGATTAGCCCTCTTTTGTCCGGGGACTATTTTGGTAACGGTATACAGAGTCTAGCAAGTACAGTTAGTTGTAGTGAATTGGTGAACAATGGATTGCATCAGTTGGTCATCAATCACAAAGACAAATCTGCACGCGAATGGGCTGAATCATGGGTAAAAGAACCCTTACTTTACCACTTCCGTAAGTCTCCCAACTGCATCCAGGTTGGATGTTCTCCGCGGTACGATGTTACGGGAGCGATTTTGGGATAGGCAAAGCGATAGCAGCTCGAAATGGCTCTGCAAGTGAGTTTGATGGGAAAATAATGCTGTTTCCAGCAAGAGAGGGTGGAGGAAATATTGACATGGAGATTTGTCTTTTCCCTCATTCTATGACTTGTCTTGAATCTGACAATGAATTCATGGAGACTGTCTTTATAATTCCTAATGAACTATTGATTCATGTAAGACTGTTTCTTTATCCAGTCATACATGTAATTCTTCATTTCTGCTCTGTCTTCAGCTTGGTCCTTTCTAGTTAAGCTTGGGTTCTCTTGATTTGTTGAATTGCACATTACATATTGTTCTCTTCGTTGTTTGGCTGAGATAATTTACAAAATAATCCAAAAAGAACTTTTTTTTAGTTCCTCACAATTAAAAATAAAAATAAACAAATCAGTCCCCCACTTTTAACAATTCGATTGAAACAGTCCCTCCATCTACATCTGTTATACTTTCCGTCAACACGTTCCGTCAACACGTGCCTATGCGTGATATGTCTTGAGGGCTTTTTTGGAAACACAACAAAGCCTTTTCTTCTTCAGCAAGTACAACGAAGGCGATTGTGGCAATTCTTTCGAAAACTCACTTCGGCTGAAGTGGGTTTCCCAAGTGGTGAATCTTGCGACCTTCGGATGTTGCTAATGATTAATCCTGTTTTCTTTCGATTTTCTAATTTCCTCAATCTCACCATGTTAGATTACAGCTCCTACGATTTTCCTAAGGCTTCGTTTGGGCACATTATTTTTATTTACAAATAAGAAAATTTTCAACCAAAAATAAATTATCCAAACACATTTTTATTTCAAAATTTAGAATTCAAATTTTCCACTCAAATTCCTCTCACGTAATTTTAAAAAATTTTCTCTCTTATTTTTCCCTTCAAACAACTTTTTCTATCAAAAAAACACTCACAAAAAATTTCTCACATTCCAATATAACTTTTTTCATTTGTAAATAAAAATACCTTGTCTAAACGACCCCAAGATTTCTCTGGAATTTTTTCTGATTTTTCGCTGAATTTTCCACTCAATTCCCAAAACTCACCCAAATTGTGCTGAAGTTTAATTCCTGCATACGAGTTCTTCAACTCCTCAACTCCCCATCCTTACCCATGGATTTTTGATGATTTTATACTTCTAAATCTCATGGGTAAGAAGGAAAAATGCTCTTCAAGCTCCCTGTCTTCTACTCCAAGGACTTCGATTGAACAATTAGACACAGGTCTCCAATCGGGTTTGATAGGTATACCAAAAACCCGTGAACAAGAACAAAAAATTTTAGCACTGCCCAGGACTCATGAACTCGTGGGGAAGAAGAGAATTGCCTCCAAGAGCTCTCAAAATTCCGTGGAAGCTAGTTGCACAAATGCAGAAAACTCTGTCTGTGAGGTGGACCTCGTGGCCGAACATGCTTCAAATTGCAAAGATTCTAACTTAAATCCATCTGATTTTGAATATGAGTCTGAGTCTTTTGATTCTAGAGATGATAATTGTGGTAACATTGCTGATTGTAAAATTATGGGGCCTACTGATGTTGGAAAATCGGGTGCCATGAATGCTGCGGCAAATGAAGACAAGGTGCTCGACAAAATGCCACAACAAAAACTCAAAGTGAATCCCATTCACCCGAACGGTACCCGAAGTCACCCGTTAGCTTTCGTGCACCATTAACATTGATTTTGCATTGCTGTTGTAACCATTCTTTTAAATTTCTTGCATCCATGTTTACATTTTTTAGTGTAACTGTTGCATACAAGATTGAAGGGTTTTGTAAACTTGTTGGTTATGCTGGTTGCAGTAGAAAGAATTATTAAAACCAAATTGTTCATGAGGTATCTACAGAAGAAGAAGAAAGGCTGTGCTGTGTTTTCAAAAAAGCCCTCACGCATATGGCACGTGTTTGCTCTTCTGACGGAAAGTATGACAAATTTAGAAGGAATGACTATTTTAATCAAATTGTTAAAAGTGAGGAACTAATTTGTTCATTTTTAAATGTGAGGGATTAAAAAAGTTTTTTTTTATATATGTAAGAGATTATTTTGTAGATTATCTCAAATAAAATTGATAAAGCTTGGTTGCAAACAATCAAGAGAAAAATTGATTTGGCCGAAGATGCTTTGCCCAGAATAAAAAGACAAAATTGCCACAGAAAGTAAAATTGATTTGTGGAACCAAGCTTAGCCGAAATCAAGCTGTATGGAGGCTGAATTTTTTTTTTGTTTTTTTCGACACAGCTTTGATACTAAGTTAGAAATTGAGAAAAAAAAAATAGTTATATTTTCTATATATGTAATATAATTCGGTACAATTGTTTTATAAATAAAATAATAATATATATATATATATAAAATTAAATATTATATAATTATGACTAAATATTATTTAACATATTTATAAAAAATATTTTAAACACATTTTAATATGAGATATTTATAAAAGAATATTTTAAATATATTCTATCAATAATATTCAACCTTAATCATAAACAAAATATTCTTAAGTTCAAACTGATTGATGGACCTCTCTGGGGCCTGCTTCTTATCCATAATCACGTGAATGATAAAATCATAAAACTATGCCCCATTGTAAGATGGGATTCAAGTGTAAGGACCACAACAAGCTTATATTTCTTTCTCGGGGGCAAAATCAAGAGCCATTCTAGAACTGAAAGCTGCAAGAATGATGAGTTCTCCTAGTGTTGAATACATTTCTGAGTGTTTTATCCAACCAAAATACACTCCTGACGAGTTCAGGAAACCATTATACTTGTCACCATGGGATTTAGCACTAGTGAATCTCCACTACAACCAAAAGGGCCTTCTTTTTACCAAGCCTCCATCTTTCAACACTGATGAGAACCAAATGAAAGACCTCTTAGAGAAGCTCAAGGACTCTCTTTCACTCGCCCTGATTCATTTCTATCCATTAGCAGGTCGTCTTGCAACCCTTAAACAAGACAATCCTCCAATTTATTCCATCTATGTTGATTGTGCCGATGGCCCTGGAGCTAAATTTATCCATGCTTCGTTGAATTTGACAATCCGTGATATCCTTTCGCCAAATTATGTACCCAAAATTGTTCATTCATTTTTCGACCATGTTGGGGCTATCAACTATGACGGACACTCCTTGCCTTTGCTGGCCATTCAAGTCACGGAGTTGATTGACGACATCTTCATTGGACCATCTATCAACCATTTGTTAGCAGATGGAACATCTTTTTGGCATTTTATTAATTCCTGGTCTGAGATATTCAATTCCAAGACCAAGTGGGAGGATAAAAATATCTTCGGCACCGCCCTTTCCAGGCCACCTAATCATAAGCGATGGTTTCCCGAGGGGCATGGACCAGTTCTCAGCCTTCCTTTCTCACACCATGATGAATTCATTCTCAGATATCAGGTACCTGAAATATTGAAGGAAAGAGTATTCCATTTCTCATTAGAATCAGTACTAAAACTCAAGGCGCAAGCAAATGCTGAATGTGATTCCACCAAGATTTCTACCTTTCAGGCCCTGTGTGCCCATGTTTGGAGGTGCATCACCAGGGCTCGGAATCTGTCACAGGATCAAATTACAAGATTTGTTCTTTCTGTTGACAACAGACCCAGGATTATCCCTCCTTTGTCGGGGGACTATTTTGGTAAAGGTATACAGATTCTAGCAACTGCAGTTAGTTGTGGTGAATTGGTGAACAATGGACTAGGATGGGCAGCCTGGAAGTTGCATCAGTTGGTCACCAATCACAAAGACAAATCTGCACGCGAATGGGCTGAATCATGGGTAAAAGAACCCTTACTTTACTACTTGGGTAAGTCTCCCAACTGCATCCAGGTTTGAAGTTCTCCGCGGTTTGATGTTTACGGGAGCGATTTTGGAATAGGCAAAGCGGTTGCAGTTCGAAGTGGCTTTGCAAATAAGTTCGATGGGAAAATAGCGCTGTTTCCAGCAAGAGAGGGTGGAGGAAATATTGACATGGAGATTTGTCTTTTCCCTCATTCTATGACTTGTCTTGAATCTGACAATGAATTCATGGAGACTGTCTTTATAATTCCTAATGAACTATTGATTCATGTAAGAATGTTTCTTTATCCAGTCATACATGTACTTCTTCATGTCTTCTAGTTAAGCTTGAGTTCTCTTGGTTTGTTGAATTGCACATTGCATATTGTTCTCTTCGTTGTTTGCCTGGGTTGGATCCAATCTAGAAGAAATATTTATCATGCAAGAAGTACCTTCACATCGTAAGGAATTTCTTCCCCCATAGGACCTTACAGAAGTACAGTCTTGACAATGCAACTTACTTTGAAATGCATTTTTATTTGCTAACCTGCAACTCTCCGTGGTTACCGAATCTCATGATTCATATTGTATGCAGGGTTCTTTTGTGCTTTGCCGAGTGTGTTCTTAACTTTTGCATCCTGTAGGTGTCCATTGTGAAAGAAATGTGAGATCAGTTGTTGGGGAATCTAAACTCGATCCAGGTGAAAAATTCACATGATGATGAAGACTATAAAGGTTTCAAATTTTCAAACACAATGATGGGATGGGATTAGATGGGAATATTAAATACAATTAAGCGTGTTTCTGAGAAGGTATTACGCCTTAAATCTTCCTCTTTTTTGGGTCAAGAGAACTTTTAACCAATTTCTGCTGCTTAGAGAAATGCAAAGAGGTTGAATCCATTTTGAAGTTCAGATGCATTTCCTGTTTCCTTCTGGGCTTCTCTGGCTCTGTTTGGATTTCGTTTTCATTTACAAAAAGTTAAATTTTTTTTAAATAAAAATAAAATTTTCAAGTACATTTATATTTCAAAATTTAAAATTCGAATTTTTTCAATTAAATTTCTCTCACATAATTTTAAAAATTTTTTCCTTCAAAATACTTTTTCGACCAAAAAATACCCATCAAAATTTTTACACATTCTAATACAAAATTATCAATAAATCACAATCCAAACATAGCCAGAGCTTTTTGGATAAATATTTCAAAGTGTAAATTAGATTACATTTACCTTAAATGTTTAGAGAAATTACCAGATGAATCTCAAGTTTGGAAAAACTAACAGATAAAAATCAACTAACAAAATAAATGAAATGATAAAAAAACCAATATAGATAAATAACATATGAAACGATTGTTAAATTTTTAAAATTTTAGTAAATAAAATTTTAATAATTTTATTAAAACTATGAAATGGCTGGAGTTTAGATTACCCCTGAAGTTTGTTTTAACTATGAAATTGAAGGTTAAAGTTTTAAACTTTTATTAAAAAAATAATAATAATTTCCATTTCTTTTATTTTTCTTTTTTCCCCACGGAGGAATCATTTCATAAACTTGTTTTATATCATAAATCAAACAACCAAAAAAGTACTAAAAATAAGTATGACCATATCAATATGTATTTTTAGAATTTTTGAAATGTAATTACTAAAATTAATAAAAAAAAATTTTTGCCATATTACTATTTCATCATCATTGAATTTGAAACAAAAATTATTTTCTAATTTTACTTTTATTATTAATCTACCATTGTTGTTTCCTTAAGTGATTAACTGATTGTTTTATTATTTTTGCATCCTTATAAAGTTTTAAGAAATAATTATTGGTTTAAAATTTTTTGGTATTATATCAGTGTCAAAATAGGTTTTTAATACTTTTCTATTTGTTTAAATAATGCAACTAAATGGACAGATGTTTTGATTTTTATTTTATCTCAAAATGTAAAATATTATATGTTTGACATTTTAAAAAATATGTTTTGAAATGAATTTAAAAATATTTTTTCACCGAAAACAAAACCCAATGAGAAACCAAAACTTACTATTTTTTTTTCACTTTTTAATATTTTAATTATTGCTTATACATTTTAATCTTTCAATTCAAAACACATTTTAAATTTACAATCTATACACAAAATACATTTTATACACTATTTCAAGACATATTTTAAAATGAAATTCATACGTGACTTATAAATACCCAAATATAGGCAATGCCTTCACTTCCTCCTCCGTTTCTTCAATTCCAATTATTTTCTTGACATATTTTATAGGTGTCAATATATTTTACTCACCACTTTCAAGCTCTAATAAGCCATGATTCATATTTTATTAAGCAATTATAGACGAAAATATTTAATTAGTAGTAGTAGTATTTTTTTTTAAAAAAGAGAAAAAAAAAAGTACGAATGACACGTAATAATAGTAATTCCCAAACAAGCTTCAAGTCCACGCTTCCCCCCGGCCCCCGTCTGTGTATAAATACCACACTTCCATCCCCTAACAGCTTCCGTGTCACTATTGAATTTTCCCAAAAATGGGGGATCTGAAAAGCCCCACTGATACGATGTCGTCTTCGAATTCTCTCCCGCCAGGTACCCGATTCTACCCTTCTGAACAACAGCTCATCTGCTACTACCTCACTTCTAAAAACGGAGGCGCCGCTAACAGTGACCATTGTGGCATTGATGTAATTAAAGAGATTGACCTGTACAATTTCGAACCATCTAAATTACCGGAAGCTGCTTGCTTCCGGTTCGGCAGCGGAGGGCGGAGGCGCCACTGGTATTGTTATGTTGGGAGGATTTTGAGGGATAGAAGGAGGAGGAGGGCCGCCGGTGGGTACTGGAAGAAGGGGAGGGTTAGGGATGTAGTGAGTGCGGGTGCAGGGAAAGTTGTGGTGGGGACACGCAAAAGTTTTGTTTTTTATTTGGGGGATTCACGCAGGAATTCTGTGAAGACACCTTGGGTTATGCATGAATATGCTCTCATTGATCATCACCATCACACGGTATTAATTTCTGTTTTTCTTAATAATTGAAGTTCGTTTTCAGACAATTTCCATCCGTGATATGTTCATACCTTTTTCTAGCTGTAAGAGTAATTGGCTGGACCGTATATTAGAGGCTAATTGTAAGTTTTCTGTTCAATTTGAAATTGAAGGGGGAAATTTTGTTTTTAGTGTTGTAAATTAGGACATGTTGGGATAGGATCTAATGGAATTTTTATTTGGGAAATGCAAGCATTCTTAGATTTTTAAAGTTCATTAGTAACGTGTCTTGCTACAAATGGTGTAATCCATTTGTAATCTTTTTGCTGCCTCATTATGTTTGTGTGATAAAGTTCTCAAATTTTTTGTATTTTCTTATCGGTTAGACCGGGAATTAACTGTGTTTCTTTTTTTTTTTTAAATGTTGACATTGGTTTAGGCCCTAGAGATTTATTTCTCGGTTTGATGAATTACGCGTTACAAATTGTTCTCTGCCTTGTTGGCCTGAATTGAATACATCTAAATGGAGAAATATTTACCATGCAAGAAGTATCTTTTTATTCAAAAACACATGGATTCTTTTTCCCAATGGGTCCTACTACAGAAATAATGTTTTGATGATGCAACCTATTGTGAAGAGCTTGTTCATTTGATTAATAGTGAAACACTTTGTGATTACAGTTTCATTCACCTTGCATGCAGGGTTCTTTTGTGCTTTGCCGGGTATTTTTAAAATCTCATACTCCATATAGCTTATCAGAGAATATTATAAGTTCCTGTGGTGAGGGAAGTGTTGCGACAGTGCGTCATGTAGGTGTCCAATGTGATGGAAATTCTAGATCAGTTGTTGACGAATCTAAAATCCAAGAGACAAATTCAAATGATGATGACAATAAGCTCTCAAACATTCTGATGGGACGGGGTAATGAGTTAGAAGGAAATATTAAATACAAGCCTGTTTCTCAGCAGGTATCACACACCAAACCCTCCTCTTTTTGTTTCAAGAGCACTTTTTATTGATTTTTGCTTCATAGAGTAATGCAAAAAGTTCAATGCCAGTTCCTGATACCTGCTGTGCTTCTATGCTTTTTGGTTAAATATTTCAAATTGGAGGTTTCATGGCCTATTTCTCCAATGATAATTATGTATGTGATATGTTTCCTGATTCTCAAAAATGTGGAGAAACAGAGTCGAATATCTAGTGATAGCCAAATTTTCCATTCAGTTAGGAACTTACTTATAGATGGAATGTTTTTGAACTTCAAGATTTTATGTTATCTGTTATGTCCATCAAACATCTATCAAATTTTCAGTTTTTAGACAGTTCACATTTTCTCCTGAAAATGTGGAAATGAAATTATGTTTTTGCAGTGGACATATAAATTGTCAACCATAGTGTTGTTTTTTTCCATCTTCCTTTTCTTCTTCTATCTCTTCCTTGTGTTTTTGATCTCCAGCTTCGGCTACCAAGAAACCTGGTTCCATGGTGAATATTTTATTGTTTTGAGCAATTCTTGGAGGTTCTAATTGCTCAGTCTTTAATGTTTTCCAGATGGAGCTTGTTTTGTGATTTTTGGTATGTTGAATAAATTTTGTGATTGTATGGCGCCAAGGTGATCTAAGCTTCACTGCTTGTGGTTTTCTTGTGCAGGGCCTGATGGGCATTCTAGATGAAGATTTTATAGAGTTGGATGATCTTCTGTGCCCGCTTCCAGGAGTTGACTAATTTACTTGAAGATTAGTTACATTGTTCTCAAGAAATATGAAAGGCTGACATCTTCATACTCAGCAGATTTTTGTCTATGGGTGAACAAACATTGTTTAAAACATTTGGAAGGCATAATCTTGGTGCCTCAATTTATTTCCTAAAATGGAATTAAGAATATGATTAATAGTCTTGAGGGGGATACACATGGGATACTTATTTGTACCCTTGGTTGTCAATAACTTAAATAAGTAATTGTTCAGTGTAAATTATGGAGAAAATGGGAAAAGGTAGGGAGATTGCCTCAGTTATGAGGTAATGATCTATTGAGGGCAGGAAGCTCAATTTCCTAAGGTAGTTATTGGTTTTCTCTATTTGTTCTGTGCTTCTGAGTTTTGAGGGAAAGTTGTATTTATTTCTTTTGTTTTGGACATGCAGATGTTCACTCATGCCTTAATTTCAGACGATTATTCTGTGGAGGTGGCTTAAGCTAGGGAGAAAGATGTGTGCTGTGGAGGGAAGAGGTGTGGTGTTGTTCTAATGAGACGTTTTACATGCCATTATCTATGGCAATTTCAAATGTGGAGGAGTTGAACCATTTGTGCTGGTGGAAGATATCAAACCATTCAAACATGTCAAACCATTCAAATATTTCAAACCATTCAAAGACCATTGATCTTGTTAAACGTTCGGGAGAAGTTGGGAGAATAAGCACTTGTGTTGGTGAAGAGTATGACACTATAATGTTTCATTCCAATATGTCAAAAGCATTCAAAGACCATTGGCCTTGTTAAATGATCGCTACATCACTGGTTTATCTACTGCATGTTGTGAAGATGGTTATGTAATGTTGCTTGTGAAATGGAGAAGTATTTGGAACTTGAAAATCACGGGTTATAGTAATAATCTGGTTTTTCTTTTTCTCCTGGTTGCAGATGTTGCTGCTTTGCCCTGTTGGTCTGTTTCATTTGTAAATGTTAAGTGCTAGTAATATGTGAAAGGAACAATCTTGTTTTCCAGTTCTCAATATATTTCACGTATTCTGTTAAGGGTCCACTTTTTTACAGCTTGCATCCAAGTATTTGTTTTACTTTTTAACTGTGATAAACAACACATCATGATGAAAATGATTAACAAACTATTGGAAGTATTGTAAGATTGGTAGTGTTAAGCAACTAAAAGCACGAGATATGAGATTTCCTTTTAATACTGAAAAAATAGAGTTCGTTGTCAATTTTTATTTTTTTATTTTAGTTTAAAAAAGATATTATTTTTAATAGAGTTCATTGTCAAAATTTGTTTGATTTAAGAAATAATTTATTTTTAAATTTTATTAATAATGACAATATATAAATAAAAATTAAAAGGTAAAGTTAAAATTAAATTTTGAAAATAGTTTTCTTTTAGATCGAAAGGGACTCAAGCTCTCTCTATTTTTTAAATAGTAATTTAATTAGTTATGAATATGGGGCTCAATTTTTAGTTAGATAATACTACCCCTCATTTTCAAAAATAAATAAATAAATGCAAATAATATAAGTTCCTTTCAACCCATTGCAACTAACCCGACCCGTAATATTAGAGAAACTGAGGAGAAAACACCAAAAGGGAAAATCGTATTTACGGTGCCAAAAGGGTTTATGAAAGGGTTTCATTCTTCGTTCTGCTGTTGTCAGTTGTCTCTATTACCACTCTCAATCTCTGGGCTTTGCTATCGGAAGCCATCCACGATTGATCTTCGACAATTCAGTTGCCGGTAAGCAGGCTCTATTTGCCCCTCCCTCCGGCTGTCCATGATGAGAAATGTAGAAATTTTACTACATTTTGAGCTCACCTTTCTGTGCCCAGAAGTTGAGGTTTTGTTGTAATCAGATTAATGTTTTGCTAAAGTATGAACTTTCAGGTCAAATAATGGAGTGAACGTGGTTGGGTTTTGTTTTTAGCTGGACCCAGGAAAAGAAGAAATCTTTCTCAGATTTGCAAATTCTGATTTTAGGAGCATGGCGGTGTCGATTTCGCGGAGGGCTTTTCGTTCTTTGAGCAATGCATTTTCTTCTTCCACTTGTTTGTCTAATGGTATGTTAACTCTGTTTCTAGCCCTCTTTTCTCCTTTCCGAATTAATTGCTTAAAGCTTGAATCTTTATTGTAAAGACTTTGTTTTTGCTAGTGTGTTATTCCTGAACTTGGGAAATTTCCATTGCAGGCTTGAATAGTCATCGTGTTGTTGGTCGCATTATGTCTTCTGTCGAATGTTCTGCACTTAGACAGGTAGATTACTCGCCAATTAGTTTGAATTAATTTTCAGTTTGGTCATGATAATTTTCTGTTTTCTGTGTACTTATATTGCTAGACTTTTATTAATTCCATTATGAATGCTGTGGAAGAAAGAGTAAAGGATTAGATTTAGTGGCGTATTATTCAGTACCTTTGTTCTTGTCTGTCTCTTGACTGCAGAATGAGTTATCCTTTATTGCTTTTCGAAGGTTTTCAACTTCAATCCTGACTCCTGGATCATGCGATGATGGTTTTCCCTCGAATTTGTTATCCCGTAAACGTGTTATTCACCCAGAACGTACAGTTGGTATGAATGCCTAGACGTTTCTCTTCAGTTCTTATTTGAGTATTTTCTGGAAATGATGATGTCATTTTTAGAAAATGCTTCATTTTTGTTGTTATGGTTTTGTTTTTTTGTTTGTTTATGCAAGTCCTGCTTTTATATATTGGAAAAAATTGAAGGATTCAAGAGCACCCACCAATGGTAACATGCCGATGCTTCAATTAGATTGGTCAATAGCTTGCCTCAATGTGTTCCTTGCTCAGAATTTAAATCCAACCTGCTACAAGTCGAAGAGGGAAAAGAAAAACATCATCCATTTGAAATTCGTTGTTCACAATTTATTATTGAGGAATTCATTGAAATAGTAATCGTGAAATGCAACTTGAGTTGCAGCAGAGGATTGCATATGAGTTTAATTTTAAAAATTTTGTTGTATTAAGTCCATAATGCTGGGCAGAAATTCTTGATAAATAGCTACAACCATGGGTATGACCCAGTGGGAGACTTTAAGCTCGTGGAATCAAATAGATTACAAAAATTCTCCGTGTCAGGCTTGTAAGATAAATCTGGAATATCAATAGCAGAAGCTCCCTTCTTTTCCTAATTAATTAGGGTTTTTATTGTGGTCTTGTAATTTTGCTGAGAATTTGTGTTTGTCATTTTCTACTTTGTTTCATCTTAGAAAAGGTAAAAAGACCTATAAGAGGACTGCATATTTCATATTTTTGTTCAACTGGCAAAATTCTTAAATACTTTGTTCACTTTTCTTTGGCTTTGTAGGACTTTATCAGGATCTGGTGATCCCTGTAACAAACTTTGCCAATGAAGATAAAGGTTTAATGGTTTTGGCTGGTGATGTTTTTGATGTGCCAATTAGAAAAGATATAATTCATCGTGTTGTAAGATGGCAGCTTGCAAAACGGCAGCAGGTAGGATAATCTTTGTTTTACCTTTGAAGCACGTGAAATGACAACTTATATTGAACTATTATGTTGGAGAAACACAGTTTTCTTCCTTGTATGCTGATCCTCTTACCCTTCAGAAACACAAAACAAATGAATTAAAAATCAAAAGCTCTTCTTTATATGTTTCTGAGTGAGTTCGAGTAACCTTCTGGCACTGTTCTATTTGATGGGCTTTTCTGCATTTGGTATATTGTAAACTTCAGAATTTTTCATGTTCTTTGCCTATTGAAGAAGATTGAGGTTCTTGCAGTTGGAATGCCAATGTGATGTAGTATGTGTCTTGGTGAGCTTTAAGTGGGGGAAGCTTTCTTGGTGTAATATTTTGCTTATGCCAGTGAATTTTTCTCAGGGAACCCATTCAACAAAAACTATTAGTGAGGTCAGTGGAACGGGAAGAAAACCCTATCGACAGAAGGGTACTGGTCGAGCAAGACATGGAACGTTGCGAGGTCCACAGGTAATTTACCATTAATTTTTTTCTGCTCGAATTAAATGTTACTTTGATTTCAGATGTCTATGAAGGTTAACATGTGAATTTTCTTGCTCATAACAGTTCAGGGGTGGTGCTACTATGCATGGTCCAAAGCCACGAAGTCATGCCATCAAGCTGAACAAGAAGGTCAGGCGATTCGGGCTCAAGATAGCACTGTCTGCTCGTGCTGCAGAAGGAAAGGCAAGTATTTCAAGGCTTACCTTTGATAATCTTGCATAATAAAGGTGTAGATTTCCAGCTAGGAGTACCACCATTGTCACTAGAAAAGAGTGGACTTTCCTCATTATTTCAATTTCTGGCATATCCTCCTACTCTGTTAAAATAATATTGGTAGACTTGTTTACAGCTAATTCTCATCCTAAATAAACACATACATTTTCACCTGTTAAATTTTCTGGTAACCATTTTGCAGCAATGGATTTGTATCTGCTAATTACCAAATCAATAGTATCATATGGATAAATTGGGATGAAAAGTTTATGGTTATTCACAAAAGAGTGAGAATTTTTTGCTACCCTCCCCCTTCCCCCTCTGAGAATGATGAAACTTTTTGGCTCTTCTTATGGAAAGGAAGCTTATTGCTTCCGATCATATTATCTTTAAAATCACACATTCATCTGTAGTACTTTGTTATTTTTGACATAATATGTTCTCCGCCCACAGCTTATGGTATTTGAGGATTTAGAGGTCCCTTCACACAAGACAAAGCATATTGTCAGCTATTACAAACAAATGGAGGAAACCAAGAAACTTCTGCTGGTGGATGGAGATGAAATTAATGAAAAGCTAAGGCTTGCTACCCAAAATCTACACTACATCAATGTTCTGCCTTCAATAGTAAGTTCCAGTACAGTTTTGGTTTGCCTTCATATGACAAAACTCCTTCCTGTCTATCCAAATCTGTGATCAACTTTTATAGCTACAAGTGAGTCAGGATTCCTTTGTGAATCATATTTCTTTGCAACATTTTCTTTACCCCCCAAAAAAAGACAAGTTTATGATTTGGGAAACATTATTTCATTTTCAGAAACTAAGAATAACCGTCATTATTTTTATGTTTCCAGCGAAGTCAGTTGTTCATAGCAAATTATGTTGGAGAAGTATTGGACTCTTTTTCTTGTTGCCAAGCTGTGATTTTATTAGTGGTAAATTGTATCAGATCCTGTTGAAGCTTTAATCTATGCCCAGCACTTACTTGGGTTCTGATTTTTGTCTATTGCAGGGTTTGAATGTGTATAGCATCTTGTTGCATGACACATTAGTGATGTCTCGTGATGCGGTAAATAGGATAGTTGACAGGATGCACACGCCAATTAATCGTTGAAGGATCAGCGGCAGGTCCAAGTGACATGAATTTTTGTACTTTAGCCTGAGAGAAATAGTCAAGCCAAAAAATAAATGAATTAATGGTGGTGTGAAACCTCGCAACTGCTAGCAGGTTGTAACTTTACTATTTTTAATCTAGATTATGGCTTCTTGGATATTAAATTAAGTACCTAGCCTTGTGCTTTTCTCAGATTTTTTGGAACAGGGGAATTAATGCCTTGTCTAGACACTATTCCCACCTTGCCGTGAAACTCACATGCTCAGCAACTGTTAGTTACCTCTCATGATGCATAAACATCGGTTGATAGTACCCATTTTGTTCGTCTCCTTCTGAAGTGTTAGGGTGCAGACTTGTGATGAAGAAACAGAAATGGGGTGAACTTATGCATTGTACCATTTTACGTACTGTTTTGTTTGAGTGGAAAAAATTGCAGGGATGAGACTGAACTCCATGACCTCATGAATCCTTGCGGGTTCCTCTCCACTTCGAGGCTACTTTATTTTTGTAACTCTCACTTCATTTCACACCAAAGATTGTTTGACTTGGTTTCTCTTGCTCACCACCGCTTTGCTACATCATATCATTTTTTTATTTTATAAAATCACACAAAGCAATGCTCTTTTCTGTGTTTCTTTTTTTTCTCTTTAAATGCAACTGACAAAAAGGCACGATATTCATCTACATCCAAGAAAGTGCCTACCTAGCAGCCTTGCCTTTCAATTCCATGATCTACCATCGTGTATGTTGTTACTTTTCCTCATTCTGCAATGCATGCCGTACCTACCTGAAGCTAAATATGCGAAATCATGCATAAATTCCTCATGATTACATCTTCTGCCATTCAAATTGAAACACTTCTTTCTGTAAAAAGTAACATGAATTCGTTGTGGGGATCCCAACATAAAAAAGGGTTGGCCAATGTAAGTTGTCACTTGGTGATGGTGTCTGCACAATGATTTTTCAAGAATCCATTACGGGATCACGCTTTTAAGGTTGCAGTTTTCACGTTTATGAAAAAATAAATGCTAACATGTTACTATAATAACTGGTGGCGGGAGCTATTTGTCATCTTTCCTCAAGTCATTATGACCATTCCTGGACACGAAAGTCTGATCTGTTGTGCATCTCTTCCATGATGATGATAATATTGATCCCCAAAATTAGATACACAGACACTTACTGCAGTATAAAGTACGCATTTCCATCATAACACAAAAGCAAATTTCAACATCCTCTCACCACCCCCATATGCTAACACATGCAATTGGTGTGGGGCATGCCAATTCTTTGTGTGTTCGTAGACCCCTGCAGAGAGACTAAAGAGGGTCTTTAGGCTTGTTTCACTGGTATAAATTCCTGCCACCACACCACCTACCTTTCGCAGACGAGAAATTAGTAGAAGAATTGGGTCCCATAAGTGGCCACCAACAGGTTAAAGGTCCCTTTGATTTGATGACTGCCCCAGGAATGAACAAAAGAGTCCAACTCTTGCTTGATGACCCGTGGAATAAATGCCCTCTTCGAGTATTGCCTTTGTTTTTGTTTTCTTTTCATCTTCATTACTCCAACCGAAGGATTGATTTTTTTTCCCCATTAGCGCAAGATATTCTCATCCTTTCTTCATTGTTCTTTAGTCCCGGATTTGGAAAGAAATGTGAATGCCTCAAAAGGAGAGATTGAGAAGTGAGGACATGTTAGATTATGTACACTTTAATTAAGACACTGAAAAGATTGAGTGATATCATTTCCATTTTGCTTTTATCCAACTCCTCCTTTCCTTTGTACAACAAATAAAAGATGGGGAAACAAAAAAAAGTAACAGATATTGCCTACTAATTTCATATTTTTATATTATCAATACAAAAGTTTTTTTAAAAAAAAGTAATATATCCGTATGAATTGTCATCTCTTTGTTTTTTTGTATTTTCAAAATAAAATAACATACATAAGACATAAAAATGCAAAATGAGATAGCGTTTCATTTGAGATTACTATTTTTAATATTTGCTATCCGACCCGCAAAGGAAAAAAAAGGTGTCATGATGAATCTTGATGAAGTACAAGTAGTAATATATGAAAAAAAAATCTATTATGCTTCCAAACATGTTGAATTCTACAATTATTGTATATATATGTAATGAAGGTGAGGTAGTCCCAGTGCTGTAATAACAATTAAAACCATAATTTTACCCCAAGAGAGGGTGGTGAGAGAGTGTAATGATCAAGAGTCATAATATACTGTGGCCATGAAAGATCTGATGATGTTGATCAATTTATTGAATGTGAAATCAACTCTTCTGACCTGAGCAAAATATCTACTTTGGTAGGTAAAATGCATAAGTTGTAGATACATTCGTTTGTCATATGCTAATAATCCTAAGAAACCATTTTGTTTGCACTTTAAGGGGCTAATATTCACCCAAAAGTCACACAAACCACTTGTAATCTACAAGAAATTCTATGAAAGAACATTTTACAAGGAATTGTTTGGTTATGATGTGTTAGTTTCCAATGGAAGAAAAACTCATGCATACACGCATTGGAAACTAAGAAGAAGAATATTTGTCAAAAAAAAAAAGAAAAAAGAAGAAGAATATAAATACTATGACAGCAGGAAATGATCCCAAACTTGATCTACATGGGCAGATGTCGGCACATCACTATACAAGTTATTCAAACAATTGTATTGTAGCAGCCTATAATGTCAGACCTACCTCGTCACAAAGCACACACAAATATACAGAGTTTCGTAGGAAATTTCATTAATAATTGTTACCCATGTACATCATGGGGTGGAAGTGTGGACATGGAATCACTCTTATCCTTTTGCTAATGTGGTTTTTCAAAGCAGCTATTACGCAATTGTGGGTTGTTTTAAGTTAAGACCATTTGGAAAAAGATTGGACAAGACATTGATGCTGTCATTGCTGAATTGCTTGATGGTCCAAATGCCTTTCCCTTTCTGTTGTGCGTGACTTGTGACCTAAACCCAACAAGAACAAAACACAAGACTAAAAAAATAAACAATGACAAAAGAGAAAAGAAAAGCAAAGCAAGGCAAAGCAAACCCAATCTCTCCACCTTTGAAAGCCATCTATACTAGTAAATTTGGGTGTGAGAGAGACGGAAAGAAGCATATATATATATATAAGCACATTTATGGAACCAAGAAGAAGACTTGGAAGAAGAATAATGAGGCCCACAACAAGGATGAGATAATTGAAAATGAAGTGTTATTGCATTTCTCTTTCTTTTGCATCTGTGTAATGTGTGTGTGGGTAATGCGTGGTGGTGGGATTCAAAGAGCTGGCAAAATTAAAACAAAAGTTGGACCATAACACTTCCAACAATGTCACCAAATTTATTTCTTGTGACCAAGTCATTGCTTCTTCTATTCACACGACTTTTCTTTTCACCTCCTTCCATCTCTCTCTCTCTCCCTTTTCAACTATGTCTGTGCTACATTAAGTTAATCACATCCACCTCCAAAAATATTTGATGAAACTATAAATATTTTTTTAACTAGAAACCAACCATTAAAAATTAAGAAAAAAAAATAAAATACACATCAATTCATTAAAATAATATATATATATATATATAACATTAAAAGTGAAAAAAATGATATTGTGGTTTTAAAATTTAATTGAAATTATATACTTTTTTTCTTATATGAGAATTTTTGTTGCCATTCTTCTTGTTTATCAATTTTTTAACCCTCAAACTCAAAACTAAATATACGAAAAATATATCCATTTCCTTAATCATATCTCTTTATAATAAAAATTACAAGCATAGTTTTATGTAAAATAATTATTGAAAAGATAATAATGGGTAAATTTATTTATATATAAATTTCTTTTTACCAATAAGTTCGTTTTATATTTTTACCAAATTTTGAGCAATTACATGTTATAAGTTTAATTAATCAAATGGATATTTATAGTTTTATCAAATAATATGATTCATTTTATAGTTTCACCACATTTCGATGGAGGTGGTTGTAATTAACTATATTATATCTCTATTATAAGAACGAATAGTTGTTCAAGTAGTTGAATACTCATTAAACCACTTTAAAGGTGAAAGTTTGATAAGTTGAATGTTCATTAAATCACTGTAAATATTCAGTTTATATCATTAATAGATTTCTCATTCATAGATAATGGTCCCTAACATAATAAGATGATTAAAAAAAAAATACTTATAATATAATAGGATGATTACAAAATTTGCACTTATTTATCACCATATTCATAAAATATATATATATGCATTTATTCATCACTCTATTCATAAAAACTTATAGTATAACTTAGATTAACAATAATTTGAATTCTTGGTCAACGAAAAAAAATAGGAGAAAATATTGTAAGTACCAAAATGTACTGATAAAATTCGAGAGATGCAAATTAATACTATTGGAGATTTGCTTTATAAAACAAGAAGTGCATGCTAAATTGGTTCATAATGATGAAGAAATGTAACAGATTAGTCATAATTCACAATGCATTAGTATTTCCCATGTTTTTCATGTGTCTTTTTTCCTCGAACTTTAAAAATCTGAATGAATGAACTTAATGGAGAGACACATCCCATTATTTTCTGTACTCTTCTGGCCTCATTGGCACAACCACAGCATTCTTTCATTCTTTTTTGGCTTTTTATTTATTTATCATTTTTTAAAGTTTGATTTGGTAAACAACTGAAATGAAAATGGCAAAAAAAAAAAAAAAAAGAAGAAGAAGAAGAAGAAGAAAAAGGAAGAAAGTGAATTCTTCCCATTGAGGATATTAATATATGTCCTAACTTAATAAAAATCTTGTTCAAAGCTGCAATTATTACATTTTATTGCCTTGGGAGATTTCAAAGTTTTCAATAGTAGCTTCAATAAAAGACAATTATTATTGGCTCCATAATTAATAATTTTCCAAATATAGAACCACATAATTATGAAAAAAATAAGAGCATCATAAGTATCATTTACTTTTATTTTTAAAGTAAAATCCAAGTATGGAAAAAGATGAATAGTATTAGAAGAATGGCTGCAATATCTCACCTGTTTCACCAAAGCCAATTAATCCCACAAAAGTAACTGAGGTAAAAAACAAAAAGGGAAAGAAAATTACGCCTACTCCTACTTCTTCCTAACCAATGCACAATGTATTTAAATCCTCCACTAATAATAGTGATATATTCCGCGAGATATTTTATAAATTTTAACGCATTTATTGAGAGAATTTACTGAAATTGTTTCGAATCAATATTACCATTGGATTAAAACCATGAAGATGTTTTAAAATTAAAAAAAAAATGAGGGGAAAAAAAGTTGAAAGAAAGACAGAGAGACATGTGATAATGAGATGCCAAACAAAGGACAGCTGCTTGGCGTGAAAATGCAATATTGGCACAGTCGACAGAAAAGACCAATCAAAACAAGAAACAATTTTTATTAAATTTTTTTACCCAACCCCAACAAATTTACTGCAGCTCCTCCTCCTACTAAACTACTTTCCCCTTCGGCGCGCCTTGAAAGAAGAGCTATAATAAAGAGAGATAAAAGAAAGAAAGAAAGATTTAAGAGAAGGCATAGGCATAGACATAGACACGAGGTGAGGCAACAAAGAGAAAGAGAGCCATTTGGTAAGCGGACTTTTAACGCATATATTGCATATGCATGAACATGAGCATGACAACTCCTTTTGTTTTCTTATATATATATATACTATATTTACCTTAGTATTATTCTTTGTTCATTTCCCATTTGGCTATCTCACGTTTCTTGGCATTTCTTCAATGTTTTGGACATAATTTGAGACTTTGAGGAAATGGGATTTATTATTATGATTCCATCATGCATGACATTTGTAATTTGCAAATTTCCCTTTAACAAGCTGTAAAAAGGGGAGGGAAAAAAAGGGAATACTATATGCTAAGAATTAGTACTAAAAAGATTACTGTCTGGTTGGCTTTAATCACCCTCATTATTCTACCCCCCTAATGCCAATGCTAATATCATCCCATCTCTCTTTCCATTCTCTTTCACACCTATAACCCACCATTTCTTTCTCATCTTCTCATCTTCTCATCTTCTTCATTCAAACCCTTTTTCTCTTTATAACTATTTCCTCTCTCTTTTCTATGTACGCCTCCTCTCATCCATCTTTGTTTCTGCGGCAGTGAGGTCTGTATGTTTTCGGGTTTTTTTCTTTTTTTTTTCTAATTCCTTTGGAAGAAGAATCTGATAATTTGGATTGAAAGATGGGATTTTTAATTTTCTTTTGGTTCAGAATCTTGGTTTTCTAACGCTCTTTTGCTTTCCAGGTCTTGACTTTAGATCTACAGCTTAATCTGCTGCTCTTTGGCTGGTAAAATTTCAAACTTTGTTGCTCTTCTTCTTTGATTGCTATTTGTTTGATCTGGGTAATAACGGGATATCATCTATGTTCTTTGTTTATTGAAATTACTAACTTTTGTTGATTTTTGTAGAGTTTTGGTTTCTGGGTTTTATTTGCATACATCTTTTTCTTCTTGAAGATGAATGCCTTTGTTTGGAATTTCTAAATTTTAGTACTTGACTTGTTGGATGATTTGATTGGAAGCTGATGCTACATGTTTTGCTTCTGCGACCAATCCATTTTGACGAATGATTTCACTATTTTTTTTTCTTTTGGGCTAAAAGAACTAATTTTTCTTATTGGGTTTATTTTTTTACTTTCATAAGTATGTTGTTTCTTTTAGGATTTTTTTTGTGTCTTGGTTCTCTTTTTACAGATGCATCCTAAGTGACCACATTGTAATATAATGTATTAGTGCAATGTTATTGTCTGGTTGGTAAAGCTTCATTACAACTTTCCTTTTGTGTAAAGTTTGGGATTCCAGAATAAAAATCTTCTGAATTCATGTTGGTGCTTTAAGTTGTTGCTAGGTTAGCTGAGGTTTATGTGTTCGTTTTGTTGCTTTAAGTAGTTGGGTGGTGGATGAATAGTAGTTTCACAATATGCACTGAAAAGCCTTGGTCTTTTGTTACCCTTATCAACGAGGCTGATGGGCCACATGGATATTCACAGGCCAATAAAGAACATGTATTTAAATTATTCTTTATTTCAGATGAACTTCTTATTTCATTGTAGTTAGGAAGTTTGGTTTCCGTGCATACACTCTACTGGGGAATTCTTTAGTTTCTTGTGGCTGACAATAATAGGTTCTTTAATCCGAATGTCATCCTAAAACTAACAATTCTTTTAATACTGATGAATTGCGTAATTGCTAATGCTTTCTCATAGAGCAAATTTGACAATTGGAGGGGAAAAAAGTTGTGATTCTGATGGCATGGGAAAATTCCTCATTCTCTTCAATAGCACTCTATTGTACCCTTGCTTTTAGCGTTATAAATGATCATGTTCATTTGTTGGCTTGTGGTTTCAGATTCACGGAACAATTCCGGTGTAATGTTCTGTTTGCCAAACTTATTTTAAAACCTTTGTACAACTCTTGATTAAGTGCATTGAGCCCGAATGCAAGGGCAAAGGAGTGCTGTTGGTTCCTTACCTGAAGTTTTAGGCTTTGATCATGGATCAACATCAACTGATACTGGAATAGACCAGCAGATTCGCTGGAATAGTATGAGGAATTCTTCCCAAAGCAGGATACCTGATTATATGATATCATCAAGTGATGCTAGTGTTGGATATCTAAATGCAGTGAACCAGCCAGGGCAGAGTTTAAGCGGATGGGATTTTGGTGAAAGCAGTTCTAGGGCCAGACAAAGTGAGGTTAGTGAAAATGATCAGAAAAACGAGCATGGTTGGTCGTCTCCAATTAATGTTTGCCCTGGCGCTGCTGTTGGTTCAGAGGGGCAGCAATATGGATCTTCTGGTATTCATTCATTGAATAATGTTGATGTAAATATGCAGAGTGATGGGAATGCAAATAGAGTTTTCTTTATGCCAAATTCAGGATCAGAAACCATCCCACGAGATCTGAACATAAACTCAGATTTTGTTTCAGATGGAGATGATGATTGCCAAGTTTTGGAATGCCCTGATGCATTCAAATCTGGTGGATCAGTAACTGAGCGGATGCCATTGGCTAGTTCTTCAAATTCTTTGGGTATGAATTCTGTTAGTGGTGGATATTTGGTGGGGGAAGGTGATGGTAGGCCAGGCTGTGCATTAGATGGTCGAAGGTTATCATGTAAAAGAAAAGCACTTGAAGGAAATGCTGGGCAATCTTCTGGCAGTGGAAGTTCAAACTATGGTCAGCATGCTGAGAGCAGTATATGGCATGCTGTTCCAGCTAGGCATAATGTATCTAGCAGCATAAGTATAGCTGCCTCTACAGAAAACAACCTGGGGGTCAATCTACCTGAGCCAGTAAATCCAAGACTTGGATTAAGTGTTGGACAAGTGTCTACTGAAAATTCTCCCATACAAACTGTTTCAGGGACTGCGGAAAGTTCTCGCAGGAATTTTCGCTTGAGAATAAATGCCTCGCACCAACAAGATTCGGTACGCAGTAATATGTTCTCTACAGAGACTGATATTGGCAGCTCTGATATTTCATCTATTCAACACTCATTTAGGATGCTTCCTCGTAATAATTCGTTGGAACTAAGGCCAGCACCTGCAGTAGAAAATGGAAATCCTCAAGGCCAGCCAGTTGTAGTGCATGTTTCATCTTCGCGTCGGAATCCACATTCCAGGTGGAATGGTTCATCTGGTTCAAGACCTGGAAGCTCATCGAGTTTGGCAATTTCTGGAGACAGAGATGCTGCACCATATGAGGAGTCTACCTCAGCAAATGTGCCTAGAAACATATCAGAACATCCTATGTTTGTACTGCCAAATGATACGAGAAATTCATCGCAAAACCCTACTAATTGGAATCTAGCAGGTGGAAATGTCAGTAATCCTGTAAATGTTGCATCGACTTCTCGCAGTGGCCCTGGTGTAGGTGTCCACTCACCTGCTCCTGCATGGACTCCCCATCGCAATCCTTCCCATTTTCCAAGGAGACTATCAGAATATGTTCGTAGAGCAGCTTCGTTATCTTCAGCTGATACTGAGACTGTAGGTCAGAGCAGCAATTATCCTTCTCTGCGTTCAGTTGCTTCCTCCTCACAAGATATGACTCTTTCATCTGGACCTAGTAATCATGGGCGCCATGCATCAAGTTCAAGATCAGCAATGTTGTTAGAGAGACACCTTGATGGTGCTTTTGGGGTTCCTTATTCATTAAGAACTTTGGCTGGTGCCCCTGAAGGAAGAAGCAGGCTAATGTCTGAGGTATGCGTTAGTGAATTTATATCATGGAAATGACTCTTCCTAAAATTGGGATTCTGAAGCTTTTAGGTTCTATTTGTGTTGATTCTTTCATTATCTTTTTCCTTTTCTGCAAGAATGATACTGTACTTCTGGCGGTTTCTTATTCTTTGTGTTATATGTGAGGTTTAGTGCCTTGTATACCATAGAAATAATGCCATTCTTTTTTTTCCTCCCTTGAAAATTCAAAGATGTTTGTTATATCCTATTTCACAGTTGTTATTTCTCGAGTCTAGTTCTATATAACATTTTCTGTTCTCCATCTTATCTATTGATATCATTTATCCCTTTGTAAAGGGTTAATATTGCTTTGTTTTTGTATGTCCTCTGTTCCAATACACTTTTGCATCACATACTTAGTTGTGTGCATGACAAATTGAAGGTCAAAGAGTGTTCATGGTCACACAAACAAATTCCTTATTGTGCAAATATCTCCAATTTTTTAATTTTGCTATAATAATACTTATCTTCTGTAAAGGTAAATATTGTTGAAGATCCAGATATTTTGAACTCTTTTGTTATGGCAGTGTGCAAGATGTTGTGGATAACTAGCAGTTCGCTTGCCAGTTTAGTTCCAAGTATTTATTATTTTTACTTCTTTTGGCCTTTTATAGTTGCATTTTGTTTCATTTCATTTTGGCTAAAAGTTGCTAGTTACAATATCTGTTTTGTGTGTCTGTATCTGTTCTGGTTTTAGATTCAAGTACGACTTAATGGTATGATTGATTTCTTTTATGTGAATAACGTTTGAGGTAAAACTTGTTTTATGCGCATAAAGATAGCATGCCCCATCATATTGCATTTAATTGCTTCTGGATATGTTAAAGGGTGTTGGAAGGTTTTAATTTCTCTTTTGCAAACCATCATGAAACCGCTACTAATCCTTTTCATTACTGGTTGTAAAGCAGATACGCAATGTTTTGGATCTCATGCGCAGGGGAGAAGGCTTGCGATTTGAGGTTAGATTTTGGCATTACAAGAAGGCTTTTGTATGTTTTTAGGCTGCTAAAATTGTTTATCCTGTATTGTCCAGCATTTTCTGACCTAAAAATACTTGGGGTTAAAGAAATATGTGTTGTCTGTCTGAAAGGAACCGAAGAATGTTGGAGGATTGAAATGAATTATTTCTCTCAGCATTTCCTGGAAGACCTAGCCAATGGTTAAAACTGAGATATAATCTTTCATGAAGTTGTACAATAAAATAGCTTGCAACAAAAGTGTAGATGGTAGATAGAAAAACAGATGTTATTGGCCATTTCGAAATTTTTGCTTCACGTTTGATGTGCCCATGAATAGTTTGCAACTTTTCAAGGAGATGGATACCTTGTATGACTTGGTAAATCATCATAGAAATGAAAAACCAATTCATATCCCCTTCTCTAGTGTTTGTGAGGCAAACTAATTACTTCTCTATTCATTACCTTGAAAACAGATTCTGAGAATCAGAAAGATTTGGTTTTCAACAATCTGATGTATGTTTTCTTGTTTACGCTAGGACGTTATGATTCTTGACCAATCTGTATTTCTTGGGATGACTGATATTCATGATCGGCATAGGGATATGCGGCTTGATGTTGATAACATGTCATATGAGGTAAGTGAGGGAATAAATTTGGATTTTATGTCTGAGTTCATTCCAGGCCTTCTTAACATTTCTACGTCCTGATCACTTGCAGGAATTATTAGCATTGGAAGAACGTATTGGAAATGTGAGCACTGGGTTGAGTGAAGAAATCATTATGAAACAGTTGAAACTACGGAAGCATGTGTGCAATAAAACAGATGATACATATGCAGAACCTTGCTGTATATGTCAGGTAAACTATGCAACAAGGCTTGATATGGTTTTCCATTTCAATGGTCAGGTTGATCCTTACAAATTTTCCTTCCCATTATGTTTCGCAGGAAGAGTATGTTGATGGTGAACCACTTGGAACACTAGACTGCGGACATGATTTCCATGCAGAATGTATTAAACAATGGCTTACACACAAAAATTTGTGTCCCATTTGTAAAACTACGGGACTATCCAAATGATAGAATATAAATCATTCCGAGCACTGAAAATGGCCTCCGAGCTGAATGAGGTGGGTAGATTGGCTCTAAAAAATATCAGAGCAGATCATCCCCTCTCCTTCATTACCGCACTCTCTTGAGAATACTTCAGGAATGTACTTTTTCCTTTATGTTATTGTATTCCGATAAAATTATTTCAACAAACATAAACAGAACAATTTGTTCGGCGTTTCTTGGTTAGTCAGGAATTCAATTGATTATTGGAAATTTACGGAGTCTTTTTTGGCTTATTGTTCAAGTTGCAAGCAACCCCTTAACCCCATTCAATTCTTTGGGTCTTCCTGATTTCAGTGTGCATTTCTTTTCCATTAGGATGACCTGATGGTTTACTTGGATTTTTAGCTTGAGACATGCTTTGGATTTTAGAGAAGAAAATTCAAGGATAGAGCTAAGGGGTAAGAAATTTGTTTTTAAAAAATTGTTAGAATGCCAATGCAGTTGACGAGGAGCCTAGAAAAGAAAAGGAAACCTTTTGGATTCATTGAGAAAAGATGTACAATTTGGTCGGGAATTTCACTCCAAAAGCATATAACAAGGGGCCAAACTCTCCATGCCTTAGTTGTTTTAAGGCTTTGTTTGGATTGCGATTTATTTGAAAAAAATTATATTATAATGTGTAAAAATTTTAGTATGTATTTTTTTTTTATAGAAAAAATATTTTGAAGGGAAAAATATGAGGAAATTTTTTAAAAATTTTTGTGAGACAAATTTGAGTGGGAAAATTTAAAAATTAAAATAATTTTTTTTTTTTGTGTTCAAAAAATAAAAATGTATTTGAATGTTTTATTTTTGTTTAAGAAAAATTAACTTTTTATAAATAAAAATAAAATCCAAATGAATGCGGTGGGGTTTGTGGATTCAAGCGTATGAAAAAGAGAGATACCATTTGCTGCTCAAATGTAACCGCAAAAGTTATTCGTATCATGCAACGAGTAGGAATCGAGTTTTGAAAGGAACGCAGCACTCTGCAACTAGCCATAACAATAAATGTTATTCATATTATGCAACGAGCAGGAAACCTGATAAAAAGATTCGGGTTTTAAAAGCAATGCAGCATTCCATAACGAGCAGAAGTCATGATACAAGGCTTAGGTTTTGAAAAAAGAAACAATAACAACAAAAATCAAGATGAAAGATTCAGGTTTCGAAAGGGATACATACAGCATTCTGCGACAAGTAGAAGTTATGATAAAAAGTGTCGATTTTCAAAAGGGATAGAGCGCTCTGTATTCTTAATTAGGGTGCAGGCAACTTTCGTTAAGCGTGTTATTTTAAAAAGAATAAGATCAAAAAAAGTAGAGGGCAATAAATGTTGGACCAATGCGATTGTTTTCGTGTTAGTTTCGGGTCATATTTTATCTCACAATTTCGTATCGAATTTTTGTGTCGTGTCAGAAATTACCACCCCTGCTTAATTTGTTCCGCCGATCACCAACACCACAAGCAATGTCACGAACAACCTACAAATGTGGGAACACCAGCACGAATAACCGGTAAAAGTGAGGACGACACGAACAACTTGCAAGGGGTGGAGATGGTGTTCCAAAGACATTTCAACTCTCAAGTTAATATACGGTTTTGAAAAATGTTTTTGAATATGAAAGTGATAAAAGTTACCTGTTATTGGCGCATCTCATGCCTTATATACGGTGTTAACCTTAGTAGAGTAGTTGTAGGAGTCAAACTCTACCTTTTAGAAGTCATATGTAATTTCCTCATGTCCAAGGTCATTTTAGTTCATATCAATTAATTTTTACTATGTGTTTATTCTTAAAAGTGATATATTATTAATTTTTTCGTAAGATGTGATCCCATGCCACATTATGGCTCAGAATAATTTCATCCGTTTAAAAAAAAAAGAGTTAACTTTTAAATTAAAATTTTAAAATATTATATATATTTAAAATTAAAATATAACTAATAATAATAATTATATATATTCAAATAATAATAATAATAATCATTATATAAAAAAAAGTTAACTAATAATAATTATATATACTCAAAATTAAAATATGATAATAAAAATATAAAATTATATAATTAATAATATATTAAATGAATTATATCTAATAACTAATAAAAAATTATATATTAAACAAATATATATATATTTTATTGGCAGAGTTAGTATCTTGGAAACATTTTGCATGCTATAAGTTGATATCTTTCAATTAAGATGACGGGGGTGGTTTCACTTGGGCTTGATTCAATGGCTTTATTCTAAAGTAGTGATTAAATAGATCAGGATCAAATTTCAATAACGTGGCTCAAAAAATAATAAAAAAAAAATGAGGGGTGGTTGTGGGTAATGCGCTGAATGTCAAGAGATTGGACAGTAAAACAAGCATAAGATTACAGCTAGTTTAGAAAAAAGGTCTTGGGACTTTGGGAGTTTTGGTTGGGGAGTTGCATACTTCACTTTAGTTCTTCTTCTTCACACGCAACTGAACAAATCAACAAAACATAACTGTGAGTGAGTGTGAGTGAGTGAATGAGTGAGAGAGAAAAGGATGAGTTTTTGACCTCGGGAATGGCAAAATGTTAATAAATGATTTCAGTTTCGGTGTCATCCGGCTGGATAAGGCACCCAATCTTCCCAAAATAAAAGCGGTGCTCTCTCTCTCCCTCTGACTTTGCACATTCGGTTGTTTCTGCTTGGACAGGAAAAAAAACATAATTCTATTCTACATTAGTTCCTCTTGTAACTAATTATATAGAATGCATAATTTTGGAATATAAAAAGTATATGTATATTTATTTTAAAATGTATTTTTAAAATTTTAATATAATATTTATAATATAAAAAATATAAAAAAATTATATTTTAAAATGTAGAATATGTTTTTCAAGACAATAATTCAAGACTCAGTGGTGAAATAGTCCAAATATTTTCTCAAAATAATAATAAAGACTCGTGGTCAAATGATCCAACTTGGCTAGGTCAAGTTGCCATTACCATTCCTAAGAATTAAAATAAAAAATTTTAAATAGATGCCGTGCACGTTTTGTACGTATCTCTTAATTAATTTATTTGAGCTGCCATTTTACATTTACTTAGATTAATTAGAAATAGTTAAATGTTTATATTCATGGAGAAATTAATTTGTGGGGGGACAATTTTTAACCAAAGGAAGCAATACCAAGGATCATACTCTTTTTGTACATTCAATTTAATTAGTCGTTTATATTGCGATTCCTTAGTGATTTCTTATAATGAAAATAATTTTGTAAATAATTATGCAATTATTATTATCTTACAGTTATGCAATAAAAATTACTCATTTTGTCCAAAGAAAAAGAGTTAACTTTCAACATTTTTTTCTTATCCTAAAAAAGAGTCAAATTTTAAACAAAATCTTTAAAATATCGTTACTAATAATAATTGTGTATACTTATAATTAAAATATAAGGATAAAAATATAAAATTATCTATTTAATTAGTGTATGAAATGTGTTGTACATAATAATTAATAAAAAAATATATTTAAATTAAAGTGATTTTTTTTCGAGAAAGAAGTAGTTAACATTAATAGATGGGAGGCACAATTTATGATTATGAGGAGTTTGAGGGGAGTGTAAAAAAATAAAGAAGAATTGAGGGCTTTAGTCATGAAAACCAAATCACACAATTAAGGCGGGAGAAGAATCGAAGTTAGATTGAAAAATGTAAATAAACAACTCTCTAATCGCTCTTTACACTTCAAATAACTCAGCTTTAGCCGAAAGACAGTTTCAGTCTTCACAGTCCTAAACGCAGAAGTTCCAGAACACAACACACTCTCTTCTTCACACACACACACACACACTGAATCATTGACGGAACAGGAACAACACAAAAACTCCGACAAATTTAATTTTCTTCACCAACGTTAAATTGGGTTTTTTTTTTTTTTATGTTTTGTTTGGGAAGGGGTGGTGGGGTGGGTTATTCGACAGTAACGAAAATAGAGAGAGTTTCAATTTCAATTTATGTCGGATCTGTACGGAACTGATGATCGGTCTTCGTTTGAGCCTGACTCCGAGCCCGGACCTGAATCGGAAGATATGAGCCTTTTTCTCCATAATCTTCTCCACAATACACCGGCACCGGCTTCAGGGAGCCGATCGGGGACGCATGATTACCGTGGTTCGGCTTCTGGGATTAATTCCTCCGCGGGTCCTGGCCTCAATTTCGCCGATCCCGGCGGGTTCTTCGTGAAAGATAGGGGGGTGGAGAAGGCGTTTTCTTTGGCTGCCGTTGGAGACTCTGACGCCGTCACTTCTTCGATGAACAGAGGGGAGTTTTCGAATGCGAATAAGGTTCAAAGTTGAAGACTTTTTTTAAGCTATATCATATTTCCTGGTTATTCTTTATTCGAATTTAGTGATAATTCTGAATAATTCGAGAAGTTCAATCGTTTGGTGAATGATTCGAGTTGATTCTCAGTTTTATTATTAGAGTTCGTGCTAAAATTTCGAGTTGTTGTTTAAATTAATTTGATGTTTTCTTACCTCATACCTTGTCGAAGATTCAATATTTATTTATTTATTTTTGGTACACTGGATACTGTGGTGCATGTTAGTTGATCAATTGCATGATAATTGAAATTTGTCATGGAATTTTTTGCTGGAAAAAATCTCTTCTTCTTTGATGAACTTCCAAATTAGTTATGGTCTCTTGTGTCCATTTTATATTTATAGGGATCGGAGGGTTCAGATACAGCAGCGAACCAAGCCCGTTCGTCGAAAAGGAGTAGATCAGCCGAAGTGCATAATTTGTCCGAAAAGGTTGGGCTCTCATTTCAAAGCTTAGATTTATTTATTTTCTGGGGTAATCCCTTTTAACATTTTCACTGATTGACTTTTATTCACAGAGGAGGAGGAGCAGAATAAACGAGAAATTGAAAGCCTTGCAGAACTTAATTCCAAATTCCAATAAAGTATCGGATTACATTTCTTTTCTTCCATTTGGGTTTATAAACTATACTATATAGTAGCGTATGCCAATTGTAGCCCCAGCTTGATTCTTGTGGTCATTTGTTTTATAGACTGACAAGGCATCAATGCTGGACGAAGCTATTGAGTACCTTAAACAGCTGCAACTACAAGTTCAGGTTGTAATCTCTATCCCTGCAGCCCTTTGATTAAGAGTTATTCAACTTTCTTTTACATTCAGGTGGGATCCGCTCATTGGTTTAAGGTACTGTGATTTCTAATGTTCCATTGACAAGGATATGTGAGTATCCATAGTAAACTCATTAAAGTGACAAAGAAGTTTTATTCATCTACTTGAGAGATAACTTGAGCCAATTGCTTGTACATATCTAATAACAAAGTTTGATGTGTGATCTCAGTATGTCTTGAGAAGGAGAGAGAAAAAAAAACAACTTACCAAATGTTTCCTTCTTTACTTTGGTGACCTTCAGAAATGCATATTGAGATGTCTCCATACTGTTTTTTCTCAAGGTTTTAAGCTTTCCTAATACTTTCTGGAGAATAGCAATTGATGTTGAAGAAGATAGTAACCAATCCACCTTGCAGAAACCTGTATATATTTGTCTTAGGGTAGTGTTTCTATATGGCTTCTTTTGTGACTTGGTAGTTTTATGATTTGGTAGTGTTCCCCGTTGTTATCCAGGAAATAGTCCTATTAGTTATTGAAATGTTCCTAAAATCGGTAATTTCAGTTTCTGTCAAGACTTGTTTAGGCAATAATATCATTAACTGTTGAAAGTATTTTAATAAAACAACAGTGGATTATAGGGGTCAGTGAGGGGTATAAGTTGAACATTCTTTCTAGAAGTATTTAAATGGTTTAATTACATGATGATTCTGGGCATGATTCAAGTCTCTCGATCACTGGAAGATTGACAACTTGATTATAGTGATCTCTTTATATCTATTTGACATGTATGAATATTTTACATAAGAAAGAAAAGGAGATGTAGGAATTTTGAATCTGTTCCACTAGATTTGATTCTTTGAGATAAAACAAACTATATGATCCATAAATGTAGCTTGATTGCCTTCAGCAGCTGTTAATGTTAATCTGATATTATACAAAGTTAACAATCTGAAGGCCATTTGGTCCAGACATAGATAAGGACCTCACTTTCTTCAGGCCTCAAACTCCGCCTCCATCGGTGCAAACTGTGTCAGGTTCTTGCCCAGGCATTGACTTCCAGTGTGCATTATGTCACACTGAAGGAGTCAAATATAGTATTTTATTACGTCTTTAATCAGTCATCTGTTCCACTCTCTGTAGTTTCTAAGCTTTAATGTGCAAAAACTTGTATTTTGCCAATCTGATTTAAAAACTTCATCTCTAGATTTCTTTCTTTATCCATAAACACTTTACAAGATACAGTTGAAGGTCAGCTTATAACTTGACATTGCACCATTCGTTTCAACTTTGAACCCTGGTTATTTAGTTATTTAGTTATTTTAGCTTTGCAGATGTTGACAATGAGAAATGGACTTGGTTTGCATCCACATTATATACCAGGGTCCCTCCCATCAGTGCAGTTGCCCATGGACTTTAATCAGGAAAATGTGATGCCTAGTACAAGCAGAGCAGCAGATACATCCTCTAGCAACCAAGATGCAGTGATGCAAACAGTGCTGGGGTTTTCCAATCCCAAAATATCATCCCAGCAGCTTTCTGTACCTTCAATGACTAATAATGGCAACTCATCCTTTTCGTTTGGTTTGGAATCACCGATGCAGAATAACTATGGAATTCTCAATCATTTGACAGCTGCAAAGGTATCTTGGATATGAAATACAGTATCTTTACTGTGATGTGTTAGAAAATTGACCCGTGTTACCCTGAAATGTTTAGGATATTTTCCAGGAGGACACATTAATGCAGTTACCATTAGATATAAGCTGTTCGGGGAATAACTCATCATCAGGCATGTCTTCGTAGCTACATGAGTGATTTATCTGCTGAGTTATGTTGTACATCCAATTGGTGGCAGTTGTAGGACATTCCAATTGTTAGAACATCTCAGAAATTAGGAATGGAAATGAAAGATGCTGAGAATACTGACACTGATAATTAATAAAGCAACTTGGGCTGAAACAAACATTAACGTAATTACTGCTCGGTTTTCCCTTATGATTGTTGAGCTCCTTTAATTTATCCTCAGGTTTTCCATTGTGGTATATTTGTTTTCAAGCCATTAAATCTGCTTCAAGTTTGATAGCTCAATAGACTGGTTTTGATTGCTTGCCAAATTTGGAGATTATCAGCCGAGTAGAGTGTGATTTCTTTTGAAGTGTCTTGAAAGGTTTAACAACTTTTCCTGGACAAATTAACCTATTCGTGTGGATTGTCATAGCTTCTTTGGGTGGTTCTTCCATTATATTATCAACCATAGCGCACCATTCATCCTGTATTTGCTATTATATAAGTGGGATGAACAAGATTTGTTGGCGCCATAAAAGGGTTGGTAGAACTGGGTACAGAAGCTTACTCCTAAGGCTAACTTGGGCAGTGTAGTCCACCCTCTTAATCGATCAAAAGTCTCAGGCCTATGTTACTGCACACAGGATTTATAGTTTTCTTTTCATAAGCAGAAAATGTGGTCTTTCCTACAGGTTTGTCGTTTGATTGCCAACTCTGTTCAGTTCTGCAAATGAGAACCATTTAAGCTTTGTGCGAAACGAATTTCGGCCCTCCCAAGTTTTCTGATATGGCAAGCAAACATAGTCAATTAGGAGGAGCCATCAAGTTTCCAGTTTATTTGTGTTTGTTATTACGCATGATCCAACCTCATAAAGACAGTAGTTTACACATCCAGTGGGTTAGGGAAATTTGGGTGTTGCGTTAGGTTGGATGCAATCTATTCCCTCCACTAAATAAATGGGAGGCGGCTGTGATGCATCAATATTGGACCTCTCACGTATGCACACTCAGGTTTCCTCAAGAAAAATCATCGTTATCAAGAAGTATGGAAGTTTCAACTTAGTTCAACTTGAGATTGGCTGAAACAACTTAACACTACGTAATTATGAAACTTGATGTCTGAGGTTTTGTTTTGTTGTTTTTTTCTCTCAGTTGAATTTGGAAAGTGGGCCAAAACAGCCACCCAACGTACCCATGCTCCACTGCGAGAGAAGACGTAAAAGACCGTATCGTCAAACATTAAAAATCACTTAATAAAAGCATTTCTTGAGCATCGCAATCCTATTCTGTGTCCCACAAAAAGTTGTTAGCAAAGCCATCATCCCAGTTCACACGGTCCAAAAACACTCATCACCAAAAACTAATTCCCATGATATCTCCAACCACGAATCCTGTAATCCCCCCATTTTCCTTACAAAAAACACTTCCACATCAATCAACCCATTGTTATGGTTAACCGTTTGTTTGTATTCTTTCAGGATTTAAATGCTTTAACATTTTTTTCCCCTCTTGAGAATAAAGAAATGGATAACTCTAGTGGAGGATGATAAGGATTTAGGACAGTAAATTTGGAGTTTAGTCTTTTCCAACAATTTACCAGCAAAGTGGACCAAAAAAAAAACCCAGAAAGAAAATATATATAAAAAAGAGATGGAAAAATGCTGACAAGTGTTACCAACTGACAAAATCTTTCATCACATTATCGCAAATCTAACACAAGAATCCAACCAAGGATCACAAACAACCAATTTTTTTTATCCATTAAGGTAATATTAGCTCAATTTCGGGTACAGTCATCAACCTATTTAACGTTAATAAATCTATAATTCAATTCTTTTTCCAACATGCCTACAGAATATAGAAGGACATTTACTACAGAAAACAAGTGGGCTTTCCATTTTTCCACTATTCCAGAAGTCCCATCATTACAGCTGCCCACTTCCCCTCCCTTCTCTCTCTTCTACTGTCTCTACTGCACTCACAGTCATAACTCATAAGCATTTTTCTTCTCTTTCTTTTTTTCTAAGCTCATTAGTACTCATGTTATGAGTTACTGTATATTATAGAGAGTGAGCAAGAGAAGCAGGGATGTCTGGTAATGGTAGCAGCAAGAATGCATCTTTAAACGATGAGCTCTCTAAACGGACCTCAATATTCGGTTTACGGTTGTGGGTAGTGCTGGGCATATGCGTTGGCGCTGCAATTGTGCTCTTTCTGTTTATTATCTCCTTATGGTTTACCTCCAGACGTCACAGCAGGAAGTCTAGGCTTGCGTCCCAGAAAAATCCGACCATCCCAAACGTGTCCAAGGAAATTCAGGAAATCAGGGTCGACCCGAATTTGCCAGTACCCGAGCAGGACCCAAAGCTTCTCCTCCTCCCAGCTCCGGTTCCTGACCCATTGCCCGAGCCTGATCATGTGGAGAATGAGAACGTAAATGGGCATCAGAGAATTCATGTGGAAATTGGAAAGGGACACCGAATTGCTTATCCGGAGAAGGTCGGGTCGGGAAGTGGCGGTTCGGGCCATGGGAGTGGAGAGGCTCGGTCCGGTAACCAAGTGATCATATCTGTTCCGGAGGTCTCCCATTTGGGGTGGGGCCATTGGTACACTTTGAGAGAGCTTGAGCTGTCTACTAATGGATTTGCTGATGAGAATGTGATTGGGGAAGGTGGGTATGGAATTGTTTACAAAGGTGTTTTGGAGGATGGTACTAAAGTTGCTGTCAAGAATTTGCTTAATAACAGGTACAAAAAGTGTTAAAGTTCATACCTTTTTGTGTTTATTCACTGAGATAAGTGCTGACATCATTTTGGATGGCAATGCATGTGTATCATGCTTCTAAATTATCTGCATGGCTACTTGAATTGTGTGGTGTCTTTTTCTTGTGGTCTATAAGGTAATGAATTTGGCTGTTGAATTCTTCATAGTTGCTTCATCAAATATAAAGAGTGTAGTTTGGAGATTTTGTTGGGGTTTTGTAGTATGAGATTGTGGCTAGTTTGGGGCATGAGGTATTGGATTTTTTTATTTTTCTTGTTTTTGGGTATGTGGGTTTTCATTGTAATGTTTTTTTTCAGAGGACAAGCTGAGAGAGAATTCAAAGTTGAAGTGGAAGCAATTGGGCGTGTTAGGCACAAGAATTTAGTGAGGTTGCTCGGTTACTGTGCTGAAGGAGCTCATAGGTACAATTGCCACAATGTTTTACTTTTGAAACTATTCAATTCTGTGTCGAGATGTTAAATTGCGTGGTTTAAATTCCATGGTATATCCTTTAAGATGATGAAAGGGTTTCTGGTGATCCTGTCTCTCGACTACACTGACTTTTGAAATTGAGTCTTCCCTTTCTTACCCCATATCCATTTGCTTGTCAACTGTCATTAAATATGTCCAAATGATTGAAACGGAATAACTTGAGCTCTGTGGATTTGACATTATGCTTGAATGGGGTTTCAGAATGCTGGTATATGAATATGTAGACAACGGGAACTTGGAACAGTGGCTTCATGGTGATGTAGGGCCCTGCAGCCCTCTTACATGGGATATTCGCATGAACATCATACTTGGAACAGCAAAAGGGTACCATTTATTGATTTTTTTTCGTAATTATTTTAAACTTTGCTCTTTAAATTATATCTTGTTGCCTATCTAAGTAAATGAGGCTTGCAGGCTGACCTATCTGCATGAAGGACTTGAACCGAAAGTTGTCCACCGTGATATTAAGTCAAGCAACATTCTGCTTGATAGGCAGTGGAATCCCAAGGTATCAGATTTTGGCTTAGCAAAGCTTTTAGGCTCAGAGAGGAGTTATATCACGACTCGTGTTATGGGAACGTTTGGGTTAGTGTACTCTCTTAGAGTTGTTTAATTGAACTCAATTCCTAACCTGACCTAATAAAGCTAATCCACATGCTTGTCATTCTCCTATGTAGTTATGTTGCTCCAGAATATGCGAGTACTGGCATGTTGAATGAAAGAAGTGATGTTTACAGTTTTGGTATCCTTCTTATGGAGATTATAACAGGAAGAAACCCAGTGGATTATAGCCGAGCTCCAGGGGAGGTTTGTGCCTGATTATATTATTGGTGTTCAATTATGTATGACAAATGTACAAGTTTCTCCCTTGGTCTTTCTTTCTTATTGCGAGTTACCTTTTAGGTGAACCTGGTTGATTGGCTCAAAACAATGGTTTCCAACCGTAATGCAGAGGGAGTTCTGGATCCAAAGTTGCCTGAGCAGCCTTCCTCAAGAGCACTGAAACGTGCTCTTTTGGTAGCGTTACGTTGTGTCGACCCAAATGCGCAAAAGAGGCCAAAGATGGGACATGTGATACACATGTTGGAGGCTGATGATTTCCCTTTTCGAGATGTAAGTTCAGTTTTGCACCTGTACCATTTAGTGTATATGTAAATCATATGACAGTAATTTATGACTCTGGAATGTTGAGACAGAACATTCCCACTCCTGGCTCGACCTTCTCTATGTATACTATTTGATACCTTTTATCTTCATTTTTCCATTGGAATGTGTTTTAACTATTACAGGTCTGCGAAAAAACATATTTTTTGACACAATGCATGTTTTTAGGTACTTATATGATCTGGTTCTGTGAGTGTGTGGCTTTCTGTTTACCATGAAATGTCATTTTGCACTTCCTGATTAGGCTTATATATGGGAATCCTAAGGAATTGGTAAAAGGGTGACCATAAGAAACTGTGTGTGTGTGTGTTTTAAAGTGAACAGAAGCATTGACATCTTCACATTTTGGTTATAGTTTCAAATTGAGTTTACAATGTACCTGTATTGTCCAATTCCATAATTTCACACACCTGGGAGATAGACATCTCTATGCTTATCTGGCCTGTTTGTCTTAGCATGCGTCTTGTATGCCAGTCAGTTCCTATTCTTTTAACATTTCTTTTGAATTCATTTCAGGAAAGAAGGGCTGGAAGAGAACATGCACGTCCAAATCAAGATAGCCTGAAAGAGAGGATAATGGATAAACGCATGATTGAATCTGGGGATAGCAGTGGATATGAAAGTAGTGTCCAAACCAACAGGTCGCTGTTGAGAAAGCAAGAAACTGATGAAGAGCATTAATGTTGGAAAGGTTGAATTAGCGAATCAGGTTGTAGTGCTTTGAAAATTCTCTGCGAGCTGGCCTATGTATATATCATTCCTTCCCTTGTGCATGTTTAGTCAAATTGGTGATTGTTGTAGGTTCTGTATGAGATCCATCTCAACATTCTTGATCGTTCAATTGGGTGTTCAATTTTGTTTCTTCCCACTCAATTCTAAAAAGCAATCATTATTTTTATAATGGAAGAGGGAATGACTTGATTTTGTCTTAGAATCTGTTGTTTAGAGGATCTTTGTGTATGATTGATTAAATTTTCTCGTGTTATTTGAAAAAGCATGTTGATGTGAAACTAAGGCAGCCATGCTAACGCAGTGCTAAATCTGTTTCAAAAATCAACATTAGTAGTGATTTGTCTACTGCTTTCTGTGCCCCTTTCTCACCTCCACCCTGCATAACTGGAAAATAAGATAGGAAGTGTTGAGAGTTCTCCACGACAAAAATGATCAAATTGTCATTGACACAAGAATACAAAAGAGAAGCGCCATTTCATGTGCTGACTGCCGACTGGTAATGCCGACATGTAATGTGGTTGTCAGTATGTCAAAATGGTTGTCAGGTAATGTTTTTCTATTTTTCTTGACAAAATGTGTGAGATAAAACATGATTTTATATTTTTTGAAATTATAATTGTAAAATAAGAGATGTGTAAAAAATTAAAAAAGAGTTTTGAAAATCGCATTCAAAACAGTGTCGAAACTCCAATTCTTTCGTTTTCTTCAACAACTAAACGTTGCCGACAAGAAATGACTACATAGAAAGGGTAGAAGAGAAAATCATTTTCCTTAGCCATGGATTGATAAAGAAATTACCTTAAAGCTGTATGCCTATATGGTACGGTTTGGTGAGGAAAAATAATTTAAGTGGGTCCTTTCTGTTAACATGCACAACCATGGCACATCAGAAGCATAACCATGACCCAATAGCAATCCACCTCCCCAACCCCACTTTTATTTATTTATTACTAGTTTTGGGCTCCAGGCTTGTCTATAATTGACTAGGCTGATTACAAGATTTTGGGATCTCATGATCCACCACAATTTTTTGACCCCTTGTCCTGTTTGTTTTGGGCAGTTCATTTTTCAACCTTAATTTATTTATTTATTTTTGGGTAGTTTCTTGTCCTGTTAGTTTTAGGGGCGGCGTGTGATATTAACCTTCGGTAAATGGTCACTTATGATGCAAATCCAAGTTGTGTTGAAGGATTGGCTTTTATTCTCATTTGAGTTGGGTGAAGGAATGATACAAAGGGACATTATTGCAAAAAGGAAGAAGCAATAACTTTTAGCCGTTATTCCTCTATGAAGGGTAAGTTCTTACACTTTACTGTTTACCTATCACTTAAAATATCACTTCATGTTCGACTTGCATGTGAAAGAAAAAGAAAGGTTTGATATTCATTTTCTTCCTAACAATATGTTAGTGTATTCTCTGCCATTTCTTCTCAAGTTTGGCCATTACATTGTTACAAGCGCATAAATTTATGGAAAAAACACACTGTTACAGCTGCACGTTCTCATGTTGCTAGGAACAGGGTCCGGGTATGACCTTTTGGGACCTGTCTCCAACATTTATATATAAACGCTCATCTATCAAGAAGAAACAAGAATAACACAATTCTTATTCTCGTACATCTACATAGAAACTATGATTTATCAAGACTAAACAAGGAAAGCAGGAGTCTCATTCAGAAGATTATGGTACCTGGGCATGGAGCCCAGGTGGAGATATGCAAGGCACACGGGCTGTTTGTTGGTCCTTTGAGACATTTGCTAATTTGGTGGTCTTGCTTTTTTATCGTTGTATGGGCCGTTCCTTCTCTTTCGCACTCTCTATTCATACTTGATTCATTATTGAATTGCAAAATCACGTAAATCTCATCGCAGGATTGGTAGCGGACTCAAATAATGATTTTATTAATGATCTACAAGAACAACTCAGCCCACTGACTAGGGGTCCTCAATTGAATCATCAAGCATCCATTGAGGAAACTAATACTTCCACACTTATGAACAGGAAATATTCAAAGCTAATTTAGGATGCGTATTAATTGTATTATAGAATGTATTTTTATAATTTTTGATACAATTATTATGAAATCAAAAACGTATTGAAAATGTAAAAAATATTTTGAAAAGTATACAAATGCGTTTAAAAATGCATTTTAAACACAACTTCAGTCGCTATCATCCTTTTCAGTTACTTAGGAAAATAAGCATTCATAAAAAGGTTGGCTTACAAAGTGGTGTCATTAGATATGGTAGATTCAATTAAATTGGTTAACCTCACTTGCTATGGGATCTTTCTTATATCATCAACATCAAAATGTATAATAATGCACTTCCAACCTTACTTGTTCAAATTTGTAATTCAAATCGAGAATTACTATCGACTCAAAGGGAAGAAAATTATATTACTTGTGATATTTTAAACATTCTACAAATCAATAATTCCAAATCTAGTAAGCTATCAGATTCTAATATAATTGACCCATTTGGGTATGAGTCATGAAAAATATAAGAAATATATTATACATGAATTCCAAATTGAGTCATAAAAAATTATGTTTTTTTGACAAAATTTACTTTTTATTAATTATAAAATACAATGTATTTAATATATTACTAAGGTGGCGTTTGGTATAAATGGTGAGTTTAGAAATGGAATGGATTTAATTAATGGAAAGGTTTGGAATAGAATGGAATGATAGTAATTATGTTGTTTGGTATTATTTTATAATGGAATGGAATAGATTTTATATTACAATTAAAATTTAATAAATTTATTAATAAATTTTATATTAAAATTATAATAAAAATATTAGATGAAACACCCAAAATCGTCCTCCACATTTCACCGAATAATCTTTTTCATCCTCCACTTTTAAAACGGGAACAAATAGTCCTTCAAATTTTAAGGACCAAAATTTGAAGGAAAATTTCAGGACTAAACGTTCCCGTTTATGAAATTTGAAGGACTAAAAGTTCCCGTTTATTCCACAAATAGTACCAAAAGTTCAGATTTATGAAATTTGAAGGACTATTTGTTCCCGTTTTAAAAGTGGAGGATGAAAAAGATTATTTGCTGAAATGTGAAGGACGATTTTGGGTGTTTCCTCAAAATATTATTATTTTACATTATATGATATTTAAAAAATTATATTTTTTTCAAAAAATAGTCAAAGTATATGTCAATTTGTAGAGAAAAATATTTTCTATAATTTACTGAAATTTTTTTTTTTTAAAAAAAAGGCAAAATGGGGGTTGCAAACCTTGGGGGGTTTACAACCCCCCTTGACATGTGGCGCGCGCCCAATGCGCTGACAAATTTTTTTTTTTTTTTGTTTTGCTAAAAAACAATGTCGTTTTTTAGCCAGTTGAAAACTCTTTTTCATAGGTTTTTGTAAAGGAAAGAGGGGGGAGGGGACCTAAACCCACCCTCAAAGGGTTATGTAAACCCAATACTGAGTACCAAACATTCCATTTCAATCCAATGCATTCCAAACTCTTGCCAAAATCATGTAACAAACACCTCCTAAATATAAAATTTTCTAAAAAATCGGGGTGGAAGAAGGAAGGAAGGAAGGAAGGAAGGAATTATTTTGGAATATTCAGTTAGAAAATCTTGTACGTACCAGTTTTCAAGATGGTTTTAAAGTTGAATGATAATTTTTTTTAATCTCCTCTAACCAAAGTGATCCTCGTTAAGATAGGGATAGGGTAGAAGAGCCACCATCCGCTACTTTCCAGCCAGTCCCTTTCTTATCTCTGCAAACTTTGGTCCAACACACCTAATTTTTTTCACTCAATTTATGGATTTCTGATTTGTCATAAATATAGAAGATAGTTTCTTGCTTAGTCTGTTGGAAAATAAGAATGGCTTTTTGAGCACATGTAAATGAAAAATTGCTCATTAAGGAGATACATGAATGAAGGCCTTTCATTTACAAACACATTATGTATGATATTTGTAGGTTATGGACCTTTCATTTGATGGTTTATGAATGATGGTCTTTGGATTTTCATTTCAAGGATTAATGAAGACTTTTGGCTTTTTATTCTTCAAATTTAATGGCTTGTCTTTTGAACATGATATGAATAAGGAAACCTCCTTTGTAAATAAAGGACTTCCCTTGGCGGACAAGAAAAATTTCCAAGACAATTTTCTAACTTTTTCACTCAAAATTCTCTCAACAATTTATTTTTTCAAGTTTTCAATTTTAGTAGTTTTCGATGATAGAAAAAAGACACAAATTCAAGTTATTATAGCGTTTACCTGTGTAAGTAGTTCGTTTGTTAAATCGTTGTCAGATCTGCATATGTACGTCATTAAATCCTTAAGCACACATATGAGGAGACTGAACTGTTTTAAGGCAAGCGTCTAACGCGCATTAACATATTTTCTTTATTATTCACTTGTTAACGACTAAGGTTCTATTTACTTAACCTGTAGTCATCTAAATTGTTAACATAATTATATATATATATATATATATATATATATATATATATATATATATTTGGTTAACACAGTCATCCCCTTACTCTAACCTCAATCATTGTTGCTTCTAAAAGCTTAGCCAATTAACAACTAAAAGAAATGGAATAGTCATTTGTTTAGTCCCGCTTTAAAACATGGCAGCAAGAAATGATCCCATTAACTGAATGCTTTTGGGGTCTGTGGGTGTGGGATCTCCAATCTTTTTCGTAAAAATTTTGCAGTCATTGGCCAGATGATGTAGGCCTGATTGGATAAGGGGCTCAAAAATGTTTACCAGAATAAAAGTAATTCCGACACAATGATTGACGTGTAGGCAGCATTATCAATATTTCAGCACAATATTGATGTGGAATCAGCCCTCTGAATCGACACATTACTACAGTACTTTTAATCTCAACTCAGCTTTCAAGCCGTCAAATTTTACCATTACATCTCAAGCTTCCAGACTCATTTGTGCTTTTGATAATTTCCTAAAACCCACGAAAACAAACATCCGTTTCCATGGATACAAACAAGACATAGAGTTTTCAGGAGCAACAGAGAGTGTAACAGTTCACAATGGGGTTGTCTGAAACAGTCCCTCTTGTGCTGCTTGCTTGGCTTCTTTCAGTTACACATATTCGTTGTGCCTTGCCAGAGAGATCCATCTACATTGTCCATATTGACAAGTCCCTGATGCCGAAGGTTTTCGCCAGTCACAATTATTGGTACACCTCCATGATTGATTCCACCAAAAATGTTGGACACACATCTGATCAGCATTTTGCAGTTGCACCCAAACTTCTCTACACATATGATGCTGTATTTCATGGTTTCAGTGCATTGATGTCCAAAGATCAATTAGAAGCTCTGAAGAAGTCTCCTGGCTTTGTTTCAGCTTATCCTGACAGATCAGCTACAGTTGACACCACCCACACCCCTGAGTTCCTTTCCCTCAATACCCTCACAGGACTGTGGCCAGCAGCAGACTATGGCAAAGATGTGATTATTGGTGTCATTGACACTGGTGTATGGCCAGAAAATCCTAGCTTCAAGGACGACGGAATGACTCCGATTCCTGCTAGGTGGAAAGGAATCTGTCAGGAAGGTGAAGAATTCAATTCTTCATTGTGTAACTTGAAGCTCATTGGAGCTAGATATTTCAATGAGGCTGTTAAAGCAGCAAATCCCAACGAACGTATCACGATGAACTCAGCTAGGGACACTGGAGGCCACGGCACGCATGTTGCAGCCACTGCAGCTGGCAATTATGTCGAACGAGTTTCCTTCTTTGGATATGCTTCAGGAACAGTAAGAGGAATTGCACCCCGTGCTAGACTGGCAGTATATAAAGTCCTCTGGAGTGAAGGAAATTTTGGTTCTGATATTATAGCTGCCATTGATCAGGCTGTGGCTGATGGTGTCGACATACTCTCCATTTCCTTGGGTTTTGATTTTGTTCCTCCATATGAAGAACCCCTTTCAATAGCTTCATTTGGTGCAATGGAGAAGGGTGTATTCGTCTCCACTTCAGCCGGAAATGACGGTCCAGATCTAGGAACTGTTCACAATGATATTCCATGGGCATTGACAGTTGCTTCAGGTTCTGTGGACCGTTCTTTTGCCGGGACTTTGACTCTAGGAAATGGGCTAACCATAGTTGGTTGGACCATGTTCCCCGCAAGAGCCTCCGTACAACACCTGCCTATCTTATATAATGAAACTGTATCTACTTGCAATTCAACGGAATCATTATCTGCATTTCAGGATGTATCGAGAAGTATTGTTGTCTGTGCGACCACTGGAGAATTCAGAGACCAAATTGAAATTGTTTATCAATCTGGTGCCCGAGCAGGTATTTTTGTGTCTGATGATCCTAGGATATTTAGGTCCAACTTTTTCCCTCATCCTGGTGTTGTAATAAGCCCAAAGGACGCAGCAAAAGTCATCAATTATGCTTCGAATGAAGCTTTTCCTAACGCAACTATCAAATTCCAACAGACATTTGTTGGAACAACTCCAGCTCCTGTTGTTTCTGGTTCCTCCTCAAGGGGTCCTGCACCAAGCTATCCTAGTATCCTGAAACCAGATATCATGGCACCAGGAATCTTAATCTTAGCAGCCACAAATCCTGATAATCCTGAAGTGAGAATTGGCGGCAATATATACTTGTCCACGGATTTTACTGCCATATCTGGTACATCAATGGCTTGCCCTCATGCTTCTGGAATTGCTGCACTCCTAAAAGGAGCACATCCTGAATGGAGTCCAACAGCTATTCGTTCTGCCATGATGACCACAGCTAGTCCATTAGATAATACTCGAAATCCTATCAAAGACTCGGGCCAAGATTTTGAAGTTGCTACTCCTCTAGCCATCGGGGCAGGGCAAATCGATCCAAATCGTGCACTAGATCCAGGTCTCGTATATGATGCTACCCCACAAGACTATGTAAACTTCGTCTGCTCGATGAATTTCACTCAGATGCAGACTCTAGCAATAATAAGATCAGCGAATTATAACTGCTCAAATCCCTCTGCTGATCTGAATTACCCATCATTTGTTGCTCTGTATGACACAGATCAAACAAGAAGTAAGTTGGTTAAGAAATTTCATAGGACTCTTACAAATGTAGGGAATGGCGCAGCGACATACAAAGCAAAGGTGACAGCACCAAAAGATTCCACGGTCATGATTTCCCCAAATACATTGATATTTGGAAAGAAGCATGATAGAAAGAGTTACTCTTTGACCATTCAGTATAAATCCTATCAGAGACAAATTATCAGATTTGGTTCCATAACTTGGAGTGAAGATGACGGAAACCATGCTGTCAGGAGTCCTATAGTTATCTCTCCAACAGTTACCCGCTCATGAATGTTTACTCATTTCACTCGGTTACACTTCAGCTTGTTCGACCTAATAACTTCAGTTTGTTTGATTTGCATAAGATTTGGTATTGCTGAAGAATTAACATAATAAGTTGAACCTTGCTAGTTCAATATTTACCTTCGAATGAAAATGACATTGGTATTGTTCAATCTAGTAGCAAGACTGAGTGCTGGAAATCATATTGGCTATCTCTTATCTGTGTTGGCTGGCCAAGATTTGTATTGTATTTAAGCGAAGGTTTCATTTTGAAATTTGGATTCAGGTGTGAATTCATTCATTCAGCTACATTGAATGGCTACGAGAGAAAATTTTGGGCTTTCTTTAAGAAAACCAACATTATCATCAAATGCAAACAGCTAGCTGTGTCATCCTTCGAACGCTTGAAAATATTGAAAGTTCAACATACCTTTTTCTCTTGGGATATCAGGCTGGTAAGACAAAGATTGTGGTAAAAGTGCCTAAATCATCATTTTACAGCAGAGAAATCTGCATTGCTAAACTTGAAAATCATGAGAACATTCTACCTGCATTTTATGAAAAAGAAGAATAGGATTGCTATTGCTACATAATGCAGAGCAAACTCAGAGTGAGAAATAAATGAGTAAAGGATTGGTATCTCAAGACTAGAAGAATCACTGGGGAAATGCACCGAGGAAGAGAAGAGAAAAATAAATTGTAGAATTAATACAATCCTGTCTGACTCATGGTGAACAAATGCGACTGAACATTCTCTCCCAAGTTAGGCAATAAGATTTTCCCATTTAGTGAAATTATAACTTGAAATGGAAACTAAAACAAACTACATTTTTAATTTAGATTTACATCATTCATGTTCAATTTTACAGTTCAGGATACTTTGTGTACATAACTAACGCATGGTGGCAGATCTTTGGATGTTTAAACCTTCTAATCAATGCTTTTAGAAACAATTATAACGTCCTACATTATATAGTACAGATTAAGTGCAGCTATCAAGAAACCAATTCTTAGGCTTGTCAATTTGTAGAATCAAATGGCAAGAAGGCAATCGTTCATCCTCAGTACCTTAATTCCCCACATACTAAACCAACCTCGAACATGACTAGTTGATAGAGGGGATTTCATAATTGGGGTCGAGTAAGACAGGCCTTTGGATTTTTCATTTTTCACCTCACATCTACATATGCAAAACTTTACTAAACCAGATGACGGAAGTGAAGGTATCACAGATGATCAGACAGAGTATTAAAACCTGTATATTCCTTTCAAATGAAAAGAAAATTTTAACATCCATTAATCAAATAGCATACACGGAAAAAATGTACATTCACCTAAATGCAGTTCTGTCGATACATTCACCTAAGCAAAGTATCTAGTCCTATTATTTCGAAGAATAAATCGTCGAGAAAGAAAGACCCACCTACCATAAAAATAAAAAAACTGTCCCCTGCTTCAAAAACATCCAAGCATAGAGCCGGAGAAAGCGACAAGAATGTTTCACAAAAAGAAAAGATCCTTTAGATACAAAGAAGTATAAAGATTCCAGCTTTTAGACATCACAAGTTTAGGGAAATCTCAAAGGACTAAAGAACAAAACAGATGGGGAAAAAAATATGAACGTGCAGATGGCGTACTCTTTTCTGTACTGACCCTCCAGCTTCCCGTCAAATATTTGCGCCACCACCAAATCCCCTTCCATCCGAAAGAACAAGGAAATAAGCAAAAAGATACCGTGTATGCTCGCTATTAATTTGATGACAGCATTATGGCATATTGATTAGGACTTGAGAAAAAGGGTAATCTTCTATGCCATTTTTGAAGAGTAAAAATCTCCATATTAAAGAAAGAAAATGGGACAGATTTCAAAGCTTAACGATGAGGTTCTCATCATCCATATTCCATTCCAACATCGAGAGGACGAACAGTAAATAAAAAGACAAGGAATGGTTGTTCTTTCAATGGTTAGGTTCCGGGTCGCAATCCTCATTCCTAGAAAGGTTAAGCATTATTCAGTTCATTAACATGGCCCTCATCCCAATTTTTATATCAGTTCAGCACGGAGCTGTAAGCATGCGATGAAAAGATAGTTTTTCTTTCAGTCGTATTTCTCATTAACATTTCTTAGATGGAGTGATGCCAAAAGTTTTCAATATTTCTGCTATGGGGCCTGCATGAAAGTGAATATATTGATAAGAATTGACTAAAACAAAAAGCTGCAGTGATCTTAATTTCTAAGTGCAGAAATTCCTTGGTTGAAATCAATCAATTATAGCTGGAGAGCATCAGAAATGTGGTTCTGTGCCTTGTGAAAATAATAACATGGCTGTTCAATGCTGGCTCTATTGGAGAATTCGGACCCAAGAACGCTGTGATGCTTATGATTTTCTCTGCAATTTACCAAGTATTCTATATTTCTTGATCATAATGGCTTTTGTTATTGAAACCTGAAATCTAGGTTCCCCTGTTTACTAAAAACAGGGAAAAAAAAGTATTTGGATGTTACTCCCTTTATCTCAAAAAAGAGTTCACTCTCAAAATTTTTTTTTTCTCAAAACAAAATTAATTTTCAAATCTAAATTTTCAAAATATCTTTATTAATAATAATGATATATACTCATAATTAAAAAGTAAAAATAAAAATATAAAATTATATATTTAGTTAATACATTAAATGTATTATATTTACTAATTAATAAAAAATTATATTTAAATCAAAGTATTTTTTTTTTAGGATAAAGGAGTATTAATTAGTACATGTATAGCTGGCTTGACGTTTACATTCAAAAGATGATTTTTTAATTTTTTTTTAAAGATACTGAAATGAAAAAACATCAACTAAGAAAGGTGAAGAACACGTGCTATGAAAGACAAGTTATGAATAAAATATTATATCTAAATCAAAGTGTATTTTTTTTGTTTGACAGAAGGTGTATTAATTAGTACATGTATAATTGGCTTCATGTTTACATTCAAAAGAAGACTCTTTTTTAAAAACACTGAAATGAAAGAACATCAACTGGATGAGACATTTGAATGTCTCTAATCTTCCAGTTGCTTACAGCTGCAAGAGTTTATTTTGCCTTTAGTTTATACAAATTCATTATAATCTCTGTTCTATAACAAGTATTTGTTGTGAATGTATACATATATCTAGAAAGAGGAGTGCATACTGCAATGCAATTTGTATTGAAAACATTCAGTGGTGCTTAATTGTTGCTACAATTTACTTGCCCTAAGAGACGATGTCTTTGGAGTAAAATTAAACAGTTGGTTTGAGATGACAATATGATGGACAAGGCTACATTTTCAAGCTGTCCCAAGAATGGATTTTTTTTACAATAAAGACTAAGAAAGGTCAAGAATCTGTGCCAAGGACCACAGATTCCATCATCACAGATTACAGGCACTGAAATTTGGATAATAGGTCAAGCCGGTTTTTAAAAAAAAGAAGAAAAAAACCCAAGCCAAACTAAAAAAGAAGACCAAGCGATCGCAATTAAAATTAATCATCTACGGCTTTGACTCATGCAGAAACTGTTCCATGAGTACTATATAAGTAAGTAGGTTACTGATCCAAGAAATGTCAGAGCTTAGTTTGTAAACGAAATGGGGTTCGTTAAACAGATTTCTCTTCCTTTTCTATTGTCGTGCTTTGTTGTAAATCTGGTCTCAGGAGAGAGGTCCACATATATAGTCCATATGGATAAGTCATTTATGCCTAAGCCATTTCTTAGTCACCAAGAATGGTACTTGAACACCCTTGATTCACTAAAGACAGCCAGCATAAATTCAAACCAGCAGGGTTCCCCTGCACTTCTTTACACTTATGACAATGTTTTTCATGGTTTCAGTGCATTATTATCCCAAGCTGAACTAGAAACCATTAAGAAATCCCCAGGCTTTTTGTCAGCTTACAGTGACAAAGTTGCCAAACTTGACACCACTCATTCTTACGAGTTCCTCTCTCTAAATCCTGTCACAGGACTATGGCCAGCTTCTGAATACGGAAAAGATGTCATTGTTGGTGTCATTGACACTGGCGTGTGGCCAGAAAGTCTAAGCTACAGAGATGATGGAATCGCAGAAATTCCGTCAAGGTGGAAAGGAAAATGTGACGGAGGATATGATTTTAATTCTTCGCTATGTAACAAAAAGCTTATCGGAGCTAAATACTTCAACAAGGGGGTGATTGCTGCCAACCCAAAGAACGCTCACAAAATGTACTCTGCAAGGGACACTGAAGGCCATGGCACTCACACCTCATCTACTGTCGGTGGGAATTATGTCGAAGGTGCTTCATTTTTTGGCTATGCCGCTGGGACAGCAAGAGGGATTGCGCCGCGTGCAAGATTGGCTATGTATAAAGTCATTTTTGAAGAAGGGCGCTATGCCTCCGATGTACTTGCTGGTATGGACCAAGCTGTTGCTGATGGTGTTGATATCATTTCAATTTCTATGGGTTTCGATGATGTTCCTTTGTATGAAGACCCCATTGCAATAGCTTCCTTTGGTGCAATGGAAAAAGGTGTTTTTGTTTCAAGCTCAGCAGGAAATGAGTTTACTACTCCTGGAAGATTACATAATGGGATTCCTTGGGTCTTAACAGTTGCTGCAGGCACAATGGACCGTTGGTTTGCTGGAACTTTAACTCTAGGGAATGGATTAATTATCACTGGGTGGTCATTGTTCCCAGTGAAGGCCCTTGTCCATGACTCACCTCTAATATACAACAAAACAATATCTGCTTGCAATTCAACCAAGCTTTTGTCGAAAATTACTTTAGGAACAGTGATATGCGACAACATTGGCTCGTTTGACAGCCAAAAGTATTACATCTCCCAATCAAGTGTTGATGCTGCCATCTTCATCTCCAATATTTCTAATTTTGACTTTACCTCATTCCAATATCCAGGTGTCATTATTAGCCCTGATGATGGCAAAAGGGTGATTGAGTATACTCTTAAGGGTGCAAATCCTACTGCTACCATCGAATTCCAACAGACAATTTTGGGGAAAACGAGAGCACCAATTGTTGCTGATTATTCTTCAAGAGGTCCTTCTCCAAGCTATCCAGGGGTGTTGAAGCCGGACATAATGGCACCAGGCACATTGGTTTTAGCAGCCTGGAAACCCAATGATATTCTTTCTATAATTGGCACAAATATTCATTTATCGGGTGACTTCTATCTTGCTTCTGGTACATCTATGTCTTGTCCCCATGCTTCTGGTATTGCTGCGCTCCTTAAAGCTGCCCACCCTGAGTGGAGTCCAGCAGCTATTCGATCTTCCATGGTTACCACAGCAAACCCTTTGGACAACAAGGGAGATCCAATTAAAGATTCTGGCTTCGACTACGCAGTTGCTACCCCAGTTGCAATGGGAGCAGGACAAGTCAATCCCAATAGGGCACTGGATCCTGGCCTTATATACGATGCTACTGCACAAGATTACATCCAGCTACTCTGCTCCATGAATTTTACACACAAACAAATTGCAACAATTGTAAGATCCACTTACAATTGCTCAAAAAAGTCTTCCAATCTAAACTATCCATCCTTTATTGCTTTGTATGGGAATGGGACAAAAAATGTACTGACTCAAAAATTTGAAAGGACTGTCACAAATGTCTGCCATGGTGCAGCAACATATAAAGCTCAAGTGACACAACCAAAGGGTTCAGTGGTTAGGGTGTATCCAGAAACCTTAGTGTTCAGAGAAAAGTATGACCAACAAAGTTATTCCTTGTCCATACACTACAGGGCTGACCATAAAAAAACTGTTACATTTGGCTCAATTATTTGGGTTGAGGACAATGGTAAGCATACTGTGAGGAGTCCTATTGTCGTGGCACCCATGATTCCAGTTTGGTGATCTATGTTGTATTGTTCTGGCACCCATGATTCCAGTTTGGTGATCTATACGTTTATGTTTCCATTGTTTGCAAATAACATTCTGGGTGTGCAATGAACAGAGAGATTGGAATTTGAGTCAGGAGAATAAACCAATGCTTCATTTCATGATCGTAAGAAATCAGTTTAGTTGTCGTTGTTTTAAACGCTAATGAAATGCTTCATTTTATTTCCATCCCCTCATACATATAACTTCTCAAACACGTACAAAATTTGCAATACATGGTGAAAGCAAATAACGTTAATTTGGATCACTCTTCCAAACACTTTAAAAGGAAAATTTAATTCCATCGTGTTCATTTTCGCCAAACTATATACTAACTAAACTAGTGAGTCTAAACATCACTCTTAATTGCCTTTTCTGTCCAAAAAAAAAGTCCTTAAGGTGTAGTTTTTATTAATGATTAGATATAATATATATAATTTATCATTAAATATGTTATTTTATAAGAAAAAATTTTAAAATTAAATTTTTTTTTTCTTAAGATAGTGGGAATATTAATAAAGGGCCATTTGCTCAGTAAGGCAGTAATGGGCCAGAACTTCAAGACTGCTTACAGTTTGGTATGTTATTTCCCAAATTTGAAATATTTTATAGAGTAGAATGTAAAACACAGTTAGCCCAATTCTCATGAGGATGGACCTAATACAAATTGGAAGAAAAAAATGAAGTAGAATTAATAGACCTTAAAATAACTAGCCCATTAATTTATTTCAGGATTAAAAAAATATCATGAACTATTTGGTTTTCACATTGAAAGTATTGAGGTGGCGCTTGGTATAACGGTGGGTTTAGAAATAGAATGAATTTGATAGAAGGAAAGGTTTGGAATGGAATGATAGTAATTATGTTGTTTGGTATTATTTTGTAATGGAATAGAATAGATTTAATATTAAAATTAAAATTTAATATTACTATTAATAGATTTATTAATAGATTTTATATTAAAATTTAATATTAATATTATAATAAAGATATTATTATTTTACATTGTATTATATTTAAGAAAATCATATCTTATACAAAAAATAGTCAAAGTGCATGTTCATTTGTAGAGAAAAATATTTTTTACAAGTTAGTGGAGTTTTTTTTTTAAAAAAAAGAAAAAATAGATGAAATGGCCGTTGCAAACTAATGGTAGGTTTGCAGCAGACATGACACATGGCGCGCACCCATTGGGCACCTGTCAGCTACAAATTTTTTTTTAAAAAAAACAAGGTCAAAACAACGTCGTTTTGAACTCTTGGTGAAACTTTTCCAGTTAAACCTAGGGGGGTGGGTTTCAGCAAAACCCACCCCTAAAGGTTTTATTCCATTATTTTAAACCCAAATCCACCAACCAAATAATCATTTCTTCTTCATTCCACCCCCCCCAAAACCACCAACCAAACACCCCCTGAATTTCTATATGGAGTTTATATGGTTTTGAATTCTTTCACGTCACAAGCTAGATTTTGTGGTGAATTTATCCAAAAATCATGACAAGTAGTATCAAAATTAGACCATTGCCCCTTAAGAACAATGGCAAGTGAGATTTTCATGACAAGTATGGGATTTTCATGTGAATGGACATGCAGAGTGTGATGGATCATCATGAACTAATACAAACTGATCCTAACCCTTAGTCTCATGTGAAACGTGTCGACAAATATGCAGAACGTGGAGGATTGTTATGAAGTAATACAAACTAAGCCCCATAAAGAAGATGAAAGATGAAGATGAGGGAGGGCCCATGAAAAGTAGTCCGAAGGAATGAAGAGATCTTAACGGAATTGCCACATATGATATTGAGCATAATTTTGCAAAGAAATATCCTACTTGTTTCTCGAGAAGATATGGGAAACGTGCTCAATATCATTTGATTAAATAGTTGACCCATCTCCTTGTTGTTTGAAGAAACCCTCCACTTCAATTGGTATTTTTTTCACGAAAAGCGATCCATTGGCTAAGAGATGTTGAAACTCCATAAATTATTTACATTGTTCCTACTATCATTAAACATGGCGAAAATAGAGAATGGGCATGAGATAAGAATTCCATATTGATCCGTACCAACCCATATCCTCCCATTTTTAATAAGATTTTGAGCAAAAATATACAAGTATTGTAATGTGATTCTCCGTAGGTATTTGGTAACCATGTGTGTAGGGATACAATCAGCGATTTGACAACAAAAGCAATAAAAAATCTAATATAAAATATTATTTCTAATGCTATAGGATATGACTAATTCGTTAACATTTTAAAATTTAATGTTAATTCATGCAGAACGTGGTTGATTGTTATGAACTAATATAAACTGAGCCCCATAAAGAAGTCTGAGCCCCAGAAGGAAGACGATAGATGAAGACGAGGGAGGGCCCAGGAAAAGCGGTCCGAATGAGATTTGTAGAGAGAATCATTTTGGGCTTCTTCAATTCTAGATTTTTAATTATGTAATAAATTATTGGCTATTTTTTGGATTCCAGTTCATTTCTTAGATTTAATTGTTTTAGGGCCTAAAACGAGCTAATAGCCTCTGTTGAGCGTCGTGTCAGGATTAAGCTTGCAATCCTAACGTATTGGCAACTAATAGTTTACTGAATGAAGGAAGAAGGTCAGAAAATGAATGTAGAAAGAATAGAATAGAGAAGAAGAGAGGAAGAAGAGAAAAAGAAGAATGAGAGTCAGTAGCAGAGAAAGAGAGATTGAGATTATCCTATTCAATTCCAACCTAATTGATTACATTTTTATCCTTACTATTTATCAACTAATAGCTATCATACTCAATGAATCACTTAACTACGTCAGTAACTAATTCTGCAACTAATTTTACCGCCAAGGCGCCAACTAATTGTTTCCACCACCATTCAGTATTTAGGGATCATGACAAATCCCTCCCCATTAAAAACCGACTTCTCCTCAAGCCTGAAAATGAAGAAATTGAGTTATGATGAATCCGTTGATCCTTCTCTATTCTGTGGTTTTCTGCAAAAATTTTAGTACTATGTTGAACTTTCTCTTTATCCAAGTACTATTCAGTAATGGTTGACAACTGAATCCTTAGGTATCTCCTTGGCTGCTCCTCTAAGAGCTTAGGAACTTCCTTGCCCTCGATCAACTCCATTGTAGACTGCACCTTTTTCTCATGTAGAATTAGTTCTCTTATTGCCTATTTGAATATATGATTGCTTGACTATGCAAACAATGACGGAGTTGGTGTCTAGTGTCTACCGCTAATTGTTGTGTGCCTTCTTTAAATCCAAACACTTTTACAGATCAATAATCATCAAGCATCCATTGAGGAAAATTATACTCCTACACTTATGAAGAGGAAGTATTCAAAGCTAATTTAGGATATGTATTAATTACATTATAAAATGCGTTTTTATATTTTTTGATATAGTTATTGTGAAATAAAAAAAGTATTTAGAATGTAAAAAGTTGTTTTGAAAAGTATACAAATGCGTTTTAGAATGCATTCTAAACACAACTTCAGTCATTATCATCCTCTTTAGTTAGTTAGGAAAATAAGCATTCATAAAAAGGTTGGCTAAGAAAGAGGCGTCATTAGATATGGTAGATTCAATTAAATTGGTTAACCTCATTTGCTATGGGATCCTTCTTATATCATCAACATCAAAATGTATAATAATGCACTTCCAACCTTATTTGTACAAATTTGCAATTCCAAATCGAAAATTACTATCGACTCAAAGGGAAGAGAATTATATTACTTGTGATATTTTAAGCATTCTACAAATCAATAATTCCAAATCTAATAAACTATCAAATTCTAATATGATGGACCACCCATTTGGGTATGAGTCATGAAAAATATAACAAATATATTATGCATGAATTCCAAATCGAGTAATAAAAAAATATGTTTTTTGACAAAATTACTTTTTATTAATTATAAAATACAACGTATTTAACATATCACTAAATATAAAAATTTCTAAAAAATCTTATGAACAGAGAATTGGAGGTGGGTGGGGGGTGGAAGAAAGAAGGAAGGAATTATTTTGGAACATTCAGTTAGAAAATCTTGTTTAGAAGTGTTCAAAATTAATTAATGATCCGATTCGAACATGATCCGATCTGCATTTGGGTAGATCGTAATCCGATCCGATTTGAATATTTCGAATCGGATCAGATCAAATTTGAATTGGATCGTTTTTTATCCGCTTTGATCCACTGTATTTATTTATTTGTTTTGCTTTTTTTTTTCTTTTTTTTTTTTTGCTATTGCTTTCTTTTTTCATATATAATATTAGGTGATTTAACTTAGGTTTGAAATTAATAGTTTTATGTTAAAAAATTATCTATTTTTATATGAAAATAATAAACAAATTTTAGCTAAATATTTTAATTTGTGTATTTTTTATGTAAATTAATTTGTCTATTTTCATATAATATTTTAATTTATTTTGTCACATATTGACTAATTTTAATTAAAGTATTATTTGAATTATCAAAAAATACTAATTTATATTTTATAACTAATGTTAACTATTTTTGAAATAAAAATGTTATAATTTTTTTTTCATTTAGATCAAAACGGATCAGAATGTATCGATCGGATCTGATTTGATATGTTTTTGGTCCGATCTAATTCAAAAATTTGGAACGAATCAAATTAGATTGGCGGATCGATCTAATGCGCGAATCAAAATGAACACCCATTCTTGTTGTACATGTATTAGTTTTCAAGATGGCTTTAAAGTTGAATGATAATTTTTTTTTAATCTCCTCTAACCAAAGTCTAAGATTCCTCATTGAGATGGATAGGGAGGAAGAGCCACCATCAGCTGCTTTCCAGCAAGTCCCTTTCTTATCTCTGCAAACTTTGGCCCAACACTCCTAATTTTTTTCACTCAATTTATGGATTTCTGAATTGTCATAAATACAGAAGATATTTTCTTGCTCAGTCATCCCCTTACTCTAACCTTAATCATTGTTATTTCTAAAAGCTTTGCCAATTAACAACTAAAAGAAATGGAATAGTCATTTGTTTAGTCCAGTTTTAAAATATGGCAGCAAGAAATTATCCCATGAACTCAATGCTTTTTGGGTCTGTGGTTGTGGGATCTCCAATCTTTTTCGTAATAATTTGAGGTAATCGACAAAATAGTTATTTACAAATTGGCGAATAATTCTTTTTTATCTTTCACATTTAAAACGATAAAAAAATATTTCTAACATTTTATTAGTATATTTTTTTAGTCATTTATCACTATTTCATTCAATTTTCTGTCAAAATGACATTGTTACTATAGTTTGTTATGATATACAAAAACGTATAATCGGCAAATTTTTTTTACAAATATATTAGCCATAGTAACACATAACTTTGCCTATAATTTAACACTACCATTTTGGCAAAAAATTAAATAAAATAATATGGAAGACTACAAAAATACATTAACAAAATATTATAAATATTTTTTTATCGATATAAGAGATAAAAAAGTGTTGGAAACATATTCCAAATTATCATATACAAAATACATGCGGAAAATGCCCAAGAACGACTTACTTGTATCACCGGTCGGAATATAATCACACGAGGAACTATATCCACTATCCACAGATTAAGATGCTTCCTTTGCAGTAGAGAGAATTTAGACAAAAACTTTTCTTATAGTTTTTTCTGCAACACCATACACTCTCCATGTTGGCAGCACCACACACACTCATGTTGGCAGCACCACACACATTCATGTTGGCAGCACCACACACATTCATCACCTTGCTCACTCTCCTTCTCTTGGTTTTATAGAAGTTCTTAGACTCTTGGTAGTCCTCCAAAGACTCTTGGTAGTCCTTAGACTCTTGGTAGTCCTCTAAAGACTCTTGGCATTTCTAACTGCCATGTTAGTGGGCATCATGGTGATAGTGGGCATCATGGTGTCTTTTTGACTTCATGGGGGTTATTTCCTTCATCTCCCACTCGCCCATGATAGTCAAATTATAACTCTCTCTTTTATACAAAGTTCATACAAGCAAATAATCATGCATAAAGATACACTGAGAGCTCGATGCTATACATCTGTTAGGAATATATAGCAGCTCATAGTTGGGCATAATTATTTAGAGTAGATTTTGTATGCATTACCCTAGATCAATCAGTCACATTATATTTCTCTTTGATCTCATTAAATGTTACATATTGTATTCACAATTATGATTAAAACTCAAAATAATCATAATTGGTCGACCAGTGAATACAAAATAAAATGTGACAAATAACAAATTGATCTTCCTCTTTCTTCAATCTCTTAATTTCAATTCAATTTGCTTTTCTAGAAATGTCCCGTTAGATTGCATCATTCATGATCGTGGGCAACATTCTAAGATAGCAAACATTGAATAAAAATTTTAAGAATAAGATAAGAGTTATAAGGGCACTTAATTGAGGACTTATCCTCGTGAGTCTCACACGGCTTGAAAGTTGAGATCAAAACTTTCGCCAACTCATTTGGTCGTCTTATGCTCACATAGTATGAAATATGTGTTACGGTATTCTCTCCTTTCCCATGAGCGTATGTCTTTACATTTAATACCGTATAGATGATAGTTCAGACATTCACCATGTCTAACTTGAGTTCACATATCTACTCATTTTAAATATCAATCCATCAGAACTCACATCTAGCATTAAAGACAGATAGAGTGAAATGTGTGGGTCATTTCACTTTCGATCATAATCAATATTGCGACCTCATCTTAACATTTTGTTAAGGCGACATACATATTTTAAACTTGAGCTCTCAATTATCACATAGATAATAAGTTTAAAATTGTCTCATCTCTATTATCACATAGTAATAGAGGCGATTACCCGTGTGAGTGGGCTAATCTTCCATCTGTCCGACATACTTTCAAACAACAAATATAATGCACAAAGCATTATATGATACACAAAGTATTATATATTAATGCACAAAGCATTAATATGCATAAATGTTAAATAAACTCTTAGGAAAAAATATCAAGAAATTGTGAACTTTTGGGAAATACAAAATATTCAGTACATTAACTTCTACACAATCCTAGAGATTTCACATGTTTAAGAAACACATCTCTAGGGATTGGTTTTGTCATAGGATCTGCTATCATTCTATGTGTAGATATGTACTGTACGTTCACTTCTTTTTGTGCAACCATGTCTTTTACAAAATTATACTTGGTATCTATGTGTTTGGTCTTACAATGAAATTTAGGATCCTTAGTGTATGCTGTTGCTGCTTGGCTATCACAGTTGACCAATATTGGATTTGCAGCACGTTTAGCAACACCTAAGTGATCATAAAATCTTTTAAGCCAAACACCCTCTTGTACTGCTGCTGCAAGTGCTATAAATTCAGCTTCCATTATTGATAAGGCTATACACGTTTGTTTCTTACTACTTCAAGAAATGACACTATTATTTAGTAAGTAAACAGATTTAGAGGTAGATTTTCTTTCATCTAAATCTCCTCCCCAATTAGCATCAGTATAGCCTTCAAGGTGCAGATCACTTCCTTGATAACATAATGAATAATCAGCAGTATATTTTAGATACCACAATATCCTTTTAACGGCAACCTAATGTGCTTGACCTGGATTGGATTGGTACCTACTTACCATTCCAACTGCATAACAAATATCAAATCTTGTACACATCATAGAGTACATCAAGCTTCCAACAGCACTAGCATATGGAACACATTTCATATGTTCATGTTCTTGTGAAGTCTTTGGACACATTCTACGACTCAATCCTTCGCCTTTTGCAATAGGAGTATCTATGGGTTTTCAATCTTGCATATGGAATCGTTCAAGGATTTTATTTATATATGTCTCTTGTGAAAGAGATAATAATCTCTTTGAACGATCTCTTGAAATCTTAACTCCAAGAATATACGCAGCTTCACCCATGTCTTTCATTTCAAAATTGGAAGATAACCAATTCCTCACAATTGTTATAAACTCCTTATTGTTTCCGGCAATAAGTATATCATCAACATATAATGATAAGATCATATATTGATCCTTGGATCTTTTGATATATACGCAATGATCTTCATCAATCATGGTAAAGTCATATGATATTATGGCTTTATGAAAACGTATATACCATTGTCTTGATGACTGCTTAAGGCCATATATCGATCTTAAAAGTCGACATACTTTTTGTTCTTGGCCTTTTGTTATGAAACTAACAGGTTGTTCCATATATATTTCTTTTTCTAATTCTCCGTTGAGAAAAGCAGTCTTTACATCCATCTGATGTAATTCAAGATCCATACTTGCCACTATAGCCAGAATTAGGCGAATTGAGGTAAATCTCACAACAAGGGAAAAAGTTCCTTCATAATCAATTCCTTCCTGTTGATTATACCCTTTCGCTACAAGTCGTGCCTTGTATCTTTCTATCGAGCCATCAGCTTTACACTTTATTTTGAGAACCCATTTGTTCCCAATGGCTTTGCGTCCTTTTGGGAGTTCAACCAGTTCCCAAACTTGGTTTGATCTCATTGACTTCATTTCTTCTTCCATTGCTAGTAACCATTTTTCCTTATCAGGGCATGTTAGAGCATCATTTGCATTTTTTGGCTCATCATTTTCTTGTGGAACAATCATGAAAGCTTCCCTTCAATGTCAAAACGTCGACGGGGAATGCTTTTACGACTTGATCATCGTATCGAAGGTTGTTCACCTTGTAACATATCATGTTCCATAATGCTCCCACTCGGATTAGATAATGGTGGTATCATCTCATCGAATGATTGAGATGATGATGGTGTATTAACTCCTACTATTGGAGTAATCTCATTATCTTGTTCCAGAGTTTCATACAAGGATAGGTCTTTACCTATCTCGCCCACTTTAGGAAATTCATTATCTAAGAATGTGACATCTCGTGATTCCAATTCAGTAATACTCCCACTATCTTGTACACCAACAAACACATATCCTTTGGAGTGCTCAGAGTATCTTATAAAAGTACTTTTTTTTTACCTCTTACACCCAATTTTCCATATTTGTTTGAGGTATCGTGAGTATAGGCAGCACACCCTCAAGGTTTGAGAAAACTCAAATCGGGTTTTCTTCCTGTCCATAACTCATATGGAGTGGAAGTAACTGATTTAGTAGGCACACGGTTAAGTATATAGGCAGCAGTTAACAATGCATCACCCCAATAGGTAATTGGTAAGTTAGCTTGTGCCATCATAGACTTAACCATTTCAAGTAGGGTTCTATTTCTTCTCTCCGCAACACCATTTTGTTGAGGAGTTCCAGGAATAGTCAATTGTCGTTCTATTCCTTTTTCATCACAAATATTTCTGAACTGATCAGAAAAATATTCACGACCTCGATCGATTCTTAATGATTTTATTTTCTTGTCTAATTGATTTTCTACCAAGCTCATAAATTTCTTTAAGCAACGTAATGCTTCAGATTTATGAGAAATCAAATAGACATTACCAAATCGAGTATAATTATCTATAAATGTGATGAAGTAAATAGCCCTATGCCTTACTCTTTCATTCATTGGACCACAGATGTCAAAATGGATCAATTGCAAAAGAATCTCAGCTCTTGTTTCTTTTCCAAATGATTTTTTGTGTGGATTTTCCTGCCAGGCAATTCTCACATATAGGCAAATTGACGCTTTCAATATTACCTAATAAGCCTTCTTCAGCTAGCCTTTTCATTATATGTTGGCTAATGTGACCAAGTCTAGAATGCCATATATTCACATCACTTTCATAAGAATTATAAGATGTGAATAATGAATAACATACATTAATGTTATTATAAAAAATATCCAACAGCAAAATCATCTAAAAAATATCCAGAACCATAATAACTTGTTCTCAAAAACAAGTCAACACCATAAATATGGAATATTAAAACCAAGCTTAACTAAAACCAACACATAAACTAAGTTCCGATGTTTGTCCGAACAATATGCGATCACCACGCATGTTTAATTGGCAAGTGCCAATTCCTTTTACTTCCACTTTGGAGTTGTTCGCTACATTTAGTTCCCTATGGAACTTGTCCGAACTCCACGAATGTGACCCTTTTTATCACAATTGAAACATTTCACTTTTGAAATATTTTTCTTGAAAGGACGCTTTCCTTTCCTATGTTGGTTAAGCTTTGGCCTTTTGCCTGAAGGGGCTTTTCCCTTGAAATTCCACTTCTTATACTGCCCACTTTGATACTTGCGTTTGAAGCCCGAAGCTCCTTATGAGCTAGAACTTGCACAAAATATGCCAGTTTCTAGTTTAGCCGTCAACAAGCGGTTATCGCATAGCATTTTCAAAATTTTGATATTTTCATTGTGGGTCAAGTGGACTTTCATATGTTCCCAATATTGAGGCAAGGAACGAACCACTGCTTGCACTTGTTGCTCATCAGTTAATATGTGGCCAGCATCCTTTAACTCAGTAATCATAAGATTCAAATCTTATAGTAAGTTGTCTTAGTTTGGTAACTGATGTACTACCAAACCTTGATGCTAAAACAGTTCACATATCTTTGGCATTATCAAAAATACATGAACTCTCGCATGACATTATTGTCTATGCTACTTACCAACGTAATGCGAGTAAGAGAGTTCTTTTTCCATGCAACAAATGTATTTTTTTATCTCTTTGATATTGAGCAGTATTCCCATTTTCAGGCTCTTCCATAACCTTGGTTAAGATCTTCTAGTGCTTCTTGCTTTTCTAGCACATACTGGATTTCATATTCCAGATTCCATAATTTTCGCCGTTCATTTTTTTTTTGTTCAGCAACAATATTCTTGGATGCTAAAACCATTGTTTTTGAACACAAAGTTCTATAGACATATATGCACGAATTATTAATGCCTATCATTTATGCATCATTTTACACTAACTAATTATATTAATAAGTAATTTCACATAAGGTCTCAGATTCGAAAGTTCACTATGTTCCCAATCATCGTCCGAGAATTCTCGCTTGAAATTACCATTAACATAATCATTTATGTAAAATCGAGTTCACTGAAGTTACTAAAACTTTCTAGAACTACCCACTCAAACAAAGATCATAAAACATGTAATGATTTTTATATCTTGTAATTATAACATAGCATAATATGATTTGAACTAATGTACAAATAACATATGCATCAAATCATACTTTAATTTTAAGATAGATAGCAAGGATTTCAGACTTCATATATATTCTACTTGTCCACCAAGGAAAGTCCTCTATTTATGAAGGAGATTTCCTTGTTCACATCATATTCAAAAGACAAGCAATTAAGTTTGGAGAATGAAAAGCCAAAAGTCTTCATTCATCATTGAAATGAAAAGCCAAAAGTCTTTCATTATGTTTGACGCATGAAAAGCCAAAAGTCTTCATTCATCCTTAAAATGAAAAACCAAAAGTCTTTCATTATATTTGATACATGAAAAGCCAAAAGTCATCATTCATGATTGAAATGAAAAGCCAAGAGCCATCATTCATGAACCACCATAGACTTCATTTATGCTATCATAAATCATCACATGCATATATGATATTCTCTATATCAAAAACAATATGAGCGAAAAAATACTTAAAAAAAGCCTCAAAATATGCATATTATAAGTATTTATACGTATATTCATTACTTTATACGCATCAAACATGTTCCATTAATATATCAAAATGAAGCCAATTTTGATATGAACATAAACGTACCTCATACACCCCCAAGGGAGCTCAAACGAGCTCGTATGAGCCTGTCAAAATTTCTGCATTGACTAGTCAATGATTAGTCAGAAAAAGAGACAAAAAACTAATTTCCCAAAGTTGGAGGACCGGTTCACAATTTCTGGACAACTTAGGGACAAAATTGTAATTTTATGAAACTTTAGGGACCATAATGTTGTTCTCAAACAATCAAAGGACCCAATGAAAATTTCAGAAAAAACTTGTCTGACCAGTCACTGGTCAATAGTGAACAGTTGCCCACAAAAATCAAAATTTTTTTTTTTTTTTGTGTGCAACTTTGGAGACTTGTATCTCCTTCATTTCAAGTTCAAATTGATCATATCATATATCATTTTAAAACCTGAAGTATGTAGTTTTCAAATGTGTGGGTGGTGTAAATCACGTTCAAAAATTTGAAAGATACAGGCCGTCAAACATGGTCATTCAAATCTGGAAAACAAATTTCCAGATTTAATCTTGATGAACCCATGACTTTGGAGACTCAAAGCTCCTTCATATTAAATTCAAATCGGTCATATAAGATATTATTATAAAGCCTGTAATATCTAGTTTCAATTTGTACAGGATATGTAAACAGAAAACAAAAATTGAGAGAGATACAAGCAGTCAAACACGACTACTTGAAAATTACGATTCGAAAGCAAATTTCCAGATTCAGAATTTTGAGAACTGAATCTTCGTTGATTCATATCTCTTTCATTTTTCATCCAAATTACACATATTATATACCGATTTGAAGCCTGTAATGTCCAGTTTCATAAACTATAACCATTACTGCCTATATCATTCCATATTTCATGAAAAATACACTACAACAGAGGCTGATCATCATACTTGAACAAAGCAGATTCATATAAGAAAATATGAAGATTCATTCTATTCATAAATTTCATATTTAACCATATTCTAAACATGATAAATAACCAGGAAACAAGTAATTCATGCTCTGATACCAATGTTGGAAACATATTCCAAATTATCATATACAAAATACATGCGGAAAATGCCCAAGAACGACTTACTTGTATCACCGGTCGGAATATAATCACATGAGGAACTATATCCACTATCCACAGATTAAGATGCTTCCTTTGCAGTAGAGAGAATTTAGACAAAAACTTTTCTTATAGTTTTTTCTGCAACACCATACACTCTCCATGTTGGCAGCACCACACACACTCATGTTGGCAGCACCACACACATTCATGTTGGCAGCACCACACACATTCATCACCTTGCTCACTCTCCTTCTCTTGGTTTTATAGAAGTTCTTAGACTCTTGGTAGTCCTCCAAAGACTCTTGGTAGTCCTTAGACTCTTGGTAGTCCTCTAAAGACTCTTGGCATTTCTAACTGCCATGTTAGTGGGCATCATGGTGATAGTGGGTATCATGGTGTCTTTTTGACTTCATGGGGGTTATTTCCTTCAAAAAGATTATTCATCAAATTATAAGGAATATTTGTCGGTTACCTTACTAATTTTGTAGTGATTGGCATCATGATATAGGCCTGATTGGATAAGGGGCTCAAAAATGTTTACCAGAATAAAAGTAATCACGGGACAATGATTGACGTGTAGCCATCTTTATCAATATTTCAGCACAATATTGATGTGGAATCAGCCCTCTGAATCGACACATTGCTACAGTACTTTTAATCTCAACTCGACTTTCAAGCCGTCAAATTGAGGAAACACCTAAAATTGTCCTTCACATTTCAACAAATAATCTTTTTCATCCTTCACTTTTAAAACGGGAATAAATAGTCCTTCAAATTTTATAAATTGAAACTTTTGATACTATTTGTGAAATAAACGAGAACTTTTAGTCCTTCAAATTTCATAAACGGGAACGTTTAGTCCTGAAATTTTCCTTCAAATTTTTGTCCTTGAAATTTGAAGGACTATTTGTTCCCGTTTTAAAAGTGGAGGATGAAAAAGATTATTCGGTGAAATGTGGAGGACGATTTTGGGTGTTTCCTCCGTCAAATTTTACCATCTCATCTGAGGCTTCCAGTCTTATTTTTGTGTCTGATGATCCTAGGATATTTAGGTCCAACTTTTTTCCCTCATCCTGGTGTTGTAATAAGCCCAAAGGACGCAGCAAAAGTCATCAATTATGCTTCGAATGAAGCTTTTCCTAACGCAACTATCAAATTCCAATAGACATTTGTTGGAACAACTCCAGCTCCTGTTGTTTCTGGTTCCTCCTCGCGGGTCCCGCACTGCTATCCTAGTATCCTGAAACCAGATATCATGGCACCAGGAATCTTAATCTTATCAGCCACAAATCCTGATAATGCTGAAGTGAGAATTGGCGGCAATATATACTTGTCCACGGATTTTACTGCCATTTCTGGAACATCAATGGCTTGTCCTCATGCTTCTGGAATTGCTGCACTCCTAAAAGGAGCACATCCTGAATTAGGGTGGTAATTTCTGACACGACATGAAAACTCGACACGAAATTGTGAAACAAAATGTGACCCAAACCTAATACGAAAATTCGACACGAAAATAATCGCATTGGTCCAACTTTTATCGCCCTCTACTTTTTTTTGTAATTTTATTACTTTTTCAAAACACGACACGTAAATCTAAATTGTGACATATTGCCACCACTATCCTGAATGGAGTCCAACAGCTATTCGTTCTGCCATGATGACCACAGCTAGTCCATTGGATAAAGAAGTACAATAGCTAGTCCCAAAAAGAAAGGATCCTTTAGATACAAAGAAGTACAAAGATACCAGCTTTTTGACATCACCAAAGACTTAAATTTCATTATATAAACATAAAATGAAATTTTAGAATAAATAATTTATTATAAATAATTAAATAAAAAGGATTGTGAATATGACGTAAAAGTTATTATTTTTTGCAAAAATTGAAAAAGACTTTGACTTTTATCATAAATTAGTTTTTCTTTTTAATTATTTCTTTTTATCACATACGATTGGATTAATTTGGTATGTTCGTCAACTGTTTAAATAAATAATTGAGATTTATTTTACTATTAAATAAATAATAAAAATAAAAAATATATTAATATAGTTATTAATATATATTTATTAAACCTAATAATTGGTGGCACGAAGTCAAAGGACTACAGAACAAAACAGATGAGGAAAAGAATATGCACGTGCAGATGACGTACTCCGGCTCCCAGTCAAATATTTTGCGCCCCCGCCAAATCCCCTTTCTTTATGCTCTGTATTAATTTGATGACAGCATTATGGCCTATTGACTAGGACTTGAGAAAAAGGGTAACCTTCTATGTCATTTTTGAAGAGTGAAAATCTACATATTAAAGAAAGAAAATGGGACAGATTTCATAAGCTTAACGATGAGGCTTTCATCATCCATATTCCATTCAAACATCTAGAAGACAGAACAGTAAATAAAAAAACAAGGAGCTGCAAGCATGTGATGAAAAGATAGTTTTTCTTTCAGTCGTGTTCCTCATTAACATTTCTTAGATGGATTGATGCCAAAAGTTTTCATTATTTCTGCTATGGGGCCTGCATGAAAGTGAATATATTGATAAGAATTGACTAAAACAAAAAGCTGCAGTGATCTTAATTTCTAAGTGCAGAAATTCCTTGGTTGAAATCAATCAATTATAACTGGAGAGCATCAGAAATGTGGCTCTGTGCCCTGTGAAAATAATAACATGGCTGTTCAATGTTGGCTCTATTGGAGAATTCAGACCCAAGAACGCTGTGATGCTTATGATTTTCTCTGCAATTTACCAAGTATTCTATATTTCTTGATCATAATGTCTTTTGTTATTGAAACCTGAAATCTAGGTTCCCCTGTTTACTAAAAACAGGGAAAAAAACGTATTTGGATGTTACTCCCTTTATCTCAAAAAAGAGTTCACTCTCAAATTTTTTTTTATCTCAAAACAAAATTAATTTTCAAATCTAAATTTTCAAAATATCTTTATTAATAATAATGATATATACTCACAATTAAAAAGTAAAAATAAAAATATAAAATTATATATTTAGTTAATACATTAAATGTATTATATTTACTAATTAATAAAATATTATATTTAAATAAAAAAAAAATTTTAGGACAAAGGAGTATTAATTAGTACACATATAGCTGGCTTGACGTTTACATTCAAAAGATGACTTTTTAAAATTTTTTTTAAAGACGCTGAAATGAAAGAACATTAACTAAGAAAGGTCAAGAACACGTGCTATGAAAGACAAGTTACGAATAAAATGTTATACCTAAATCAAAGTATATTTTTTCGTTGACAGAAGGAGTATTAATTAGTACATGTATAGTTGGCTTCATGTTTACATCAGAAGAAGGCTTTTTTTTAAAGACACTGAAATTAAAGAACATCAACTGAATGAGACATTTGAATGTCTCTAATCTTCCAGTTGCTTACAGCTGCAAGAGCTTATTTTGCCTTTAGTTTATACAAATTCATTATAATCTCTGTTCTATAACAAGTATTTGTTGTGAATGTATACATATATCTAGAAAGAGGAGTGCATACTACAATGCAATTTGTATTGAAAACATTCAGTGGTGCTTAATTGTTACTACAATTTACTTGCCCTAAGAGACGATGTCTTTGGAGTAAAATTAAACAGTTGGTTTCAGATGACAATATAATAGACAAGGCTACATTTTCAAGCTGTCCCAAGAATAGATTTTTTTTTTTCAATAAAGACTAAGAAAGCTCAAGAATATGTGCCAAGGACCACAGATTCCATCATCACAGATTACAGCCACTGAAATTTGGATAATGGGTCAAGCCGGTTATTAAAAAAAACGAAGAAAAAAACCCAAGCCAAACTAAAAAAGAAGACCAAGCGATCGCAATTAAAATTAATCATCTATGGCTTTGACTCATGCAGAAACTGTTCCATGAGTACTATATAAGTATGTAGGTTACTGATCCAAGAAGTGTCAGAGCTTAGTTTGTAAACGAAATGGGGTTTGTTAAACAGATTTCTCTTCCTTTTCTATTGTCGTGCTTTGTTGTAAATCTGGTCTCAGGAGAGAAGTCCACATACATAGTCCATATGGATAAGTCATTTATGCCTAAGCCATTTCTTAGTCACCAGGAATGGTACTTGAACACCCTTGATTCACTAAAGACAGCCAGCATAAATTCAAACCAGCAGGGTTCCCCTGCACTTCTTTACACTTATGACAATGTTTTTCATGGTTTCAGTGCATTATTATCCCAAGCTGAACTAGCAACCATTAAGAAATCCCCAGGCTTTTTGTCAGCTTACAGTGACAAAGTTGCCAAACTTGACACCACTCATTCTTACGAGTTCCTCTCTCTAAATCCTGTCACAGGACTATGGCCAGCTTCTGAATACGGAAAAGATGTCATTGTTGGTGTCATTGACTCTGGCGTGTGGCCAGAAAGTCTAAGCTACAGAGACGATGGAATCACAGAAATTCCGTCAAGGTGGAAAGGAAAATGTGACGGAGGATATGATTTTAATTCATCGCTATGTAACAAAAAACTTATCGGAGCTAAATACTTCAACAAGGGGGTGATTGCTGCCAACCCAAAGAACGCTCACAAAATGTACTCTGCAAGGGACACTGAAGGCCATGGCACTCACACCTCATCTACTGTCGGTGGGAATTATGTCGAAGGTGCTTCATTTTTTGGCTATGCCGCTGGGACAGCAAGAGGGATTGCGCCGCGTGCAAGATTGGCTATGTATAAAGTCATTTTTGAAGAAGGGCGCTATGCCTCCGATGTACTTGCTGGTATGGACCAAGCCGTTGCTGATGGTGTTGATATCATTTCAATTTCTATGGGTTTCGATGATGTTCCTTTGTATGAAGACCCCATTGCAATAGCGTCCTTTGGTGCAATGGAAAAAGGTGTTTTTGTTTCAAGCTCAGCAGGAAATGAGTTTACTACTCCTGGAAGATTACATAATGGGATTCCTTGGGTCTTAACAGTTGCTGCAGGCACAATGGACCGTTGGTTTGCTGGAACTTTAACTCTAGGGAATGGATTAATTATCACTGGGTGGTCATTGTTCCCAGTGAAGGCCCTTGTCCATGACTCACCTCTAATATACAACAAAACAATATCTGCTTGCAATTCAACTAAGCTTTTGTCGAAAATCACTTTAGGAACAGTGATATGCGACAACATTGGCTCGTTTGACAGCCAAAAGTATTTCATCTCCCAATCAAGTGTTGATGCTGCCATCTTCATCTCCAATATTTCTAATTTTGACTTTACCTCATTCCAATATCCAGGTGTCATTATTAGCCCTGATGATGGCAAAAGGGTGATTGAGTATACTCTTAATGGTGCAAATCCTACTGCTACCATCGAATTCCAACAGACAATTTTGGGGAAAACGAGAGCACCAATTGTTGCTGATTATTCTTCAAGAGGTCCTTCTCCAAGCTATCCAGGGGTGTTGAAGCCGGACATAATGGCACCAGGCACATTGGTTTTAGCAGCCTGGAAACCCAATGAAATTCTTTCTATAATTGGCACAAATATTCATTTATCAGGTGACTTCTATCTTGCTTCTGGTACATCTATGTCTTGTCCCCATGCTTCTGGTATTGCTGCGCTCCTTAAAGCTGCCCACCCTGAGTGGAGTCCAGCAGCTATTCGATCTTCCATGGTTACCACAGCAAACCCTTTGGACAACAAGGGAGATCCAATTAAAGATTCTGGCTTCGACTACGCAGTTGCTACCCCAGTTGCAATGGGAGCAGGACAAGTCAATCCCAATAGGGCACTGGATCCTGGCCTTATATACGATGCTACTGCACAAGATTACATCCAGCTACTCTGCTCCATGAATTTTACACACAAACAAATTGCAACAATTGTAAGATCCACTTACAATTGCTCAAAAAAGTCTTCCCATCTAAACTATCCATCCTTTATTGCTTTGTATGGGAATGGGACAAAAAATGTACTGACTCAAAAATTTGAAAGGACTGTCACAAATGTCTGCCATGGTGCAGCAACATATAAAGCTCAAGTGACACAACCAAAGGGTTCAGTGGTTAGGGTGTATCCAGAAACCTTAGTGTTCAAAGAAAAGTATGACCAACAAAGTTATTCCTTGTCCATACACTACAGGGCTGACCATAAAAAAACTGTTACATTTGGCTCAATTATTTGGGTTGAGGACAATGGTAAGAATACTGTGAGGAGTCCTATTGTCGTGGCACCCATGATTCCAGTTTGGTGATCTATGTTGTATTGTTCTGGCACCCATGATTCCAGTTTGGTGATCTATACGTTTATGTTTCCATTGTTTGCAAATAACATTCTGGGTGTACAATGAACAGAGAGATTGGAATTTGAGTCGAGAGAATAAACCAATGCTTCATTTCATAAACGTAAGAAATCAGTTTAGTTGTTGTTTTAAACTAGGGGCGGCAATGGCCGACACGACACGATAACACGATACGAACCTAACATGAAATTGACACGACATGAAAATACTAAATTAACAAGTTCGGGTTGAAATTAAGTAAGATACAATTAACTCGAAAAATAAATGGGTCGATTTCGGGTCGATCTGACGGGTTGACAGGTCGACCTATTTAACCCATTTAAAGAGTAATTTGTAACTCGCGAACCCGAAATTGCCACCCCTATTTTAAACGCTAATGAAATGCTTCATTTTATTTCCATCCCCTCAGACATATAACTTCTCAAACGCGTACAAAATTCGCAATACTTGGTGAAAGCAAGTAACGTTAATTGGATCACTCTTCCAAAATATAACAAATATATTATGCATGAATTCCAAATCGAGTAATAAAAAAATATGTTTTTTGACAAAATTACTTTTTATTAGTTGTAAAATACAATGTATTTAACATATCACTAAATATAAAAATTTCTAAAAAATCTTATGAGTGAAGAATTGGAGGTGGGGGTGGGGAGGGGGGTGTGGGCTTGGTTGGAAGGAAAGATTTTCAGTTAGAAAATCTTGTTTGGGAGTGTTCAAAATCAATAATCCGATTCAAATATGATCTCATCAGATCTGACACACATTTGAGCGGATCGTGATCCGATCCGATTTGAATATTTCGAATCGAATAGGATCGGATCAAATTTGGATTGGATCGTTTTTTTTATCCGTTTTGATCCATTTTACTTATTTATTAATTTTTTGCTATTGCTTTCCTTTTCATATATAATATTAGGTGATTTAACTTAGGTTTGAAATTAATAGTTTTATGTTAAAAAAATTATCTATTTTTATAAAAGGATAATAAATAAATTTTAGCTAAATATTTTTATTTGTGTATTTTCATTTAAATATTTTAATTTATTGTGTCACAAATTGATTAATTTTAATTAAAGAATTATTTGAATTATTAAAAAATACTAATTTATATTTTATAGCCAATATTAACTATTTTTGAAAAAAAAAGTTATAATTTTTTTTTCATTTGAATCAAAACGAATCAGATTGTATTGATATGATCCGATTTGATACATTTTTTTATTCGATCTAATTCAAAATTTCGGATCAAATCGAATTAGATTGACGGATCGATCCAATTCGCGGATCAAAATGAACACCCATTCTTGTTGTGTATGCATTAGTTTTCAAGATGGTTTTAAAGTTGAATGATAATTTTTTCTTAATCTCCTTTAACCAAAGTGCAAAGTTTACGATTCCTCATTGAGATGGAGACAGAGAGGAAGAGCCAACATCCGCTGCTTTCCAGCAAGTCCCTTTCTTATCTCTGCAAACTTTGGGCCCACACGCCTAATTTTTTTCACTCAATTTATGGATTTCTGATTTGTCATAAATACAGAAGATATTTTCTTGCTCAGTCATCATCTTACTATAACCTTAATCATTGTTATTTCTAAAAGCTTTGCCAATTAACAACTAAAAGAAATGGAATAGTTATTTGTTTAGTCCAGTTTTAAAATATGGTAGCAAGAAATTATCCCATCCCATGAACTCAATGCTTTTTGGGTCTGTGATTGTGGGATCTCCGATCTTTTTCGTAATAATTTGAGGTAAACGACAAAATAGTTATTTACAAATTGGCGAATAATTTTTTTTTATCTTTCACATTTAAAACGATAAAAAAAAATGTTCATAACATTTTATTATTATATTTTTTTAATTATTTATCATTATTTCATTCAATTTTCGGTTAAAATGACAGTGTTACTATAGTTTGTTATGAGATACAAAATGTTTACTAGGCAAAAAAATTTTACTAATGTATTAACCATAGTAATACATAACTTTGTCTACATTTTAACACTATTATTTTGACGAAAAATTAGATGAAATAGTAACAGATGATTAAAAAAGTATACTAATAAAATATTAAGTATATTTTTTCATAGCTTTAGATACGAGAGATTAAAAAAAGATTATTAGCCAAATTATAAAGAATTATTTTTGTCGGTCATCTCAAATAATTTTGTAGTGATTGGCAATATGATATAGGTCTGATTGGATAAGGGCTCAAAAATGATTCACGTGCAGCTATCTTTATCAATATTTCAGCACAATATTGATGTGAAATCAGCCCTCTGAATCGACACATTACTACAGTACTTTCAATCTCAACTCAACTTTCAAGCCGTCAAATTTTACCATCTCATCTGAAGCTTCCAGTCTTATTTGTGCTTGACTTTTGATAATTTCCTAAAACCCACGAAAACAAAGATCCGTTTCCATGGATACAAACAAGACATAGAGTTTTCAGGAGCAACAGAGAGTGTAACAGTTCACAATGGGGTTGGCTGAAACAGTCCCTCTTGTGCTGCTTGCTTGGCTTCTTTCAGTTACACATATTCGTTGTGCCTTGCCAGAGAGATCCATCTACATTGTCCATATTGACAAGTCCCATATGCCTAAGGTTTTCGCCAGTCACAATTATTGGTACACCTCCATGATTGATTCCACCAAAAATGTTGGACACACATCTGATCATCATTTTGCACCCAAAGTTCTCTACACATATGATGCTGTATTTCATGGTTTCAGTGCACTGATGTCCAAAGATCAATTAGAAGCTCTGAAGAAGTCTCCCGGCTTTGTTTCAGCTTATCCTGACAGATCAGTTACAGTTGACACCACCCACACCCCTGAGTTCCTTTCCCTCAATACCCTCACAGGACTGTGGCCAGCAGCAGACTATGGCAAAGATGTGATTATTGGTGTCATCGACAGTGGTGTATGGCCCGAAAATCCTAGCTTCAAGGACGACGGAATGACTCCGATTCCTGCTAGGTGGAAAGGAATCTGTCAGGAAGGTGAAGAATTCAATTCTTCATTGTGTAACTTGAAGCTCATTGGAGCTAGATATTTCAATGAGGCTGTCAAAGCAGCAAATCCCAACGAACGTATCACGATGAACTCAGCTAGGGACACCTCAGGCCACGGCACGCATGTTGCAGCCACTGCAGCTGGCAATTACGTCGAACGAGTTTCCTTCTTTGGATATGCTTCGGGAACAGTAAGAGGAATCGCACCCCGTGCTAGGCTGGCAGTGTATAAAGTCACCTGGAGTGAAGGAAATTTGGGTTCTGATATTATAGCTGGCATTGATCAGGCTGTCGCTGATGGTGTCGACATACTCTCCATTTCCTTGGGTTTTGATTTTGTTCCTCCATATGAAGAACCCCTTTCAATAGCTTCATTTGGTGCAATGGAGAAGGGTGTATTCGTCTCCACTTCAGCAGGAAATGACGGTCCAGATCTAGGAACTGTTCACAATGATATTCCATGGGCATTGACAGTTGCTTCAGGTTCTGTGGACCGTTCTTTTGCCGGGACTTTGACTCTAGGAAATGGGCTAACCATAGTTGGTTGGACCATGTTCCCCGCAAGAGCCTCCGTACAACACCTGCCTATCTTATATAATGAAACTGTATCTGCTTGCAATTCAACGGAATCATTATCTGCATTTCAGGATGTATCGAGAAGTATTGTTGTCTGTGCGAACACTGGAGAATTCAGAGACCAAATTGAAATTGTTTATCAATCTGGTGCCCGAGCAGGTATTTTTGTGTCTGATGATCCTAGGATATTTAGGTCCAACTTTTTCCCTCATCCTGGTGTTGTAATAAGCCCAAAGGACGCAGCAAAAGTCATCAATTATGCTTCGAATGAAGCTTTTCCTAGCGCAACTATCAAATTCCAACAGACATTTGTTGGAACAACTCCAGCTCCTGTTGTTTCTGGTTCCTCCTCAAGGGGTCCTGCACCAAGCTATCCTAGTATCCTGAAACCAGATATCATGGCACCAGGAATCTTAATCTTAGCAGCCACAAATCCTGATAATCCTGAAGTGAGAATTGGCGGCAATATATACTTGTCCACGGATTTTACTGCCATATCTGGAACATCAATGGCTTGCCCTCATGCTTCTGGAATTGCTGCACTCCTAAAAGGAGCACATCCTGAATGGAGTCCAACAGCTATTCGTTCTGCCATGATGACCACAGCTAGTCCATTAGATAATACTCGAAATCCTATCAAAGACTCGGGCCAAGATTTTGAAGTTGCTACTCCTCTAGCCATCGGGGCAGGACAAATCGATCCAAATCGTGCACTAGATCCAGGTCTCGTATATGATGCTACCCCACAAGACTATGTAAACTTCGTCTGCTCGATGAATTTCACTCAGATGCAGACTCTAGCAATAATAAGATCAGCGAATTATAACTGCTCAAATCCCTCTGCTGATCTGAATTACCCATCATTTGTTGCTCTGTATGACACAGATCAAACAAGAAGTAAGTTGGTTAAGAAATTTCATAGGACTCTTACAAATGTAGGGAATGGCGCAGCGACATACAAAGCAAAGGTGACAGCACCAAAAGATTTCACGGTCATGATTTCCCCAAATAAATTGATATTTGGAAAGAAGTATGAGAGAAAGAGTTACTCTTTGACCATTCAGTATAAATCCTATCAGAGACAAATTATCAGATTTGGTTCCATAACTTGGAGTGAAGATGACGGAAACCATTCTGTCAGGAGTCCTATAGTTATCTCTCCAACAGTTACCCGCTCATGAATGTTTACTCATTTCACTCAGTTACACTTCTGCTTGTTCGACCTAATAACTTCAGTTTGTTTGATTTGCATAAGATTTGGTATTGCTGAAGAATTAACATAATAAGTTGAACCTTGCTAGTTCAATATTTACCTTCAAATGAAAATGGCACTGGTATTGTTCAATCTAGTAGCAAGACTGAGTCCTGGAAATCATATTGGCTATCTCCTGTCTATGCGTTGGCCGGCCAAGATTTGGATACAGGTGTGAATTCATTCATTCAGCTACATTGAATGGCTACGAGAGAAAATTTTGTGCTTTCTTTAAGAAAACCAACATTATCATCAAATGCAAACAGCTATCCTTCGAACGCTTGAAAATATTGAAAATTCAACATACCTTTTTCTCTTGGGATATCAGGCTGGTGAGACAAAGATTGTGGTAAAGTGCCTAAATCATCATTTTACGGCAGAGAAATCTGCATTTTTAAACTTGAAAATCATGAGAACATTCTACCTGCATTTTATGAAAAAGAAGTATAGGATTGTTATGGCTACATAATGCAGAGAAAAACTCAGAGTGAGAAATAAATGAGTAAAGGATTGGTATCTCAAGACTAGAAGAATCACTGGGGAAATGCACCGAGGAAGAGGAGAAAAATAAATTGTAGAACTAATACAATCCTTTCTGACTCATGGTGAACAAATGCAAGTGACTGAACATAGTCAGTTCTCTCCCGAGTTAGGCAATAAGATTTCCCATTTCGTGAAATTATAACTTGAAATGGAAACTAAAACAAACTACATTTTTTATTTAGATTTTACATCATTCATGTTCAATTTTACAGTTCAGGATACTTTGTGTACATAACTAACGCATGGTGGCAGATCTTTGGACGTTTAAACCTTCTAATCAATGCTTTTAGAAACAAATATAACGTCCTACATTATATGGTACAGATTAAGTGCAGATATCAAGAAACCAATTCTTGGACTTGTCAATTTGTAGAATCAAATGGCAAGAATGCAATCGTTCATCCTTAGTACCTTAATTCCCCACATACTAAACCAACCTTGAACATGACTAGTTGATAGAGGGGATTTCATAATTGGAGCTGAGTAAGACAGGCCTTTGGATTTTTCATTTTTTTCGTTTTCATTTAAAAATCTCAACATTCATACCTCACATCTACACATGCAAAACTCAGTTACTAAACCAGATGACGGAAGTGAAGGTATCACGGATGATCAGAAAAAGTATTGAAACCTGTATATTCCTTTCAAATGAAAGTAAAATTTTAACATCCATTAATCAAATAGCATGCATGTAAATTTTATGATATAAACATAAAATGAAATTTTTGAATAAATAATTTATCATAAATAATTAAATAGAAAGGATAGTGCATATGATGTAAAAGATATTATTTTTTGCAAAAATTGAAAAACACTATCACTTGTATCACAAATTAATTTTTCTCTTTAATTATTTCTTTTTGTCATAGACGATTGTATTAATTTGGTATGGTCATAACTACCTAAATAAACAATTGAGATTTGTTTTATTTTTAAATAAATAATAAAAAATAAAAATTATATTAATATATATTTATTAAACCTAATAATTGGTGGCACGAAGTCAAAGGACTAAAGAACAAAACAGATGAGGAAAAAAATATGCACGTGCAGATGACGTACTCCAGCTCCCAGTCAAATATTTGCGCCACCGCCAAATCCCCTTCCATCAAAAAGATCAAGGAAATAAGCAAAAAGATTCCGTGTATGCTCGCTATTAATTTGATGACAGCATTATGGCATATTGATTAGGACTTGAGAAAAGGGTAATCTTCTGTGCCATTTTTGAAGAGTGAAAATCTACATATTAAAGAAAGAAAATGGGACAGATTTCATAAGCTTAACGGTGAGGCTTTCACCATCCATATTCCATTCAAACATCTAGAAGACAGAACAGTAAATAAAAAAACAAGGCGCTGTAACCATGTGATGAAAAGATAGTTTTTCTTTCAGTCGTATTCCTCATTAACATTTCTTAGATGGAGTGATGCCAAAAGTTTTCATTATTTCTGCTATGGGGCCTGCATGAAAGTGAATATATTGATAAGAATTGACTAAAACAAAAAGCTGCAATGATCTTAATTTCTAAGTGCAGAAATTCCTTGGTTGAAATCAATCAATTATAGCTGGAGAGCATCAGAAATGTGGTTCTGTGCCCTGTGAAAATAATAACATGGCTGTTCAATGTTGGCTCTATTGGAGAATTCAGACCCAAGAACGCTGTGATGCTTATGACACTCTGCAATTTACCAAGTATTCTATATTTCTTGATCATAATGTCTTTTGTTATTGAAACCTGAAATCTAGGTTCCCCTATTTACTAAAAACAGGGAAAAAAACGTGTTTGGATGTTACTCCCTCTATTCCAAAAAAAAGTTCACTCTCAATTTTTTTTTTTATCTCAAAACAAAATTAATTTTCAAAATATCTTTATTAATAATAATTAATAATAATGATATATACTCACAATTAAAAAGTAAAAATATAAATATAAAATTATATATTAATTAATATATTAAATATATTATATTTACTAATTAATAAAAAATTGTACTTAAATTAAAGTGTACTTTTTTTTAGGACAAAGGAGTATTAATTAGTACATTTATAGCTGGCTTGACTTTTACATTCAAAAGATGACTTTTTAAATTTTTTTTTAAAGACACTGAAATGAAAGAACATCAACTAGGAAAGGCCAAGAACATGTGCCATGAAAGACAAGCTACGAATAAAATGTTGTACCTAAATCAAAGTGTATTTTTTTTTGTTGACAGAAGGAGTATTATTTCAATGAAAGAACATGTATAGCTGGCTTTATGTTTACATTCAAAAGAAGACTTTTTTTTAAAGACACTGAAATGAAAGCACGGCACCTGGATGAGACATTTGAATGTCTCTAATCTTCCAGTTGCTTACAGCTGCAAGAGTTTATTTTGCCTTTAGTTTATACAAATTCATTATAATCTCTGTTCTATAACAAGTATTTGTTGTGAATGTATACATATATCTAGAAAGAGGAGTGCATACTGCAATGCAATTTGTATTGAAAACATTCAGTGGTGCTTAATTGTTACTACAATTTACTTGCCCTAAGAGACGATGTCTTTGGAGTAAAATTAAACAGTTGGTTTGAGATGACAATATGATAGACAAGGCTACATTTTCAAGCTGTCCCAAGAATGGATTTTTTTCCCAATAAAGACTAAGAAAGTCAAGAATATGTGCCAAGGACCACAGATTCCATCATCACAGATTACAGCCACTGAAATTTGGATAATAGGTCAAGCCGGTTATTAAAAAAAAGAAGAAAAAAACCCAAGCCAAACTAAAAAGAAGACAAAGCGATCGCAATTAAAATTAATCATCTATGGCTTTGCCTTATGCAGAAACTGTTCCATGAGTACTATATAAGTATGTAGGTTACTGATCCAAGAAGTGTCAGAGCATAGTTTGTAAACGAAATGGAGTTTGTTAAACAGATTTCTCTTCCTTTTCTATTGTCATGCTTTGTTGTAAATCTGGTCTCAGGAGAGAGGTCCACATACATAGTCCATATGGATAAGTCATTTATGCCTAAGCCATTTCTTAGTCACCAAGAATGGTACTTGAACACCCTTGATTCACTAAAGACAGCCAGCATAAATTCAAACCAGCAGGGTTCCCCTGCACTTCTTTACACTTATGACAATGTGTTTCATGGTTTCAGTGCATTATTATCCCAAGCTGAACTAGAAACCATTAAGAAATCCCCATGCTTTTTGTCAGCTTACAGTGACAAAGTTGTTAAACTTGACACCACTCATTCTTACGAGTTCCTCTCTCTAAATCCTACCACGGGACTGTGGCCAGCTTCTGAATACGGAAAAGATGTCATTGTTGGTGTCATTGACTCCGGCGTGTGGCCAGAAAGTCTAAGCTACAGAGATGATGGAATGACTGAAATTCCGTCAAGGTGGAAAGGAAAATGTGACGGAGGATATGATTTTAATTCATCGCTATGTAACAAAAAGCTTATCGGAGCTAAATACTTCAACAAGGGAGTGATTGCTGCCAACCCAAAGAACGCTCACAAAATGTACTCTGCAAGGGACACTGAAGGCCATGGCACTCACACCTCATCTACTGTCGGTGGGAATTATGTCGAAGGTGCTTCATTTTTTGGCTATGCCGCTGGGACAGCAAGAGGGATTGCGCCGCGTGCAAGATTGGCTATGTATAAAGTCATTTTTGAAGAAGGGCGCTATGCCTCCGATGTACTTGCTGGTATGGACCAAGCTGTTGCTGATGGTGTTGATATCATTTCAATTTCTATGGGTTTCGATGATGTTCCTTTGTATGAAGACCCCATTGCAATAGCGTCCTTTGGTGCAATGGAAAAAGGTGTTTTTGTTTCAAGCTCAGCAGGAAATGAGTTTACTACTCCTGGAAGATTACATAATGGGATTCCTTGGGTCTTGACTGTTGCTGCAGGCACAATGGACCGTTGGTTTGCTGGAACTTTAACTCTGGGGAATGGATTAATTATCATTGGGTGGTCATTGTTCCCAGTGAAGGCCCTTGTCCGTGACTCACCTCTAATATACAACAAAGCAATATCTGCTTGCAATTCAACTAAGCTTCTGGCGAAAATTACTTTTGGAACAGTGATATGCGACAACACTGGCTCGTTCTACAGTCAAATGCGTTACATCTCCCAATCAAGTGTTGATGCTGCCATCTTTATCTCCAATATTTCGAATTTTGACTTTTCCTCGTTCAAATATCCAGGTGTCATCGTTAGCCCTGATGATGGCAAAAGGGTGATCGAGTATACTCTTAATGGTGCAAATCCTACTGCTACCATCGAATTCCAACAGACATTTTTGGGGAAAACGAGAGCACCCATTGTTGCTGATTATTCTTCAAGAGGTCCTTCTCCAAGCTATCCAGGGGTGTTGAAGCCGGACATAATGTCACCAGGCACATTGGTTTTAGCAGCCTGGAAACCCAATGATATTCTTTCTATAATTGGCACAAATATTCATTTATCAGGTGACTTCCGTCTTGCTTCTGGCACATCTATGTCTTGTCCCCATGCTTCTGGTATTGCTGCGCTCCTTAAAGGTGCCCACCCTGAATGGAGTCCAGCAGCTATTCGATCTTCCATGGTTACCACAGCAAACCCTTTAGACAACAAGGGGGATCCAATTAAGGATTCTGGCTTCGACTACGCAAATGCTACCCCAGTTGCAATGGGAGCAGGACAAGTCAATCCCAATAGTGCACTGGATCCTGGCCTTATATACGATGCTACTGCACAAGATTACGTCCAGCTACTCTGCTCCATGAATTTTACACACAAACAAATTGCAACAATCGTTAGATCCACTTACAATTGCTCAAAAAAATCTTCCAATCTAAACTATCCATCCTTTATTGCTTTGTATGGGAATGGGACAAAAAATGTACTGAGTCAAAAATTTGAAAGGACTGTCACAAATGTCGGCCATGGTGCAGCAACATATAAGGCTCAAGTGACACAACCAAAGGGTTCAGTGGTTAAGGTGTATCCAGAAACCTTAGTGTTCAGACAAAAGTATGACAAACAAAGTTATTCCTTGTCCATACACTACAGGGCTGATCATAAAAAAACTGTAACATTTGGCTCAATTATTTGGGTTGAGGACAACGGTAAGCATACTGTGAGGAGTCCTATTGTTGTGGCATCCATGATTCCAGTTTGGTGATCTATAGGTTTATGTTTCCATTGTTTGCTAATAACATTCCGGGTGTACAATGAACAGAGAGATTGGAATTTGAGTCAAGAGAATAAACCAATGCTTCATTTCATAAACGTAAGAAATCAGTTTAGTTGTCGTTGTTTTAAACGCCAATGAAATGCTTCATTTTATTTCCATCCCCTCAGACATATAACTTCTCAAACACGTACAAAATTCTCAATACATGGTGAAAGCAAGTAACGTCAATTGGATCACTCTTCCAAACACTTTAAAACGAAAATTTAATTCCATCGTGTTCATTTTCGCGAGATTATATACTAACTGAACTAGTGAGTCTAAACATCACTCTTAATTGCTTCTTCTGTCCAATAAAAAGAGCCTGTAAGGTGTAGTTTTTATTAATGATTAGATATAATATATTTAATGTATTATGTTATTTTATAAGAAAAAGTTTTTGAAATTAATTTTTTTTTCTTAAGATAGTGGGAATATTAATAAAGGGCCATTTTGCGTCGTAAGACCATTAGCAGTAATGGGCCAGAGCTTCAAGACTGCCCAATTTGAAATATTTTATAGAGTAGAATGGAAAACACAGTTAGCCCAATTCTCATGAGGATGGACCTAATATAAATCGGAAGAAAGAAATGAAGTAGATTTAATAGACCTTAAAATAAATAGGCCATCAGTTTATTTCAGGATTGAAAAAATGTTATGAATATTTGGTTCTCACATTGAAAGTATAAGATTTTTATGTGAAGTTTGGGTGGCCTTGAGTTTTTCTACTTTACAAGCTAGCTTTTGTGATGAGTTTTTTTTGAAAATCATGACAAGTGGTATCAAAATTAGACCACTGCACTTTAAGAATCATTACAAGCGGGATTTTCATGACAAGTATGTGATATTCATGTGAACAGACATACAAAGCATGATGAATTGTCATGAATTAATACAAATTGACTCTTCGTGTCATGTGAAATGTGTGGACGGACATACAGAGCGTGATGAATTATCATAACCTAATACAAACTGAGCCCTATAAGGAAAATGATTTAATGAAGACGAGGGGCCCAAGGAAAGCGTTCCGAAGGAGACTTGTAGAGAGAATCATTTTGGGCTTCTACGATTCTAGATTTTTAATCATGTAATAAATTGATTGGCTTTTATTTTTTTTTTTTGGATTCTAGTTCATTTCTTAGATTTAACTGTTTTAGGGCCTAAATTGAGTTAATAGCCTCTGTTGAACGGTGTGTCAAGATTAAGCTTGCAATCCTGACGTACTGATAACGAACAATTTACTGAAAGAAGGAAGAAGTTTAGAAAATGAATGTAGAAAGAATAGAATAGAGAAGAAGAGAAAAAAAAAAGAATAAAAGTAGTAGAGAAATAGAGAATGAGATTATTCTATTTAATTCTAACCTGATTGATTACATATTTATCTTTACTATTTATCAGTAACTAATTCTGCAACTAATTTTTACAGCCAACGAATTGTTTCCACCGCCATTCAGTATTTATGGATCGTGACACCTTTGTCATCAACCAAGCTCATTAGTCTTGAAGAAATGATGCCGTTTGCGGGAATTGATGGAACGGCACCATGTAAATAAGCAAATAGTCTATGATGGTTAATCAGTTAGTCAGTTTGTGCTTTTGGATTTTCTTTCAATGCTAATCTCCCCCATTTTGCCCTATCTCTCTCTTCTCTTGTTCTGTTTCTGTCTTTCTTTCTTGTGCTTACCTCCATTTCTGTTCTAGCTTAGCCATTGTGCTCAGAAATTAAATCAGGAATCCTCAAGATCCTGACAAACGTTTTGTACGGTCGTAAGTTTGGGCAAACAAACCCCCCGCCCCCCACCCCCCATGTGTATAGATTAAGTTGAGTTACTAGTCAAGTACTGGAGTTCCAAATCTTGGAGTCCAAAGATCAGACTTTGGAGACAAGCGAAGTTCTAGACTTTAGAGCCAAATACTAGAACCTTCGCACTACCTGCAACGGCACAACCTCCACTTAACTTTGGAACTCTGCGTCTATAAATCAGTAATACACTAAAAGCACACTAAGTAAGCAAGACCTTGGGCGACGATGACAAAACAGGCTGTAATAAATGGGTTAAAGGATAAAGATAACAATCAATCCCCCTTTATTAGGGAAGAGGATAAGGATAACAACTAATCCCTCATTATCAGCAAATGGGATATATATGTGGGGAAGACCACCAGGTAGGGGATCCACAACTCAGAATATACTATACTCTACTGTATCATCGGAGAAGTCGGAGAATCTAACCCGTAGAACCATTCCGGGATCTGTTTTGCAGGATTATCTATTGTTGAGCATATGAAGAATCTTGAGTTAGGATAATCAAGTTGGATCGTGATCGGGTTGCGGATTTCACCTTAATCACCCCCCACCTTGCTAATTCTATATTGCCATAGGAAGCTTAAAAAAAAATTTCCTCGGGTTTGATATGGTTTTCACTTTTCACTATTATTACTGGAAAATTTTCTTTAATTAATAGTGAAATTAAAATTATTTTTAAAGGTTTCGGCAATTGACCACTAAAACAATATAAATGAATTAATACAACTGCAAATTTTGGAATTAATAAGACCGAATAGCATTTATTGTGTGTTATCTGGTTGGAGCTAAAAAGAAAACTAATTTCATAATTGAATAAATTCATGAAATAAATTTAATAAATTTTTATGATTACCTACCATTACATTATCCTAATTTTAATGTCAAGATTACCTGTCACAACTTCATATAATAATTTTCAATGTCTACAATCCCTATCATAGCCTAATATACTACAATCTAATAGTAATTTGATTGTCATGATTTCCAGATACTATGCTCCCATAATAGATTTAGTGTCCAGATTATCTATCATAACCCGATATTAATTGTATCATTTTTTTTTAAAAAAAAAAATTGTGTTTCCTCTTTAATATTATGATCACCTCCAAATTCCAATAATCCAATACTCTGGAGGGAGTTGTGGACTAATCATGTTAATATACAAAAATAAGTCAAAAAACCAATTAAAAGAGCTACTAAAACTTTCTTAATAAACTATTTCATCATAATTAAATTTTACATAATCAAAAAGATTTTAGAAATTTTCTCAAAAAATAATACTACCCCATATTAGAAATTTTCTCAAAAAATAATACTACCCTTGTCTCCAAAATAAAAAAAGTTTACTTTTAATTAGGTGCAACTTTTTTTTCTTTTAAATTGCGAGGTATAACACATTTAATGCACAATTAAACTTATGTTTTCATATTCTTATTCTTACTCTTTAATTTGGGCTATGTATTGTCAATATTAGTAAAAGTAATATAAGAATTTTATAGTAAAAATAGACACTTTTTTTGGGACAAATTAAAATTTTAAAATTGGACTCTTTTTTGGGATTGGGGCAGAAATAGATAAAGAAAGCAAACCAAATCATACAAACCTTATCGCAACCGTATTTCTTCTAACATTCATAATCAATATGCAGGGTTAATTAATATAATATTTTTTTTCTCTTTAGGAACTCTGTTTCTCATATTTTGTAAATAGAGAGGTATTTAGATTTTTTTACAATGTCAAATAGCTATGACCTATAAACGCAAAGAAATTTTGGGAACAGCTATATTTGCAAACTTAACTTCAAAAGGTGCTATTTTTGCAAATTTCCCAATCTTGCTTGTTTCCGCGATCCTTTGGTAGGCCTCCGCCGGAAGGAATTGTGTGGAGGAGGAAAGGAAGGGGATTTGCCAGTGGCGCAATATTTGACTGGATGCTGGAGGGTCAGGAGAAAGAGGCGTACGTTATCTGCTGTATTTAACTGGATATGGAGATTTCGTGTATTCTCACTATGGCATCTTGATTAGGACTTGAGAAAAAGGGTAATCTTCCATGCCATTTATTAAGAGTCAAAATCTCCATATCTCTATTGATTAAAAGGGCTAATTACAAAGATGTTGATGTCTTTTTGCACATTTATTCGCTCATCCTAATAAAACAATTTTGCAAAATGTCAAAATGTAAAGATTTGGCATATTTAGAAACCGTGCAACGTAAAACCCGGGACGAGGACTAGTTAAAGAAAATGAGACAGATTTCATAAGCTTAACGGTGAGGTTTTTGATCATCCATATTCTATTCCAACATCAAGAAGACAGTACCGTAAATGACACAAAAAAAATAAAAATAAAAAATGGAATGGTTGTTCTTTAGAAGGTAAGGTTCCGGGTCGCAATCCTCAGTCCTAGTCAGGTTAAGCATTAGTTAGTTCATTAACCTGGCCCTCATCTCAATTTTTGTATCAGTACAGACGAAGCTGTAAGCATGTGACCAAGAAGATAGCTTTTCTTTCAGGGCTTTCCTACAGTAAAACTTATTAGCTGGAGTGATGCCGAAAGTTTTCATTATTTCTGGTATGGGACCTGCATTAAAGTGAATATATCTATAAGAATTGACAAGAACAAAATGCTGTAGGTATCCAACAGCTGCATGAGTTTGTTTTGCCTTTAGTTGATAAAAGTTCGTAACAATATCTGATCTATAATAAGTGTTTGTTGTGAACGTATACATATACCTTGAAAGAGGAAGAGTGCATGCTGTAATGCAATTTGTATAGAAAACATTCAGTAGTGCTTAATGGTTACTACAATTTACTTTCACTAAGAGGCAATATATTTGGAGTAAAATTAAACAGCTGGTTTGAGATGACAATACGAAGACACGGCTGAAATCCCAGTTGATATTTCTAAGGTGTCCAAGAATCGATATTTTTTTTCCAGTAAAGACTAAGAAAGGTCAAGAATATATGCCGCGGACCATAAATTCCATCGTTACAGCAGATAGGCACTGGAATTCGGCATGGCGACAGTGGGAGTGAGCCTTCCAGTTCCCACCTCCTTCCCCGTTTATAAAATCCTGCCCTCGTCCTGTTACCCGCCCCTTCTTCATCCGCTCCACCCCTCTTGGCTTCTTCGCAAATGCCTAACTGGCCTCCGTGTTAACAAAAACTATTTATTTGAAATTTTATAAATATAAATATTATTGATTGTACCCCATTTTATAACGAGCATATATAATTATAGTGAAACATGAAATATGACGTTATAGTTCATAGTTTTTGTTCCTATATTTTTAGATAATAAAATTTAAAATATATGAGAACAAATATTAAATTAATATTGAAATATAAAAATTAAAAATTTTATTAGTATAATTTCAATATAAATATAATCTAATGATAAAGTAATATTTTAACTAATATTAATAAAATTATATACCTATATATAATATATTACTTATATATAATATATCTATTAAAATTAAATATATATTATATAAATAACAAAAATTAAACGGGTGAACACTGGGGGTTGGCGGGACGGAGGAAACTTCCTCGCCATCGGCCCTCGTTTGGATACGGACAAAGAAAAATTACCCTTCACCTGTATTTACCACCAATTTCACCGTCCCCCTCGGTCAAAAGCGACCACTACTCGTGGGTGGCGGGTTAAACTTCAAACGTCTCTACCTTTGACGCATGCAGAATCTGTTCCAGGAGTACAATATAAATATGTAGGTGACTGATCCAAGGAGTGTGGGAACTTAGTTTGTAAAAGAAATGGAGCTTGTTAAACAGATTTCTCTTCTTGTTCTATTGTCATGCTTTGTTGTAAATCTGGTCTCAGCCGAGAGGACCACGTACATAGTCCATATGGACAAGAAATTCATGCCCATGGCGTTTCTTAGTCACCAAGAATGGTACTTGAACACCCTCGACTCACTAAAGACTGCCAGCCCAAAATCAAACCAGCAGAGTTCTCCTGCACTTCTTTACACTTATGACAACGTGTTTCATGGTTTCAGTGCATTATTATCCCAAGCCGAACTCGAAACCATTAAGAAAACCCGAGGCTTTTTGTCAGCTTACAGTGACAAACTTGTTAAACTTGACACCACTCATTCTTACGAGTTCCTCTCTCTAAATCCTATCACAGGACTGTGGCCAGCCTCTGAATATGGAAAAGATGTCATTGTTGGTGTCATTGACTCTGGCGTGTGGCCAGAAAGTCTAAGCTTCAGAGAAGATGGAATGACTGAAATTCCGTCAAGGTGGAAAGGAAAATGTGACGGAGGATATGATTTTAATTCATCGCTATGTAACAAAAAGCTTATCGGAGCCAAATACTTCAACAAGGGAGTGATTGCTGCCAACCCAAAGAACGCTCACAAAATATACTCTGCAAGGGACACTGAAGGCCATGGCACTCACACCTCATCCACTGTCGGTGGGAATTATGTCGAAGGTGCTTCGTTTTTTGGCTATGCCGCTGGGACAGCAAGAGGGATTGCGCCGCGTGCAAGATTGGCTATATATAAAGTCATTTTTGAAGAAGGGCGCTATGCCTCCGATGTACTTGCTGGTATGGACCAAGCTGTTGCTGATGGTGTTGATATCATTTCAATTTCTATGGGTTTCGATGATGTTCCTTTGTATGAAGACCCCATTGCAATAGCGTCCTTTGGTGCAATGGAAAAAGGTGTTTTTGTTTCAAGCTCAGCAGGAAATGAGTTTACTACTCCTGGAAGATTACATAATGGGATTCCTTGGGTCTTAACAGTTGCTGCAGGTTCAATGGACCGTTGGTTTGCTGGAACTTTAACTCTAGGGAATGGATTAATTATCACTGGGTGGTCATTGTTCCCAGTGAAGGCCCTTGTCCATGACTCACCTCTAATATACAACAAAACAATATCTTTTTGCAATTCCACTAAGCTTCTGTCGAAAATAACTTTCGGAACAGTGATATGCGACAACAATGGCTCGTTCCACAGTCAAATGCGTTACATCTCCCAATCAAGTGTTGATGCTGCCATCTTCATCTCCAATATTTCTAATTTTGATTTTCCCTCGTTCCAATATCCTGGTGTCATCGTTAGCCCTGATGATGGCAAAAGGGTGATCGAGTATATTCTTAAGGGTGCAAATCCTACTGCTACCATCGAATTCCAACATACATTTTTGGGGAAAACGAGAGCACCCATTGTTGCTGATTATTCTTCAAGAGGTCCTTCTCCAAGCTATCCAGGGGTGTTGAAGCCGGACATAATGGCACCAGGCACATTGGTTTTAGCAGCCTGGAAACCCAATGATATTCTTTCTATAATTGGCACAAATATTCAGTTATCAGGTGACTTCCATCTTGCTTCTGGTACATCTATGTCTTGTCCCCATGCTTCTGGTATTGCTGCGCTCCTTAAAGGTGCCCACCCTGAATGGAGTCCAGCAGCCATTCGATCTTCCATGGTTACCACAGCAAACACTTTCGACAATATGGGAGATCCCATTAAAGATTCTGGCTTCGACTACGCAATTGCTACCCCAGTTGCAATGGGAGCAGGACAAGTCAATCCCAATGGTGCACTGGATCCTGGCCTTATATACGATGCTACTGCACAAGATTACATTCAGCTACTCTGCTCCATGAATTTTACCCAGAAACAAATTTCAACAATTGTAAGATCCACTTACAATTGCTCAAAAAAATCTTCCGATCTAAACTATCCATCCTTTATTGCTTTGTACGGTAACGGGATAAAGACTGTGCTGAGTCAAAAATTTGAAAGAAGTGTCACAAATGTCGGTGACGGCGCAGCAACATATAAAGCTCAAGTGACACAACCAAAGGGTGCAGTGGTTGAGGTGTACCCAGAAACCTTAGTGTTCGGACAGAAGTATGACAGGCGAAGTTATTCCTTGTCCATACACTACTGGGCTGACCAAAACAAAACTGTTACATTTGGCTCAATTGCTTGGGTTGAGATCAATGGTAAGCATACTGTGAGGAGTCCTATTGTTGTGGCACCCGTGATTCCAGTTTGGTAATCTATACTACTTAGTTATATTTGTGGTTTTTGCTTCCATTGGTTGTTAATAATATCCCTGGTTTACAATGAATAAAGAGACTGGAATTTGAGTAAAGAAAATAACCAATGCCTCATTTCTTAAACGCAAGAAATCAGTTTAGTTGTCGTTCTTTTAGACGCTAATGAAATGGTTCATTTTATTTAGGCCCAATTCTCATGAGGATAGATTGCTTCAAATTTCATATTTAGGCCCTAAGATAAATTAGAAGAAAGAAAAGAAGTAGAATTAATAGACCTTAAAATAAATGGCCCATCGTTTTATTCCAGGATTAAAAAAACCAGAATCCAAACTGTCCCCTATTAAGGAAGGTGATTGATGAAGACGAGGGATGGTGTCATGGGCCTGAGGACAAATTTGTAATAATCCTGATTTACTAAGTCGGTGGAAGTTAGGATTAACTATAAAAACATACAATAAGAGATTTTTTGTTTTTTACTTAGAAATATCTCCACATTCACTGACATACGTGCCCCAAACTCTCAGTGTTTCAGTACAATAAGAGATTCATTGGATGAAATAATACAATTTCTTTTCTCTGCAATCTTCCGCAATTTCCTTTTCCTTCCCAAATTTTTTCTTGATTTTTCCTTCTTCCTCTCTTTTCCTTTCTCCTCTAAAATCTGCACTCTCTATTTGCAATTAATCAGGGTCAGACTTCCTCATCCTCACTGAGGGCCCAGGAAAAGCGGTCCCAAGGATAGTGTAGAGAGAATCATTTTGGGCATCTTCGATTCTGGTTTTTTTAACCATGTGATAAATTCGGGTTTTTATACTTGCTGTTTTTTTCCGTCTTTGTGAGGGCTTTTTACCTTTGCAGGTCTTTTTACCAATTTGTGGGCATTTTGGACCCTTATGGTCCATTTGCTTTCGTGGATTATAGTGTTGTATCTAGTTGCAACACCACAAAACGCATTTAGCCCTTGCGGTTATGTACTTTGACCATTGTGCTACTTTGTTAATATACTATCGTTTTTAGAAAAAAAAAGTGATAAATTGATGGGCTATTTTGTGCATTCCATTTTTCAAGCCTAATCGGGCCTATTGAACGTCGGTCATGGTTATTAGGAGAACCCATCATAAAAATTAATTTATGAGGTAAAAAAATTCAAAATTATATAAACTTCATATAGAAATTTCATATTTTTCATATGAAAATGTGAAAATGTGAAAATCTCATATCATTTATGTGAGAACCAAATGGAATCATTACAAATTCACTACGTTCCGCATGGCACGTCCACGCTGAATTATTGGTTTTACACTAGATGTTTGTACACTAGGTGAATTTGCATTAAATTTTTCACTCTAGTCCTAGGTTACAATCCACCACGCTCCGCATGCCGCATTTATGCTGGCTGTGTACTAGATTTTTCTCTTTAGTTATTAGTTTGACACTAGATGGTTGTGCATTATGTGGTTTTGTACTAGATTATTCGCTTTAGTCCAGGGTTACAATCCACCACGCCCAGCATAGTGCGTCCACGCTGATTGTGTATTAGATTATTCTTTCTAATCCCAAGCAAACATTGCTATACCGACATCATCATCTAGTCCATAGCGAACACTACAATACCGACATCACTAGCCTAATTCTGGACGAACTCTATAATATTAGCGTCACCAACTGATTATGGCACGAGATGGATTGTAGTGGTTAGCTGTAATACCATTTGTCATGATTATTGAGAAAACCCACTATAAAAGTTAACTTATGATGTAGAAGAATAAAAAACTATATAAACTCTATATGAAAATCTCATACATTTTGTGTAGAAATCGAGTGGAATCATTACAATGCCTGGCAAGAAATTTGTAATTTTAGTGATGAGAATTGGGCTAACTGCTTTTATCATTTCACCATTTTTTCAAAATACACGTGGTAATCACGATAGTAAGTTTAATTTGAAATGAGTGTGTGGTAATGTAAGGATTACCCAGTAAGAACTAATCATTGTTACCTACTTAATAATAGGATTACCTTCCATATTCCAATACTAATGGGGCGCTTGGTTGGGGGATATGAGAATGGGGATACGGATTTGATAGTGATTGAAGTTAGTTTGTTGAAGAAAATGAAATTCCCTGCTCCACTGAAAAAGACATTTCATTTCCTCATATAGGATAATACTCGTATCCCCCAATATTGGGGGTATGGAAGTTAGGGATATGGGTTTGCTAATAATTATTTTAATTAATTTAATAATTAATTAATACTACTTAATTAATTATAATTAATTATTAATTATTAATTATTATAATTAATATAAATTAATTTATTATTAACTTATTATTATTAAAAGTAATAATAAATTAATTAATCAATATTAATTTAATTAATCATTCATTTAATTAATATTATCAATTAATAATTAATTAATCTCATTTTATTAATAGTAATTATTATAATTAATGTATAATTAATTTATAAATATTTAATTGATAATATTAATTAATTACTAATTATTACTAACTAATTAAGTAACTAATACTAATTAATTAATTCATATTAGTTATTATAATTAATACTAAGTAATTAACTAATACTAATTAAGTAATTAATATTAATTATTATAATTAATATAAATTAATTTATTATTAACTTATTATTATTAAGTAATAATAAATAAAATAATTAAGATTAATTTAATTAATCATTTATTTACTTATAATTAATATGAATTAATCTCATTTACTAATATTAATTATTACAATTAATATTAATTAATTATTTAAGATTAATTTAATTAATAATATTTTTATTAATAATTAGTCGATTTAATATTATAATATAAAAATTAACTACTTAATTAATACTAATTATTACAATTAATTTATAATCATTTCCATTACCCAACACAAACTAACCACCATTATTAGTAATCATTCACATTCCCCTTTACAAATCAACCACCAGAATTATAATGAAACACTCCACTATCATTCCCCACTACTATCATTTTCATTACTTTTCCCATTCCCCACTGCGAGCCAGGAGCCCCCTAATTTTATAAGTTCTTTTTCAAAATTTTCTTGTTTTCTCTTCTCTGTTTTTAATGTTATTATTGGGTGAATGAGAATTCTTTTTCAATATTGACTTCGCTTTATAATAAAATTTTGATTGACAATTTATTGTCCACCAAGGGAAGTCTCTTATTTATATGAGAGATTTCCACATTTGGAATTGGAAAAGCTTTCCCACGTTTGGAACAAGAAAGACTAGAAGTCATCATTTCATGCCATCATTCAAGCAATCATTAAGTTTGTAAAATCAAAAACCTTCAAAACTCCAACCAGCAAATGGACATGAAGACCACTTTTCTTAATGGAGACCTTGAGGAAAAAATATACATGGAACAATCCGAGGGTTATATTGCTCTTGGACAAGAAAGGAAAGTATGTAAATTGGTGAAGTCATTGTATGGACTTAAACAAGCGCCAAAACAATAATTTAGTCAATTTTACTCTTAAATGTCTTAATTCTTTTAATTTTAGATGAAATCTAATTTAATTACTTGACTCGAAAACGTGATTATTTGGCTTTTGTAATCAACCTAGTTTATGGAAATGATACTTAACCTTTCGAACTGAACCTTTTATTTTTTAAAAATCTTAAAGTTTTTATATTGCTATAGGAAGTTTGAATACCTTCCCCCCCTCGCTAATTCTATATTGCTATAGGAAGGAAGTTTGAATACCTCCCCCCCTCGCTAATTCTATATTGCGATAGGAAGTTTGAAGTAAAATTTCCTTGGGTTTGATGTAGTTTTCACAATTATTGCTGTAAAAATTTGTTTAATCAATAGCGAAATTAAAATTATTTTTAAACGTTTCGACAATTGACCACTAAAACAATATAAATGAATTAAAATAACTTCAAAATTTGGAATTAATAAGACCGAATAGCATTTATTTTGTGTTATCTGGTTGAGGCTAAAACGAAAACCAATTTCATAATTGAATAGATTCATGAACGAAATTTAATAAATTCAATAAACCATTATGATTCCTTACCATTACCTTATACTATAATTCTTTAATGTCCAGATTACCTGCCATACCTTGATAATAATTTTTAATGTCTAGAATCCCTGTCATAACCTTATATATTACAATCTGATACTAATTTTAATGTCTTGATTTCCAGATACAATGATCCAATAATAGTTTTAATGCCAAGATTATCTAACATAACTCGATATTAATTGTATAATTTTCTTTTTGTTTTTCCTCCTTAATATTACGACCACCTCCAAGAATCCAATACTTTAGAGTGGAGTTATGGTATATTCATATTAATATACAAAAAAATAAGTTGAAAAACAAATTAAAAGAGCTACTAAAACTTTCTTCTTATAAACTATTTCGTCACAAATAAAATTTACATAATCAAAGAGAGATAGTAGAAATTTTCTCAAAAAATAATACTTCCTCTGTCCCAAAAAAAAAAACTCTACTTTTAATTTAATATAATTTTTTAAAATTACAATGTACAACATATTTAATGCGCAATTAAATAAATAATTTTACATTTTTATCCTTACTTTTTAATTTGGATTATACTTTATCATTATGAATAAAGATAATACAAGAATTATACACCAAAATGGACATTTTTTTCGAGAAGGAAAAGTTTTAAAATTGGACTTTTTTTTTTGGTAATTAGCATTAGGGAGTAAAGGTTTTTTTTTTTTCTAAAAGGAATTTGCTTGCAAGGTGGAATTGGCTATAAATTCTCTCTACCCTCAAAAAAGATAAATAAATAGTAATGATATAAATTGTAAAAAATTTTCCATAATTTTCTCTGTATATATCCTGAAATAATGGATGATTAATTCTAATAATTTACTTTGATTTTTCACCCTGTCTATCTTCATCCATCCACCACAATTCCACACTTATAAATAGCCCCTCAAATCCTTCACTACAAACCACAGAGAGAACCCCTCAAAATACACACTTCAAACGTTAATCTCCAAAAGGGAAATCCGCCCACAGAAATCATGGCTTTCAAGTCGTCACTTTTCCTCCTTGCAGTTTTAGCAATGGCGTCCCAATTCTCCTCCCCTTCAGCAGCCAAAAGAAGTTTCATAACCACTGGTTTTACTCCAATAAGCCCTAACGACCCGCTTGCTGTGGCGAATGCAAAATTTGCTGTCGATGAACATAACAAGGAAGCTCATGTCAATCTGCAGTTTGTGGCTCTGGTTCTAGCACAGAGGCAACTGAATGTTGATAACCTTATACTTCAAGCAACGCAAAATGGTTTCGAGAATGAGTACCAGGCCGTCGTCACGGTGAATCCTGATGGATCCAAGAAACTCGATTCCTTCGTTGCCATTCATGATTGAAATAATGTACTGAAACTAAGTTGAAGAATTTCTCATACTTTTACATGATGTTTATGTGATGTTCAGTGTTATTGCTATTACCCGTTTTGGTATTTTGCACCGTTCATTTTTTATGTAAAATTCTTACATTATTTTTACTAATAATGACAAGATATATAACTCAAATTAAAAAGATAGAAATGTAAAATAATACATTTAATTGTGCATTGAGTGTTGTACCAAAACAAAAAAAAAAAAAAAACTCTTTTTCTAAGATGGAGAGAGTAATAAAGAGTATATAAATTTTTTTGAAAAGATAAGAAAGACATTTTTTTAGTCTTTATAATGAAAATATAAAGTCTAGGCATCCAATGAATATTAATTGTAGCCGAATTTAATTAATGAATTTCCTCGATTGCATTGGCCTTAATTTATTACTCCTTTTGACTGGCAAATCTTCGTCATTTTTTTTTTTTTTGGTGTCGTATTTGATATTTAATCACATACGTTGCTCATGTAATTTGATTTGCATGACAAGTTTAATATTTACCAAAAGAAAGTTAGTAAAAATAGTTTATTTAAATTTGAAATGCTCTTTCCAATTCCGGGCAGTAACCATGTGAAAAGGATCAAGTTTTTGGACAGTCAAAAATAAACCTTGGCCAAAACAGAATTTGTTAGACAAAGATTTTTTGAAATACTTCAAAGTATCAACATCAATAACCTATATATATGTGTGTGTGTAAACCTTAGAGCACGTAGTACATGTGATATAGAAAAGAAAAAGAAAAACATAGGTTTCTCTACTATATAAAATTCTCATACTTATTTTTGCTATATAAAATAATATTTTCTACTCCCTCCATGCTAAAAAAAAAAGAATCCATTTTGAAAAGATTTTCTTATCCCAAAAAAAGAGTCCACTTTTAAACTAAATTTCTAAAATGTCTTTACTAATAATAATTATGTATTATCAAAATTTAAAAATAAAGATAAAAATATAAAATTATATATTTAGTAGTGCATTAATTGAGTTATATCTAATAACTAATAAAAAGTTACACATTAATCAAAGTGAACTCTTTTTTATGACGGAGGAAATAGTTTATTATTATTATTTTTTGTTTCCAAAAAAATATTTACTTTGAATTAGATATTATTTTTTATTAATTATCAGATAAAAAAATTTTAATACATTATTAAATGTGGAGGCCAGAACAAGGTTTTATTACAATTGCTCAAATTCTTCACTAATTTGAACTATCTATCATTTATATTTCACTTCAAGGAAAGTGGAACTCAATCCACAGTGAAAGAATACCAGAGAATAGTGACTAACGTTGGGGATGAGATGGCAGTATATTCAGCAATATTGACACCAATTGCCGGATTTAAAATTACTGTAACACCCGACGAGCTCCACTTCACACAGAAGTACGAGAAGCTAACACCCATTTGTAAGATATTCTTTGCTCTCATTCAATATTTCCACAGCCATAAGGCATTGTCTTTGCAATCTATCTATAGTAGCCCTCAACTTGGAAAATATTTAGCTTTCATTATTTTGCTCACGAAGAGATTAAGTTGAGTGATCAGCCTCCACAATTATTTAGCCATCAGTGCATCATTCAACACTTGAATGTCGCAGAAACCCATACCACCCTCTTCTTTTGACCTAGCTAATTTCCTCCATGCCTTCCAATGGATTTATTTGCCTTTCTCCTTTTCTTCCCACCAAAAATTTGTTGTGGTTTTGATGATTTCCTTACATATGGTCACATGAAGTTTAAAGCAAGCCACAACATATGTTCGTAGAGTATTGACCACTACTTTAATGAGCACTTCCTTCCCAACCAAGTTTAGAAATTTTGTCTTCCAGCTCCTTGTTCTCTTTTGGATTAGATTTTCCAATAAACATGGGCAGTCCAACATACCTTGGTTTTTTTTTTTTTTTTCATTCCATCGAAAACTTGGCAAATTAGCTCTTTATGCTCTTATGTCATGTTTATGTTGAAAAATAATGATGGCTTGTCCAAGTTAACCAATTGTCCTGAATAATCCAGTAGGACTTTATCTTCGTTGCCTGTTCCAAATTTGCTTTTACTAAAGAGAAGTGAATCATCTACAAATAATAAGTGAGTAATCAGAGGTTCATCTTTGCTCACTCTCATACCATGGTACTCTCCCCTCAAACTTACCTATTTAATCATGTTTGAGAATCGATCATTAAATATAATTTTGAACGATCATAACTTTTAATTCCAACGTCAGAATCATTATTATTATATATCATTTGAAAGCATCGATGAGATATAAGACTAATTGGACGCAGAATCACTATTATTATTAGTCCAGAGTGGCTAGTCCAAAATTTCTTTGTTTCGACTGCTGTTCGACTTTTTTTTGTTTTCTAGTTAGATTAGAATTCTTTTTCAGTTTTGTTCAGAGTTTGTTTAACTAATAAATATGCGTGTAAAGATTCGTTTTCATCCATTCTTATCATTGTTCAAGTTTATTCAAAAAGTTTTCCTCAAATTCTACAGAATTTGTTCTTTTTGTGAAAATTGTTTGTTTTTCTTTTATTTTCCCTTGTTAATTCTTAATATTCTTTCTTAAATGGTGAGTGAGAAACAATATTTTCAAGTATATTCTCCTGCATTAAGATTAATTTGCACGGCTCCGACGAATAAATCTTATCATAATCTCGTAAAAAAAAAGCAAATGATGAAATTGGCACGTAACTTATTTAGGTTACGAGGTAGTATTTATAAGTTGTTAAAAAACACGTGAGACGATTTAAGTGGTAGGAGAAAAGATCAAAAGATTAACCAGACGTAAAACACGATCACGCAAATCATTCACTGTTGACAAATCACGGGCTTTATGCAGTTTACTGAACACGACAAAGGCAAAATGGCTGTTTACCGTGTACGTACACAACTATTGTTTGTTTCATCACCATTATTGCATAAGATAATTATTGTAATATGATAACTCTATTTTATATAGGGTTTTATTATTAATTTTGGTTAGAAATTGGCTTGTGTTTTAATTTGTTTTTACATATTTTGGCCAAATTATCCTTTGATTTTATGATTTCTAAGTTTTCTAATAGTTTTAGAACTTTTGAGCATAATCTTAAATTTTCTTTTAATTTGAGGATAAAAAGACTAACCAATTATCTTGGACTATTTTATTATCAAAAGCCAAAGGAAAAAGGGAATGAAGCAACTTCGGGCAAAGAAGAAAGCACAATAAAGCCAAACAGCCGAAAAGAAGAAAAGAAAAGCTGAACAACAAACAATAGCTGAGCTGGACAAAAAGGAAACTTATTCAGCAGGAAGAAGACAACCGATGCAAGAAAGAAACAAAGCTGAGTACGAATTAGGAAACAAGAGCTAGGCAGCAAGAATGACATAGAGTGGGACTGAAATTTGGAAACAACCAAAGAAGAAACCAAACAACAATATGAAAAGACTTCTTCAGCTACAAAAGAGAAAAGGAAGTCAGTTGCAAATTGGAAATAGAAACAACAACCGTGCAGAAACAAGGAAACCAAGCTCAGCACAATTTGGAAAAGAAGATATCGGGAAGAAACAAATATAGGAAGCTACTGGGATTTGGAAACAAAAAGGGACTGATTTCAAGTTGAAGACAAAGAGCAAAACAAAGAAGGATTTGGGTCTGCAGAATTTAGGAAGAAACAGCCCTCTTTTGCTCTATATAAACAACACAACCGAGAGGAACAAAGACAGCAACCCACTCTTCGGTCCTTTGTAGTGTTTTCTCTTCTTTTTAGTTAATTAGTTTAGGAGTAGCACTTCAGTTTTTTTTTCTTCTAGTGTTGTCCTTAGCTTTAGTTTAGATTTAGTAGAATTTTGTCTTCTTTTTTTTCTGTTTTCTTTCATTAATCTAGAAGAACAGCTGTTGGTTTTTTTTTAGAAATTTCAGAAGCTTTGTTCAGTTTTTCTTCAAAATTCAGTCGTTACTTCAATTTCTTTTGCAGAATTTTGGCAACCGTCTTTTCCTTCCTTTAAAGTATTTAGCAGACAGTTTTTTTTTTCTAACCTCACGTTTTACTTCTTAAATTTCTGTTTTAGTCTTCTTCTTGTTCTTAGACTCGTGCAGAAATTTCAGCAGCTCTTTTCTGGGTTTTCTTCGTCTTCTCTTCTTGGTTCTTGTTGCTGCAGAATTCCAGCATTCCTTGTGTCTTCCTCTTGTGTCTTCCCATCAATTCTTTGTCTCTCTTATTGTTTGTTTTAGTAGTTTAGTAAATCCAGAAAGTTCAGCCGTCAAGCTTGACTTGGGTGCAAAGTTAGTAGCAATTTTTGTTTTGCTTTGGAAGTTACGGGTTCAAGAAACAAGGAAGCAGAATTTTATTTTGTTGACTTCAAGTCTTTGATTTGTCTTTTCTTCTCTTACTTTAATTAGTTATTTTAGACATTTTAGTTTTCTTTTCTTGTTTTAATTTTAGTAATTTTATTTCTTCTTTTGTTATGAACTTCTAGTTGTCCTTTATTTTCAAGGATTAACTATTTTATAGTTTTGTGTTTATTTATTAAATAATAGTTATTTTGATTTTTAGAATTTGTTTTAATTTTAATTATGTCTATTTTTATTTTTGTTGTTAGTTTAACTTTCATTATGTTCTAATTTCTTTTGTTAGAGATTAGATGGATCTTAATCATGAATAATTAATTCTTAAGACTTGTTCATGCAATCTATATTTCAATTATGAGTTTAATATCATGTTCTTAATGCTTTTAGGTGATTGATCACCACTTAATTGATTTTTGATGCTTGTTTGATACCGTATGGAGATTACATGCATGTACTCATGTGATATTAAACCGTGAATTCAATTTAGACGGTAATAATCTAGGTTGTTCATGTGGTTTCGGTAGTAGAACTAAGTCGTGGCTACTTAGATTGAATCCGGGAATTTCCATAGTTCTTAATGCATTTAGAAATCTAAATTCACCTAGACCAAGTGTGAGTTGATTTTAATCTAAATAGGGTTATTAGACCGATGTCGGCTATTAATTTACATTAGGGAAATTTCACCATCATAATTTGGAATTTAAGTTAATTGCATGACAAGTCAAGAGAGTTAATTAGGATTGATTAAGTGAAATCGAAATCTCTAACATCTTTATTAAATTGGTAAATTTTTAGTATTTGTTTATTGTTATAAATTTTCATTCTTTGTTAAGTTTAGTTAAATTGCATGAAAGCTTTTTAATTGGCTAGCTTGTTGTTGAATTAATCATATTGGTAAGTAATTGGTTAAATTGAAAACAATCCTCGTGAGAACGATACTCTACTTATCACTTTATTACTTGTTGATATTGTACGCTTGCAATTCACCGAACATAATAATTAGGTAGTTCATTTGCTTCATCAACAACAGTTTTAATACTACATTACTCCCATCATAAATTATTGTATTAGTAATTTAGTAATAATTATCTAGTTTATCCTCACAGTGGTTTCATGGTTAGACTCGTACCCACAATGGGACTTCTAAACATGGGTTTGCCTCCGTTGTCCTTCCATGGTTAGACTCGTACCCACATGGTTTCATGGGACTTCTAACAATGGTTTCATGGTTAGCTTCGCTTCTCGTACTTCTGTCTGAAGTGGAGCTTGTCGGGTGTTACAGTAATTTTAAATCCGGCAATTGGTGTCAATATTGCTGAATATACTGCTATCTCATCCCCAACGTTAGTCACTATTCTCTGGTATTCTTTCACTGTGGATTGAGTTCCACTTTCATTGAAGTGAAATATAAATGATAGATAGTTCAAATTCGGTGAAGAATTTGAGCAATTGTAATAAAACCTTGTTCTGGCCTCCACATTTAATAATGTATTAAATATTTTTTATCTAATAATTAATAAAAAATAATATCTAATTCAAAGTAAAAAAATTTTTGGAAACAAAAAAAAAATAAACTATTTCCTCCGTCATAAAAAAAGAGTTCACTTTGATTAAAGTATAACTTTTTATTAGTTATTAGATATAACTCATTTAATGTACTATTAAATATATAATTTTATATTTTTATCTTTATTTTTAAATTTTGATAATACATAATTATTATTAGTAAAGATAACTTAGAAATTTAGTTTAAAAGTGGACTCTTTTTTTGGGACAAGAAAATTTTTTCAAAATGGACTCTCTTTTTTAGTACGGAGGGAGTAGAAAATATTATGAGATAACATACAAAAACGTCCCTCACATATGTAGAAAAGAACTTTTTAGTCCCTCACAAAAAAAAAACAACTTATTTAGTCCCTCACTTTTATATATTTAAACTACTTCATCCTTCCGTCCAAGTCTGTTAAACTTTCCGTCGGATTCATCAATCATACTTGAACTTCTGCAGTAGGAAATCAGCCCGTGTATAATTCTTCTGAATATGAAAAGCCAGTTGACTCAACACAGTAAATAACAAAAAGTTCTTATACTCCTACGATTACAACTCACCGGGTTAGATTACAACTCTTACGATTTTCCTAAGATTTTCTCTGGAATTTTTTCTGATTTTTCGCTGAATTTTCCACTCAATTCCCGCAGCTCACCCAAACTGTGCTGAAGTTTAATTCCTGCATACGAGTTCTTCAACTCCTCAACTCCCCATCCTTACCCATGGATTTTTGATAATTTTACGATTCTAAATCTCATGAGTAAGAAGGAAAAATGCTCTTCAAGCTCCCTGTCTCCTGGTCCAGGGACCCCGATTGAAGAATCAAACACGGGTCTCCAATCGGGTTTGATGGGTATACCAAAAACCCGTGAACAAGAACAAGAACAAAAAATTTTAGCACTGCCCAGGGCTCATGAACTCGTGAGGAAGAAGAGGATTGCCTCCAAGAGCTCTCAAATTTCCATGTGGGGACAACCGTGGCCGTGAGGTGGAACCCGTGGCCGAACATGCTTCAAATTGCAAAGATTCTGACTTAAATCCATCTGATTTTGAATCTAATTCTGAGTCTTTTGATTTTGGAGATGATAATTGTGGTAACATTGCTGATTGTAAAATTATGGGGACAACCGATGTTAGAAAATTAGATACCATAAATGCTGCGGCAAATGAAGACAAGACGCTCGACAAAATGCCACAACAAAAACTCAAAGTGAATCCCATTCAACCGGACGGTACCCGAAGTCACCCGTCGGCTGTCGTGCACCATTAACATTGATTTTGCACTGCTGTTGTAACCATTCTTTTAAATTTCTTGCATCCATGTTTACATTTTTGATTGTAAACTGTCGCATACAAGATTGAAGGGTTTTGTAAACTTGTTGGCTATGCTGATTGCGGTAAAGTAGAAAGAATTAGTGAACCAAATTGTTTTCCCGTTTTTTCTTTTTCCAGAATAAGGTACAAGAATTTGTTATCTGCACTTAATCTGCAATTCCTCTGCAATACTTGAAAAAATCATTCCCTAATCTTTGTTGATAATTTCTTTTAACCTTTAACCAAATGGTCCGGCCCGTGCTCGCCTCAATTAGCACAATAGCATGATTAGAATGAAACTAAAAAGAACAGATTACAACTACCAGAAATCATATGTGAGGCAACCCACTAGCATCATAAAAGAACAGCAAGAAAATTTTTTTGTAATTCATGAGAAACAGAAAGCAAACTAAACCATCCAACTAGAATAACAAGACAAATCTACTGGAAAACAAACAAATCTACTGGCCAAAATCAGCAGTAAAATATAGTGCTCAAATGACTCTGATCTGCAGGTAGAAGTTTTGTCAATCCAAAATAAGCAATTTTTGGCAGAAAATCATCATCTAGTAAGATATTGCTCGACTTTATATCTCGATGAATAATGCAAACATGGTATTGTTCATGCAAATAGGCAAGACCTCTAGCTGTCCCAAAAATTATGTCAAACCGCTGCTTCCAATTGAGATGTCCTCTTTTTTCTCCGGTCAACATGAAAATGAGAGAAAAATCTTACAGTGCATTCACAAGAAATTTCGTGGAATCTACTCCTAGAATGAGAGAATCAAAACAGCATATGCCCAGCTAGGAGTATAAGAACTTTTTGTTATTTACTGTGTTGAGTCAACTGGCTTTTCATATTCAGAAGAACTATACACGGGCTGATTTCCTACTGCAGAAGTTCAAGTATGATTGATGAATCCTACGGAAAGTTTAACAGACTTGGACGGAAGGATGAAGTAGTTTAAATATATAAAAGTGAGGGACTAAATAAGTTGTTTTTTTTGTGAGGGACTAAAAAGTTCTTTTCTACATATGTGAGGGACGTTTTTGTATGTTATCTCAAATATTATTTTACATAGCACAAAAAAGTACGAGAATTTTATATTGTAGAGAAACCTATGTTTTGCTTTTTCTTTTATATATCACATGTACGTACTACGTGCTCTAAAGTTTAAACACACATATATATAGGCTATTGATGTTAGTACTTTGAAGTATTTCAAAAAATCTTTGTCTCACAAATTCTGTTTTGGCCAAGGTTTATTTTTCACTATCCAAAAACTTTATCTTTTTCACATACTTACTCCTCGGAATTGGAAAGAGCATTTCAAATTTGAATAAACTATTTTTACTAACTTTTTTTGGTAAGTATTAAACTTGTCATGCAAATCAAATTACATGAGCAACGTATGTGATTTAAATATCAAATACGACACCAAAAAAAAATAAAAAATGACGAAGATTTGCTAGTCAAAAGGAGTAATAAATTAAGGCCAATGCAATCGAGGAAATTCATTAATTAAATTAGGCTACAATTAATATTCATTGGATGCCTAGACTTTATATTTTCATTGTAAAGACTAAAAAAATTTCTTTCTTATCTTTTCAAAAAAATTTATATACTCTTTATTACTCTCTCCATCTTAGAAAAAGAGTTTTTTTTTTGGTACAACACTCAATGCACAATTAAATGTATTATTTTACATTTTTATCTTTTTAATTTGAGTTATATATATTGTCATTATTAGTAAAAATAATATAAAAATTTCACACAAAAAATGAGCCGCTCAAAATACCGAAACGGGTAATAGCAATAACACTGAACATCACATAAACATCATGTAAAAGTATAAGAAATTCTTCAACTTAGTTTCAGTACATTATTTCAATCATGAATGGCAACGAAGGAATCGAGTTTCTTGGATCCATCAGGATTCACCGTGACGACGGCCTGGTACTCATTCTCGAAACCATTTTGCGTTGCTTGAAGTATAAGGTTATCAACATTCAGTTGCCTCCGTGCTAGAAGCAGAGCCACAAACTGCTGATTGACATGAGCTTCCTTGTTATGTTCATCGACAGCAAATTTTGCATTCGCCACAGCAAGCGGGTCGTTAGGGCTTATTGGAGTAAAACCAGTGGTTATGACACTTCTTTTAGCTGCTGAAGGGGAGGAGAATTGGGACGCCATTGCTAAAACTGAAAGGAGGAAAAGTGACGACTTGAAAGCCATGATTTCTGTGGGCGGATTTCCCTTTTGGAGATTAACGTTTGAAGTTGTGTATTTTGAGGGGTTCTCTGTTGGGGAGGTTTTACATCCTGATTAACCACTAAGCGCTCTATCAGTTAGATCCCCATCCCACTGAAAGCAAAGCAGAGTGCCTTGGCCCGCTTAATTTATTTTATGCCCAGCTTTCTTACTTTTTCAACATGATAAGATCCATTAACACAACAAACTCCCCTTCATGGATACACTACCACATTAAAGACACTCCTCCATTCCCATCTCTTCACCATGGACCCATTTAGTGCCCGTACAAGTAGTAAAGCATCAAACCTACTTGTCAAGAGGCCAACAGTTACCCACCAGGAGCCACGCCCAAACCGTAAGAGGAACCAACATTTCCGAAAGAAGCCAACATTCACCCACTTGGCTTTACTTTTTCAATGTGGGATAGTATCCATGAACACAACATTCTCTCTGTGGTTTGAAGTGAAGGATTTGAGGGGCTATTTATAAGTGTGGAATTGTGGTGGATGGATGAAGATATACAGAGTGAAAAATCTAAGTAAATTATTAGAATTAATCATCCATTATTCCTGGATATATACAGAGAAAATTATGGAAAATTTTTGCAATTTATATCATTACTATTTATTTATCTTTTTTGAGGGGTCGAGAGCATTTATAGTTAATTCCACCTTGCTCGCAAATTCTTTTTAGAAAAAAAAAATTTACTCCCTAATTCCCCAAAAAAAAGAGTCCAATTTTAAAATTTTCCTTCTCCAAAAAAATGTCCATTTTGGTGTATAATTCTTGTATTATCTTTATTAATAATAATAATGTATAATGCAAATTTAAAAGTAAGAATAAAAATGTAAAATTATTTATTTAATTGCGCATTAAATATGTTTTACATTGTAATTTTAAAAAATTATATTAAATTAAAAGTGGAGTCCATTTTTGAAACAGAGGGAGTATTATTTTTTGAGAAAATTTTTACTATCTCTCTTTGATTATGTAAAATTTATTTGTGACGAAATAGTTTATAAGAAGAAAGTTTTAGTAGCTCTTTTAATTGGTTTTTCAACGTATTTTTTTTGTATATTAATATGAATATACCATAACTCCGCTCTAAAGCATTGGATTCTGGGAGGTGATCGTAATATTAAGGAGGAAAAACAAAAAAAAAAATTATACAATTAATATCAAGGTATGATAGATAATCTTGGCATTAACACTATTATTGGATCATAGTATCTGGAAATCAAGACATTAAAATTAGTATCAGATTGTATTATATAAGGCTATGACAGGGATTCTAGACATTAAAAATTATTACCAAGTTATGGCAGGTAATCTGGACATTATAGAATTAGTATAAGGTAATGGTAAGGAATCCTAAAAGTTTATTAAATTTATTAAATTTCGTTCATGAATCTATTCAATTATGAAATTGGTTTTCGTTTTAGCCTCAACCAGATAATACAAAATAAATGCTATTCGGTCTTATTAATTCCAAATTTTGAAGTTGTATTAATTCAGTTATATTGTTTTAGTGGTCAATTGTCGAAACCTTTAAAAATAATTTTAATTGCACTATTAATTAAACAAATCTTTACAGTAATAATAGTGAAAAATATATCAAACCCAAAGAAATTTTACTTCAAACTTTCTATAGCGATATAGAATTAGCAAGGGGGGTGGTGTTTGAATTAAAAACTTTAATAAATAGATTATTAAAATTTAAAGAAATCAAACATTCAAAATAAAAGGTTCAGTTCGAAAGGTTAAGTATCCTTTCCATAGACTAGGTTAATTGCAAAAGTAAAATATTCACGTTTTCGAGTCAAGTAAATAAATTAGATTTCATCTAAAATTAAAAAAATTGAGACATTTAAGAGTAAAATTGACTAGATTAAATTGTCAATCAAATTTTTATTATCAAGCAAATTTAATATTGAAAATCAATTCTTATTCACCCAATAATAACATTAAAAACAGAGAAGAGGAAACAGGAAAATTTTGAAAAAAGAACTTATAAAATTAGTATTGGATTATGGAAGGTAATCCTGTTATTAAATAGGTAACAACGATTAGTTCTTGTTGGGTAATCCTTACATTACCACGCACTCATTTCAAATTAAACTTACTACCGTGATTAATACGTGTATTTTGAAAAAATGGTGAAATGATAAAAACAGTTAGCCCAATTCTCGTCAATAAAATTACAAATTTCTAACATCATCTTGTAATGATTCCACTTAGTTCTTACATAAAAAGTATAAGATTTCCATTCGTGGTTTATATAGTTTTGGATTCTTCCACCTTATATGTTGGCTTCTGTGGTGGTTTCCTCAAAAACTATGACATATGATATTAGAGCTAACCACTATAATCCGCCGGTGCCATGATCGGTTGGTGACGCCAGTATTGCAGTGTTCACCTAAAATTAGATGGTAACCAGCGGTATAACAATGTTTGCTTGGAACTAGAGAGAAGAATCTAGTATACAACCAGCAAGGACACGGTATGCAGAGTTTGGTGAATTGTAACTCAGGATTAAAGTGAAGAACCTAATGCAAAAGCACTTAATGCACAACCATCTAGTGCAAAGCTAATAACTAGAGAAAAAAATCTAATGCACAACCAGCGTGGACGCGGCATGACATGAACTTGGTGGATTGTAACCTGGGACTAGAGCAAAAAATCTAGTGCAAAACTATCTATTGCAAAACCAATAATTCGTGGATGAGGCATGCGAAGTATAATGAATTATAATAATTTCACTTGGTTCCCACATAAAAAAATATAAGATTTTCACATTTTCACATAAAAAGTATGGGATTTCCAAGTGGAATTTATATAGTATTAAATTTTTTTACCTTATAAGTTAACTTTTATGATGGATTCTTCCCAAAAACCATGACAGAGGTTCAATGGAGGCTATAGGCCCGATTAGGCCCTAAAACAGGCATTGAATAGAGGCATTGAATTCCTCCCCAAGAAACGGACTGGTTTGCACAAAATGGATGGTTAAAAAATCCAGAATCGAAGAAGCCCAAAATGATTCTCTCTACAGTCTCCTTGGGCCCTCTGTCAGGATAAGGAAGTCTAACCCTGATTAATTGCAAATAGAGAGTGCAGATTTTAGAGGAGAAAGGAAAAGAGAGGAAGAAGGAAAAATCGAGAAAACATTTGGGAAGGAAAAGGAAATTGCAGAAGATTGTGATAAGATGCATAATTGCATATTTATTATGTCAATTTCCTTGTGTTTAAGTGATTAAAATGCTTATTTATATGAAGATTAAGTGTTTTTATTATCGATGGATAGTTTGGAGCTTTGTAGGAAAAATTTAACAAATAAAGCAAAATATTATTTTTCTTGGCAAAATTTAAGTTGTTTATGCATTATTTTAGTTTGTTTTGTCCAAAAGAGAATTTGAAAACCCATAGTAAGCATAGCCTGGTTTTCACATTCGCCATTCAACATTTTTTTTATTTTTTTTTTATTATTTTTTTTATTTGATTTTATTTTTTTTGGTTCTGTTATTTCAATGAAGTCATCATGCTCATTTCTCCATGACTACTGTACAAACATTCCATGCATTAAACATCTACCTCACAGGAAGTATCCCACGGCAGCAAGCAAGCATTCAGGTCCCATGGCGTAAAGCAAGCATTGAGGTGATATCATCAATTATAATGCCGCCATGAAGCATTTCCAATGCGAAAGAAGGATCAAAAGGAAGCTAGAATTCAAGCCTGAGTGCGAACACGAACCAAGTCATGGAAGAAGAGTTCGCAAACAACCATGACATTTTAGTCCTCAAATCTGTCCAAGGAAGTTTCCATGTGAGTTATGAAGATGGAAACGGACAAAGGAAAAGAAAAGGAAGCAAATGAAAGAGAAAATAGAAAGCCAAGCCAAAGACACAAAAAGAAAAGTGAATACATAAACAAGGAAGAAGCCGACATAAAAGGAAACAAAAGAAACAACGGCACATGAAAGAAACAACCTACCATCTTTTCTTTTTCTCAAGAAAGAATTGCATGAGGACAAGAAAGTCTCTCCAAAATGCGCTTCACATGGGCAAAAGAAAGGCAAAAGAAGAAAAGAAAGAAAGAAAAAGGAAGAAGAAAGAAGAAAGAAGAAATCGCAAAGAAGAATGACATTTGGAAAGCAAAGCTTGCTTTCTTTGCTGTAAAAGATGACAAGCACATGGAAGACAACAACACAACACCTTCGGCAGAGCAAAGAAAGAAAAGCAAAGCCTTGCCTATAAATGGGCAAAGCTTGGAACGGAAGAGACATCCAATTTTCAGCCGAGCAGCATTTTTTTGTCCTGTTTCTTTTCTTTTCTTCCTTTAGTTTAGGATCAGTTTGTTCTTTTCTTTTCTTTAATTTAGTTTTGTTCTTAGCAGAATTTCGGGCAGCAGTCCTTTATTTTCTTCAAAGAATTCTTTGCTTCCTTTTCTTTAGCTTCTAGCAGAATTTTCCTTTTCTTGATTTTTCTGTTTTCTGTTTTTCTCCTTGTTCTCGGTTTTCTTCTTGTTTTTCATTGCACTTTCTCTTGGTTTTCCTAGCGTAAACTACGATCGTTGTTTTTATTCTTCTTCCTGTCCTTCCTGTTTTTCTTCTTGTTTTCTTCTTGATCTTCTTCTTGGTTTTTCTTAGCGAATTTCACTGCTTGTTGTTCTTCTTCTTTTTTGTTGTTCTTCCAAAGTAAGCTTGACTTGGATACAAAGGAAGCAGCTGAACCTTCTCTTTGGAAGTTTACGGGTAGAGAAGACAAAAGTCAAAGAACAAATAGAGGAGTAGCTACCACCTACGGGTTTTGTTGGAGTTTATTTTTATTTTTTATTTTTAATATTTTTTTTTCTTTTCTTTTTGCAATTATGTTTAAGAAATTGGTGTTGTTCTTTTATTTTAATATGAACTAAATTCTTTTTTTTTAGGGTTTCGATGTAGCCTAACTATGAAGTCTTAATATTTTTTCTATTAATATAATTTGATTTAAATTTCTATGGTTGAGTATTTATCTTTGTGCTTAATGCTTCTAATTACTTGATCACTAATTAGATGATTTGTTAATCATAACGAATTGGAAGAGGAGTTATGTGTCAAGTTCATTGAGATAAATGCCATAAATTACATGTAGGATAGGAATATACCTACATGGTTTGTGTAGTTGCTATATGAGAATCCATAGAAATTAATGACTTCATAATTGTTGTAATTCACATAGGAATATAGTGAATTAGCAATTAGGAGGATTTTTATTAGATCTCGGGAGGGACTAGTAAATAAATTTGGGAATCTCGACTATCAATCAGGAAATTAAATTAGATTATAGAAATAGATTAATATTAGGATGGATTAGTTATGGTGAAATCGAAAACCCTAGAGCTTTAACCAATTTGATTCATTACTTTACTTTGCTTTGCTTTGTTTTAAATTTAGTTTTTAATTCAAGTTTTAAATTCAGTTTTAATTTAGTTTATTCATAAAATATCTTTTTATCATTCAAATAGAGGTAGAATTAACTAAATTTCGGTAATTGATAAATAATTAGTCCTTGTGGGATCGATAATATATATTCACTTTATATTACTTGTTAACGATCACGTGCACTTGCGTGTGAAATCGACCAACAGATTGCAGATAAAAGAAATTGTATTATTTCATGATTTCATCCAATGAATCTCTTATTGCACGTTTTTATAGTTAATCCTAACTTCCACCGACTTAGTAATTCAGTATTATTACAAATTTGTCCTCAGGCCCATGACAACCTCCCTCCTCTTAACAGGGGACAGATTGGATTCTGGTTTTTTTAATCCTGGAATAAAACGAAGGGCTATTTATTTTAAGGTCTATTAATTCTACTTCTTTTCTTTCTTCTAATTTATCTTAGGACCTAAATATGAAATTTGAAGTAATCCATCCTCTTGAGAATTGGGTCTAAATAAAATGAAACATTTCATTTGCGTCTAAAACAATGACAACTAAACTGATTTCTTGCGTTTATGAAATGAGGCATTGGTTTATTTTCTTTACTCAAATTCCAGTCTCCTTGTTCATTGTAAACCAGGAATATTATTAACAACCAATGAAGGCAAAAACCACAAATATAACTAAGTAGTTTAGATTACCAAACTGGAATCATGGGTGCCACAACAATAGGACTCCTCACAGTATGCTTACCATTGATCTCAACCCAAACAATTGAGCCAAATGTAACAGTTTTGTTTTGGTCAGCCCTGTAGTGTATGGACAAGGAATAACTTCGCTTGTCATACTTCTGTCCGAACACTAAGGTTTCTGGGTACACCTTAACCACTGCACCCTTTGGTTGTGTCACTTGAGCTTTATATGTTGCTGCGCCATCACCGACATTTGTGACACTCCTTTCAAATTTTTGAGTCAGCAGAGTCTTTGTCCCGTTACCGTACAAAGCAATAAAGGATGGATAGTTTAGATCGGAAGATTTTTTTGAGCAATTGTAAGTGGATCTTACAATTGTTGAAATTTGTTTCTGGGTAAAATTCATGGAGCAGAGTAGCTGAATGTAATCTTGTGCAGTAGCATCGTATATAAGGCCAGGATCCAGTGCACCATTGGGATTGACTTCTCCTGCTCCCATTGCAACGGGGGTAGCAATTGCGTAGTCGAAGCCAGAATCTTTAATTGGATCTCCCGTATTGTCGAAAGGGTTTGCTGTGGTAACTATGGAAGATCGAATAGCTGCTGGACTCCATTCAGGGTGCGCACCTTTAAGGAGCGCAGCAATACCAGAGGCATGGGGACAAGACATAGATGTACCAGAAGCAAGAAAGAAGTCACCTGATAACTGAATATTTGTGCCAATTATAGAAAGAATATCATTGGGTTTCCAGGCTGCTAAAACCAATGTGCCTGGTGCCATTATGTCCGGCTTCAACACCCCTGGATAGCTTGGAGAAGGACCTCTTGAAGAATAATCAGCAACAATGGGTGCTCTCGTCTTCCCCAAAACTGTCTGTTGGAATTCGATGGTAGCAGTAGGATTTGCACCCTTAAGTGTATACTCAATCACCCTTTTGCCATCATCAGGGCTAATGACGACACCTGGATATTGGAACGAGGGAAAGTCAAAATTAGAAAAATTGGAGATGAAGATGGCAGCATCAACACTTGATTGGGAGATGTAATGCATTTGACTGTCGAACCAGCCAGTGTTGTCACATATCACTGTTCCAAAAGTAATTTTCGACAGAAGCTTAGTTGAATTGCAAGCAGATATTGTTTTGTTGTATATTAGAGGTGAGTCATGGACAAGGGCCTTCACTGGGAACAATGACCACCCAGTGATAATTAATCCATTCCCTAGAGTTAAAGTTCCAGCAAACAAACGGTCCATTGTGCCTGCAGCAACTGTTAAGACCCAAGGAATCCCATTGTGTAATCTTCCAGGAGTAGTAAACTCATTTCCTGCTGAGCTTGAAACAAAAACGCCTTTTTCCATTGCACCAAAGGACGCTATTGCAATGGGGTCTTCATACAAAGGAACATCATCGAAACCCATAGAAATTGAAATAATATCTACACCGTCAGCAACAGCTTGGTCCATACCAGCAAGTACATCGGAGGCATAGCCTTCTCCAAACAAGACTTTATACATAGCCAATCTTGCACGCGGTGCAATCCCTCTTGCTCTCCCAGCAGCATAGCCAAAAAATGAAGCACCTTCGACATAATTCCCACCGACAGTGGATGAGGTGTGCGTGCCATGGCCTGCAGTGTCCCTTGCAGAGTATATTTTGTGAGCGTTCTTTGGGTTGGCAGCAATCACTCCCTTGTTGAAGTATTTAGCTCCGATAAGCTTTTTGTTACATAGGGATGAATTAAAATCATATCCTCCGTCACATTTTCCTTTCCACCTTGACGGAATTTCAGTCATTCCATCTTCTCTGAAGCTTAGACTTTCTGGCCACACGCCAGAGTCAATGACACCAACAATGACATCTTTTCCATATTCAGAGGCTGGCCACAGTCCTGTGATAGGATTTAGAGAGAAGAACTCGTAAGAATGAGTGGTGTCAAGTTTAACAAGTTTGTCACTGTAAGCTGACAAAAAGCCTCGGGTTTTCTTAATGGTTTCGAGTTCGGCTTGGGATAATAATGCACTGAAACCATGAAACACGTTGTCATAAGTGTAAAGAAGTGCAGGAGAACTCTGCTGGTTTGATTTTGGGCTGGCAGTCTTTAGTGAGTCGAGGGTGTTCAAGTACCATTCTTGGTGACTTAGAAACCCCATGGGCATGAATTTCTTGTCCATATGGACTATGTACGTGGACCTCTCGGCTAAGACCAGATTTACAACAAAGCATGACCATAGAACAAGAAGAGAAATCTGCTTAGCAAGCTCCATTTCTTTTACAAACTAAGTTCCCACACTCCTTGGATCAGTAACCTACATATATATATATTGTACTCCTGGAACAGTTTCTGCATGCGTCAAAGCTAGAGACGTTTAAAGTTTAATTGGGATGGCTTTGCCTTCTTTTTAGTTTGGCTTTGCGGTTCTCTCTCTAAATAACGAGCAGTGGTCGCTTTTGACCGAGGGGGACGGTGAAATTGTTGGTCAATGCAGGTGAAGGGTAATTTTTCTTTGTCCGCATCTAAACGAGGGCCGATGGCGAGGAATTTTCTTCCGTCCCGCCAACCCCACCGTTCATCCGTTTAATTTTTTTTATATTTATATAATATATATTTAAATTTAATAGAAATATTATATATAAGTAATATATTATATATAGGTATATAATTTTATTAATATTAATTAAAAATTAATTTGTCATTAAATTATATTTAATTATTATTAGATTATATTTATATTAAGATTATACTAATGAAATTTTTAATTTTTATATTTCATTAATATTAATTATTAATTCATATTAATTTAATATTTATTTTTATATATTTTATATTTCATTATAATTATATATGCTCATTATAAAATGGGGTACAACTAATAATATTTATATTTATAAAATTTCAAATAAATAATTTTTGTTAAAACGAAAGCCAGCTAGGCATTTGCGAAGAGGCAGGGGGGAGGGGCGGGTGTGGGTAGGGCCGGGTGACAGGACAAGTCAGGATTTTATAACCAGGGAAGAATGTGGAAATTAGGAGTGGCAATCAAATTGTCTTTGTGTTGTGTTTAAAGATAGTTATTATAAGTTTTATACGAATTTAAATATAATTTATTTAATTATATATGTCATGTAACATAACGTGAACAAAGCCCATTTATTTCGTAGGTAACACGACACGACTCGGAGATACTTATATATATATGAAATTTATAAAAATTTAATTACTTATTTATCTCATAAGTAACACAACAAAAAAAAAACTTATATATTTATGAAAAATTAAAATACTAAAAATACCTAAAAGTATATCTTATACAATGCCTTTTAATTTTATAAAATTATTATTAAATAATTTTTTAAATTATCTTAAACAGATTAAACGGGTTATCCTAATTACATATATTTATTTTTCATATTATACGAGTTTAATTTGATTTTAATCTGAACCCATGAAGAAAAATACTTATAGCTACTAAATACGTGTAAAATTAGTATTATATCACGAATTGCCACCCCTAATGTAAACTGTTCACCCCCTGTTGCCATGCCGAATTTCAGTGCCTATCTGCTGTGACGATGGAATTTGTGGTTCGTGGCATATATTCTTGACCTTTCTTAGTCTTTACTGGAAAAAATTATCGATTATTGGACAGCTTAAAAATATCAACTAGGATTTCAGCCTTGTTTTCGTATTGTCATCTCAAACCAACTTTTAATTTTACTCCAAAGATATTGCCTCTTAGTGAAAGTAAATTGTAGTAATCATTAAGCACTACTGAATGTTTTCTATATATACAAATTGCATTGCAGTATGCACTCCTCCTCTTTCAATATATATGTATGAGTTCACAACAAACACTTATTATAGATCAGATATTGTTACGAATTTTTATCAACTAAAGGCAAAACAAACTCATGCAGCTGAAGGATACCTACAGCTTTTTGTTCTTGTCAATTCTTATCGATATATTCACTTTAATGCAGGCCCCACACCAGAAATAATGAAAACTTCAGGCATCACTCCAGCTAATAAGTTTTACTGTAGGATAGGCCTGAAAGAAAAGCTATCTTCTTGATCACATGCTTCGTCTGTACTGATACAAAAATTGGGATGAGGGCCGTGTTAATGAACTGACTAATGCTTAACCTGACTAGGAATGAGGATTGTGACCCCGAACCTAATCATCTAAAGAACAACCATTCCTTTTTTTTCTTTTTTTTTTTGTGTCGTTTACGGTTCTGTCGTCTTGATGCTGGAATACAATATGGATGATGGATGATGAAAGCCTCACCGTTCAGCTTATGAAATCTGTCTCATTTTCTTTAACTAGTCCTCATCCCGGGTTTTACGTTGCACGGTTTCTAAATATGCCAAAGTTTTACATTTTGACATTTTGCAAAATTATTTTGTAAGGATGAGCTAATAAATGTGCAAAAAGACATCAACATATTTGTAATTAGCCCTTTTAATCAATAGAGATGTGGAGATTTTCACTCTTAATAAATGACATGGAAGATTACCATTTTTCTCAAGTCCTAATCAAGATGCCATAATGCTGTCAGCAAATTAATGGTGGGAATACACGAAATCTTTTTGCTTGTTTCCTCGAGCCTTTGGTAGGCCTCCGCCGGAAGGAATTGTGTGGAGGAGTAAAGGAAGGGGATTTGTCAGTGGCGCAATATTTGACTGGATGGTGGACGGTCAGTAGAAAGAGGAGTACGTCATCTGAACGTTCATATTTTTACCTCATTTCTTTTGTTTTTTAGTCCTTTTAAATTCCTAAACTTGTGGCCTCGAAAAGCTGGGGTCTTTGTATTTCTTTGTATCTAAAAGATCCTTTCTTTTTGTGAAACATTCTTGTCGCTTTCTCCATATCCATGCTTGGTGTTTTTGAAGCAGGGGAACTTTTCTGGATTTTTTTTTGGTAGGTGGGTTTTGTCTTTCTTGAAGATTTATTCTTTGAAATACTAGGACTAGTTACTTTGCTTAGGGGACTGCATCGACATAACTGCATTTAGGTCAATGTACCTTATTTATAATCAGAAACAGGCCGTATATGCTATTTGATTAATGGATGTTAAAACTTTCTCTTCATTTGTGTGTCTGGTGATGGAATATACAGGTTTTAATAGTTTTTCTGGTCATCTGTGATACCTTCACCTCCATCATCTAGTTTAGTACCAAGGTATGCATAAGGAGATGTGAGGCATCCCCAATTATAACATCCCCTCTCAACTAGCCATGTTCAAGGTTGGTTTAGTATGTGGGAAATTAAGGAACTGATGATGAACGATGCCTTTTGTCATTTGATGCTACAAAGTGACAAGTTTAAGAATTCTGCACTTAATCTGTACTATATAATGTAGGACGTTATATCTGAATCTAAAAGCATGAGGTTTGAACATCCAAAGATCTGCCACCATGCGTTAGCAGCGTACAGCACACTAAGTATCCTGAACTGTAAAAATGAATGTAAATGATGAATCTAAACGAAAAATGGAGTTTGTTTCAGTTCCGCTTTCATGTTATAATTTAATGGGAAATCTTACTGCATGACTTGGGAGAGAGCTGTGTTCAGTCACCTGCTTTTGTTCACCATGAGTCAGTAGGGTTTCTATTAGTTCGACAATTTACTTTTCTCTTCTCTCCTCTGTGCGTTTCCCCAATGATTTTTCTAGTCCTAAGATACCAATCCTTTACTCCTTTATTTCTCCCTCTGAGTTGTGCTCTGCAATATGTTGCAATAACAATCCTATACTTCTTTTTCACAAAATGTGTTGGAAAATAAGAATGGCTCTTTTGAGCACATGTGAATGAGAAATTGCTCATTAAGGAAGGCTTCTCATTTTTTAGCATAATGCAAAATGAGGCATGATTTATGGTAGGTTATAGACCTTTCATTTGGTGGTTCATGAATGAAAGACTTTTTGGCTTTTCATTTCTAAGATAAATGAAGACTTTTGACTTTTCATGCATCAAACATAATGAAAGACTTTTGGTTTTTCACGTTAAGGATGAATAAAAATTTTTGGCTTTTCATGCATCAAGTATAATGAAAGACTTTTGACTTTTCATTTCAAGGATAAATGAAGACTTTTGTCTTTTTATGCATCAAGCATAATGAAAGACTTTTGACTTTTCATTCTTTAAACTTAATGGCTTGTCTTTTGAAAATGATATGAACAAGGAAATCTCCTTTATAAATAAAGGACTTCCGACAAGAAGAATTTTCCAAGGCAATTTTTCTAACTTTTTCTCACAAAGTTCTCTCAACAATTCCTCTTTTCAAGTTTTCAATTCTAGTAGTTTTCGGTGATAGAAGAAAGACACAAATTGAAGTTCGCTATAGCGGTCTACCTTGTGCAAGTAAATCGTTGTTCATCGTTGTATCTTGGGAGACAGATGTCCGTTAAATCCTCAAGCACACATAGGAGAAGACGAATTTGTTTTAAGAAAATCGTATAACGCGCCTCGACATGGTTTTTCTTTTTTTTACTTGCTAAGGGTTAGGGTTCTATTTACTTAATTTAATTTTTGAGTCAGTTTTCATTACTATATTTTTATACATGTAGTCATCTAGATTTGTTAACATAATTATATATATATACTATTTAGATAACAAAATGCAGTTAGACAATTCCCATGATTTTCAAGCTTAGATCAAGATGTAGATTTCTCAGCTGTTCAATGATGGTTAGGCAATTTACCACAATCTTTGTCTTACCAGCCCGATATCCCAAGAGAAAAAGGTATGTTGAACTTTCAATACTTTCAAGTGTTCGAAAGATGACACAACTAGCTGTTTTCATTTGATGATAATGTTGGGTTTCTTAAAGAAAGCACAGAAATTTCTCTCGTCCCAAAAGAGGGTGCATATGGAGTCTCAAAGATCTTGATTAATTACTCTTTTTTTAAAATAAATTTCTATGATAATTTCCATTCATTTGAAACAAAATTACAAGATGTCTGCCAAGTCATGAGCTTCTTTCACTAGACATCTAGGCACCTTTGTGAAAGTACGTTGGTAGAATGAATGTAAAAAGTACATTATGTCATGGACTAAATCCTATAGCATCACTAGACATTTTTCCGTCCCATGTAGTGTCAAACAGTATGTTAACAAATTAATTTCGTAGAAACCTTTTTCAATCATTCCCTTAAGGGCATCCAAAATTGCCAAACCTTCAGTTTGAGAGAACGCATTAGGTTAGTTTATTAAAGGTCTTTGAAAACCATTCCGACTTTGTTACTCCATGATTTAGACAACCAATTTCAGCAAATTCAATTTTTGGGTATTTCGCTGGCGTTTTGCTTAACAATAACTTTTGTAACTATCATTTTTACAATATAAGGTATGCAACTTTTTGAAGTTGTCAAAAATTATTCTCCACTTTATTACTCCAAATACAAGACATGATTTAGACTGCCAATTTCAGTAAATTCAACTTTTGGGCATTTGGCTGGCGCTTTGTTTAACTATAACTATTGTAACTATCATTTTTACAATATAAGGTATGCAAAGTTTTGAAGTTCTAAAAAATTATTTTCAACCTTATTACTCTAAATACAAGACATAATTTAAACTACCAATTTCAGTAAGTTCAATTTTGGTGTTCTTTAGTGGCATTTTGTGCAATGATACTATAGATGTCAAATGATCGATCATTACGTAGGATAGGATAGTATTGCATATATGGTATCAATAATTTTGCATCAATGCTTCTGTTATTAAGGCTTCATACTTCTTATTGCAAAATAATAATACATCCATCTGCTAAAATTTTAGCCAAAATTCAGACATGGCTACACATACAAACTGGACAACGACAAATTTTGAAAAATGGACAACTTGTAGTGAGGAGCACCACCCAAGCTTTTCATGCATCCAATTTCTTCTATATAAGCGGAGCAAATTCTATTGAACTACCACAGCTTTCCATTGCCTCCAATTTGCCCTCTAGAAGAAGTAGAACAAATTCTATAATCCTATTCCAAAAAAATTGTCCCTTTACATTGCTATACTTATGAGGAGCAATTCAAGGGTATGAAGTCTATACATACTAGATTATTGATGTCGACAATACCCTTCCCCTCCCACACTGTCACAGGTCACGATTGTGAGACTCTTATAAATGTATTCACAAGACAAGCCACGCTTCTATGTTATTTCCGCCAAGTAATTATTTTGCACGTTACAATTCACACGCATGCGAATAACTCGAATAAGCAAGTAATGTTTTTAAAGGAACGAAGAATTGAAAGGCACAAATTAAGAGTTTGCAATTAATGTTGACAATTCAAAGGAAAGTTTTCATATATTGCTAGAAAAAAAAACGGTTGTAAATGATAGCCAAATACTTGAATGAGTAGTGGGAATAGCGTTGTACTCTACAAATGTTACTTTCCGCGTTGATATATTTGTGCGAATCTCACAATCACCGGTGAAATAAAAAAAAAAAAAAAGTAAACTTCGAAAATCTTTATTTTTTTACCAAAATAAAAATTGATTTGAGAATGACATTTTTTAATATTTTTAACAATAATAATTATTTATGTTCATAATTAGAAAATAAAAATAAGGATTACAAATTTGTATATTTAATAATCCATTAAAAGTGTTATACCTAACATTTAAAAAAAAATCATATTCAATGTAAAATGACTATTTGTTTTAGATCAGAGACAGTATTATGATTACTACTCCATAATTCATGAGGCCCAAATTAAGATGATTACTCATAAACACTATATTGGTTTCAATTAGCAATTTGTCAAATTATTCATGAACACAATGTTGGTTCTCTCTTTTTAATTCATTAACTAACTTTTAAAAAGACTAATATTGGTTTAAGCCCCCTGACATAGTGAATTACAAAATAGCCCTCCATAGGTTACACAGCTCATGACACAAATTCAATATTTCGACTTTCCCAAATCGATCACTATTTCAAAAGTAATTCATTTGTTTTAGGTGCTCTACGAAGCTTCGGTCAAATCTTGCAGCACTGCAGGTGATTCAATGTGCGATTTAAGTGCCATTGTACCTAAATTTTAATTTTTTTTATTTTTTTGCTTAGCCTTATTTTTTAGGACTTTTTTCCCTTTTTATGAGAGTTTTATTCTCCCTTAGTAGAGGTGGGTGTTACTCGTTTGGGAACCGAGCCTAGACAGCATCCCGTTAGGCATTGGTAGAAATTAAAGACCAAGCTATTCAATTTTTTCTACAACAGCAATTTCGAAATGCTCAAAAAATAGCTTGACAAGTTGGGTTTTTTTCTTTAAATTTTTAAATAGAATTGCTATTGATATAAAGGCTATTGTGCGCTAGTTGAAAATAGCAATCCTTTATTTCCAGTCGCCCTTTTTTTTGTGGTACCGATCCTATGTTGATCAATACCACAAAAAGTAATTAGCTTTTTTTAAGTTGTCTTATGTAAATATTTGTCAATGCAATAATATACGCTATCGTTTGGTGAAAAAAGAATTCCCAAATCGTAAGACCATGTGCAATAATGGGCCATTTTATACAACAAGCTCATGTTACAACAAACCATGTACAAAATTTTACATAATTTTATTAAATTTTTTTCTTTTAAAAAGTTAATAAAAAAATTAAACTATATCATTTTTTGGTCATTTTTGTCTTTAGGGACGGTTTTTTTATCTTTTTTCCAATAGGAGGACATTATTATTACACATTTTAAAATTCAGGTATCGTGTTGTTACAATTGAAAGGTCGGGTCAAAATAGTTACAAACGTCTAAATTCAGGATATTTTAATATATTATCCCTTATATTTATTGGTTTAAGTTATGATGGGAAAAATCCAATTATCTATACAGATTACAGAGCCCAAAGCCTAATTTTTTATTTTTATTTTTTTTTTGGGTTGACATGCCTTGGTGTAGTTTCTTTTAAGTTCAGTTAGAAACCTGTATTGGTTGCATTTCATCAATTACAACGTTAAATCTTCGGTACATATATAAAAAAGAAAAGAAAGAAAAAGAAAAAGGCATAAATAACAGAATGATTTGAATAGTAGGCCTAATGAAACTTTGGCAGTGGCTGGATTTGAGCTTTCATTCTCAGCATAAGGTCCTGAACTACTTGGTTTCCATGAAAAGTATAAAATTTTCATAACGGGATTTATATGCCTTTAAGTTTTTCTATCTAACAAGCTAATTTTTGTGGTAGATTGTTTTCAAAATCATGACAAGCAAAATCAGAGTTAGACTACTGTCATCTCTCTCACATAAAAAGTATGAAATTTTTATGTGAGATATTACTTAGTTCATATGAAAAGTAAGATATTTTTGTGTAGACAGATATACAGAGTATGATGGATTATTATAAACTGTTTAATTTTCACATGAAAAATATGAAATTTTTATATAAGATTTATATAATTTAAAATTTTTATACTTTACAAATTAATTTTTGTTAGGAGTTCAAAAAGCATGACACATAACATCTAATCATTGCATCCAGGTGAAATATTTGGATTTGTGGATTTGATTGAAGACTTCATAATACGAGACGGGCCGACACCTAGGCCCTGCAGAAAAAGAAACGAGAATGAAAATCAAGTGTCTGCCCATGTCTGGGGGGCTGACCCATAAGCCCTGCTGCGAAAGAAACGAGCATGAAAATCAAGTGTCTGCCCATGTCTGGACTGCCCAAAGCACCTCATTAGTAATGCAGATACGTATAGACTTCATGTTATATAAATAAAATATAATTAAATTTACTCAAAAAACTTTCTATATCTAAGTAAAATTAAGATATATACTAATATAAATAATTTAATTGGTTTAATCATACTTTATTAGATTTTAACAATAAATAAATAAATTAGACATAAATATAACAACTAAAATATTGAAAATCATATAAAATGTTATAAGAAATAAAAATTGAAATAAAATCATTTAATTATAAACTATACATGAATTTTCTACATATCCATTCATATATTGATTAATAATTATTTTAAAAGAATTTATAAATTATATTTTCTCATTTTTCTACGATTAATTTTATAAACTATGCTTCACACTCTTGAATTGTTCCTCGCAAAAAAAAAATTTAAATATGACTCTTTTTTTTTCTTTAAAGACAAGGAAAATGATAAAATGTATATATTTTTAAATTGAGATAGTAATTAAAATTTCACAAAGGTCACGATAAAAAAAATAGAATTCATTTTGTCTAAATTGAGCCTATAATATATTTGAAATTAAGCATATTTTGTTGGTTTCTCATTTTAATTTCTTTGTTGAGTATTTTTAATGCGTAGAAGATTAAAAAAAATGCATAAAATCCTTTATAATTCTTTATTCTATTATTTTTCGTAACACATTTTAATATTTTCATATAACTGTTCTAGTTCATCTCTTTAATTATTTTAATATGAAGATTTATTTGTTAAATTTTAGTTATATACTTTTAATTAATCTCTAATATTTCCTTTCCAAATTTTGCGCACAAAAGAGCTTTTAAAAACATAAATTAAGTGGGCTCTATTTATTGATATTAAATGAAGGGTCAGATGTAACAATAATAATAGGTTTGACCGATAGATTCTCTCAATCAAATCACTGAAAATTTAATGCGATATAAATAACGCCTAATGTTTTCCAAAATTATTCAACATCAGCCGTTATAAATATCCCTTATAGACGCGACTCATTTTCATTGTCTTCAACTTCTTCTGTTCTTCACGCAATGGCAACTTCAAGAACGCCCGTTGTGCACTTAGCACTGTGTTGTGCTATCTTTTTACTTCTTTTGGATCCCTGCCCATGTAAACTTTCACCTTTGATTTTTTATCACAAAATTTCATTGAATTCAATTATAGACGTTTGCCATATGAAAAATATTTTAAAATATATTTTTATTTTATAATTACTGCATTAAAAATTACAAAAACGCATTTTGAAATACTATTCATACGTGCATTGTAATTGTGGGATTCTGTAATTATTAAGGGTATGAAGCTGTAATATCTCGTTATAAATATGGATGTTAAATGTCCAAATAAGAGGAAAGATTTGACTTCAGAATTATGACTTCTTTCTCGAAATGAAATTGCAGGTGAAGCGGAGGCGGAGCAAGGAAGAAAGTTGGGCGGCGGTGGAGATGAAATGAGGCATTCGGCTGGATGCACGAAAGAGATAATTGAGGGGAAAACAAAGTGGTGCTGTTGTGAGAGATGTTATTGGAGTGTAGGACGCTGCAAACTTGCCTGTGAATTTTTTTTCTCGTGTCCTTTCTCTCCCCATCCTCCTCCTACTCCTCATTCTCCTGGTCTCTAGTCAATGAATTTTTGTGCATTGATTCCTCCCTCGCCTCTATCATTGAGGCCCGAATTTGCAAAACTTATGTATTTTTTATTAAAGACTCAATGAAAACATTTTGATTATCCAACACTTTCTTTTTTATTTGTTTGTTTTTTCAATTGATTCGTACGCTATAATATTAGAAGTATATAAGTCTCGATTCCTTTTGGATAACGTAATTCTTATTATTATAAAAAAAAGGATAAATTACACAAGCTTTCACTTTATTATTAACTAGCATTTGACCCCCCAACGAACGGCTAATTATTATTGAAGTTATAAAAGTATTTTAGTAGTTTTAAATACAATTTTAAAAATAATTTTAATAATAAATATCATTTTGACAAAAAACCAAAAAAAAAAATAATTTTATAGCAAAAAATTGTTGCCAGCACCAAATAAAAACATAAGTAACAATAAAGAACTTAGTCAAAGATAATAGATAGTTGACAAAAAAAATTCTGTATAAATTGTTACCTAAATATATAAAGTTACTTATTTATACTGTCCAAATTATTCATTTATTACCCTGAGAAATTAAGGAAGGCCAAAGTTAATGCATGTCTCTTGAAACCAATACATTACAGTATACATGCAAGTACTCTTTGCTTTCTTTAGATTGTTGAAATTTTATGTATTTTAAAGTACGAGTGCCGTCTATATGAGTTAGAAAAAGAAATCATATAGGATTTATACTCTAATCGTCCTAAAAATGAAGCATGCAATTTGCAATGCCAAAGAGATTATGCTTGTACAGTCTGCATTGTAAAATATATTTTTACATTTTTTTGATTTTTAAAATAACTTTTATTTCACAATTATATTTCAATAAATATGAAAACACGTTTTGAAATACTGTTCATATAATCCCTTAACTAGTATGAATCATTATTATAAAAAAAAAAAAAGCAATAAATTCGGGAGTAATATAGCTAAGAAAGTTTTCTGAGGATGGCCCTTTAGTATAATCATTACCCGCTTACAAATTGTTCTCAGTGTATACATTATACATGAAAAACTATATATTATACCTTTCATCTCAAATTTTTTAAAAAAATCACTTTAAGTTTGGTAATATTAGATTATTTTCAAAATTAAATAATTTTTTTAGAACAAAAAAATTAAAAATGAACTCTTTTATCGGACGTAACAAATAAGCATTAACGACTACATATAAATAAATAAAAGGATTAATTGCCAGCGGGAGTTCATTACACTTCTTCGATCCTGGGCTTATAATCCTGAAACAAGTGATGGACTACTTTCTTTCAGGCTCGTGGATTTTATTTCATTTCTCGAATTAATTATTTTAGGGCCTAAAATCGGGCCTGTGGCTACTGTTGAAGCTTGAGCTTCTTGTATAAAATTACAAATTTGATCATATGGTATGAACTAGCCCATTATTGCAAATGAATGGTCTTACGGTCTGGGAATGTCGAAATATTGAATTTGTGTCATGAGCCGTGTAACCTATGGAGGGCTATTTTGTAATTCACTGAGTCAGGGGCTCAAACCAATATTAATCTTTCTAAAAGTTAGTTAATGAATTAAAAAGAGAGAAACAACATTGTGTTAATGAGTAATTTGAAAAATTGTGGAGCAATAATCATAATACTGCCTCTATTCCAAAACAAATAGTCAACTTTAAATTGGGTATGGTTTTTTTTTTTTTGGGTATTAGGGATAATACTGGATCATTAAATGTATAATTTCATATTTTTATACTTACTTTTGATTATAAATATATATAATTATTATTGGCAAAGGTATTAGAGAAATATCATTTTAAAAATAGATTTTTTTTTTTGGTAAAAAAATAAAGATTTTGATTTTTTTTTTTTTTTAGGAGGAAAGAAGGGGGAGGAGAGGGGAGGGAAATTATCTACATCAGTAATGGAGATATGTATAGATTTCATACTTTCGAAGAAACACCCAAAATCGCCCTTCACGTTTAAAGAAATAATCTTTTCATCCTTCACTTTTAAAGCGAACAAATAGTCCTTCAAATTTCATAAATCGAAACTTTTAGACTATTTGTAAATAAACGAACTTTTAATTTTCAAATTTAATAAACAGGAACATTCAGTACTAAAATTTTTCTTCAAATTTTGGTCCTTGAAATTGAAAGACTATTTGTTCCCATTTTAAAAGTGGAAGATGAAAAGATTATTCGATAAATGTGGAGAATGATTTTGGGTGTTTCTCTACTTTAATTGCTCTCACAATTTATCTTGGACAGAAAGGATCTCTTACTACCTTGAGAAATTAAAGAATGCCAAAGTTAATGCATGTCTCTTGAAACCAATACATTACAATTTACATGCAAGTACTCTTTGCTTTCTTTAGATTGTTGAAATTTTATGTATTTTAAAGTACGAGTGCCGTCTATATGAGTTAGAAAAAGAAATCATATAGGAGTTATAATCTAATCGTCCTAAAAATGAAGCATGCAATTTGCAATGCCAAAGAGATTATGCTTGTACAGTCCGCATTGTAAAATATATTTTTACATTTTTTTGATTTTTAAAATAACTTTTATTTCACAATTATATTTCGATAAATATAAAAACACGTTTTGAAATACTGTTCATACAATCCCTTAACTAATATGAATCATTATTATAAAAAAAAAAAAGCAATAAATTCGGGAGTAATATAGCTAAGAAAGTTTTCTGAGGATGGCCCTTTAGTATAATCATTACCCGCTTACAAATTGTTCTCAGTGTATACATTATGCATGAAAAACTATATATTATACCTTTCATCTCAAATTTTTTAAAAAAATCACTTTAAGTTTTGTAATATTAGATTATTTTCAAAATTAAATAATTTTTTTAGAACAAGAAAATTAAGAATGAACTCTTTTATCGGACGTAACAAATAAGCATTAACGACTACATATAAATAAATAAAAGGATTAATTGCCAGCGGGAGTTCATTACACTTCTTCGATCCTGGGCTTATAAACCTGAAACAAGTGATGGACTACTTTTTTTCAGGCTCGTGGATTTTATTTCATTTCTCGAATTAATTATTTTAGGGCCTAAAATCGGGCCTGTGGCTACTGTTGAAGCTTGATCTTCTTGTATAAAATTACAAATTTGATCATATGGTATGAACTGGCCCATTATTGCAAGTGAATGGTCTTACGGTCTGGGAATGTCGAAATATTGAATTTGTGTCATGAGCCGTGTAACCTATGGAGGGCTATTTTGTAATTCACTGAGTCAGGGGCTCAAACCAATATTAATCTTTCTAAAAGTTAGTTAATGAATTAAAAAGAGAGAAACAACATTGTGTTAATGAGTAATTTGAAAAATTGTGGAGCAATAATCATAATACTGCCTCTATTCCAAAACAAATAGTCAACTTTAGATTGGGTATGGTTTTTTTTTTTTTTTTGGTATTAGGGATAATACTGGATCATTAAATGTATAATTTTATATTTTTATATTTACTTTTGATTATAAATATATATATAATTATTATTGGCAAAGGTATTAGAGAAATATCATTTTAAAAATAGATTTTTTTTTCTGTAAAAAAATAAAGATTTTGATTTTTTTTTTTTTGTAGGAGGAAAGATGGGGGAGGAGAGGGGAGGGAAATTATCTACATCAGTAATGGAGATATGTATAGATTTCATACTTTCGAATTGCTCCTCACAATTTATCTTGGACAGAAAGGATCTCTTACTACCTTGAGAACTTAATGCCAAAGTTAATGCATGTCTGTTGAAGCCAATACATTACAATTTGCATGCAAGTACTCTTTGCTTTGTTTAGATTGTTGAAAATAATAATAGGAAGAGTTACAATAGATTCTATGTATTCTTTTATCCCCTATGCACTAAAGACACCCAATGAAGAAATTTAGAAGAGAGAACCAAGTAACCAACAAAATAAGCTTAATCTTGAATATGTTATAGGCTCAATTTAGACCAAACTAATTCTATTTTAATGAGACAACACCAAACTCATAACTGTATAATATATAAAGCAATCTGATTCGCCAACTTAACTTTTTTTTTTCTTGACCTTTGTGAAATTTTGATTACTATCTCAATTTCCAACTCTCCTCTAACCCCCCCCCCCCCCAAAAAAAATCACGCTTTATCTTTATCATTGTCCTTAAAGGGAAAAAAATTTCATTTTAAAAAAGAATAAAATTATGAGGAGCAATTCAAGAGTATGAAGTCTATACATACTACATTATTGATGTAGACAACACCTTTTCCCCTCCCACACTGTCGCCGACTCGCCGGTCATAATTGTGAGACTCAAAAGAAAAGCACAAATTAAGAGTTTGCAATGTTAAAAACTCAAAAGAAAGTTCTCATATATTGTCAAAAAAGAAAGTTATAACTTATAGCTAAATATTTGAATGAGTAGTGGGGAGTGGCCTTGTACTGAAAAAACGTCACTTCCACGCTAATGCATTGGTGCGAGCCTTACAATCGTGACCGTGACACACACCAAAAAAAAAAAAAAATTAAGTAAACTTTCAAAAATTTTATTTTTTAACCAAAAAAAAAATCAATTTTAAAATGATATTTTTTTAATGCCTTTACTAATAATAATTATTTATGTTCATAATTAGAAAATAAAAATAAAAATAAAAAATTATACACTTAATGAATCATTAAAAGTGTTATATCTAACATTTAAAAAAAAAAAGTCATATTGAATCTAAAATTCACAATTTATATTAGGACAGAAAGAGTATTATGATTAGTGCTCCATAATTAATGAGGCCCAAATTAAGATGATTACTCATAAACACTATATTAGTTTCAATTAGCAATTTGTCAAATTATTCATGAACACAACGTTGGTTCACTCTTTTTAATTCATTAATTCATTAAGTCAGGAGACTTAACCCAATTTAAAATAGAGAATAATCAACCTTTAACTAACTTTTAAAAAGACTAATATTGGTTTAAGCCTCCTGACTTAGTGAATTACAAAATAGCCCTCCATAGGTTACACATTTCATTACACAAATTCAATATTCTCGAGTCTTGACCATCCCAAATCCTAAGACCATTTGCAATAATGGGCCAGCTCAACAGAAGTCATGGGCCTAATTTTAGGAACTAAAATAATTAAATCTAGCAATGCCTGAAAGAACATAGTCCATCAATCTGATTCAGGATTATAAGCCCAGGATTGAAGAAGTGTAACGAACTCCCACCGGCAATAATCATGTTCTTAATCTCTAATTAATCCTTTTATTTATTTTTATTTGTTAGGTCTTATAAAGAAGTTCATTTTAAATTTTTTTGTTCTAAAAAAATGATTATTTTTTAACAAAAACCTTATATTACAAATTTTAAAGTGATATTTTTAAAAAAAATTTGAGATGGAAGGGATAATATATAATTTTTCATGCACAATGTATACACTAGAATAATTTGTAAGGGGGTGATGATTATATTAAAGGGCCATTAAACTAAATTTTGTAATCAAATACATCATTCATTAATTTCATTCCATGCATGAATATAATTCATAACAAAAGTAAAAGAGACCCAACCCAACTGGATTTCGTTCCTGTAAACTTATAAAGTACTAACTGAAGAAAAAAAAAACAAAGAAAAAGAACTCACTTGTTTTCATTCTTTCCAAATGGACTAATCACGATAGGACTCATCACTGTGTGATTTCCATTCTCTTCCACCCAATTCAAGTAACCAAACGTGACGGTTCCATTCTTTTTCCCTCCATATGCAATGCTCAAAGTGTAACTCTGTTCTTCATTCTTCCTGGTGAATTTCAATACGGTTGGCGAAACAGTCACATTGCAGTCCTGTGGTGCCTTGACTACAGCATTGTATCTCGTTTCTGCAACCCCCAAGTTCGTGACAGTTCTTTTAAATTCCCGAATCATCAAGTCCTCCCTCTCAGATTCATACAATGCAATAAAAGATGGGTAATTCAAATCCAAGGAGGCATTCGCACAGCTGAAGTTGGAAGATCTCACGATTAAAATAATTTGCTCTCTGGTTAAATTCATGGAGCACAAGAGATTGATATAGTCTATTGCAGTTACGTTGTAAATGAGGCCTGGATCCAATGCCTCATTTACATTGAGGTGGCCGCTTCCCATAGCTAATGGATTCGCTGTCTGGTCACCCGACGCCATGTCTTTGATTGGCTGACCGGTGTTGTCCAACACATTTGCAGTCGTTAGAATGGCCGATTTTATGGCAGCAGGGCTCCAGTCCGGGTGTGCAGCTTTCAGTAGCGCCCCAATTCCGGCTGCATGAGGAGCTGCCATTGATGTACCACTTTCAAATTTGAAGGCACCGTATATTTTTTTGGAGTGGATGTCTCCAAACCAATGTTCTGGACTCCAAGCAGCAAGGATCTGTACTCCTGGAGCTATAACATCTGGTTTCAATACAAATGGAAAGTCCATGGATGGCCCTCGTGAGCTGAAGGAAGCTACTTTTGGAGCCGGTTTGGTACCAGTACTTGTCTCTCCGAATAGCATTCGAGCTTTAGGCTTGGAAATACTATCGGTGTAGTCTAGAATAGCTTTTCCACGCTCTGAAGTAACAATGAGAGCTGGATAATTAGTTGCAAATGCATCGTCTAACTCAAAATCATAATAATTTGATATGAAGACTGCACCCGTAAATCCTTCTAGCATCCACACAAGAGCACGCAATTCTTCTAGGGATGACGAGTTCTCTTTTTGCCTGCACACAACAATCATGTGATGAACTTTCCGCAACTCATCCATATTCTGGCGCATCTTCATATCTATGATAGGGGTTTCTTTGTATATTGGTTTCCCTGCATAGAGAGAAAGCCCATGGACGGTCACCCCGTTGGCAAGTGCTAAGGTTCCCCGGAATCCTCTATCAATGGTGCCTGCGCCAACTGTGAGTACCCAGGGAAAATCATTCCCGACACTGCCAATTGTGCCATTATTTCCTGCAGCCATGGAAACAAAAATACCCCTTTCCATGGCTGCATACGTGCCTGCTGCTAGCTGATTCTCATAGAACGTGCTGAATTCGCCAACAGATAAAGACAGGATGGCGACTCCATCAATGATTGCTTGGTCTATTGCAGCCAAGACATCGCACGCCGAGGTAATACCATGTTCAGTTCCTCTATCAAAATGAGACTTGTACATGGCTAATCGCGCACGAGGAGCCATGCCTCTGGCGACTCCCAAGGCATAACCACCATATGCAGCACCATCGACATAGCTTCCGGCAGATGTTGCCGCACAATGAGTTCCGTGACCATAGATGTCACGAGGGGATTTCATTGTGATGTTGCCGTGAGGGTCTTCTGCAAATATTCCTTTGCTGAAGTACCGGGCTCCAATCAACTTCCTATTGCACATTGAGGAGTTAAATTCTGTCCCGTTTTCACAGGCTCCCTTCCATCGAGTCGGAATTTCTGGCATTCCATGATCTGAAAAACTAGGACTTTCAGGCCAGATTCCTGAGTCAACTAACCCAATGATAATATCTTCTCCAAAATTGGAAGCTGGCCATAGGCCATGGTTGTAATTTAAACCCAGAAAATGGGGTGACCTGGTGGTGAACAATTGGATTGGTTTGCTTTTAATTGCTGCAATGTAACCCCACGAATTTTCAAGGAATTTGAGGTCTTCGGGACAAAGAAAAGCAGAAAAACCGCCTATAGCTACGGAGTAGCTATATATTAATTTAGGACTTCTGGGAAAGGAGGTATAGTTTTTGAAACTGCTGTGCTCAATAGCTTGGAGCATAGCTGAATACCATGCAGAAGAATGGGGGAATAACTTAGGCATGGCCATTGAATCCATGTGCACAATGTAGGTTGCGCACATTTCACCTGAGACCAACCCAAGTGTTGAGAAGACGTGGAAAAGCAAAAGTGAAAGAAGAGAAGTGAAGCAGGGGAAGACTTTGGAATGTTCATCGGTTAAGGACGAGAGAGATAAAGAGATTACGAGAATGCAATGAAACTCAGTAGAAAATGCAATACATAGCTGTATAAAAGGTCTGGTTCTTAACTTAGGCAATGCAAAAAGGTTATGAAAATGTATTGTCTCGTCTTACAATTGGGCAATTGTTCAGAACTCAAAAAATACAAACAAGTCATGGATGTTTTCTCAAAATCGAGGCTACGTCTAGGGGTAATTTTCTACAGTTTTTGGGAAGATTTATGTAAATGAAGACATGACGTGTTTAAAGAAAAGTAATGCATATATGTTTGCTTCTTCAATTTTCAACATTCTAATATTTAAAGTAAAGCAAAATGAATATGTGTATCATTAACAAAGAAAAGAGGAAAATGAATAAGGAGATAGGAATCCTTTATTAATTCGCATAGTTTAAAATGTGGCAAAATTTCACAATTTGATGTATTATTTGTTAGGGAACTTCTACTCTTTCAATAAACATTTCGCAGCTGTAAACCATATTTAGTACCTTTTTTTCTAACGATTTTTCCCCTTATGAAAAAATGGAATGCGTAGGGAACCATCCTTTCCTTGTAATATGATCTGCTAAATTAGTTCGTTGCTTGTTAACCTTAAACATGCAAGTCTAAATATCACTCTTACCATTTTTATAAATATTCTCTTCCAAAACCACATCCAGGCATGCCCTCATATTCATTTCAATTTTCTTTAAATTTTGTTTTAAATATTGTGTATATAGAGAGATGAGAAAAAAAAAAGAAAAAAAAAAGTAGACTACGAGATATAGATATATTTTTTAGGGTATCATATAATAAAGCTAAAATAACAAATAAAATAGAATTAAAAATAGTAAGTTAAGTTGCTAGGTATTTTTGTCTTTCTAATACGTAAGGGTTCAAGTACTCCGGATCTTCTGTTCAATTTTCTCTTATCCTATTATGTCCAATTTACTATACAACATCGTCTCACTTGAAACTAACGCAAGTCATTGGCTTCAGTATTTTTTTACAAGTCAAAATAAATAAAATCTTGCAAAATGAAGCAGCCGTCGCCCACCCCGAAAAAAACTCACTTTGTTGTCTCTATTTTTCTACAAGTCAATCAATCCCAAAAAATATTTTTCTGCAAATCAAAACCGCTGCCAATCCAAAATACAAAAAAAATTCTAGAAACTGAGAGTGTGGCTCATGTAAAATAACATTGGCACCAAAACTGATTTTTACAAAGGGGAAGAACTGTAATTTCATCCATTCAGCACAAAAAGAATATTAGTTTTTGGGTTGGTTGCGACTTATAGAATAATATTTTTTGGGGAATGCTCGATTTCCAAATTTTTATTTTTTGTTGGCGGCAACTTTCGTTTGCCAAAAAAAATAAAATTTGGAGCTAGCTTGACTTACGGATGAAATAGTAGACAACAAAGTGGCAACGACAGCGGCTATGATTTACAAGATTTTGTTTTTGGGGTTTTCTTGGCTTGTAGGAAACTAGGGAAGTGGTAATTCTTTTAAGTGAGACGTCATCAATGTTATCCAAATAGTATATATATATATATAATTAAATATATATATGAAAATAAATATTAAAAAGATGATTATATTTATTAAATTAATAAAATAAATAAATAAAATAAAATAAATAAATAATAACTGGGCCGCCACGAACGCACGCTTAAAATTCATTCAACGCTTCCCTAAACGTGATGATTTGATGCGATTAATTTTCGCTGCGTTGACGCGATACAACATACAAACTTAAACTTGCATTTACGCGCAGATCACAAACGTGTAATTAACTTCGCTTTTTCTTCATATCAAAAAAACTTTAAACAAAAAAAAAAAAAAAAAAAAAAAAAATGAATTGAAGAAATTTGTAAAAAGAAAAGAAAGAAAATTTGGAATTCTCTTGTCCACCCCCACCAAGACTCTTCTATTTTTAGATTCAAAGATTTTGAGATTAAGTAAGTTTTGTTTGGATGAAAGAAAGCCAAAAATAAAAAAGCCATCAATTAAAAAAAAAAAGTCTCATTCATTTCATTCATTCATCAAAAAAAGACCAAAGCCAATGATGAACAAAAAGCCTGGAAAAAAATCAATCATCAAACCATCAAACGAAACCCATCCATAACCTACCAAATAATAAAATAATGATGATGAAAATGAAAGCCTTTATTCAATCTCTTGACGAATGAGAATTTCTCATTCACGCGCCAATGAGAAGATTCTTATTTTCCAACAATCAATTGGACAGAATGTGACAGGAAAAAATTGGACAGAGGACCTGAAGGGGGTTCAAGAATCAATATACAAATATGAAGGGGAAAAACAAAGCGAAATAAAATAAATAATGGAAGTTTTTGTTTAAAAATAAAAAGTGTACTCAAATACTAATAGTAGAAATATAAATATTTATAAAGTGGTGTAAAAAATGACTATTACATTGAATACTGTAGCAGAATATTTATGTAATTATGACTTTAATGAAGGGCAATACAAAACAAAGAAAGTAAGGAATATCAATTTAATCTTGTTTAAATTTTGTTTTGGTTTGTCTCAGAAAAGAAAATAATTTAAAAATGACAAAGTAAAATACTAAGGTATATAAGAGGGGAGGAAAAAAAATAGACTGACACCATATACACAATACTATCCTATCCCACATGTGATAATGATCATTTGACAACCATCGTATAATTGTACAAAACTCCACCAGAGAACACCAAAATTGAACTTACTGAGTTACTGAAATTGGTAGTCTAAATCATGTCTTGTATTTGGAGTAATAAACTGGAGAATAATTTATAGAACTTAAAAAACTTACATACCTTATATTGTAAAATTGATAGTTACAATAGTTGTAATTATAGAAAAAGTCAGTCAAAATACCCAAAAATTGAATTTACTGAAATTGGTTGTCAAAATAATGTCTTTCATTAATTTGGAGTAACAAAGTCAAGATGGTTTTCGTAAACTCACCTTATATTGTAATATGATTGTTTTACATCCATTGTATAATTGTACATAATTCCAGACAACTATATAAGAGTTGAATTTACTAATAATGGTACTATGGTAGTCTAAGTCAATGTCAAATGTATTACTCCAATTTTGTTGTTCTATCAACAATTAATAGATACGGTTTGATTCCTTTTTCCTTTGTCAATATGTACATAATGTTCAATCAATTAGAAATTTAATTTATATTTCATTTTCCCAAATTTCAATTTAATTTTTTTGAGAAACTTTCGAAGAAATTGCATGTTAGAAATATATAGATTGTAACTCCTATTTGATTTCTTTTTGGTGTATCTTTTATTGACTAAGGAACTCGCAGTCGCTATTAAGGGTGCGTACTGGGTAAACCCCGCCCTCGCAAACCACATAAAAAATGTAAACCGCATTGGGTAAATTGTTTTTGATCCAATCCGTAGGAATCAATAGAAAAGGCAAATCCCATATGATACACCAGATCCGGCTCGATTATTGATAGAGTGAATAGATCTGTCATTTCTTGAAATCTCTCTTCTGATTCAAAATCGTGGTGTAATGTGGATTCTCAAATACTTTTGAATTAAGATGAGTGGTTAGTTTGCGTTAAGGCAGAAAGACATTCTATATGATAAATGTAATATTCCATATTGTTTGATTATATATGAATTAAAGATGCCTTATGCGATGGGCTCAACTGAGAAAGTGTTAACAAGAGAATTTGAACTCATGATTTTACGGTTCCGCACTCGCTAGTACACTAACTCGGCCACCTAGAAGATGGGCTTTTTTGGGTGTATCTTTTCTAACTCATATAGACAACACACGTACTTTAAAATACATAAAATTTCAACGATCTAAAGAAAGCAAAGAGTACTTGCATGTAAATTGCAATGTATTGATTTCAAGAGATATGCATTAACTTTAGCATTCCTTAATTTCTCAAGGCAGTAAATGAGTAACTTGGACAGTATAAATGAGCAATTTAATATATTTGGATAACAAGTTATACAGAATTTTTTGTCAACGATTTATTATCTTTGACTAAGTTCTTTATTGTTACTTTTGTTTTTATTTGGTACAGGCAACAAAATTTTTTTTTTTTGGGCTATAGATTTTTTTTTTTGGTTAAAATGATATTTATTTTAAAAATATTTATTTAAAACTACTAAAGCACTTTTACAACTTCAATAATAATTGGCAGTTGGGGGTCAAATGCTAGTTAATAATAATATAGTGAAAGCTTGTGTAATTTATCCTTTTTCATGATAAGAATTACCTTATTCAAAAGGAACGAAGATTTCTGTTTAGTTATTTTGAAATTTATTTTTGTTTCAAATAAATTTTTTAATATATTTTCTATCTCATGATTACCATGTCGAAAAATGTAATAACATATTTTTGAACTGTAACTCACGTTTTGCAACGTTGGCTATATAGCTTTTAAATATATATTATAGCATACCAATCTATTAAAAAAAACAAATCTTTTATAATCAAAATGATTTCATTCAGTTTTTAATTAAAAATACATAAGTTTTGCAAATCCAGGCCTTGAATGATGAATCAATGCACAAAATTCACTTAATAGAGACCACGAGGAGGAGGATGGGGAGAGGAAGAACAAAAAAATGCACAGTAAATGTTGCAGCTTAATTTAGATGAAAAACATTTTATCCCACAACAGCACCACTTTGTTTTCCCCCTAATCATCACTTTCTTGCATGTGTCGCCGCCGAACTTGCTGTTGTGCTCCACCGCCGATTCACCTGCAATTTCATTTCGAGAAATGAGTCATAATTTCGAAACCAATTTTTTTTTTTTTTAACAATCCTATATTCTATTATAACTGTGTATCTTTCTCCAGAATAAAGGGAGAACTATGTATCATATACTATTACAATTGTGTTATATATATATATATATATATATTTACCAAGAAAAAGGAAGAACGAGAAAAGATGGATGATAAAAGGGAGTTTGAACCCCTACACTCTTGACTTCAACATATGTTGAGTGCATTTGGGGCAACTCCGGCCCTATTTGGACATTTAATATGCGCATTTATAACGAGATTATTCCAGTTTCGTATGCTAGAATACCACAATCACAGTGTTCTTATCATAAAAAATGGCAAACGTCTAAAATGGAATTCAATGAAATTTTGTGATAAAAGAATCAAAGGTGAAAATTTACATTTGCAGGGATCCAAAAGAAGCAAAAAGATAGCACAACACAGTGCCAAATGCACAACGGGCGATTTTGAAGTTGCCATTGCGTGAAGAACAGAAGAAGTTGAAGACAATGAAAATGACTCGCTTCTATGAGGGATATTTATAACGGCTGATGTTGAATAATTTAGGAAAACATTAGGCGTTATTTATGTCATATTAAATTTTCATAGATTTGATTGAGAGAATCTTTCGGTCACCCCTATTATTATTGTCGCATCTGTCTCTTCATGTAATATCAATAAATAGAGCCCACTTAATTTATGTTTATTAAGATTCTTTTGTACACAAAATTTGGTAAGAAAATATTAAAAATTAATTAAAATATATACCTAAAATGGAAAAAAATTAATCTTTATATTAAAAATAATTAAAGAAATAAACTATAACCGTTATATGAAAATATTAAAATTTGTTATGAAAAATAATAAGAAAGAGTTATAAAGGATTCTATGCATTCTTTTGTCGCTTAGGCATAAATTAACAAAGAGAGAACTAACAAAATATGCTTAATTTTGAATATATTATAGGCTCAATTTAGAGCAACTTAATTCTCCAAAAGGTGTGAATGAAATGAGAAACGCGACGAACATTGATCCCAAGCCACCGTAGTTATCCCATCGCCATTCATTGGAAGCGATCTCAAACCTTATCGCAAAGACTTGCCGATTCGCCTATGCCGGGGCAAAAAAAGGTGGCGCGCGCGCGAAAATCGCACCAACATCGCCTGCGTGCCATTGTCAATGGCTCGATCTGTGAGTGTCATTGTTACTTGCAAAGCCTGACAAGTACCGATGACCACCTGGGCAAGCCGACGTTGGCTAGAGCAACTTAATTCTACTTTAGTGAGATAATACCAAACTCGTAACTGTATAATATATAGAGCAATTTGATTCGCCAATTTAACTCCTTTTTTTTTACTTTATTTTTTTAAATTATGAGGAGCAATTCGAAAGTATGAAATCTATACATATCTCCATTACTCATGTAGATAATTTCCCTCCCCTCCCCCTTCTTTCCTCCTCAAAAAAAAAATAATCAAAATCTTTATTTTTTTTATCAAAAAAAATCTATTTTTAAAATGATATTTCTCTAATACCTTTACCAATAATAATTATATATAGTTATAATTAAAAGTAAATATAAAAATATAAAATTATACATTTAATAATCCAGTATTATCCCTAATACCAAAAAAAAAAAAAAACCATACCCAATTTAAAGTTGACTATTTGTTTTGGAATAGAGGTAGTATTATGATTATTGCTACATAATTAATGAGGCCCAAATTAAGATGAATACTGTCATAAACATTATACTGGTTTCAATTAGTAATTTGTCAAATTATTCATGAACACAATGTTGGTTCTCTCTTTTTAATTCATTAACTAACTTTTAGAAAGATTAATATTGGTTTAAGCCCCCGACTCAGTGAATTACAAAATAGCCCACCATAGGTTACACGGCTCATGACACAAATTCAATATTTCGACATTCCCAGATCGTAAGACCATTTGCAACAATGGGCCAGTTCATACCATATGAGCAAATTTGTAATTTTATACAACATGCTCAAGTTTCAACAGTAGCCACAGGCCCGAATGTAGGCCCTAAAATAATTAAATCAAGAAATGAAATAAAATCCGCGAGCGTGTGCAAAAAAAATAGTCCATCACTTGTTTCAGGATTATAAGCCCAGGATCGAAGAAGTGTAATGAACTCCCGCTGGCAATTAATCCTTTTATTTATTTATATGCAGTCGTTAATGCTTATTTGTTACCTCGGATAAAGAGTTCATTTCAATTTTCTTGTTCTAAAAAAATTATTTACTTTTCCCGCTTTGTTGTGCTTTTGCCTTGCGCCTTATTTCCCACTGTATTTGCATCGCTGTTAAATGGGTTATAAGCCTGCATTCTTGCATGTAGCGGCCAGGCTTTATTGTGCTGCATAATTAATATCTTACATTTGCCTCTCTTTTTAATATCTTATCGTTTCTGGAAAAAAAACTATTTATTTTTGAAAATAATCTAATATTACCAAACTTAAAGCGATTTTTTTTTTAAATTTTGAGATGAAAGATATAATATATAGTTTTTAATGCACAGTGTATATACTAGGAACAATTTGTAAGCGGGTAATGATTATATTAAAGGGCCATCCATAGAAAACTTTCTTAGCTATATTACTCCCTAATTTATTTATTTTTTTATAATACTGATTCATACTAGTTAAGGGATTGTATGAACAAAATTTCAAAACGAATTTTCACATTTGTTGAAATATAGTTGTGAAATAAAAGTTGTATTAAAAATCAAAAAAGTGTCTAAAAAAATGTTAAAATATAAAGCATAATCTCTTTGGCATTGTAAATTGCATGCTTCATTTTTAGGACGATTAGATTATAACTCCTATATGATTTCTTTTTCTAACTCATATAGACGGCACTCGTACTTTAAAATACATAAAATTTCAACAATCTAAAGAAAGCAAAGAGTACTTGCATGTAAATTGTAATGTATTGGTTTCAAGAGACATGCATTAACTTTGGCATTCTTTAATTTCTCAAGGTAGTAAATGAGTAACTTTATATAGTTGGGTAACAATTTATACAGAATTTTTTGTCAACCATCTATTATCTTTGACTAAGTTCTTTATTGTTACTTTTGGTTTTATTTGGTGCTGGCAACAATTTTTTGCTATAAAATTAATTTTTTTTGGTTTTTTGTTGAAATGATATTTATTATTAAAATTATTTTTTAAATTTTATTAAAAAACTACTAAAATACTTTTATAACTTCAATAATAATTGGCCGTTGGGGGTCAAATGCTAGTTAATAATAAAGTGAAAGCTTGTGTAATTTATCTTTTTTTTATAACAACAAGAATTAAGTTATCCAAAAGGAATCGAGACTTATATACTTCTAATATTATAGCGTACGAATCTATTAAAAAAACAAACAAATAAAAAAGAAAGTGTTGGATAATCAAAATGTTTTCATTGAGTCTTTAATAAAAAATACATAAGTTTTGCAAATCCAGGCCTCAGTGATAGAGGCGAGGGAGGAATCAATGCAAAAATTCACTGACTATAGACCGGGAGAAGGAGAAGGAGAAGGAGAAGGAGAAGGATGGCGAGAGAAAGAACACACCATAAAAAATGCACAGTAAAGTCTGCAGGCTATTGCAGACCTAAAACATACTCTCCCACAACAGCACCACTTTGTTTTCCCCCCATTTATCTCTTTCTCGCATGTACCATACCTGATTTCATCTGAGCCGCCGCCGCCGCCGAACTTTCTTCCTTGCTCCACCGCCGCTGCACCTGCAATTTCATTTCGACATTTAACATTCATATTTATAAAGAGATTATTACAGCTTCGTAGCATTAACAATTAAAGAATCTCACAGTCACAATGCACGTATGAATAATATTTCAAAATACGTTTTTACAATAATTAATACAGTGATTATAAGATAAAAAATATATTAAAAATTATAAAAAAATATTTTGAAATATTATTTATATAAACTCGCATTATTCTTATCATAAAAAATGGCAAACGTCCATTGTAGAATTCAATGAAATTTTGCGATCAAACATCAAAGGTGAAGGTTTACGTGGGCAGGGATCCAAAAGAAGCAAAAAGATAGCACAACACATGTGCTAAGAACACGACGGGCAATTTTGAAGTTGCCATTTTGTGAAGAACAGGAGAAGTTGAAGACAATGAAAATGGGTCGCGTCTATAAGGGATATTTATAACGGCTGATGTTGAATAATTTAGGAAAACATTAGACGATATTTATCACAGTAAATTTTCATTTATTAAATTGAGATAATTTCTCGGTCAAACCTATTATTATTGTTACATCTGACCCTTCATTTAATATCGATAAATAGAGCCCACTTATTTTATGTTTTTAAAATAAGACTAATTGTCCATCGAGATATTGGAATGAACCGAGCCCACAAATAAGAGAATACACAAGTGGGTCAAAAAGTTCGAAAAAATCGGGAAAAAAAAACCTGCATAAAGCGAGAAAATATCCTAACATGTATAACATGTAGGGACACACTCCCATAAAGATGAACAAAAAAACTAATACTAATACTAATAATAACTACTAACGAACGAAAGCAACTGGCTCGATTAGATACTGCAAAAGGCAGTTAAGAAAAGAAATTGAACGCGAGATTCCTAACTCTTGTCTCTCGTTGGTTGTGATGACCTCAAAAACTGTATACGTTAAGTAGCACAGCAGACCAAACTACTACCGCAAACGTTAAATAACCTGGCCACTGAATTATTGCCGTATACAATAAAGAGTTGACTACCAATTTCGTAGCGAAAACCATTAAAAAAAAAAAATCATGCGAAAAATCGCATCGTTTTCACACCGAATACTGCTCTTAGTTATTGTTTGGACTGTGGAATTTGGCCTGGCGGACCAAGCTTTTTGGGAAGAAGTGAAAGGAAATATTAAAGATTGATTAAAAATATATACCTAAAATTTAACAAATAAATTTTGATATTAAAAATAATTAAAGAGATAAAATAGAATAGTTAAATGACAATATTAAAATGTGTTATGAAAAATAATAAAAGAAAGAATTATGAGGGATTTTATGCTTTTTTTTTATCTCCTACACATTAAAAATACTCAATAAATAAATTAAAATGAGATAACTAACAAAATATGCTTAATTTCGAATATATTATACGCTCAATTTAGACAAAAACGAATTCTATTTTTTTTATCGTGACCTTTGTGAAATTTGGATTACTTTCTCAATTTCAAAAAAAAAATACATTTTATCTTTTTCCTTGTCTTTAAAGGAAAAAAAAAAGTCATATTTAAAAAAAAATTTGTGAGTAACAATTCAAGAGTATGAAGTCTATACATATCTGCATTTCTAATGAGGTGCTTTGGGCAGTCCAGACATGGACAGACACTGCATTTACATGGACAGACACTTCATTTTCATGCTCGTTTCTTTCGCTACAGGGCCTAGGGGTTGGGCCCCAGACATGGGCGGACACTTGATTTTCATTGTCGTTTCTTTAGCTTCAGGCCTATGTGTCGGCCCGTCTCGTATTATGAAGCCTTCAATCAAATCCACAAACCCAAATATTTCACGTGGATGCAATGATTAGATGTTATGTGTCATGCTTTTTGGAAAAATTAAACCATAAAGTGAAAAAATTAAAAACTATATAAATTATTTATAAAAATTTTATATTTTTTACGTGAGAATCAAATAATTCATGACAATTTACACATTCCGTATGTCCGGCTACACAAAAATCTCTAACTTTTCATATAAATCAAGTAATATCTCACATAAAAATCTCATAATTTTCATGTGAGACAAATAGCAATAGTCTAACTCTAATTTTACTTGTCATGATTTTTTGGGCAATTCACTACAAAAGTTAACTTGTCAAAAAAAAGAATTTAAGGTTATATAAATCCATTATAAAATTTTCATACTCTTTATGAAAATCAAGTAGTTCATGACATTACGTTGAGAGTGGAAGCTCAAATCCAGCCACTACCAAAGTTTGAGTTTTTTTCAAAAAAAAATTGATTATAAAAATTAAATAAATATTATTTTTTTAAAAATTGTTCCAAAATTAGTGAAGTCGACACTGTTGGGTTCGACTTTGAAGTTGACACCGAGAGTATCAACTTCCAGTAGGGGTTTTTTTTTTAAATGATATTTACGTTGAAGTTGACACCGAGAGTATCGACTCTATGAGTCGACTTCAACGTAAATGTCATTTAAAAAAAAAAAACCCTACCGCATCTCCCCTTCCCTGTATTTTTTTCTCCTTCTTCTCATTGCTTTTCTCCCTGCTGCATCTCCTCTCCCAAATTTCCTCTCACTGGTTTGCATTTCTCCTGCCCTTCTTCCGCATCAATCCCAACCCCCTGCAGCATCTCCCCTCCCCTGCATTTCCTCTTCCCCACCCCACAAAATTTGTGGCTTAGTTTTTTCCCCTCATCCCAGCCCCTAGTCGCCCCAGCCCATTGCCGCCATTTCCCTTATCCGGCAATGCCACCCACTCCAAGCTCTTCTAGGGAAGCAGAAGCATAGAAACCTTGCGTCCTCCCAACCAATTTGGAGCTGAGTTTTGGGCCTAAGGTTAAGGGATTATCGATCATGTTCACCAGGCCAAAACTAGTGAAGGAAGTCATTTTGGGCAATTCCACAATCCTTACTGAAGTAGGGTTCTTGCCACTAAGGATGTCATAACAGTAGAACTTGAAATGACATTTCATTCCATTTCCGTTTTCATTTCTTTTTTTGCAAATCACTCAACCAAGCACACCTGAGTCGTTTAAAGAAAAAGTAAAAGGGCAAAAAAAAAAAAGAGAGAATGAAATTTATCATGCAAATTCATTAGTTTGGTAGCCATTTTAGGGATGAAGCCAAAGTAATAGGTTAGGTTGAAGAAGTTTGTTCATTAGTACTTTAGAGTCCGTTTGGACAAGGGTATTTCTATTTGTAAATAGAAAAAGTTGTATTGGAATGTGTGAAAATTTTGGTGGGTATTTTTAGATAGAAAAAGTTTTTTGGGGGGAAAAATAAGAGGAATTTTTTTTTTAAAATTATGTGAGAGGAATTTGAGTGGGAAAATTTGAATTTTAAATTTTGAAATAAAAATGTGTTTGGATAGTTTGTTTTTGTTTGAGAATTTTCTTATTTGCAAATGAGAATTTGCTCTCCAAACGCAGCCAAGCTTTTCTTTTCTAATCCTGTGCGTTTTTTGGTTAATTGCTTTGACAAACTCATACTCCTCGCCATGAAATCCTTGAATTTGAGTAATTGTGATAATGAAAATGAAGATGAAGATGCTATTAATAAAGTGGTGGAAGGATGAAACTGGTGTAGCCATGGAAATGTGGCCATTTACTGTGCTTGTTGGAAGAGGATCGAGCTGTTAGAAGATATATTTTTTTAACTAATCTCTTGAAGTCGACATTGAGGATGTCGACTTCAAGGGAATTAATTTTTTTTTAATTCTATCTTAGATATCGACTTCAGCATTCTGAAAACACTTCTCAAATCATTAATATTTATTTAATTTTTTATAAAAAATAATATTCCAATATTTTTCTCGCCAAAGTTTCACTAGGCCTACTATTCAAATCATTCTGTTATTTAGCCCTCTTTTTTTTCTTTTTTTACATATGTATCGAAGATTTAACTTTATAATTGATGAAATGCAACCAATAGAGGTTTCTAACTACACTTAAAAGAAACTATACGAAGGCATGTCAAAAAATAATAATAATAATAACATTAGGCTTTGGGCTCGGTAATCTGTATAGATAATTGGATTTTACCCATCATAACTTAAACCAAAATATAATTACAGGTCATATTTAGATTAAATTGAATTAAATTAATTTAACGGATTAAACTATTATTTTTTAAAATTCAATTAGTGGTCACCTCCACAGACAAAATGCCGCCAGTTAATTTTTTTTTTAAAAAAATTTAACCCATGTAGTTAATTGGGTTTAACCCTACTCAATACACTAAATTACATGATCCATTTGACTCATACCAATCTAGACAATCTAACCTAATCTAATAGATTAAAATTGTGGGTTAATTGAGTTGATTTTTACCACCATATACAAAATGCATTTCAAAATATATTTTTACATTATTTTAAGACAACTTTTTACATTTTCCAAACAATTCATGTATGATAATTTTTATCTTGAAGAGTATCAAAATATATTTTAAAACGCAACCTATACCCACTTTTAAATTCCTTAAAATTGCACCCTTCTTGACAGGACTATATAAGTTCCAATAGGCAAGGACAGTGGAGGGTCAAGCAAACTATGCTGATAAATGGAAATCATCACAACTAGGACGTTGAATAAAGGTGGCAAAATTAAACCTAATCCAATAAATCAACTCAACTCACCTAATATTTTAACTCAACGGGTTAGGTCATTAGGTCATGGGTCATTAATTGATTGGGTTATGTAATGCCTTTTAGTTTTTGAGTTGGGTAAAGGTGATCCGTTAGGTTAAATGTTTTTCTTTTTAAAAAATTTCTAAGATGTTATGGAAGTTATCTAATAAATAAAAGTGATCTAATTTTTTTTTAATTTCTAAAATGACAAAGTAATTTTGCTTTTTATACACAACTTTACTTTTTTAAATGATCTTTTTTAAAAAAATTTAAGCTTAATTAAATATCTAATTTTAAAAGGTAAAATATGAAATTAAATGATAATAGTTTTTTAATATCAATATAAAAAAATGTAAAAAGTTTTAAATAAATAATTACAAAATTAAACATTTTATTCAAAAGTTTAAATTTAATTTTTTTCCTTTTTTTATGAACCTAAATGTTTTGTAATAAATTTTTTTTATCAAAATAGTTACATAATTACAAAGTACTAAAAATAATTTACTATTTTGATATTTTATTTTTAACTTTTTGTGAAATTTAATGTCAAATAAAAAAAATTAAAATCTTTATATAAATTTGCTATCTTTTGATAGCTTTTTGAATATTCTAACTTCAAATTTTCCATCCCCAAAAATTTTGAATTTTGATAGCCAATAAATCTTTATTTTCATATGGAAGATTTATTTTTAAAATTAGATATTTGGTTATATTTAAAGGTGCAAAAAAATTTCATTTAAAAGAATAAAATTCTGTTTAGAAAGTAAAATATTTGTACTCTTATTAGAAATTAAAATAAAATTATGTTTTCTTTATTAATTTAATAACTTCTGTCGCTCTTCTAAAACTTTTCCCCTCCTTTTTTTTAAGGTAATCAGGCGAATACGTAATGTCTTGTTATTGCAAATAGCAACTGAAACTAAGTGTTCGTAATGTATTGAATATAAATATCTCTACATTTAAAAAGCCTCTCAAGAACCTCGCTTTCACATATTTTCTTAAACCTACTAATGATTTTCACAATAATTGCCTCATTTGTTTTAGTGACTTTAATAATGTCTATAAAGTTTAGATGACAAATGGAAATGGATAGTGGCTATTAAGAAACTGATATATGTTAATAGAGAAACTAAATAAGCTTAGTTTATTTTCTGATTTTGGTGAAAACATAAGAATAATCTTTTATAAAAAAAATTAAGTAAAATTAGTTTTAAAAAAAGTACTACAAAATGATGAAAAATATACATATAATTTCCTTAATTAAATAGAAAAAAGTAAAAAAAAATTGTTGAATTGACCCTTTAGGTTGATTAGGTCTAACTTAATCCAAATATGGCTTCTAACTAAATGGGTTCAATTGAGTTATGACCCGTTAAATCATAACCTGTGAATGACCCATCTCATGAGCGACCCAACCCGCCCAAATGTGTTGCAAAAAATTAAAAAAAGAGGAGTTCTATGACTAGTAGTTGTCATGTGAAGATGTATAGCAAATGTTTTGGTATTAATATATTAGATTTGATTGTAGGAATAATAGCAATTGTTACTTGTTATTGATGAAGTTGATATAGAATTTCTAAAGGATTATTTGATGTTAGTATTGGTATTGGTGTTAATAGAGAAATTAAAAAACATTAGTTTATTTTTCGTTATGGTGAAAAGCATAAAAATAATTTTAAAAAAGATTAATAAAAAAAGAAACTAAATAAAATTAATTTAAAAAATATCTAATGTTAATAGAAAAACTAAATAAGATTAGTTTATTTTTTAGTTATAGTGAAAAATATAAAAATCATCTTTTTTTAAAAAAAAAAGGTTAATTAAAAAAGTTAAAAAAGATTAGTTGTTAAAAGGGTATTTAAAAAAAAGATAGAAAATATAAGTGTAATTTGCTTAATTAAATAGAAAAAGGAAAAAAAATGGGTTAAATTGCCTTTTTTCAATTGGGTTTAACTCAACTCAAAAGTGATCCAATTCAAAACTGACATGTAACTAAATAAGTTGTGTTTGGTTATGATTAGTAAAATTTTAACCCATTAATAACCCAATATAAAAATAACCCAACCCGTCTATTTGTCATCCCTAATGGTGAAGGCTCCAACCTTTAGTGATTCATCCCATTAAATTCTACCATTATGATATGGTTTAAAACTTTCCTAAAAATCTCCACCTTAAACACATCCATTTAATTAGTAAACAAATCTCCCCATTAAACAAATGCATTATTTTCTGGTTTAAAACTTCTTTGTGAAGAATTAATGAAGGCCCCAATTAAGTTGACTCTTTAATGGAGTATTACCGGTCCAAAAAAGCTGTCCCAATGTTCAGAAGCTTCCTAGGGCCAGACCAAGTAAACAATTTGTCTTCACACGTTTAAATCTACTTTTCAAAACCTTAAAAGGCAAAAACATGTGGAACGGTTCTAACACAATTAGCCCAATTCACGCGGGAAAGTTTGTAGTTTCGCACAACATAAATGGTGTTTATACTCAAGTTCACATCCTCTGTTTCACCTATTACGTATTAACTATGTTTCATTAATAAAATGATATCGTATGTCTCAAGTTTAGATTTTCTATTTCACTTATTATATATTAAAACAAAACATGGTAGATACACAATAAATGAGACATGTGATCTCAAGTGTCTACAATGACTCTGAAATATTTATTAGTATTTTTATATGAATCATTAAGAAAAAAAGTTCATTGTAATTTTTGACCATCAATATCGTTACTCTATACTAAACAAAACAGAAACCCCTGAAAAGATAAGAGCAGCCCATCAAGGCTGAATAACAAGTTCGTCAATACATACGTTGGAAACCAACTTTTACTATTTTACTATGATATCATTGTTCTGGTAGGAAAAGAACAGCCCATCAAGGCTGAATAACAAGAATGACAGACGCACAAAGCCACTTTCTACTGTCCCCCAAATACAATAGTGTAATTGTGCGTGTGTCACACCTATTCCAATTAAATACACTACTTTATAATAATGTGTGTATTACCCTTATTTTAATTAAATATAATAGTATATGTCTCACACAATGTAGAATAAAACTTTTACACTAATTAAGAAGAAAGAAAGACAAGACGAGGAGAGAAGAGAAGAGGGAAAGGAAATAACAGAGACGAAATTTGAATGCTCAACTTTTTAGTTCTAACAAAAATTGGATCGCTATTAAAGCAAATCTAGTGATTTAGACACAGCGAGTCAAGTCACGTTGTAATCCATCTCTATCTTTTATTGGTAGGCTTTCTTTTACGTATTCTTGGAGACTTTGAAGACCAACTTATTTTGTATTTCTTTCTTGCACATAACTTTTTTCCTCGTTCGTCAATAAATATATAGTTTAAAATTAATTATACGCCAAAGGCCATTTGTATGCAATAAATTTAATGTCTATTCTTGCTTGAACAATCCGTTAAGGTTTGTTTAGTTTTTAATTAGAATTGAAATTGGTTTAAAGTTATATACTCCGCATATTTTATGTAAATTTTAGATTGAGTTTTATATAAAATTTCAACAACTTGAAAATATTACTCCCTTTGTCACGAAAATGAATTTACTTTTAATTTAGTATAATTTTTTTAAAATTATTTTTCAATTTGAGTTATTATTATTATTATTAATGGTAATATAAGAATTTTATATTAAAAATAGACTCTCTTTTTAACACAAAAATTTTCTTTTTTTGAAATTGGACCTTTTGTTGGGACAAAAATAATATAAAATAGATATTATAAATGAGTTGGAATAAGGGAAAAATTATAAAATCCAACCAAATATAATAAAAAAATCATCTAATTTTAAAAGCAATTCCAGTTCTAATGCAAAACCCTACGCACCCTTAGAAAAATCAAAATATTGTTAATTTATGTTCCTCTGTTCTTGTCCTTTTTGTAACTAAATTGTGATATTTCAATGTCGAAAAATTTTATTGCATAGATCTCTCCCTCTCTCTTTCTTTTTTTTTTTTGTTTGGCAAGGGAACAATAGAATTACCCATTAATATTGAATAATACTTAGCACATTTTGACAACTAACATAGAAGTCTTTTAAACAATTACAAGCCATTGTCGAAAGGAAGTATTGAATCAATGCAAAACCATGCTTTAATCGAGTTAAAATTGAAGTAATTATTTCTTTCTTTGATCAATGAAATCTAAGCATTAATTATTTTTTTGAAAAAAAAAAAGAAGGAATTGAAGGTGATTAGGTCAATTTTATGAGTGTGAATGTGGCATTAACTTATCTACGCGTTTATATCAAACATTTATCGACGCCATAATGATAATGGGCTCAAGCCCTGTATTTAGCACATGGTGGTGGGTTCCCCTAAAAGTTGAAGCTTGCTGATTTATTTTGTCTTGATCATAGCTGGACAAAATGCTCCATGGTTTGTGGACCAAATTAGCCAATTGCGCCCGCGCATTTCACTCCATAACAAGTAGGCTTAGCCAAGTCAAGAAATGATAGAGATTGCATTTGTTGATAGCATCATTGAGAGTGGTCATATTTGCACTAATTATCGTGGAGAGTAATCATATTCAATAACGATATTGACATGTACGTGACATAATAGTATTAAATTATTAGAATAATTATTGTTTATAAATTCTGTCCTTATAAACACTATATCGATTATTGAAAATTTTCATTATTTATACTATTACTATAAACATTGAGATGTGTCAAAAAGATGCTATACCTCACCTTGAGTATGTGAATATTTCTTACCCCATTTTGTCTTAACAAAACTGAACAAAAATGGTTGTTTTGAGAACCATAAAAAAGAGAAGAAAAAAGAAAAGAGTGATGAGGTCTCTTTCTTCCCATGTAAATCACAACAATGGCAGATGCACGCCAAAGAAATGCCCATATGATCTTGATATTGGAAGAATGGATGTCTGTTTCCATTAGGACCTAAACTTCTAAATCCTTCTGTTGGAGGACCCGTCACTCCACTTCTTGTATGGGAAAATCTTTAAGGAACACTCTCTGATTAAGATAATATGCTCATCTAGATGGGAGAAGGTATCAAATTGTCAATTACCTTGCGTCAACGATTCTATGTATGATTACGGTTTATTAGTTTATAGAGAATGTGTTTCACAAAACAGGGTCCTCCAATACCAGAGTGGATGCCTATGACTTTGTGAATTACTCTCAAAATGGATTCTTTGAAGTGAGAAAGCTCAATAACAAAACTTTCCTACCGCTAAAGCAAACATGACAAAGAAAAGGATAGAAAACAGAAGTAATACTGTTAATTTAACACAAGATCAAAGATCCATCTACTTCAAATAATTAAATTTTATGCAAAATCTAGAGGTCTTCATTTTGATTCGCGGATTGAATCGATCCGCTGATTTTTCAAAATTTCAGATCGAATCGGATAAAAAAATAGATTGGATCGAATTAGATCGAATTGACGGAGCGATCTGATTCAATCTATTTTAATCCAAATGAAAAAAAAAATTTACAACTTTTTTCTTTAAAAAATAGCTAATATTACTTGTAAAATATAAATTAGTATTTTTTGATAATTCAAATAATTCTTTAATTAAAATTAGTCAATTTGTGACAAAAATAAATTAAAATATTTTTATGAAAATACATAAATTAATTTACATGAAAAATACACAAACTAAAATATTTAGATGAAATTTATTTATTATCTTTATATAAAGTTAGATAATTGTTTTACATGAAATTATTAATTTTCAAACTTAAGTTAAATCACCTAATATTATATATGAAAAGAAAATAAAAATCAAATCAGATAAAAAATTAATCCGATCCGAAATATTCGGATAGAATCAGATCGGATCGAGTCATTAATTTTAAACACCCCTAACAAAAATCACACATGGGTATATGTACAATATGGACAAATTAATAAAATGGACAACTTGTAGTGAGGAGCACCGCCACAGCCTCCCATGCCTCCTCTATATAAGTTGAACAACTTCTATTCAAAAAATTGTCCCATTTCATTGCTATACAATGGCATTACCAATACATATCCCTTTGTGTTTTTGGTTCCTCCCACTTCTAATTTCACAATTTCAGCCAACTTTGGCTCAATGGGATACTTACATTGTCCATATGGACTTATCATCCATGCCCAAAGCTTTCTCAACCCATCATAATTGGTATTTGTCCACCCTTGCTTCCATTTCAGATGCTAGTACCAAAGCAACCACAGATATCTCATTCTCCTCCAAGCTTGTTTATTCTTACACTAATGCTATCCATGGTTTTAGTGCAATTCTTTCTCCTTCTGAGCTGGAAACCATAAAAGATTACCCTGGCTATGTTTATGCAACTAAAGACAAGTCTATTAAAATGGACACAACACACTCCTCCAAATTCCTAGGCCTCAACTCCAACTATGGTGCATGGCCAAATTCGGACTATGGGAAAGATGTAATTATTGGTTTGGTGGACACAGGAGTATGGCCAGAGAGTAAAAGTTTTAATGATGATGGGATGACTGAAGTCCCGTCTCGATGGAAAGGAGAATGTGAAAGTGGCACCCAATTCAATTCCTCTGCATGCAACAAGAAATTGATTGGAGCACGTTACTTCAACAAAGGTTTACTTGCCAAATTTCCCAACTTGACAATCTCAATGAATTCTAGTCGTGACACGGAAGGACATGGAACTCACACTTCATCCACTGCTGCTGGAAATTATGTGGAAGGAGCATCTTTCTTTGGCTATGCTTCAGGAACTGCAATAGGAACAGCTCCAAGGTCTCGAGTGGCCATGTATAAGGCTCTCTGGGACGAAGGGACATATTCGTCTGACATTATAGCTGCAATTGATCAGGCAATTATTGATGGAGTTGATGTATTATCTTTATCATTGGGATTAGATGGTGTACCTCTATATGAAGATCCTATTGCCATAGCCGCATTTGCAGCTATGGAGAAAGGCATATTTGTGTCTACATCAGCAGGAAACGCGGGGCCTTTTCTTAGTACTTTGCACAATGGTATACCATGGGTTCTTACAGTTGCCGCTGGGACAATTGACCGCGAGTTCACTGGGACAGTTTCTCTTGAAAATGGGATTTCAGTCACTGGTTTGTCTCTCTACCCCGGGAATTCTACTGCGCCAAAAGTCCCAATTGTTTTCAATAGTGCATGCAAAAATGAAGCAGACTTCAAGAAAATTCAGGGCAAGATTGTTGTATGCCTAGACAAGAATCAAACACTGAGTGACCAAGTTTTCAATGTTCAAAACTCAAAACTTGCTGGCGGTGTATTCATTACCAACAACAAAGACTTGGAATTCTTTATTGAAACTGAATTTCCAGCTGTATTTCTCGACCTTGAAAATGGTGAAAAAATTTTAGACTACATCAAGAGTAGCTCTGCTCCTAAAGCAAGCCTTGAATTTCCTGGAACACAACTTGGAACCAAACCTGCACCCAGAGTGGCTAGCTATAGCTCAAGGGGTCCATCTCAAAGCTGTCCATATGTAATGAAGCCTGATCTAATGGCTCCTGGTGCTCTGATCTTGGCTTCATGGCCTCAAAAGTCTCTAGTTGCTTCTCTGATTTCAGGCAGCCTTTTCAATGACTTTAACATCATTTCCGGGACTTCAATGGCTTGCCCTCATGCTGCTGGAGTGGCAGCCCTTCTGAGGGGAGCGCATCCGGATTGGAGTCCGGCAGCCATCCGATCATCAATGATGACAACAGCTGATATATGGGATAACACAAACCATCCAATAACAGACATTGGATTCAATGATGATACTGCCTCTCCTTTAGCCATGGGGAATGGACATCTTAATCCTAACAAGGCGTTGGACCCTGGACTATTTTATGATGCAGCAACAGAGAATTACATCAATCTGCTATGTGCAATGAATTTTACATCCAAACAAATTCAGACCATAGCAAGGTCGTCTTCTTACAACTGCTCAAATCCATCTCTAGACCTCAACTACCCATCATTCATATTTTATTTCAATCCAAACAACACTCACTCAACAGTGAAAGAATACCAGAGAACAGTAACTAATGTTGGGGATGAGATGGCAGTTTATTCAGCAAAATTGGTGCCAATGGTTGGATTTAAAGTTAGTGTAACTCCTGACAAACTAGTTTTCAGACGGAAGTACGAAACGCAAAGTTACAAACTGACAATGGAAGGTCCTTCAGTCATCAAAGATTTGGTGGTTTTTGGTTCTCTAAGCTGGGAGGAGAAAGGAGGTATACACATCGTTAGAAGTCCCATTGTCGCCACTGGCCTAACTGTGAAAACATTGACATGACAAAACTATTAAACTAACTTGTATTTTGTAACATGTGATGAACAACTGTCCAATTATTACAGTCATTTGATGTACAATTCTGGTGGTGGCTGAATCACCAAGAATTTGGAAAGCATGTAAAATTTGATCATTTACATAATGTCGGACAAAATGCAGTAACTATACAGCTAATAGACTACAAGAGATTGGCCATTTGTGCTGAAGTAAGGCTTTTGTGGCCCTCCGTTGCTCTGTTAACAGTGAGTACATCTCGTGATTGGAAAGCAACAAAAGAATTTAAAGGCAGGAATACAGAGAGCACATATTCAACACGAATGATTGCTTGACAATGTTTCTGCAACTTTAGATGTCTTTGTCGTATTAGATCAGCAAACAATGTTAGAAACAGTGTTACATTTGAAGGTTGCTTGCTTGCACTGAGGCAAAAATTGGTTCTGCTTTTTCAATGCCCTTAATTGATCATTCACATCCAACAGTGGAGATGTTTAATCATCCTACTAAAAGAACGAACATAATTAATGTGCTTGGATTAGTGCTTTCTCTTTTTCTGATTCTCATAAATTTTCTAATCTATTGGTATCTAACAAAAGTGAGGCTGATTGAACACGGGCTCTTTATACCATCAGGTGTCTTTTCCTCCACTCAAATATCTTCTTGCACGGAATAAACAGAGTATTACACTCAATCTTATAATACATATCAAATTCTTACATATGAAATTTTGCAGAAATTTGCATTTAATGAAAATGGTATGTAAAATTTGAGGGAGATCTAACTTGAATGCTTCAACACTGCAACAAGTATTGGCCAAATTAAATTCAGATAAGTGAACTCTTTCCCACAAAAAGATTTTGCTAGTAGCATTTCCATACGAAAAGAAAACTGAGGCTAAAGTATGTGATTTCTAATGGAAGGAAAATGGAGACATGTGAATTATATATCAAGAATCTTTCAATAATTGATTGCGCAATCGTGAATTTAGACGGCAGCCACTGGATGGGAGAAGCCCAAAGTGCCACACTCTTGGCTGGATATTTGTTTTACCTGTTCCGTCACTCATTCAAAATAAACCAGGCACAACATGTTCCGAATCCATCCCATTCATCTTGCCCTTACTCTTCTTTTTCTTGAGGGACCCTTCATGCAAAACTTTTCAAACGATCTAAATAACCATACAACGATTTAATATGTGTGTACTTGAAACCCTTTTACGTATACCGTTAAACAAAACAATGGTTCTATGGCTACGTTGTACGATTCTTTTGTGAGTAGTCTACGGATGTTGCAACTAACCTAATCGTCTTCAATAATGAACACGAACGAATGACCATGTCTATTCTTCAAGTTCTGCTTAGTTTTTATCTCATTTCAATATATAAATTCTTCCGGGCGCTGATTTCCAGTACTATATCTCTCCTGGAGGAATCAGGGCTTGGAGATGCCAATTCTGAGTCATATATTCATGAAATATTTTGGATTCTGAGATTCTCTGTAGTCAACCAATCCATTAGATTAACAAAACTAAACGAGGTCCTGCATTCATGAAGTTTGTTCATCAATATATATATATATATCTTGTTTATCCTGGAAACTTAGTCACGAGTCATGACCCAATTTTTTGGAAGTTACTCATTGGTCATCAATTGACCACACTATACTGGACGAGTTGTTCATTAAATTAATGCTGTTTCCATTCCCGTAGAAAAATGTTTGCAGAAGATAAAAATGATCAGTTGGAGAATCTTTGGGTTTTGGGGAAAACCCATGGCTCAAGGTCGGAAGAAAAAACAAATACTACGACATCAACTGCCAGAAGAGAAGAAGAAAAAAAAAATTATGGGATAAAATTTTGACAGGCTGTAGGGCCATTATTGATTGCTTTTTTACTTGAACAAAATACAAACCAATTGCGTGCCATGCAAATTATTGAAATTTTGACCAAACCAACAAGGTTTGCTCGAATTTAGCTCTATAAACAATTTGTTTAAGTACATTTAGTAATTAAACAAATTGATCTTAAAAAATTAATCTTTTTATACAAAAAATAGTTCATTTTATATTTTTCAGTGTAAAAAAAGGCCAACTTTTAAATGAAATTCTTGTAATACTTTAACTAACAATAACTATGTATAACCAGAATGAAAAAAAAAAAATCGTATAAATTGAGTGTATTGCACTTTATAATTAGAAATAATTGTGCCCATAACAAGATTTTTTTTTTTTTTGGTGCAAAGGAATATTTGTTTGATGGAAATATTTGACTAGATAAAGTTTTTCGAATTATATTAATTTTAAACTAATTAAAATAAAATAATTTCACCAAACTGAAGTACTATAATGTGCGACTTGTAACCTCCTTTACATTTTACAATCTTACAATCAAACCAAGTTGCTGGAACGTATGGTCTTTAACTTAACAGCTGTGTTGGAAAGAAGTGTAGGGGAAGTATACAAACTAAAATCCAAAAAGTGTAAAAACTGTTAACAGCCAGAGAGGCCATGGGGCCCTAATAGACCATAACAAGGAAATTTAAAATAAAATAAAATAAAAACTATGTGAATGATGTGTTTAGATTGATTGTCCCTCAAAATATATTTTGTATTTTTTAAAATAAATTTTAATATTAAAAAAAATTCTATGTTATAACTCTTATTTTAAAAAAGTGTAAAAACGCACAAAATACATTTTAAGTTTTCTAAAATAACTTTTAAAATTTTTTAAAAAATCTATTATAATATTTATTTTAAAAAATATAAAATTATATTTTAAAACGTAATTTATACGTAATTTCATTCCCAAGTTTCATGGTCAAAGAAGAAAGATTCTTACTTTTGGTATTGGAGCCCATACCAAGAAGGAAATTTGAGAGGAAGCCTATTTGCCCATTTGCTCAAACTTGTGGGGTTTAGAGACTTTGGAGCTCTAGTAATCCGCCATTCTCGTTGTCAGTTTGGAAGAGAGGATTGACAAGACTTTTCTTATCATCAAACTCTTCCACATTTTGACATTTTGTCTTTGAGTTGATTCTGAATTCGTCAAATGGATGATGCAAGGATTCGTTGCTCACATGCAAAAGACACGACTACTGCTATAATATTGAAGCTGCAACTGCAAGCCATCCATGATTTAACTATCCCAACACAAAGTCTCTATTACGCGGGAATTGCAATCATGCATATCAATTTTTTTTGCAAAACTTTCTTCCCTTCATTGTTTTTCTTTAATTTGTTTTTCAATCTTACCCATTTCGCGATTTCCATTATATTATGAATAAATAGTCACAGCAAAATTTGCAATAAATTTTATCGATTACTAATGTAGTGTTGACATGATTTCTGATCAATACATAGTGTTTGCAGTTTATTGAATTATGCCATATAAGTAAACAGGGATAAAACTCCCACTTTAATCAAGAGGAAGAGAGAACGATGGAAAAGAAAATGTCGAAAAAAGGATTCAAACCCTTCTATTTTCAACCTTAGTTGTTTTCAACATTAGTTGTGTAACCAACGAGGCAAGCCGCGGCTAAACACCCCATCATTCATTCACTGAAAGTTTTGTATGATTATTGTCACGTTATGTGGGCTGCTGTCCGCAAATCTTTGTAATTCAGTTGGTATAGTGGTTTTGCGTTCCCTAAAATGCACAAGGCTTTTAGGCCACAAGCATGAGATGGGTCACGTATCTGGAGAGACCTAGATTCTGAAATTCAACCAGGCCTTTAGAAAACAGTCCTTGAGGCCCATGATTCTTCTATTGCCAAAACATAATGGAATACAAGAAGCCTCAATAATAACTTTTTTTTGTTCCTTTTCAGCTTTTGGGCTGCACAAATTAAACTTTACCAAGCAATTGGCTCTTGTACTCCTCATTACCACTCTATCTTGGGAGAGGGACACTGTTGTGGAGAGATACAAGTCGATATGAATTGTGTTTTAAAAAATATATATTTTTTTCTTTTTTGAAATAGTTATTGTGAAATGTAAAAGAAGGATTAAAAAGCATAAAAAAAAAATTAGAATTACAATTCATATAGGCCCGTATATGATTATGCCATGGACTAGTTCAAAGCCATTGGAAGGCTAATTTTAAACTTCAAGCAAACAAAAAAGCAAAGCCCAAAATTAGTTCTGTGGATTGGTTTGTATTGTTGTAAACTCCTCAAGTTAATTAGGACCAACAATGATTCTCCGAAAAAGACAGCAAGAAATGGGAGTGATTGAGAAATATATATCCGTGGGTGGAACTTGGAAATATCTAAATAGCCTTGGACAAAAAGCAAAATGAAAGCGTGCTTCTATGGAGGAAAGATATGGTTATTAGGATCCAAAGGCCGTAAGGGCATATTTCCTTGCGACCCACATGGTTTCATGCTTGTTGTGGATCCCATCCCAGCGTGTCACGCGTGGATTCACCCTGACATGCACGGTATCCCCTCTAAGGCTCTAACCTTCGTTCATTCACACTTCCAAAGAAAAGAAAAAGAAAAAAAAAAGACGAATTAATGGCACGACAGTAATGCCTTAAGTGTCCATGTTAGAGGACGCAGGTTTAATTTTTCATCAGTGATATTGTTACAAAATATTCCTTTCCCCTTATAATAGTGTAGGAACCCTTGTAATTAAAAAAAAAGAAAAAAAAACTTTTATTTGAGGATAACTTTATATTATTTATAAAATACAATTCTTAAATATAAAGATTTTTATTTTTATTCATATTATTCATAATAATTATTCGTTCCCAATTAAAACATTAAATCATCTCTTTTGACTAATTACTTTGAAATTTTAGAGAATTAGAGTGTGTATGATTAGTGTTTTAAAATGATTTGTAATATATTCATTTATTATAATTATTACTTTAAAAAAGTATAAAAATTTATTTTGAAATGCATTCTATATACAATCTTATTAGTTTACCATTATATAGGATTTTTTTTCTTTTATTAAGAAAAAAACATTGGCTATGTTTGGATTGTGTTGTATTTGAGAATTTTATATTGGAATGTGTGAAAATTTTGGTAATCATATTTTGTAAGAAAAAATAATATGAAAAAATATATTATAGGGAAATTTTTTTTAAAATAATATGAAAAGAATTTTAAAGGGAATTTAAAATTTAAATTTTGAAATAAAAAGTTGTTTAAATGTTTTATTTTTGTAATTAAAAAAAGTTAATTTTTTACAAATAAAAATGCAAACCAAACATAGCTATTGTTATTTGAGTTAACGACCAAAATGGTCCTTCACATATTGACCAATGAACATTTTGTCCATCACTTTTAAAACTGAAAAAAATAATTTATCACATTTTATAAATATACCATTTTGATCATAATTTTTGTCGATAACTGGTTGGTGGAAATAATTCCGCGTTTGCTCACTGGCATGCAGAAATGAAAGTGGCCAACTGTAAATAGCTGTCTGAGGACTCTGAACCTTCCACCTTCCTCCCTCATTTTCAATTCCTTAATTTCCATTCCAATTCCAGACAGCCCATCATGCATTATTTCCCTACGCACACCGCTTCCTCTTCCTACTCCCAACTTCCCCCACTCTCCACAAAACCGAGTAATTTAATTCATAGCTTTCACAATTTCGATTCGATCTCAATATTTAAATTTATTAAAACGATTTTAATTCTAACAATAACTTTATTTTAAATAAAATATAATTAAATTTATTTTAAAATTTTTTTATATAAATAAAATTAAAAATTATTATTATATAAATAATTTAATTAATTTAATTATATTTTCATTAACTTTTAATAATAAATAAGTGAATTAAATATAAACACTATTCGAGTACGATAATAATTAAAATATTGAGAAATTATTTAAAATCTTATAAAACATAAAAATTTAAATAAAAGTATTTAATTATGAATTATATATATATTTATATATTAATTAATAATTATTTTAAAAAATACATTTTTAATTTTCTTTAAAATCTTATGATTATATCCCGTCCTATTTATCTGATTCTATTATTTTAAATTAAATTTGTGTGAAATTTTGATCTTATAAACTAAAATCAATTTTGGTAACTATATACAAAGTGAAGGTGAAAAAAATATATTTAATGTGATATGAGTTATTACTATTATAAATTTTTATTAAAAATATTATTACTTAATTAAAAAAATCCCATTAATAATTTCACTTTACAACAAACCCAAAACTCATAAAAACATCATTTCCTCCTTTTTTTTTTTTTATTTTAAGCAATGCATAAAAGAAAAACATTAAAGAAGTAAAAAAGCAGAGCCGGAGCTCCGCACTTTAAAGTCTTAAACCCCCCACTGCTGCGCCCCGCATTGGCACTTTCCTTTTTAAAGTTCTCAGTAAAAGAACTCATTTTGCGTTCACTCCATAACCACTCTTATTCTTTTCTTTCGGACTTTTTGAAGTTTGCATATCCAAATTCTGAAATTTTCAAGAATTTCTTCAACATGCACGCAAAAACAGATTCAGAGGTGACGAGTTTAGCGCCATCTTCACCAGAGCACGGTAGGCGGCCGGTGTATTACGTGCAAAGCCCCTCGCGGGATTCCCACGATGGGGAGAAAACCACGAATTCCTTCCACTCGACCCCAGTCCTCAGTCCAATGGGTTCACCGCCTCACTCTCACTCCTCCGTGGGCGGCCACTCCAGGGAGTCCTCCACCAGCCGCTTCTCAGGGTCACTGAAGCCCGGATCAAGGAAGATCAACCCAAATGACGGTGGATCGGGTGGGAATAGACACCCTGGCAGGAAAGGCCAGAAGCCTTGGAAAGAATGTGATGTGATTGAAGAGGAAGGGCTGCTTGAAGATGGGGAGTCTCGAAAATCTCTTCCTAGGCGCTGCTATTTTCTTATTTTCGTTCTGGGTTTTTTCGTGCTCTTTTCACTCTTTTCACTGATTCTGTGGGGTGCTAGCAAACCACAGAAGCCCAAGATCGTCATGAGGGTTAGTACAATGTCATCTAGATCTACTTATTTGATTCTTGGTTTTTAGAATGGAGCTGGGATTGTGTTCAATTTAGTTGATTTTGCCAAAAAGAGAAATATTTTTTACTCTGGTCAAAACACTACCGTATGTGCACAATTGAACCCAGTGGATAGTTGAATTATAGCTAAATTTCATAGAATTATCCTTGGATTTTGGTTGAATCACCTTAGCAATCTGCAATTCTTGCTTATTTGGGGATTTGTTTAGTAAAAGATGAGTTTGTCATATTTTGCTGGTGTGTGTTGAATGTATCTTTAATCAAAAATTTGAGCTGAAATTGCCAAAATATCACCTTTTTGGCTTGCTTAACCCTTCTATACATTTAAGCTTGATGGGGCATTTTGACTAAGCCGAATTGCACTTGAGTGTCCTATATGGTGTGAATTATGAAGTGGGCTTGTGTTAGAATATTTTTGTTAAGCTTCAATTCTTTATAATTATATGGATTTACCCGCCTAAAGATTAGTTTTTTAATATTACTCTTTGTCAAAGACGAAATTTTTATATGGGATGGTGTTGTGAATTGTGTTGACAGAGTATTACATTTGAGAGATTCACGGTTCAAGCTGGTTCAGATAGTACAGGAGTGGCCACTGATATGATCTCTATGAACTCCACACTTAAATTCAATTTCCGTAACACTGCTACATTTTTTGGTGTGCACGTTACATCAACCCCTCTTGATCTATCATACTCCGACCTCAGGATTGGTTCCGGATCAGTAAGTCCCCCAACGCTTTACCAAATGATTAGAAGCTCCTGATTTCATTCTGTTTTTAAGTTTCTTAAATTCTTGGGACTTATACAGATGAAGAAATTTTACCAATCAAGAAAGAGCCAGAGAACTGTGGTTGCATCAGTGATAGGTGATAAGATTCCTCTATATGGAAGTGGAGCTGGTTTGAGCACACAACCAGGGACCACGACTGTGCCAGTGCCACTGAAATTGAACTTCGTGGTAAAATCAAGAGCTTATGTCCTGGGTAAATTAGTGAAGCCAAAGTTTCACAAAAGGATCGAATGTGCATTTACCTTTGATCCCAAAAAACTTAACGCTCCTATCACACTCAAGGATTCTTGTACATACAATTGATGATGCTGATGAAGTGGAGTTGTCAAACGTTTGGTCTTTTTCCATTTATTGTCATTGGAGGAGGGAATGGTGATTGGGAATGAGATACCGCTGGCAGCTGAGTGGGCAAAAGTTTCTTGGTATCGTTTCAGACTTAGATTCACCATTTTTGGTTGCCCAGTTTCTTGTGCAATACAGGCTGGATTTAGCTGTGATTTGGGTGAAATTATTCCTGATTGTTTGTTTTTTTAAAGACCCACCCTTCAGCTTAGAGAAGGAATCAGAAGACTCTGGGACGATGATGAATATTTGTCGGTAATTATTAAAATACCTGAGTAGCCTTAACATGTCATTGTCTGTATAATCTCTTACAATACAATAATGTGATTTATTCTTTGTAATATTCTATTTATATATAGTAATACAAATAATGTTTTTGCGGCTTAAACGCGTGCTCATAATTGATTTTCGGTGGCGGTGGACATCCGAGGTGGTTGTTGCAGGAATTTTTTTTATTAAAGGTTTGAGAAATGTGTTTAAAACGAGTTTAAAATGTGTTTTTTCACTGTTGAGAAATAAAAAATCTTAAAAAAATGTAATGAATTTTTTAAAAAATATAAAAATATTTTTTGAAATACAACTCAAAGAAACGTTTATAAGAAAAAGGTTCAAACCCCTTCCTACATTTTCACTCTCACTATTGCTTTTGCAATTAAACCTCATCTTATCTCTTGCAAGTTTGATAAATTAATACCTTCATTAATACTTCCGCTGTAACTTTATTTAATGCTACCATAAATTCGCATTAAAGACGTCCTTCAAAGCCCGCGGAGCTTGTGACTTTTGAACATCTCTAGCATGCTAGCTAATAAGATGAGCAGTGGCGTTAGAGTTTGGCCTTTTTAGTATTCACTTTTAAGTTTCGGGATAATAAGATTTTAAGCATTCACCTTCAAAAGTATCCACCTTAGACTTTGAGATAGTAAGATTTTAAGCATTCATCCTCAAGGTTTAGGGAAATATGTGTGCTGGCCATTTTGGAGATTATGATATCTTGATTTCTTGATGTTACTCATGTCAAAATCATATGGAAGCCAAATGCCTCACTCATTTGACAAAATTGAGAGGATTTGAAAATAGCATTTGATTTTGTCTCTCTTTAGTCTACGACACCCCATTGGATGGATTTGTAAGAGTTACAAACACTACCACGAAAATCATTAGCATATTGGATTAAAATCAATCGAATAGCCATAGCCAAATATCTCAACCAAAGCAAGAACTAAAAAGAAATGAAAATATCGTGGACTATAAAGCAGAATTTGTTGTAGCATAGTTATTGCAAATCCTGCATTAATTGTTAATATTCCCATCAAGAGTAGTATTACTCATCAAAAAATAGAACAAAGAGAATAATGAAATTGCTAAGAATCGTAATATTTAGAAATTAATCATCTCCTGCAACGGGTGATGGCGGAGCATCCTCTGGAATAGGGGTTGACGGGGCGGCCAGTTTTTTGACAGTGGTTTGTATAGTAAGACCTGCCTGAGCGAGGGGGACATGGGATTCTGTTAGCAGAAAGTGCACCATATGAGATGTAGTAACGCCGAGGGCTTGATCTGTAGTAGTAGTGAAGAGACCTCCTGTTATCAATGCCATCTTCACTCTCTTCACCAACACCATCTTCTTCAAAGTCCAGCTCTGCATCCAGAGATGTAAATGGAGTAGCGTTAAAAGACCAGCCAATGCTTTCGGGGTCGGACATGTGCTGAAGACTGCTGTGATCAACCTGGGCAACCACTGCATTTGATGCAACATGGAAGAAAATGAAGAGAACAAAGAGGGTTGTGAGAATTAGAGAAAATCTTTGACGTGACATTATTGCAATAGAAATTGATTGGATAGAAATGCAGCGATTGTGTTGGCTATCCCTTTGCTTCGGATCAATATTAGGAGGTTGATAATTCAATGTGTGTGTGTGTGAGAAGGGTAGAAATAGAGAAATAAAGAGGGACATGGAATGGAGGTGGTCACAGGGAGTTTATGAAATCCAGCGCCGACTGCTGCCAATTCAACTAGTCTGTCTGCAGAGCACGATCTGTTGTTCTTCCTTGATTGACGCTGGTTTTCCCCGCCTTTATTTTCTCTTCTTGTTTTATCTGGTTATTTTGCCTATTTCTGAATGAAGTTTGGTAGGGTTATAATGCTAGGTTTGAATCTGGTTTTGGTTAAAAAGTACAGGCATCCATGCTTTGTGACAAAAAACTTGAGAGTGACAAATATTAGATGCTGTGTAAATTGTAATTTCAAAATATATTTTTATATTTTAAAAAATATTTTTACGCTTTAATATGATTTTTTATCTCACAACTATTATATTAAAAAGATGCGAAAACATTTTAAAATCCAACCTATTCGTACCCTAATACTCAGTGGATGCTACTCGCTGCGTATCATATCTCTATGTTGGTTGTTTTTTGATTTGATCCAATAGATGATCAGAAAATTAAGCATGAAATAAAGTTTGAATATGGATACAGCCACAAAAATTCATCTCAAAAACTTTTAGGACCAAGGTTGGTTGAGGTGGATCAGTTGATGGAGAAATTCTAGTTCAGCTCACAATATTGTAGGACTTTGATGATTGACGTCGAGTTTGTTTACCTTGTATAACATTCTTAACAAATGTACAGCAAAGGATCTCTCCTTGAACCATTCTTAAAGGGCTGCTGTTACCTCGAGGATTGAAAACATCAGGTACAAAAAATGGGTAACCGTTGTTGACAGAATGGGGCAAATACATTTCAATATTTAGTGTTTGAGTTTCCTTTATTTGGCATTCGACTATAAATTCTTAGTTTATTATTGCGTTACTCTCATATAATAGCCAAGGTTATGCTCATTTTAGAGTTGTGGGAAAATTTGTTTTTAATTATTTTATCTGTCTCAACAAAATTGACACAAACAAATATAGCAAGTTAGTTATTACTAGATGTGTCAATATTTTTAGAGTCCAGATAGGTACACAATAAAATGAAAGTTATTGGAATTCTCATACCCATTAAAAATATAATTGGATAAATGTAATTGGGATAAAAATTTATTGAAAGAATTATGAAATATTCATGGATTTTATTAGAAATAATTAAATAGGTAATTATTAAGTAATATTAAATAACTATTAGTTAATGTCTAATAATTAATAATTAATGATAATTTATTGACCAGACCACTCTTGAATTGCCAACACGCCACTGCCAACCATAGTTGACCGGCCCGCGGTGGCCATACAATCACATCCCATTATTTAATTTTTAATGAAAAATTTTAATAAAATTCTAATCGAAATTGAGAAATTTCAACCTCATTAAATCCTATTCTCCCAAATTCAAAACTTAATGAGAATTATATTTTTCATTCCTAATAATTTTCTACCCATTTAAATCCCATCCAATTTCTTCTCATTCTCTCCCAATTGCCACCCCTAATTACTATTTACTATTACCACTTGAGTAAAACAATTATGACAAACAACTATTGAATATGAAATAGAAGTAACCAAATTAGGGTTGGCCCAATCCGAAGTCGAACATTGACAGTTTGACACCAACTTAAAAAATCCAAAAATGGAGTCAATACATCTTGGTCTGATAGTTAACTAGTTAGGTTCTCCAAAGAATTTGAAATGGAAAAGATAAGCAGCATCTCATTGCATCAAATCACTTCCTGGATAAACAATTGCATGGATAATTGATGGAAAATTTTTCTCAGAGAACAAAATGTCCTAGTGATAATTATTACACAACAAACAAAGTCAGTTTTCCATTGTACCAAGGTCTTATCACTATCAATCATGGTTCAACATATTACAGTTTAAGAGAGAATAAGCACATCAGATTATTTTTATTTAGATCTTTATGCACTATACATACGACGACTACAGCAGAACTGCGTAAGATATATGGTTTACATTCAATGGGCTCTTTGGGAATCCATTTATGACGCTTATCAGAAGCTACCTTCCCCCTATCAACCACCAAACTAAGTCACCTCCCAAGCCATATTCATATTAAGGATACACTAATAGAATGATATGGAAATATTTTTTTGATAAATTATGATTCTACGACAAGATTCTAATGTCTTTAACGTTTGCGAATCAAATCCTACACTCTATTGCCGTTGATTATAACATTTAAAATATTAAAACCTATATTAAGTTAACAATTAAGTATCTAATGGAATTGGGACCATTCGTTCATACTGTTATCTATATACCAGTAGAGAGAGTTGATAGTTACTGCTGATATTTACAATCAAAAAGGCTGATCATAGAACATGAAATTTTTTTTTCTGGCTTCATTTCAGTTAAAACTCTTGACTGATCGATCCTAAACATTCAACTAGTATAAGGTTGAATAAAAAATTTCATGGTAAATATCACAAATTATTTTGAAAAATCTAGGGCCTTAGACGAAGTATCAGAAAATTCAATATTGGACTCATTACCCACCACGGACCTTTCCACCAACTCCCTACCCATTTCACTAGGCCCAATATGACCAACCCAGAGATCCATTCACAATTTCTCAAACTAAAAGGACCAATCAGAAAACTCAATTGGAAAAAAAAAGGAGGAATCTTCCTCTGTCGAACCACTTCCAGAATATTTCCCAAACAACCCCCAACCTCCTCTCCTGACCCTGACTGTCTCTCTCTCTCTCTCCAGCCATGGCTTTTCCTCAGCACCACTTCCAACAACAACAACAACAACTTCGGCAACCACCCCCCAAGCCATTGAGGTAAGATTTTTCTGGGTTCTCCCATTTTCAGCCCCTATAGTGTTATTTAATTTACTCTATCAGCAATATGCTCCTTCCTTAATTTGTGGAATTTTTTTTTTTTTTTTTGGATTACTCAGAGACATTTATACAAACATGGACGCTCAGATTTCACCGCCGGTGACCTTCTTCAATGGGCTTAATCTCCCTGATCAATCCCATCATCCCCCTTATATCCCTCCTTGTAAGTATCTCTCACTTACCGATAATTTCTCTAAAATTATCACAAATTCTGGCAAAAAGATTTCATTTTTTTTGTGATTGTTTTTTTTTGGAGCCCAGTTCAAGTTGTGGGTTTAGCGCCAGCAACGGTGGAGGAGCAAGGAGGAGGGCCGGAATTGCAGTGGAATTATGGGTTCGAGCCGAAGAGAAAGAGGCCCAAAGAACAAGATTTTTTGGATAGTAACCATAACAATAACAATTCGCAGATATCTTCTGTGGATTTTTTACAGGCCAGATCAGTGTCTACCGGGTTGGGTTTATCCTTGGATAATACTAACAATAATAACAACAGTAATAATAAAGCTTGGTTGGCTTCTTCCGGTGACTCAGCTTTTCTAGGGATTGCGGGTGATGAAATTGATCGGGAGTTTCAGAGGCAAGATGCTGAAATTGAAAGATATATCAAAATTCAGGTCTGTTGTGTTATTTGTTATTCTTTTAGTAGGATGTGTTTATATGTTAGGAAAGTTGGGAACTTTATTGCTTAAGTTTGGCTTGTTTGTGCGTTATATTGGTGTATAGTCTGTTACCATTTCAGGGTTAAGTTGTTTATTACTTACTAAAAGAAGTGAAATATGGCAAAATTCAGAGTCTACTCTTTACTATTTTAAATAATGATTGTTTTTGGTGCATTTATGAGGAGTTGAGATGACAAGATGGGTGGCCAACTAGTCTTGTTACAAGAGGGGTATATCATCTGGGTGTCTTATGTGTGAAGAGCTAGTAGTTAGTAGCTTAGTGCCTACAGTGGTAATCTTTAATGGAAAATAAGATAATTTGGCTGCTTTTTTTTCATTGTTATACACCTGTCTCTATTACTATGGTACTTTGGGTCTTTACATGCATGTTGGTGGAGGGGTGCATGTTGGAATTCTTCTATGCGAGAATAAGGAAAGTTACTTTTGTCTGGGGAAGATCGGTTATGCTCTTCGTACTGCTTTTATTTGCAATTTAACAACGTTTTATTGCCAATTAAGGATTTATAAAGCACTGTGATTCAAAGTTCAGAAGGTAAAGCAGACTTGTTTTTCCTGGTGTTTACCTTGAAATTGTGAATTTAGGCACATGGAAGTTCAGATTGATATTTGATTTATCTTTTATGATTGTTGCATACCTTTTTGATTGTGAGTGTCTTCAACATAAGTTCATACTAAATTCCTGCTGCTATAGTTGATGTTTTTATAATTGAAACGTTTCAACCTTTTTATTTTCTGAAAGGGTGATCGGTTGAGGCAAGCTTTATTGGATAAGGTTCAGACCAACCAGCTCCAAACTATCTCATATGTTGAAGAAAAAGTTCTTCAAAAATTGCGTGACAAGGAGGCGGAGATGGAAGACATCAATAAGAAGAACATTGAACTGGAATTACGAATGGAACAATTGGCCCTAGAGGCAAATGCATGGCAACAGCGTGCTCAATACAATGAAAACATGGTCAAAACTCTTACACTAAATATACAACAGGTTTTCGCCCAAAGTAGAGATAGTAAAGAAGGTTGTGGTGATAGTGAGGTAGATGACACAGCCTCTTGTTGCAATGGCCGGGTTCTTGATTTTCATCTGCTACGCAAGGATGGCAATGATATGAAGGAGTTGATGACTTGTAAGGTTTGTAGAGTGAATGAAGTGTGCATGGTACTGTTACCTTGTAAGCATCTTTGTCTGTGTAAAGAATGTGAAAGTAGGGTTAGTCTTTGTCCATTGTGTCAATCCTCTAAGCACATTGGAATGCAGGTTTATATGTGAACATGAAGCTAATGTAACACCCATCTTACACCCATCTGTGAACTGGTTATGTTAAGTTGACATGCTATACGGATGTTTCCATTGCACCATAAACTTGTGCCTATTGTGACTGACTGCCTTTTATTTTGTGGTCACATGTGTCTATTTGTACTGATAGAGTTTGAAAGCTTATAGGGCTTGAATGTAATGCAAGTATGTGTTACTTCAGCAACACAAGGTCTAGAATGGTCCTCCATGGTCATCTAGCTATGTTGCAATGATACGGTAACTATACTTTAGTCTTATGAAGTAGATTTTTTTCTTTCCCCCTCCACTTCTCAAACAATGACTTGGAGCTGTGTCTATAATAGTTTTTTCCACAGCAGAGATTCATATCTAGCTGACTGGTTGTATCATGTATGGTTATTTTGATCCATCATAATTCGTTGCATTATCTTTTATGGCATTATGTATGTTGCAATTGGATTGTTAGTATTTCAGACATCCTGGGAAGGAGTTTGAATTTGGAATGCCAACTTTCAGACCTATTCTACCTTGGAACACAATCCTATTGAACTTCAGGTGACTGCCAATGTTCTTAGAGTATAGTTTTTTTCATGTTATTGGAGTGGATGGGCAGGGTGGTCTTCCTGTGTGTAAAATTTCAGTAGGATATAAATGCTTTTGTGGGCAACTTTTGGTTGTCTGTGATACTTGAGATTGTGGCATATGAAGAACATTATGGTATGGCAAAAATTGGACCTCTACTAGAATGCATAAAAGAAGGATTTCTTTTTGAGCTAGCTAAATATTCTTGAAGAGGAAACATCCAAAATAGTCTTTCACATTTCAAGGAATACTCTTTTTCATCATTCACTTTTAAAACGGGAATAAATAGTCCTTCAAAATTCATAAATCGAAACTTTTGATCCACTGTTAGTTATCTGTCTATTTTTCTATTAAATCACCCATGTGTGTTACACGTGGCTTTTTAATCAAGGGCAAATCTGGAATTAAAAAAATCAGCTTCATTTCGTCTTCATCATTAGGCAGGCAGATCAGATTAAATCCTTTGTTTTAAACAATCTTAAAGCTCATTGCCCATAATTTCAGTATGAGCACGTTTACCACAATCATTATCAGCACAAACAGAGGAATCAAAAACGTGTTTAGGCTGGATTTTATTCTTGTTACGGAGCTGGTTTCCTCTTCTTCCCCTTGGGTGAGGACTTTAGATGGACTGCTTTCAGCTTCCCCATGGTTTAGAAAAAACCCGGTAACCCACAGTCAGTTTTTAGAGGATCTGAACTTGGGAATGACAAATTATAGCTTGAAGAGTTCAGATCTGGGCTTGGGGATTCGGATTAGAGCTTGAAGATGCAAGAACAACCATAAGTGCAGCTGCTGCCATTGCTTCACAGAGTTTGATCCCTCTCAACTTGCAACCAACAAGCATCTGATTGGTCTTGTGTGGATTCATCTGCAGTCTCACAATTTCAAGGAATTCCAGCCACTTAGGGTCTTCGAACCTTAGATTGGTCAACCTTAAAGAGTTTAATGAATATTCCAGCACATCCAACCCATGAAAGGAGGAGAAGAGAAGAAAACATTTGTCCACTTCATGGCAATTTCAGACACCCTTTCCTACCCAGAAAACAAAAAGGAAAAAACTTTACTAGTTAAAATTAATTCCAAAAGCAATAATTATAGCATAAGTATTTAGTACAAGGAAGAAGAAGAGAGCATCTTGGGTCGACGAGAGCCAAGTCGAGCTTGGCAAACTCAGCAGGTCGGTTGGCGCTTGAGCATTTCGGCCTGCATCTCCAAAACATCCATCTGGGAAAAATCCTCAGGGGGCGGATCAAACTCCGGTGGAGCAAATTTCTTCTTGCCGCATTCTCTCCAGGCATCATCCTCCTCGTCATCAACGACGTCGTCAAGATCATCGGTGATGTGGATTCTCCGCTTTGCTCTGTCGCTGAATCGGAAAGAGATCTCAAATTCGGAGGCGACTAAGAGGACGAAGAGGATGGCCAATGAGCTTCGGCTTCTTCTTCGCTTAATCATCACCAACATTGTCGTGTTTAGTTCTGAGGGTACAACTAAAAAAGTGTGCTGCGTCATTTTTTTAATTTCATATTTGCCCTTCATTGGAAAGACACGTGTAACGCATGTGAAGTAATTTAACAGAAAAATAGACAGATAACTAACGGAGGATCAAAAGTTCTTATTTATGAATTTTGAAGGACTATTTATTCCCTTTTTAAAAGTGGATGATGAAAAAGATTATTCGCTGAAATGTGAAGGACTATTTTGGGTGTTTTCTCTATTCTTTAATGAAAGATTAAATAGCATTTTAATATGCGTTTATTTACTTTTATATGAGAGAATTTTCATTGACTAAAAAATTTGTTAAGTTTTATTTTAATACTATTGAATGTGTTAATTGAGTACAAATTCATTATGATCCTTTAAATTAAGTGTTAATTCTTAAATTTAAATAATGAATAATTTAGTATTAAAAGAATAACTGAAAGAATACTTCCACTAGGATAGGAATGAGTAGAATTTCGTAAATTCAAACTAGTTGTTACAATAAAGAAACAATTTCAAATCTAGAAAAACTGCATTAAACATAAATAATCTAATAAAGAAAAGTACAAAAAATAATTAACATGTCTTAATGTTTAAGAAGCGAATAGTTATATGCCAGATGGCAAATAAATTCGAATGTAAGGTAAAAAAGGCTTCTTCTTTTTTTTTTTATAACATTTTTGTATTTTTTTAGAGATAACTTCTAAAATGATCATTCACATATTGGCCAATGATGGAATAGTGACAAAATAATGACAAAATAGTGACGGATGACCAAAAGGTACATTTATGAAATGTGAAGGATCATTTTTTTCCGTTTTAAAAATGGGTGACTAAAAAACTCATTGGCCAAAATGTGAATGACCATTTTGGGGGTTATCTCTTACTTTTATTAATATTGACAATTTAAAACTTAAATTAAAAAGTAATAATAAAAATATAAAATTATACATTTAATGATACATTAAATGTGTGTTGTACTTCAATTACTAACCAATCCTAATGATATGTATAGGATTTCTACATTTTTAGTTAAACTTACATTTTGATCTCGGCAATATGCGGGAACTTTACATTATAACCTTGATCTCGACGTGCTATAGATTCGGATATCGACAATTGACGTGTTTACTTGCTAGATTTTAGCCCTTAGACTTGAGGAAAAGTATATTGAATTCATGCTAAGTGCGTGGGGATCTCGAGTCACATCAGCAAAGTGGAAACTCGGTTAGTCCGAACTTATCCACAAATGGATAACGATATGTAATATTTATAGAGAAACGTAACAATGTGGGATCAGACGTTACAATAATATCCTATGAATCTCGAAGATAATGTATATAAGCTCAGATGAGTTGTCGGGTAAAAAGAGGAGAACATTTTTTCAATAGAGAGATAATCAATATTCAAATTCTGACTTAAGCATCGGAGCATCTTTTCCGGATAACTACTCTGGGTTTATTTTGCAGAGCAACACTTAATCAAAGAGACGAAAAGCTCCCATGTCAAAGCTATCGAATTAGGTTGTGGATCAGCCTTCATCACCTAACATATAAGTACAGAAGAATCTGAATATGCTTGATCATGAGTCATATAATTATCACCATAATTTTAACAATAATAATTAATATTGACATAATGGAAGTAAGTGAATTAATCAAATGTCCGAATTCTAAATATATTTTTTAATAATAATAATTTAAAAATTATACTAAATAAAAAATGAATGTTTTTTAAGAAAGAAAGAAGTAAGGGGGTGCTTTGTTTGTTTAAAGAAATAGGAAAGATAATAGAAATAATAATAGTTGGGAATGATAATGGATTCTTTTATTATAATTGTATTGATTGGTTTGTATTGGAGAATGAATATAATTACCAGTTATGGTGGTTGACTTGTGTTAGGGAACGATTATAATAATCAATAATGGTGGTTGGTTTTCTATAAATCTTTAGAGCTGGAAATTTAGTTAATAATTACTAATTATGATATTTAATAATAATAATAATAATAAGTTAATTATAAATTAATTGTAATAATTAATTAGTTAATATTAGTTAATTATTCATTATAATATTAAATTAATTAATTATTAATAAAAATATTATTGATGAAATTAGTCTTAAGTAAATTAATTATTATTATCAATTAATTAATTATAATAATTATTGTTAATGAAGCAGTTTATATAATATTAAATTACAATATTAAGTACATTATACATTAATTAAATTAATTAATTAATTATAAATTAATAATAATAAGTTAATTATAAATGAATTTATATTAATTATAATAATTAGTATTAAATAATTATTCATTATAATATTAAACTAATTAATTATTAATTAAAATCATTATTGATTAAATTAATTTAATAAAAAATTAATTATTAATTAAAAATTTAATTTATTAATATATATGGATTTATTATTCAAAAAATCATTCCTCTTAACCAAACACCTCTATTTCATTTCATTCGCATTACTTCCCCCAAACCTCTTAACCAAGTAACTCCATAATTTTTGCTTGAAGGAAGTGAGCAACACGTATTTTTCTATAAGAACTCTAATACCATAGTTCTCTAATTATCAACAAAAATTACATGTTCCAACCCCCATTCTATGCCTAAATTCCAGTGGTTCTCTCTCTTAGGATTCTCGTCCATGCACAAACTGCTCTACATACGTTTTTAATGACTGCCTCAAATTCAGCAGCATTTCTGGCTTTCCATATGCTCTAGATTACTTCTATATCCGCTATTCTCGTGAGTTATATAAATATTACTTTTGCCGTCTCAACAAAAGTTTTTTTTTTTTAATAAAATTTTTCCTAAAAAAAGAGAAAGTTTAGTTTTAAATAATTTTTTTTACAATATTCTTATTAATAATAATTATATAAAACCTAAAATTTAAAAGTAAAAATAAAAATAAAAAATTATAACACACGTCGTGAACTTTTTTTTTCAGAGAAGAAGTAATGACGGTATTCTAAAAATAGGTATTCGCTAATTTTGTGCCCAGCACAAAAGATGGAAGCGTTATCTATCGTAAAGAGACTGTAGACTGTAGGTGGCTTTTACGTCAAAATCCTAAATAGGCGTTGGAAACTATTATAGTTTGTTTCTAATATTATCAGTTTGTATCTATATATATATATATATACACACACGCCCCAGGGCCTTGGATCAATGGCAAGTACGGAGGCTTCATTTCCTCAATACGAGGGATCGAATCTTATGATGAGTATTGTCACCAAGTTCCTGTGGGCAAAGTCTGGCTGTGGACAAAGTGCTGGTGGCCTAAGAGATTAGTTCCACGCCTAGTTAACGCCTGGTGTGTGCTTGATAATTGTGCTTGATAATCTCTAGTCAGAGTTTGTAGAGCCTAATGGCTTGTGTGCTTGATAATTGTGCTTGATAATCTCTAGTCGGAGTTTGTAGAGCCTAATGGCTCGTATGTAACGAAGGAGTTTGGTGAGGAATTATGTACCATGTGAAAAATAGTGAATGTAGGAATACCTCATGTCGAAAGAAAAAAAAAAGTATCTATATATATATATATACACAAAAATAAGTAAAAATTAATGTGAAAGGATAGGTCGGTATGAATTCAATTAATGAAGGAGCCAGCTTGTCATGATCTTTTGCGGGATCTCTTTATTGCTCGTATTTATTACCCGAAACGAAAGGATTCCATTTTTCATATAAAAAGTGGTTTCCTGCTTCATTCGTTCTGCAACATTATTATCTTTTTCATAACGCTCCATGGCAAGTTCAAGACTCACCATGGCTTCCATAGCTCTATTTTGTGCACTTTTTCCTTTCCACTTGGATCCACATCTCTGTAAGTCTTCATTTCCAATATTACACATCTTTAATTTCCGAATATCTTACCTTTCTTCTTCGTGTCACTCTCACTGCCAAATTTTATGTTTCTTGAAGAAAACCACCCTTGTATGGTTAATCTTTCTTCAAAGAGGAAAACATAACTTTCATTTTGAAAGTTTTGTGGCTTGTTTTTAAATAGATCAATTTGATTCTATCAGTCTAGTTATATATGGTGCATTATTAACGATTTCGATACAAATTAATAACACGATATTTTGAACAAATACATATTTGAATCCTCTATTATAGATAGATGTGAGCAATTGGACTTCCCATTTATACAAGATTACATTGTATGATCCATCATTGGTTTTTTGAAGAAATTAACAAGAAAAATACTTGTGGTTCCTTGATTAATTTTAGTATTTGTGATTTCATTTGAACATGTAATTCACAGGTGAGGCCAGTGTAGATGAAGCTGGACATGTGAAGAGGAATGAAACTGTGGAAGTGGCATGCTTGAAAGAGGTTATTGAGGGTAAAGAAATATGGTGCTGCTGCAAACATTGTTATGACAACTTGGAAGGTTGCCTCCATAACTGTGATCCTCGTGCTACTTGTTTAATACCACCCCATCTTCAGGCTAAGCATTGATGCTCATTAATGCCATCCATTACTATTCATCGCAAATGTTAAATTTATTATTGTCGAGATAATGATCTAATTCTTTTACGTTCACCTTGCAATACATGCTGTTTTCAATAGATAAAAGTACACAGTAATTACATACACTTTCACGTATTATATAATTGAGCAAAGATCATCATATTAAACTCGGAAATGTAGCATGGAAACTTGAAGAAGATCCGCAAAATTTTAAGCGTGGGTCAAGTTTGTAAAAATGGGATCTTATATATAATTGATATGTAACTATTTGATCATTGAAATTGAATCGTAAAATTATTTTACAAAAAATAAAATAATATTTTTTATCAATAATTTTGAAAATAACTGTGATCAATAAATAGATATATATGTGTGGGTGGAGGAATTATTCAAATGTTCTCATTTAAATTTATATTTTTTACATTAATTTTTAGGATTTTGTTAATATTTAAGTTTATATTGCACTGTAAAGATAATTATGTTTAATTTATTATTATTTTTATCCCAAAAGAAAAGCCCATTTAAAAAAAAAATCCAAAACAAAATACACTTTTAGTGTAAAATTATTGTATTACCTTTATTAATAATAACAGTGCATGATTGAAGTTAACAAGTAAGGATAAAAATATAAAAATATATATTTGATAGGGCATAAAATGTTTTATATCTTTTAATTTAAATAAAAATTATACCAAATTAAAAGTGAATTATTTGTTTAAAACGGAGAGAGTAATTATTATCGAAAGCTAATAACGACATGTTTAAACTAGTCAAATTATTTATACAATAAGAAATTTTGATGTGATAGTGAATTTAAGTATACATCATTCATATCACACCAAGTACTTGGGGTTTCAATCATTTTAGTAAATACGAATTGTTTTTGGTATAGCAATTAAGTGAGAAAGATGGGAATGGAGATCGTGATTCTAATGTTAGGACAGTGATGAAATGGGAAATTAGGACAATGCAACATTTTATTATCAGCTGCAATATGTGAATCCATCCAAGAGCATAATAAGAGGATAAAAATGAGATTGGACAATGTGAGGCCCATTAACATAGGCTTTGGCACTTGAATTTCACCCAAATCCAGCCAGTGAATGAATGCGTTTGGACTGGTGTTTATATTTGCAGAAAATTGTTCAATAAGGCTCAATCCTTTTGACCCACTAACTTTACTAGGTTCCAAGGGCTGATGACCCAACAAATTCATTCCTCAACAACATCCTCCTAGTTATATTTATAGAATGAGTTTAACCGGCCCAGCTTTTCGAGGGATTTTTTTTTATAATTTTATTTTATTACAACTACGTGTATATGTCTTACGCAATGCGGAATAAAACTTTCACTTTAACTAAGAAGGAAAAAGAATGATGGAAAAAGAGAATATCGTAGAGGGGGTTCAAACTTCAAACTCCTCACCCTCTGGCCCTAATAATGGTTAGAATAAGCCCAGCAAATAAATGTGGGATTGAAGACAAAACCCGTTATGTTGCCCATGGGTCCAGGCTTCCAAAGGAGGCAACTGGCAAGCACATAAATATATATATTTCTCACGTTCTAAAAAAAAATTTACTTTTAATTTATTATAATCTTTAAAATTACAAAATATTATTAAATATATAGTTTCTGATTGTTTTTTGGACAGAAAGGTGTATCAATCAATAATATTTCCCCATGCAATGCAACACGCGGAACGAAGCAGCTAGATTTGCACCGAATAAACAGAGAGATCTTGTTGTCGTTGTTTTTGTTGCGACTCGTAAAAAGCAAGCAAAGGGAAAAAGGGGCAAACGTGCATTGACTGCGAACCAAATTTATACGTAGAAGAACTACAATTCTACTTCTAGAACAGATGTTGTTGTCAAAAGGGTAACAAGTTGCTCGTGTGCTTGCTTTGCTCATTGGCCATCCAATTTTTTTTTTTTTAAATTCTCTCTAAATGATTTTCATATCCACACTTCACATCTTAAATTAAATGTTTTGTGTAGTAGTATATGACTATAAGTGTTCACGCTGAGTTTTGAAAATTGCCAACTTTCAAAACCATTTTTTTAAAGTTTATTATTACTATAACTAATATTGATTTATTGAACTCTTTTTTTTCTTTGAAACAAATATTTAAATGAAAAATGGATAGCGAGAATCGAACCCTCATTGTTAGCTTGAAAAGTTAGGAATTATAGTGAACATCGATTCAAAATTTTAAATGAAAACTCACTAATTCAAAATCGAAACTGAAACCAAAACTTTGTTTTCATTAGGCGCCTTTATGGAGAGAGGGAGTAGTATTTATGAACTAAGTTTAGTGACTCATATTCACCAATTTTGGGCTCCATTGATTTAGTTTTTTTTTTGGCTATCCTTGTGATCCTAATTTCTTGGCCATGTAACGAAATAACAAAGTAAGTGGAAAAAAAATACCAAACAATAATTTTTGTTTTTTTAGTTGGGTGTAAAACTTTTTTTCTTTTTAAAAAAATAACTCTTTTTTTATTTTTTTGAAAAAACAAAATTATAGTAGCAAACAATATGGATGAGGATATATATTTCTGAGTTTTGAGTTAAAAAGGGTCTTGAGGGAGCAGGAGGAGAGAATGTACTTATTCTGGACCTACAAAGAAAGGAAGCCAGATCATGAAAAGAAGAAGAGGGGTAAAGAGGTGCATGGTAACTTTGGCAGAAGAGTATAAAAAAGCAAATTTTGGGTTCCAGAACAAAATCCACATTTGCCAACCAGAACATCCCCATGGCAATGGGTGAAAGAAAGAAAAAAAAGACATACAAAGTGGAAGTTTAGAAGGGCAAAGACCCCACCAAACAAACAATCGAAACCCCAACAAAAACAAAAGCTTTATAGCCAGCCTTATAGGGAATAATATTGGTGATCAGGAGAGGCTTTCCTTTTCATCAAGATTGATCCACAGACTCAATCTGAGGTTCAAAGACTGACCCAATTTCCTATTTACCAACTGTTCATTAACTCCCTTTTGTGCAGAAATCATGTTGGAGGCCCTTCTGAGTTTTTAGCTGAGAAATGCATAGAAAAAGCAGCATTTGACAGGACAGAGATCGGGGCTTTGATCGATGGGAAAAAAAATGCGGTGGGATGATGGGAGGTGTAAGTGGAGATGGAATAATAATGGTAATAATTCAAGATTGCAACAGCAACCAGTGATATAATCATGGGGGAAGCATATTCACTTTCCTCTTTGTCATCACTTTCTAAGGCATGATTAGGATAAAGTTCACCGATCTTCATCATCCTTTAAACTAAAGCTACCCACCCCCACCCTCACCCTCATCCCCTCCTCTTCTTCATCATTCTTTACATACATTGTTACACATTTCATGGCTACCAAAAACGTATATACCTTCTCATGTTAAAACTTGCTCCCCAAGTTTTCTTTTGGTTTTTGATTGGAACAACAATATTGCAACTTTGCATTGTACGTAGTCCCACGTAGTATGCATGGCTTTTGAAACAATTGTACTCTACAAAACTACCATGATACTGGTGATGGGAAACGAAGCACATGTCCTAATAATTGAATGTTATAAATGGTGAATCATAAGGTCATTTTACCACAATTATGGCGGGTTCAAAAGGCACCACAACAAACTATAACATTGTGCCAAGAGAAAGTAAGGTAAGAATTAACCACCTCACTTCAAATCATTTTATCTCGACAAGTTATTCCTAAAGTTAGTCCAAAAGATTTTTCATCTCTTTCACTCTCCTAGTCTTGAGAAATCCCTTACAAAATATTTTTCCGAAAAAAAAAAAAAGAATTAGAGAATAAGAATATTTTGCCAATTTCTTGTTGTGTGATATATGTTCTATTTCAGCCATTTTCAGTTTATTTTTAACCTTTTTTTTGGGTTCTACAGAAATCAATCTCTAGTATATATCTACGTACATACATTGCATCCCAAGCTTGGCTTTCTGTAATTTTACATATCTTATATTTCTGATAAACGTCGGCCAGCAGAATATTCAAATTTTGACAAATAATAAAAAAAAAACTACAATATATTGGCTATCTACTGTATTCAGTTAAATATTGTAATCTGTATTTTTGAAATTTTTTTCCCGGTACCATTCTTTAAATATTTGGTACCCAAGGCCCCTCCAAAATAATTTTTTTCAATAATAATAAATAATAAAAGAAAAAGAAGAAAATAGTGATGTAAACGGAAAAGGAGAACATAATTTCACAAATGATTCAGATAGCAACTTTGCACTTTCCCCAAAATCGATACACCGATCAATTAATACCCAATCAACGGCTGTTAAAAATTGATGGATCTTATATATTTTTCCTATGATGAGATATTCATTACCCCAATCAAAATTATACTAATTCATTCATAGTATCCAGCATTAATTATTGGTTGTCACGAGGAACCCTCCCCAAAAAAATTCCCACTTTTTTAAGCATGCTTTGTGAATAAATGGACGTAAGTAAGAGGGTGGGTCTTAGATATGCATGAAATGATGATGATGAAGATGATGGAGGGACCCAATTCAGGTTCTTTTGATCATCATCATCATATTGGAGAATCCATCCCTTGGATTGAGGAATCAAGAAATGGATGATGATGATGATGGTGATGATAATGGCTTGAATGAGCAGCAGCAGTAGTACTGGTATAGTTGTAGCAGTAGCAGCAGCCTTGGGTGAAAATGGGACCCAATCCTTCTCTAATATTACGAACCCCTTTTTTTTTTTTTTGCTTGTTTCTTTAACGTTCATCACCCCAACCCACAGTATAAAAAGAAGAGAAGGAGAAGAAAGAAAAAGAAGGTGATATGCATGTGATCCAACAGCCTTTATGTTCCCCTCTTCTAACCAAAAAATATACAAATTTAAACCCACCATTCTCTCTGTCTTTTTTGACATTCGGTGGCTAAATATACTTTTCCCATTTTAATCATGTTTTTAGGTCAAATCATGACTCATATTGTGTGTGTTTTAGTTTTCTTTCTTCGAACATATATAGGCCCATCTTCCAGGAATTCATGGGTCCAATCAACCTCAACAATAATCGTGCGTGAAACTAGCTCCTAGCTCGTTCGATTGGAATGTGTTTGATAAGTTACACTACCTAACCTTGTTGCTTGGTTGCCGTATATTCTTACAAAATTTGAAACAATGACGATAATGACACTCTATTTTATGTTATTGACGATACAATTTTGATGATAATTCTGACATTGTTTATAATTTTAATGAAAATATCTCTCTTGGTGATTAAGTAGTTCAGCTCATTCAGTAATTTCTTGAATCTTTCAAGTTTAACAATGCAAATTTTCTCTTCAACACAGATGGTGGAACTAGTTTGTTAGTTAGTTCAATGAATTGTATAGTCAAATGTTTGATTTTTACATATAATAGTGACTAAAAGAAGAAAAAAAAAATCCTTCCACATGAATCATATGCTAAAATAAATTAGCAGTCGCAAGAGAGATATTCTAAGGTTCAGTGAACTAAAAAGGAGAATTTGAATACTTTCTCCTACCCTCCTAGCCTTTGATAGTTGTAATTTGATTGTCCATTATGTGAAGAAGAGCAAACAAAAAAAATCATGTGATCATGTATCTAAAAGACTAAAACAAAACTCAATAGCAATATAAGAAAATAAGTTGTCAAGTTATATGTACTAGTAAGTTATTTAATCCTCTTCCTAATGGTTTATTTTGAGTTTTCCCTACCATGGAAGTGTCTTCAAGAAATAAGTCACAAAGAAGAAAAGCAAAATAGATAGATAACCAAATAAAGGGTAAAAGAAGAAAGGAAGGAAGAAAGACAATGAAAGAAAGACGAGTCTTGTTGTTCTCTACTTTTAATGCATCTTTAAAGTGTGATTTTTTTTTTTTAAAATGTGCTTTCTTTTAGTATTTGAAAAGAAACAACAAAGCCATGCAAGAGTCAAGAATCTCTCTGCTGGTGGATGGATCGCTTTGCTATGAAAGAACTAAATTCCCTTTTTGAGCTACACTAGTGATAGATTTTCTTCTCTTTTCTTTTCTTTTCTTTTTCCTCTCCCTTTCCCTCTTTCTCTTGGAGGAGAGTTGAAGGAAACTGGTGCTTTTTGGTGTTGTTAAAGGAACTTTTGCATGGCGACCAACTCCCAAGACCATTTTTCCTAATCAATCTTCTGTTGCTAGATGCTCTCCCTATCTAATATTATTGCATCCGTCAATCAAAAATTTTCTTTTCAATTTCTTAACTTCAGTTCCTCAAGTGTCATCCTTTTCTTTTCTGTTTTTTTTTCTTTTCCTTTTTTGGGTTTCTTTTTTGACTGTGTTGGAAATGCTACAACAAATGACATTTATTGAATTTTTTAAACTGATGGACAAATAGTCCTATGTAGCTTTGTTGATGGCCAATTTAACCTTAGTGGGTTGACCAATTGATTGCTATACTAACAACTATAGAACATCTCGAGGTTTTATTTTTAAAGAAAAATTACAAATGTAATTTAAGGGCTGAACCAATTAGGGTTAGTAGAGTCGATCATCAAAAGTGACCTTAAGGCATTCTTTAACTACGCGAAAAAATTCAAAAATCCTCTTCTTCTCTTAATTGCTCTAGAAAGAAAAAATTTAAGGTCTATAAATTCATGGAAAGTATTGAAAGAATTAGAGTAGTTAATGAGTAAAAAAAAAAAAAAACTTAAAACACACATTATCACAAAATTTTTAATTTAACAGTTTCACACTCATTGGAATGTTGAAGTTGAGCTCCCCATTATGCATTTACCCAAGTATTTGTTCATGGAAAATAGCGGCAGTTTCTTTATTATTTTTGGACTTCATCCAGTACCTGATGGGCTCTAAGAGTCTTATCTCATGCCAACTGTTCCCCAAACTTGTTCGAGACAGTCTTGGGATTGATCCACATCTGTATCTGTATCTGTATCTGTATCACCAAGTGCCAGAAAGTAGTATTCAGAATCTTTGCATCTTTCTGATCTGATAGCACCCTGTTAATTTCCTATGCATTTATCACTTCAAAAAATAACCTAGTCCAAAAGTAGTGGTTAATTCCCTATGCATTTATGCATGAAATCATGCATAAAAAATGAGTAACTCAATAGCAATAGTAAACGTTTTTAGGGTAAATTGTACAATTTGTCTTTCAATTTGGAATTTTGATTCAATCTGGTTTTATATGTTTAAAAAGTTTTAATTTCTAGTTTTTTTTTATTTTACAATTTTGATTCTAATTAGTATTTTTAATGAAATCAAGCCAAATCGAATTTAGTGTATTCAATCATGTGATTTACACATATATACAAAATAAAAAGAGTAAATTGCAAACAAATGTTCTAAACTTTTACTTTTTCACAAACTACTCTCTAAAAGTCTATTCTGCATTTATTACTTCCAGCTTTATAATTTTTATAATGTACGTAAATTTTTATTAGTCATCAAAAATATGTTATAAATATATAAAATTACTTTTAAAATATCTAATATTAAAATGTTAAAATTAAAGATGATTTAAATAATTAGAAATATAATTGAGGAAACACCCAAAATCGTCCTTCACATTTCACCGAATAATCTTTTTTATCCTTCACTTTTAAAATGGGAACAAATAGTCCTTCAAATTTCAAAGACCAAAATTTGAAGGAAAATTTCGGGACTAAATATTCCCGTTTATGAAATTTGAAGGACTAAAAGTTCCCGTTTATTTCACAAATAGTACCAAAAGTTCTAGTTTATGAATTGTGAAGGACATTTTATTTCCTTTTTAAAAGTGAAGGACAAAAAAATCATTCGCTATAGTGTGAAGGATACTTTTGGTGTTCTCTCAATATAATTTAAATAAAATATTTATAAATTGTGCAATTCGGTGTCTAAATGTACTAAATTTTGTTTGGTTTGATTTTTTTAGAATAACCAACTAAACCCAATTTACAAGTTAAATGATCAAATTAAAATTTTTTGAACATAAATGACGAAATCAAACTAATATTCCAAAGTTGAGTGATGAATGACATTATTTACCTACATTTTTGTAACAGCTAGGCCAAAAATTGTCATAGGAATATTAATCCGTCCATCCAAAAAAAAAAAACAATCTACTTTTATGCACTAACAATGAGTATTAGTTACATAACGTGGAAATTTCAGATGACCCCATATGTGCACCAGGAATTTGAATGTGAAAATGAATGAGAAGATCCTTGAGAAACCCCTTTTCAAATAAAAAAAATAGGAAGAAGTTAAGAAGCCGATGCATTAAATGAAGGGAAGTGGCCTTCTGAAATGGAAGAGTCCAAAATTCAGGCATCAGAGGAAGGTCCATTTACACTGATTTAGTTGAAACAATGAAAGGACAAACAAGTAGTGGTGCCATCTCTCTAGAAAGACAAACGGGTACCTTGTCCTTTCCATTAATATCAGATCGCCACTTCCTCGTGGGCTCTCCGGTCTGCCCTCCTTACTCCTCTCCTACATTACCACCCCTCGTGACCCCCTCCCCCCCTTTCTCCCATTCCATCCCATGATTCCATAGTATTCCATTCATATTTTAATAATGACTGGCTAAAGAACCTTTGACCATCCCATTCATTCCCTCACATCTATGCACGTAATGAAAATTTTCAGTAAATTCTAATTTTTTCTGCTAATTTTTTTTTTCGTTAACGAACCCTCAAAGTGATAATCGAAGCACAGACTGAGAACATTATTGTAATGCAGTATAAGCGCATAAAAAGTGGTGTGTTTCTGGACGTGCAGAGGAAGGGTCCGGAGGGTGCAGTGAAACGGACAAAAGAGAGTGCGAGAAGAGACAGACCAAAGAACCTTGTAGCTTGTCCTATAGAATACTGATTTTGATTCTGCCCTTTTTCCTTCTTATTCAACTTTATTCGTTTATTTTCATTTTGCAGAGATTGATGAATAAATTATTATTAGAAACACACATAAAGAGAAAGAAAAGAAAAGCGTGCATTGTGTTATTTTTATATGGGATGTCTTTGTTTTATTCTTGTGTATTTATGCTAGCTCTGGAAGTACTCCCTATATACTAATACTAGTCTGGGTTTAAGAGAAGTGCTGCTGTTTTTTTTATCCTTATTCTATCTGTGTTTTAAGCTGTCTGTCCTTGGAATTCTCAAATTTTATAGTACTATTAAACTAGGGTTAGTACACTCCTTAAGCAGTATGGATTAGTTTGAAATGGATGGCATGGATGATGGATGGATCGGCGGTGGTCATGTGAGGAGGAGGAGGAGGAGGAGGGGGAGGTGGTGGTGGAGGCGGTGGTGGGGTTCACTTTGTTTTGTTCACTGCGGTTTTGGAGGTGATATTATTAGAATAGAATCTTCCTGGACTCTTTCCACGCCTCTGCTCTTTTAACTTGTGTACAAATTAATACTATAAAAAATTATATGATGGTCTTGGTCTGGTCCGTTCTGGTCTAGTTTGTTCTGGAGTCGGGTGGTGTGTGTTACTGCATACATATATTCAAAAGGATGCTGCGTACTAGAGGATATTATTATGGTGGGGGCTCTCCTCTCGTATGACCCCTTTGTCTACCCCAGTTCTGGGGTCCTTCTCTCTATTTGAGTATTTTCCACCCAACTTCCAATATACTAACATAAATCATTCACCCCAACAAAGGAAAAAAAAATTCTTTTGGAGTTTTGGGCATGGTAAGATCTTTCATTTGTTGAAAAAAGTTAGTATAATTTAGTGTCATAATAAAGGGTAAATTTTGCCCTTTTTTTTTTCACTCCTAAATTTAGTTTTTCCCATAATGATTGATTTATGATGTACCATTGTCCATGATGGAGCCAAAGATGCATCCAAACTTTTCTTGTTTTATTGATAAATTTTACGCACTTAAAAGATATAAATTTGCATCGTTAATCGCACTTTTTGTCACGGAAGAAGAAGAAAAATAAGTGTCAATAATCAATAGTATGCAGTGCAAATATGATCTCAAAGGCTGACATGATTATTATACTCCCGAGAGTTAAATCTAAGATGGAAGCAAAGCAAAATGAGCCAAGAATCATCAGTCAAAGTTAGTACAAAGAAATCCTAGTCAAACTAATCTTTGCATGCACATCAAGCTTAAATCCAGTAATCCTTACCAAACCAAATAAATTACATATTAATCTGACTTGCATATCTCTGATTAATACGTTGTACGTACGACATACACATATCTAGGTCCTACAAGGAGACTTAGTCCTCCATGCATGTGAAATATATTCTATCACATACTTCACATAAGCATATTGTAACATGAATTAGCGAATAAGAGTGCAGTGGGAACAGGAAGGAATATATGTGAGTAGATATAGGAAAATCCAAAGGAAGAATCACGAGAATGGCAAAACCGAAAACAATCAAAATTATAAAGGACCCTCTGTCTCCATGTCAGCCGCTGAAACAGTGCAGAGAGAGCCCAGAAATGAGAGAGAAAGAGGGGGAAAAGAAAAGGAAAGGGGGGCAGGGGTACAGGTTGTATGAACTACATACTGCTAAATATCAGTTCAACTTATTATCTTAACCAGGCAGCCAGAGAGATGCAAAACAAAAAGAGAACAAACAAGGGAAATGAACAAAAGTGGTTAGGTGGTGAGAAAATTTTAGAACTACTACTCTTCTCCATCAGAGTTATTTACTGAGACTGAGAGGAAGGTAGCAAGGGTTGAAACTCAATATTGGGACTTGAAGAAAACTGACATGCAGTATGCACCCCTTGCTTTCAGTTAAATTAATGGATAAAATTTTATTGATTTTCCTCAGTTTTGGATTTGAAAAGTGTATATATTATATATGAATAAAACCAATGTCGCATGCAAAGAGATTGTTCATGACTCTGTGTTCAATTTCATACAAATTTGATACTCATCAAATACATGTGGATGATACTGATAGCATTGAAATTCTGGTCATGGTTTTTCAAACTTCACTCTTGCACCCTCTCCTCGTTTTGAACCATTTTTTTAATAAAATAAATCTATCATATATATCAAATGCATTATATTTTAACACCGTGAAGAAAAAAGAACATATTTCTGTCCCCATTTTCTGGTATCTTTTTCAGCATGCATAATGAGGTTATGTTAAATGCCAAAAAAAAATGAATATTCACTAATCAAAAACTCTAAATTACTACTATCAATAATAATCTTTCACAAAAATAATGCAGTGGGAGTACTAATTATAAAAATAATAATAACAAAGCCAGTTGAAATTTATATGGAGGGAAGATACAGGATGCATGAAAAGTCATTGATAGCTATTGATAGTGAAAATAATTAAGAACCAGAAGGCTTGCACAGAAGCCTATCAAGTAAGGTTAAAAGTACTTGAGTGTTTCTGTCTTATTTATCGTGTATTAATCTCGTTTTATTAATGAAAGATGCAATTTTATTAAAATTAAGTTTATTAAAATTTAAGTATTTTATGTGAAAATTTAGTATTTATTAGTAAAATAACGTTATATCATTAGTGAGATACGATATGTGTACAACAAGCGAAACAAATCATGATTTGAATTTGATTAAAAGTATGATGGTAAAGCATGGAGAATTTGTAATAATGTGGCAATATGGATATATAGGCATAACTTCCCAATGTGGAGAACAGCCTTAACATGAAAAAGATGGAAGTTAATCATAGGCGTGGGGAAGTATATACAGTTATAACCTTGCTTTCCCAATAATGACTATCATTGCCATGATCAAAATATAATCAGTTGGGGTATCTTGATGCTATAATTAGCCATCATTTTCCTATTGTTTAGCTTTGGGCCATCTTATGTCCCTACTACTACTAGTATGCTACTGTTCACTTGTAAATTACTAAAATTGAATCTAATGTCAAACCTTTTATAGCATCATGAATCGACCTTAATATACAAATGAATCATTTTGCATGGGAATGGAACTTTTTTGGAGCGTCAGCTGCACTAGTTTATATCAATGTTAACCAATTCTAAGTCAATAGTATTGTATATCATCAATGGACTACAATTAATAAAACTTAATTGAGTTAATATCATTTACTTCCCTCGAGGTTTCGGTTTTTATCAAATCAAATTTCGTAATTTAAAAAATAACAATCAGCTCCTTTAACTAACAGTAAACTCAAGTTATTTAATTAAAATTGACAAAAAGACAAAAACCCTCAAAAAAATTTGAGTTTAATAGACAAAGCTCTTTACAAGTGCAACATAAATTTTGCACAAGTTTTCAAAATCATGTTTTTTTTTTTCACAAGTTTTGTAGGTTTTTTTTTTGTCAATTTCAATTAAATAATTTGGGTTGACTGCAAGGTGAATGTTATTTTTCAAACTATGAGATTTGATTTGATAAAACCCAAAACATCGAGGGAAGTAAATGATATTAACTCAACTTAATTTGGTTCTATGTGACATAAACCTTAGAACAAAGAAGGGAAAATTAAGAAATTACGAAAAAAATGATAGTTTAGTACATAGAAACTTTTGCATGTATTAGGTACAAGAAGCATCGCGACTCGTGTATATCATAAAATCGAGTAGTGAATTGAGTCGTTAAAATTTTACCTATAGTTGAGGGATTGCTATTGAATAGACATTTGTTTTTTTTCTTCTGTTTTCAATATAATATAATGATATTGTTTTGTTTGTTGGGGTTAGCAAGGTGAGAAAAAGCTGTCATATTTTGGCAGTAATTGATGTGAACCTTATTCAAGCACCTGGCCATGTCAGCAAGGAAGCCAAAGAAATGAACCCAAAAATGGCAGGTCTTGATTCCTGATTCTTGGTACTAGAAGCCTAACAAACAAAAGAATCACGTTGATGGCTCAGAGCATGAAGTTTTTAGATGGAAATATTGAAGTTAGGGAATATAGAGAGAGAGAGAGAATTGAGGAAGAAGAAGTCAAGAAGAAAGAAATAAAAAGGGAAGAGTTGGGAGAAGCAATAGAAGAAGAAGAACGAATAAGAGTGGAAGAAAAGAAGAAGAAGAAACGAAAATGTCGTCAGCCCCCCTGAGGCAAAGTCACAACTTTAAATCCCATCACGTCCTTCGATGTGTCCTTTACCTTATACTATAAATCTGCAAACTCCAGCAGAAGCTTGTAAGTAGGAGTTTGTAGTAGAAAATGATGGGGGAAGGCATGGCATGGATGGATTGATGGATGGATGGATTCCATTTTCACACACACACACACTCTCATAAAAGAATATAATAGTGATAAGTCATGGAGAGAGAGAGAGATAGAGATCGAAAGACTGAACGTGCGTGAGTGTGTGTGTTGATGCCATTAAACAACAAAGAGAAAGCTACAAAACGTAAAAGAGAACACTCGTTTGACGTGAAGTGATGAAGATTGAATAAATGGCCATCACCTTCTTCTTCTTCCTCGTCTTATTCCGTCTTTTTCTGGATTAATTCCATGCATTAATTATCAACCTTTAAAATTTCCTTTGCACCCTTTCCCTTTCCCATCAAAAAACATATACCCGAATTTGCTCTCGTTTTCTTTTTTTGGGGCTATACAAAACAAATCCATGGCTGAACCTATCGATACTGTTCTCATGGTTGATTGAAAATGGATATGCAAAAATGCATAGGACATGCATGCATGGTACGAGTTTCAGTCAACTGAGAATTCATTCTCTCGGCACGACATAGATATAAAAAAATCATTATATATGTGAAGAGGATTGAAAATGCAACATATATAGGGAAGAGGATTGATAAAAAAAAATTGACTACATAAAATCATTATAAAATCAAACTATATATACCTAAATGATTTGCACTTTTCAATCTCAGCAAAAAATTATTAATTATTAGTTAGGGAGAATTAATGGCTGCATTTTTTTGCAATTCTTGAGAATGGATTGTTGCAAATTATAAGGCATTTATGGCAATGATCATTTCAAATCATTGAAACTTCACAAACCTACATGACAACCCACCTTCGAAAACTTCACAAAACAAAAGAAGATAATGCATAAATAATCAATTCTTCTGGCTAGGCATGCGAGAAATATTTTTGATAATTATAGAGTGTATGGTTAGTGTTTAAAAATATTTTTTAATATATTTTTAAGTTTTTTAAATATATTTTTTATTTTATAATCACTATATTAAAAAATATAAAAACGTGTTTTAAAATGGAATTTATATACACTCACAATGTATTTGAATCTTAATTAATTGAAGAGAAATATTACTACCAAGTAGTACGTACACGTATATACAAGGGACAAAAAGCAATTGAACTTTAGCCACGTTGTAACCAAAATACTAGCCAAGTAAGTACGTACCACTATTAATTTCACAAGTTCATTCAGCAAAGATATATCACAAATGACTCCCCCAAACGGAAAGCAAAAAGGATGATAAAATTGGTGGCCGTGGCACCGTCGGTTTCACATTCCTCCAACCCCACAACTACACCTTCTTGTGCGTGATTTTAAGGGTGTGCGCGCTGGGGATGGGATCAAATTAATTTAGTAAAACTCTAAAAATCATTACGCGATTGGCTTTTCTTGAACGAATTTGATGATAGATGATTTTGTATAAAAAATAGAGTTTAATTTTAAAATTTTTTTATCTCATAATTAAAAAAATATAAAAAAATATATCTATTTAGTGATACATTAAAAATATTGTATTTAATAATTAAAAAAAATTATAATTTTTTTTAGAATGAAAGGAGTATAACATAATTGAAAAAGAAAAGGAAAGAAAGGTAGATAATGGGATGAATAGGCAGTGTGTGTATTATGTGTACTGTGTGTGTTGTCACGGGTTTGTCTTGAAAGACCCTTATTTCACAGTCCTAGACAGACAGACACATATTCCTCTCTCACTTCTACTACTACTACTGCTACATAATCGAGGCAGCCATATCTTCCCAACCTCGGTAAATATAAAAATTCCCAAAACCCCTCTTCAAAAATAACCCCACCCTCCCCTCTTCCTCTCTTCCATACTTCTCTCTCGAGGGTCAGGACTTCAGGGCTTTGCTTCTTTTTGTTTTTTCCATTCTCTTCACTCCAAACTTTGTTGATTCTTCATTTTTCAGTCTGCGAAATGGCTCTGATGCTTGATAACTGCGAAGGCATATTGCTTTCTCTCGACTCCCACAAATCAGTCCCAGCCCCATTCTTAACAAAGACTTACCAACTCGTGGATGACCCAGCCACTGACCATATCGTCTCCTGGGGTGAAGACGACACAACGTTTGTAGTATGGCGCCCTCCTGAATTTGCTCGTGACCTCCTCCCTAACTACTTCAAGCACAACAATTTCTCTAGCTTTGTCCGCCAACTCAATACCTATGTAAGTCCCATGATTTATGTTCATATGTCGTACAAAATCCTTATATGCGATAATCTATATGAACGAATCATGATACTGAGGAAACTTTTTTTGTTTGTTGAGAATATTGAACTAAGCTGATGTTGTTTCTTGACTGTGACTAGGGTTTTAGAAAAATAGTACCGGACAGATGGGAGTTTGCGAATGAATTCTTCAAGAAAGGTGAAAAACACTTGTTGTGTGAGATCCACCGGAGAAAGACGGCTCAGCCACAAGTGTCCATCAACCACCACCATCACCACTCTCTGAACGTTAACCACCCCATTAACAGTCCAACATTTTTCCCATACACAAACCGGGTCAGCATTTCTCCGCCGGATTCAGATGACCAACCCAACTGGTGCGACTCTCCACCCATATCTTCTCCGTCGGTACAAATCCCGGTTCCAGTCATAAACAGCACGACCACCTCTGCAACTGCGAATTGCGGGACGGCCCACTACAGCAGCAGCTCAGTCACGGCTCTTTCGGAAGATAACGAAAGGCTTAGAAGAAGCAACAATATGCTCATGTCTGAATTAGCCCACATGAGAAAGCTCTACAATGATATTATTTACTTCGTTCAAAACCATGTTAAGCCAGTTTCTCCTAGCAGCAATTATCCCTCTTCTTTGATCCTCTGCAACAATACGTCACAAGCTTCTGCTACAACCATTACTAATTCATCATTGATGCAAAAGCCCTTGAATCAATTGATTGGATATAACCATCACCAGACGAATCCTAAGCAAAGTAGTACTCCTCAGATGATGAATATCTCATTTAACGGTGGTAATACAACGTCGCCAGGCATGACTTCCCACGGCAGCAGCGTCACAATTCTCGAAGAGCCCAGAGAGAGCAATATTATTAATAGTAATAGAACAAAGCTTTTTGGGGTGTCGTTGCCACTTCATCAGTCCAAGAAAAGATTGCACCCTGAGTATTCCTCCTCCACAGAGACCAACAAGGCAAGATTTGTTATGGATAAGGATGATTTAGGGTTGAATCTCATGCCACCTTCTCCATGTTAGCATTTTTTTTTCAACCTTGTTTTCTTGAAAATTTTCGTAGTTTTTCCACCCTTTTTGTTGATCATGTCTAAGTAGCTAGCCTTGTTTTTTGATCTGAGTCATGGTTGGTTTCTTTGTGTGGGTGCGTTGTGGATGGATGTTTGTGAGTTGTAGTGTAAATATAAAATTAGCGTCGGTATTATATATGAAGTTCCCCCAGCCATGAATGCAGGTGGGTTTTGGTTAGAGCGAAATTAGATCAGATCAACATTTTGCTACTGATTCCTTCTTTATGAGGACCATTTTTCTTAACTCTTAGTGATGCATTTATCAGCCTTTCTTTCATTATTGTCTCTTCTTCTTCTTATTGATATTACTATTTCTTTTTCTGGTACTAAATAACATCTGAGCCTTTCAGTTACATTAATTACTGCACACATGCGAGAGATAAGTTTTTTGGACTTTCCAGTGGGTTTGGGTGAATTAACTGGGAAAGAATGGCTTGGGGGGACCTTCTGAGGCTTTTCTTTTTCAGACTTAACCACTGGGGAGTAGAAGAAAGAGAGCTCAGAGGAGTTTCAGCTTGTTCGTTGGCAATTTCCGTCTGGGTTTCCTCTGACCAATGTCTTAATGGAGTATACGTACACATATGACCATTCCCAAAAGGAAAAAAAATTCATGGGCCTTAGCTATTTACATAATCATGGAAATTTGGAACCATGGAAAAAGTTAAAGAAAAGCAGCTGACACAAGAAAATGGATATGAGCATGTTTCACAAAGTTGCATTAAACTTTGTAGTCATTAGTGTTGTAATTATCACTATTATTGTTACCAAGAAGAAAGTGTGTAGATCAGTAGATGTTTGATTTTAGGAAAAGAAAGTCATGATGTCTTGTGATTATTGAGGTTGAGATCTCTATATATTTCTCGTTTTTCTGAAAAAAAACTGTGTGGTCAGCCAGGAAAAAGTCATGATATATACAAACACAAACATGAAAACAAGATCTTGCATATTTCTTTCTTTCTTTTTTTTTTTCTTAATTTTTTTAAACAAATGGGTGTTATGCCTGGTGGGTTATTCGATGACAGCGAAATGTAGGTGAAACTGACTAGAAATATGGTTTGAAATGTTTCGATCAAGGCTTCTATACTTCTTCTTCGGAGGACCAGAAAACCTTTGCCTTTTCCTACTTTAAGTACGTATCTGATCAATGTCTTCAAACCTCTCCTTGGATACCTCTCCTCTTTGCTTTCCTTCCTTCCAATTCTCCCTGCCACTCTCTCTCTTTCTCTCTGTCACTCCTAGAAAACTTCCAAATAGTGACTTATGAGAGACTGAGAAAGAGACTTCTTGTTCTTGACCAGTGGGCATAAGGTAAGGGAATAGAGAGAACTACCCTGCAAACTTTGCTAAAAACTCATTTGACTTTTAGTGCAGTTTTAGCAGTATAACTTTGAATTTTTGGTTTTTCTTTTCCCTTAAACTCATTGACATAATATGGAGTAAAAGTTTTGAACGTAAAAAGTTAAAAGACTAAAGCATCTTTTGTAGCTTTTGTATTTTTTCCCTTTAGTTTGAAGAATGGGTGGGTACACTGTGGTTAATGCAATATTCTGGTTCTGCTATGATTTTACCATTTTGAATTCAGAAACAGAGAAAACTCTGAGAAGCCCAGATGGGAAAAAGAAGTACCTGAATGATCAAGACAACAAAAGAAGCAAGAAAATCTTGGTCGTGCAATGATTTGGTCTTTACATCAAAAAAAAAAAAAAACAAAAACAAAACCTAACCCTAGTTTTGACACAATATAGGTAGACATTAGATACATAGACCTTCCTTTTGTCTTCTTGTTTGACGTGGCACGTGACAGGTTGTTGCACGTGCAGCGTAGAAGGATACGTCTCATCTACGAGAAATAAATAAAATCCCACAAAATAAAAAATAGTAAAACAGAGAATCCAACTGGGATGGGCGGTAAAAAATTTGCATTCGAATCTCACTTATTGTAATGATATTATTAGGAAGTTGAATGTCATTATTATGGGTAGTTCTTATAAATAATCAGATTAATAACATATATAATATTTAAATTCTCAATATAAATACTATATAGCTGGTTCTTTATCTGTTAAAAGATTACAAATGTAATAAGGTAAAAGATGGTGAAAATTAATAAGAATGTGTATAGTTATACAAATATATACATAAAGTTCTATACGTACGGATCATCCGGTAAAAAAAGCTTTGAAGGGATTGTGTTTTGTGTTGCTTAACAACCATGTTGATGAACCATCACACACACACACAAAGAGTTTCGAAAGTTGGGAAAGGAAAAAAAAAGGGAAGAAGGAAAAAAAGATGTGGTGTATTAAAAAGAAAGGTAGGCTTGGGAGTTTCCATGGTTGAGTCTTTTTAGTGTCACTTTATTGACATTTCTTTTGTTATATACTCACTTTGTTGACAAGCTAAACTTTGAGTATTACAATATAGTAAAGTAGCTGTATGGGTTAAAAAGTTTTAGAAGCATAGATTTACTTTAATGGAAGGTGTTTTCCAATTTTCGAAAATTCGTGCAATCATTCTGCATTGCCCCTTCCTTCTGACCATACATATAAATATGCATATACCCCATTATCCTTTCCTTGATAAATGTGGTAATGCACCATATCATTAGTTAATTAAGACTCTTCTAGAGGAGTTTAAATAATCCTATCATCCCCATCATCAAAGTTGCCAGTCAATAATTAGATGATAATTATAGGAAGCTATGGAAATAAGGATATAATCAAATATGTATGTGTGTGTATGTGCATATGAGACCATTTTGTCAAATTAACACTGCACCTGTGGAATCTTTCCAGTTTGTCGAGGCTCTTTATCGAACTAATATGTTCTTATTAATTATTTGTAACCAAAGTTAAGTTTTCCCCCTGTCTTAATCATCTTGTGACCGAGAGCACCTAGCTTTTTTTCATTATTATTTTTGCATTAACATTACTTTTTTTGGTTGGTAACTTTGCACCTCTTCTACTACTTAATTTGTGTAGCTAGCAATATAGCTTAATCAGCAGCACATTCAATGTGGAAAAAAAAAAACCAAATCATAAAAGGATTAATAATTCTGATTACTTGATTAGAGGGTCGTTGTTGTTGCTGTTATTTATTTATTTTTAAGATTTGAATAACTTTTAACTTGTTGACGAATAATTAACCCGTAATGAAAAGGGAAGATATAGTAATTTTATAAGTAATCTAAGATCGATTATTGGTAATAATATTTGTAAAAGAACATTTTTCTAGACTTCCAAACATGTTGATCAGTTTGGTGTATTATTGTAGAGTTAGGAGGGGTTGATTCAGTAAAAAATGAGATGGAATAATAAAGGACATAATGAAAGTAGACCATCTCTTGGACCAAATCAACTTGTGTGATATATAAGGACAAGTCAATCATCATATATGCATGGAAGAAGATTTGGGACATCAATTACAAGTGATAATTGATTCTAGTGCTAGCTTAGGTAGCATTGATTATTTTGGAATTCAACCCTAATGATCGATGACCACAAGACATGAAATCTGCTATATTGTTAGAGTCAACGAATAGAGGGAGGTGAAGTGATTATGATCGCTAAAGTTGTCATCAAAATATCCCTTACTCCAAAATTCTTGAATTGATGGGTAAACATTACAACATTCATTATGGGTGTTTGATATATAATAATGTAAATGTACTTTGAAATCTTGTAATCTAAGCTTGAGGTCTTTTATCCGGCAGCTATGTACGTAATCATACCTGCATGTGCATTTTGAAGGGAATGACAAAAAAAATCATTGAAATGAATCTAAGCTAGTTCAAACTTCAAAGCATTAATGTTAACCATATGAACCTTAAAAATCCCACTTGGTTATGTATGAATAATGGTCTATTTCTAAATGAGGCAGTCATGTTCCAATTAAAATTGAGAAATTGATCAGAATTCCATAATCCATAAACAACTTGGTACTCAAAAATTCTAACATTATTCAATAATAGTGTAGTTTTTTTTTTTTTTTTTTTTTTTGTAAAAAAAAAAGAAGAAGAAATTATCATATTTTCCAGCCAAGAAATGAGCCCAATGAGTGATTGAAGGCTCAAAATTTTTGAAACTTTTGGGTTTGGCCCACAAAATTGGTAGTATGATTTGGGCCAATATCTGAAGCAGCCCACCCCACTTAAAACCTAGGCCGATTGGCCCAAGGGTCAAGTTCCGCATTCTCCGTACGTCCGTTGCGTCCCGCTTCAAAACTCGACGGTTGCGCGCCACTTCGAACCAAAATTTGAAGCTTTGACTTTGAGGCATACTGTCCCAATTCTCCGATCAAACCAATCAATGGAAGCCGAGCTGGTGCTTGCTTCATCACCAACCGATGCAGGCATCAGCTGCTGGGACCTTCGTTCCGGAGCCGAGCATCTCCGTTTTCGTTCTTGCTCTTCCCCTCCTCACGGCCTCACCTCCATCGCCGGTCGCCTTATCGCTTCATCTCAAGTCCGTGAGTCCAAATCCTCTTCGGGGTCTATCCTTTACTGGTCCTGGAATAAGGTACTGAACAAACATACGCATACCAAGCAACCGTAGTTCCATTTGTTATGCACACATTTGGAATGCGGCTAACATGTTCGTTATATTGCCTGTAAAGAAATTATTATGCAACAAAGGCAAAAGAATTCTTTTGAGCTTTTGACTCTGAACTCTTTTGCCTGTTTAATTTTTCTTTTTATTTGTTCTTTTAGCCTCAGCCGGAGGTGAAAAGTTTTCCTGCGGAACCTATTAGTTCACTTGTTTCCAACAGCGAGGGAACTTATATAGTGGGAGGAGGTGTATCTGGAGAGATATATTTATGGGAGGTAAATAAACTGAAAGTATTTTCTCTTTTATTTGTCTGTTTTCCTAATTGAATACTGTGTTGCTGTGGATTTGGCGGGAAGAGCATGTTCTTGATTTGATGGTGATAAAGATACATTTTTTTGTTGTGTCATGTAGGTTGCTACTGGTAGATTGCTAAAGAAGTGGCATGCTCATTACAGGGCAGTGACGTGCTTAGTCTTCTCTGATGATCAGTCCCTTTTGATTTCTGGGTCAGAGGAGGGATCTGTTCGGGTGTGGTCACTTTTCATGTAATTACAAACCTATTGTTTGTGATTTGTTTTATTTTTCATATGCTTGTTTAGTGGTTAAATAAAAGATGCTGAATGTGATTAGGATTTTTGATGACCAGCGGAGGGAGCAAGCAAAGTATCTCTATGAATATAGTTTCTCTGAGCATACATTAAAAGTAACTGATATTGTGACTGGTTATGGAGGATGCAATGCTATCATTGTTTCATCTTCTGAGGATCGGACTTGCAAGGTTTGCCATTTGTTAACTTGTTCTGTTTAGTGATAGTTAACAAGTAATGTATTCATACATTTCATGCTTGCTGCTTTTATTCATTCAGTACAGGATTTCTATTCAATATTGTTGGGATTCTTTTCATTAAGTTTGATATATAATGAATTAATTATGTTTTCCCTTATTCTGATATAAATTATCCCAGGTTTGGAGCTTGTCTAGAGGGAAATTACTAAGGAATATTGTCTTCCCAGCAATAATTGATGCAATTGTATTGGACCCAGGAGAGCATGTGTTCTATGCTGGTGGAAGAGATGGTAAAATATATATTGCTGCACTTAATGCTCAAGTGAAGCCCAACAGTAATTACGGGTTACATATAATTGGTTCATTAAGTGAACACAGGTACAAGTCATGCTCACTTATTTTCTGATTTCATTACTCTTTGCATTAGACTGTCTTCAACTGTTGAAAATGTGATCACAATGATGTGCTACTGCATTAATGATTTGTCTCAGAATCTGTTACTTTCTGCTTGTCTCTTCCTTTTTTAATTGTTATGTAGCATCATAGATGGGTGAATGCTTAAAGTTCAATACTCAAGATTCAGAAAATCAAAATGAGAATCATGAAGGAAATTTCTTGCTATTCTCCTTGGAGATTCAGTCTAAAGATAGAATTTTGGTATTTACAGAATGAACACTGAAGAAGCAAATTGACTTTTTTGGGCTTCTTGACAATTGATTGACCACTCAATATATTGTTCTGGTCCTTTTTTGAAAATAAAATTTGACCATTTGATTCAGCCAATGTAAATGATGATTTCGAAAACTGTGGTAATAGTTTTCAGTTAAACCAGAAATGGATATAAGTCTCCAAATGATATTGGTTTTGCTTGTCTTTTTGAACTTTTGACCATTTAAATTGGTCCATATTCTCCCTTTTCCTCTTTGTTCACCAGCTCTGAAAATTTTTGCTCTTATCTTTGGAACAGTAAAGCTGTAACTTGCTTAGGATTGAGTATGGATGGATGTTTATTAGTATCTGGATCGGAGGATGGCATGGTTCGAATTTGGGATACTAAGACCCACAATATTACTCGTGTCTTTCGACATGCAAAAGGTATCACATACTGATGATGAAATTAGCACTTCACTTGAGAAACTTTGCTCTGTGGCTGCCATCTTCACCTTGTCTAATTCAGCTATAGCAGGCTGAATGTATATCAATTAATCTACCACAACATTTTAATTTAATTATGCAGTCTGGTAATAAGTTCAACAAAGTTGTAGAAGTAAGATGTTGCTTGTTGGGTTCTCCTTCAGTACAACTATACAGCCCATTTTGGACATGCACTGGCAATGTTTGTTTATTTCTATAGATAATGGTTTCTAATTTATATCTTTTTCCAGTATCGTAAATCACTACTCTATTGTGTCTATCAAGGTAAAATTTAAAACATTTTAAGTGATCTGGGGTTTGAGTGGAGAACTTAATTCTGGATTTAGGTATATGACAAATGACATTCTTTGATATGCTCAAGATATATTTCACAACATAAGTTGCTGAAAACTTCCAAAGCAATTAGAAGTTCTTAGTAGTATTCTCGCTAGTTGTCATATTTTTCGTGCTTAGAATTGTATTTAGTTGACTAATGACCAGTGAAACTGTTCAAAATTTTGTATTTCGCTTTTGACAGAAATGACTTGCTTTTGATCTTTTTCCTTTTTGATGTGAGCTGTTGACAGGATATTTCTTGGTTATGCTCCTGTGCAGGCCCTGTTAATAATGTTCGTGTCATTAGACAGCCATCACATCTGAATCCACAGATATCTATGACTTCCCAAGCTTTCTCATCAAGGAGACATGTAGTATTACCATTACCACTGGAAAAGTATTCTAACTCGTCACATGAAAATGGGGATGTGAAGGCATTTATCAACTGTCAGTCCACACCCAATGATCTTGTTGAGGATTTGTACATCAGTTGCCGAACAATGCAGAAGCAAATAAAAGAACTTCAGGTCTGTATTTGTTTACATCAAGTCTGTTTGTGTACCTATTTGTTTTTTCCCCATCATGATTATCCTTGTGCGTTGCCCATTACTGCACTATCTGTACTTTGCTTCTTAACCCTCTGGAGATTTTTTCATCTATAGAAACCATTTTGGCCTTTTGTCCTTATCATGCTTAACCTTCTGTTTACCCATCAGTGCACTTTCTGTCCTTTGCTTCTTAACCATATCGAGACTTTTTCATCTATGGAAACCATTTTGGGGGGTACTTCATGGTGGTTTTTGGGAGTACTTCATGTGCACTCATGAGTTAGTGAGAGTTAGTTGTCACCCTTAATCACATTTCTGTAATTTAGGCAATGGATGATTTCATAATTTTCAGCATGTATTATTTGCAGTTTCATCTCACTTTAAGTTGATAAAATTCTTGGTAGACTTTTAGTTTCTTGTTTTCCAAGTGATGGAACGAGCTAATGAATTGCATTTTTACTTTGTTTTCAAGCCTTAGTGTTAGATGAAATGTCAAGATCAAAGGTGATGCTTTTTGTCTATTCTGTAACTTTGAATATCCTGTGTCAAAAACAGATGACATCTGATAACTATAGTACATGTATCACCTCATGCTGTGTGAATCCTGAATCTGTTAATTTGATATCTTTGATTAAATCCACCTGAAATATCTGACTGAACTTATCTACTTTTAGCAACAAGGTTCTTCTGCCGCTAATGAAATGGAGATGGAAAGGCTAAAACTTGAACACAAAAAATCCATGCAAATGATCCATCAGTGGAAGAAAATGCATGAAAATTTACATCAATTCTGTGTATCCGAGCTCTTGGATGGCAATGACCCTGCAAGGGCCAACGGGCACCATGTAAGATAGTCCCATTGTGTTTGCAGCAACTTCTAGTCTTATAGATGGAACTTAGAGTGTTGCCTATTCATCTTCTTAGCTTTTTCACTCTCGCAAATCTTTGTTTCAATTTATTTACTGCTAGCTTACTTGAAGAGTATTTTCCCCACTATTAATTTGGATTACGCAGTTATGTACTCACGGGCATAATTACAGATTGACTTGACAGTTAAGTTTGGGAAAGTAAAAAGCTATACTTGTTTACTGCTCTTATACTTATAATCTAGCATTTTCCTATAAACTCTAGAAATTTCTGAGTTCATTTGAAGGGCACTATAGAGCTAAAATGGCTTATTCCTACTATTTAACAACGTGCAAGATAGCAGGATTTCGCTTTTCTTGCATATCCAGTCAAGCTTGTAATGCAGTCTTTGGTTTTAGTTATGAAAGCTATTTTGCCTATTTTGCCATATTGAAGGATATAACAAGGAAATTAGAGTGATGAATCAACTGAGATGGTTGTAAAAAAGGAAGGAAGCCTTTTGAAACACCACATAAGCTGCGTAACAGCAGAACAGAACTTGACAATAAAGAGTTATTGCACCAAGGAAAATTTCATCTGCACAGATCAAGGACAATTTCACGTTTCCAAGCCCGTGTGCCACTTGCAGTGTCATTAAAGAACAATGCAACCTTTTCATCAGTAGGCTTGAACTAGAACCGTAAGGATGTAAGTAAAAATGAGTCCCTTGTCCGAAGAGTTGGGGAAAGACCTCTCCTGTCCTGCAAGCCTGTCACCCTTTAAAGCTTTAACCACACGCACTCCCAATCCCAACAAAGGAATACGTAAAATTCCCAATCAAAAAATGCACACAGAAAAAATCTAGTCCAAGAAACACTATCCCCACACTCATTTCCTTTCCAAGAAAAGCGTACTTTGTGACAATGAGAGCACAAAAGCTGTAGCCAAACAAATGGCAATTTGGCATGACCCTTTAACCTGCTTCATTTCTGCAACTTGGAAAACTAAGCAATGGCATTCAACTTGAAGTGATGAAAATCATGTGGAAAGAGAATACTGTGAGAGTTAAAAAATGGGACCACTTCACTATAAAAATATCATACTATAACAATTGCTTTCTTCCACCTGCATTTCCCAATGAGAAAGGAAGGGTTAGGAGAATAGGGATGAGAAGTGAGAATTATTATAAGTGAGATTTTTTTTTTAAAATTTTATAATATATACATTTTTAAAATTCATAGATATAAGTATTATTTATTGGTTAAAGCATACAGTAGTATATGATCATAAATGCATAGGGGTAATATATAAAATAGGATGTGGGGGAGAGAAGATAAGGTGGTGCAACCGTGATAATGCTGTGTAAAAAAACCCCAACAAACAACAAAATCTCTCCCTTCTGGATTCTTTTTATCCAATCGAACATCTTCTTGCAGAGAACATGTCGCTTTATTCATGTCCTTGTTGATAAAATTCAGAATTTTATTCCATTTTCTAATCCATGGAAAGTGAAAGAGACGAGATGACCAAGTACACTATGGTATTAGTAGTGGTAATTCTTCTCTTTCTCTCTGGTCAAGAGCATTCATTCATTCATTCATTCCTGCGGATTATGGTATGGATAGGGGCTGCTGAAATGAAGGCAACCGAACCACCCCACAAACAACACACGTTTCTTTTTTCTTCTTTTTGGTTTACCCTTTTTTATTCTCTATCATGTCATTTTCTCCCCTTCTACCACTGCAAAGTACAACTGGCTTTGTTAAAGTAAAAACAAACAAATTTCGGCTGTTTATGTTTAAGACTCAGAATATCTTTTAGATTAATAAACACAAGTTTGATTCATTGCGCAAGCCAATAGTTGCAGTAGTTGAAATTCATGATTGAGAAGTCTATCAACAGCAAGCCAATAAACAACCGCATGATGATATATATTGTGAAAATAGCAGTAAGAAAAGACAGTAAATATCCATGAGAATTATCCAGCCTACGCAATGTTTTTCAAAGCATCGAAAGGCAGAAGATGGATTCTTGATGATCTATTCCGTGCAATGTTAATTATGCTAAATATATTTTGCCCTTATCATCATACCACAGAATTTTTTCTTTATATAATTTTGCTCATATGTATAATGAGAAAAACTCCACAAACTGATAAAAGGGCCTGTAAATAAATACATAACCAGGCGGGATTGATTAAAAAAATGGCAGATCTTATAAAGGGTAAGTCATAAAACCCTTTCTCAAATATCCATGTTATGAGTATCAAGAAAAAATATTGTATACATATGCTATTTTGTTATTTTTGGTGCAACAAATCAATCACATAATTTCTTTACGTCTTGATGCATTGATGCAATACATATTAAATTTACATGCAAATCTTTACGTTACGTGCATGCAAAAACTTCGTGAACTGACAGTAGATTTTATGATTTTCATTGCCTGATCAGCAGTGCAGTAAATCGATCAACACATGTCCTGAAGCCTCCCCAGTCATGGAATTAATGGACCGAATTTATACAAAATATATGTAGTTGGTCGATCGTCAGACAATTAATACAATGTTGTTGTCTTTTAGTACAATCAACCCTTGTCGTTTCCTACGGCATAAAGGTCTCCCGTTTTAATTGGTAAGACACTCTTCCTATATACACCCGTTATATGTCCCCATCAGTACAAACAATTTTACATGGCCTGATTGCAGCCCAATCTTGGCTATATATTGCAATATCATATGTCAATTTATGGGTTTTTATCTTTGTATTTTATCTTGTACTTTATCTTTCGGTGTTTTAAAATCACAGCTAATACTTCAATACGAGTCTAGACAATTGAATTTCATTCATATTTCATGCAACCATCTCAAAAGATATAGTTCAAATGATAGAGTTAGGTTCTATAATTACAAGATGGTTAGCTAATTATGTTCGAGAACGTTCCTTTGATGCAAAACTGAAACCCAATATACTACTGATAATTACCACAAAAAAAAAAAGGAAAAAGAAGTAGGACCATGGGAAAAAAGAAAAGCGTGGAAAAGTTTACCGCTGGTAAGTTCGTTGGCAAAGCAGGCACATGAAACAGTTGTAGCAGGGGAACCTGATCCGCCTCGAGAAACGTTCCAGGGGGGCCATCTTTAGGCTGTAGCTGGCAGCATTTTGGGATAAATTGATCCTATGATAATACAAAGAGGAGGCCCCCACTGTGCGACGAGCAATCAAGAAGAAATGTGATCAAGTTGGATTCACCGGCCGGCGCAGGATTCTGGTGAACTGGGGAGTCATTTAAAGGTGTCTGTCGAGGCCTCTGACTCATGTCATGTGAGTGGGGTTTAAGGGCTCTTTAAAAAGAAAGTAAATTTTAAGGCAAAGTTAAGTCTCATCACTATTCCACTCAAGAGCATATATGCAAAAAATAATGATACTCTACTCTGCAAAATTCGTTCATGCATCACCCAAGGCACTTATGGCATCCTCTGCTGCATTTGGTGGATCGATCTGAACCCTTGAAATGGTGGGGGCCGACCAGTTAAAATCCTCCTTCTGCGAGTTAATCTTCACAGTTACCCAGCCCTTTCATATTGGCTAATGTTTTTGGCTAAAGAGATGGTACTACTAGATAAAATATGCACATATGCCATTGTTTATGAATGTACTGTAATATACGCAATCCCTTGCCATTCTTAAAGTAAGTAAACCCTAAAACAATTTTTTCTTCATTAGGAAAAAGGGTAAAGTATTTATAGTGTACTTAGTAATGTAGTTAGGAATTTAAAGTGAGAAGACAAAGTAGATAAAAATGTAAGAAAATTTCAGAAAGCAAAGCATTAGTGTCATACACATGATCAAAGAGTTTTGCACAATGTGGAGACTTGGCTCCTAATTCCCTTCTTCACCTACCAAGTATACTTTTAATGTAAACTATATCTAACTCTCTAGAGATTTGGTTTTATTACTAATAATTTCTTGAAATTTAAAAAATATTACCATCTCTCTCCCTTTAACCATTTAAAAAATAGTTTTTTGTTATATAATTTGTGAAATGATTGTAAAAATTAGGAGAAAATTATGAATATAGAATGTTTTCAAAATACACAAGAAATGAATTAAAAATATTTATTTGAAAAAGATATGTGTTAAACCGTTATTATAAGTAGTATTATAAATTTGTAATGCAAATCTAATATAAAAAAATGTGAATTAAACTCTATTTAGTCACTACATGAATTATGTAACAAAAAAACTAACTTCTAAATGATTAAAGTGGGAGATCATAATATTTCCAAATTTAAGAAGGTAATTAGCAACAAAAACAAATTTCAAGGGAGGTAAATTTAATTTACCCTACTTTTAAACTTCAAAATAGCACAACACAACAACAATTTTTAAAGATGCATCTATAATTTGAATGCACTTCTATTTCATGTTTAACATACACATTACTTTTTTCTCTCAAATTGATGTTTATATCAATGGATATCATTAGATTAGGATAGGAAAATCGGGATGGAAGGGTGGTAATAGGAGGGGGTTGGTAACTTTCTAATTCTTTTAACTAAAAGAAAAAAAAATAGCTGGATATATCAATGGTAATATATATCTAAAATGAAGACAAAAGAAAGAAAAATTATTGAATTTTGACCTCTTTATCAAACAAGGTTGGCTGTGAGAGAAATAAATAAATGGGAGAAAGCAAAATTTTACTAATTGTAAACAAACAAAAAAGGGAATAAAGAAAAAGAGAAAAGTTCACCAACTTTGTGACAGCATGAAATGATAGAAAAACAATGATAATAAAAAAAAATAGCACAACATTAATGCATATATGTAATAGATATATAAAATTGATCCCACTTGCTATATATAGCATTCCCACTAGATTGATAGTCTGTTCCCGATATCCCTATTTTATTCCCTTCATTTCTTTGGCACAAAACCTAATACTATTAGTAAGCAGAGCACTACTATTGCAGTTCTTCTCTCTTTTGAGTCTTAACTCTGCTACTTCACTGCACATTCTGATAAAACTCCCAGTCTATACACCCTTCTTTTTATCTTACCCATCCCTCTGCATACCAGTAATCTCAGTTTTTGGAGCACTTCCCCTCTTTCTCTCTTCCCCATAAGCCACCCCTGCACTTCATTTTTTTTTCCCCCTTTCTTTTTGCCAAATCGGTTCACTATAAATTTAAAGGGAGTTTCCAAATTTGGAAATGGACATTCATGACCTTATGAAGTCTTCACCTGAGGACCAGATGGACATGATGCTGATGATGCAGATGGACAAGCTCTCTGAACTCACCGGCTCCTTCGCCGACATCAATGAATTGCCCATGTTGGATTTCACTAACAATAACACCACCAGTAATTCTAATGCTGGCCCTTTTGGTGAGAATTCTTCCTCTTCATCATTCACGAACTTACCATCAACATTTTCGTTCTCGAATTCACCTCACGTTCACCAAGATCCTTCTGGGCTGCCTTTCTTATCCAATTCATCAAGCGCAGCGGCTGTGAGTACTGCAAGGTGGAGAAGCGCTTGTGGTGAAATGGCTGGAGGAGGAAGCGCATTTGCCACGGAATCCCAAAAGCGGAATTCGGTGGCGGCGATGAGGGAAATGATTTTTAGGATTGCGGCAATGCAGCCAATTCACATTGATCCTGAATCAGTGAAACCACCCAAGAGAAGAAACGTGAAGATATCGAAAGATCCTCAAAGCGTGGCTGCCAGACACCGTAGAGAAAGGATAAGCGAAAGGATTAGAATACTTCAAAGACTTGTCCCTGGGGGGACTAAAATGGATACCGCTTCTATGCTGGATGAAGCCATTCATTACGTGAAATTCTTGAAGAATCAAGTGCAATCCCTTGAAAGGGCGGCGGCCAATAGGCCATCCGGGATAGGGTTTCCAGTGCCAATGTCAAGTGGGAGTAGTTATTTACCCATGCCAACGAAAGGGTATCATCACCATCATCATAATCAAGCTCAAAACATTCAGCAATATGCGGACGCTTAGTCAATAATTGAGAGAATTTGAAGGAACTAATTCTTAGCATAAATTTTTCATGTCTTAGTGATTTGGGATTTGAATTATGGTGTTGTAAAGACTAAAGAGGGAGAGAAAGGAGGTAACTTTAGTTTATTAAGGTGACACAGTGGCAATTCGCTTAGACTTTGCATTTTGCCATGCATGATGTACTTGCTATAGTTGCTACCAAAACAAAATATTAATAATCCTCCCAATGCATATATATATATATATTTATATAAAAAAATCCCAACTGTTTAATCTGGTTCTCTTTGCCTATGACTGTTTCTTTTCTTTCTTTGTATCTTTGGAAACAGTAGAAGCCTTAAGAATTCAAGCCAGCTTTGTGGGATTCTGACCATATATGAGTTCACTATGTATCCAAAATTCAATGCTGAAGAGGTTTTGAAAGTGTTTGACGGCTGAGGTTGCAATTTGCAAACTATCTTGGCATCATTCCTTGTCCGAGGGAGGAGAAAAAAATTTTGAAAATGAGAAAGAGATTGGTGTCTAGCTGCTAGACCCTTCTTTTTGTTATGGGATTTAATGTGCTAGAGAAGGAGGGGGCCTGGATGGGGATGGTTTCTTGTAATGGGGAAGGGTGGGGAATGGGTTTGCCGGCTGAGTAGAACGGGGGATTAAAATTGGGACCATGGCTCCTGAGTCCTGCCATCACTATTTTACTGGTGGGACTTCGGTTGGGGAATTAAAACTCTCCCAAAGTCAAATACCAGCACATGCTCCTTAGACTGGCTACCTGTAGGACCCTTTTAAAATAGACATGATTGTATTACCTATTGCAATTGACAATATTCCTCAATTTCTCTTTACGTTTCAAACTTGAAGAACTATATACAAAGTTGCTCACTTCCCTGTTAGTTTTCTATTAGGTAATGCAAACGATATATTCAACAGCAATATTAATATTCCCAGTTTCTCAGTTTCAGTGAACAGCCATATATATATATATATATATATTGGTTGTTCTTGAAGTAAACAAACTGAAACTATTGTAAACAAAAGTTAGGGTTGTATGAGCATTCCATTATGTCAAAGTAGCCCACAATGAATATTTAGCAAAGTCTCGTTTGTTGCAACTTTTTCTAGAGTTGTTAGAGACAAATCATGGCTAAAAAAATATTGAAAGAGCTGCTGTTTTATGGATCGATTCTGAAAATTAAAGAACTTAATGTTCAATTATGTATTTATCAGTCTGAACAGACACATATTTGATTTTTCATTTCTATATTTTCAATATAATATGGGAAACGTGAAAAGGCAAAATGATGAGTTGATAGTCTATATGAACTTTCACTCTTACTCTTTACAAATCATAAACATACAAAAACACCTAAAATTCGACGTGGGATTTTAGATTAAGAAAAAGTACGTACTAGAAACAACTACTTACTTACATAAGAAAACCGCCAAGTGTTTTGCTCATATATTCATCTCTCCAATCCTTTATGCATGTGCTGATTTATCTTATAAGATCTCTTATTATAACCTCATCTGTTCTTGATACATCCAAACATAGAGGACATCTGGAAACTCGTACGATGCATGAAGTGAAATGTTTCCATGTATGCGTGTTAGTTAGACAAATTGGAACTATGTATAAGCCATTTTCCTCTTCCTATCTCGATAATAATGGCTGGCAACAACAACGCAATGAAATTTCTTCGATGAGAAATGAGTTGACATTGGGAAGTGACATTTATTGTTCGGAATATAAGTATTTTGGATCGGATTCAACTAATCAACAATGGAAGCAAAGCAATAGAGAAGGGAGGGTGGATTCATGGATTGGTTTTCGTCATAGAATGCATGAGAAATCCACGTGAAACACTGACACTAGACGGTGATCTTTTACGATTGGCCTAGTCACTTTGATGTCGTGGTCTTGGCATCGCTACACACGTGAAGCCAATCCACATCCTCAATCTTCCCATCCCATTTGGCTATCCATGTCATACCATACAATTTTACGTTTATTTCCATAGCCGGATTTACAGATAATTGAATCTCCTTAAATTCAGCAAGTGCTAATGATTAAAAGTAGTTTTCTCCTTCGCCAAGTGTATTAAGAACGTATTCAACAATAACAATTGAATCTTTATCTCATTATGTACGATTAGTTATATCAATCATATCAGAACACATTTTTATTTAATTTTAGATATATTATATATATTTTTTATCATTTCTTTACCAATTTTTTCAAATCTCTTTTTTTTCTTTTGTAATTTGAGTTAATAATTCTATGTATTGTATACATCGTATTGGTATATTGGCTTTTAACTCTATTTATTTTATCCAAAAAAATTTTAAAAAATCATAAAAAAACCAAACGAATAAAGTCAAATTAAGCAATAAATAAGTATCTCTATATTTGCTCATATTGGTGTTTCTTGTTGTGTTCATGGATACTTTCTCATATTAAAAAATTAAGAAGAATTAGAGCACCTAATAAATAGCAAGAACTCAAGACCCACTAGCTTAAATTTTTAGGTTTAGGTGGGTTCCTATTGCTTATTGGATCGCTCTATTTAAATTTCCCATGTGTAAACCTCTCCAATAAGAATGGGTTTAGGTGGGTTCCTACTATTTATTGGACCGCTCTATTTAAGTTTCCCATATGTAAACCTCCCCAACAAGCATGTGTAAACCTTCCCAACAAGTGTATTAGAGCCAGAATGTTGGATTACTTGGAGAAGCTAGTGGTTCCTCTTCTAATTGGACGGGACTTAATAGGGGACTCGTGGACAAGTAGGTTTGTACCTTTACTACTTGCATAGGTACTAAATGGGTTCATGGTCAAGAGATGTGCTTGTTAGAGTAAGGATTGGGCTTGTGGGAGAGTGAACTTTAATGTGGTAGTGTATCCATGAAGGGGGAGGTTTGTTGTGTTTATAGATATTTTCTCACATTGAAAAATTAAGAAGAACTAAAGCACCTAATAAATGGTAAGGATCCGAAACCCACTAACTTAAACTTTTGGGGTCAAATTAGCTGTTACTACGTATTGGGCCGCTCTAATTGGACTTCCTCATATATAAAACCTCTCCAACATTTCTCTCATTTACTCATTCTTTGAAATTGCTTTCTACTTTCCTTCTAATACATTAAGAAATAATGCAATATTAGAAAGAAAGATGGTTACTTTTTAATATTGGAAGTGATTATATACAAGGAACAAATTATTTCATTCTAGAAGACAGTACGTAGAGGTAAGAGCAATTTGCCTTTGGATTGGACATATGGTGCCATCTATAATTGTACATATAGTGCCATCTATAATTGTTGCTATTTTGGATTGGACAAATATTTGATCACTTTGAGGTTGCTGCTATATATATGTCTGCGCGTGCTTGGTTAGCATGATATGCAGATGGATCGCTGCTAACTAGTTTTGTAGCTTTGATGCAGACATGTTTCCCCTTAGTAGTTAATTTGCTTTTGGTTAGGAGTACTTTTTCCTGTCATATAGGAAATGCGGATTTAGCTGCTTTTCTTTTTCTTTCTTTCTATGTTATTGTTTCTAACCACTTTATGTACTCTCTGCTCTCATTTTCGAATAAAATGCATAGTCTTTTTAGCTTGTCAAAAAAAAAAAAAAGTTAATTTGATCGTGCAAAAATTCAGTATTATATCATTGCAGAACGAACTTGTAAATCATCATCCCATCCAATATTCATCATGATTTGATGCCAAAATCTTACCAAAATAATGATAACAACAATGGCGGTGAGTATTAAAATAAAAATATTAAGCTTAACTAAAGAGGGAGGAGAAAGGAGGGAAGAGAGAGGAGGGAGGGTAGGTTGCCTCCCAAACAGGATCGGAAAATAGAAGTGTTTGTGTCTCAAGGATCATGCCTCACTAAAAGCCATTTATTCCTCAGCATCCAAATCTCTATCCAAATATCCAATCAACCGATCAATCAAATCTTGAACCAATTAATAATGTTTGAAAGTATAATATCTAGAAGAGATGAGGGGATGGAATGGAGAATTGGGAATGAAAAATGCATACAAAATTCATGAGTGGTCAAACCATTTTTGAGGAAGAATCCATCTCCATGTGCGACGTCCACTAAGCTCCTAAACATTCTTTCTTTTATCGAGGAGGCCAGGCTTCTTTTGCGACCGTATTTGAAGTATTTCCTTTTTTGGGGTTGTTTCATTGATCTTGTCCTGTGGAAATAGGGCATGGACCTGGATGCCTATTTTCCAAGTGCACTGCATTCATCATAACAGTCCATTTATATATTTATTTGGTTTATCTATCCTTATATTTATATAACATTTCTAAAATTTAAATGATTTTTTCTTTGGGGTATGGAAGTCTATATGATTTTTTATCTCACGAGTCAACGAAATTGGAGTCATATCACGTGATATAAAATCTGAACTTTAAGAAAACAAGAAAATAAAATGTACAGTTAGTGTCAATAGTTAAATTTTTTTATTAAAGGCGTTGTATTAATAGGCAATGGTTTAATGATACAAGAGATAAATTCCGTAAAAGCAACAAGAAAAATTGTTCAGATACCCATAAGTAAAGTCTATTTAGGACGTGTCATAAATTAGTGAATATTCAAATTGATTTTAAATTTGTGATTTCTATCACGTGAACACAATCCATAAGGAAGAAAAAAAACTAATTAAAAATTCGTTTTTATGGAGTTTTATATAGAAAGTATTTAAGTTTTATTACCTTAAAAAAAAAAAACCCTTTTCTCTTATGTAGTGCTGCATGTTAAATGACAAACTTTCTCTCTTCCTGTTTGTGGAAATGCATGTGTTTTTAATTTCATTTTGCGACGCAAAAGTTATAAACTAATCAATAATTTGGTTGAAGAAAAGAAAATTCCAAAATTAATTAATTGAAGCAATTTAAGTGGGTTGGTTAGTTGGATTGGATTTCTATGGGGCCTATAGAGAAAATGACAACATTGATTTAGTGGCCTAAAATCCTAAATTCTCTGTTATTTGGTCATTTCGTCTTTTGTGCTACAAGGGACGTATCCCATTTCTATCATCTGTCACAATCTTGTCTACATCATGTTTTCAATTTTCATGAATAAGTTTCTTTTTTATTCCTCTTCCTTTTTTTTTTTAAATTGAAGAGGAGGGGACGGGGGCGTTTGGGAAGAGGAGGGGGTTATTATTCTTATTTTTTGGCTGACCAAAAGGAGAATTATGCAATGGAATAATTACCCATGAAATATGAATACTTCTGAATCGGGAGATAGTGGCTGGGGCCTCAATAAAGAGGAAGAAAGAAAGAGTTGCCCATTTACTTTATATTTTCAAATACTTTGTGAATGTGCCTTGTGATTGGCTCATTGGGCCTCCTATACTATCTGAATCGTTTGAACCACGTCCAAATGGGTAACTATCATGGGCCAAAGGCTAATGTTATGTCATAAACTCACAGTTTCTTGGACTATGGTGGTGGAAATCTGAAGTAGTTTGGAAACCCTTTTTTAGTTTGACAGTTAGCCAAATTGATAAATACCTGGTCTTTTTTTTTTTGAATGATCTTTATTCTATTATAATTGTCTCATTATACTAATGTATCTATTACAAATGTGTGCCTCACACAATGCGGGATGAGGCTCCCGAATCAAGTGGTTTTGGGAACATGTATCTATTACAAATGTGTGCCTCACACATTGCGAGGTGAGACTCGCGAATCAAGTGGTCTTGGAAACGAAGGAAAGAGGATGACAGAAGTGGGAATCGAACCCGCGACCTACTTGACCCCAACATGCTTGGGTGGCCAATTTGGCTAGGCCAAGTTGGTTAATACTTGGCCTTAGTATTGGAGAATTTGGGCAATGAATGATAATGAATTTTGTTCCTTTCTTTCTTCTTGTTTTCCTAATCTTCTTCTTGCTTTTCTCCCTCTCTTTCTGCAATTTTGCAATTTTCCTTCAATCTTCCCCGACAGTTTCTTTATTTTTTAGGAATTCCTTGAATTCCTGACATGTTATTGTCTGTGTTGTTGCACACTTTGAATTTTTTTAAAAAAGAATTGAGATCATATATTGTTATTATTAATGATAGTAATATGGATTTTTATTTAAAAATTAATTCGTTTTAAAAAAAATTATGAAAGTGAATTTTTTGGGACAGACGGAATATATATATTTTCAGGTAATCACAAAAAGTAATCGGTGAGGGTGGATGTAAAATGAATTGACCACTCCAAATTTAAGTTGAAAGGATCGGTTGTGCAACATAAACTTTTCGTCGTGTTTTCAATGTTTGCTCTATCTTAATTGACAAAGCTCAATATGTTAAATTTTTCCAGCACTGATTAATGTCAGTACTCATGTTGCATTGTTAGATTCGGGCCCATAATTAATTAATTATTTTTTTGGGATGTAACTAATCGTGTGATATGGAAAGTTTTTGGCATAATTTCGTTTAAAATTAGCTGGTTTTTAAAAGTTTGGACAAGAGAGGGGAGGGTTCCAACACCTTCTCCTCACTTAGTTGTAGAATAGTTATATTGTAATTGTAGTTTCCTTTGGTACTATGGGAGTTTGAGTTTCACATCATATTTATGTGAGATAAAATTTTATGCATGCATGGTATTCAATATTTTTTTTAAAAAAAAATAGTTGGTTTTGTTATTGGGGATTTCGAAAAAGTTATTAAGGTTAGTTTAATTTGGTGGGATATGGAAGTTTTTTCTATTTTTTTGAAAGGTAAATTATCGTTTGTTATAGAAAGTTGTGGATAATGTGCATTGGATTTCAACCCAAATTATAAGACCTAGAAGATTAGAATCATCAATGGTCTCATAAGTGATAATGATGATGGTATCAAAAATTGCAACAATACTAGTAATTTCAATTTTTTTTGGGAATTCGTTTCTATAATTTCGAATCTTATATATAAATACATTATAGTCGTTTAGGTAAAAGGGAAAAACCCTAATTATTATATTTTTAACTTTTGACTACCTCACAATCCTAGCACTAACTTATGTATCAAAATATCTATTTCGGGAATAATTTCAAAATTTGTCTAATGCTAATTAAGGAATCTGATTAAAGTTCATTGCAAAGTGAATTGCAGATATTGTTTCATCAATGGGGATAATATATATTTTTGTTTACGGCTAGTTCATTATTTATGAGAGGTTTCCAAAAAAGTTGTTGAGTCTAATTTAATTTGGCATGATATGGAAATTAGTCTTTGTTAATTTAGGTTTACATGGAAGGTATTAAAACGAATCTTCTATATCCTACAAAAGGATTAGTGTACGGGGAGAGACGTTTGATTGTAAGGCATCTTTTACACTATCTATTGTGTTGATAAGAAAACACATTGAATTTGTCCTGGAGTGTTGATAAGAAAACATAACGAATTTGTAGAGGGGAAGTAATTAATTGGAGAAATGATTTTTAAAATGAATCCTCGAGACCTGTTGTAACATTTATATGATGAAAGTTTGTCGTTTGATATAGAAAGTTGTAGGGATATTTCCCTAGTAATTTACGGTTAGTCATTATTGACATGAGAGTATGAGACCTTTTTTTCTCTAAGTGCTTATTTTATATGAATTTTTAGTTTAATATTTCTATTTAATAATAATCAATGATATTTATATATCTTATATTTTTCTCGTGGGATTTGATCCGAAAGCAATACCCACCTTTACTAGTGGTCAACTCATAAATTTATATTTGGTTTATATCTTATTAAGTAAGCAACTCTAATCGTAGTTTAACCTATATTTTGATTTGATCCTTGATGTTTAAAAAAAATTAATTTAGTCGCTTAACTTCATAATTTGGTTTAGTATTGTTAGATTAAAAAAAATCAGTCAAAATTAAAACACATACTATTCAACACATGAAAAGCACATTTTATATATATATATATATATATATATATATATATATATATATATATATATATATATATATATATTCCAACACACATAGATCCCACAAAAAATTTTTGTGGTCAAATGAGAAAATTAACGAAAAATAATAAAATGATGATTTCCTTTTCCATTTACTTGTCAATCAAGAATTCGGAAATTGAAAAAATTAGGATTTGTAGAATACATGTCAATTTCACAACATAATTTTCTTTCACTTTTACCTTTAAAGCTTACAGGTGCTTATCGGTGTTGAGCAACCCCTGTTTATTTTTACTACATTTGGACCAAATTAAATCAAATTACGAAATTAATAGGCCAAATTAAACATTTTAAAATATCAAAAATAAAATGGTTAAAATATCAAAAATAAAATGAAAATATAGGTCAAAGTTGATATGGCAAATGGAAATTTGGATAAAAATTAACTTTGCATGCATGACTGTATACTACTCTTAACAGGAAGTACTTGCGTATCCGGAAGTACTTACGTGTTCCAGGCCAACAAAAGAACAATAATTCGAACCAAATTAACTTTGACTACGCTTCTAGCTAGCAATGAAGTGCGGAGTAAGGGTGTAATCACGTTTTCCAAATTATGCAATTACGATCACATTTTCCGGTGTGTATCATGACCAAGAATTAAGGGTCGTGTTGTTTGTGGAAGATGCATTTCTTGCTCATACTACAACTATAGTGTAATATTAACCATCATCATTGTGCAATGATTAAACTTTAATGAATTTGCCGAGAGTTAAACCACTCTACCATTTCATATGATTTTTATGGCACTATATATGCAATGAAGTTGGAGTTATTTCGAGTGATAGAAAATGTGAACATCAAGAAAATTGTAATAAATCTTGACAAGAAAATCGAACATGCAATTTAGATCTCTTATGTTCCTCAAACCTGATCTAGAGGGTGTCTTGAATGTAAAAAGAATTTTCAGATGCTTTGAGGTTTTGTTTGGCTTGAAGATCAACTTCAATAAAAGCAGTCTGATTGGTGTTGGGGTGGATGATGGTGTCTTAAATGCATGGGCTGATTACCTCTCTTGCAAGGTTGAATCCTTTCCAGTTAAGTACCTTGGTCTCCCTCTGGGAGCAAACTCTGCGGGTCAAAGAATCTGGAGTCCTATCTTGGATAAAATGAGAGAAAAGCTTGCTGGTTGGCAAATCAGGTACCTTTCAATGGGTGATCGAGTGACTTTGATTAATTCTATTTTGTCAAGTCTACCGGTCTTTTTCTTGTGCTTCCTTGTGGAGTCAAAAATGACATGGACAAATTGATATGGAGCTTTCTCTGGGGCAGCTCAGATCACCGACATAAACCGCATTATGTGGACTGGCACACAGTTAATGCGCCTAAGTGGCTTGGGGGTCTTGGCATGATTGATTTCCATTTAAAAACTTTTGCTTTACTTACAAAATCGCTATGGAGATTCGGTAATGAGGTGAATTCTCTATGGAGGAACATGATTGTGGAAAAGTATAGGCTCGACAAGAAGCATCTTCTCTCTACTCCTGGCAACAACAGATTAGTCTCTAATTCATGGAAAGCTATTACAGCTCCCTTTAATCCTTCTAATAAGTATTTTGAGGCTGTTTCAACAGGTTCGAGGGCTTTGCTTGGGAAGGGAGAGAACATTATCTTCTGGCATGATGAGTGGATTGAAGGTATGATTCTAAAAATTTGCTTTCCTCACATTTTTGCTCTGTCTGTTCTCAAGGAAGGTTATGTGGCTGAATTCGGCAATTGGATAAATGGCCAATGGGTCTGGAAGATTGATCTCCGTTGAAACACTCTTGATTGGGAAAATCTGCAGTGGGAAGGTTTGTTGCATGTTCTGCAAGGGCAATATCCTAGTCGCACCTCCAACGACCGAACCATTTGGCGCTGGGTCCCTAATGGTAAATATTCCATCTTCTCTTTCTACAAATGTGTGTTGCCACCCCAAAGGCAAGGGAGTGTTATTTGGAACTCAGTGTGGAAAGGTTTTGCCCCACTTAAAGTGGAAATCTTCGTCTGGTAGCTCATGCACCAAAAGCTTCCTGTCAGAAGCTGTCGGTTAAGAAAGGGTATTATTCGACCTGAGCTCGCCGTTTACCCGTTTTGCAACTCCGAGCTGGAATCTGTCCAGCATTTGTTTTTTAATTACAAGTGTAGTTGGTTGGTGTGGACGAGATGTTTGCAAATTTGGGGTATTACCTGGATCTGCCCAGGAGATCCATCTACATTCTTGAATAGCTGGCAGCAGTCCTTTCCAAATTTCAAAGGACGGCAGCCCTGGATTTTGTTGTTTTATGCAATTACTTGGTCCATCTGGTTATGCAGGAATCAGATCACCTTCAACAATAAGAGCTTTGATCTCTTGCAACTAATGGATCTGATTCTCATCAGGTTTGCTACTTGGTTCAAAGTTAAATGGCCTTCTTCTGCAATAACTATCTCAGAGATTTCCTTCAGTCGACTAATGCGAGGATGAGGCAGGATCATAGGAGCAGGAAGGATAGTGCCTCTTGGTCTCGCCCGCAACCTGGTGGCATGAAATTTAATGTGGACAGTTCTGCAATTGGAAAACCAGGTATGGCTGGTATTGGGGGTATTCTTAGAGATGAATTGGGTAAAACAAAGGCTGTGTTCTCCAAACATGTTGGAATTCTCGATTCAAATCAGGCAGAGTTCTTTGCCATTCGTGAGGCATTTTTGGTGTTTTCTGAATCTATGTAGAAGAGCTCTCATGTGCTTATAATTGAAAGTGACTCTGTTAACGTAATCCATTGGTTATCGAACCCCGATAATGTCCCCTGGCATCTCAAGAATGTCTCAAATCATATAGAGGTGTTGAAGGAGAAAATTAAGCAATGGCAGGGCCATCATATCCCAAGGGAGTCCAATAGTGTGGCCGACAGATTGGCGAAAGCTGGTGTATCCCGATCTCATAATCTGTTGGCGGTTCTCGAGTAGGTAATGTTTGTTGCTGATTAAGAGTGCCTCTTCCCGTCCATAGGCAAGGCGGGGTTAGCTGTTTTCCCTTTTCTTTTCTTTTATTCTATTATTTCTAGCTACTCTATGTACTTTATGTTCACTCTGCTCTCATTAATAAAATGCACTGCCTTTCTGGCTTGTTAAAAAAAAAAAATTTAAGTAATGATATTCACAAGTGAAAATTTTGGTGAACTAATATAATCATTGACATAATATATTAGGAGTTTATACTATGAATTTTAAAATGATTCAAATCAATTAATTTTACCAGGTGCACACTATGTCAGTTATTGAAAAAAATTACTGAAAGTTCTTCAATTAGGAGTCGATATATAGTACTTCAATCTTTTTTCCCCCCTTTTTTCATGTGCATGACTATAATTGCCACAGAGAGTATTTTGTGATATATGACATCTATTTATTAACATCAGTGAAAGTTAACTTCTTTTAAAGGGGATTGTGTGAAAGAAAGAAAATTTAGGTGATTTTTTATAATTTACTCTTGTTTTCAAGGGTTTTCATTACTGTTATTTGTTTTAAACACGTGTAAGTCACTTGATTAAATATATTAATTTTTATTGGCTTAATTTTATCAGGAGATCTAATTAAAATTAAAAATTAAAAGTTAAAAAAAATCAGAATAAAATTTATTAATTAAATATGAAGAACGAAATCAAACTAAAGTGGCCAATTGAGTAAGGAGTGACCATGATATATTATTATTAGTATAGTGTGTGTCAAAGTCCGCATCCGAGACCAACAAAGAACAGTATTTCTATTATGACCAAAACTTAAGGTCCTCGTCGTTTTCGTGGCAAATTACTACCTTGTTCCTCCCACCATAGAATCTCTTTTCAATAAAAGATTGTAAAGTATTTATATCCCTAAGCATTAATCTAAAATAATCCAGCTGTGTAGAGATAATGAACATCCACATCGTGCCATGATCAAACTTCTAATCAATCAAACAAAAGTTAGACCCACTACTATTTAATAATACATAATCCACGTGAACTTTTATCTTAGAGGACAATTAATTAAGTTGGGTCATAGTGGACTTCTATTGTTTAGTGTAAGAATTCAAACTAAGATAAACTACAAAACAACCTTACTTGGTATGATCATACTGGTTGATTAATTACTTGCATGACTAATTCTATTCTTGAGGAAATGTTACTTTCTTAGGCATCTGCGCCACACAACCCACCACCTCCACCCACAACCCACCCCCCCTCCCCTAAATACTAGTAGTATATTGCTATTGTTTAAACTTCACACTTGAAAGCTTAGAGTTGAGACTTCGACGTAACAACGTATTAATTAGCTTCTATCGGTGCTGAATTGATCATTGCTTTGCTTCTAAGGTATGGCTTGGGAAGATGACGGTTTGAAAGATTATTTAGTGCTGCATCCAAGAGATGCGGGTGTTTCTGATCTTCTTAGGATCTTCTGGTCATCCGAGTTAGAGACACTAAAGTTCTTAGATACTCCGGGGAAGTACAGTCTTAGCAGCATTGGAGAACGATGGCTCCTCTTTGTTTCTGTGGCCTGTCAAAAAATCCTCCTCCTCCTGGAAAAACCATTGGCAGCCATAGGGTCCACCGTGGAGAAATGGCTGAACTATCCCATTTGCAATGGTGGCTACGGGCGGCTTCTCTTCAATTTCTTAACAGGTTTGGTTTTTTATCATTCTTGATGTTCCACGTTGTGTGCATATATATACGTATTTGCATCTAGTAAATCTTTCTGGGAATTGAAAATTTGGTCATAGAAATGTCTTCTTGATTATTGTTAGTTCATGCATGTTATGCAAACTTTGTGTGCTACAAATCGTTTGTCTCCCTATTCAAATTTTGGTGTTGTCTGATCAACATAAAGATGTCTATTAAGGAGTTCAAACTATGTTGTGCGCGCACCCACACACACACACACACACATATATTGTGGCAGGAATTAAGTAGCTAATTTAGGTTGTACGTTTTGCAGGAAATGTGGTAACGCCGGAGAGCTCATCGGTGACATTCACGTCAATCGTTGGAATTCTGGACCAGCGGGTGGATTTGGACAGGAAAATTGGAGTTAACGACGACAAGTATGGGGCGGCCTTGTCCATGATGGCCGCTAAATTATCCTACGAAAACAAAGCCTTCGCGACAACTGTAGTAAGAGATCACTGGCAGGTAAACATCTACACATGACAGGATTCACCCAAAATTTCTTGAAAACATTTTCTATAACGCCAAATAATTATTTTAATGGATATTTTAATAATTTTTTTTCTTTGGGGGGTTTGGTTTTGCAGATGGAATTTTTGGGGTTGTTCAACTTTTGGAATGGTCAGTGCCTTGTTTCCATTTTTTTTTAAATAGTTTTTGTTTATTGCAATTTGATCAATTCATTATTGTCGTTGACTACATCCATTAATTCTAGACTAAGTATTAGGGGATATAATATTGTCAAATGGAGTAATGATTATTGCGTAAAGCCAACATTAACAAGCTTCCTTGCCAGTGCTTTTTGTCTCAACGCACGGCCAGTGGGAAGGTATAATTTTAATATTTCTGGAAATTGCTTGGAAGAAAAGGATGATGCAGATATATGGTGGAGAATTAAAAGATCACTTGGCGAAGTGCTAACCCATCTAAAATTAAAATAACATTATTCCAACAGGGTTCACCCAAAGTTATGGCAAAAATGTTGGGTTATCCCTTTGAGTTAACAAATTAATTATTCCGATTGCTAGCTTTGGATTTGATATAATTTTTTTTAGTTGTAAGGCATATCACACTTAATACAAAATTAAATATATAAATTTCTATTTTTATCTTTATTTTTAAATTTTAAGTTAATTGTTAGTAAGAATAATATAAAAAAATTTAGAATAAACAAAATTTTGAAAGCATTTTATTTTTTTGATGGAATAGGCACATAACTTATGTCGTTTGGTTTGGAGGTATAATTTTTGTAGTTCACATGCCTAAAGTTGGAACCTCCTAGTTTAGATTATAAAGAAATTCATGTGTGATTTTAGTATTAGTTTAATTTTAATTAGTTGATACTTTCAATTTTAGACTTTAAATATCAAAGTCAAGATTTCAATTTTATGTAATGGGGAACCTAGGTTTGATATTGTCGTGTGGAAAAAATAAAAATATATAATGGAAAGGTTGCATTTTGTATACTTAGATAGAGGAGGAATTTATTTTAACATTAATTAAAAAAAATAGATATTTTTTCTTTAAAAAAAATTAATGAAACACGTATTAAAAGTCATAGTGAAATACTTTAGTGACTAACATGATAATACTCTAATGGTTCAGTATTCTTTACCATATTAGTCATTGTGAAAATTTTCACTATAAATTTTATTATTCTTAAAAAAAAATTGTACAAGAAGATGTCATTACTCATTAGTAAGATTGCAAACTCCAAATGGATTTCCTAAGGAACATTTTATCCAATATTTTTGTTTCCCTTTGACATTTTGCATTCTCATGTGACGCAGCATACGAAAAAGAATACACAACACAGGCCCTGATGTTCCAAAACAAGAGTGTTGAACCCAACCTCATTGTGATCGCCTTTAGAGGGACAAGTCCATTTTCAGCGGATGATTGGATCACCGACGTGAATATATCATGGTATGATGTCAAAGGTGTGGGTAGAGTTCATGCTGGATTTCTAAAAGCCTTAGGCTTACAAAAACATAAAGGTTTGCCCAAGGAAATCCAGCAGGGATCAAGCTCAAAACAATTTGCCTACTACGCATTGAGGGAACAGCTGAGAAATATTCTGAGCCAAAACAAGGAAGCAAAATTCATGGTCACTGGGCACAGCTTGGGAGGGGCTTTGGCAATTTTGTTTGCAGCCATGCTGATTGTGCATGAAGAGAAAGTGGTCCTGGATAGAATGGAAGGAGTGTACACATTTGGACAGCCCAGAGTTGGAGATGAGAAATTTGGGGAGTTTATGAAGGAAAAACTTAGAATGTATGATGTCAAATATTGTAGGTATGTGTATTGCAATGATATAGTTCCAAGGTTACCTTATGATGACAAAACCTTGATGTTCAAGCATTTTGGCCCTTGTCTTTACTTCAACAGCCTCTATCAAGGGCAGGTAATTTTTTCTCCTCTTCTTTATTTCTTTTTTTCTCTCCCCTTTATTGTTTGATTTAATGAAATGAGTGATAATATTCATTATTCAAATTTTCAATAAATTCTCACAATAACTAAATTAGTATATACATAATAACAAAATATTATTAAATAATTAGATAATTGCTATTTAATAGTACACGTAAATGTCACGATTAGTCATTTGATGATTTTTCTAAGATTTTCAATGGATTTTTCATTACTCAAGTGAAATCAACATTATTTTTCCTAACTTTTTTTTCTTTTTCTTTTTTTGGTGGGATCTGAATTTCCAGATACTAGAAGAAGAACCAAACAAGAACTACTTTGCGCTGAGATGGTATTTACCCAAGATTTTGAATGCAGTGTTTGAGCTGATAAGGAGTTTCATTCTTCCTTTTATTCAAGGAATGGAGTATAGAGAAGATTTGGCTAAGATTTTGTATAGGGTGGTAGGATTAGTAATGCCTGGATTATCCGATCATGATCCTCACGATTATGTTAACGTAACTAGATTGGGGTCCTTACCAAAATCTGCTGAGTTGCAAGGCTTGAAAAAAGATTGATTGGCACATCTACAAGAATTCGAATGGGAGAATCCCATTATTTACATAGAATTTGTAATCTAGTAATAAAATTTCCATTAAAAGTATCACTCGTCAATCAATAGTATTTATCCCATTGCGATCATCTGTCACAATCTTGTCTCCATGTTGTTTTCATATACATATATATATATTGCCTTTTTGGATAACTATTCTTATTTTTCGGCTGACCAAAAAAACATATAATTACATACTTATAACTTATACTTCTTAATCTGGAGATAGTGTTTTTGGGCCTCAATGGCAGGGAAGAAAGAAAGAGTTGCCCATTTAATTTATATTTTAAAATAGGTTCTGAATTGTGCTTAATGATTGGCTTATTGGGCCTCAGAAAAAAAAAAAAAAAAACAAGAAGCGGTTTACCATTTGAATCGTTTGAACCACCTACAAATGGGTGACTATCATGGGCCGAAGACTAATGTTAGCCCGTGTTTTTGTCCACTTTGATTTTGATAATTTTTTTATTATAAATTATAACACATTTAATACATTTTTACTTTTTAATTTTAAGTCATATTCAAAAATAAATTTTTTTCCAAAAAAAAGAGAAGTTATGAAAGTGAATTACTTTTTTGTAATACAGGCGAGTATACATATATTATATAGAGAGAGAGAGTAGTAACAGATATTTTTGGTCGTTTTCAACATTTGCACTATCTTAATTGGCAAAGTTCAATATGCTAAATTTTTTCAGCACTGATTAATATCACTTTGCATTTTTAGGTTCGAACCCATAAACTATTTTTTTTTTTTTGGGGTAACTAATAGTGTGACATGGAAGGTTTTTGGAATAATTTCATTTAAAATTAGTTGGTTCTTAAAAGTTTGGGCTAGAGGGGAATGGTTATAGTATAATTGTAGTGACTTTTCCTCTAGTGTTATGAGAGTTTGAGTTTCGCATCATATTTACAGGAGATAAAAGGGCTTGCATGAACATGATTTCAAAAGGTATTTTTACGTTTTTTAAAATATTTTTTTAATTTCTAATATTTTTTTTATTTCACAATAACTATTTTTTTAAAAAAAATATTTTTAAACACTGTCCATACGTATCCAAAATTTCATTATTGGGGATTTCAAAAAAGTTATTAATGTTAGTTTAATTTGGTGGGATATGGAAATTTTTCCTTTTTTCTGAAAAAAAAAGAAAAGGGAAATTATCGTTCGATATAGAAAACATTGGGCATATATGTTTGTGTTTACAACTAGTTGATTTCCTTATGAGAGGTCTCCAAAGAAGTTGTTGAGTCCAATTTAATTTGGCATGATAAGGAAATTAGTCTTCATTAGTCTGCAAAAAGACTGGTGTATGGGAAGAGACGTTTGATTGAAAGGCATCTTTGACTATGTAGACTGTAGAGTGTTGATAAGAAAAAACAAGCGAATTTGTCCTAAGGGTGTTGATAAGAAACGTTTTTTTTGTTTTTACAAGCCAAATGATGTAGAGATTTATTAGAGACTGCGACATTACAAAAATTGGACCATTTCGAGTGGAGGTACAAGTTTCCAAGTACAAATATAAAAAACGAATTTGTCCTAAGGGTGTTGATAAAAAATGATTTTTTTTTTTTGACAAGCCAAATGATGTAGAGATTTATTAGAGATTGCAAAATTACAAAAATAGGACCATTTCAAGTGGAGGTACAAGTTTCCAAGTACAAAATATAAAAAACGAATTTGTCCTATGAGTGTTGATAAGAAAACACAATGAACTTGTCCAGGCGAAGCAATTATTGGAGAAATGATTTTTAGAATGAATCCTCAAGACCTGTAACATTTGAGCATACATTTTTGTTCTAATTATTGTATACAATGGTACGATATTAATGAAATAATATTATTTTATTAATAAATATTAAATTTTAATATAAAATATATAAATTCTAATTTTAATAAAACTTTGTCATTCGCTGGGTACACAATAATTTGAATAGAAAATTTCACCTAGTAACATTTATATGATGAAAGTTTATCATTTGATATAGAAAGTTGTAGGCATATTCCCAAGTAATTCATGGTTAGTCATTATTTAGATGTGACCTTTTCTTTCCTAAATGCTCATTTTGCGTACGAGTTTCGCTTATATTCAATAGCATGTTATTGGCCAAAACTTAATGAATTCATCATTTGGACTCATAACAATTTAAAACTTACTCCTACTACTTATTCGAGAGTATGAGCATTGTACAAAAATGTATTGTAAGAGTAACTCACTTTCTTCTAAATGGAAATATCAAAATATGGGCATTTTCTTAGATAGAATTATTACAGTAGGACAATGAACAAAAAGATTTGAAAAATATTATGACATTAAAATTTTCGAGAATTAGAACTAGTCTATTTCCTTATTGAAGTTTCCCAAAAAAGTTGTTAAAGTCTAATTTACCTTGGCATGATAATGGTAACTTGCTCGATTCATAACTTTAGGTTTAAGATGAAGTTATCAAAACCAATTTTCTATGTCCTATAAATAGATTAGGGTACTCAGAGAGACGTTTGCTTGAAAGGCATCTTACTCTACGATTAATTCAATGATCTTGGAGTCATATCATGTGATAGAAAATCTGACCATCCATAAAATTGTAATAAATCTTGAGAAGAAAATTGAAGATAGTACAGTAGAGCAATAATACTCTTCATTAAAATTTTTCTAAGTTATTATAATGATTGACATGATAGATGAGTTAATGATTGACATAATATATGAGTAGTTTATACTATAGATATTTAGAATGATTTAGATCAATTACTTTATTATCTGCACACTATCTTTGTTATTGAAAAACGTTGGCATATTAAATTAAACTTGATAGATTTAGAAAGTTCTATTTAAAATAAAAAATTTTATTTGTAATATTACGAAATAGGTTAATTATTTGTGTTTTCCTACTTATAGTCATATTAGGTTATTAAATTTCAAATTACAGTATGAATGGGTTATTATTTGTTATTTGTACTGGTTTGTTATGTTGATTATAAATAGAAGGTGAGAGGTTATTTGTATTTTGAAAGAGAAAGTATAAAAAGTTGATAAGAGATCGTAGACAAAGTTTTGAAGAAAATAAGTTTATCTTGTTAAACGTTTGAATTGTTATTTTGTTTCTCTCGTTCCTGCTCATATTTTTAAGTGTTAAATAAATTTAAATTTCATGTGTTGTCTTGTTGTTTTTAATTTGGTATTAAAGTATAAGAACTTGAATTTTAATTTTTCAAATTAGTATCATTGCCCGGAAAATTTGTCCTGGTTTGATATTGGTGAAGGTAGGGATTTAGGATAAAAAAATATCTTGTTGGACCTTGTTTTTATTGATAAGGGTTAATTATCAAAACCCTCCAAGATTTATGTTTATTACTATTCGAATTTTATAGTTTCACAAAACTACTAAAACCTCTCTGAATTTAAAAATTTTATAACAATTAAGTTCAAACTAACAACTTCCGTTTGTTACTGTAATTGGATCTGAAGAATAGTTTAAAAATTAGACAAAATTACCCTCCATAATTGATTTGATCCTCACAAGCTTTATTTGGTTTCTCTCTATCGTTCTCGTTTTCTAGTGGTGATCAGGACATTGTCAACCCCAAAAAGAATCCTCAAGAGCAGAAGTTTGCCCAGTTGGAATCAAGAGTACTGGGAATGATAGGAAAGAAACAACCAAAACAGTCTTAAGCCATCCAAAAAATGGAAGGACAGAAACACAAAATAATCTGTCCATTGCACAAAATAACAAGAATAATAAAAAATCTAAGCGGAAGCAGTCGCCGTGAGATTTCTCTTCTTACTCGGAATCAGTTGCCGAATAGCACACTCGCCGGAGCACCACCACTTCTGTCGCTTTCAAGATTTCCAAAGCCTTCCAACAATGTTCAGCATCAAATCCAATCACTAATTCACTTCGAAGCTCGATGCCTCAAATTTAAAACAGAGGAGGGAGGAGAGCAGCCGCCCTTTTCCCTTTGGTAAAACCCAACCGCAAGAAACAAGACACAAAGAGAGAGCAGCCGACCCTCGTGAACAAAAACAGCCACAAGACAACAAAACACAAACAAGGCAGCCGCACAAGAAAAGGAATAAAATCAGCCACAAATTGGGAAAATAAAAAAGAAAAATAAACAAGACAAAGGGCAGCCGCCCTTTTAATTCCCTAGAAAGCAGTCATCCTTCATTTTGGCCTGGAGAAATCGCCATTCATTTTTCCAGGGATCAGCCGGCCGGATTTTTCCTGAAGACCAGCCCCAATTTTTAACTTAGATCCGTTGCTCAGTCGTCTGCAACGTCTTCGGCGGCGGGGGATTGCATTGGTAACATTTGGCAAAGAGCCCAAATCTGTCCACTTGTTTCACAAAATTGGTCATGCTAGCCTAGCCGTCTTCTTAAGAGTTTTATCAAACACGTTGCGGACATGATCTATACAGTCCAATTCGTAGTTCACATTAATCAGTTTTGTGGCCAAGAAAGAAAATCTGAGAAGAGATAACCCGTTTATGATTCCAGCCATTCAATTAAACCCCAATCCGTTTCGTAGCAAATGAATAGGAATAGAAATGCATTCAGTTGATACCGATATTTACAAAAATAGAAATGGAGCTTTTGATAACTCTGTAGTGACTAAATTTGACAACTCTATACTTTATGGCTCTCCTTCAATCCCCTTCCACTAGCATTACTTTTCCTTCTTTCAGTAACTGAATGGAAAGTACATATCCATTTAAATCCATTTTCTGCTTTCCATGTCTTGGCCACAAGTGCATCTTCAGGAAACTTTACCGAGAAATCAAAAAGTGGCTGTGCTTGTTTCCTGTCCAATTTAGGAATACCATGTAAGTGAGCTGGTGTGCTCTGGACAAATTGAGGATAATTCTCCTTCACCGACCAAGATTCCCATTCCACTCTCTTTCCCATGTTTGAGAAATCCCGGGAGATACGGACCCATTTTTTCTGATCTTTCGAGAAAAAGATTCATCCTCTTCATAAAAAATAGGAGGTAGAACCAATAAAAATTTCTTTTTCGATTCATCCCTAGAGTTGAATACCTCATTCAAGAATTGTTTTTGATCCAATCAGTAGGAATCAATAGAAAAGGCAAATCCCTTATGATACACCAGATCCAGCTCGGTTATTGATAGAGTGAATAGATCTGCCATTTCTTGAAATCTCTCTTCTGGTTCAAAATCGTGGTGCAACGTGTATCCTCCCCTGTTCCGGGCATGGAATAGATGAAATAAATCAAAAAATGAATTTTTGTTCAAGAATGAAATCTTATTGGATTTGTCCATATCCGGTTCATCCTTCGGAACCATATCACATCCCGGATCTGATGAAATGGGATGAATTGAGACGGTATTTTGTAAATACGCAATTATCTTAAATATACTAAATATTTCTTTATTTTCCGATCGCCTGGAAGGGACAAAAGAAAGAAGATTCCCATTCCACTCTCTTTCCCATGTTTGAGAAATCATGTAGCAGAGATTTGCGAAGAGTCTTGTTCCATCCAATGCTAACAAGCTTATTTGGATTTTCCCTTCTTGTTTCAACTGATGAACTAAGGGGACTCCTCTGTGACTTTGATTTCACAAATGGATCTAATACTTTTCTAACAGGACCAAACCTGGTCTTCGGACTACTACTTCTGGAGCTATCACTTTCTGATTGACAAGGTGAATGAGGAAGTGCTAATTTAGCTGATAAAAATTGGTGAAGATATTTTCTTGCCCAGTACTTGGTACATGAAATTGGTGAAAGATAATTTGTAGCCTTTTAGTCATTTTGCCCAACAAAGGTGTTAAACATGACGGAAGTAACTTTCAGGAGGTTTTAGTAATTTTGTTAAATCACAGGATTTGATTGGTAATAAACATAAACCTCTTGGTAATTAACCCGATTGATAAACATAAGAAAATCTTGTCAAAATTGATAGACAGAGACAGAAAAGAAACGTCTTATCGCAAATTATAGATTTCAAATTGGAGTAGGAATGTGTTATTATTTGTTATCTGGTTTGTTGTGTTGATTATAAGTAGATGATGAGAGTCTATTTGTGATTTGAAGGAGAAAGTATAGAAAGTTTGAGAGATAAGATTAAGAAATTCTAGACAAAGTCCAGAAGAAGACACGTTTATCTTGTCAAAATTTTGAAATATTATTTTGTTTCTCTTTTTTTCTACTCATATTTTTAAGAGTTAAATAAATTCAACTTTCAAGTATTGTTTTATTGTTATCAAATTGGTATTAAAGTGTAAGAACTTGAATTTTACTTCAAAAAATTTACTGGAATTTTTCTTTTTATACAAATAAGAATGGAAAGTACTTCAATTGTGTGTGTGTGTTTTTTTTTAATATTTTTTTTCATGTGTATGAATATAATTGCCATTGAGAGTATTTTGTGAAATATGGCATTTATTGATTAACATCACTAAAAGTTAACTTTTATTAGAGAGGCTTTTGTAAAAGAGTTAAATTTTGAGTTTTTTTTAAATTTTATAATTTACTCTTGTTTTTAAAGGTTTCCATCTATTGTCATTTGTTTTAAACACGTGCAAATCACTTGATTAAACACATTAAATTTTATTAGCTTAATTTTGTCAAAAAATCTACTAAAATAGAACTTCTTGAATATGAAAAACCAAATCAAACTAAAGTCACAGATTGATTAGTATATCAATCTTCGTTCTTAGCAATTAATAAAGCGTCGACAAAAGTGTACAATGACGTTTTCCAAATTATGCAATATCAATAACATTTTCCTATTTCTATAATGACGAAGTCTTAAGAGTGAACCAAGTGGGGTGTTCGAATCCCTAGTTTGTCATCCCCTCCTTTCATGATAGATTCCTATCTTGTTAGTGCTACTATTTTTAAATAAAGGGTGGTAGAATATTTAAATCCCCAAGCAATAACCTAAAATAACCCAGCTTAATTTGCAAAGATAATTAACCATCCACATTTTGCCACGATCAAACTCTAGTTGATCAACCAAAAATTAAACGCTCTATTATTGATGATGCCAAATCCGTGCGAACTTTACCTTAGAGGACAATTAAGCTGGGTCATAACGTTGTTAGGTATGAAAATTCAAACTAAGACAACTACCAACAACCCTACATGGTACGATCGCAATGTTCAATTCCTTATTTGCATGACTAATTCGTGTTCAAGGAAACGTGACTCTCTTAGGCATCTTCCCACCAATAAAAATACTAGTATTATAGTGCCATTGATTAAACTTCACAGTTGAAATTTTGCCACGATCAAACTCTAATTGATCAACCAAAAATTAAACCCTCTATTATTAATGATGCCAAATCCGTGCGAACTTTGTCGTAGAGGACAATTAAGCTGGGTCATAACGTTGTTAGGTGTGAAAAATTCAAACTAAGACAACTACAAGCAACCCTACATGGTACGATCGCACGTGTTCAATTCCTTATTTGCATGACTAATTCATGTTCAAGGAAATATGACTCTCTTAGGCATCTTCCCACTAATATAAATACGAGTATTATAGTGCCATTGTTTAAACTTCACAGTTGAAAGTTCAGAGTTGAGACTTTGACGTAATTACAACGTATTAGTTTATAGCTTCCGTAGTTGCTGAATTGATCATTCCATTGCTGCTAAGGTATGGCTTGGGAAGGTGACTCTTTGAGAGATTTTTTGATTCTGCAACCAAGAAACGCGGGTGTTTGTGATCTTCTTAGGATCTTCTATTCATCCGAGTTAGAGAAACGAGAGTTCTTTGATACTCCGGTGGAAGACAGGATTAGCGGCATTCGAGGACGATGGCTCATCTTTATTTCTGTTGCCGGACAAAAAGTCCTCCTCCTCCTGGAAAAGCCCTTGGCCATCATAGGCGCCACCGTGGAGAGATGGTTGAACTATCCCATTTCCAATGGCGGCTATGGGGGCCTTCTCTTCAATTTCTTAATAGGTTTGCTTCTTAATTAGTCATTCTTTATTTTGCATGCTGTTTATACGCATACGCATCTGCTTTTGGTAAATCTTGTGAGAATTGAAAATTTGATCGTAGAAATCTGAGGTCATTTTTATCCTCATCCGTCTCCTATATTACTTTCTGTCCATGCATGCATGGCGAACTTTGCTACGCTACGGACAATGTTGTTTTATGCGTACTAAGAATAATTTTAGACAATTATTCACATTTATTAAATGGAATTGTATGTTCAATAATTGTAATAACTAATGCAAATTTCACTAATTATATATCTTTTTGGCGGCATGGCCGAATTCTGGTGTCACTTGATCGACAAAGAAATGTTGAGTTTGACCTTGGTTCAACATATATAATCTTTGTTTTTTTATCCTTTTTGTCGTGGAACTTAGATAGCTAATTTAGGTTGTCACTTTGCAGGAAATGTGGTAAGGCCAGATCGCTCGTCGGAGACATTCACGTCGATGATAGGAATTCTGGATAGGCGGGTGGATTTGGAGAAGAAAATTAAAGCTAATGACGACAAGTATGGTGCCGCTTTGTCCATGATGGCCGCTAAATTATCCTACGAAAATAAAGCCTTCGCTATTAACGTAGTAAGAGATCACTGGCAGGTAAACATCGCCAAGACAGGCTTATCCACAATTTCTGAAGAACATTCTTTAAAAGCCAGATAATTATTTTAATTGATGTCTTAATAATTATTTTTCCCCATTTTTTGGGGTTTGGTTTGCAGATGGAATTTTTGGACTTCTTCAACTTTTGGAATGGTCAGTGGCTTGTTTCAAAATAAATAAATAAATAGCTTTTGTTTTTGTTTATAGCGATTTGCAAAGTTCATTAGTTGTCGTTAACCACATGATTAAGATGTAGTGGATATAATTTTTTTTTTTGACATAATCCTATACTATTACAAATGTGTTTTTTCTAATCTATAATAGAGTGTTCATATATTATATGCCTACTCTGTTATAGAGTCTCGATTTGATCCAAATAAATAAATAAATAAATAAAAATATATATATATATATATATATATATATATAGTTTTTTTCCTCTAAAAGTGGCCAACAGTGACTATAATATGGGAATTAGTATAGTTTTTTATAATTCAAATAAATTTTTAGTTAAAAATAATCAATTTTGTGACAAAAAAAAAATTCAAATTGACAAATACATAAGAATTTTATGATTTTATTCGAGCCAAAGAGGAAAAAATCAAATAAAAAATGATTCGATCCAATCTAATAAAAAACAATGCTCATTCTGATCTGATTGGATCCTATCTATATAAATAGGTTTAACACAATCCGTACAATACGGATGAGAGTTGATATATTCGATTTATTTTAAAAAATATCATAAATTATTTTATTTTTTTAACATATCACATTAATTATAATAATTTTACATTATGAAAAGTCAATAAATGTATTATTACTCATTAATATATGACAAAATGTTGGATTACCCCTTTGAGTTGACAAATTAATAAAAACGGTTGGCATATGTAGAATGAAATAAGCCGCAGCATGTCAATGCCTAACATGTCATTAATTAATTTATTTAAGTCAAATATTTTAATAATTAACTTGCGTGTCTACATAAATAATAGTTATTTTAATTTTTTTAATAACTTTTTGTTATATGAATGTGACAATAGTCACTAAATTTTTCGATGTGAGTTTCATTACCATTAGAGTAAGGAGTTTACTTAATATTATATATCTATATATATGTATGTATGTATATATATATGAATTTTAAAATATAACACATTTAATGTAATATTATGTGTATAATTGAAAGCAGACCTTGTTTTTGATGAATTAAGTACATAATTTGTATCGTTTGGTCTGGAGGTATAATTTTCATCGTTCCCATCCCTAAAGTTGGACCTCGTGGTTTAGACTATAAAGACATTCAAGTGTGATTTTGGTATTAGTTTAATTTTAAGTTGACGCGTTCAAATTCAGACTAAATATTAAACTCAAGGTTTCAATTTTATGTAACACGGAACCTAGGTTTGATTTTGTCACGTGGAATATATATAAAATATGAAAAGTTACATCTTGTGTATATAGATTGAGGAGGATTTTTTTCCATTAATTCAAAAATATAGAGAAAATTTTCTTTTAGAAAAAAAAAAGGAACGATAATGGCAAATAATGAAAAATTATAGTGAAACACCTTAATGACTAACATGATTTATATGTGTCAAAAACTACTTAATAACAGACACTCTAATTATTTAGTATTTTTTGCCATCTTAATAATTAATTATGAAAATTCATTTTCACAATGAATTTCGTTATTCTTAAAAGAATGTACAATAAGATGTCATTACTCATTATTATGACCGTAAGCTCCAATGCATTCCGTGAGGAACAGTTTATCTGATATTTTGGTTTTCCAATGACATTTTGCATTCTCATGTCGCGCAGAGTACGAAGAACAATACACAACACAGGCGCTGATGTTCCAAAACAAGGCTGTTGAACCCGACCTAATTGTGATCGCCTTTAGAGGGACGAGTCCATTTTCAGCGGCTGATTGGATCACAGACTTGAATCTATCATGGTATGAGCTCAAAGGAGTGGGTAGACTTCATGCTGGATTTCTAAAAGCCCTAGGCTTACAAAAAGATAAAGGTTGGCCCAAGGAAATCCACCAGGGATCAGGCACAAAACGATTTGCCTACTACACGTTAAGGGAAAGGCTGAGAATCATTTTGAGCAGAAACGATAATGCAAAAGTCATTGTCACTGGGCACAGCTTGGGAGGGGCTTTGGCAATTCTGTTTGCAGCCATACTAAGCTTGCATGAGGAGAAATTGATCTTGGAGAGGATGGAAGGAGTGTACACATATGGACAGCCCAGAGTTGGAAATGAGTCATTTGGGGAGTTTATGACGGAAAAACTTAGGACTTATGATATCAAATATTGTAGACATGTGTATTGCAATGATATAGTTCCAAGGCTACCTTATGATGACAAAACCATGATGTTCAAGCATTTTGGCCCTTGTCTTTACTTCAACAGCCAGTACCAGGGGCAGGTAATTTTTTCTCTTCTGGTTTGATTTGATGAAATGAGTGACAATATTCATAATTAAAGTTTTTAGCAAATTTTCGCACTTATTAAGTTAGTACTTACACGATAATAAAAAAGAGTATGAAATAATGAAAATAACTATTACTTTGTAGTACCCATTAATGCCACCATTAGTCTTCAATTATTTTTCATCACTCGGATAAATAAAATGTTTTTTCTAACCTTTTTTTTTTTTTGTGGAATCTGAATTTGCAGATACTAGAAGAAGAACCAAACAAGAACTACTTTTCGCTGATATGGTATTTACCCAAGTTTTTGAATGCAGTGTATGAGCTGATAAGGATTTTCATCATCCCTTTCACTCGAGGATCGGAGTATAGGGAAAGTTTGGCTGAGATTCTGTTTAGGATGGTAGGGTTAGTAATTCCTGGAATATCGAACCATGGTCCTCAAGATTATGTTAATGTTACAAGATTGGGGTCTTTACCAAAATCTGGTCAGAATCTAGGCTCGAAGAAAGATTGATTGGCATATCTACAAGAATGGGAATGAGAGAATCCCATTATTTACCTAGAATTTGTAATTTGGTTCTAAAATTTCCAATAAGAGTATCACTCATGTAGTAAAATTAAATTAAGTGTTTTTTTTTTTTTCCAGATTTTGGTTGTCAAGGGTTTTGGTGTGAGAGGGAAAAAAAAAAACCAGCCTCCGTTATGTGATAAATCGGATGTCGTTTGATCCACAAAACATATGAAATCTTATTTTCATTCGGCTGATAAAACTTGTCAAATTATTTTGTACCAAAAACAGAGAGAGGGGACTCTGAAAAAAAATTTCGAAAAATTGTAAGCCTCCAGTTTGTATCTTCATGACTTTTGTAAATTGAAGGTTTCGCGTGTGTTTGATTGCTTGATTTATGGGTTTTTGATGTCTTAGAGCTGAGAGACTTGAATAAAATGTTATCTTGTGCCTCTCTGATTTTTTTTTAGTTCTTGTTTTCTGAAGCCTTTTGACCAAAATAATCTTGTTATTTATTCTTTGTAATTCCACAGCCTTGCTCCATTGCGGCCATCCATATTATTTTGCTTTCTAGATTTTATTAGTTTTTGGGTTCAAATAAGTATCAACAATCTCCTTTCTACATTTTTAGTACAAAATAATTTTATCGCACATGATTTCGAGAATCACGATGATATTATTGAGAAACATTTTTATTAAAATATTTTTATTATTTTGGTCAATTAACAATAATTTTTCTGTGGATTTTCAGAAATTTTTTTCATGTACCTTTAGCAAGGAAATTTTGAATCATGGATACAAGACCCTTTACACATAAGACCTATTGCGCATGTAATTTGGGATTCTTATTTTGATCCACCAGCTATGAAAACCTTTACACATAAGACCTATTGATACTCTTTATTGATAATAAAAATAATAATAGTAAAGAATAGGACAATTTACTTGAGTCTTGTAGTAAATGCATTATCCTAAATAAATTATTTCTACATACTATTAAACGTTTTCCCAAGATAAAACAAGTAGGTAAAGACTAAACCAGCAAAATGGAGGAGGAGTTGAAGGAGGAAAATTGTAAGAGTTCAAGGAAAAAAAGAAGATGGAAGGTGCACTATTTATAGTGCCGCATAGAACTAATTTTGAGAAAAAGAAAATGCGCGTTGGGATCATGTTGGTAAGGTTGGGAGGACTTGGTACACGTAGGGATCATGTGCTATGGTTGGGGTACGTGGTCAACACTAGACCAAGTCTTAGTCAAATAGGTTAAGTGTAAAAAATGTAAAAGACCAAATCCACTAGCAAGAAAAGAAGTAAAAAATAGGCCAAAAAACAGGCAAAACTGTAGATAGGTTAAGTGCAAAAAATGTAAAAGACCAATTTTACCGGTAAGACAAGTAGTAAAAAATATGCTTAAAAATAGATTTTCCAACGAGACAAGTAGTAAAAAATAATTAACTATGTTAAAATGTAAAAGACCAAGTCCAAGACAAGTAAAAAATAGGCCAAAAAACAGGCACAACTGTAGATTGATTAAGTGTGAAAATTTTAAAAGATCAAGTCCTTTGGTAAGACAAGCAATAAAAAATAGGCTCTAAAACGGATTTACCAGCAAGAAAAATAGTAAAAAATAGTCAAATAAGTTAAGTGTAAAAAATGCAAAAGACCAATTTCACTACAAAACAAAAAAAAAAGAGTCAAAAGTGAGGTCATATTGTGAGAACAACAACTTTTAATCAGTGAATAGGTAAAACAAGCCCCGGCATAGAGTAGTTGGTAAAAGTTTGAAAGAGAAGGGCAAAAGGTGTCAATTTACCCGTGACTATTTTTCTAAGTAGTGCAAGGGCCATACCTAAATCACATGTGGATAATGAACCATCGCCGAAGGTGAAGAAGTTTGGGGAGAAGTATAAACTTATGTAAGATATGTGAAAATACCTTCTGTAAAAAAATAATAATAAAACAAAATACAGCAATAAATACGGCTTTTCCACGAGTATGATCCAGATTGCCATAATGACGGAATAGATTGGGATGGAGCAAGATTATATTGACAGAACTTTTTTCTAAAGGCTATCATAGTTCTCCTTAGGGCAAGAACAGAAGCCCCAAATCCAAGCCACGCCACATCAGTTCCATATCAGCTTATGGCCAAGTCTACACTATTTACACAACCATCATAAAAACTATTTACACAACCATCATAAAAAAATATACATATCAGCCCCTGACTTTTTCTGCCATGTCACTAATCTTCTCTCTCCTTCACCATACTCTAAACTATTATCAAATTTCTTTTATATTAATAATACAACTTGTACATTAAATCAAAATTATCACACATTAAATACTAAAAAATATTTAATGAAAATTTTTTCATTACATTAAAATTAAAATTTACTAATACACTTAAAATATGAAAATAAATATAATAAATTAAATATGAAATACTTAAAAAAAACGTGCGTAATTAAAATTAAAATTTAATAAATGTTCATTACACTAAAATTAAAATTTAATAATACACTTAAAATATTCGGATAAATACGATAAATTAAACATAAAATTTTTAATAACGTGAGTAATTTTAATAATTTGGATATGTGAATAGTGAAGGCCAGGCCTTTGTTTCAATGCCTGGCCGTTACTATTTACACAACTATTATTAAATTTTTTTATATTAATAGTACAATTTATAATTTTAATTATCATATGCTAAATAGTTAAAAACAATTAATAAATTTTTTTTATTACATTAAAATTAAAATTTACTAATACACTTAAAACATGAAAATAAATACGATAAATAAAATATGAAATACTTAAAAAAAACGTCCGCAATTAAAATTAAAATTTAATAAATATTCATTACTCTAAAATTAAATTTTAATAATATACTTAAAACATTCGGATAAATACGATAAATTAAACATAGAATTTTTAATAACGTGAATAATTTTAATAATTTGGATATGTGAATAATAAAGGCCATGCCTTCGTTCAAAGGCCTGGCCTTCACTATTTACACAATTATTATTAAATTTTTTATATTAATAATACAATTTATAATTTTAATTATCATACACAAAATACTAAAAAACAATTAATGGAATTTTTTTTATTAAATTAAAATACAAATTTAATAATACACTTAAAACATGAAAATAAATACTCAAATTAAATATGAAATACTTAAAATAGTTAATAGAAAATAAATTTACATTACACTAAAATTAAAATTTAATAATGTACTTAAAACATTCAGATAAATACGTTAAATTATACATAAAAATTTTTATAACGTGAGTAATTTTAATAATTTTGCTATGCGAATAATGAAGGCCAGGCCTTTATTTCAAGGCCTAACATTTACTATTCACACCGCCAATATTAATTTTTTTCATATTAATAATACAACTTATGATGTTATTTATCATACATTAAATACTTAAAAACAATTAATAAAAATTTTTTCATTACATTAAAATTAAAATTTAATAATGGACTTAAAACATAAAAATAAATACGATAAATTAAATGTGAAATACTTAAAATAATTAATAGAAAATAAATTTTTTATTACACAAAAATTAAAAAAAATACTCTAAATTAATAAAAATTGTAATAAAATTTTAATAATAAATTTAATAAATAAAAATAAGTACTCTAAATTAAATATGTAATGCTTATAACAATTAATGAAAAATAAAAATATCATATTTAACTCAAAAAATAGTCAAAGTGTATGTCAATTTGTAGAAAAAAATATTTTCTATTAATTGATAATTTTTTTTAAAAAAATAATAGAAATAATTATTGCAAATCACTTGCTGATCTAGCGTGGCCCAGACCACTCGGGGCTGCTGTGGGTGCCCTAAGGCCTATCATAGTTCTCCTTAGGGCAAGAACAGCAGCCCTCCTTCACAGCCAAGCTACAGTGATGCCACGTCAGCTCCACATCACTCACAGCCACTGTTTCACATTTCACGCAGCCATCATAAAAAAATGACCCACGTTCATCAGCTAAGCATTTACTATTCACGCAGCCATTATCAAATTTTATAATTATTAATAATTCAATTTATAATTTTAATAAGCATATAAATTGCATGATTTTACATTATATTTAAATTAAAATGTAATAATACACTTAAAAATAAGAATAAAAAAAGTAAATTAAATATGAAATATTAAAATAATTAATGAAAAATATTAAATGTACATTACATTAAAATACAGCCATTATCAATTTTTTTATATTAATTGCATGACTTATAATGTTAATTATCATATATTAAATATTTTAAATAATTAATGAAAAATATTTAAAATATTTTCATTACATTAAAATTAAAATTTAATAGTACACTTAAAACATAAAAAAAATACTCCAAATAATTTATAAAATTCTTAAAACAATTAATGGAAAATAATTTTTCATTACATTAAAATTTAAAATTAATGATACACTTCAAACATGAAAATAAATACGATAAATTATACATAAAATATTTAAAAATTAAACATTCTATGCCAAAACATACTAAACTACACATTGATTCCACCAAAATGTTGCCATATGTGTTCAATCAAATTCTTTTCCAACTCATTGTGAATTTCTCTGCTGCGAAGTTGATCCCTATTAATCAAATAATTATTCATATCAATAAATCTTCCCGTCGAGAATTGCAGTGTATTATTTTCTCCTCCCGATCTGCTACTGCTTCTTGATTACTCCGCAATGAATGCTGAAGGATCAATGTAATGTTTATAGTTAATCCGTTCATCCTCGACAATCATGTTATGCATTATAATACATGCATTCATGATAAGATGCACTATTTCGGTATCCCACGCTAGTGCCGGATCTTTAATTATCCGACAACGTGCTTGCAGCACTCCAAACGCTTGTTTAAGATCTTTTCGAGCAGCTTCTTGGCATTGGGAAAATAGCCTGTGTTTAGCTGTTTGTGGTATTGGGATTGATTGGATGAAAGCCGCCCATTTTGGGTATATACCATCCGTTAAGTAGTACCCCATATCATATTCATAGCCATTAACCGTATATTAAACGGTCGATGTCCTGCCATTCAATACATCATTAAACAGAGAGGAACGATAAAGCACATTTAGATCATTACACAAACTTGGAGTACCGAAGAATGCATGCCAAATCCATAAATCTTGAGAAACTACAGCCTCGAGTATTAATGTAGCTACGCCATCACGCCCTTGATATATCCCCTTCAATGCCGCAGGACAATTTTTCCATTCCCAATGCATGCAGTCAATGCTTCCAATCATGCCCAGGAATCCGCGGCTTTCACCAATATGTAATAGCCTTCTCATATCTGCCGGGGTTGGCCTCCTCAGGTATTCAGCGCCAAACACATCCATAATGCCTTTACAAAAATTGGAAAAGCATTGTCTAGACGTACTTGCACCAATGCGCAAGTACTCATCAATTGAATCCGCAGCGCTACCATAGGCCAACATTCGTAATGCAGCTGTGCATCTTTGTAAAGGAGTAAAACCCATTCTACCAGTTGCATCAGGATGTTGTTGAAAGTAGTGAATACTTTGTAGCTTTCCACTATACGTAAGAATACACTTTTATCCATTCTGAAACAAATTCTGAACAACCTGGCATCGTAGATAGGACGTTCGGCAAAAAAATCATTCCAAAGGTGTATATGACCAGCTTCCGGATTCCTATCAGGACGATGATCGAGATTTTCGTTCCGTCTATGCTTTCTTCTGACCTTTGTATTACGTTCTGCATTCTCTGCATTCGCACAAGCTTCTATGAGTTCATCGAAAGTTTCATCGAATAACTTGTCGAATTCTGCACCGATTAAGTCATAGTCACACTCAAATGGATCCATTTTTAGGAAGAGAAAATAGATTTTAGTAGAGTTTTGGTGATAAGAATATAAGATTTTAAGAGAGTTTGAAGATTGAAAATATAAAGGGATTTTGAGAGAGTTTGAGAGATAAGGAAATTTGATTTTGCACAAAAAATAAGCAAAATGCATGTCAATTTATAAAGAAAAATATTTTATGGCCGCTGGTAATTTTTTTTTTTTTTGAAAAAAAAAAGGCAAAAATGCTCGTTGCAAGGTTTGCAATAGGCGTTACACCTGGTGCGCGCCCAGTCACTTCGGGCGCTGACAGGCGCGTCAGCGCCTATTTTTTTTAAAAAAAGAAAAGAAACGTCATTGTTTTCTCGTTGGCCCAACGGCAAAAAACAAAGGGGCCATACGCTGACGCGCCTGTCAGCGTATCAACCGTGTGTCAGCGTTGAACGTTGACACACGGCTCAAAACGACGCCGTCTTGCGTCGTTTTGACGCAAAATGGTGTCATTTCAATACCTTCCACGCCAAAAAAAAAATAATAAAGTTGGTTCATGGTTTGTAGCGTGCAGACGCCACAAATCACAAATGGTTTGTGTGTACAGTGCCGCCAAGTCAGCGTTCAAGCTGACTTGGCTTGCTCATGAACACCCAGCAGCCCAAAAGGGGCTGCTGTGGGTGCCATTAGGGCATGCACAGCAGCCCCTGGCCCAGGCCATGGCCTTTTCTGCCACATCAGCTCCATATCAGTTTATGGCCAACCTTATACTATTCACACAGCCATCATAAAAAAAAATACCCACATCAGCCCCTGGCATTTTCTGCCACATCACTAATTCTCTCTCCTTCACCATATTCCAAACTATTATTAAATTTCTTTTATATTAATAATACAACTTATACATTAAATTAAAATTATCATACATTAAATACTAAAAAAAATTTAATCGAAAATTTTTCATTACATTAAAATTAAAATTTACTAATACACTTAAAACATGAAAATAAATACGATAAATTAAATATGAAAAACTTAAAAAAACGTGCGTAATTAAAATTAAAATTTAATAAATGTTCATTAGACAAAAATTAAAATTTAATAATACACTTAAAACATTCGGATAAATACGATAAATTAAACATAAAATTTTTAATAACGTGAGTAATTTTAATAATTTTGCTATGCGAATAGTGAAGGCCAGGCATTTATTTCAAGGCCTAACCTTTACTATTCACACGGCCAATATTAATTTTTTTTCATATTAATAATATAACTTATAATGTTATTTATCATACATTAAATATTTAAAAACAATTAATAGAAAATTTTTCATTACATTAAAATTAAAATTTAATAATAGACTTAAAACATAAAAATAAATACGATAAATTAAATATGAAATACTTAAAAAAAACATGCGTAATTCAAATTAAAATTTAATAAATGTTCATTACACTAAAATTAAAATTAAATAATACACTTAAAACATTCGGATAAATACAATAAATTAAACATAGAATTTTTAATAACGTGAGTAATTTTAATAATTTCGTTATGCGAATAGTGAAGGCCAGGCCTTTATTTCAAAGCCTAGCCTTTACTATTCACGCGGCCTATATTAATTTTTTTCATATTAATAATACAACTTATAATGTTAGCTATCATACATTAAATACTTGAAAACAATTAATAGAAATTTTTTCATTATATTAAAATTAAAATTTAATAATAGACTTAAAACATAAAAATAAATACGAAAAATTAAATATAAAATACTTAAAACAATTAATAGAAAATAAAATTTTCATTACACAAAAATTAAAATAAAAAATATACTCTAAATTAATAAAAATTGTAATAAAATTTTAATAATAAATTTAATAAATAAAAATAAATACTCTAAATCAAATATGTAATGCTTATTACAATTAATGAAAAATAAAAATATCATATTTAACTCCAAAAATAATCAAAGTGCATGTTAATTTATAGAGAAAAATATTTCCTATTAATTGGTGATTATTATTATTTTTTTTAAAAAAAAAAAAGTAGAAATGGCTGTTGCAAATCAATGACTGTTTGACATGGTACCATCGACGTGGCGCCATTAATCACCTCAAGCGCCCGACAATGACGCGTGCTGTCGGCGCCTTTTTTTAATAATAAAAACGGCGTTGTTTGGCGCCCTTTTTGACCGGCCCCAACGGCAAAAAAAACTCTGCCACACTAACAGTCTTGTGGCGCTGTCGGTGTAATGGCCGTCGACACTCGGTGACACCCGTTAATATCTGACGCCGTTTGCGTCTAGGTCGCAAGCGGCATCATTTTGCTTCTTACCTGGCAGAAAAAAAAATATAATCAGGCTATCGTCCTATTTTTCTGGACGAACAAAACTAAAAAATGCAACAAACATTACTAATCTGGCGTGTCCCAGTCCACCCACGGCCAGTCCCTTTTGGGGCTGCTGTTGGTGCCTTAGAAAATGCGTAACAGGTAAAGCAACCACTGAAGGAAAGCACATGGCGAGTCCGAGGTAAGGATATGGCTTTATGGGAGGAGGTACTTGTATCTTGATGTGACTGGTTTGACAGCACCGAGCTGCTCATTTATTGGGCCTCCTTTTGTGCTGATCTCAATTTTTTCATGATCTTAGTACTTTTATCTTGATGTGAATGGTTTGACAGCACCGAGCTGCTCATTTATTGGGCCTTCTTTTGTGCTGATCTCAATTTTTTCATGATCCTATTCATTGACGAAGATCTCTTTTTTTCCAATTTCTTTTCCAATTTCATCTGAGCAAGTTATAACATCATATCAACCAAGTATTCATAAAAACAAGATCTTAAAAATTGCTTGATACATCGTCCATAATGATCACAGAATATGAATGCCTACTTAATTGAAATGAATGCAAGGAAGTTAGTTGGGAACCAGAACTGAGAATAAAGCATATAGTACATTACACACCTCGTAGAATATATGCAACAAGGGATGTGACCCCTAGGTACATATATCTGATCCCCCATCCCCCAAATTCTCAAACCAGGAAGCACATAAACCGAAAGATATAGCTCCTCACCCCTCCATCCCAAATGCTGCAGGCAGTTTTGGGTTTTACCATCAAATGGGATGATCTATCCTTATCCTATTGTTTCATTGCCTTCATGATACCTAATGAATTCAATTTTAACTCTTTCTACCAACCCAGAACAAAGAAAGAACAAAAGAAGTGAAGACAAAAAAGAGAGAGAAAAATAGGGTTATGCAAATACAATCGGTGCACTATACAGTAACATCATTTGGTTCTGCAAAGAATAATTCATAACTTTAGGATTAAAATGAAGTTATCAAATCCAATCTTCTATGTGCTATAAATAGATTACGGTACTGGAAGAGATGTTTGCTTGAAAGGCATCTTACCCTACCTAGAGTGTTGATAAGAAAACACATTGAGTTTCTAGAGGGGAAGTAATTGATTAGAGAAATGATTTTTAAAATGAATCCCCTTGTGAATTACCTATCATTAGAAGTTTAATGGATATTTATAAGTGTTTGTAAAAATTTAATGGATATTTGCAATAATCTTATTCAGGGGTTCTCTTAGTAAATGCTATGCCAATCATTATAAAAACTTACAAAAAATTTTAACTATGTAAATCATTATTCAATTAATCAACATCCAGCCAAGATAGCTTTAATATTATAACCTGTGTGTATATATATATATATATATATGTATATATATATGTATGTATATATATATATATATGTATATATATATATATGTATATATATATGTATATGATATGTGCGGATCTATGGACCCCGATGGGGGTTCTTTTCACCCTTCCCTCACAGTACTTACGGTGGGGTAATGCTTTAAATCAAAGAGTGATCAATAATGTCAAAATATATTGTCTCTTGCTTAAACTGAAAAATCCACGAAAAATTACTATATCTTCAATTCAAAGAAGAGAAATGAGTTTGGATATAATGCTGATTTAGAAGAATTTGAGTCTTGCAAAATTGATCAAGAGGGAATCGAATCCGCATCGTTAGCTTGGAAGGCTAGGGGTTATAGTTGACGTCGATTCAACATTTTGAACGGAATGTCTCTAATTCAAAATCGAACCCGAAACTTTGGTTTCATTCGGCTCCTCCCTGAAGGAGCCGAACATGATAATTTTTCATCATCTGGCTCGAGTAGCAATCAAAAAAACCAAACGAATCCAAATAAAATCTATATGTTCCATAGATCCACACATATCATATACATATATATTCCTGGGATTTGATAGGAAAACAATACCCATCTTTACTAGTGGTTGACTCATAAAGTTTATATCTTACTAAGTAAATAGCTCTAATCCTTTTTTAATTCTTGTTCTCACTTTTTGTAATTCCTATTCTCTTTTTCTAATAAGATACTTTGCCTTTTTGGCTTATAACAAAAAAAAAAAAGAAGCTCTAATCGCAGTTTGACCTATATTTTGATTTGATCTTTGATGTTTAAAAAGTCTCTTAACTTTATAATTTGGTTTACTATTTGTTCAATTGAAAAAAAAAAAAATCAATCCAAATTGAGACACATACTATTCAACATATGATCAGCACATGCTACACATCTAGTTTTTGAGGGTAAAAGTGAAAAAAAAAATTTATTGCAACACATATAGATCCCACAAAATGTTTTTCAAATGAGAAAATTAACGAAAAATAATGAAATGATTATTTCCTTTTCCATTTACTAGTCAATCAAGAATTCGGAGACTGCAAAAGATTAGAATTTCTGGAATACAAGTCAATTTCACCGCATAATTTTCTTCTATTTTTACCTTTAAAGCTTACATGGTTTTTTCCGTGTTGAGAAGTTATTTTAACTAGTAAACAAATTATGAAATTAATAGACTAAATTAAATATTTGTAACTATCAAAAATAAAATCAAAATATAGGTCAAAGTTGACACAGCACATGCAAATTTGGGCAAAAATCAATTATATATTGACCTAAGAATAGTTAGAAACTATACATGCATGACCGTGTACGCACCGGACACCACGCGATGTGTAGTGTTTTTCTAGCCGCTGGATTCTATTTTTAGCTAAACCGTTTTCAAGGTGAGTAGATTGTTAAATAGAAAAGATAACTCTTCCCATCCCGAGTTCCTATCGACGTCTTCAAACTTTCTAACATTGTTGTCAATCGTTATGTTTCAATTCAAGAATTTTAACCCAATTTCCTTCGAATCACGCACGAAACGCGCTATCTATCAAACTTCCCAACCCTTAGAATCGGTTAACCTATGTGCAAGTGTCGTTCACATGAAACCTTTCTCCCTTTCGACCTTGAAAGTTCTCATTTGAATATTTCCTACTACCACCAAGATCTACACCTTCTTAACAGGGAGTACTTGCGTATCCGGAAGTACTTACGTATTCCAGGCCAACAAAAGAAGAGTAATTTGAAACAAATTCACTTTGACTACGCTTCTAGCAATCAAATGCGGAGTAAGGGTGTGATCACGTTTTCTAAATTTTATGAACACGTTTTCTAGTGTGTATTATCACCAAGAACTAAGGCTCGTGTTTTTTGTGGTAGATTCATTTCTTGCTCCTACGACTAGTATAGAATTTTCTTTTCAAAAGATAGTAGAATATCTAACCATCCACATTGTGCTATGATTAAACTTTAATGAATTTACTCAAAGTTAAACCCTCTACCATTTCATATGATTTTTTAACGCACTGTTCAATGAAGTTGGAGTTATCTCGTTTGATAGAAAAATTGAACATCAAGAAAATTGTAATAAATCTTGACAAGAAAATTGAACATGGGATTGAGTACTGAAATTCGTAGGTGAAAATTTCGGTAAGCTGATGTAATGACTTAATATATAATGAGTTTATGTTCTGAATATTTAGAATGATTTCAGATCAATTACTTTGACTAGGTGCACACTATACCTCAATTATTAATAAAAAAAAATTGCTGAAAGTACCTCAATAGTTTTTCCCCCCGTTTCTCATGTGCATAACTATAATGCCATAGAAAGTATTTTGCAAAATGCTATATCTGTTGATTAATATCACTAAAAGTTATCTTCTTTTAGAGAAAATTGTGTGAAATAGTGAAAGTTTAAGTAGTTTTTTTATATTTACTTTTATTTTCACTGGTTTTCATTTACTACTAGTCGTTTTAAACATATGCAAGTCACTCGATTGAACACATTAAATTTTATTAATTTAATTTTATCAGAAGATCTAATTAAAATTAAAATAAAACTACAAGTTAAAGATCAAAATAAAACTGATTGAATATAAACAACGAAATCAAATTAAGGCCAATAGTTGAGTAACGAATGACCATGATATATTATTCTTGTCCTACCCTGTTCCTGCCAAATGGTTGAGTAAAGAATGACCATGATATATTATTCTTTTCCTACCCTGTCCCTGCCACCACAGAATATTATACTTTTCTATAAAAGAAAGTAGAATATTTTGTCCCCAAGCAATAACCTAAAATAATTCATCTCTGCAGAGGTAATTAACCATACACATCGTGCCATGATCAAACTCTAATTAATCAACCAAAAGTTACACTACTATTTAATAATACCAAAGCCGTGTGAAATTATATTAATTAAGCTGGGTCATAGTGGACTTCTATTGTTTAGTGTAAGAATTCAAACTAAGACCACGACAAAACAAACTTACTGGGGATGATCATACATGGTTGATTCATTACCTGCATGACTGATTCTTTTCTTAAGGAAATGTTACTTTCCTAGGCTCCCTCCCACCCCTATAAATACTAGTAGTATACTGCCATTGTTTGAACTGCACACTTCAAAGTTTAGAGTTGAGACTTTGACGTAACAACGTATTAGTTTTTAGCGTCTGTGCTGAATTGATCATTGCATTGCTTATAAGGTATGGCTTGGGAAGATGACCGTTTGAAAGGTTATTTGGTGCTGCATCCAAGAGATGCGGGTGTTTCTGATCTTCTTAGGATTTTCTGGTCATCCGAGTTAGAGACACTAAAGTTCTTAGATACTAGTCTTAGCAGCATTGAAGAAAGATGGCTTCTCTTTCTTTCTGTGGCCTGTCAAAAAATCCTCCTCCTCCATGAAAAACCATTGGCCGCCATAGGGTCCACCGTGGAGAAATGGTTGAACTATCCCATTTGCAATGGTGGCTATGGGGGCCTTCTCTACAATATCTTAACAGGTTTGGTTTTTTATCATTCTTGATGTTCCATGTTCTGTGTATATACGTACGTATTTGCATCTAGTAAATCTTTCTGGGAATTGAAAATTTGGTCATACAAATGTCTCCTTGATTATTGTGAGTTCATGCATGCGTGCAAACTTTGTTATGCAACCTACAACGTTGTTTTACGGGTACTATATATATATTTTAGACAATTATTCACAACTTGATTTATTCAATTTTGCGAAATAACAAAGTTTACTACATGGAATTTTGTGTTGAATTATTGTTGTAATTTATCTTAACACGAATTTCAATAATTATATATCTTTTTAGCCAGCTGACCAAATGCTACAAATCATTGGTCTCCCAATTCAAATTCTGATGTCGCCTGATCTACAACAAAAATATTTATTAAAGAGTTTGAGTTTTGTTGCGTGCACACACACACACACACACATATATATATATATTTGTCGCGGAAATTAAGTAGTTAATTTAGGTTGTACACTTTGCAGGAAATGTGGTAAAGCCGGAGAAGTCGTCGGCGACATTCACGTCAATCATCGGAATTCTGGACCGGCGGGTGGATTTGGACAGGAAAATTGGAGTTAACGACGACAAGTATGGGGCGGCCTTGTCCATGATGGCCGCTAAATTATCCTACGAAAACAAAGCCTTCGCCACTACGGTAGTAAGAGATCACTGGCAGGTATCCAAAATTCCTGGAAAACATGTTTTAAAAGACCAAATAACTATTGTAATGGATATCTTAATAATTATTTTTCTTTTCTTTTTTTTTCTTTTTTTCCGGTTTTGGTTTTGCAGATGGAATTTTTGGGGTTGTTCAACTTTTGGAATGGTCAGTGGCTTGTTTCAATTTTTTGTTTTTTAAAAAATAGTTTTGTTCTTGTTTATTGCAATTTGCTGAATTCATTATTGTCGTTGACTACATCCATTAAGTCTAGATTAAGTACTAGTGGATATAATATTATCAAATTGAGTAATGATGGTTGCATAAAGACAACATTAACAAGCTTCCTTGCCAATGTTTTTGGCCTCAACACACGGCGAAAGGGAAGATATAATTTGAGTATTTCTGGAAATTGCTTGGGAAAAAGGATGATGAAGATATATATATGGAAGATCACTTGGTGAAAAAGTGCTAACATATCTAAAATTAAAATAACATTATTCCAACAGGGTTATCTAGTATTAGGGATGGCATTTGGAAGGGAATGAATGGGAATTGGGTGGGATTTAAATGGGTTAGAAATTATTGGGAATGGAAAATATAATTTTCATTAAATTTTGGAATTGAGTGAGAATGGAATTTAATAGAATTAAGATTTTCCAATTCCCATTGGAATCCCATTAAAATTTCCCATTGGGAATTAATAGTGGCAATACCATCTCCGGTCAGTTGTGGTTGGCGGCAGTTGTCTGACAATCCGATGGTGGTTGGTCACTAGTAACTGTCATGATTTTAAAATAAAAAATAAATTTTATTTCTTAATAATATATAAATATATTTAAAAAATAAAAAATAATTAAATTATCATTAATCATGGATTATTTAAATAATTGTCTAACATTACTTAATAATTACCCATTTAACTTTTTCCATTGAGACCCATGGAAATCTCATAACCTACCCATTAAATTTCTATTCTAATAATATCCCTTCTATTTATTTTCAATTGGTATTTTTAATGGGTATGAGAAGTCCAATAACTCTCATCCCATTGAATATCCATTGGAACTATAGAATATTACCATCTATATCTAGTATTAATTAATACATGGCAAACGGTTGGATTTCCCCTTTGAGTTAACAAATTAGTTGCACTGATTATTTTGAATTTGGTACAATTTTTTTAATTTTAAGGCACAATTTATTTAATATAAAATTATATAATTTTTTATTTTTACTTTTAAATTTTAGGTTATACATAATAATTATTACTACCTTTGTCCAAAAAAAATCCAGTCTTAAAAAAAAAATTCTTCCAAAAAAAGAAATTCTACTTTTTGTGTAAAATTTTTATATTACTCTTATCAATAATAATAATGTATAACCCAAATTAAAAAGTAAAAATATAAATATAAAATTATATATTTAATTGCATATTAACTTTGTTGTATTTATTACTTAAAAAAAGTTGTTTAAAATTAAGAGTGGATTCTTTTTTCTGAATAGAGGAAGTAATAAGGATAATTTAAGATTTGTATTTAAAAGTGAATTTTTTTAAGAACAAAAAAATTGAAAATAAACCTTTTTTTGGAGATATAATAAGTGCATAACTTATGTCGTTTGGTCTCGATGCATAATTTTGTCGTTCACATCCCTAAAGTTGAAACCTTCTAGTTTACATTATAAAGACATTCAAGTGCGATTTTAGTATTAGTTTAATATTAATTAGTTGATACTTTCAATTGCAGACTTTAAATGGGGATCCTACGTTTGATATTGTCATGTGGGAAAAATAAAAATATATAATGGAAAAGTTACATCTTGTATATATGGATTGAGGAGGAATTTCCTTAACATTAACCAAAAAAAATAATTTTTTTTTAAAAAAATGTGATGATATAAATAGTAAAAATTATAGTAAAATATTTCGTGATTGACGTGATGACACTCTAATCATTATTTTCATTATAAATTTCATTACTCTGGAAAAAAGAATTGTACAACAAGATGTGATTACTTATCACTACGATTGTAAACTCCAAATGGATTCCTTGAGGAAGAGTTTATCCAATATTTTAGTTTCCCATTGACATTTTGCATTCTCATGTGACGCAGAATACGAAGAAAAATGCACAACACAGGCCCTGATGTTCCAAAACAAGAGTGTTGAACCCGACCTAATTGTGATCGCCTTTAGAGGGACGAGTCCATTTTCAGCGGATGATTGGATCACGGACGTGAATATATCATGGTATGACTTCAAAGGTGTGGGTAGAGTTCATGCTGGATTTCTAAAAGCCTTAGGCTTACAAAAAGATAAACGTTGGCCCAAGGAAATCCACCAGGGATCAGGCACAAAACAATTTGCCTACTACAAGTTAAGGGAAAGGCTGAGATTCATTTTGAGCAGAAACAAGAATGCAAAAGTCATGGTCACTGGGCACAGCTTGGGAGGGGCTTTGGCAATTCTGTTTGCAGCCATGCTGATTTTGCATGAAGAGAAAATGGTCCTGGATAGAATGGAAGGAGTGTACACATTTGGACAGCCCAGAGTTGGAGATGAGACATTTGGGGAATTTATGAAGGAAAAACTTAGAGTTTATGATGTCAAATACTGTAGGTATGTGTATTGCAATGACATAGTTACAAGGGTACCCTCTGATGACAAAATCATGAGGTTCAAGCATTTTGGCCCTTGTCTCTACTTCAACAGCCTCTACCAAGGGAAGGTAATTTTTTCTCTTCTTGTTTAATTTTTTTTTCTCTCCTTTTCATTGTTTGATTTAATGAAATGAGTGATAATATTTACAATCAAGTAAATTTTTGTAGTGACTAAATTAGTATTTAAATGACAACAAAAAAACATATTAAATTATCAAAATAACTATTGTTTGGTAACACACGTAAATGTCACGATTAGTTACTAGTAATTTTTTTTAAAGATTTTTACTGTATTTTTCGTCACGAATGAATTAAAAAAAAAATTCTAACTTCTTTTTTTTTGGTGGGATTTTAATTTCCAGATACTAGAAGAAGAACCAAACAAGAACTACTTTGCGCTGATATGGTATTTACCCAAGGTTTTAAATGCAGTGTTTGAGCTGATAAGGAGTTTCATTCTCCCTTTTATTGGAGGAATGGAGTATAGAGAAAGTTTGGCTGAGATTCTGTTTAGGGTGGTAGGATTAGTATTTCCTGGAATATCGAATCACGGTCCTCAAGATTATGTTAACCTTACTAGATTGGGGTCCTTACCAAAATCTGCTGAGCTGCAAGGCTCGAAGAATGATTGATTGGCATATCTACAAGAACATGGGAGAATCCTCTTATGTAAATAAAATTTGTAATCTGCTAATAAAATTTCCAATAAAAGTATCACTCATCAATCCATAGTATTTATCCATCTCCTTTAGTTTTTGGTGTTTCATCAACACGAACATCTCTCTCTTTTAAGCTCAAAATTGTAACTTGCATTTAACAGATGAAATGTGTAGGTTACACGACAAGAACTCTTAAAACGGCTAAACTCAAATTTTTTCATAAATGGAATGGCAATCTCTTATGCCCTCTGATCCACTTTATTGTTACTCTTTAACAACTTCAGCATTTGATCAAGGGGGATGTCTCATACACAGCTGTTTTGGATTATTAATTTGTTCTATCCATAATCCACAACCCTTCTCACCATTGACGCATTATGGAACCAAAATTAGCAGATATCTTTTTCTGGAGATGTAGCCAGAGGACTTCTTTTGTGACGTACATTGTGTTTCTGGTTCATCGAATTCCTGTTCAGAGAAAGATTAAAGAAACATCTGAACTCAGTTCAAGATCCAATGCCACAAACAAAGAAGTCATCTTTATTTGAATCTGTTAAACTCTTGCAAGATGTCATTTAAGACACTACTTAAATTAAGCTTCACATTTTTACACTAGAGATATGCCAGGTGATATCAGCAAATAAAGCAGGTCATATTGTGAGAACAACTTTTAATTACTGAATCTCATTAGTAAGAACAAAATATAGCAACAATACAGCTTAAAATAGTTGCAGTATACCTAAAGTACCTGAGTTATGAGGCTCATAGTCATCTAAAATGCATAACAGGTAAAGCAACCGCTGAAGGAAACCATATGGCGAGTGCGAGGTAAAGATATGGCTTTATGGGAGGAGGTACTTGTAACTTGCTGTGACTGGTTTGACGACACCAAGCTTCTCATTTCTTGGGCCTTCTTTTGTGCTGATCTCAATTTTTTCATAATCCTATCCATTGACGAAGATCTCTTTTTTTCCAATTTCATCTGAGCAAGTTGTAAGATCATATCAACCAAGTATTCATAAAAACAATATCCTAAAAAATGCTTGACACATCGTCCATAATGATCATAGAATATGAATGCCTAATTAATTGAAATGAATGCAAGCAAGTTAGTTGAGAACCAGAAACTGAGAATAGAACATTTAGTACATACACACATCCTAGAATATGTGGAACAAGAGATGTGGCCCCTAAGTACATATATCTGATCCCCCCTCCCCCAAATTCTCAAACCGTGAGGCACCAGAAACAGATAGACAGCTCCTAACCCCCTCCATCTCAAATGCTGCAGGCAGTTTTCAGAATTTACCATCAAACGAGATGATCTATCCTTATCCTATTGTTTCATTGTCTTCATGATACCTTATGAATTCAATTTTAACTCTTTCTACCAACCCAGAACAAACAAAGAACAAAAGAAGTGAAGACAAAAAAAAAAAAAAAGAGAACAATAGGGAATCAATGCACTGTACAGTAACATCATTAGGTTCTGCAAAAAAGAATTTGAGATATCTATTGCAACAAAAAGGCTGAACCTGACAAAATCAGGTCCTCCATTCTGTTATTTTAGACAGAGAAAAACTAACCACACTAAAAATAAAAACATTTCAATATTTTATAGCTTTTTCCTACTCCAAGCTAAAAACAAATGACTTTAGTGATAATGAGATATGAATTAAGGGACTTTGCACTTAGTGGCATTTCACAGAAATGTAAATAGAGAAAACCTCAAGTTTTCGTATTGCTGCCTCAGCTTTTGCTTTCTGCAGGTTCTCCCAAGCAGTAATTTTTGCTTCTTCTCTCTTGATCCTGGAATATGATTTATAATACAATTGAGAATAACAAATAAGGTGCTTTTAGAGTTGAGCTGGATCACGAGAGATCATGGTATGTAAGTATTTGGTTACATGCACAAGTGTTTAGTGTTTTCTTTGGACTATGATAATTCAAAACCAACGCTACTAACATGCATTTCTATTCCTTACTACCGAAGCAATGCAAGAACTTTTGCAATTATTTGCTAATGTCACAGAAACTAAAAATGACTTCTATTGCCAAAGACAGCAAGTACTGTACTTTTAAACTTACGTATACAAGGATCTCAAGGCATTTCATGAAGTTTAATTTTGTTCTCCTTGTTATTCCTTCTTGTCCTTCAATGAGTCTTTTATTCTGGGGCCTTATTTTACTTAAGAATGCATCTATTTGCATTTTATGACATCTAAATGAATAATACTAAAATTGGCCAGGTAGAGTAACTCACTTTGAGATACCCTTTGCAGTTTCTGAAACATCCCAACCAGCAGAATGGATCTCTACAGCTTTCCTTTTCCAGTCATCAGCATTTCCTGAGCTCCTCCAATGAACTGGAGCTCTATTTTTCTTGGACCACCTAGTCATGGTGACCTGTTCATCAACTTGCACATCCCTTACTTCAGTTTTAGAGGTATGGACGCTTTGCACCTCAACAATGGGTAGGATGGCAGTTGATGGAGAAGATGATGACTTGCATCTGGGAGATGAATGCTGACTACTCTCAGGGCTCATTTGAGTTGCCATATCCCTCCTTGAAATGGTGCGTGACACATTGGTGTCAGAATGTTTTATGATATCAAGTTTATCACCTATATTGCAAATCCCAAACAAACCCACATAAGAAACAAGAATTTCACAATGAAATTTGTAATTCTTTTGACTTATATTCACTGCTCAGAACAGGTGAGAATTAAGATATCCAACTATAAATGTGCAACGAGTTTAGGAAGACCAAAAAATGGCATGAAATACCTATTCAACTATTACAAAGAAAAAGTTTATTGCACGCATTTAAACAAGGACATCTTACAAAAAAGTTGGAAAAAAAAACGTGGTGTTATGAATAGTATACTCTGTAGGTTAGTAAGCCAAAAAGGGAGTAATACCTTGGAAACCAGGTAGAGATGATTGGCTGATCAGTTCAGAGCACCCATGTACACTTATTGACCTTGACATACAAGGCTCTGAAGATGCAGGGAAATTTCCAACACCTCCATGGCCTGTACAGTGGAAAGATAGTCCATCGGCCACCATCACTCCAGCTGAAAATGGAGAACTTGCAATATTGTTCTCAACGTTCCTTCCTTCAAACATAGGAGCTGCAGGTGAATACATAGAATGGTATGCAATCCCAGGAGGTCCAAGAGGTCCACTCTTTGATTTTGGCTTCCTTTGCGGCTGCTGAACTGAATGCTTCACTGGACCATCCCCTGAGATTGGACTGAAAATCCAACGCTCTGCATCCTCCCATTTAGAAGGCAGTGTCCTTCCACTATTATAAGGAACCAATGCACCAGTTGTATGCCTTCTATTAGCACTATTAGGCAATGGAACACGCTCTGAACTCCACCCCTTTTGCATCCCAACACTTGTTTGCCTATAATTGGGTGTTCCAGGGCTAGGAAATGTGCCAGTCCGGCGATTCAATACAGAAGTTTTCTTCATTACTCCAAACCGTGGGGAAGATGAATTAGCAGCATTGTTCACAGCATTATTAAAATCTAGAGAAACAGTTCTTTGCCTGTTTGGTTTCTTCTTCACGGCATCCGATCTAGACCTCCTATCTTGACATTCTAAGTCCACAAATTCCTCAAACAAATGAGATTAAAAGAGTCCCAACTTTGAATAGGACTTCATAAAAATGCAGCAATGCACTTAAAATTATACCTTTAAGAGCTTGAGAAAAAGAGCTTCTAGCTGAATCGAGGATTGAATTATCCTCCTCAGTCTCAACTTCACTGCTTTCTAACTCTTTAACTGACCAAAAATGAACCAAAGCTAAGCCATTAAAGTCAAAAGTGTTTGTCTAAGAATTTGAGTAATGTATCAATGTCGTACTACCTTTGGATTTTTCTTTTCTCCTGGAAAGGTGAATACTATTCTTGTTGCGTACCGTGACATTGTGTGGATCTGGATCTAAATAAGGACCACCAGTTGAGGCTGAAAATTCGCGTACTTCATGCCCTGCCAAATGCTGCTCCAAATCAAAAATTTCAACTCTTCGAATCACTCAAATCCTAAATATTCAAACACTACACTTCCATGTGCTACAACTGTAGCAATAACATCATTTTTCTCCATCATATCATCAAAAACAACAATCCCTTTGAAATCCATTCCCTTTTTTTCCAAAACCCAGAAAGAAAAAGTCAAGAAACCATAACACATATTCACATTAATCCACTGACATTGTCAAGACACAAACTTTTTTCACATGCAGGACGAATAAAATCATGTTTTCAAGTTAAAAATATAATACCTGGCAGACGTCGGAAACACTAGAGTCTTGGTCAGGTACGTCTGAGGCAAAAGAGCAGCGGTCGACACTTGCAGAATTAGAAGAGAAAATGCTGAAGTTGGAATCAGCAGTGAAGATTACAGAGTCTGGGCTAATGTCCCGGGCTCGGTAGTCCCCCATGCCCGATCTCTGGTCTTGGAAAGCAGCCAGCTCCTGCATTGTCAATTGCATTTGTTATCTTCCTGCTAGCACTGCACAAAGACTAGTTCATCACTGCTAAAAAGGGAGATTGCTTAGCCAAATGTCCATGATTGAATCAAGCAATATATAATGGGGTCTTCGTAATTGGGGGTCTGCGCATACTGCAGTAAACGAAGAAAGAACCAATTTTTATACTGTGATTTATATGATTAATTATAAAATAACCACCCAGCGATATCTGTTCCTCACATTCTTTCATCATTGTTTAATTGGATTAATCAACCTCTCCACTTTAAATTTTCTTTTTCTAATTTGATACATTATCTGTGAAACCCAAATTAAATATAGTTCTCTTAATATGCTACGGCAGGACTAAATACATATTAAAAGACGGTGTTATCTTGTCATCAAAGTACATAAAGAAATGGTAGTATTTAGCTATATGACTACAAACAATCTTGTAAGTTTTTTGCCCCTATATCTTGTCAAGACTGACCCCAATAGTACAAAGATGAAAATACTGAAGACACTTCCTTTTAGAGCTTGAAAATAATGAGTTATTGACTGAATCGTAGGTTGTATTGCCGTATGTGAAAAGGTTGTCACAATAACCATGCATTAATGACATTGATTCTTTTGTTTTATTAACGTGACTAAGGGTAAGAGTGAAACATAGACGTTGGGTTTTGCTCTTTCCTCGTTTTTCTGTCGTCACTGAATTTGATTGGACCTAAAGTAGTCCCATTTATCCTTCATAGGAGTTTTTGCCTCTTCAGTTTGGTTTTCAATCTTATAGTAATAGGTAATAAATCTTCCATTGACAGCCATTTTAGCCATATATCACTCCAAAGGAACTCTGCCGCGATATATACTAACAAAATGGGCCTACATTGCAGCAAAAATAAATTAAAGAAAGAAAATGGCATCTGATTTTACATTAATTAGACTTTCCTGTAAGTCTCTACAGTATCTTATTACCGTCCACAATCCGATCGTATTACAAGTTTTATGCGAATTAAAATACGTAATATAATTTGAATATAATTTTTTTTTTTAAATAACATAATAAATGCGGAATTAAATAACAGAGGGACTCAAAACCAAGAATCTCCGGCACTTGAGAGTAGTTGCATACTTGCATCATCCTGATTTATGCATGGGTTAATGGATTTAGGCATGCATGCTGCTGCTGAGGTGGTGTGGGACTATGCTCATTTCCCAATCTTCCAACATATTTATTGGCAATTGACTTGTCGGAAGATGGAAAATAAATAAGGCCCTCGTGACACGAGCTCCGCTACATTTATGTCTACCCATCCATTGCTGGACAGTGGACAGCCTAAATTCAAGCCGGTCAAACCGGGACCTCCTCACCATTTTTATTCGACTTCCACCTTATTCCCTGTTCCGCGGTGAATTCTGCAGTAACGGCGTACGGATTCTCATTCTAACTGTAGTTCTACAGTTATTATATTAATAAAATATAATTAAATTTATTAAAAAAATTTTATAATTAAATAAAATAAAAATTTATGATTATATAAGTAATTTAATTATATTTTGATTAATTTTTAATAATAAATAAATTAATTCAACATAAATATTTTTTGATTGCGATAATAACTAAAATATTAATAAAATCATATAAAATGTTATAAAAAATAAAAATTAAAATAACATCATTTAATTATAAATTATACATGAATTATATATATCTATATATATATTCATATATTAATTAATAATTTCTATAAATTATATTTTCTTAATTTTTATAATATCTTATAATTTTACAATCTGATCTCACCAATTCAATTCTATCATCTTAAATCGATTATATATAGAATTCTAATTCTATAAACTATAGATCCTGTGACAGGTATGTGACTAAACTGAAAACTCTTGAAGCCAAACTGGATAGTTTGCAATGAGAGAAAGATATGATAGAGTCCCGGTTTTGATCCGAAAAATCATTTCGATACTTAAGTTAATGTTGGGAGAAGACCAAAGAGAAAAGAAAAGTAGTCAAAAAAAATCCTTAAATCATATTTGGTTGAAAGATATTTATACTTATTCGAATATCATCGTTAGAGAAGGGAATTCGCATCTCACAAGTTTGGTTTCCATCGCTCTTTAATTGTGTGCGTTACGTAACTTGTCCAATCACTGTCGCATGGCGTTTTGATTCACTGTCCGAAACGGCAATAGGATCCATTTGTACTGCCATATTATCAATACTTATTTAATAATCAGTAAATCTTTATTGGGCTATATCAACCTGTAACGTACATGGATATGTCTTGCTTAACCTTCCAACAAGAAAACATTATTGCTACCATAACAACTGATGGTAAAAGAATTTACTACATAAAACTGATGAATTTTGTCTCTCCTACCCTATAAACCATGAATTACTTCTTGTTTAGCGTTTGGTGAAGATCCTGAGATTAAAGTATGGTTGACCCGTTTCATGTAATCTCACATTCTTTGCATGTACGTAATTTTGATCTGTTGTTCTGCCAAGTGTCAACAGAACAAAACAAGAAAAGGGAAATTTGAAGATCAAAGTCTGTGAACGGTGTGTCTTTTTGTTAAACAGCTAAACCATGCCAGTTGGTGAACCCAACTTTCGGTGTCTCACGGACCTTAAAATAATGCAGCTTCTGCTTGTGAGCTGGAATTCGGGCCATCAGATAGGTTGGCCCTTGATGGCTGATTGGCTGGTCCTGTGGTTCTTGTTTTGAATTTGAGTCTTTAGCTCACTTGTACCAACTCTATCCGAGTAGTGATGTGACGATTGTGTTTTACACATTTATATCAAAAGTTGAAAGTTCAAATTTCATCAATTGCGCTAGATAGCAGTTGCTTGGTATCTGTTGCTCTAATTTTTTTCAAACAAAAAAGGAAAACTTCATCCTTAGATCCAAGATTAATTTGTTATTTATGAACTTTCTTGTGCCAGTTTGTGGTCTTGCTTTCACACTCAAAAACATTTGAAATGAAACTTCAATACTATTACTAAATGACTTGAATTTGAGGTTTTAGCTTTTTGTGCATTTCTTTTCATGCAAATCACATCATCAATTAGGCATGTTTCCATGAACTTATTTTTGGCCCTTCAAAGCAATCAAGAAAGAGACAATGTTAATTTTAGTGATCGATCACACAAAGATGCTTTCTTTGGAGACTGTGTTTGCAAACGCTCTCACAAATTTGGATTCTTAAAGAATCAATTTTCATTGATGCTTTGGTCACCATATCATTATGTTTCAAATGCTTCAACAAGGAACCCAATATTGGGCTTGAGTTGATAGTGAACCTTTTCCTTTTTCACTTTTGAAGTTCTTTTTTCTTCTTTATGCTGGAATTCTAGTCCAACTGGGGATTCATCTTGATTCAGATTTTGAAAATTTGTCCATTAAAGATCAAAAGTAATCCCTTTGAGCCTAATATAAGCATGACCCAAAGCCTGAGAGTGCACCATAAAGTGATTTTTGCAATTTCCACTGCTACTTTCCTTTCCCCCCTCGTCTGTTCGAAATTAATGCCTCGATGTTCTAGTCTCCACCATAAACGGGAAAAAGAGAAAAGTAAAGAAGAAAACAGGAATTAAAAACACAACATTATCACAGGGTGTCAGCTAATAATGGCACACCTTAAGAATCGTCAACATGATAGCAACCATCTTTTAAGCAATTTTTTCCCACAAAGATCATTCAAAGCGGTTAAAATGTTTGACAAGAATCACGCTTGTGCTGTAATCATGTTTAACAGCAACTGTTACTGAACATTATTGAACATTTGGCGTGGTTACAGTCCATATTTCCATTCATGGCGTGTGCATGGGTAGACAATAGATGTAAAAATGCAGTAAAATTTAATTATAGCATGGATAAATACAAAGCTTGAATATTTATCGACATATATGTTACAAAAACATTCCAGAAGTCGCTCTGTTTAGCCCATTACAGAATATAACAGTAAATTTGGTCTGCATATGAGGAGGTTAATGAGATTTATGTACACTTTGTACCTGCAAATTACAAACATCTTTGCATCGTAGAGATGCCAAAAGTATTATTAATGCCAGTCCATCTCCGTGTGCATGGATATTCACAGTGCAACACAACTACCCAGGTTTTTGCTTGCCAAGACAAAAGTGTCTTGTTCGTCCACCTAGTTAACATTTGCACGCACATTATTTTCTCCCTATGCATAAACATAAACTCATTTATTTAAGCAAATGCTGGCGTTGGGAGCAGAAACCCAAATCCAATGCATAAGAAAAAGTTCTTACAGTTGGTTCACTAAAGTATGCAGTAATTGCCTTCAGCTTGCTGTTCAAGTAATTCTTCTCCACCTGAGCACAGGCAAAGAAAGATGTCATAAAGAGGGAAAAAATGAAAAACTAGATGAAAAAATCCAAGAAAGTCCTGCTTTGCTAGAAAAAGGGGCAGAAAAAGTTGGTCAAAGCTCGCCAATTTCTGACGTAAGAAAACAAATATCTAGCACAAATGACACCATTCTTGACTCATGAAACAATGGAAAAACTAGTCTCACCTCCAATGACCATGGAGGACTGGCAGATAGAGCCAACTCCGCCAATTGGTTGATATCAACATTTCTTGGGAGGAACATGACAACTTTGGGGGCAATTTTCTTTGCCAAGTTGAAGAGAAAGTACCTGAAAACATGACATTAAACAAGAAATGCCAGGACATTTGTCAGGTTAAATGGGTAATAGGACAGTAAAATGGGAACATATCTTAAATTTCCAAAGCAAAGAAATACCCATCACAAGGTTTAAGCATTCTTTTGATGTCAAATGTTTCTTCTTTGGCATAGTCAGGTCCTCCCCAAGGTGGTGACAGAAATACAGCATCTCCCTGAAGGAAAGCAAAAATTTGAAGATTAATCCTCAAGAGGAAAAGAACATAAATACAAGCATCTCAATGTTTTTATCATATAGTTCAGTAAAATTCAGTAAGTCCAAAACTGAAAACATAAAAATTGACATTTCTTTCACCAGAGAATGAGCAGCTCTATACAAGAAAGACACAAGAAACCCAAAACTTCAACTAAAAGGAGAAGCAAAATTGCAAATTCATTTCCTGTAGAAAAGAAGCGAAGATTACTGCTTCTGTATTTGACCAAACGCGGAACATTCATAGTTGATATCAACACTTGCTCCAGTATGGAGTTTCAGTACCTTTAATTTGGGTGCCAAGATTATACTATCCCCTACTATAAAGTCTATGTGGTCACGAACTCCATAGATTGCTGCATTATGCTGCGCATAGCCAATTTTCCTTGGATCGATATCAATTGCAATAACATGTTGACTCCTGAGCGTAAGAATCAGAATTCACACAATGAAAGTCAATCATTTTAGAAGTAGGATATGTTTAGAAGAAATATCTAGATTCCAAAAATATACAAGTCAAGCAAATGCCCAATGTTTACATGCACACACACACCCCAGAGGGAAAGCACATATATAAATAGCTCATGAATCAAAAGGTGTTTCAGAAATAAGTTATTCGCTACAAATCCAAACAATAACATCATTAGCATTCTGCAAATCCCAAGGCATAAAGGAAAATGGAAGAATTCAACAAGGAACCTAACCTTCATAAATAGAAGTCAAACATCGCAAAATTTAATAATAGTGCCTGCCATTGAGCTTAATGCTATACTAGAGCTTCCTTGACCATCAACGTGCAAGATTTGATCAAGCATGCAACACTCGCTAAAATTTAATCCAGTAAGGTGCCAACCACTATAATTTTTGAAGCAGCTATCCCACTCACCTTTGTGCAAATTGGATGGCATTCCCCCCAACTCCAGTGAAACAATCCACTGTGGTCCCAAACCCACAACGAAATGCGTGATGTTTGGCTATGGGCTCTGGAGTGACAGAAAACCATCCCTCTACATCCATTTGTATTCCCTCCTCAAATCGGGAAAAGAGTATATATCTCTGCCACCAATATTTACTTATACTGGGCGAAAACTCTTCCAGAAGCAGAAACCATAAGTTATAATCAATAACATATTGCATGCAGCAATAGCAATTGAATAGCCCAGGAATAGATATATTGCACATTAGAACAGAAAATAACAATCAGCCATTTGGAATTCACTAACTTTCCATTTCAAAACAAAATAATACCAGGCTTCAAAACTTTGGACCCCCCAACAACGGCACCATGGCCAACATGGAGTATATTAAAATAAAATAAAAAAGAAGAAGAAAGAACCATCAAAATTCCTTATTCTCATGCATGCCAGTGCACAGAGAACACAAAGGAATGTTTTACATCACAAGGTACAAAATTTATGAATTCATTCTGCTTGAGGAATTTTCCTCATTAACCACTCCAATTCAGAGACATTTCTTGATTTGTGTTCTCAAAAGCTGAAATTCAAACTAAGGATAGAGATTAAACAAAGTGACAGAGGGAGTTTATGAATGCTAATTCGTGAACAACCATATGCCTCATAACAAAAACTAGAGGGCAAATAAATGCACAGACATGAGACTTGAAAAAAGGGGGCAAAAAATGCTGCACAACTACCAACCTTCTCTTCCAAGAGGCATGCCTCCAATTGATTTCAATTTTCTCATTTTCTTTTTCTTTTTCTTTTTTGCAGTCATGGAAATACTGAAACTGTTAGCAAAAATATCATCTCCTATAGCCTCATCAAATGTTTGGTTCATTGTTCCATTTTCATTTTGAGGCTCATTGGTCAAACCATGATTTTGTCGCTCATCACAAGACAGACCCAGCTGATTTGATTCTCCAGATGTTGGAAAGGAGACATCCAATTCCTCTGTCCCAAGAATTATATCAGTTGAATCACCATCTACATTTCTATATGTCATGCCTTCTACTTCCGGAGGCAGGTCCCATGTAGACTCATGTGTTATGGTATTATAGTAGTAGTATCTCATGTAATCCTCATCCCAATACACTTTCCAGTCACCAAAAACACCTTTGCAATAGCGAATTTTTTTGTCAACCAGCTCAGAGGACTCTGATAGTGAAGCAACTTCAGAATCAAGTATCAACTCATCATTGGCACAATATTGCAATGTATCTGCTGCATAATCAGTCCCTAGGGAGGTTTCTATATGTTCATGATCAATTTGCCTTTGATCTGGTTCGTTCTGATCATGATCAACAATACCCTGCAAGAACAAGCTTCCCATGGAGGTTTCATCATCTAATTCTAAACTGGCCCCAACTTTCATTTCTTCTCCCACTAAATTATTAGTAAATCTGTAGTCACAATCAAGACTGTCAATCAGCCCAAGGTTAGAATGATCCCTGGAAGCAGAGTCATTCACAGCACACATACTAGAAATCAAAGCTCTTGACTCCCATTCTCCATCATATATGCAATCTAATCCATTGGTGCTCTCCGCAATATCAGAGTATGACACTTCACTTTGGCCTAAAATGGACATGGAACCTAAGGAATAGCCTTTTTTATCATCAGAAATAGTAGGACATGCATTCCATTCCTCACTAACTTTAACTGATTCTACAATTTCCTCATAGATGTCTTCACAACTAAAAAGATTTTTCTTCTTTGGAGCTTTCCTTTTCCCACCAAATGTAGTCCTCTTCTGCAAAAGAAGGTACTTTAGTCGATCTAGGATGATCCATATCAACTGTATTAGTAATCAATATGCAAAAAAAAAAGTCCATTTTACACTGCTAAAGAATTCCACCGAATAAATAATCCCCAACATCATCACTTAGTCAAAAGCTAACAAACTCTAACAATCACCAGCACATGTTAATTGCCCTTTAACATTTGAAGCATGACAATGACCCTGAAAGTAGTTACATCGAGCATTTAAGCTGTAAATCAAAAGCTTTACTAAGAACCAAAGATACAGAAGATAAAGTGAAATTACCTCCTTGTTGGTAAGGAACGAAAAGGGAAGTCCCAGTTCCTTCATCTGTCCCGCGAGTTCCATCTCTTCTGGCGAAGGGACCAACTCTGGAAGCACAAGAAACAAAACTGCTATTTGAATTAACAATTATCAAGAAGAAAATTCTGCATATCCAATGGCCATGTTAAGTACAGGCCAATATGATCTCAAGAGAGCTAACTTACCAACCCAAAGGCGAAACATGCAAGAATGAAAAATGGGATTACTGAAATACAAAAAAGAGAACTTGCCATTAGAAGGGAAACCGTCGTTTGAGCCAATATTTTCTTTGCCAATGGGTTTCTACGCAGACCAAAAAAAAAAAAAAACTCAATAAGATACGTCACACAGAATTAATTTGACATTGAGGTGTTGACAATCGACACATGATCAAACAAATAACTCCAACCCGCCAAAAGCATTACAGGAAAACAAAATAGTGAAGAAGTAGTTCAAAATGCTCAACATACAGCTGGCTGGGTAGAAACCCCACCTCGATTCTCCTGTGAGACATCTCCCCTGCATAAATATAAACAAGCCCGCGTGACAATCAAAGCAAAAGTTTTGAACTTTCACCCTCCAGGAAACAAACAAATAAATACAAAAAATCATTCTTTGAACCTCTATAGCTTCCCCGCGCAAAAACAAAAACTCAAAACCAAAAAAAAAAAAAAAAAACAGAGAGTGGAAGGCCCAGAGAGCTGACCAGAGATGTACTTCGGTGAGTTTGAAAAGAGGACCAAGAGCTTTGATAGCTGCCTCCGCAACTTCGGTATCTTGGACCATTTTTGTCAGTTTTGAAGGAAATCCTCACCTAGGTTTTAGCCACTTTTGCTGGGGGCTGTAGGTTTTAGAAGGTGCAGCACAACTGATGAGTCTTCTCTTCTGTCTTCCTCAATCTTTCCGACCCATGGTCCCGCAACTGAAGTCAGCAACCTATGAAATTTGCCAGAATTTGTTCTTTCCCTCCTTTCTCTCCTCTTTCTCGTCTCCGTTCCTAATGAGAAGCTGTTTAAAGTTGTGTAACGCACCAGAAAATAATGGGCTGGACTAATTTTGCTGATGCTATACTACAGTTTGTAAATTTCCAATGAAAGTAATGAAATACTAATATTATTTCTTTCTTTTTTCGAACTTTGTAAACAATTACATGATCCCATTTTTGTTTTTCTTTAATAAAGGAATTTTAATGAACAATGCCATTTTCTTGATATATTTTTGGAGGTTAAAGGTAGTAGAAAATTGTGTGAGACAATTTTTCAAATTTTCAATTCAGCCAAGAAAAATACATGACATTGCAAAATGTTTTAGTTTTATTTCAGCAAAAACTTTCAGTAACAGAGATAACGTTTATGTCACAGTCACTCTAATTATTTAGTATTATTTTTCTATATAACTGGCAAGTCAATAACCATAAAATTTCATTCAAATTTCCCATCAACATAAATTTCTACTGTTACAAAGTGCTTCATAGTCGGAAAAAGTAATTAATATGTAAGATATGTTCAAGATTGACAATCACTGCATTTGATTAATGAGAAAAGTGGGAATAAAACAAAATTAATGGGTTACTTCAAAACAACGCAAACTCACAGCAACTTTATCAGCATAAACATGGAATGAAGCTGACATATGAGGAACAGAGAGTTTGCAGAATCTTAAACTTCTCAAGTTTTTGGATCAATACCAAATAAATCCAGGTGGTGTAGAACGTTATTGTCAAGGTTGGCAAGGCTTCTGGGGTTCTTAAAGTCTGTTAAGTGATGTCCCTGTTCAGAGTTGCACGCATCAATTCCGCGTGCATATTAAGCCATTTCAAGGCGTGACACACACGGATAAGCTTAAGAATAAATGCAAGTGTGATACTCGTGTCCGAGAATGTAGAAGGGATTTCTGTAATTGGGGGATTCATCATCCATTGAATCAGTATCAGAGAGGATAACAAATATTGTTGTCCTTTCGCAGAGGTAGCTTTTGTTCATGTACGAGTGTAAAAATTCAACTGCAGTCGCAAGAAAATATGAGGCCTTTATAGTATTAGCAAACCAAGCATCTAAACTATGTATAGCAATTTCATTTTCACTAATAGAGATGTTTCAGGTTCCCACTTTGAAAAGAAGGAAATGAGGGAACAACTGAGCCCACAAGCAAAAGAGCTACATATCTTGTAAGAAGTAAGAGACTTCGATTGCCACAAGAAGGGTGTTAGATTCAAGTTCAACTATTGGAATTAGAAGGTTTTGCAATGGGATTACTATCACAAAATCGCATCAATTCTCTTAGTCTGATTCTCTTTGTTGTACAAAATGATCAACCGTACTATCTGACCCAAGAATCGGAATGCCTTCGTTGTTTCTTTTAAGCATCTGTTTTTCCCATCTCTAGTCCAGTGCTGAAACAGATTCAAAGACAAGCATCAGGTGAAGCCTCATGAAAAAACAGAAGAATGTTGAGATGAAAATTGATTTTGGGCATTTATACCTCTCCAACCATGTTAAGGTTCTCTCTTACCCCCTTTAACAACTCTTCTTCTTGCCCCTCCCATGTATAGAACTCCAGTTTCTTCCCTTCCATCAACTTCTCAGAGACCTGTCATTAATAATTGAAGTGCATCTAAGCGTGTCTATATATATTCTACATCTGAATACACAAAATGCAGAAATTCACTGCAACAAGTAAAATTGAGAGTTATTCACCACCCAGTATCTCCAACCAGGGTCAAGCCACTAATCCAACAAATGAAGGTCATAGGTAAAGAAAACAAGATAAATGCATACATATTAGCAATAGCACAATAAAACAAGTACTCTAAACAACATAGCTCTTCTGCATACTCTTCATCCTTCGAATTGCCGATGTCTCCTATCACATTATGCCTATTCAGTAAATGAGTTCTCTTTTACATATTACCAAGTAAAATAAGTCAACATAGCTGACGACTCAACTGAACACCAAAGAGCCCACAGATCTTATTGAAGTTGCTTACTGTCATGTAATAACTCCCAACAGCATCACAAGCTGCAACCATCTCCTTCTTAATGCAGGCAGCTTCACTTGTGAACACAAAAGTATGTAATTAGGATTAATTCCCCCTACTTTGATGCCAGAACTAACCATTCCTGAAACCACTGCCTTGAGCCTAGCACTAGCATACTTTCATCAACCAATGTGGTTCTCCCAAATGCACATAACCTTTTGATAGATAATTTACACACTATTTCCAGTAAATACTTGCTTATTCCCTGTATATTGTCCACAAGGGCTCATTCTAGTGCTTCATTAATCAAAACAAAAAATATACACTATTTACCAACATAAAGCAGTGCTAGTCTGCTAGATGGGGCTCTTCATAAAGCAACTTCTTAGTCAGGATAAACCATTATATAAACAAGCATGTAAAATCAAACAAAGGGCTTAACATCAAAAAAATTGTCATCAACAACTTTAAATACTACTGTAGTAATAAATACTTAAGCCTGTGACAAACTGTTCGTTAATTTGGGTTTCCATTTCATGCTGGATATGTAATACCCCACAGAATCAACTTACTGCATGAAGTAAATCAATGACAGCAAAAGCAGACCTTTTTGGCTATAACTTGTCCTCCAGCAATATGTGAGAAGTATATGTTGTAAAAATGGCAGAGAAACAAAGGGGGAGACTTTTCAGCAAGCTCCTCTAGATACTTCGCATAAGTAACTCCTGGAGTACTGGGTTCTGGAATCACATTTCCCCCTTCACTAAACCATAGCAGATCTTTCGACAGACACTCTGATTGTTCCAATCCTGTCTTTCTAAAGTAGGCATCTACTCCACATGAAATCAGAAAATTACACCATTTCAACCGAACCAGAATGCATAGCCAACAAGCAATAAAGAAAGTACTTTTGATCCATATCACGTGCAAACTATATGCAACTTCATGTAAGGCTAAATCTATTCCCACAATTCTCTCTTCATCTTGATTCTAATCTTATCATGAAAGCTTGGTAAAATCAGAAAGACATTCAGATTTTAATTGATTAAAGCTCAGAATTCAAATAACTCTGCCTATGCAAACTATGCTTATGCATGTTTGCATAGCCTGTCCCAAGCCAGTATAAAGTGAGGAGGGTTGCGTCAGGCGTTGCGAGCCGGTTATAAAAAACTAGCTATCTTTTATGAGATGAACCCAAAGGATATTTATATTTTCTTTATTTTATGGATTTATGTTTTGGGTTCACCGACTGCCGACCCAACTAGTTTGGGATAAAAGTGATGATGATGATGAAAGCTCAGAATTCAAATAGTCGCCTGGTAGAACAAGATTAGAACTTGGGGAAACCCATAAAATGCAAGACTTACACTCAGAAATACTACCACTTTAGACCCCAATATCAACTGAGGTTCTCCACCCTCAACTGAATTAGGTTAATAGAACAACAGGGGCAAAAATCAGGACTAATAGCCACTGGATAGAAAAGAAGGAACAAGAATTTCATTCCTTTCAGGATGACAGTAGATTATCACATTCACTAAACAGCAAAAGTATAGAAGGGCCAACGACAGGAGAAAAAAAAATCTAAAGATAACAAGGACGAAGCAATGGTGCAGCTGAAAGAGGAAGATGGTAACTTACAAGAAACATCATTAGACTCGTCGACAATGCGCTCAATAGTACTAAAAACGAGCTTACTGTCAACAAGGTACTTTAGAAAGCCTTCCATACTAGGCTCCCAAGTCTCTTCATTTCCGCTATTGTCCTTTTCCTCTTCTTTGTCTGAGACAGACCCACCATTTTCATCGCCACGGGAATCAGGACCCTCACTTTCAAATTCTTTCTTGCTATCAGAATCTATAATGCCCTTTTTGCTCTTCTTTGGTTTACCGCTGTTCCTCAGCTTCATTGCAACGAACCTCATCTCTTCAGTTATCCCATTTTTCTCACCAGGGTATTGTTTCCTGTACCTCGTCCTCCTCCGCCTCACTGGAGGCGCGACCCCAATCATTGCCGCCGGCGATGAAGTCGGTGCATCGTCATCGTCAACTGTGTCCTCTTCAGTTTCTGAAGGTGATATCACTGTGGACATGTCGGAGTTGTGACAGTAAAAGGTGGTGGAGCGCTTTGCTGTATCATAATTTGCTAAGTTTATTTTCTCCAAAAATGGAGAATTGGACAAATTGTACAAAAGTTGGTGTCTTTGGTAATATTGCAGGGCTGAAAGGGAGAGATTTAAGGAGGCTATTGTTGCATTCATGGGTCTCTCTTTGTTTGGGCGCGGCACTTCTTGAATTTTGATACCACCACCAGCGTTTGTTGTTAGGCCTGTTTTTCGTTTATTCTGTACGGTTCTTTTCCCGATTTGTTCATCCAGTTTACTGCAAAAGCTGCAACAAAAACCGATTTAAGAAGTGACGCAAAAATTTAGGTCCACTGGACCCCCTTCACTTCGTCTGATAATGAACTGTGTACGCCTTGTAAATGGCTATGTACATGTAAATAACAAACTTGCAAACGTTAAACTAAAACGAGGATAATTAACAGAAAACAAGGGCTCTATCAGCTGCTCATATTTCAAGTAATTAGCTTCTTTTTTGTTACTTTCAGGATTGCGATTCGCAATATGCAAAACACATTGTACAAAACAATCATCCAAGTGAGTACCTAGCGCATTGTACAGAACAATCAGTCAACCACCCCACAAGAGGACTCTATGCCTAAAACATGGGAGGGCCAACTATCTAAAGGAAAACCCTCCCTCCAATCAATAATGTAGTCTCTCTAATGATAGTGAAGTAGATACAGAACTCGGGACTGTACAGGTATAATAAAGAAATACTGAGAGTCATCTCTATACAACTAAAAGTTTCCCCCATACGCAATTCTATTTCTATCTGAAATCCTGGGCAAGCATAGTTAGCTTGAAAATTCGCTCCAGCTTGGAAAGGGTAAATCCAAGGATTCCTCCATACATGCGTTCTGCTATCTAAACAATTGTTGTCACAAGTCTGCCCCTGAAGTTGTTTGGAGCGTCATGATTTCAAAAGTCTCTGACAGGGTTCAGGCAACAACATCATGACTGCAAGAAATTGCCAATTTTATCTATTTACAAAATGTTCTTTATGTGCTTTCAGCTTCTTCAAGAATTCTAAAGTTTCTTTGTAGGAAGGATCATCACGTGAGAGAGGTTTGCAAGAATTTACATGATCTGTAGCATCTAAAACCTGCAAGAGAAAACAGAAAATGAGGAAGAATTAAGATGACAAGTGTAGCATTCTTTTTATCCTCTCATGTGGCAACCCAAAACTTTCAAATTGGCAAACTCAACAAATAATAATTATGCATCAATCGTGCTTTCAAATGAAAAGTTGAAGCTAATATTTGCAGCTCCTTTATCATCAATGTTGAAACCAAAACCTAAAATGTGCATATTGCTATTGTTGAAAAACTGGTGAGTTGTGCAATCTTATGCTGTTTGCGTCATCTGTAGAAAAATCTACCACTGTAAAGCTAGACAAATTATGCATGTGGGTAATTTATGTTAATTCCATCCAGTGTGTAATGGAAACATTTTGCAATCAATTTCTGTCAAGTCACTGTGTTGTATTACACAATGGAGTAGAGATTCACAAGTCTTAATATATCAGAATTAATGGGTCACAGACCAGGAAAGGACAATTTTTTGGGACATGATAAAAAGCATAGCATCAACAAATGATATGCAAATGCAAATTCAAGGACTCTGGCAATGACAATTCTTTGCATATTTTTGTGAAGTCACTTTAATTTAAAAGTAAGCACAGATATCAAAGGCCACGGTCAGATTGTTTCCCCTTACAATGACGAAGATAAACACAATATGACCAGTCAATTAGAGAAACTGAAAAGACAAGCCAGCTGACATGAATGATCATCTCAAATAATGCATCAAATTATATTCCCTCCATAGGTAGCACACCAAACATCGTGAATACATCAAAAATATGCTCAAAATGAAAAATTTCTAACTCACAACAAGCTGGCCATATCCAGGATAAGCTGATGCAATAGGTACAATTTCCCTTCGATAGACATAGCCTCCATAACCCTCAACAATTGGGGTTAATTTGGTCTGTGAAACGGTCAACCAATGAAAATCAAAACCAATGTGGCCACAAAAGCATGTCAAAATTCTGAAGTGTTGCGAAGGAAATGTCCAATAAGGTAATATTACCTCGCCAAAGCTAAGGACTTGAAGCATGCCTTTCTCATGAAGCTCACCAATAAAATTATTGAGTTCAATCAATCTTGGAGATCCACTTCTTAGCTCTCCGATCTAGCCATGGAAGGTAAAAACTACCATTATAAACAAAATCCTACGCATCTCATCATTTTGAGAACACGAACCAGAGAGATGGGTGGAAAAGATGGAAAAGAACAAAAAGCAATAGAGTGAGAATGTCTGCTAGTTTGCTATCAAACTGTGGAAATAAATACCAAAATCATTATACATCAGACAGATACTAACAGTTGGTGCAGGACGAAGCACAAGACCCATCCGCCAAGGCATATCTGCTAGTTTGCTACCAAAATGTGGACAACTATAGAATACCTGAAGCTCAATCAAAAGCCAATATTATCAGAGAAGATCAAAGAAGGAAAACTCATAGAAATGAGTATGAGCAGCCATTCAATTCATGGAATAGAACGTACAATTCCAAGGGTGTTCTTAACAAAGTTGTCCTTATTTTCAGCTTTTGCTTGATACAACATCTCCTTGACAACAAGGCCTCCCATGCTGCAACAAGGATATGGCATAAAGGTATCAACATGTGATAAGTAGCTAAAAAAGTGCCTAAGAATTACTTGGTGGTCCCATGTCATTCTATTTACAACAGGTGGCAGCACAAAAGGAATGGGTGTAATGCAGCGAACATCACCAATTACCACTTGGGAATGCTGTGTGTCCTTAATTTAATAGTTACAGATACCACGTTTTAAAAACAGCTTCGTTGATATACCATTTTTGTGTTCCATTACTAACTGTTCAACCAAAACTTTCCCAAGGTAATATTTGTAAAAGCTCTTCCTGTCTTATGTTTATGCAATAATCACACAAAAGTTTTTAATTAGAAAATCAAGTACTTTGTTACATAGCTAACAAACTTTTCCAAAGTTTCATAGTTATTTGTTCTATTAGCATTCAAACATAAACACTTGGGATAAGATATCTTGTAATATCTTAACATTAACCCCAGCTAACCTCATCCTATAGTTGGAAAGAATTCAATTCAGTAATTTGTCCTTTATCATAGGAACCAGCGTCAATTTTAACAGAAAAAACAGAGTGACGACACCACAAAAAAAGGTCTGGCAGCTTATGAAGGCAATATCCAGATGCTCAGACATTATCCCATACTGATCAGAAAAACCTTTTTACAGAGCTTTAAGCACATGAAATTGTCCAACTTTAAAGGCCTGAAATATCAAATTTGGTGTTGAAATATCTTATTTAACAAAGATTTATCACTGACAAAAATCACCAAATACATCTGTAATTAAATCCAAAAAGAAAAAGAAAGAAAGAAAACCACTCAATGAGAAAAGGTTAAAAGGGGACCATACAAGTCTAGCTGATACAGACCTGTGAGTCACAAATACAACTGGTCGATCTCCAATTCCTGCAGCAATTAACTTCTCTAACAGCATTGAGCTTACTTCCTGCACAGTCAAGTACATGAGAATGAAAATTTCAGGGATAGGCAATCAATCACTACGGAAAAGGAAACCCATTGCAATTGTGGAGTGACTATTATATGTGCGGGAGAAAACATGCAGAGAGCCCACAACAACCACTAATAAGTAAGTTGAAACCCAACTTGGACCCAAAAGCTTAACCTAGTAGGTTTTGAGTCCAACTTACTTATCAGTGCTTTACATCCCTCTTTGAAACTGATGTGGGACCAATGCATCTACCCATGAACCTCAACAATCTCCTCCTTCATGGGTAGTCCACACATCAAACCCAAATTCCATCTAGGTCCATTTGACTTCCAAGCCCATTTAGCCCACAATCAATACTCATGTTTGCAAGCCCACCTCTTATTCACTTGAGTAGATCTAACACTAAGAGGTAATCTATGCATGACCCATGCACACTTGCTACGACTAGTTCAATAGCCCAGGTTACCAACCTTGCTAACAACTAGTCCAATAGCCCAGCCCAAGTTACGAACTTTGGGCTCTAATGCCACTATTAGGAATTTGTGTGAGAGAAATCACGCAGAGAGCCCACAACAACCACTAATAAGTAAGTTGAAATCCAACTTGGACCCAAAAGCTTAAGCTAGTAGGTTTTGAGCCCAACTTACTTATTAAGTGTTTTACATCTCTCTCTAAAACCAATGTGAGACCGGTGCATCTACCCATGAACCTCAACAATTACATAACAGACGGAGGCCAATAAGTGATCAAACACATTGCATGTAAGATGACAGGTCAACTAAATTAAAATTATCAAATCATCTATGAAAATGTAAGCTTCCAATACTTGAATGGAAAAGAAAGCAGAAAAGATAAAGCTGTCAAACAGAGAGATGGTCCAATGCATATATTTGCATCTAACCCTACAAAATATTATATGCTCCAAGGAAATTAGTGTAATATAGGTGCGTTTTAAAAGATGATGCTGAAATAGTCTTGCCAACACCATTAATCCCCCCCATTTAAACCTTAGATATTTGTCTGAACTATCTGGGGAAGTGCACAAATAACCATTGGAAGTTTAGGGAAAAGACAGATCCAGTATTATTTTTACGATTAAAGTAAATTAACATTATAATTTAATAATTTAACCAACATATACTCTACAATTATTACTGATAACAAGAAATGTGTGCTGAAAGGGTACAAACCAGAAGAGGCAAGCTTGCTCCAGACCACTGCGTAAGATTTGTCTGCATTAAACGTTTTCTCCCATGTTAGAGGGGAAGAAAAGTGATAACTTCAATTATATATTTACACAACCATAAGATTTCAGGTCAAAAAAAGCAAGAGAGCTATATATTTTAAAATGAAACAAAGAGTCATTTTACTAAATATTTCAAAATAACAAAAATGTAAAGAACTTGTTACATTATTTCACAATAATGAGAAGAAATCAAGCAAACCTTGTATTTGAGACTAAAGACACGTGCATCAGGAAAATCAACAGGAAGCCATTCCGCTGGCCAAAATGAACCCTTTTTCCCAGCCTCTTCATCAATCTTCTCCACGAGGCCAGACTTAGTTGATGACTTGTCCTCAGATAATCGCCAACTTTTGAACGGCCCCCCACGTAAACCATGGACAAAGACGACATCTAATGGGGGTACATCTACTTGAGAGCATTGTTCAGATGTAGATGTGGGAGCAGGAGAATTATCTTCATTAGTGTCTCCAATTAAAGTTCTTCCCACACTCTGAGCAGAATCATCATTACCTGATGATGATGCATCACTTGAGTTGGGTATTGGGGTGTTTGGACACTTCCAATGTGGTCGTTCTGGATTGATCAAAAAAATCCTGTCAGCATAACGAGTGCAGCGAACAACTTTACTATCACCCATTTCATCATTTACACGATTCTCAGCAGGTTGGTAGTTGCAAAGTACATTCAACAGTGTAGCCCTAGCATAGCTCTGAATTTTAAGGTCATTACACCCAGGAATTTTCCCTGCAGAACATTCCTCAAGCCAATTACGCCAGATTTCATCTGCCACAATTGCTTTCTGGACCTTTGGAATTGTTGAGAGTACAGCTAGCAACCGAGCTGCATGTCGGCGCATGTGAGCTGTAGGCGGAACTCTTAAACTTGAAGAATCATTGTTACTGGCAGCAGAAGATTCTCCAGGAACTAGTGAGCCCCGCTCCTGAGCCTCCAGGTCTCGGGATGCATCATATGCTTCAATGGCAGCTAGTTGCTCATAATCATCTTCAAGCAAAAGACGCCTCAGCAAGCACAATACCCCAAAATCAGCTATTTTATTTTGGCAAAGAGAATCTTCAGCACAGATTTCCGTCAATGCTTTTAATCCTTTTAAGGTAGCCAATGCAGAATCTGCAGCATTAATTTTAGGAGCTTTATCCTTCTTCAGATTCTTAAATGCTACAGCAAAAGGTTCAAGGGAAAGGAGATCCAACAAAGGAAATGTGTCTTCACTATCGGTGGATATTCCAATTTGCTTTCCTGCTAAATTAACAACAGCACCAGCCAATTGGTTTGCTATTTGAGTACCAGAACCTATGTTTGCCTGATCAATTTGTGTCTGAAAAAGGTAACAGAAAGTCAAACCAAGTCAAAGTGTTAACTCCAACTTATCATCAAAATTTAAAATTTCAATTCTAGCTGAACCAAAAAGCATTAATTATTTATTTTTAAGCACTACATAGACTTGCCTTGATTTTATCAGTACCAGGCTGAATACTTCCTGTCAATAAAGCTGTCTTCTTCAAATTCAGAACATCAGTCAACATAATTGTTAACCATCCTTGAGAAATAGGCACAGAAGATGGGCCATAATCTTCAAGAATATGTGCAAGGATGTTTATAGCGGAATCTCTGATTGCAGCAGAATAATGCTGGCTGAAAACCCAAGGAAGCAGAATGCCAGACCACTTTTGACTTTCTTCCAGAGAAATATGCAGCCCTCCACTACAAATTAGCTCCAAAGCCTTCGCCAATAATTCTGGCACAGATTTATGCTTCTGTGTCTGTTTGACAGTTTCTCTTATCAAATGAAGACCCTTATCCACTACAACCTCCCTGGTATCAAGGCTTCTCTCAATAGAAACCAAAAATGCAGACAAAGCCACTCGGGCTAAAGGTACATCCTGGATTTTACTTGCTTGAAAAGCAGTAGAAAGTAAACTGGAAGCCCAATCAGACACAGATTCATTTAAAGACAGATTTCGGTCCTCCAAAAGCAATCGAGCAATCAAACTACCATGCCATTTAACAGATCTCTCTGGTGCCACCAAAGCAGTCATGATAGCTTGACCATCTTGATCCAATTCTTGAATATGAGATCTATTATCTTGAGATGCCATTGCCCAGTTTGCTAATGCCCAGGCAGCAAAGGGCACAGCAACATGTTCAGAATGTAAATCATCCCAAAGGCCAGGGACAACTACCGATGACAACTTTGCTTGTGCATGAGGATATTCATTTGCCTTGTTAAACAAAACGCTTTGAGGCATGCTTTGAACTGTTAATGTGTTCTGCACACCAGAATTCTCTTTCTCAACAAGTTCATTAATTCTTGAAAGACCTAAAACTGTTGTTCCTTCAAGAATTTTGATTCCAATGCCTTTCATTCCATTTCCACCCTTGTCATCTCCTTCATCCTCAGATGGTTCATCCCAATGGATGCCACCTTCCTCAATCACTTCAATAGCTGCTGCAATATCTCTCATTTCAGCATTTTTTGGTAGTGAGGGCTTAAACAGTAAGTTGTCTGCATCTTCACAGTTAGAGGTAACAATATCCATAATTGCTGCAACAAGCATGCTCCTACCTTTCAAAGAATCAGAAACATCGAATGAACTACGTCTCTTTTGCTGCTCCAAAGAAATTCAATATATCAATCTTCCAACACAACAGTAACCCAAAATGAGGCAAGAACAAAAGTTGAAAAATGAATAATAAGAATAGATTATAATCAATACATTGGCTACATAGCATTCATTTGATTCCACACAACCACCCTCCCATACAAGAAAGAGCTCTTTGGCAAGAAAATAAAATTTGAGATATCTACTAAATGCATAAAAATCAAGACTATCATTATTTAAAAGCTCCACATTTATGTGTTGCTCCCCATAAATTTTGAGTTTTGAGCAGCCTTGTTTAATTTCTACCAAAAAGAAGAAGAAGAACTAGCTGCTTTATATTCACTCTGCTATTTATCCTACCTTATAGCAATTTTAAGGCTAAATAAACAAAAATCCTTCAAAAATAACCGCAATCTTCATCTGCAAAAATTAATGTAAGTAATTTTGATCGCTTCATCCACAACATTTCCCTAATACTTCTCTGTTGGCTGAACAAAGTGCCCAATCCAATCTCAATGCTTTAATACGTTAATATGATAAAATCAAAATGTTTTACATAAGCAGCAAAATACTCACATTTTTCCGAGGATGGGCAGAGAAAATAAACCTAAGCAAATTTGGAACAGCATGAGGCCTCGCCAAAACTACCTCACATGCATTCGGATCAGCTATCAAGTACGCCAAAGCCCTAGCAGACTCAGCCTGAGTCCCCAAATTATCCCCGGAAGCAACCGCCACAGTGTCTAACAACCAATCTATCACCGCACCACCACCCGCCGCCACAATCGCTGCTCTTCGGCTCTCACTCGCTGCCGCAATATCAGCCAGCAAAGCAGCCACCCTCAGCTCAAACCCCACCCTCACCTCATGATTCGCGGACGACATCAGCGACCTCAAAGACTGCCAAAGTACCGACGCGGCCGCTCCGGTCTGCCTCATCCGTTTCACAATTTTACTAAACGACGCGTTCGATTTTTCCATCGCGATTTCAAATTCTTTCTTGGCACTTTTTGCAGTACTTGATACATCGTCATTATGTGTCAAGACATACGAGGCCAGCAATGCAGAGACTACAGTTGTCGAAAGAACCATGAGAATGGTGCGATTAGGGTTTGGTTGAGGAATTGGTCTGAGAATCGGCGGTGGATGTGGAGGTACCGTTGGCACAGACGGATCGACATGTTGGGGATTTTGAACATTGTTTGTGGAATCTTCGGAACTCTTCAGAAAATTTTCATTAGCGTTATTGTTAGTCCGGCTTGAAGTGTTGAAGCTCCGCCGGTAAGGGAGGCGTATGAACCGCCGCGCCCTTCGACTACAAAGCCGAAGCATAATATGTCTCGTAACCCGTTATAACAAAGGATTGATATCCACCGGTTTTGTTCTTTGTTCTAGGCAATGGATAACGGACTCTGAAGGGTGTTGAAAGGGGGAGGAGGTTGTCGGAAATGTGACGAAAGTTGAATGGGAAGGAAGGAGAAAGGCGTAAGGCGGTGGATGGAGGGAAGAAGGGGAGGAGGAGGGAATTTTCGAGGGAAGATGCGAATTACGGACATTGTCGAAGCGTCACGCGACAAGCATGAGAGTGAGTAACACTGACCAATCATACAGACGGTGCCGAGTCCAGTTTTCGCATCCGTCAAGTTTTGACCTTTTGTCCAAATTTCGTTTTTCGAATTAATAATACTTTTCTTAATGCATGTTTTGAGGTTAGAAAATGCTAATTTTTTAAATAAAAAAACCTTTTTTTTTTTTTATAAATCTATGAATTTGATTTCCCCACGAGGGTAAAACGAATCGAAAACTTTTGAAAATTTTATTAACAAAAAACGAAAAAGAAGAAAAAATAGATACTCCATCCCTCATCCATCATAAAAAAGAGTTTTGTTTTTAATTTCATATAATTTTTAATTAATTATAACATATTTAATTAATATATATATAATTTTTTAATTTTTATTTCATACTTTTAACTCATACTTGTCATTATTAGTAAACATAATTTTTTTTATCCAAAAAATATTAAAAATAAATTTGGTATCACATTGTTTTATCAAATATTATTATTAGCGCATATTTATCCATTGTCATTTCAAGCATTGTTTCTATTGGACTTTTCATGTTGAAATATGTTGAAATTTGAATTAAATAATAAATATTCTTTTTAAGTGGTCTAAGAATTAATTAGTTATAAAATACCATCAACTCTATGTGTTTTATCAATATTTCTACATATAATATCTATTAATAGTAGATATTGTATGGGTATTTAGCGAACTTAAATTATCAATAGTTATCCAAACACGATGAAAATTTATTTCATAATTGCTTAATCTACTGAAGCACTTAAATGGGCTCTTATGTCAATCACTTCCCATTCAGAGAGAAAGATAAACCCATTTCTATTCATCAAAATCATGCAACAACTCTAACAAACTAACAACTATACAAATAGCCCTACTTTATTTGCTAATTGTAGTGACCCTTGATCATGACATTAAAACAACCTAAATTGACTTTGGACAAACATCAGTGATACATGGAATACAGGATGACATTTAAAATACTTGGAGGCAAGTTTTAAATGAGATGATCTTATAAGATCATCTTGAATCGGTCCCAATGTACCGAATTTGGCTTATAACCATACAATGCTAATGAAGTGTTGTACCACCATTCGCTAATGCTAACCATTTATCCATCTAGAGGTCTTCATTGGTTCACTCTTTTGTAAAAATCTTGTCACGATCTATAGAAGATGGCATACCATGCGGCTTGAAAATATTATTTAGGAACAAGTTTGAAATAAGTGGATGAACTAATGGCAAGAAATGAGAACTTAGTGAATCCCACTATCACCATAATCGAGATATGGGGAACTTCTCAATGAAATCCATGGTGATTTGTGATATGGTAAATGTTCACTTTTGTTTCATCTTGTTTCATTGCATTTTTAATCTAGCATTTTGGCCTGAATGTCTACCAACATACATCCTTGTTCCTTTCTTCAAAGCAATTATCGATGTGCATTTTATAAAATGAGATAGCCATAGTTTCACCTTGTATGTCCACTTCTTCATTTTCCATAACCTTCTTTTTATAGCATATCTAAAAGTTTTGTGAGCCATTGTATATTAAGTTTCTAAAAGGTATTTAATCAAGTAGTGTTTCCATTTTAATTCTTTTCATAAGTTGATAGCTGTTAAATGATTTGCTCGTTCCACTATGAATTGTTGGGAAAAGTTTGGCATTCTGAACAAATAGCTTGTTTGAGTTGCGGTTTGCTTATAATGCCATAGTTCCTAGAAATCCCTAAGTTGTTTAACATTTGTTGAGAACACTATCCACCTTTCCTTTATCCAGGACATGCAATTTGAGGTTAGAAAACAAGTATGTCATCAAAGAAAACTAACACAAACTTCCTCAAATAATGGCATTACAAGAAATTCATTTTTCATTCGATTTGATGATATCCACTCTTAGATCAATTTTGGAAAAAATTTAGAACCAAAAAGTCGCCCAACAACTCATCAATGTTGGGTATAGAAACCTATCTTTGATAGTCATCTCATTAAGATGCCTATAGTCTATGCATAGCCTCCATGTACCATCCTTTTTCTTGACTAAAAGCGATGATTTTGTTTTCTAATCACATCAAAAACATCCGAGTATTGTACTAACAACTCAAACAAGATCGGCTTGTTCTTCATTTCCATGAATGGTTTGGTGTCCTTCAATGTTAAATTGCTTGAAATCAAAAAATTACATCCCATCCACCTAACTCCATGATTACGAGGTTATATTTGAATTTAATGATAACTTTTGAACCACTCTATAGTTAATGGGCCTTCTAAAGTGATAATTTTCCTCTTGATATTGAAACATAACCCCAAATTTCTTCTTCTATTTTTGATAAAACCAAAATTGCTCTAACTCAAATGCATCTATTAATGTTATCTTTCATTAGCATCATGGTTTTAGTTCTTCAAAGTCAAGAACCGAATCTTCTTTTGCAATTTATTGAACACCTCTACTTCATCCATCCTTAACTTATCCTTTGTCATTTTAATCGTAAAATTCCACAATGTCTAATTTCCGATTTTTCTCCACATGATTTACATGAAAAGTAGAGTTTTGCACTTTGTCATCTCCCCTCGCTTCCTTCTTTATCCTTTACATTCTTTTCAAGAAGTTCCAAAGATCCTTTCGGAAATCCGAGTGTAAAATTTCTCCTAATTCCAATATTTTCCTTCTCTGCTCTTAACTGCTTCTTCCAGGTTTTATATCTATAAACCCATTTCTATTCATCAAAATCATGCCCATTACCTCTAACAAACTCCTTGGCTGCAAGTAACTACTTTTGATCATGACACATTCCTCTTTGGAAAAAAGAAATAAGCTCGTGGCTTTTATGTTTGTGTATAGCCCAAACTTGATAACAGCGACCCCAAATTCATCGTACAAAACTATTGGTTCATGTGGCCCAAACTTCTTGATGTTGATTTGATCCAAGAAACATATGAGTATTTTTCAGATTGACAATGAATAATTTTGACTATAAAACTGCTATTTTTTGAACTAATTCACATATTCTCGTGAACGGCCCACGTGAAGAATACGAGACATTCATAATCCATTATTAAAATGGCAAACAATAAGAAGTTAAGAACCAGTTTTTATCTTTACAGGAAACATTTAAAATCGTCCTTCACATTTTAGTAAATAATCTTTTTTATTCTTCACTTTTAAAATGGGAATAAATATTCCTTCAAATTTCATAAATCGGAACTTTTAGTACTATTTGTGAAATAAACGAGAACTTTTAATCCTTCAAATTTCATTAACGAGAACGTTTAGTCCTGAAATTTTTCTTCAAATTTTGGTTATTGAAATTTAAAAGACTATTTGTTCCCGTTTTAAAAATAGATGATGAAAAAGATTATTCGGTGAAATGTGAAAGACGATTTTGAGTGTTTCCTTTTATCTTTATTCCCAATCCCGCATAAATACATTGTTCTTGATGAATCAAGTAAGTTGATGGTGATGTTAAACACATTTTGCAAGTTATTAATGATTCTCAATCGACTATAAATATTTAGTCGTTCTAAACCACTTACGTTGAATTGAATGTTCTTATTTATCGGCAAATTTTTTTTTACATTTAAAAAGCATGCACAAAAAGCAAATTAAAGTTTGCAATATTTTCCAATTCAGTGCTGTATACAAATACGATACCTGAATAAACTATTGCTTTAAGTATTGATCCTCATCTAATTAAATGAGTTGATGAGTTACTTTTCAATGTGTCACACTTAATGAAAAAAAGAGTGATGATAATTATAATACAAATATAGTAAAATATTTTAATTACTAATATGGCATTTATGTTGTATAACACCAATATATAATAGTACTATATTTTTTTGCAATGTGAATACTACTTTACTCGCTATGAAAATTAACTCAATATAAGAATAATCACGTGAAAATCAATACTTTTTTTATCAAGTGAATACTGAATACTACTTGAATTTTCAAAATAAATACCATTATAATATATTTGTTATGTATTCTCTCATTTCCATACCCTCCATCCAACCGTCTAATCATAAATATGAAACCAACTAACTTAGCCAAGTTGGTCACCAAATTTTGCCAAAGATTATATCAGCATTCTATTATTACTGTAATTCAGGTGTGAATTTGTGTCATTAATTATTCTTTTTTATTATGAAACCGGAATATGAATAATATATAGTAGAAAAGTGCAATACCATTATGTTTTACAAAGTCACATGATCATGAAAAGTTTCCTACGTAGTTTTTAATCAAGGGATCCCTAGAGGGCCATAAATAAACCATGCATTATGCATAGATTAATGCATAAACATGGTACTATACGTTTGGTAAAAGCAAATTAATTAGTATTAGTATTCTTTCACTTGTTATCTACACCTAGCTTGCTAGCTAGCTTAATTAAGGGCAACTTTGAATCCACTCCTTTACATCCGCCACTTAATTTTCATGCCATTTTCTACAAAACATAATTCTCTATATATGTAAATCAATGGAGGGAAAATCATCACTTTTGGAAATCCAAGTAAGTGGAAACATATTAGGAGTAACGATATGCAGCGAAAATTTACAATAATTAATACAGTATTTACATGATAAAAACTACCTATTATTTACTTATCGAAAATTATATAAACGTCACTTTAATAAAAATTTACAAATATCATTCACTAAAATATCATTGTTAAAAATTTCATTAATGTGTTTAGCGGGACAGGTTTTGAGAAATTTGGTCAGGCATTAAATAGATTAAAAATTAATGGATTATAAGGGACACACTTAAATGAGTAATGAATGACCATGATACTATAGGAATGGGTAGTTTTGACCTGCCCATTGTACCATGATACTATAGGAATAGGTAGTTTTCAAAAACCTTTGGCATAGGAACTGGATTTCTTAATCAGATTCCTTAACGTGCTGATACGTGGATGCAACGAATATGAACAACCAATTGCTTAGAAACTGGGGAGATGATGACAATACCAAATTACCTGTCAATTCAGAAATTGTATTAATAATTTATGTAAAGAATCTGGCCAGGCTGTTCTATCCAAATCCTTTTCCCATGACACATCCCTTCGTAGCTATAGGAAATTAAGTGTACAGATTCCTTGACTGTTTTTTTTGTTTTTTAAGGGCAACATGAACAGCCAATTGCTCTTGGTCAATTCATTATATGTTATAGAACTATATTTCAATTGATGATAATATTTTTTACTTGTGGATGAACACAAGTTGATTCACAACTTGTTTGACTTGTCATCTATGAATAGTATCATTTACGACTTGTTTGATTGGTTAGGAAAGGGTCGCTTTTTCTTAAAATTTGATTTAAAATATGATTATTGGCAATTTTGCATAATCGAAAGGATGAGCAAAAAATGACTGTCCTAACCAATTTTATAATAAGATTGTATTTCTGAGGAGCATTCAATAAAGTTTGTATTGGATCCTCTGAAACATTTTTTTATTGTCATTTCTTGTTACACATTTTAATAAATTGTGTAGATTTTATAATTTGTACTAATATATATACTATTGATATCTATTTTCATCTTAACTAATTTTAATATCAAGCTTTTTATTTTTTAAAAATATGAATAATATGAATAATAATATAAATTAGAAAATTTATGTCAATTTATTATAGTGTATAACAAGAAATGATAAATGAAAAGTGCAAGAGATTCTTAACCAATAATGTTTTGTGATTGATTTGTGTGAACCTTGAATGTCGGAGTCTCTTTGGGGCAATCCCATATGCAGTTCTTTGTAGTTCTTAGTGAGTGAAAATAATATGGTCAATTCCATAGATTTTCATTCAGGATAATCCCAAGCGTAGTTCTACAAATTATTGGGCTAGTTCATCAATAATAGTTTGGTTTGTGTTTTTATTTACAAAAAATTATTTTTTTTCAACCACAAAAAAACTGAACATTTGAACGATTTTTTATTTTAAAATTTAAAATTTAAATTTTTACCAAAATTCTTCTCACATTATTTCAAAAAAAAAAAAAACTTCCAATCTATTTTTTTATATCACTTTTTTTTACAAAAAATTTCCACTAAAACTTTTACACATTCCCATACAAAATTATCAAATACAACACAATCCAAACATATTTACCTTTAATCATTTTAACAAAAGATGTATATAGTTAAGAAAATAATGTTAAAATATTTAAAATAAGTTCTAATGTCATATTTAAAAGAACACACATCAAATTTTCTTCAAAAATTCAAAAATTAATATACATTTAAATTATGACTCATGGTTTCTAAACTTGACGCGCTCAGCAGAAGTAAGACTGTAAGACTGATGGTTTTTATATTATTTTCAAAAGTTCCGCATACGCAGAATTTTGAATTTTCTTTTGAAGACGTCCAAACCCAGTCAAGATTGGTCTAATCTGAAAAGTCACACACACTTTAGAGAGGTCTGCGTCAAATACTGGAGAAAAGTAATACTTGGGCCATTTCTAAAACTATAAATACCCGAGCTTCATCATCAACCAAGCACTCCAATTTCCAAACCAGAATCCTTTCTCCCAAGTCTCAAACTGAAATATCAGTTCTACTCAGTTATATAATTGCATTCTTCTTAACTTTCCATCGTTCGTTAACAATCTTCCTCCCTCTGAGCTCGTGTTTGGTCTTCCATGACAATTGCCACAATGGAAAACGCTAGACCAGTTTTGCAGCCCCCAGTTTACGGAAAATCTATCACCATCTTGAGCATTGATGGTGGAGGCATTAGAGGAATCATCCCTGGAGTCATCCTTGCATTTTTAGAGTCTGAGCTTCAGGTTTCAAAATCATCAAATCAATCTTTTCTAAATCTTTCATGTTTAAGAAGCATCAGGAACAAACTTTTGCAAGTTCATTCCATGATCTTTCAGAACTAGAAACCCCTCATTATTTTATTGCCCGTGATAGAAAATCTAATTATATATTCCGTTATAATTTGGTGCAGAAATTGGATGGTGAAGATGCACGACTTGCCGACTATTTCGATGTGATTTCGGGCACGAGTACTGGTGGTTTAGTGACAGCAATGCTTACTGCTCCAGACAAGAACAACCGCCCCCTCTTTGCTGCCAAAGATATCAAGGACTTCTACCTTGACCATTGCCCCAAAATCTTTCCACAAGAAAGGTATATATCTAGCCTGGTTAAACATATGTTCGTTTCCTAGATGTTTAGTGATGGACTAATTAATCAGTAAAACTTATGGCCTTTCTTTCATGATCAGCCATTACCTTCTGGGTCCAGCTGAAAAAATAGTGAAAGCCGTGACGGGGCCTAAATATGATGGCAAATATCTCCATAATCTTCTCCAGGAAAAACTCGGTGATATCAAGTTGCACCAAACCTTAACCAACGTTGTCATCCCAACTTTCGACCTCAAATTACTCCAGCCCACAATCTTTTCCAGCTATCAGGTGCGTTCAATTCATCTATAATTTGTCTTCCATCGATCGATCAATCCTTAATTTGTTTTGTCTCCTAATATGAATTAATAAGTGTGGCTTTTGGTGTTCAGATCAAGCGCCACCCATGTCTGGACGCCAATCTAAGAGACATATGCATAGGAACTTCAGCTGCTCCTACTTATCTCCCCGGTCATTATTTCGAAACCCAAGATTCCGATGGTTGCATTCGCCAGTTTAATCTCATTGACGGTGGTGTGGCCGCCAATAATCCGGTATGTACAGTCGCTAATCAATTTCTTGCACAAAACCTTGTTTGGGCTGATTGATGAATATGAATGTCAAACACAATTCCAGGCTCTAGTGGCTCTAAACCAAGTGACCAGTGAAGTCACCCGAGGAAACACTGACTTCTTTTCAATGCGTCCCTTGGAATATAATCGGGTCATAGTTCTGTCTCTGGGAACGGGAACGGCCAAAGAAGACGGGAAATATTGTGCAGATCAGGCGGCCAAGTGGGGAGTTGTTGGTTGGTTGACTAATGGCGGCTCAACTCCATTGGTGGACGTCTTCACTCAATCAAGCAGTGACATGGTGGATTTCCACCTTTCCACCATTTTTCAAGCCCTCCAATCCCAAGAAAATTATCTTAGAATTCAGGATGACACATTAACTGGAGATTTGTCGTCGGTGGATGTTGCAACTGAGGAAAATTTGCAAAATCTTGTTGAAGTTGGGGAAAAATTGTTGAAGAAACCAGTTTCTAAAATTAACATGCAAACTGGGGCTTGTGAAGCTTTGAACAAGGGAACTAACGAGGAGGCCCTCAAAAGGTTAGTGTCTATAATGAGCCATGTTATTTAATTTTTTTTTTAAGAATTGCTAATATTATTTTTGAACTTTAAAAAAAAAACAATTCCATTGAATTATTATGAGTTGTTTAATTAATTTGGTATAATTTGAATAGGTTGGCCAAAATACTTTCAAAGGAGAAGAGGTTACGGGATATTATGTCACCAAAAGTGCACACGGAGAAGAAGAATGTAGCCTAACCAAAATAAATTGGAAGAATTTCCAACAAGCCTTGCGGCTTTTGAAGGAGGCAGAAGCTTTATTGTTTTCTTTCTATATTTTTCTCTGTTTTTCTCTCTGTATGTTAAAATTATGAATAACATGTCCTATTTATAGGATTCAACTAAACTCTATACCTATTGGATTTGATAACTACTAAACCAAAATTCAATATAATTAATAATTCTAAATCTAATAGAACTATTAAATTACAAATTATAAACCCAACAGGATACTAGGATACTTAGTTTAATTCAACTACATTGCCTCCCTTAAACTAAGTTTTCGTAACTTATCATGCCTAGCATTTTCTTCAACTTCATAAACGAATCCATTTCAACGTTTTCGTGAAAATATCAGCTACTTGCTCTTCGATCTTGCAATAATCGATTACAATTTTCTTTCGTTGAACCAAATCACGAATGAAGTGAAATTTGATGTCGATATGCTTGCTTCGACCATGAAACATTGGATTCTTCATCGCCTTTATTGCTGACGTACTATCACACAAGATAGTAGTTGCTCCATCTTGTTTATGTTGAAGAAAATCTAGCATCCTTCTAAGCCACAATACTTGAGTAGCACTGTTAGCCGTTGCAATGTATTCTGCCTCCGCTGTAGATAATGCGATAACTTGTTGCTTCTTTGAACTCCACGAAAATATACCAGATCCAATAAAGAAAGCATAATCAGAAGTACTCTTTCTCTCAACAGTGTCACCAGCCCGATCACTATCAGTGAATCCAAAAAGATTAATAGGATCACTTTTTGCATAAAAAATTCCATCACCTTGAGTACTTTTAATGTACCTCAAAATTCTTTTAGCTGCCTACAAGTAAGACTGACGTGGATTCTCCATGAATCTACTAATTAAGTCGACACTGAAATTGATATCAGGTCTTGTAGTTGACAAATATCTCAAACTCCCTACCAAATTTTTAAAATAAGTAAGGTCCACATAAGTGCCAGTCCTATTTTTGGTCAAACGTAACTGTTCTTCAGCTGGGGTCAAGATTGGTTTTGCACCATCCACCTTGAATTTCTTCAAAATATTTCCAGCATACTTCTTTTGGCAAATAAAAATGCCTTGATCAGTCTGCGTAACCTCAATTCCAAGGAAGTATGACATAAAACCCATGTCCGTCATCTCGAACTGTCGAATCATAGCCTCCCTGAATTTTGCAATCATCTTGGGATTATTCCCAGTAAATATTAGATCATCCACATATAAGCATACGATAACAACCGCACTATGAGTAGATGTCTTCACATATGAAGCATGATCAAAAGGACAGCGTTGAAAACCACTGTCAACAAAGAAAGAATCAATACGGGTGTACCATGCTCTTGGAGCTTGCTTTAAGTCATAAAGGGCTCTTTTTAAACGGTACACCTTATTTTCTTGACCTTTCTTCACAAATCTTGCAGGTTGTTCAACGTACACTTTTTCCTCAAGTATACCATTCAAAAACGCAGACTTTACATCCATTTGATGTATTTTCCAACCATTTTGGGCAGTTAAGGAAATAATTAAGCGAACAGTATCAAGCCGAGCAACAGGCGCAAATACCTCAAAATAGTCGATGCCAGAATTTTGTTTATAACCTTTAGCAACCAACCGCGCCTTGAATCTGTCTACTTTTCCATTGGGCTTGTCTTTGTTTTGTAAACCCACTTGACACCAATGGGTTTTTTGCCACTTGGAAGATTTGTGAGCTCCCAAGTATCATTCTTTTCAATGGCATGAATTTCATTTGCCATTGCTTTCTTCCAGTGATCCTCACGAACAATATCTTCAAAAGTAACTGGGTCACAATCTGCAAAGAGAGCAAAATTAACAATATCTTCGCCAGTTAAATTTTGAGAGTGACCATCAACAACATAATCAATTTGCAGAGATGGTATTTTTTGTCTTTAGTGATGCAATTGAATGATATCGATTGGATTAGAAATAGGTTGATTGGGAACTTGTTCGATTTTCTCATTGATCATCATCATTGTCATCATCAAAATATGAAGGTTGACTAATTTTCCGAATTTCCATAGTTTAGACCAATCATTCAATCAAAATTCACATATCTATTAAAGGTGATCTTCTTTGTCACAGGGTTGTATAACTTGTACCCTTTAGTCTCAGAACTATAGCCAATAAAAATACACTTCTCCGCTTTATCATCCAGTTTCTTTCTAAGAGCATCAGGAACATGTGCATATGCCAAATAACCAAATACTCTAAGATGAGAGATATTTGGCTTTTTACTAGACCAAACCTCATAAGGGGTCTTCCCACCATTACATCTAGTAGAACATCTATTTAACAAATAGATACCACATGAAACTGTTTATGCCCAGAAACCCTTGTGCATATGTTTGGCAACCATCATTGATCGTACCATGTCCATCACAGTTCTATTCTTTCTTTCTGCAATACCATTCTGCTGAGGAGTGTACCTTGTTGTCATTTGATGTTTAATCCCATGCTGTGCCAAAAAATTATCGCACACTGTATACTCTGTGCCTCTATCAGTTCTCAGAATTTTGATAGAGTAACCACTTTGTTTTTCAACATACACTTTAAAACTTTTAAAAGTGTCACAAGCATCAGATTTATTCTTCAAAAAATAAACCCAGGCCTTTTTGCTGAAATCATCAATGAAAGTAATAAAATACTTATTACCTCCATTAGAAGGAACATCCATTGTGCATAAATCAGAGTGAATGAACTGTAATGGTTCTTTTGCCCTTCAAGTCTCGCCTTTAGGAAATGGGTCTCGATGCTTCTTACCCAAAATACAAGACTCACACTGTCTATGGTGAAAGTTGATGGAAGGCAGTCCAAAAACAATATTATTCTTAGCCAAAAACTGCAATACACGAAAGTGAAATTGCCCAAATCTCATGTGCCACAACCAAGTGTCATCAACCTCAATTGAGTTAAAGCAAGGTGAATCACCACAATTCAAAATAATAGGAAACAATCTGCTATTTGTCATATTCACCTTTGCAATCAAACCCAATCTATCATCAGTGATGGTGCAGACGCGTTTTCAAAAACGCAAATCATAATTCTTCTCTTGAAGTTGACCCAAACTCAAGAGATTTTGATGCAAAGTAGGCACATAAAACACATCAGTAACGGCACTTTTTGCACCATTCTTCAAGGTAATAGAAATATCTCCTTTACCACATACAGGTACTTCATGATTATTACCAAAACGAACAGTGGATTTAAATGACTCATCCAAATTTTTAAATAATTCCTTCTTTCCTGTCATGTGGTTACTACATCCAAAGTCAACATACCACGTGTTATTTTTTAGACTCCCCAGCCACACTAGCAGAAAATAAGATTGTCTCATGCTTTTCACCAGAATCTTCAGCAACATTAGCATTGATATCCTTATTTTCTGATTTATTAGACCAACAATTCTTTTGGATATGGCCTACTTTACCACAATTAAAACATTTAGGCCTTTTTTTGTTGATTATTGTTGGAATTATAAAAATTGCCTCTTTGTTGGGAGGAATTGTTACCTCTACCGCGACCACGAGAGTTACTTCTTCCACGTCCACGATCTTTGAAATTCTGGCCACGACCACCAGAAGCAGCACTATTGGACGAATCTTCGCTACTTTTCTCCTTAGCAGTCTGAATTTTCACAGCTTGCAATGCCTTCTTCACAGGTTCTTTTTCATGAGATTCATCCATTTTGCCATTAATTTGTTGTTCATGTAGCAGTAATGACCCTTGCAATTCATCAACTGACAAGGTTGACATCTCTTTTGTCTCTTGCATCACAGCAGCGGCATGGTCAAACTTTAACGGCAAAGTATTCAAGACCTTTTCTACAATGAGTTGATCAGTAAGATCATACCCATTCAACTGCATCTCGTTCTTTATATCATTCAAACGAGAAAAATAAGACTCAATAGTCTCATTATTTTCCATGTTGCATAGCTCGAACTTTCTTTTCAATGTTAACAAATTACTTTGTTGGGCTTTGTCAACGCCTCGATACGTTTTGGCCAAAATATCCCACGCCTGTTTTGTGGTTTTAGCGGTGGATATTTTTCCAAATACGGAAACATCAATTGCCTGGTGTATTTGAGACAACGCCAAACTGTCGTTTTGTTTCGTCGCCTTAGTAGCATCCTCTGCTAAATTTTCTTGAATATGGGCTAACAAATCAAACGCGTTGAGATGCGTTTCCATCTGGATCCTCCAAAAATTGTAATCTTGTTTATCCTTTAATTTGGGTACGGAACAATTAATATTCCGATTCGCCATAACTTTCAAACACCAACCTGGCTCTGATACCAGATGTTGGGATCAAAAATTAATAAATCCCAAAAACCTCACCAAAATTGATTAATGAAAATCGGGAAATACCGAACCAATTTTAAACAATTGATTCACAGGCTGAAAACAATTCAAGGAAAAATTGATATTTGGAAGTTGACTTGGCCGGCAAGTGAAGAAAACAAAAGAAACAAATTGTTTGAACTTCGGGCCCACGCACAAACCAAACAAAGTCTGTAGGAAAGCTTCGGTCAACAAAATAGACCAAGAAAAGGAACAAAATTGATTTTGAAATCAAACTAGCCTTGTGGCTTTCAAACAAGACGGAGGCTCTATGTTTCTCTATTTTTCCTCTCTGTTTTTCTCTGTAATTAAAATCATGAATAACATGTCCTATTTATAGGACTCAACTAAACTCTATACCTATTGGATTTGGTAACTACTAAACCAAAATCCAATATGATTAATAATTCTAAATCTAATAGAATTATTAAATTACAAATTATAAACCTAATAGGATACTAGGATATTTAGTTTAATTCAACTACAAATACCATCATGTTTTACAAATACACATGATCATGAAAAGTTTCCTACATAGGTTTTAATCAAGGGATCCCTAGAGGGCTATAAATAAACCATGCATTATGCATAGATTAGTAAGCACAAATATGGTACTATACGTTTGGTAAAAGCAAATTAATTAGTATTAGTATTCTTTCATTTGTTATCTACACCTAGCTTGCTAGCTAGCTTAATTAAGGGCTACTTTGATCCACTCCTTTACATCCACTACTTAATTTCCATGGCATTTTCTACAAAACATAATTCTCTATATATGTAAATCAATGGAGGGAAAATTGTAGTAAAATTAAACTAAATATTCTATTGGGTTTATAATTTTATAATTTAATAATTCTATTGGGTTTAGAATTATTAATCATATTAAATTTTGGTTTAGTAGTTACCAAATTTAATAGGTATAAAATTTAGTTAAGTTTTATAAATATGACATATTATTCATAATTTTATATACAGAGAAATAAAGATAGAAACACAAAAATTCAGCCGGTGTCCTTTGTAGCCGCATGGTTTTTGTAAGCTTGATCAATTTTTATTCATTGCATTCGGCTGCACAATTTGTGTCAGGATTTGATTAAGAGCGTGGGTCATCTCATCAATTGTTTCTTGTTTGCCGAAGTGAAGCTATTGTGGTCAAAACAATATGTCTTCATTCTATTTTAGTTGACCGAATTCCATTCTCCTTCCGGCATTCTGCTCTTGCTTTGCCCACGGGTTTTGGGTAGTATATTTTTTGGGATTTATTAATTTTAATCCCAACAAAAATCATCACTTTTGCAGATCCAAGTAAGTGGAAACATATTAGGAGTAACGATACGCAACAAAAAATTTACAATAATTAATACAGTATTTACATGATAGAAACTAATGATTATTTACTTATCTAAAATTATATAAACGTCAATTTAATAAAAAATATCGTTCCCTAAAAATATCATTGTTAAAAATTTCATTAATATGTTTAGCGGGACAAGTTTTGAGGAATTTGGATAGGCATTAAATAGATTAAAAATTAATGGGTAAATAATCACTTATACCCATTAAATTAATGGATTATAAGAATCTGGCCAGGCTGTTCTATCCAAATCCTTTTCCCATGACATATCCCTTCCTAGCTTTGGAAATTAAGTGTACAGATTCCTTGACTGTTTTTTTTGTTTTTTAAGGGCAACATGAACAGCCAAATTGCTCTTGGTCAATTCATTATTTCAATTAATGCTAATATTTTTTACTTGTGGATGAACACAAGTTGATTCACAACTTGTTTGACTTGTCATCTATGAATAGTAATTTGATCGGTTAGGCAAGGGTCACTTTTTCATAAAATTTGATTTAAAATATGATTATTGGCAATTTTGCATTATCGAAAGGATGAGCAAAAAATTACTATCCTAACCAATTTTATAATAAGATTGAATTTCTGAGGAGCATTAATTAGGTGGCAATTTTCAAACTATGCCACAAAATGAAAGCGCCATTAAGTAATTAAAGAAACAACAAGCCAAAATAGATAATCAATTATGCTTCATTGTCTTCATATATGCAAGTGCCGGCATTATCTATGGGTTAACTAGAAGAGTTCTCCGTGTGTGTGTTTAATTTAGTCAACAATTAATTGATTTGTTTATTGAAAGCTATCAAATATCTTTCAAAGTGCACGCATCAAAGCACATTGGATTGGGCTTAATTATCATGTAAATTCAGCGAATTTGTAAACAAATGGTACGTGTTGATTGGAATGATATTTTCCTCATTCAAAATCTGTAAAATTTGTATTTCGATCAAATCACATGTTGTCATAAATTAGATCTTTTAATGTTTAAATGATTTCTTTAAAAGATTCGCAATTAGAAGGTACATGAAAAACACAAGAATTTTCCAGGAACAAGAGTTGCATTCGTGGTGACTTTATTTTTTAGTATTATGTTCAATGAAAAGTGCTTGAATTTTGATTGGAATTTCGTGCTTCAACTAGACCTCATTTGTACGAAGAGTGAGAGTTGCATTGCATGGTCCACACTTTTTGAGGTGGAAAAAAAAAATGGAAGTAAATGAACAACTTGCTATAAATGACTTTGATATGTCAACGAAAACAAAATTAATAGGAAAATAAAGGCACAACAAAGTAAGGAAAATAAAAAAAGAAAAAAGCTGCATCATCTATGAACATCTCAATAAAATTTGTCAAAAGCAAAAATTAAGACACGTAAAATATTGCTTTAATTAGGGCTTAATTAATATTGTCTTCATGGAAGAAGAAGAATTTTATTCCCACCCCAGTTCCCAGTCTGAATTGAAAAATTCTTCTACCCGTGAGTGCGGTGGGTTTAATTTATAACTTTCTTTTCACGGCTGCTGGAAATATTGCAGCAGCCATGAATAATTGCAGCAGCCATAAAAAGGCAAGAGTTAAAAGTAACTAGATAAAGGTACGAGTGGTAGCCCTATAGATCGTCCACAAAGGTGATTTTGACCATGTCCAAGAGAGTCACTATGCTACGTTGCTACTCAATCGTGTTGCGTGTCGCCACAAACACACTATTCCAATTTTAGACTTTTGAACCAATCATATGGTAGTTGTTTCGTTTGACTTTTTCAGTACATTGCTTTGTATTGTTATTTTGCAATAGAAATGTGAGTTAACTCTTAAAACCCTCCTTAATTCGAAATGTAGGATACAATTTTTCTTTTTAAAAGAAATCAGAATCGTTAATAATTGTCAGTCAAATATATATCTATAAATTCATTCCCAAACCTTGATTATATAATATTATTTTGCCATATGTTATATCAATCATTATAAATTTTCACTCCAAATATCATTACTGTTTTCTCAATAATATATCTTTCTATGTTTTTCAATTTTCAACAGTTCCCTAGTAATTGAATGGAGCCTTAGGTTTTGCTAGTCTCTAGTTGTTTACATTATATATAAATGGGGTAGTATTCTGCGTTTAAATATTAATAAACTTATATTAAAAAAATTCCCTTTTGTATATAGTTACAAGATTTTTATCATGAAAATTAATTATTTAAACTTTGTTTCGGTATTGCGTCCTTAACTCTCGCAAACCATAGTCACCATATTTTACATATGTTATTGTAGACAATGTTAGTTAACCTCAAAACTAAATTAATGAAATACTAGTTTTTATCCATTGATTTAAAAAAAAAAAAACCAACCTTTCATCCATTTTTCTTAAATTAATTTCCCCTCTTGCCGTGCATCTTCCTTTTTTCGTTTCTTATGTTAGGATTTTCAGCCGCCATAAAACAAAAGGCAAATCGAAATGTAAGTAGGGAAAGTTGACAAATGACAAGTAGTACTCTTAATTCACCATGAAGAAATTGACGGTTTGGTTTGATTTTATGACCAGCTCCAAGAGTAAGTCATTAGTAACACGTCGTACTCACTCGTGCATCTTCCTCTTACTTTGACTTTTTCTTTCTTTTGTATTGTGATTTCGTAATCGGAATACGAAAGAAAATTCCCCTGGTGGGAAATGAATGTACCATATATTATATCCTCCAATTATTTTTCTCTCAATAATATCTCTATATATATATATATTTCTAATTTCAACTTTCAACTGTTCCCTAATCATCAAAATAGGGCCATGTTCTACGTTGCATACAAGTGATTAGTGGTATTGTATATATATGTAAGTCCAGACTATGTTAATTAACCTCAAAGTTTAATTAGTGAAATTAATGGTGGGTTTATGTGCAAGACACGCAGAGATTAAAAGAAGAAATAAATTTTAATGTATTTATTGTTTGGATAACAATTGTTACAAGAATGAAAAGAATTTGGAGTACAACAATATTTTCCAACCTACATATACTTGTATGTAGAAATTAGTTTCCCATTTGAAAATATAAGCAATAGCCAATACAACAATATTATCAATGAATTAACCAGAAGAAATTAAATCAATTGAATTTACTTCAGGCTCTTTGATTTGTTCATGCGAGGTGACCTAACATCACGAAGCTTCTTCTCATTGGATAATGTTTTCGCCAACCTATAAAAAATATATAAAAAATTAATTAATTGAGCAACTCACGAACTATTCAAATAAATTGGTTTCTCTAATACCATCCCAAAAAATATTTCCATTAATATTGTTTGATTAAACCAAAAATGGCAAATACCTTTTGAGGGCCTCATCGTTAGTTCCCTTGTTCAAGGCTTGAAAAGCTCCGGTTAGCACATTAACCCTGGAAACTGGTTTCTTCAACAGTTTCTCCCCAACTTCAACCAGATTTTGAAGATTTTCCTTAGTTGCAACATCCACCGAAGACAAATCTCCAGTTAACGTGTCATCCTGCAGTATATGTAACAATTATATGAATGAGTGACAAAGTCATAAATGAAAAAATAAAAAGTGATCGATCTTCAACTCGTACAAGTTGACAAGAATAATGTTGTTGGTCATTTTGATTTAAGGCTTTTTATATAGTACCATTTGTTACCTGGATTCTAAGATAATTGTCTTCGGATTGAAGGGCTTGAAAAATGGTGGAAAGATGAAAATCCACCATATCACTGCTTGCTTGAGTGAACACATCCACTAATGGAGTCGAACCGTCACTAGTCAACCACCCAAAAATGCCCCACTTGGCTGCTTGATCTGCACTGAATTTCCCTGCTTCTTTGGCGGTGCCCGTTCCCAACGACAAAATTATGAACCTATTGTATTCCAAGGGACGCATGGAAAAGAAGTCCGTATTCCCTCCGTCAGCTTCTCTGGTCACTTCGTTCAGAGCCACTAGAGCCTGAAATTTGATTTAACATTCATATTTGTTAATTATTCAGCGAAAGATTGTTTTCATTTTGTGCAACAATATTTTTTTATATATAAATTAATTAGTTCATTATACGCACCGGATTATTGGCTGCGACGCCACCGTCGATGAGATTAAACCGTCGAAAGCTGCCATCGGAATTTTCAGTATCGAAAGAATGGGCGGGCAGATAAGTAGGAGCAGCTGAAGTTCCTATGCATATGTCTCTAAGATTGGCGTCCAGACTCGGGTGATTCTTCTCCTGAACCACCAAAATCCACTCTTATTAACTCATATATAGGAGAAGAAACTAATTAAGGATCAAATTGTGAATGAATGAAACGAACCGCATAGCTCGAAAAGATTGTGGGCTGGAGCAATTTGATGTCGAAAGTTGGGATGACAACGTTGGTTAAGGTTTGGTGCAACTTGGTATCACCGAGCTTTTCCTTGAGAAGATTATGGAGATATTTGCCATCGTATTTTGGCCCCGCCACAGCTTGCACTATTTTTTCAGCTGAACCCAGTAGATAATTACTGATGATCATGGAAAAAAAGACCATGAACGTTAGTGATAAATTAGTCCAGCACACATATATTCAATTTAGGGCATGCGAGCCATATACCTTTCTTGGGGAAAGATTTTGGGGCAATTGTCAAGGTAGAAGTCCTTGATATCTTTGGCGGCAAAGAGAGGGCGGTTGTTCTGGTCTGGAGCAGCAAGCATGGCAGTGACTAGACCACCAGTACTTGTGCCCGAAATCACATCGAAGTAGTCGGCAAGTCGTGCATCTTCTCCATCTAATTTCTGCAACAAATCAAGTAAAATGATAAATTAAATTTGCATGCATGGTGCAGTTTGTAATTATATATCATGCACGCAGTTGCACAAGCAGCATGCATGAAATAATTTTTGCTAATACTAAATCGTTCCCCCTTTTTTTTAGTGATTCTTAAACATAGAAGGTTGAGAAAAGATTGATTTGATGATTTTGAAACCTGAAGCTCAGACTCTAAAAATGCAAGGATGACGCCAGGGATGATTCCTCTAACGCCTCCACCATCAATGCTCAAGATGGTGATAGATTTTCCATAAGTTGGAGGCTGCAAAATTGATCTAACGTTTTCCATTACAGCAAGTGTTATTGTACACCAAACACAAGCTCAAAGAGGGGAAGGTTGCCAAAGAATGATGGAAACTTTACAAGTTGTAGAATCAAAGTTTCAAAGAATGCAAATTATATACTGCTAAGTAGGAATGATAGAATCTCTTTTTGACGAGAGATGGGAGAAATGATATGATAGAATTTCTTTTTGATTAGAGATGGGAGAAATGATATGATCTTTCAAACTTTTTGAGTGCTTGGATGATGAATGAGTTGGGGGGTATTTATAGTGTTTGAAGTAGACCTAAAATTCGTTAATTTTATCTCTATTATTTGAGGCAACTCCCCAATATTGTGTTTGATTTTTCAGATTGGACCAATTATACGCTGACTGGATTTGGACGCAAGCAGAAGAATTTTCCAAAGTCCATGCACGAAATCATTTGGAACTTGCAAAAACAACAGTTTTTCATAGATCAGTTTTATTTATTAGCATCATTCATGACAATCTTCGTTCTGGTACTCATCATCATCTATCTCTACTTAAATACATATTTTAAATACGTGAAAATTGAATTCTGATTATTAATTCCACTATGAATATTACGTATTTTAAACCAATTTTGTTCGAGATGAAGGGCTTAATTTAATGACATTCAGTCAAAATACAAGTTCCCCACGCATTGTCATGAACAAAAAGATTTTAATCCATTTTTATCAAACTTGGGGCTTAATTAATTTCCTGAACTCCCAGTCAAATATAAGTTTCTCACGTAGTATATCCCATGTTTGTCTGCCTTCCCCTTGATTCTTATCATATTCACTTGCATTTTTTTTTATTACAGACGCCCCACGTTTGTTAAGAAGCATGTTTTTATATTCGTTTTAGATGTTTTATTAGGCTAATGAAGAGAGTTTGGAACCCATATTTCCCAGAAAGGAAAACACGCATGCTAACTTCTTTTGATTAAACACTCTGTGTGAATTTTTGAATCGATCAATGAATGTCGTTTTCCAGTCAAAAGTTTATGTGGCTCAGACCTGGGTTGCCCCACTGATCTCGCCCACCTGTAGTATATTTTTCCAAAAAAAAATTTCCCCTTTGATTACACGTTTTAGAAACCAAGGAATTAAAATAAAAAACCGAATGAAATTTCAAACTTCAGTCGAACAAAACCGATGCAGCCGTTCAAGTCGATCAAAATTTAGGACTTTTCCAGGAACCGTAAGTTTATTTGGTGAAGAACCATGCATGACAATGACAAATATTACTCCCTTGGTCTCAAAACAAATATAGCGCTCAAAATTTTTATTTGTTCAACGGAAAAAAAAATTTTTTAAACAAATTTTTATACATTTAATGCTACATTAGGCGTGTTGTATTTTATAACTAAAAAAATTATAATTGCTTGATTTGGCAACATCTTATCTTATTAGATATGATAACACCCTATATCTTGATAAATGAGGATTTTACAATAATATTCTAATGTGTTTAAATCAAACCCTGTATAATGTGTCACATAATACAATCCATGACTGTTATTCAAGGTACAGGTATTAATTAGAACATTCAAAACGTTATAACTAGCACCAAAATTAAATATCGAAATATTTAACAAAGTTGAGACCTGTATTAATTTCAGATACTTTATCACAAATACATTTTGAATATGTACTTCAGCAAACTATCAATCTCATCACCATCACCCAAAAAAAACTTTTTTTTTTTTTTGGTTAAAAGAACGAAGAGAGTATTATTCATTATTTCATAACTTTATATATTCTCCGATTATTAACACGCGCAGTACTTAGATTTGCGAAGTTTGACATAAATTTTTTACCACAGTTTTAGTTCAACAACAGTACACAAGTATTTTGCAGATTGATATCATAGCACGTACTGCAATATTGCACTGGGAAGTACTGCAGAATTACGTATGTGAGAACTGAAGATATTAAACTAAGGACTTGAGATTAGTTTAGTCTTTCAGGAGAGAAAAATAAATTTGGGTTCCTGGAAATTTCTCAACTGAGAAAACAGATTTCACAAAATTTGAGTCAGCTCCAAACAGAAGCAGTTTCAATTTCACTTTAACAATAGTCCTCTCCATTAACGCGGCTTAATTCTTTAGTGGCTGCTGTCAAGGATGCAATTTGCAGAGATTGGACAAAATTTGTGCATCCCATCAACTGTCCATAGTACTCCATCTTCTCCTAACCCACAATATGTAGAAACAAAGACATTCTCTTAAATATATTCTACAGAAATGTTTAAAAAACAATTGAACGTGATATTTATTTGTCTTATTTTGTAATTTATTTTCTTCCTAATTATATCTTCAAAAATATAGAGAACTATTCTTTTATCGCAAAATCTTCTTATAAAATTATTCATTTTGGTATGTTGTTTGTGGTTTACGAATTTAGAGGGATGTAATTAAAGTTCGCTCTACTATTTTCCCTTCTACAAATTCACTGAAAATAAAAGTCAATAACATTAATTAAAAAGAAAAACTACTGCATTTCAATCAATGTCTATGAAATGAAGTTGCCCAACTCAATCCGGCACTCAACATTTAAACAATTGGTTGATTGTGTCAATTCATGGTGCACACGCATTAGCTGTTCTCCAATTATATAGTCCACTCAACCACTTTATTTAAATTATATTTTAAAACATATTTTTATTTTTTAAAAATAAAATTTTATGTTTTATAATTATTATTTTAAAAAGTACTATAAAAGTAAATTTTTAAATGTAATTCATAAATATTTTTTTTCGTAAGTTTAATTCTCACAATGCAGTGATGCAATAGGTGCTATAGATCATGTCTTTTACCTAAAGTTATATATATATATATATATATATATATATATATATATATATATATATATTTTGACAAGTCAAGAAGGCAAATTGATTATTAGATGATGAGAAAAAGTTTACAATACATAAGATAGTAAATAAGAGAGGCACAATAACAATCCTACTCCTCAGACTACTATAGAGATAGGAAGTAGAGGCATGCACTATTTACTTAATGATTGCCAACAAGTTTTGAGATCTGAACACTCCTGACTTTGCCAACTTATCGGCCAAACTATTGATGCCTCTTGGAATATGGTAAGCCTCCCAGTGCTTAAGTTTTTTCTTCAGCAGGTCCAAATGGTTTGAGACATTTTTAAGGTGCCAGGGGGCGCTGTTTGGATTCTTTAGCCACCTAATTGCGTTAACTGAGTCACTTTCGACTACAAGGATATGAGAGCTCCTCCAAATAGACTCAGTAAACACCTGAAAAGCCTCACGAATAGCATAAAACTCCGCCTGATTCGACTCTAGGATCCCAACCTACTTCGAGAACACGGCCTTTGTTTTACCCAAATCATCCCTAAGAATTCCCCCAATTCCTGCCCTTCCTGGTTTCCCGATAGCTGAACCATCCACATTAAACTTCATTATACCTGGTTTGGGCCGAGACCAAGTAGCACTTTCCTTCCTGCACCCCAGTTCCCGCCTCACTTCTGCGCTATTCGGCTGTCAGAATATATCTGTAATAGATGCTGAAGAAGAAGGCCATCTCGCCTTAAACCACGTAGCAAACCTAATGACGATCAAATCCAAGAGATGCGAGAAATCAAAGTTCTTATTGTTAAAGGTAACTTGATTCCTGCACAGCCAGATCGACCAAGTAATAACATAGAACAGAAGAATCCAAGGCTGCCTTCCTTTGAAATTAGGGAAGGTCAACGCCAAAGAAGAAAGATGGAAGGTCGAGCGGACCGGATATCCAAACACCTAGTCCACGCCAACCAGCTACACCAACTGTCAAAAAACAAATGTTGGACAGATTCCAGCTCAGAGTTGCAAAAAGGGCACACAGCAAGCTCTGCTCTAATAATACCCCTCCTAAGTAGACAGCTTCTAACAGGAAGCTTTTGATGAATCAGTTGCCAGACAAAGACTTCCACTTTAGGTGGACCATACCCATTCCATACTAGATTCCAGATTACTTCCCCTTGCCTTTGAGGCTGTAACACAAATTTATAAAAAGAAGAAGTGGAATACGTACCATTCGGGACTCCTCGCCAGATGATCCGATCTTGGGACATTTGACTTGGGAATTGGCCTTGCAGCAAATATAGCAGGTTCTCCCACTGCTACTTTTCCCAATCAAGAACAACCCGACGGAGAGCAATCCTCCATTCCCATTGACCATTCCTCCAATTGCCAAAATCAGCCACACATCCATCCTTATTCACGGACAGAGCAAAGATCCGAGGGAAGCACATTTTTAGGATCACTCTTTCTATCCATTCATCCTGCCAGAAAACAATATTTTCCCCCTTCCCGAGCAATGCCCTCATTCCTGCTGAAACAACCTCATAAAATTTGTTAGAAGGACTAAGAGGAACAGTAATAGCTTTCCATGAATTAGAGACGATACTATTATTACATGGAGTGGGGAGAAGTCGCTTCTTGTCAAGCCCATATTTTTCCACAATAAAATTCCTCCATAACGAATTCACCTCATTGCCAAACCTCCATAGCCTTTTTGTTAATAAGGCTGAGTTTTTTAATTGAAAGTCAATCATACCCAGTCCCCCAAGCCACTTTGGAGCATTTACTATATGCTAGTCCACATAGTGCAATTTACGCTGTTGGTCCGAACTGCCCTAGAGAAATCTCCTTATCAACTTATCCATATCATTTTTTATTCCACAAGGCAGCTTAAAAACAGACATGAAAAAAACCGGCAAGCTTGACAAGACAGAATTTATTAGAGTCACTCTATCACCTATAGAAAGGTACCTTGTTTGCCAGCCGACAAGCTTTGATCGCATTTTGTCAAGGATAGGCCTCCAGATATTTTGGACCGCAGAGTTGACCCCCAGAGGGAGGACAAGGTATTTAACCGGGAAGGTTTCAACCTTGCAAGAGAGAAGCTCAGCCCAGCCGTTCAAGAGTCCCACATCCATCCCAATACCGATCAAACTACTTTTGCTGAAGTTGATCCTCAAACCAGACAACACCTCAAAACATATGAGAATTCTTATCACATTCAAGACGCTATCAAATTCCGGCTTGATGAATATAAGAGTATCATCCGCATATTGTAAATGTGCTAACCTGAAACTTCCTTGACCAATGCTTATCCCCTCAAACAGTCCAGTGGATTCCCTTTTTTGCATAAGTACACTAAACGCTTCGCCCATGATATTAAAAAGCATTGGAGAGAGGGGGCATCCTTGACGGAGCCCTTTTTTGATGCCGAACTGCTTAGTAGAGGAGTCGTTGATCAAAATTGACATTGACACAGTAGCCACGCAATACCGGATCCAACTCCTCCACTTCCTTCCAAAATTCATCTTGGCCATAACATAATCCAGAAAATCCCAATCCACATTATCAAAAGCTTTTTCAAAGTCCACCTTCATCAAGATGCCACTTCTGTTATTTTTCCGGAGATAAGCGACAGTCTCATTGGCAATTAAGAAACAATCTTGCAATTGCCTATTTCTTAGGAATGCAAACTGGCTGCTCCCAATCACCTCATTAATCACTCCTTTCAATCTCATTGCCAAAACTTTGGCTATAATTTTATAAATGCTCCCCACAAGACTAATAGGCCTATAGTCTTTTAAGTGGATCGGATTCTCCAATTTTGGAACCAAGGTAATAAATGAAGAGTTTGCTGCTTTGTCGAAAGTCTCGGTCTCAAAGAAGCCTTCTAAGAAAGTCATCACATCTGATTTGACTGAGCTCCAATGATGCTTAAAGAAGTTCATATTGAAACCATCTGGTCCTGGGGCTTTATTCCCATCACATTGCTTGATAACTTCCCAAACTTCGGACTCTGAGAATGGGACTTCAAAAATCTCCTTTTGTTCATCTGAGATGCATTTGAATTGACAGTCTAATTCCAATACACCAACTGCCGACACCTTGTTATATAAATCTGAGTAGTACTTTGCATATAAATCTGAGTAGTATCTATCCATATAAACTTGTGTGTTTTTTTTTTTAAACAAGTACAACGTGAGAAATCCCAGCATTACAACACCCGTTGAGAATCGGATAACGTAAAGATAGGAAACAATGAATGAAGACTCTACCGTCTACCCTTTTTTCCTCTTTAAGTCTCAACTAACATTTTAACCTAATCATATGATATTCCACTGTTAATTCAACTAAGACAAACATTTTTCATGCATGGTGTTAGAGTTTACACACGTAGCAAGAGCCCACCGTCCAATCAGTGCCTCACCAGTTAAACGTATGATTCCTCAAAAAGTCTACACCGACTTGGACGGATGTATAGGTAGGTGTTAGGATTGTCAATAGAGAAAATACGAACTGAAAAATTGAGTGAGTATCTTTGATTGTGATTCCACTCCATCTTTCTCAATAACACCGGACGGGAGAGATAGAAAAAGATAAATAATTTTTGTAAATAAGCAAATTTTACAGAATTTATTAAAATTTGAATAATGATTAAAATCATGAAATATAAATAGTATATACATATTCATAGCCTAAAAAGATCCTAAACAAAGTTAAAAAGAATTCAAAATTTATTAAAAACACTAATAAGTGAAGATAACTTTTAGTAAAAATATGATTAACATATTTTAGTAGTTATCATAAATATTATTTTCTAATTAATTTTGATAACAATGGATGTTTTTTTGCAAGTCTACCTTTTATTCATTGGATAAGGAAAAACCAAATCAGATTCACATAGCCTAGATTTTGAAATTTGGTCTCTAATACTATATGCATCAGTATTTTTGTGCAAGTCCACCTCACTATTAATACTTTTTTACAAGTTTATCTCTTATTTATACGGAAGAAGAAAACTCAACCTAACTAGGCAAGAAATTTGCTATGGGAGGAAAACAAAAAAAAATAGTATATAATAATCATTAATAAATAAGTTGAAACTAATTTTAATTTAAAAATTTGAAACTAATGAGTTTTGAACATATTTTATTTTATAAATCTTTTTGAAATGGGTAAAAAACATTTAAAAATTGAACAAATGATAAAACTGAAAACTAACCAAACAAAAAACTCAAAAAAAAAAAAAAAATCAAACTATAAAAACAAAATACAAACTCCAACAAAATTGAAAAAAACCCCTCCAAACCTTTTTAAAAAAAAAAACGTTTTTTTTTTTTTTTTAGTTTTTTTAAATTGTTTTTTTTTTTTTTTTTTTTTTTTAATTTTTTCAAAAGCAAATTTGTTTATTTTAGCGTGTTTTTTTTGTTTTTTTTTTTTTTTTAGTGTTTTTTTTTTTTTAGTTTTTTTTTTTTTTTTTATTTTTTTTATTTGTTTGTTTTTTAGCTAGGTGATAGCATTTTTAGTTTGAACTTTTTTTTTTTTGAAATATTTTTTAAAAAAAAAAAAAAAAAAAAAAAAAAAAAAAAAAAAAAAAAAAAAAAAAAAAAAAAAAAAAAAAAAAAAAAAAAAAAAAAAAAAAAAAAAAAAAAAACAAAAACAAACAACAACCACAACTTTTAGAAGAAAAAAAAAAAAAAAAGAAGAACACAGACACAAAACAAGAAGAAAAGAAAAAAAAAAAAATGTAAAAGAAAGTCAGAAGTAGTGATAAAAAGAAGAAAAAAAGAAATGGAAAAAAGGGTCAGATGGTAGCCAGACGGACTTGATGACTGACCTCAAATTCTTCATTCTTCTCTTCTCTTCTATTGGGGGGGAGGGGTTTGTTTTTTTTTTTTCTTACAGTTTTTTTTTGTTTTTAGATCATCAGAAAAAATCATGGGGAAGGGTGTAAAGATAAAAAGAAGAAGAACCCACTACTCTTCAATGAAAGAGCGGGTGAAAAAAAAAATCAAAAAAAAAAAAAATAGGTTGAAAGAAAAAAAAAAAGGTTGAAGAAATCAAAATCAAAAAAAATGGCCACACATGGTGATTTCATTCATAAAAAAAAAAAATACTATAAAAATGTGTGCCCAGCCTTTCTGGAGCCGATAGCAATGACCCCAAAGAACTCATCAAGCATGCATTCAACGTTTGAATTGCTAACATTGGAGATGTTATCTCCAAGTCTGCTCTTATCCAAGATGCTGCTAAAGATCCCAAGACTTATGTCTGACCATTTTGCCCCTAAAAAAACACGTGGCTTTAAAAATTTGCGTTTGGCCTTTAGCGATGGAAAGTATGAGGGCGGGTAGCCATTTTTAGGAGTTGGATTGGTGTTCGCGTAATTTTGTGAGTTGAGTGGTCATAAGTATACGATTTCAAAAGTTGAGTGGCCGCCAATATTTTTTACCCTTTTGAAATTGATATGAGACTTTACACTTACCCATAAACGCCGAGGATAGTTTAGGTTTGATTGAGTTTTCTTGATTTCGAAAATGCGTAACTAAGGGGGAACAATAATTTTGAAAAATGACCAGGCAACACATTAACTATGGCCTTACTTGTTAGGCAAGTGAGGTTGCCAAGTCTAAGCCACAAAATCTTTGACCGGAAAACGACATTTCTTGATTGGAAAATTCAGCCCCGTTGTTTAATCAAAGGAATCAAGTGGTGTGTGTGCGTGTGTTTCTGGGAAATGTCTGCTAATAAAACATCCAAAACCATTACAAAAATATGCTTTTTACTAAACATGGCCGTACGTAATAAAAAATATAATAGAGATGATAAGAACCAAGTGGAAGGTACACACACAAATGTGGCCAATGCGTCAGAAAGTTTGACTGGATATATCATTAAATTAGGCCCTTCATTTTCAGTAAAAATTGGATTAAAATCTGTATTTAATTTTAATTTTCACCTATTTTATTTCTCATTCGTTTGTCTTTCCTTGTCTATACGTCTCTTTCTTTAAGATTTTTTTTGAAAAACAATTAGTTATATACTCCCTAATTTTAAGTGCCAAACGACGTAAACGTCCGTCGTTGGTTTAATTGTAAAACATATACAACGAATGCAAAAGTCTACGCTTTTCGTAGAATTGCATTTGCCCATTTGTATTAAGAAAAAATAAATGCAAGTAGAGATAGATGATAGTGGCAATAAATAAATAAAATTGATGTATGGCTTGCTAAGTTACTTTTATAGCCAAAACAACGGTTTATTTATTTTTATTTTTTTGGCAAATTCTAAACGTTCGTGTGCATAGATTTGGAAATTTCGTTTGCATGCATCCAAATCCAGTCAGCGTATAATTGGTCCAATCTGAAAAATCAAACAAAATATTGGGGAGCTGAGTCAAACAATAGAGGTGAAATTAATGAAGTTTTGGTCTACTTCTAACGCTATAAATAACCCCCAACTCATTCATCATCCAAGCACTCAAAAAGTTTGAAAGATCATATCATTTCTCCCATCTCTCATCAAAAAGAAATTCCATCATTCCTACTTAGCTGTATATAATTTGCATTCTTTGAAACTTTGATTCTACAACTTGTTAAGTTTCCATCATTCTTTGGCAAACTTCCCCTCTTTGAGCTTGTGTTTGGTGTACAATAACACTTGCTGTAATGGAAAACGTTAGATCAATTTTGCAGCCTCCAACTTATGGAAAATCTATCACCATCTTGAGCATTGATGGTGGAGGCATTAGAGGAATCATCCCTGGCGTCATGCTTGCATTTTTAGAGTCTGAGCTTCAGGTTTCAAAATCATCAAATCAATCTTTTCTCAACCTTTTATGTTTAAGAATCACTAAAAAAAGGGGCAACGATTTAGCATTAGCAAAAATTATTTCATGCATGCTGCTTGTGGAACTGCCTGCATGATATCTAATTACAAACTGCACCATGCGTGCAAATTTAATTTATCATTTTACTTGATTTGTTGCAGAAATTAGATGGAGAAGATGCACGACTTGCCGACTACTTCGATGTGATTTCGGGCACAAGTACTGGTGGTCTAGTCACTGCCATGCTTGCTGCTCCAGACCAGAACAACCGCCCTCTCTTTGCCGCCAAAGATATCAAGGACTTCTACCTTGACAATTGCCCCAAAATCTTTCCCCAAGAAAGGTATATGGCTAGCATGCCCTAAATTGAATATATGTGTGCTGAACTAATTTATCACTAACGTTCATGGTCTTTTCTTCCATGATCATCAGTAATTATCTACTGGGTTCAGCTGAAAAAATAGTGAAAGCTGTGGCGGGGCCGAAATACGATGGCAAATATCTCCATAATCTTCTCAAGGAAAAGCTCGGTGATACCAAGTTGCACCAAACCTTAACCAACGTTGTCATCCCAACTTTCGACATCAAATTTCTCCAGCCCACAATCTTTTCGAGCTATGCGGTTCGTTTCATTCATCCACAATTTGATCATTAATTAGTTTCTTCTCCCATACATGAGTTAATAAGTGTGGATTTTGGTGGTTCAGGGGAAGCATCACCCGACTCTAGACGCCAATCTTAGAGACATATGCATAGGAACTTCAGCTGCTCCTACTTATCTGCCCGCCCATTCTTTCGAAACTGAAGATTCCGATGGCAGCTGTCGACGGTTTAATCTCATCGACGGTGGCGTCGCAGCCAATAATCCGGTGCGTATAGTGAACTAATTAATTTATATATGAAAAAATATTGTTGGACAAAATGAAAACAATCTTTCGCTGAATAATTTACAAGTATGAATGTTAAATCAAATTTCAGGCTCTAGTGGCTCTGAACGAAGTGACCAGAGAAGTTGACGGAGGGAATACGGACTTCTTTTCCATGCGTCCCTTGGAATACAATCGGTTCATAATTTTGTCGTTGGGAACGGGCACCGCCAAAGAAGCAGGGAAATTCAGTGCAGATCAAGCAGCCAAGTGGGGCATTTTGGGGTGGTTGACCAGTGACGGTTCGACTCCATTAGTGGATGTGTTCACTCAAGCAAGCAGTGATATGGTGGATTTTCATCTTTCCACCATTTTTCAAGCCCTTCAATCCGAAGACAATTATCTTAGAATCCAGGTACAAATTAAACAACCCTTAACAAGTGGTACTACATAAAAAGCCTTAAATCAAAATGACCAATAACGTTATTCTTGTCAACTTGTACCAGTTGAAGATCGATCATTTTTTATTTTTTCATTTACGACTTTATGCACTAATTCATATAATTGTTACATATGCTGCAGGATGACACGTTAACTGGAGATTTGTCTTCGGTGGATGTTGCAACTGAGGAAAATCTTCAAAATCTGGTTGAAGTTGGGGAGAAACTGTTGAAGAAACCAGTTTCCAGGGTTAATGTGCAAACAGGAGCTTTTCAAGCCGTGAACAAGGGAACTAACGAGGAGGCCCTCAAAAGGTATTTGTCCATTTTTGGTTTAATTAAACAATGTTAATGGAAATATTTTTTGGGATGGTTTTAGAGAAACCAATTTATTTGAATATTTCATGAGTTGCTCAATTAATAAAACTTTTGTATAATTTTTATAGGTTGGCGAAAACATTATCCAATGAAAAGAGACTTCGTGATGTCAGATCACCTCGCGTGAACAAGTCAAAAAGCCTGAAATAAATTCGATTCATTTAATTTGTTCTGGTTAATTCATTAATATTAACCGTTGTATTTTTAATATTTGCAAATGTGAAAATAATTTCTGCATACAAGTATATGTAGGTTGGAAAATATTGTTGTACTCCTAATTCTTTTCATTCTTGTAACAATTGTTGTCCAAATAATAAATACATTAAAATTTATTTCTTCCTTTAATCTCTGTGTGTCTTGCTCATGAACCTCACCATTAATTTCATTAATTAAACTTTGAGGTTAATTAACATAGTCTGGACTTACAAATATATATAATACAGTGACTAATCACTTGTATGCAACGTAGAACATGGCCCCATTTTGATGATTAGGGAACTGTTGAAAGTTGAAATTAGAAAGATATATATAGATATTATTGAGAGAAAAATAATACAGGATATAATATATGGTACATTCATTTCCCACTAGGGGAATTTCCTTTCCTACTCCGATTACGAAATCACAATACAAAAGCGAGAAAAAGTCAAAGTAAGAGGTACCACATAATTTGCTTAAAAGTGTAAAACTCCAATTATAAATGTGTTCGTTTCTGCGGCATTGAACACGAGTGAGTACGACGTGGTACCAATGACTAACTCTTGTAGCTGGTCATAAAATCAAATCAAACCGTCAATTTCTTCATGGTGAATTAAGAGTACTACTTAGTCCCCAGGGCTTGGCCCAGTGGTCTTCCTTGGATTTGTTCTCAGGGAAGATCATAGGTTTGAACCTAATTATAATTACTAGTGTGAGATTTGGAACGATTCCATCTAATCTTAGAAGATTAGTCTTCTGTATAATTTAGTAGGTTACGTAGTCGCAATGATTTCTGAGACTTTACATGGCATTATTAGGTAACAGAGCACCTTAGTGGATCACAAAATTAGAGGAGTTCGGAACATGCTTGGTTAGTGAACGTGGGATACCTCCAAGTAAAGAAAAAAAGGAATTAAGAGTACTACTTGTCATTTGTCAACTTTCCCTACACGCATTTCGGTTTGTCTTTTGTTTTATGGCTGTAGAAAATCCTGACATATAAGAAACAAAAAAACGGAAGATGAATGGCAAGAGAGTAAAAAAGGGGACGATGTATATTTGTATTCCTTCTTTGGAAGAAAAATGAAGAAATTAATTTAAGAATCAACGGATGAAACAGGTTTTTTTTTTTTTTTTAATCAATGGATGAAAACTAGTCTATAATTTTCATGAAAACTAGTATTTCATTAATTTAGTTTTGAGGTTAACCAACATTGTCTACAAGAATATATGTAAAATACAGTGACTACGGTTTGCGAGAGTTAAGGAGACGCAATCCCAAAACAAAATTTAAATAATTAATTTTCATGATAAAAATCTTGTAAATATATGCAAAAGGTAACTTTTTAATATAAGTTTATTAATATTTAAACTCAGAATAATACCTCATTTTATATATAATGTAAACAACTAGAGACTAAGTAAAACCTACGGCTCAATTCAATTAGTAGGGAACTGTTGAAAATTGGAGAAATCAGTAATGACATTTGGAGTGAAAAATTTAGTGAAAATTTATAATGATTAATATAACATATGACAAAGGCAACGAATTTATCAATGTATACTTGACTGACAATTATTAACGATTCTGATTTCTTAAAAAAAAAAAAATTGTATCCTACATTTCGAATTAAGGAGGGTTTAAAGAGTTAAATCACATTCGGATTGAAAAATAACAATACAAAGCAATGTACTGAAAAAGTCAAACTAAACAACTACCATATGATTGGTTCAAAAGTCTAAAATTGGAATAGTGTGTTTGTGGCGACACGCAACACGATTGATCAGTAGCAACGGAGCATTGTGACTCTCTTGGACATGGTCAAATCACCATTGTGGACGATCTATAGGACTCCTACTCAGCCCTTTTCCTAGTTACTTTTAACTCTTGCCTTTTTATGGCTGCTGCAATTATTCATGGCTGCTGCAATATTTCCAGCAGCCGTGAAAAGAAAGTTATAAATTAAACCCACCGCACTCACGGGTAGAAGAATTTTTCAATTCAGACTGGGAACTGGGGTGGGAATAAAATTCTTCTTCTTCCATGAAGACAATATTAATTAAGCCCTAATTAAAGCAATATTTTACGTCTCTTAATTTTTGCTTTTGAAAAATTTTATTGAGATGTTCATAGATGATGCAGCTTTTTTCTTTTTTTATTTTCCTTACTTTGTTGTGCCTTTCTTTTCCTATTAATTTTGTTTTCGTTGACATATCAAAGTCATTTATAGCAAGTTGTTCATTTACTTCCATTTTTTTTTCCACCCCAAAAAGTGTGGACCATGCAATGCAACTCTCACTCTTCGTACAACTGAGGTCTAGTTGAAGCACGAAATTCCAATCAAAATTCAAGCACTTTCCATTGAACATAATACTAAAAAATAAAGTCACTACGAATGCAACTCTTGTTCCTGGAAAATTCTCGTGTTTTTCATGTACCTTCTAATTGTGAATCTTTTAAATAAATCATTTAAACATTAAAAGATCTAATTTATGACAACATGTGATTTGATCGAAATACAAATTTTACAGATTTTGAATGAGGAGAATATCATTCCAATCAACACATGCCATTTGTTTACAAATTCGCTGAATTTACATGGTAAGCCCAATCCAATGCGCTTTGATGCGTGCACTTTGAAAGATATTTGATAGCTTTCAATAAACAAATCAATTAATTGTTGACTAAATTAAACACAAACACAGAGAACTCTTCTAGTTAACCCATAGATAATGCCGGCACTTGCATATATGAAGACAATGAAGCATAATTGATTATCTATTTTAGCTTGTTGTTTCTTTAATTACTTAATGGCGCTTTCATTTTGTGGCATAGTTTGAAAATTGCCACCTAATTAATGCTCCTCAGAAATTCAATCTTATTATAAAATTGGTTAGGACAGTAATTTTTTGCAAATTTGCCAATAATCATATTTTAAATCAAATTTTATGAAAAAGCGACCCTTTCCTAACTGATCAAACAAGTCGTAAATGTTACTATTCATAGATGACAAGTCAAACAAGTTGTGAATCAACTTGTGTTCATCCACAAGTAAAAAATATTAGCACTAATTGAAATATCGTTCTATAATATATATATAATGAATTGACCAAGAGCAGTTTGGCTGTTCGTGTTGCCCTTTAAAAAAAAAATAAGTCAAGGAATCTGTATACTTAATTTCCTATAGGAAGGGATGTCATGGGAAAAGGATTTGGATAGAACAGCCTGGCCAGATTCATTACATAATTATTAATACAATTTCTGAATTGAGAGATAATTTCGTATTGTCATCATCTCCCCAGTTTCTAAGCAATTGGTTGTTCATATTCGTTGCATCCACGTAACAGTACGTTAAGGACTCTGATTAAGAAATCCAGTTCATATAGGCCAAAGGTTTTTGAATCATCAAAATTATATAAAGTTAATTTTCATAGTGAATAAAGTAATATTCACATTGCAAAAAATATATATATATATATTGGAAAACATTGCGATTTTTAATTTGCTTTTGTGCATGCTTTTTAGATGTAAAAAAATTTGCCCATAACTATGAACATTCAATTCAACGCAAGTGGAAAGGTCAAAAGGTTTAGAACGACTAAATATTTAAAGTCGATTGAGAATCATTAATAACCTGCAAAATGTGTTTAAGATCACCATCAACTTACTTGATTCATCAAGAACAATGTATTTATGCAGGATTGGCGATAAAGATAAAAACCGGTTCTTATTGTTTGCCATTTTAATAATGGATTATGATTGTCTCGCATTCTTCACGTGGGCCGCTAACGAGAATATGTGAATTAGTTAAAAAAAAACAGTTTTATAGTCAAAATTATTCATGGTCAGTCTGTAAATTACTCATATGTTTCTTGGATCAAATCAACATCAAGAATTTGGGCCACATGAACCAATAGTTTTGTACAATAAATTTGGGCTATCTGTTTTCAGGTTTGGGCTACGTACAAACATAAAAGCCACGAGCTTATTTCTTTTTCCCACATGAACCAATGGAACACGGATAATTATTTGGTAACATACGATCCGTTTAAGAAGAGAAAATGTACTAAAGTATATATTTAATTTTGAACTGTCATAATTTTCTATTATAATATCAAAATCACTATCATTATATATATTTTGGAAAGAGTATATGACATCCACAAATTAATTGTCATTTGCCTATGGGCTTGGTCCAATTCTTTTTTTTGGTTTCGTAATCAAATTAGATTTTTTTTTTAATTTTGTTTAGAATTTGTTTACATTACAAATATGCGTATAAGGAATTATTTTAATTCATTATGAATTTATGATCATTATTTAAGTTTTAATCAATAATTTTTATTTTTTTTTTGTGAAAGTTGTCTATTTTCTGACAATTATTTTTCTTATCGTCTCTCTCCATGTTAATGTTAACCTTAAAAAAAAATTTAAAAAAAAAAGCAGTCAACGGACTAAATGTTATAAATTTCACCAGTCAAAACTTATAATTTAGATAACAATTTATATTACAATTATATAACAATTAGTGTATATCACAAAGAATGAAAGAATTAACACAATATTCTCCTATCTACATTTATCAAGTGATATTTTTCTATTTGCAAATACAAAAAATGAAACTTTAACAAAGTCAATTAGATTTTCTCTTCTTTGGTGTGTGCACTTTTGGTGACATAATATCAAGAAGCCGCTTCTCCTTTGAAAGTATTTCAGCCAACCTATCCAAATTATACCAAATTAATTAAACAACTCATAATAATCCAATGGAATTTTTTTTTAAAGTTCAAAAATAATATTAGCAATTCTCAAAAAAAAAAAATTAAATAACTTGGCTCATTATAGACACTAACCTTTTGAGGGCCTCCTCGTTAGTTCCCTTGTTCAAAGCTTCACAGGCTCCAGTTTTCATGTTAATTTTAGAAACTGGTTTCTTCAACAATTTTTCCCCAACTTCAACAAGATTTTACAAATTTTCCTCAGTTGCAACATCCACCTACGACAAATCTCCAGTTAATGTGTCATCCTGAATTCTAAGATAATTTTCTTGGGATTGGAGGGCTTGAAAAATGGTGGAAAGGTGGAAATCCACCATGTGGCTTGAGTGAAGTCGTCCACCAATGGAGTTGAGCCGCCATTAGTCAACCAGCTAACAACTCCCCACTTGGCCGCCTGATCTGCACAATATTTCCCTTCTTCTTTGGCCGTTCACGTTCCCAGAGACAGAACTATGAACCGATTATATTCCAAGGGACGCATTGAAAAGAAGTCAGTGTTTCCTCGGGTGACTTCACTGGTCACTTGGTTTAGAGCCACTAGAGCCTGAATTTATGTTTGACATTCATATTCATCAATCAGCCCAAAAATGGTTTTCATTTGTGGAATGGAAATGATTGGAATAGAATGATGATATAAATATGTGTTTTGGTATATTTTTGTAATGGAATAGAATAGATTTTATATTAAAATTAAAATTTAATATTAATAATAATAAATTTTATTATAAAATTTTATATTAAATTATAATAAAAATACACACCGGATTATTGGCGGCCACACCACCGTCAATGAGATTAAACGAATGTAACCATCGGAATCTTGGGTTTCGGAATAATGACCGGGGAGATAAGTAGGAGCAGCTGAAGTTCCGATGCATATGTCTCTTAGATTGGCGTCTAGACATGGGTGACGCTTGATCTGAACACCAAAAGCCACACTTATTAATTCATAATAAGAGCTTCGATATTCCCAGGAAATCCTTCCATATTCTTGAACAGCTGGCAGTAGTCCTCCCAGGATTTCAAAGGAAAGCAACCTTGAATTTTACTGTTTTATGTTATTACTTGGTCAATCTAGCTATGCAGGAATCAAGTTACTTTTAATAATAAGAGCTTCAATTTCGTGCAACTCATGGATTTGATTTTTATTAACTTTGCAACTTGGTTTAAGGCGACATGGCCATCTTCTTCAACATCTATTACAGACATATTCTGATAGCCAAATAGTGCAGAAGTGAGACAGGTGCACGGGTGCAAGAAGGAAAGTGTCACTTGGTCTCAGCTTCAACCTGGTAGAATGAAGTTTAATGTAGATAGTTCAGCAATTGGGAAACCAGGTAGGACCGGGATTGGGGGAATTCTAAGGGATAATTTGGATAAAACAAAGGCCGTGTTCTCTAAACATGGTAGAATTTTGGATTTAAATCAGGTTGAGTACTATGCTATTCGTGAGGTTTTTTGGGTGTTTTCTAAATCTATTTGGAAGTGCTCTCATGTACTTGTAATTGAAAGTGACTCGGTTAACACAATCAATTGGCTAAATAATTCCAAAAATGCCCCTTGATATCTAAAAAATGTCTCAAACCACTTAGACTTGCTGAAGGAGAAAGTTAAGCATTGGGAGGGTTATCATATTCCAAGATGCATGAATAGTGTAGTCGATAGGTTGGCAAAGTCAAAAGTGTCCAAATTGTAAAATCTATTGGCGATCATTAAGCAATAAATGCATGTCTTTGTTACATACTATTTACTATTTTCTGTTTTTATAGTAGTTTGCTGAATAGGATTAATATTTCAGTTTGAGACTTGGGAGAAAGGATTGGACGGTGGGCTCTTGCCACGTTTAACTTGTGAGGCGATGATTGGACGGTGGGATCTTGCCACGTGTGTAAACTCTTACACCATGCATGAAAAATGTTAGTCTTAGTTGAGCTAACCGTGGAATATCATATGATTAGGTTAAAATGTTAGTTGAGGCTTAAAGAGAAAAAAAGGGTAGACGGTAGAGTCTTCATTCATTGTTTCCTATCTTTACGTTATCTGATTCTCAAGTGTGTGTTGTAATGCTGGGATTTCTCACGTTTTACTTATTTAAAAAAAAAAACACACAAGTTTTATATGGATAGATATCTTTAGGTAAAAGACATGATCTATAGCACCTATTGCATTGCTGCACTGTGAGAATTAAAATTACGAAAAAAATATTTATGAATAACATTTTAAAATGCATTTTATAGTACTTTTTAAAATAAATTAATAATAATTATAAAATATAAAATTTATTAAAAATATAAAAATTTATTTTTAAAAAATAAAAATACGGTTTAAAATGAAATTTAAATAATGTGCTTGAGTGGACTATATAATTGGAGAACAGCTAATGCGTGCGCACCATTAATCGGCACAATCAACCAATTGTTTAAATGTTGAGTGCCGGATTGAGTGGGCAAATTCATTTCATAGACATTGATAGAAATGCAGTAGTTTTTCTTTTTAATATTCTTGACTTTTATTTTCAGTGAATTTGTAGATGGGAAAATAGTAGAGCGAACTTTAATTACATCCCTCTAAATTCGTAAACCACAAACAACATACCAAAACGAATAATTTTATAAGAAGATTTTGCGATAAAAGAATAGTTCTCTATACTTTTGAAGATGATAATTAGGAAGAAAATAGTTTACAAAATAAGATAAATAAATATCACTTTCAAATTTTTTAAAACATTTCTGTAGAATATAGTTAAAAGAATGTCTTTGTTTCTACATATTGTGGGTTAGGAGAAGATGGAGTACTATATGGACGGTTGATGGGATGCACAAATTTTGTCCAATCTCTACAAATTGCATCCTTGACAGCAGCCACTAAAGAATTAAGCCGCGTTAATGGAGAGGACTATTGTTATAGTGAAATTGAAACTGCTTCTGTTTGGAGCTGACTCAAATTTTGTGAAATCTGTTTTCTCAGTTGAGAAATTTCCAGGAACCCAAATTTATTTTTCTCTCCTGAAAATCTAAACTAATCTCAAGTCCTTAGTTTGATATCTTCAGTTCTCACATACGTAATTCTGCAGTACTTCCCAATGCCATATTGCAGTACGTGCTATGATATCAATCCGCAAAATACTTTTGTACTGTTGTTGAACTAAAACTGTGGTAAAAAATTTATGTCAAACTTCACAAATCTTAGTATTGCACGTGTTGATAATCGGAGAATATATAAAGTTATGAAATAATGAATAATACTCTCTTCGTTCTTTTAACCAAAAAAAAAAAAAAAGTTTTTTTGGGGTGATGGTGATGAGATTGATAGTTTGCTGAAGTGCATATTCAAAATTTAAGTGTGATAAAGTATTTGAAATTAATACAAATCTCAACTTTATTTAACATTTCGATATTTAATTTTGGTGTTAGTTATAACGTTTTGAATGTTATAATTAATAACGTGCACTTTGAATAACAGTCATGGAGTGTATTTATGTGACACATTAGATAGGGTTTGATTTATACACATTAGAATATTATTGTAAAATTCTCATTTATCAAGATATAGGGTGTTACAATATCTAATAAGATAAGATGTTTCCATATCAAGCACGTATAATTTTTTTAGTTATAAAATACAACAGGCATAATGTAGCATTAAATGTATAGAAATTTGTTTCAAAATTTTTTTTTTGCCTTTGAACAAATAAAAATTTTGAGCGCTGTATTTGTTTTGAAACCAAGGGAGTAATATTTGTCATGCATGGTTTTTCACCAAATAAACTTACGGTTCCTGGAAAAGTCTTAAATTTCGATCGACTTGAACGGCTTTATCGGTTTTGTTCGACTGAAGTTTGAAATTTCATTCGGTAACGTGTAATCAAAGGGAAAACCAAAATTTTGATAAAATATGGTACCCGTTAGAGAGATCAGTGGGGCAACCTAGGTCTAAGCCACGTAAACTTTTGACTGGAAAACGACATCCATCGATCGATTCCAAAATTCACACACAGTGTTTAATCAAAAGAAGTTAGCGTGCGTATTTTCATTTCTGGGAAATATGGGTTACAAACTCTCTTCATTAGCCTAATAAAACATCCAAAACGAATACAAAAACATGCTTCTTAACAATTAAACGTGGGCGTCTGTAATACAAAAATGCAAGTGAATATGATAAGAAACAAGGGGAGGTACACCGTACACAAACATGAGATATACTACGTGAGAAACTTATATTTGACTGGGAGTTCAGGAAATTAATTAATTAATTATTTTTTGACAAGCCAAGAAGACAAGGTTTATTATTAGATTTTTAGAAAGAGTTTACAATAAAAAGGATAGAGGTTAAGAGTTATATAATAGCAATCCTATTCAGTAGGCTACTAAAAAAACAGGAAATAGTATACAGCAAAGACATACATTTACTGTACAATGATGGCCAACAAGCTTTGTAATTAATCTGGATACCCTTGACTTTACCAGCTTATCAACTACACTATTGATGTCTCTTGGAATATGATAACTTTACCAGTGCTTAATTTTCTCCTTCAGTAGATCTAAGTGATTTGAGACATTCTTTAAGTGTCAGGGGGCATTTTCTGAATTCTTTAGTTAATTAATTGCGTTAACAGAGTCACTTTCAATCACAAGAACATGAGAACACTTCCAAATATATTCAGAAAAATGGATTAAAATCTTTTTGTTCATGACAATGCGTGGGGAACTTGTATTTTGACTGAATGTCATTAAATTAAGCCCTTCATCTCGTGCAAAATTGGTTTAAAATAAGTATTCATATTGGAATTAATAATCAGCATTCAATTTTCACGTATTAAAAATATGTATTTAAGCAGAGATAGATGATGATGAGTACCAGAACGAAGATTGTCATGAATCATGCCAATAAATAAACCTGATCTATCAAAAACGGTTGTTTTTGCAAGTTCCAAACGATTTCGTGCGTGGACTTTGGAAAATTCTTTTGCGTGCGTCCAATTCCAGTCAGCGTATAATTGGTCCAATCTGAAAAATCAAACACAATATTGGGGAGTTTACTCAAATAATAGAGATGAAATTAACGAATTTTAGGTCTACTTCTAACACTATAAATACCCCCCAATTCATTCATCATCCAAGCACTCAAAAAGTTTGAAAGATCATATCATTTCTCCCATCTCTCATCCAAAAGAAATTCTATCATTCCCACTTAGTTGTATATAATTTGCATTCTTTAAAACTTTGATTCTACAACTTGTTAAGTTTCCATCATTCTTTGGCAACCTTCCCCTCTTTGAGCTTGTGTTTGGTGTTCAATAACAATTGCTGTAATGGAAAAAGTTAGATCAATTTTGCAGCCTCCAACTTATGGAAAATCTATCACCATCTTGAGCATTGATGGTGGAGGCATTAGAGGAATCATCCCTGGTGTCATCCTTGCATTTTTAGAGTCTGAGCTTCAGGTTTCAAAATCAACAAATCAATCTTTTATGTTTAAGAATCACTAAAATAAAGGGGGAACGATTTAATATTAGCAAAAATTATTTCATGCATGCAAATTTAATTTATCATTTTGCTTGATTTGTTGCAGAAATTAGATGGAGAAGATGCACGACTTGCCGACTACTTCGATGTGATTTCGGGCACAAGTACTGGTGGTCTAGTCACTGCCATGCTTGCTGCTCCAGACCAGAACAACCGCCCTCTCTTTGCCGCCAAAGATATCAAGGACTTCTACCTTGACAATTGCCCCAAAATCTTTCCCCAAGAAAGGTATTTGGCTGGCATGCCCTAAATTGAATACATGTGTAGTGGACTAATTTATCACTAACGTTTATGGTCCTTTTTCCTTGATCATCAGTCATTATCAACTGGGTTCAGCTGAAAAAATAGTGAAAGCTGTGGTGGGGCCGAAATACGATGGCAAATATCTCCATAATCTTCTCAAGGAAAAGCTCGGTGATACCAAGTTGCACCAAACCTTAACCAACGTTGTCATCCCAACTTTCGACATCAAATTGCTCCAGCCCACAATCTTTTCGAGCTATGCGGTTCGTTTCATTCATCCACAATTTGATCATTAATTAGTTTCTTCTCCTATATATGAGTTAATAAGTGTGGATTTTGGTGGTTCAGGAGAAGCATCACCCGAGTCTAGACGCCAATCTTAGAGACATATGCATAGGAACATCAGCTGCTCCTACTTATCTGCCCGCCCATTCTTTCGAAACTGAAGATTCCGATGGCAGCTTTCGACAATTTAATCTCATCGACGGTGGCGTCGCAGCCAATAATCCGGTGCGTATAGTGAACTAATTAATTTATATATGAAAAAATATTGTTGGACAAAATGAAAACAATCTTTCGCTGAATAATTAACAAGTATGAATGCTAAATCAAATTTCAGGCTCTAGTGGCTCTGACCGAAGTGACCAGAGAAGTTGACGGAGGGAATACGGACTTCTTTTCCATGCGTCCCTTGGAATACAATCGGCTCATAATTTTGTCGTTGGGAACGGGCACCGCCAAAGAAGCAGGGAAATTCAGTGCAGATCAAGCAGCCAAGTGGGGCATTTTGGGGTGGTTGACCAGTGACGGTTCGACTCCATTAGTGGAGGTGTTCACTCAAGCAAGCAGTGATATGGTGGATTTTCATCTTTCCACCATTTTTCAAGCCCTTCAATCCGAAGACAATTATCTTAGAATCCAGGTACAAATTAAACAACCCTTAACAAGGTGTACTACATAAAAAGCCTTAAATCAAAATGACCAACAACGTTATTTTTGTCAACTTGTACGAGTTGAAGATCGATCACTTTATATTTTTTCATTTGCGACTTTGTCCACTCATTCATATAATTGTTACATATGCTGCAGGATGACACGTTAACTGGAGATTTGTCTTCGGTGGATGCTGCAACTGAGGAAAATCTTCAAAATCTGGCTGAAGTTGGAGAGAAACTGTTGAAGAAACCAGTTTCCAGGGTTAATGTGCAAACCGGAGCTTTTCAAACCTTGAACAAGGGAACTAACGAGGAGGCCCTCAAAAGGTATTTGTCCATTTTTGGTTTAATTAAACAATATTAATGGAAATATTTTTTGGGATGGTTTTAGAGAAACCAATTTATTTGAATATTTCGTGAGTTGCTCCATTAATTAATTTTTTTGTATAATTTTTATAGGTTGGCGAAAACATTATCCAATGAAAAGAGGTTTCGTGATGTCAGGTCGCCTCGCGTGAACAAGTCAAAGATCTTGAAATAAATTCGATTCATTTAATATCTTCTGGTTAATTAATTAATATTAACAATTGTATTGTTAATATTTGCAAGTATATGTAGGTTGGAAAATAATGTTGTACTCCTAATTCTTTTCACTCTTGTAACAATCGTTATCCAAATAATAAATACACTAAAATTTATTTCTTCCTTCGTGTCTTGCACATGAACCTCACCATTAATTTCATTAATTAAACTTTGAGGTTAATTAACATAGTCTGGACTTACGCGCACACACACATATATATAATACAGTGACTAATCACTTGTATACAGCGTAGAACATGGCCCCATTTTGATGATTAGGGAAGTGTTGAAAGTTGAAATTAGAAAGATATATAAAGATATTATTGAGATAAAAATAATGGAGGACATAATATATGGTACATTCATTTCCCACTAGGGGAATTTTCTTTCATATTCCGATTACGAAATCACAATACAAAAGCGAGAAAAAGTCAAAGTAAGAGCTACCACATGGTTTGCTTAAAAGTGTAAAACTCCAGTTGTATGTGTTCGTTTCTGCGGCATTGAACACGAGTGAGTACGACGTGGTACTAATGACTTACTCTTGGAGATGGTCAAAAAATCTAACCAAACCGTCAATTTCATCACGGTGGATTAGGAGTACTACTTGTCATTTGTCAACTTTCCCTACTTACATTTCGGTTTGTCTTTTGTTTTATGGCGGCAGAAAATCCTGACATAAGAAACAAAAAAAAGGAAGATGCATGGCAAGAGGGGAAAAAAGGGACGATGTATATATGTATTCCTTCTTTGGAAGAAAAATGAAGAAATTAATTTAAGAATCAATGGATGAAACTGGTTGGTTTTTTTTTTTTTTTAATCAATGTATGAAAACTAGTCTATAATTTTCATGAAAACTAGTATTTCATTAATTTAGTTTTGAGGTTAACTAACATTGTCTACAATGACATACGTAAAATACAGTGACTATGGTTTGCGAGAGTTAAGGACGTCGCAATCCCGAAACAAAGTTTAAATAATTAATTTTCATGATAAAAATCTTGTCAATATATGCAAAAGGTAATTTTTTAATATAAGTTTATTAATATTTAAACTCAGAATAATACCTCATTTTATATATAATGTAAACAACTAGAGACTAAGTAAAACCTACGGCTCCATTCAATTACTAGGGAACTGTTGAAAATTGGAAAACATAGAAAGATATATTATTGAGAAAACAGTAATGATATTTGGAGTGAAAAAATTTAGTGAAAATTTATAATAATTGATATAACATATGGCAAAATAATATTACATAATCAAGGTTTGGGAAAGAATTTATCTATGCATACTTGACTAACGATTATTAACTATTCTGATTTCTTGCAAAAAAGTTGTATCCTACATTTTGAATTAAGGAGGGTTTTAAGAGTTAACTCACTTTCCGATTGCAAAATAACAATAAAAAGCAATGTACTGAAAAAGTCAAACTAAACAGCTACCATATTTTTTTTGAGTTAAACTACCATATTATTTAAAGGCACATATGAGTTCAACATAAGTCCCTATCTAACCTGGCAGAAGCCAATTTGTGAGCTTTACTAACAACTGCTCTAGGAACTTTAATAAACACACAAGATTGCAGCTCCAGTACAAAAGACCTAATGTCTGTCACAATACTCCTTAAGTGGACTGGTGCATTCTTCGGATTCTCAATTGCTTTCAAAGCCAGTAAGGAATCAGTTAGCAAAACTAACGTGTTCCAACCTTTCTTGACAGCCTCATAAACCGCCTCCAGAATTGCTACTGCTTCAACTTGCTCTGGGGATGAAGCGAAAATCTTCTTGGACATCTCAGCTAAATCTCTACCCCCTATATCCTCCGCAACCCATGCAACCCCTGCGAACACATGCTCCCCTTTGAAAGATCCATATGTGCAAGCCCTAACTTGATCCTCCTGGCCCAAAACAAGTTGTCCCTTCTCCCACTCCCAAATAATCTTCATATTTCCGATCTCTGTTTCTCTGCCCCGCCCATCCCGATATGCTTGTCTGTTATTTTCCTTCTCACTTTTGGTTTGCTGCAATAACCTGAAGGTTGCAAGTGATTGTTTCTGTTAAGGATTGCACAAATCTATTAATATTTATATAATCTCTGTATATTCTTTATATTATCTATTTGTATATTTTGTAATTATCTAGTTTTCTTATTTAACACAGAATTGTCTATATAATGTAAACTTAACCTTGTTCAATCATATGTAATATACACAGCATTATTCTACAAATTTTCTGGTTCTATATTTTCTTACATGGTATCAGAGCAAGCGATTTGACACTGCTTCTGCTCAAATTTTTTCTTCTTTTTCTCTTCTCAAACCAGACTCACGAATTTGGTGATTGCTGTTTTTTTGTTTTTCCAAACCAGCAAGTGTTGCTGTTTCTTTCTTCCTTCTCAAGTCAGAGTCAACAACGGTGATATATATATATTTTTTTCGGTCACATTACTTTTTTCCCTCCTCTTCACCGAACCCTAGTCTTCCTCCGGTTTTTCCAGCTTTGCCCTCACTACTTTTTGTCAAATTACATTCATACCCTCGTCCCTTACTGCAATTGCCGCTTCTGCCGCCCTCTTACCACCGGCACCACCGCTGCCACTTCAACCAACCCGACTGCTCCACACGATCCTTATCACCTTTCAGCAGTCGATCTCCAGATAGGAACCATAGTTTCCACTAAATTGACAAGGGAAGAAAATTGGCCGGTTTGGCGTGACCAAGTGCAAACCGTTTTTCTGGCCAGAAACAAGCTGGGTTTTCTCACAAGCACCCTCGCCCGACCTTCTGACAATGATGTTGAAGCTGCAAGATGGGATCAATGCCAAGCCGCCGCCAAAACATGGCTTACTCATTCCGTTGACCCATCTTTGAAGGCGATGGTTTCTCGGCTTCCCACGGTGGTGGCAATTTGGCACACACTCAAGGATAGTTTTGACAAACTCAGCGGATCCCAAATCTTCTCCATCAAGCAAGACATCCATGATATGAAGCTTGCCGCCGGTGCATCGGGTTCCAACCTTACCACCTTCTACATCTGTCTCAAAGATCTTTGAACAGCTTTAGACATTCACCAGCCGCCAATTCACTGCACCTGTGGCCATTGCACTTGTCAAGTGAACGATCACCTCCGAACTCACCAAAACGAAGATCGGGCAATGACTTTTTTGCTTGCACTTCCAGAAGAGTTTCGCACCTTGCGAACTCATGTCCTTGCCCGCGACGATTTTATATGCGCTTGCCAAAGATGATCTTCACCAACGCTTCTCCATGGAAGGACATTCCACCGACGATGCGGCTGTGTTTTCTGCTCAAAGAAATTTTGCATCTGGACAGCCGATGAAGGAGACGGGTTCTTGGCAGCAAGTGGGTCTTCCAGGTTTTGGACTTACTTCTTCAACAATTGGGCCATCTTCACAACTTGGGCCAACTGGGCCAGCTCCATCCAATGGCATTTTCCTCAACCTTCACCGGGCTTATCTCTGGGCCGCGGCCTGTTTGCCCTCATTGTAAAAAGACGGGCCATGTCCGTGAGGCCTGCTTTCTCGTGGGCTATCCTCCTAACTGGAAGCCCAAACAACGTGGTGGCTCACGTGAAAAGAATAATAGTTTTGGTCCTTTGGCCCATAATGTTACCTCTCATGGCCAACCTTTTCCTCCTGGATTTGGGCCTACTCATGCCCCATTTGGATATAGCACTCCACCCATGGATTCATATGGTGGGCCTAATTCTAATCCATCTGCATATTCTAGTGTAGGTATCTTGGGCTCTGCAACCTCTCACCCGGGCAGTGTTTATGGCGGTTCCTCTGGACTTAATCTATCAACAGCAAAAGCTTGTCACTCTTCTCAATCAAATAGGATCCTCTGATTCCACGGCCAATTTTTCAGGTACCGCTACACCTTCTAAATCTTTTTATCTGTTTGGATTATCGACTCAGGTGCTAGCGACCATATCACATGTAATGTTTCTTTTAGATTCTTTTTCCCCATGTATTGCACATATCTCCATCACTTTGCCTGACAATTCTACTAGTCTTGTGACACATATTGGACACTCCTGACCCTCTCCTAAATTACACCTCACACATGTTCTTTATGCCCCACATTTTAAACACAATTTATTATCCATCCGGAAGCTCACTCGTGCTAATAATTGTGTGGCCATATTTTTCGATGACTTTTGTGTTTTTCAGGACCGTACGACTGGGGATCTGATCGGTCTCGGCAGAGCTAATTGGGGGTTGTACCTTTTGTGTTCTTCCATTCCCGATTCTATTTATTCTAGGTGTGGTCGCGCTTAATAATTGGTTTCAATTTCGCCATTTTATCTTCCTCCAAGTCTTTAATTTCCACGTCTAAAACACAAAGCATATCAAAACCAACAATTTCACCTTATAATCAAGTTAATATTGAGAAAATATGAACAAGAACAATGCACATTTTAAGCTTATCATGTTTCTTGGATCAAATCAACATCCAGAAGTTTGGGCCACATGAACCAATAGTTTTGTGCAACAAATTTGGGCTTTCTGTTATCAGTTTTGGGCTACATACAAACATAAAAGAAGCGAGCTTATTTCTTTTTCCCAAAGAGGAAGGGAAGTGATTGACATAAGAACCCATTTAAGGGTATGTTTGGATAGACGTTTTCTATTTGTAAATAAATAAATTTTTAAATAAAAATAAATTATTCAAATATATTTTTATTTCAAAATTTAAAATTAAAATTTTTTCACTCAAATTTCTCTTACATAATTAAAAAAAAAATTCCCTCTTATTTTTCATTCTAAAATACTTTTTCTATCAAAAAATACCCACCAAAATTTTCACACATTTCAATACAACTTTTTCAAATACATCACACTCCAAACAAATTCCATAGATGAAGTAGTTATGAAATAAATTTTTATCGTGCTTGGATAACTATTGATAATTTAAGTTCGCTAATTGAATACCCATACAACATCTACTATTAGTAAATAGTGCCCACCTTTAAGCAAATCATGTGTAGAAATATTGATAAAACACGGAGTTGATGGTATTTTACAACTAATTGATTGAATAGTTAAATTTTAAACCACTTAAAAAGAATATTTATTATTTAATTTATATTCCAACATATTTGATCGCGAGAAGTGCAATAGAAACAATACTTGAAATGCGTAAATGTGCGCTAATAGTAAGATTTGATAAAACAATATGATACTAAATTTATTTTTAATATATTTAGTTTAAAAGAAGTCACTCCTACTGCTAATGACAGGTATGAGTTAAAAGTATAAAATAAAAATAAAAAATTATATATTTAATTAAATGTGTTATAATTTTAAATTTTAAAAATTATATGAAATTAAAAACAAACTCTTTTTTTATGATGGATGATGGATGGAGTATCTATTTTTTTTTTTTGTTAATAAAATTTTCAAAAGCTTTCAATTCGTTTTACCCTTGTGGGGAAATGAAATTCATAGATTTATAAAAAAGTTTTTTTATTTAAAAAATTAGCATTTTCTAACCTCAAAATATGTATTAAGAATAGTATTATTAATTCGAAAAACGAAATTTGGACAAAAGTCAAAACTTGACGGATGAGAAATCTGGACTCGGCACCGTCTGTATGATTGGTCAGTGTTACTAAATCTTGTTGCGTGACGACAATGTCCGTAATTCGCATCGTCCCTCAAAAATTCCCTCCTCCTCCCCTTCCTCCATCCATCCACCGCCTTACGCCTTTCTCCTCTCTTCCCATTCGACTTTCGTCACATTTTCGATAGCCTCCTCCCCATTTCAACACTCTTCGGAGTCCATTATCCACACTGAGAACTACTTGTCAACTTGACTCTAGTTTCATGGCAGCTGAAAATCTTGACATAGTAAACACCCCCCAAACTCCCCCCCTCCCCCCCCCCCCCCCCCCCTAAAAAAAAAAAAGACAAAGTGCATATGTACTCCTTTGGAGGAAAAATGAAGAAATTTATGTATAAATTGTGTTTTAAAATGCGTTCTTACATTTTTTTTTTTAAAAATAGTAGTGTTGAGATGAAAAATATATTAAAAAATGTAAAAATATTTTAGAAAATATAAAAATACATTTTGAGAGTGCAATCCATAACCGCTAATGTAAAGAGAAAAAAATTTCAATTCACACTAAGAACTGGGGTGAGAATAGAGTATGTTTGGTTAGACCTTTTTCCATTTCCATTTTGGTAAAAAAACGTGGGAATTTTTGTTGACACTTTTGTTTTGGAGGGAATTTTTAGATTATTTGGTAAGTCATTTTTTAATTTTCTTTTTGGTAAGCCAAAAATATGTTTATTTAAATAAAAATCCTAAGAAAAGTAATCAAAATAACAACTCTTAGTAATGAATCAAAATTCTAAAATATTATGTTTATTTTTCCTATTTTTAGAAGTCTTATTATTTTCAAAAAAATTTAAAATTAAAACAAACACAGGAAAGTAATTGTTTATTACATCTTTATTTTCAGAAAATATGTTTATTTTTCCTAATAAAGTTAATTATATTTTGCATGTTATACATACAACAAACTAATAATATCATAATTATAAAACACATTTCACAACACATAACAAATAGGATGGTCACCAACTATATTTATCTACCATAATTTCATATGTGTATTACAATTTGATATTGAAGTTAATTTTGCTTACTTACTCCTTCAGTGGACTGACTATGTTTCCTATTATTTTCAAATTAAAACAAAATTAATTAGAAGACTTTATCTTTTTGGGTTTTTGAGTTTTGAGTTAGACACAATTTTAAAATTTAGTATAACCAAATAATTTAGCATAACCAAAAAAGAGTCTACTTTCACAAAAAAAATTATCTAAAAAAGAGGTTGCATTTTTTGTTGTGAAATTTTTATATTACATTTACTAATAATAACAATGCACAATCCAATTTAAAAAGTCAGGATATACATTTAATTGTACATTAATTGTAAATTAAAAAAGGTTATATCAAACTAAAAGTGATTTTTTTTTGAGAAGGGGGAGTATTACTGACCTAACCAAACAAAGTCAATTTTTTGGATTTCCCAAAAACATTTTGGAGGGAGATGAAAAATGAGGTAAAATTGAACCAACCAAACACATGCAAAGATTCTACCGTGAAGACTAATTAAACTAAATATGGCTCGTCTTAATTTTAGATTTTGAAAATTTCTTTTAATGTTTATAGATGATCCAGTTTTATTTTTTTTTCGATTCTCTTGTTTTTTTCTTAATTAATTTGTTTCCATTCATACATCAAAGTCATATATGGAACCATTGGCTGCACAATGGCCACTAGAGCTGTATTAAAGCACTCTCCTCCCCTGTTTTCTCTCAAAATTCTCAACGCTTGTGTCATTCTCTTATCTGGTAAAAGATATATGTATACATATGTATTATGAGAGTCCCACTCTTATCTTCCTGAAACACAATATATTTGTAATAAAATACATTGATTCATTATATAACATATAATGAATTGACCAAGAGCAATTTGGCTGTTCATGTTCGTTGCGGAATGGATCACGTACGGTCACGGATAATTATTTGGTAACATAGGATCCGTTTGAGAAAAGAAAATGTACTAAAGTATATATTTAATTTTGAAGTGTCATAATTTTCTATTATAATATCAAAATCACTATCATTATATATTTTTTCAAAAGAGTATATGAAATCTACAAATTAATTGTCATTAGCCCTATGGGCTTGGTCCAATTCTTTTTCTTGGTTTCGTAATCAAATTAGAATTTTTTTAATTTTGTTTAGAATTTGTTTAAATTGTAAATATGCGTATAATGAATCATTTTAATTCATTATGAATTTATGATCATTATTTAAGTTTTAATTAATAATTTTTAAAAATTTTTTGTGAAATTTGTCTATTTTCTGACAATTATTTGTCTTATCCTATCACTCCATGTTAACGTTAACCTTAACAAAAAAAAAAAAAAGGAAGAAGCAGTCAACGGACTAAATGTTATAAATTTCACCAGTCAAAACTTATAATTTACATTACAATTATATAACAATTAGTGTATATTACAAAGAATGAAAGAATTAACACAATGTCCTCCTATCTACATTTATCAAGTGATTATTTTTCTATTTGTAAATACAAAAAATGAAACTTTAACAAAGTTAATTAGATTTCCTCTTCTTCGGTGCGTGCACTTTTGGAGACATAATATCACGAAGCCGCTTCTCCTTTGAAAGTATTTCAGCCAACCTATCCAAATTATACCAAATTAATTAAACAACTCATAATAATTCAATGGAATTGTTTTTTTTTTTTTTAAAGTTCAAAAATAATATTAGCAATTCTTAAAAAAAAATTAAATAACTTGGCTCATTATAAACACTAACCTTTTGAGGGCCTCCTCGTTAGTTCCCTTGTTCAAAGCTTTACAAGCTCCAGTTTGCATGTTAATTTTAGAAACTGGTTTCTTCAACAATTTTTCCCCAACTTCAACAAGATTTTGCAAATTTTCCTCAGTTGCAACATCCACCGACGACAAATCTCCAGTTAATGTGTCATCCTGAATTCTAAGATAATTTTCTTGGGATTGGAGGGCTTGAAAAATGGTGGAAAGGTGGAAATCCACCATATCGCTGCTTGATTGAGTGAAGACGTCCACCAATGGAGTCGAACCGCCGTTAGTCAACCAGCCAACAACTCCCCACTTGGCCGCCTGATCTGCACAATATTTCCCTTCTTCTTTGGCCGTTCCCGTTCCCAGAGACAGAACTATGACCCGATTATATTCCAAGGGACGCATTGAAAAGAAGTCAGTGTTGCCTCGGGTGACTTCACTGGTCACTTGGTTTAGAGCCACTAGAGCCTGGAATTGTGTTTGACATTCATATTCATCAATCAGCCCAAAAAAGGTTTTCATTTTTGTGCAAGAAATTGATTAGCGACTGTACATACCGGATTATTGGCGGCCACACCACCGTCAATGAGATTAAACTGGCGAATGCAACCATCGGAATTTTGGGTTTCGAAATAATGAGCGGGGAGATAAGTAGGAGCAGCTGAAGTTCCTATGCATATGTCTCTTAGATTGGCGTCCAGACATGGGTGACGCTTGATCTGAACACCAAAAGCCACACTTATTAATTCATATTAGGAGACAAAACAAATTAAGGATTGATCGATGGATGGAAGACAAATTATAGATGAATTGAACGCACCTGATAGCTGGAAAAGATTGTGGGCTGGAGTAATTTGATGTCGAAAGTTGGGATGACAACGTTGGTTAAGGTTTGGTGCAACTTGATATCACCGAGTTTTTCCTGGAGAAGATTATGGAGATATTTGCCATCATATTTAGGCCCCGTCACGGCTTTCACTATTTTTTCTGCTGGACCCAGAAGGTAATGGCTGATCATCAAAGAAAGGCCATAAGTTTTACTGATGAATTAGCCCATCACTATACATCTAGGAAACGAACATATGTTTAACCAGGCTACATATATACCTTTCTTGGGGAAAGATTTTGGGGCAATGGTCAAGGTAGAAGTCCTTGATATCTTTGGCAGCAAAGAGGGGGCGGTTGTTCTTGTCTGGAGCAGTAAGCATTGCTGTCACTAAACCACCAGTACTTGTGCCCGAAATCACATCGAAATAGTCGGCAAGTCGTGCATCTTCACCATCCAATTTCTGCACCAAATTATAACGGAATAATTAGATTTTCTATCAGGAGCAATAAAATAACGAGGGGTGTCTAGTTCTGAAAGATCATGGAATCAACTTGCAAAAGTTTGTTCCTGATGCTTCTTAAACATGAAAGATTCAGAAAAGATTGATTTGATGATTTTGAAACCTGAAGCTCAGACTCCAAAAATGCAAGGATGACTCCAGGGATGATTCCTCTAATGCCTCCACCATCAATGCTCAAGATGGTGATAGATTTTCCGTAAACTGGGGGCTGCAAAACTGATCTAACGTTTTCCATTGTGGCAATTGTCATGGAAGACCAAACACGAGCTCAGAGGGAGAAAGATTGCTAAAGAACGATGGAAAGTTAAGAAGAATGCAAATTATATAACTGAGTGGGACTGATATTTCAGTTTGAGACTTGGGAGAAAGGATTCTTAGAAATTTTTCTGCTTTGTTGGAGTGCTTGGTTGATGATGAAGTTGGGGTATTTATAGTTTTAGAAATGGCCCAGTATTACTTCTCTCCATTATTTGACTCAGACGTCTCTAAAGCGTGTGTGACTTTTCAGATTAGATCAATTATACGCTTGACTGGGTTTCCACGTATTCAAAAAAAAATTCAAAATTCTACGTATGCGAACTTTTGAAAATAACACAAAGACCATCAGTCTTACTTCTGCTGAGCGCGTTAAGTTTAGAAACCATGAGTCAGACTTTAAATGTATATTAATTTTTTAATTTTTGAATAAATTTTGATGTGTGTTCTTTAAAATATGACATTAGAACTTATTTTAAATATTTTAACATTATTTTGTTAACTATATGCATCTTTTGTTAAGATAATAAATATAAATATGTTTGGATTGTGTTGTATTTAAGAATTTTGTATTAAAATGTATAAAAGTTTAAAATATTTTAAAGGATCCAATACAAATTTTATTGAATAATCGGAATCATCAACTAACCATTTATGCCATAATAAGTTACTTTTATCAATTTTTCTTAAAATGACGAGGTTAATTTTCTCGTATCCGGTCAAAATACGAGTTTCATCACGTATTGTCCAAATTTATGTCTAGTCTAGCTTTGACCTATCTTTTTTAACAGAAGAAAAATAACTTATTATTTATTTTTGCTAGCATATTTTATTAGGAAAGGCCAAGTTTGGTGAAAAGCACAATTTTGTGTTCGTTTTAGATGTTTTATTAGGCTGATAAAACGAGTTTGGGGCCTTTAGTGGCTGACATTCCCTAAAACAAGGGCGGGGGGAATCCTGCTTTTGACTAGACACTGTTGCTGAATTTTCCAATTATTAATACATGTACGTTTTCCAATCAAAACTTAATGTAGCTTATAGATCTATTAGAACATGTTTTCCTACATTCTAAGCTAAAGTGGGGCGTTTTGGGGTGTGATAAAGGTGAAATTTGCAACCTGATCACAATCCAATTTAGTTGTCACGGTCCAAGGTTTTTCGTGTGTTCAACAATAGATAATTCTGCAAAATAGAACCCAGAGTGATTTTCTGAGATAAATTTTTCGACGCCCAAGTTAGTTTTGTTGACGGGGTTTAGTAATTTTTCAGTAATCGGAAATGGATCACCTTACTTGATTTTTTTTCCTTGTATAAATATCCTCCTTCCTAATAAAGAAAGATAGATTAGTTATTATCCTTATTCTCTTACTTGATAGGGGGATTAGTTATTATCCTTATCCTCTTATCCTTATCTTCTTATCTTTTATACAGGTAGCGTGAAGGTCCTGACTCCGAAACTTTGCTGTCTCACAAGTCCCGACTCCAAGGTTCGGAACTTCGCTGTCTCACAAGTCCCGAACTCTGTGCTTTAGTTGGTAACCTTGCGGGCTTAGTGAACTTAATCCATACACATCAGGGTGGTTCGACTCCATTAATGGATGTGTTCACTCAAGCGAGCAGTGATACGGTGGATTTTCATCTTTCCACCATTTTTCAAGCCCATCAATCCGAAGACAATTATCTTAGAATCCAGGTACAAAAAAAACCGTAACAAGTGGTGCTATATAAAAAGCCTTAAATCAAAATGACCAACAACGTTATTCTTGTCAACTTGTACGAGTTGAAGATCGATCACTTTTTAGTTTTTCATTTATAACTTTGTCACTCATGCATATAATTGTTACATATGCTGCAGGATGACACGTTAACTGGAGATTTGTATTCGGTGGATGTTGCAACTAAGGAAAATCTTCAAAATCTGGTTGAAATTGGGGTGGAACTGTTGAAGAAACCAGTTTCCAGGGTTTATGTGCAAACCGGAGCTTTTCAAGCCTTGAACAAGGTAACTAACGATGAGGCCCTCAAAAGGTATTTGCCCATTTTTGGTTTAATTAAACAATATTAATGGAAATATTTTTGGGATGGTTTTAGAGAAACCAATTTATTTGAATATTTCGTGAATTGCTCAATTAATTAATTTTTTGTATAATTTTTATAGGTTGGCAAAAATATTATCCAATGGGAAGAGGTTTCGTGATATTAAGTCAACTCGTGTGAACAAGTCAAATAACCTGAAATAAATTCAATTGATTTAATTTCATCTGGTTAATTCATTAATATTAACAGTTGTATTGTTAATATTTGCAAATGTGAAAATAATTTCTGCATACAAGTATATGTAGGTTGGAAAATATTGCTGTACTCCTAATTCTTTTCATTCTTGTAACAATTGTTATCCAAATAATAAATACATTAAAATTTATTTTTTCTTTTAAATCTCTATGTGTCTTGCACATTAACCTCACCATTAATTTCATTAATTAAATTTTGAGGTTAATTAACATAGTCTGGACTTTTTTTTTTTTGGTCCAAAAGAAACTAATTACATTAACCTCACCATTAATTTCATTAATTAAATTTTGAGGTTAATTAACATAGTCTGGACTTTTTTTTTTTGGTCCAAAAGAAACTAATTATATTAACGTGAGAATTCTCAAATTAATACCGTACAAGTAGCGATCCGAAAAGGCATAGTCTTCACTGGACAGGTCCTAACACAACTAACCTAAACCCAGTATTGGTTAAGCCTATTTTTCCCAAGTAAACAGGACCGACATAACCCCACATAAGACATAGTGGAACCGGTACCTCCTAACTACTATTTAACTAAAAGATCAAAATAACACCCTAACTTGTTAGCCTCAGCTTACATAGCTCCCTTCAGCAAGATTAGAAGAAACTGACCGCAGAAATCTGTGTAGTGCGATTTTACGTTGGTCGATCTCTCTTATCCGCTCGTGGCCTGACGTTGCATTGCATCGTGCTTGACCCTTATTCCTAATTCTGGCCACGGTTCAGGAACCGACGGTTCCGGTTTAAAAAAATGAGGAACCGAAACCGAACCTTTAAGAGACGGTTCTGGGACGGTTCCAAAAGCGGTTAAAGGCAGTTCGGGACGGTTCCGGTTTTAATACGGTTCAAAACAGTTTTAGTTCCAATTTTAATACGGTTCAAAACAATTTTATACGGTTCCAAACAAAAAACATCAAAAATTTAAAATTACTATATTTTGAAAAAAAAAGAAAGGAAAAAAAGGGGCTTGAACTTAACGAATTAAGCGCCTACATATCCTCCGGAGTAGAGGAATCAAAGCCCATGTAGTTCTCTTAGCGTATAGTAATCCCCTACTTACCTCAATCACATTTCTGTTGTTCCGTCTTTGGTGGTGTCTCCGTCGTCCATTGCATCAAATAACTCTAATTCTGCACGATCTATCTCTTGTTGTCGATATTGTGCTTTTGTCCAATCATTAACGCAAACTTGAGCCTCCAATGATTCAGGACTAATACTTGAACGCCTTTCATTTAAAATATGCCCTCCGGCGCTAAATGCTTGTTCTACGGCAACTGTCGAACATGGAGTTGCTAAAACATTTTTTGCAATCATAGAAAGAATTGGGTATTGGCTTGAATGCCCCTACCACCAATCTAGTATTTTGAATTCTACACTATCATCAAACTCAAAATGTGTTATTAGATAATTATCTATTTCAGAGTCACTTCCTAATCCCGCCTTATATTTTTTATGCCTATGCATGATAATCTCTAATCCTTTATTCATTTTAATGCCTAAATTCTCATTTTGTCTACTATTAGATTGAGAGGATGGGAGAGTGCCATTATAAGTCTTACAAAATTCTTCATATACATTTACTACTAAGGCTCTAGTACAAGAAATTATTTTTGTAATATCTACATTATCATTTAATCCTAAATATTCATAGTAAGCTTGCAAGCAATCATATAAACCATCAATTTTACAACGTGGATCAAAAACACAAGCAACTAAATAAATAGATGGAATATCTCTATAATAGTTTAGCCATTTTAATTCCATTGATTTAATAGTATTTTCTAATAAAATGTCTTTTTTAGTTTCTTCTAAAATCAACGAAATATTAATACATTCTTGCATAAATAAATGAGTAGTAGGATAATAAACACGGACATAGTATAAGTAGCATCATTAATAAACACTAGACACACAAGAAGGTTAGTCCAAATGGTTAAGACTGAGATGCAAGTTGAATGAGATCATAGGTTCAAACCTCACCATGGACAAAATTTTGCAATTTGCTTGGCCGGTTCCAAACGGTTCGATTCGGTTTGGTTCCAAAATCATGAACAAACCGCCATCGCCGGTTTGATTCGGTTCCAAGCGTAACCCGTTTGCCGGTTCGATTCGGTTTGACTACTCATTCCAAACTAAAATTCCAAAACCCTTAGTAAGAAAATCTCGTCAATACAGGGCTGTCTCTTCTACCAATGACCACTACAGCAACAGCCGTTTCTGAAATTGCACAGCTCAACTTTCCATACGAGGAATCCAAAAATCGACTATCACCGGTCATTAAAAAAACGATACTTCACTGTAGCTACAGTGAAATATCGCACCCTCATCACACTATATATCGCCCGCAGCTACAACAATCAATTTGGAGCAAAAGCCTTCCGGCCGAATTCGATGCTTTTTCATATATATATATATTACTGAGAGAAAAATAATGGAGGACGTAACATATGGTACATTCATTTCCCACCAGGGGAATTTTCTTTCGTATTCCGATTACGATAATACAATACAAAAGCGAGAAAAAGTCAAAGTAAGAGCTACCACATGATTTCCTTAAAAGTGTAAACCAATTATATATGTGTCCGTTTCTGCGACATTGAACACGAGTGAGTACGACGTGGTACTAATGACTTAGGGGCGCCTATTTGTAACAGGGGAAGGGGAAATGTAATAGAAATAATAATAGTGAAGAATAATAATAGGGTCTTTAACTATAATTCTATATGCTTTGTACTGGGGAATGAGAATGATTACTAATAATGGTAGTTGGTTTGTTTTAGAAAATAGAAATGATTATAAATTAATTGTAATAATTAATTAATTATTATTATAAAATTAATTAATTATTAATAAAAATATTATTGATTAAATTAATCTTAAGTAACTAATTAATTATTAATTAATTAATATTATCAATTAATTATTTATAAATTAATTAATATTAATTATAATAATTAATATTAGTAAATGAGATTAATTAATTATTAATTATAATATTAAATTACAATATTAAGTAAATGAATAATTAATTAAATTAATCTCAATTAGTTAATTTATTATTACTTAATAATAATAAGTTAATAATAAATTAATTTATATTAATTATAATAATAAATTAATTAATATTAATTATAATAACTAATATTAATTAATTAGTTAGTATTAGTTAATTAATTAGTTAGTAATAATTAGTAATTAATTAATATTATAAAAAATCCATTAATAAATTAATGAATATTAATTATCATAATTACTATTAATAAATGAGATTAATTAATTATTTAATTCATAATATTAAGTAAATGAATGATTAATTAAATTAATCTTAATTAATTAATTTATTATTACTTTTAATAATAATAAGTTAATAATGAATTAATTAATATTAATTAATTATAATATTAATTTAAAAAAAAGCATTCCCTAGCTGGGGGTATGAGGGATTACCCAATATGGGATAATCAATTTCCCCATCTCCATTCTATTCTCCCTTCCAGGCAGGAGGAATGGAATGATTACCCAAAAATCCATTTCATTCCTCCCTTCCAGGCGCCCCTTACTCTTGGAGCTGGTCAAAAAATAAAAAAAAACCGTCAGTTTCTTCATGGTGGATTAAGAGTACTACTTGTCAACTTGCCTCTAGTTTCATGGCAGCTGAAAATCTTGACATTGTAAAACCCGCCCCCCCCCCCCCCCCCCCCCCCCCCCCAAAAAAAAGACGATCTGCATATGTACTCCTTCTTTGGAGGAAAAAAAATGAAGAAATTTATACATGAATTGCGTTTTAAAACTTATTTTTACGTTTTTTAAAATAGTAATTATAAGATAAAATATACATTGAAAATTGTAAAAATATTTTTAAAAACATAAACATACATTTCGAAAATGCAATCCATAACTGTTAATGTAAAGTGAAAAGATTTCAATTCACACTGAGAACTGGGGTGAGAGTAAGGCTATGTTTCGTTAGACCTTTTTTCATTTTCATTTTGGTAAAAAGAGTGGGAATTTTTGTTGACTGCTTTTGTTTTGGACGGAATTTTTAGATTATTTGGTAAGCCATTTTTTCATTTTCTTTTTGGTAAAAGGAGTAGGGATTTTTGTTAATAAAGTTAATCATATTATGCATCTTTTTTTTTATATTAATAATAGAGACAACTCTGTTTGGTCTTTTAATTAAAATATAATGTAACATTTCTTAATTTTGTCAATTGTAACGTCTAACAATATTTAAACCAAAAAAACATTAATTTTATAATAATATTTTTAGGTACACATATATATATTTACAGTTGATAATGAGTTTATTTCTTAGTAAGTGTCTAAACTAATGAAAACTAAAAAAGATATCTAAAAATTAAAGAAATAAAAAAATGAAGAAAATATAAAGAATTAGTGTAATGAAATTTAAAAAGAAAAATACGAAAAAGGTGATTTGAATAACAAATATACAAAGAAACATATATTTTCATAAAAAAAAATCATAATGATGATACTAATAATTTAGAAGCAAAATTGAAATCCAAAAATAAAAAAAAAACCTCATTTAGGATGAAACCAAATAAAAATTCAAAAAATTAATGAGAACAAGTGGAAAATTAGATAGTTTTTAATTTTAATAAATTATCAGTTTGAACAAAAAAAAAAGTTTTGGAGTAATTTTTTTAAAAAAGAAAAATTAAAACTAATAATGATTAAAATAAAAGATCACATGACCAGTACTTAAAAAATAAAGATATATGGGAGTTAAAAGAGAAAAAAAAATGAAATAAGACTAATAGTCAAAAATATGTTTATTTGAATTAAAATCCTAAGAAAAGTAATCAAAATAACAACTTTTAATATGGAATCAAAATCCTGAAATATTATATTTATTTTTCCTATTTTTAGAAATCTTATTATTTTCAAAAGAGAATTAAAATTAAGACAAGCACAGGAAAGTGATATGTTTATTACATTTTTATTTTCAGAAAATATGTTTATTTTCCCTAATAAAGTTAATCATATTTTACATGTTCTACATACAACAAACTAATATTATCATAATTATAAAACACATTTTACAACACATATGACAAATAGGATGGTCACCAACTATATTTATCTATCATAATTTCATATGCACCATGTAATTTTATATTGAAGTTAATTCGACTTACCTACTCCTTCAGTGGACGAACTATGTTTTCTATTATTTTCAAATTAAAACAAAATTAATATGAAGACTTTATCTTTTTGGGTTTTTGGTTTTTGAGTTAGACACAATTTCAAAATTAAGTATAACCAAATAATTTAACATAACCGAAAAAGAGTCTCAACATCAACATTAACATCAATATCACCTTTATCCCAAATTAGTTGGGGTTAGTGATCGATGAACTCAAAGAAAAAAGTAAGGAGAAGAAATAGTTATAAAATAAAATAGAAAAATAAAGGTAAAAGAGTTAGGACTAGAAATGGCAGTCGAGAACATAAGAATTTTGCTCTTCCACCACACTAATAGCTTTCCTCATCTCTGTCCTAAGACAAATTATACACCAATCTATTTCCCACTCTTCTAAATCTTGTTTTACTACTTTCCTCCACGCAAGTTTCGGCCGACCTCTCTCTTTTTTCCTGTCATGCTCTTTATAACAAAATTCTGTTCTTACCGGAGCATCTAGAGATCTTCGAAGAATATGTCCAAATCATCTCAATCTATGTTCTCTCATCTTTTCTTCCATAGGTGCTACTCCAACTTTTCGTCGAATATTTTCATTTCTTATCTTATCCATCATTGTCTTACCACACATCCACCTTAACATCCTCATTTCTGCTACTTCCAACTTATGTTCATGTTGACTTTTTGCTGGCCAACGTTCGGCTCCGTATAGCATTACCGGCCTTATTGTTGTTCTATATAATTTTCCTTTTTATGTGAAATTCTTATATTATATTTACTAATAATAAGGATGTATAATCCAATTTAAAAAGTAAGGATAATGTTGTAAAAGTATACATTTAATTGTGCATTAATTGTAAATTAAAAAAAAATTATACCAAATTAAAAGTGATTTTTTTTTTAAAAGGGAGAGTATTACTAACCTAACCAAACAAAGTCAATTTTTTGGAATTTCCAAATATAATTTGGAGAAAGATGAAAAATGAGGTGAAATTGAACTAACCAAACATATGCAAAGATTCTACCATGAACATTAATTAAAGCAAATAGGACTCTTGTCCAGTTTGCAGATTTTGAAAAATTCTTTTAGGGCTCGTTTGGTTGGCGGGAAAGTAAAGTTAAATGGGAATATGATTTTTAGGAATTTAATTATAAGGAAAATGAATACTTTCTTAGGGAATTTGAATTTTAGAAATTTAATCATGGGAATTTTGAATGCTTATCTATGTTTGGATAAAATAAAAATATTTACGGGAAAGTTAATGTAACAATAAATCATAAATATATTTTAAGTATGATTTATTTGGCATGTACATCTATCATATTATTTCTCTTATTTTATACAAGTGCAAGATTCCTATGTAAGACATGGGATATCTAAAATTTGTTAAATACATATTATTAAAAGTTTAGGTAAAATAAAAATTTTAAAATTTTTGTTGAATAAAAATTAAAATTAATAAAAGTATAAAATAATATATGTTAAATAATGAATTCATAGACTATGGTAAGAAAGTATTTTAAAATAAAACTACTAAATATGATTATAATTTAAAAAATACTATAAAATGGAAAATTCTAAATCATGATTGCTTATAAATCATAAAACTGATTGTAAGGTTGACTTTTATCACAATTTTATATTATATATTTCATTATAATATTTTGAAATTCTATATGTAGATAAATTGAATAATTATTCCCAAGAAATAAAAATATCAAACAATTAAAAAATCATAAAGCAAGAGACTAAAACTCTTATAAATAAATGTAAAATGACTCTACAAAAGTACAATTCATAGTGCCCAAAAATTCAAAATAACAAAAAAAAAAGAAGGTCAAATTAGGTTGGGTGGGATGGGGAGTAGATAAGATCATAAAAGAAGAAAAAAAAAGAGTAATAATGATTTAATTGAAGATATAGATATTATTGCCAAAATTCTTCTATAATTACTACGAAAAGAGTAAAATAATTAATTAATTCTGAAAAAACATACCAATGAAAATTAAATTATTAAAAGGAATAATAAATTTAACCATCTTCAACTTGCTAAAAATGAATACATAGTAAATAGATAAATCTTTTTAAAAGTTCGTAAGATTTAGAACTTTAACCATATTTTAATTAATAAATATTTATATTAACATTAATATTACGGGACCATAAAAAGATAATTTAGTCATTAATATTTATAATAATTACATTGAAATCGACTGACAAACTTTTTCCTTTTGTATAATAGTGATTAATGATAGAGACAACTATTTTTAGTTTTTAAATCAAAATATAATTTGAAATTTTTAATTTTGTCAATTGTAATATATAATAATATTTAAACAAAAAAAAACCTCATTTAAGATGAAATCAAACCATAATTTCAAAAAAATTAATGAGAAAAAAAAATTTACATAATTTTAAATTTTAATAAATTATGAATTTGAATAGCAAAAAGTTTTGAAGTAAATTTTTTTAAAAAATTAAAAATAATAATAATTAAAATAAAAGATTACATGACTAATAATTAAGAAATAAAAGACACTTGAGAGTCAAAAGAGAAAAAATAGATGAAATACTATTGAAAGTAAAAAAATATGTTTATTTAAACTAAAATTATTAAAAAAGTAATCAGAATACCAACTTTTAATAAGGGATCAGAATCCTGAAATGTTGTACTTATTTTCCCTATTTTCAGAAATCTAATTACTTTTCTAAACAATTTAAAACCGAAACAAACACGGGAAAGTAATCAAATTACTTATCCAAACTAACCAAACACACGAATTTAAAATTAAGGAAATAAATTACTTTTCAAGTTAAGAATCCTTACTAACTAAAGAGGCCCTTAATGTTTACAGATAATCCAGTTTTTCTGATTTTCTTTTCTCTTGTTCTTTTCTTAATTAATTTGTTTCCATTCATACATCAAAGTCATACATGGAACCATTGGCTGCACAATGGCCACTAGAGGTGTATTAAAGCACTCTCCTTCCCTGTTTTCTCTCAAAATTCTCAACGCTTGTGTCATTCGCTTATCTGGTACAGATGTATGTATACATTTGTATTACGAATGTCCCACTCTTATCTTCATGAAACACAATATATTTGTAATAAAATACATTGATTCAAAATAAATAAATAAATAAATAAAAGTCATACATTGCAGGATGTTCATTTAGTAGATAATTAAGCTTAATTAAAGATATTTGATGGCTTTCAATAAACACATTATTAATTGTTGACCAAAACACACACAGAACTCTTCTAGTTAACCCATTAGATAACGCAGGCACTTGCATATGAAGACAACGACGCATGATTGATTATCTATTTTGGCTATTAGTTTCCTGGATTACTTAATGGCGACTTTCATTCCGTGGCATGTTTTGAAAATTGGCCACTCAAGGAATTCTCCTCAGAAATTCGATTCGTGGAGGACAACTTAATTACATATACAGTTGTGTTCATCCCAAATAAAAAAAAAATATTAACATTAATTGACATATTGTTATACAACATATAATGAATTGACCAAGAGCAATTTGGTTGTTCATGTTCGTTGCGGAATGGATCACGGTTAATTATTTATTAACATGGGATCCGTTTACGAAGAGAAAATGTACTAAAGTATATATTTAATTTTGAACTGTCATAATTTTCTATTATAATGTCAGAATCACTATCATTACATATCTCTTCGAAAGTGTATATGAATTATGAAATCTACAAATTAATTGTCATTAGCCCTATGGGCTTGGTCCCATTTTTTTTTTTTATTATTTTTGGTTTCATAATCAAATTAGAAAATTTTTTTATTTTGTTTAGAATTTTTTTAAATTATAAATATGCTAATAGGGAATTGTTTTAATTCATTATGAATTTATGATCATTATTTAAGTTTTAATGAATAAGTTTTAAACAAAATTTGTGAAATTTGTCTATTTTCTGACAATTATTTGTCTTATCCTATCTCTCTCCATGTTAATGTTAACCTTAAAAAAAAAAAAAGAAAAAAAAGAAAGAAAACAGTCAACGAACTAAATGTTATTAATTTCACCAGCCAAAACTTATAATTTAGATAAGAATTATTGTATATTACAAAGAATGAAAGAATTAGCACAATATCCACCAATCTACATTTATCAAGTGATTAATTTTCTATTTGCAAATATAAAAAATGAAATGTTAACAAAGTCAATTACATTTTCTCTTCTTCGGGGTGCACACTTTTGGTGACATAATATCACGAAATTGCTTCTCCTTTGAAAGTATTTTAGCCAACCTATACAAATTATACCAAATTAATTAAACAACTCATAATAATTCAATGGAACTGGTTAATTAAAAAAACATTGTCCAAAAATAATATTAGTAATTTTTTTAAAAAAAAATTAAATAACTTGGCTCATTATAAACACTAACCTTTTGAGGGCCTCCTCGTTAGTATCCTTGTTCAAAGCTTCACAAGCTCCAGTTTGCATGTTAATTTTAGAAACTGGTTTCTTCAACAATTTTTCCCCAACTTCAACAAGATTTTGCAAATTTTCCTCAGTTGCAACATCCACCGACGACAAATCTCCAGTTAATGTGTCATCCTGAATTCTAAGATAATTTTCTTGGGATTGGAGGGCTTGAAAAATGGTGGAAAGGTGAAAATCCACCATGTCATTGCTTGCTTGAGTGAAGACGTCCACCAATGGAGTCGAGCCGCCGTTAGTCAACCAGCCAACAACTCCCCACTTGGCCGCCTGATCTGCACAATATTTCCCTTCTTCTTTGGCCGTTCCCGTTCCCAGAGACAGAACTATGAACCGATTATATTCCAAGGGACGCATTGAAAAGAAGTCAGTGTTTCCTCCGGTGACTTCACTGGTCACTTGGTTTAGAGCCACTAGAGCCTGAAATTGTGTTTGACATTTATATTCATCAATCAGCCCCAAAAGGGTTTCATTTTTGTGCAAGAAATTAATCGATTAGCGACTGTACATACCGGATTATTGGCGGCCACACCACCGTCAATGAGATTAAACTGGCGAATGCAACCACCGGAATCTTGGGTTTCGAAATAATGAGCGGGCAGATAAGTAGGAGCAGCTGAAGTTCCTATGCATATGTCTCTTAGATTGGCGTCCAGACTTGGGTGACGCTTGATCTGAACACCAAAAGCCACACTTATTAATTCATATTAGGAGACAAACAAATTAAGGATTGATCTATGGATGGAAGACAAATTATAGATGAATTGAACGAACCTGATAGCTGGAAAAGATTGTGGGCTGGAGTAATTTGATGTCGAAAGTTGGGATGACAACGTTGGTTAAGGTTTGGTGCAACTTGGTATCACCGAGTTTTTCCTGGAGAAGATTATGGAGATATTTGCCATCATATTTAGGCCCCGTCACGTCTTTCACTATTTTTTCAGCTGGACCCAGAAGGTAATGGCTGATCATCAAAGAAAGGCCATAAGTTTTACTGATTAATTAGTCCATCACTATACATATAGGAAACGAACATATGTTTAACGAGGCTAGATATATACCTTTCTTGGGGAAAGATTTTGGGGCAATGGTCAAGGTAGAAGTCCTTGATATCTTTGGCAGCAAAGAGGGGGCGGTTGTTCTTGTCTGGAGCAGTAAGCATTGCTGTCACTAAACCACCAGTGCTTGTGCCCGAAATCACATCGAAATAGTCGGCAAGTCGTGCATCTTCACCATCCAATTTCTGCACCAAATTATAACGGAATAATTAGATTTTCTCCATCACGAGCAATAAAATAATGAGGGGTTTCTAGTTCTGAAAGATCATGGAATGAACTTGCAAAAGTTTGTTCCTGATGCTTCTTAAACATGAAAGATTTAGAAAAGATTGATTTGATGATTTTGAAACCTGAAGCTCAGACTCCAAAAATGCAAGGATGACTCCAGGGATGATTCCTCTAATGCCTCCACCATCAATGCTCAAGATGGTGATTGATTTTCCATAAGCTGGGGGCTGCAAAACTGATCTAACGTTTTCCATTGTGGCAATTGTAATGGAATACCAAACCCGAGCTCAGAGGGAGAAAGATTGCTAAAGAACGATGGAAAGTTAAGAAGAATGCAAATTATATAACTGAGTGGGACTGATATTTTAGTTTGAGACTTGGGAGAAAGGATTCTTAGAAATTTTTCTGCTTTTTTGGAGTGCTTGGTTGATGATGGAGTTGGGGTATTTATGGTTTAGAAATGGCCCAGTATTACTTTTCTCCATTATTTGACTCAGACCTCTCTAAAGTGTGTGTGACTTTTCAGATTAGACCAATTATACGGAAAGGATCGGCAAGAAACAATAGCGTATGCAGCTCAGAAGTGACTTCGTTTATGGGGTGATACATACAAAGGACTTTATATCAACTCCCACATCTTTGGTTGAAGCAATTTAACCCATCAACGGAGGAAACAAAATAGCCCACATGCCATTCTTTTTGCTCTGAAATAAGTCAATGAGTTATTTCAATAATTGTGGGGAGGTTAGCTATCTGATTAACACTTCGACAAAGACAAAATGCATTAAACAAAGACGTTAGAATGAGTTTACCACTTGTTGTTAAATGCTAAATAGAAGCAAACAAAAACCATTAGCCAATTTATGCATGTTGACCGTTATTCGAGTAGGATGATGTCCTTTTGCGAATGAGTCTATAATAATTCAATTATTCTAATAACAAAAAAAAATGTGACTTGAATAGTCTTATGTCAAAGGCTAAATTGGCTAAAAGTATGGGTCAAATTATTATGGAGAGCCTGTATGGCCCAATGATCAGACAAACTCCAAGGATCATAACTCTAATTTAACTAACCTACTCAGAGTTTGAACTTCAAAGTTTGAAGTTTGAACAATGACAAACATCCTCAGTTACTTTATATAGCGACTAAATATTATGTACATCAACTAGTTACATCCTTAATTTCATTGCAACCACTCAATTGAAATAAAAATAGCTAAATTTGATTTCCATAATGTTTATATACTTTTTCGAATAAATTTACTACTCATAAATTACTCCTATTGTTGCAGTCGAATGCGATATCTAAAGTCAACTCCTTCAAACTCATAATTGAGAATTATTGGACAGGGAAAGCTGGACGTTGCCAACAAACCTGAAAGTTAATGATTGTTTTAAGTACAATATGGGTTGATTGCATATACTCTATATATTTAAAAGGGATGATGAATATACTTAAACAAGTTTGTTAAGCATACGATATCAGAGTGGATTATGTGAGTTCCATTAGGCATATTTATTACTGTTTTAAGTCATTGCTAGTAGGTGATATATTGCATCAAATCCCCAGTGAGAATATTTATTGTCGGCATATTCTTTTGGCTTTTGGCCATTATTTATGTTAGTGCGATTTTCAATCTGCCCTTGCACGTTGTTGGGTGGTGGCTTAATTCTAGAAGTGATTAGAACTTCATATCACTTTAATTAGGTTGAAAATTTGAATCTTGCAAACGTATTTTTCCTTATGAGTTCAAGAAAAGAGTAATGATACACATAATAAAAAATTTTAATAAAATCTTTTAGTGACTGATTTGACATACATGTGGAAAAAATTATTAAATAATAATCATTCCAACCATTGAATTAGTATCATTTTGTCATATGAATGCATGTCAATCATTGTGAAAATTGATTTTTATTGTAAATATTATTTTTTGAAAAAAACGTTAAGACTATCACCTAAAAAAGGAAACAAAAAATAAAATTCTTTATCACCAAAAGACATTAAAAGGCTAATGAAGTTGGTTTATGTGCTTGTGCAGATTCATTATAGTCTGAATGAAACTTTTGGAAGGAAACAAACAAGAGAAGTAAATTTGAAAAAAATGTCTGAAAGGGAGTGTCACATTATTTTAAATATTTTAACATTATTTTCTTAACTATATATATACATCTTTTGTTAAAATAATTAAAGGTAAATATGTTTGGATTTTGTTGTATTTGATAATTTTGTATTGGAATGACTAAAAGTTTTGGCGGGAATTTTTTGTCAAAAAAAGTGATATGAAAAATTAGATTGGAAAGAATTTTTTTTGAAATAATGTAAGAGTTTTGGTGGGAATTTAAATTTTAAATTTTAAAATAAAAAGTTGTTTAGATGTTTATTTTTGTGGTTAAAAAAAAGTTAACTTTTTACAAATAAAAACACAAACCAAACTATTATTAATTGAAATAGTGACATTTTTTTTTACTAAAAAATGAAAGCAAATTCTTGAGAATTAACATTGTTCAAAAAAATGATTTCCATCTAAACAAATAAATTCAATACAATAAGTTTAAAAATCTTAACCAAATGATATTCATAACAGTTACTCTCCTAATCAAAAAAATGATTTACTTTTGATTTGATGTAATTTTTAACATTACGTTAAGATCCTCTAAATTAGGGGGGAAAGAAAATGAAAATTGATGAACAAACCCTATAATTTGTAAGAACCATTCATTTTAATGTCCCATTGAGATCCTCCAATTGAATTAGGGCAAAAGAAAATGAGAATTGATGAACTAGCCCTATAATTTTTAGAACTAAGCATGGGATTATCCTAAAAGAAAATTTATGGAACTGACCATATTATTTCACTCACGAAGAACTACAAAGAACTACATATGGGATTGCCCCAAAGAGACTACGACATTCAAGGTTCACACAAATCAATCAGAAAACATTATTGGTTAAGAATCTCTTGCACCTTTTATTTATCATTTCTTGTTATAGACTATAATAAATTGACATAAATTTTATAATTTATGTTAATATTCATATTATTCATATTTTTAAAAAACAAAAAATTTAATATTAAAATTAGTTAAGATGAAAATAGATATCAACAGTATATATATTAGTACATATTATTAAATATATATCAATTTATTAAAATGTGTAACAAGAAATGACAACAAACAAGACGTTTAAGAGGATCGAATATAAACTTTATTGAATAATCGGAATCATCAACTAATCGTTTAATTCCATGATAAGTTACTTTTATCCATTTTTCTTAAAAAGATAAGCTTAATTTTCTGGTATCCAGTCAAAATACGAGTTTCATCTCGTATTGTCCAAATTTATGTCTAGTCTAGCTTTGACTTATCTTTTTGAACAAAAGAAAATAACTTATTATTTTTTTTTGTTTGCATATTTTATTAGGAAAGGCCAAGTTTGGTGAAAAGTACAATTTTGTGTTAATAAAGGAGTTTGGGGCCCTTAGTGACAGACAGTCCCTAGAAAAAGAAGGAGGGAGGAGGGGGGGTGAATCTTTCTTTTGACTAAACACTGTTGCTGAATTTTCCGATCCTTAATACACGTCGTACGTTTTCCAATCAAAACTTAAGGTAGCTTATAGATCTATTAGAACATGTTTTCCTACATTCTGAGCTAAAGTGGGGCGTTTTGGGGTGGTTCGACTCCATTAGTGGATGTGTTCACTCAAGCAAGCAGTGATACGGTGGATTTTCATCTTTCCACCATTTTTCAAGCCCTTCAATCCGGAGACAATTATCTTAGAATCCAGCACAGAACAACCCGTAACAAAGTGGTACTATATAAAAAGCCTTAAGTCAAAATGACCAACAACATTATTCTTGTCCAACTTGTATAAGTTGAAGATCAATCACTTTTTATTTTTTTTCATTTACGACTTTGTCCACTCATTCATGTAATTGTTACATATGCTGCAGGATGACACGTTAACGGGAGATTTGTCGTCGGTGGATGTTGCAACTGTGGAAAATCTTCAAAATCTGGTTGAAGTTGGGGAGAAACTGTTGAAGAAACCAGTTTCCAGGGTTAATGTGCAAACCGGAGCTTTTCAAGCCCTGAAGAAGGAAACTAACGTTGAGGCCCTCAAAAGGTATTTGCTCATTTTTGGTTTAATTAAACAATATTAATGGAAATATTTTTTGGGGTGGTTTTAGAGAAACCAATTTATTTGAATATTTCGTGAGTTGCTCAATTAATTAATTTTTGGTATAATTTTTATAGGTTGGCGAAAATATTATCTAATGAGAAGAGATTTCGTCATGTAAAGTCAACTCACGTAAACAAGTTAAAGAGTTTAAAATAAATTCGATTCTTTTAATTTCTTCTGGTTAATTTATTAATATTAACAGTTGTATTGTTAATATTTGCAGATGTGAAAATAATTTCTGCATACAAGTATATGTAGGTTAGAAAATATTTTTGTACTCCTAATTCTTTTCATTCTTGTAACAATTGTTATCCCAATAATAAATACATTAAAATTTGTTTCTTCTTTTAATCTCTGTGTGTCTTGCACATGGACCTCACCATTAATTTCATTAATAAAACTTTGAGGTTAATGTGTGTGTGTGTATATATATATATATATATATATATATATAATACAGTGACTAATCACTTGTATACAAGGTAGAAAATGGCCCCATTTTGATGATTTGGGAACTGTTGAAAGTTGAAATTAGAAAGATATATATAGATATTATTGAGAGAAAAATAATGGAGGATATAATATATGGTACATTCATTTCCCACCAGGGGAATTTTCTTTTGTATTCCGATTACGAAATCACAATACAAAAGCGATAAAAAGTCAAAGTACGAGCTACCACATGATTCGCTTAGAAGTGTCAAACTCCAATTATATATGCGTTCGTTTCTGCGACATTGAACACGAATGAGTACGCCGTGGTAGTCATGACTTATTCTTGGAACTGGTCATAAAATCAAACCAAACCGTTAATTTCTTTATGGTGGATTAAGAGTACTACTTGTCAACTTGCCTCTAGTTTCATGGCAGCCGAAAATCTTGACATACTGAACCCTCCCCCTTCCCGCCCCCCCCCCCCCCCCCCTCCAAAAAAAAGACGATTTGCATATGAACTCCTTCTTTGGAGGAAAAATGAAGAAATTTATTTATGAATTGCGTTTTAAAATATGTTTTTACAATTTCAAAATAGTAGCTATGAGATAAAAAAAATATTAAAAAAGTGTAAAAATATTTTAAAAAACATAAAAATATATTTTGAGAGTGCAATCAATAACCGTCTAAAAATACATTTTGATAGTGCAATCAATAACCGCTAATGTAAAGTGCAAAGATTTCAATTTACACTGAGAATTGGGCTGAGAATAAGGCTATGTTTGGTTAGACCCTTTTTCGTTTTCATTTTGGTAAAATGAATGGGAAATTTTGTTGACCACTTTTGTTTTGGATGGAAATTTTAGATTATTTGGTAAGCCATTTTCTTATTTTCTTCTTGGTAAAAGGAGTAGGAATTTTTGTTAATAAAGTTAATCATATTATGCATCTTATTTTATATTAATAATAAAGGCAACTCTTTTTGGTCTTTTAATTAAAATATAATTTAACATTTCTTAATTTTGTCAATTGTAACATATAACAATATTTAAACCAAAAAAACATTAATTTTATAATGATATTTTTTTGGTACAAACATATCTTTACCGTTTATAACGACTTTATTTCTTAATGAGTGTCTATACTAATGAAAACTCAAAAAGATGTATGAAAATTAAAGAAATAAAAAAAATGAAGAAGATACAAAGAATTAGTTTAATGAAATTTAAAAAAAATAAATAAAATTAAAGAAATATAAATATGAAGAAAAATATGAAAAAGGTGATTCGAATAACAAATATACAAATAAATATATATTTTCATAAAAAATCATAATGATGATACTAATAATTTAGTAGCAAAATTTAAATTCAAAAGAAAAAAGAAAACCTCATTTAGGATGAAACCAAATAACAATTCAAAACATTTAATGAGAAAAAATAGAAAAATACATAGTTTTTAATTTTAATAAATTATCAATTTGAACAAAAAAAAGTTTTGAAGTAATTTTTTTAAAAAATAAAAAATAAAAACTAATAATGATTAAAAGAGAAGATGACATGACTAATACTTAAAAAATAAAAGATATATGAGAGTTAAAAGAGAAAAAAATAGATGAAATAAAACTAAAAGTTCAAACTATGTTTATTTAAATTAAAATCTTAAGAAAAGTAATCAAAATAACAACTTTTAGTAAGGAATCAAAACCTTGAAATATTACATTTATTTTTCCTAGTTTTAGAAATCTTATTATTTTCAAAATAAAATAAAATAAAACAAACATAGGAAAGTAATATGTTTATTACATGTTTATTTTTAGAAAATAAGTTTATTTTCCCTAATAGAGTTAATCATATTTTTAACGGGTTTGTTGAAACCCATAAAATTAATCACGAGTCCTTAAGTGATTGTAAGATAAATTACAGCAAAAGTGGACCAGGTCAAATCTCAAGGGAACCAAAGTATAGTTCTAAATTTTGAACACTAAATTAAAAACAAATAAAATAAGGAGGGAGTTTTGAATGATTAACGACTTGATTGAATTCTAAAAATTAATTAAAAAATAAATATTCAAGTAGAAAAATAGAAAATACAGAAAATTACCATCTTTAGCAAGCTTCCAATCCAAGGGTTGATCTCATTCAATTGCATCACTGATCATCGATTACGAAAAATTACCTTGCAAATTCAAATATTTAACTTAAAACTTATTAGGATAGCAGTGATAATTTTCTGTTTCCCTAATATAATTGACCGAGCTGATAGAGTTTAAAATGTATATATTTCTTGTTAATATTTTCTCAATATTAACTTGATTATAAGGTGAAATTGTTTGGTTTTGATATACTTTGTGTTTTAGGTATGAAAATTAGAGATTTGGAGGAGAAAAAGATAAAATGGCGAAATTGACGCAAAAAGAAAAAAAATCCAAAAAACTACCAGTTATTAGGCGTGACCGCGCCTAAGCCAATGTCGGGCTAGATGAATGGGCGAAAATTCCATCAAGAAAAAGGAAATTATGAGCTGTCAAGTTAAAGAAGGAAAGAGGATATTGCAGCAAATATTTTATTGTAGTTAGGAGTATTTTTTCTTATGTTTTCTTTTTAGAGTAGAATTAGTTTTTAGTAATAGTTATCATTATTATATTTGAGGAACTAGCCTTTGATATAAAAGGATAACCCTAGAAGCCTCAAATCATGCAGAAAATTTAAGAGAGCAGCCGCCCTTTTCTTTTCTCCAAGAATCTCACGTCTTCATCTTTTCTTTCTTTAGTTTAGTTTTTCTCTTAGAAAATTTCAATAGCCATGTGTGCCATCATAAGTGGCTAAACTCTATTTTCTGATTCAAGGGAATGATTGATTTCAATTGCAATCACTGTAAGATTTTGTTCTTAAATTTATAGTCTTGCTTTTAATTCAAGTACTTGTTAATTCTTAATTTAATTGCTATGAATAATTGATTATTGGTTAATCTGACAAACTAATTCTTCATTGTTTATTCTATTGCTATCCATGAGTTCAGTGATCCATAATTGTCATGAATGAGTGGTCCAAGTAGCAACTAGGTCAATTATGTTTATGACTTGAAATATGCATGTTTAGCCTAAGAGAATTAATGGAACAAGATTAATTTACTGCAGCTATCTCGGTTCTTTAATTTTGGTTTAACTGTTTTCATATATTTTAATGTTATCATTAAATTGATATGAAATGTTATTGTGTCTAGTCAATTAATGATAAGTTTTGATTTGGGTGCTAGATTCGGTCAATTATATTAGAAAAGTAGAAATTTATTATGGCTATCCTAATTTATTATAGCTCACCCAAGCAGCACACCCAGCAAACAGAAGCAGAATGCAATGGTGGTCGGCTTTAGTCGGTTGGAACACAGAGACAACAGCGAACCCAGAGAAGTGGCGGATTTCATTCTTTCTGATGAAGATATTACCCATCACAATAATATTCTAAGAGAGGCACTATCAACATGGGAAGTGAGCACTCAACTGGGGATAGTCTTTAAGCTCCATCAAGAAGAAATGATTGATCATTTTGCCAAAATGGAAAAGGAGCATCGAGAGTCAAGAGCAGGTTAGTATTTCACCTCCTGCTTTTCCTATTTACGAGTTTATATTGGTTAAATGAGGATTTTATCTTGGAATGTAAGGGGTTTAGGTGCTAGGGAGAAAAAAATGGCTATCTGAAAAATGGTTTTAAGGAAAAAATTTGGGATGGGATTTTTCCAAGAAACAAAGTTGGAACATCTTGATGGGCGTGGAGTTGGCCAAATTTGGGGAGGCAATGAATATAAATTTGAGTGGGTTCCCTCTGTTGGCCATTCGGATGGTTTACTTGTTATTTGGAATGATGATTTTTTCCACTGTACCAAGACTGTTTTAGGGCACAGATATATCCTGTTAAGAGGTAAATTGAAGGGATCCAATTTTGAGTGTGCTTTCTGTACCGTCTATGTTCCAAATTGTGATAATCAAAGAAGAGTCCTGTGGAATGAGTTGTCCAACAGAGCGGCAAACTAGCAAATGCCGTGGTGCTTTGGGGGAGATTTTAATGTCACGAGATCGCTTGAAGAAAGAAGCGGACACTCAGGTAATCAATCAGCCATGAATGAGTTCGATGATTTTATTGAGTATTTGCAGCTTGTAGACTTGTCTTTGTTAGATGGGCAGTTCACATGGGGCAATAACCGCCATCCTCTTGCTAGAAGTAGGCTGGATAGATTTCTCTTTTCAAGCGAATTTCTTGATTGTTTTCCATCGTTGGTCCAGAGAGCGCTATCGAGATCTCTGTCCGACCACCATCCCATCTTTTTGGCTACAGAGAAGGTAAACTGGGGCCCTAGACCTTTCAAGTTCTTCAAGCACTGGCTAGACAAAGAAGGCTTCAACACTATGGTCCGTAATGAATGGAAGACCATTACAGCTCATTCTAGAAATAATGCTGGTATATGGCTCAAGCTTAAGAGGCTTAAGCCTCTTATCAAACAATGGAAACTTTAGAACGTTGAGGCTGATCCCAACTATGTCCAGGAATTGGAGGAGGAGATTGATAAGCTAGAGAAATTGTATGCAGCAAATGCGTTATCGGCCGATAAAAGACTTAAACTTGCAACTAAGCGAGCCCAGCTATCAAGGTTGTTAAACTCGAGTTTTTACGTAAAATCGGATCGTAAAATCGGATCGTAAAATCGTAAGAGTTTACAAATTATGAAAAATAATATATATAATATATTATATATAATATATGTTAAATTTATAAATTACAAACCTATTCAAACTTATAAAAAATACACAAATTTCAAAAAAAAATATTATCAATCACACATAAAAATTAATAATAATCATAATTCATTAACAACCATGAATAACAAAGCATAAGCCCTTAATTATCGAAGTTTAAGCTAATAGCAATGAAGAGGATCGGTGAAAGGCGAAGTGAGGAAGAAGTTGATGATGTTTTTGGCAGGGGATGAGAACAGAAAATACCTAGAGAAAACGAGGGCAATGAAGAAAGGAATGAAGGAAGGAAAGGGGAAGAAGGAGAATGAGAAGAGACTTTGGCCGGTCGGCGGAGATGGAGAGTTGCGGGCGGTGGGGACTGGGGAGGCAGAGCTGTGGCGGAGAGAAATTGAAGAAGACGGGAAAAAGCCCTAAGTAAAATAGAATTCAGAAATTCAGTCAAAAAGCTGTTTGTTTTGCGTTTTTGAAGAAACGGATCGCTGGCTGATTTTATGATTCTAAGTGTCAAACTCGCGAGTTTACTCGATTTTACCTATTTTAGTTTTTACCTATAAAGTAAATCAGACACTTGGTTTTGGATCGTAAAATCGTAAAAACGTACCTGTAAAATCGAGAGTTTACCCGATTTTACCTGTTTTAGTTTTTACCTATAAACTGAATCGGACACTTGGTTTTGGATCTTAAAATCGTAAAAACGTACTAGTAAAATCGAGAGTTTAACAACATTGCCAGCTATGGAATGTGTATAGGGCAGAAGAAAGAGCTTGGTTACAGAAGTCCAGAGCAAAATGGCTTCAGGAAGGAGATCGAAATACCAAATACTTTCACCTGCTGGCTTCCTCAAGGAGAATGACGAACCTCATCAGTAACCTGGTCTTTGAGGGTAGGAGAGTATCACAACCAAAAGAGCTAAATGATGCAGTAGCCAAGTATTACTCAGATTTCTACAATAAGGTGTCGGCAGTTGGTGTTCTGGAATTAGATTGTCAACAGCTGAACAAAGGGACAATCTTGAAGCTCCATTTTCAGAAACCGAAGTTTGGGAAGCAATCAAACAGTGTGATAGCAATAAGGCACCTGGGCCCGATGGATTTAATATGAACTTCTTCAAGCATCATTGGAGCTCAGTCATATCCAATGTAATGACTTTCCTAGAAGGCTTCTTTAAGACCGAGACTTTTGACAAGGCAATCAACTCTTCCTTTATCACCTTGGTTCCAAAGACAGAAAATCATATTCACTTAAAAGACTATAGGCCTATAAGTCTTGTGGGGAGCATTTATAAAATTCTGGCCAAAGTTTTAGCAGTTAGACTGAAAGGGGTGATGGATGAGGTGATCGGGAGCAATCAGTTTGCGTTCCTAAAAGATAGGCAATTGTCAGATTGTTTCTTACTTGCCAATGAAGCCGTTGATTATCTAAAGAAGCATAGCAGGAGTGGTTTGTTGTTGAAGGTGGACTTTGAAAAACGTTTGATAATGTTGACTGGGATTTTCTGGATTATGTCATGACAAAGATGAATTTCGGCAAAAAGTGGAGTTGGATCCGGTTCTGTGTGGCCACTACATCATTGTCAATTTTGGTCAATGGCTCCCTCACCAAGCAGTTTGGCATCAAAAAAGGTCTCCGCCAATGCTGTCCTCTCTTCCTAATGCTCTTTAATATCATAGTCGAAGCTTTTAGCGTTCTTATGCAAAAAAGCGAAACTCGGGGGCTGTTTGAGGGACTAAGCATCAGCCAAGGAAGTTTCAGGTTAGCCCACTTACAATACGCGGATGATACTCTAGTATTCATTAAACCAAAATTTGAAAGTCTCTTGAATGTAAAAAGAATTCTAAGATGTTTTGAGGCGTTGTCCGATTTGAAGATCAATTTCAACAAAAGTAATTTGGTTGGTATTGGGATGGATGCGGGTCTCTTGTCTGGCTGGGATGAATATTTATCGTCCAAGGTTGAAATACTCCCGGTCAAATACCTTGGTCTTCCTCTAGGGGCTAACTCAGCGACCCAAAGCATCTAGAGGCCTATCTTGGAAAAAAATGAGATCAAAGCTTGCAGGATGGCAAACGAGGTACCTTTCTATGGGTGGCAGAGTAACACTAATCAATTCTATCTTGTTGAGTTTGTCAATCTTTTTCATGTCTGCCTTTAACTGCCTTGTGGGGTAAAAAATGACATGGACAAACTGATACGGAGATTTCTCTAGGGCAGTTCAAATCACCAACGCAAATTGCACTATGTGGACTGGAAGACAGTGAATGCTCCAAAGTGGCTTGGTGGATTGGGTATGATTGACTTCCACTTAAAAAACTAGGCCTTACTATCAAAAAGGTTATGGAGGTTTGGCAACGAGGTGGATTCATTATGGAGGAATTTCTTTGTGAAAAAATATTTGCTTGACCAGAAGTGACTCCTTCCCACCCCTTGTAATAATAGATTTGTTTCCCATTCATAGAAAGCTATTACTGCTCCACTTATTTCTTCTAATCAATTCCATAAGGTCGTATATTCAGGCATGAGGGCGATGCTTGGAAAAGGAGACAATATTGTTTTCTGGCATGACAAATGGATAGAAGGTATGATTCTAAAAGTGTGCTTTCCTCGCATCTTTGCTCTGTCTGTGAATAAGAATGGATATGTGGCCGAGTTCGAAAATTAGAGGAATGGTCAATGGGAATGGAGGATTGATCTTCATAGGAATGTGCTTGATTGGGAAACCCAGTAATGGGAAGACTTGTTATCTATCCTGCACGAGCAATATCCCAACCACCACTCCCAAGATCGGATTATTTGGAGAGGGGTCCCGAATGGTACATATTTCACTTCTTCTTTCTACAAATCTGTGCTGTTGGCACAAAGGCAAGGCAACGTTATCTGGAACCTCGTGTGGAATGGGTATGGTCCACCTAAAGTGGAAGTCTTTGTCTGGCAACTAATCCATCAAAAGCTCCCTGTTAAGTCGCCGCTTGGAGGGCATCATTCAGCGAGCATGCGGTGTGTCCGTTACGCAATCTTGTGCGGAATCATCCGGCATCTATTTTTTGATTGTTGGACTAGCTGGTTGGTATGGACGAGGTGTTTGAAAACTTGGGGTGTCACCTGGGTCTGCCCGAGAGATCCTTCCATCTTCCTGATGAGCTGGCATCAGTCCTCCCCGGATCTCCAAGGAAGGCAGCCTTGGATACTACTGTTTTACGCCATTATTTGGTCAATTTGGCTGTGCAAGAACCAGGTTACTTTTAATAATAAGAGCTTTGATCTTGAGCATCTTATGGATTTGATTATCATTAGGTTCGCAACTTGGTTTAAGGCGAAATGTCCATCTTCATAAACATCCATTACAGACATCTTCCGACAGTCGAAAAGTGCAGAAGTGAGGCGGGTGCACAGGTGCAGGAAGGAAAGTGCGGCTTGGTCTCGGCCTCAATCTGGTAAAATGAAGTTTAATGTCGATGGCTCAGCAATTGGAAAACCAGGCAAGGCGGGGATTGGAGGAATTTTGAGAGATGATTTGGGTAAAACAAAGGCCGTGTTCTCTAAGCATGTTGGAATTTTGGATTCAAATCAAGCTGAGTTCTATGCTATCCGTGAGGCTTTCTGGGTGTTCTCTGAATCTATTTGGAAGAGCTCCCATATGTTTGTAATTGAAAGTGATTCCGTTAATACAATCAATTGGCTCAAGAATTCGGAGAATGCCCCCTGGCATCTAAAAAATGTCTCCAACCACATAGACCTACTGAAGGAGAAAATCAAGCACTGGGAGGGCCATCACATTCCAAGAGACATGAATAGTGTGGCCGATAGGTTGGCAAAGTCAAGAGTATCTAGAGTGCAAAATTTGTTGGCGATCATCGAGCAATGAGTCTTGTTTTTACTAATCGCTACTTTCGTTTTTGTTTGTATGCCGCGTAGGAATGTTCTTGTTCTTTCATTTGCTATTGACTCTTACTTTGTAACCTTTTACTCTATATCTCTAATAATAAACCTTGCCTTCTTGGCTTGTCAAAAAAAAAAAAGTTTCAAGTTAAATATTTGAGTTTGTAAAATTATTTTTCGTGACATATGATTAGTGATGCAATTGAATAAGATCAATCCTTGGATTAGAAACTCAGTAAATTTTTGTAATTTTTTCTATTTTCTATTTTTTCTATTTTAATATTTATTTTTATTAATTTTTAGAATTTCAATAAATTAGTTAATCATTCAAAAATCCCTTGTTTTATTTATTTTTAATTTATTGTTCAAGGCTTGGAACTATACTTCGGTTCCCTTGGGATTCGACGTAGTCCACCATTGCTGCAAATTTATCTTATAATCACTTGAGGATTAGTGATTAATTTTGTAGGTTTCGGCAAACCCGTCACGAGCCCTAGCACCCAATTCAAAATTTATCATTAATTGATTGTGCACAATAGTATTCCATATGAAATTAATGATAGTATTAAGATTTATGAAAACTATTAAACCAAGATTAAAGAACTGATATAACTGTAGTAAAATTAATCTTGTCCCGCTGATTCCCTAAGCTAAACATGCATATTTCAAATTATAAACATAATTAACCTAGTTGCTACTTTCACCATTCATTCATGACAATTACAGATCACTGAACTCATTGATAGCTATAGAATAAAAGATGAAGAATTAATTTGTCAAATTAACCAATCATCAATTATTCATAGGATTTAAATCAAGAATCAACAAGTACTTGAATTAAAAGTAAGAATATAAATTTAAAAACAAAATCTCACAGTGATTGCAATTGAAAATAATCCTTCCCTTGAATCAGAAAATAAAGTTTATCCACTCATGATGGCACAATGAATCCTGGAATTTTTCTAAATTTCCTAACCCTAAGAAAGAAAAGAGAACGTGAGTTTTTGGAGGAAGAGAGAAACGGCTGCATTGAATTTTTTATATATTTATTGGCCCCTCTAGGGTTCCTCTTTTATAACAAAAGCAAACTCCTAAAAATAATAATGATAACTATTACTAAAAACCCAATTCTACTCTAAGAGAGAAACATAACAAGAATAGGAAAAATACTCCCAACTAAAATAAAAGATTTGTTCCCTAAAAACTTGCTGTCATATCCTTTTTCCTTCTTCAATTTAACAACTCACAATTTCCTTTTCTTGATGAAAATTTCGTCCATAAAATTCTTCTTCTTGATAAAAAAAATTCATCCAACCCATCAGTACCTTAGGTGTGATCACGTTAGATAACTGTAAGTCTTCTGGTCACACTTTTGCTCCAATTTCGCTCTTTTATCCTCTTTTCCTCCAATTCTCCCATTTCCATACCTAAAACAAAAAGTACATCAAAATCAAATAATTACACCCTATAATCAATTTAATATTGGGAAAATACGAACAAGAAATATGTACATTTTAAGTTCTATCAATTTTACATGTTATACATACAACAAACTAATAATATCATAATTACAAAACACATTTCACAACACATATAACAAATAGTATGGTCATCAACTATATTTATCTATCATAATTCCATATGTATATTACAATTTGATATTGAAGTTAATTCTATTTACCTACTCTTTCAGTGGACCGACTATGTTTCCTATTATTTTCAAATTAAAACAAAATTAATTAGAAGACTTTATCTTTTTGGATTTTTGGGTTTTGAGTTAGACGCAAATTCAAAATTAACCAAATAATTTAGCATAACAAAAAAAGAGTCTACTTTCAACAAAAAAAATTATCTAAAAAATAAATTGCACTTTTTGTGTGAAATTCTTATATTATATTTACTAATAATAACAATGTATAATCCAATTTAAAAAGTAAGGATAAACATTGTAAAAATATACATTTAATTGTGCATTAATTGTAAATTAAAAAGAGTAATACCAAACTAAAAGTGATTTTTTTGAGAAGGGAAAGTATTACTAACCTAACCAAACAATGTCAAACTTTTAGATTTTCTAAACAAATTTTGGAGGGAGATGAAAAACGAGGTAAAATTGCACTAACCAAACATATGTAAAGATTCTACCATGAAGATTAATTAAAGCAAATATGACTCTTGTCTTAGTTTTCGATTTTGAAAAATTCTTTTAATGTTCATACCTGGAACCATTGGCTGCACAATAGCCACTAGAGGTGTATTAAAGCACTCTCCTTCCCTGTTTTCTCTCAAAATTCTCAACACTTGTGTCCTAAACTTTACCCCACAATCCACTCCAAAAGTTTAGATCCGTACCTAGTTCCCTTGCATGCTTTTTGTGAGTGTTGAAAAAAAGGTGCGCGTTCCTCTGTTCCCTTTCCCTCTTACAGTCAAAAAAAAAAAAATCAACACTTGTGTCATTTTCTTATCTGCTAAAGATGTATGTATACATTTGTATTACGAGAGTGCCACTCTTATCTTCGTGAAACACAATATATTTGTAATAAAATACATTGATTCAAAAAAAGAAAAAATAATAAAAAAATAAAGTTATACATTGCAAGATGTTCATTTACTTGATAATTAGGCTTAATGAAAGATATTTGATGGCTTTCAATAAACACATTATTAATTGTTGACCAGAACACACACAGAACTCTTCTGGTTAACCCATAGATAACGCAGGCACTTGCATATGAAGACAACGACGCATGGTTGATTATCTATTTTGGCTACTAGTTTCTTGAATTACTTAATGGCGGCTTTCATTCTGTGGCATGTTTTGAAAATTGGCCACTCAAGGAATTCTCCTCAGAAATTCGATCTTTATTCGTGGACTACAACTTAATTACATATACAAGTTGTGTTCGTGCATCCACAAGTTAAAAAAATATTAATATTAGTTGACATCTTGTTGTATAACATATAATGAATTCACCAAGAGCAATTTGGCTGTTCATGTTCGTTGCAGAATGGATCACGGATAATTATTTGGTAAATAGGATCCGTTCACAAAGAGAAAATGTATTAAAATATATATTTAATTTTAAACGTTCATAATTTTCTGTTTTTTTTTTTTGACAAGCCAAGAAGGCGAGTTTTATTATTAAAGATAAAGAGTAAAGATTACAAGATAGGAGTCAATAGCAAAATAACAGAACAAGAGACATACCTATGCGGCATACAAATAAAATGAAAGTAGAGAGTAGTAGAAACAAACACTCATAATTTTCTGTTATAATGTTAGAAACACTATAATTACATATCTTTTCAAAAGTGCAGATGAAATCTACAAATTAATTGTCATTAGCCCTATGGGCTTGGTCCGTTTTTATTTTATTTTATTTTTTGTTTCGGAATCAAATTAGAATTTTTTTAAAAAAATTTTGTTTAGAATTTTTTAAAATCACAAATTACTTATAAAGAATCGTTTTAATTCATTATGAATTTATGATCATTATTTAAGTTTTAATTAATAATTTTTTAAAAATAATAATAAAATTTTTGTCTATTTTCTGACAATTATTTGTCTTATACTGTCTCTACATGTTAATGCTAACCTTAAAAAAAAAAAAAAAAAAAAGCAGTCAACGGACTAAATGTTATAAATTTCACCCGTCAAAACTTATAATTTAGATAACAATTTATATTACAATTAGATAACAATTAGTGTACATTACAAAGAATGAAAGAATTAGCACAATATCCCCCTATCTACATTTATCAAGTGATTATTTTTCTATTTGCAAATACAAAAAATGAAACTTTAACAAAGTCAATTAGATTTCCTCTTCTTCGGTGTGTGCACTTTTGGTGACATAATATCACGAAGCCGCTTCTCTTTTGAAAGTATTTCAGCCAACCTATACAAATTATACCAAATTAATTAAACAACTCATAATAATTCAATGGAACTGGTTAATTAAAAAACCATTGTCCAAAAATAATATTAGTAATTTTTTTAAAAAAAATTAAATAACTTGGCTCATTATAAACACTAACCTTTTGAGGGCCTCCTCGTTAGTTCCCTTGTTCAAAGCTTCACAAGCTCCAGTTTGCATGTTAATTTCAGAAACTGGTTTCTTCAACAATTTTTCCCCAACTTCAACAAGATTTTGCAAATTTTCCTCAGTTGCAACATCCACCGACGACAAATCTCCAGTTAATGTGTCATCCTGAATTCTAAGATAATTTTCTTGGGATTGGAGGGCTTGAAAAATGGTGGAAAGGTGGAAATCCACCATGTCACTGCTTGATTGAGTGAAGACGTCCACCAATGGAGTCGAGCCACCATTAGTCAACCAACCAACAATTCCCCACTTGGCCGCCTGATCTGCACAATATTTCCTTTCTTCTTTGGCCGTTCCCGTTCCCAGAGACAGAACTATGACCCGATTATATTCCAAGGGACGCATTGAAAAGAAGTCAGTGTTTCCTCGGGTGACTTCACTGGTCACTTGGTTTAGAGCCACTAGAGCCTGGAATTGTGTTTGACATTCATATTCATCATTCAGCCCAAAAAAGGTTTTCATTTTTGTGCAAGAAATTGATTTGCGACTGTACATACCGGATTATTGGCGGCCACTCCACCGTCAATGAGATTAAACTGGCGAATGCAACTATCGGAATCTTGGGTTTCGAAATAATGAGCGGGGAGATAAGTAGGAGCAGCTGAAGTTCCTATGCATATGTCTCTTAGATTGGCGTCCAGACATGGGTGACGCTTGATCTGAACACCAAAAGCCACACTTATTAATTCATATTAGGAGGCAAAACAAATTAAGGATTTATCGATCGACAGAAGACAAACTATAGATGAATTGAACGCACCTGATAGCTGGAAAAGATTGTGGGCTGCAATAATTTGATGTCGAAAGTTGGGATGACAACGTTGGTTAAGGTTTGGTGCAACTTGATATCACCGAGTTTTTCCTGGAGAAGATTATGGAGATATTTGCCATCATATTTAGGCCCCGTCACGGCTTTCGCAATTTTTTCAGCTGGACCCAGAAGGTAATGGCTGATCATGAAAGAAAGGCCATAAGTTTTACTGATGAATTAGTCCATCACTATACATCTAGGAAACGAACATATGTTTAACGAGGCTAGATGTATACCTTTCTTGGGGAAAGATTTTGGGGCAATGGTCAAGGTAGAAGTCCTTGATATCTTTGGCAGCAAAGAGGGGGCGGTTGTTCTTGTCTGGAGCAGTAAGCATTGCTGTCACTAAACCACCAGTACTTGTGCCCGAAATCACATCGAAATAGTCGGCAAGTCGTGCATCTTCACCATCCAATTTCTGCACCAAATTATAACGGAATATATAATTAGATTTTCTATCACGAGCAATAAAATAATGAGGGGTTTCTAGTTCTGAAAAATCATGGAATGAACTTCCAAAAGTTTGTTCCTGATGCTCATTAAACATGAAAGATTTAGAAAAGATTGATTTGATGATTTTGAAACCTGAAGCTCAGACTCCAAAAATGCAAGGATGACTCCAGGGATGATTCCTCTAATGCCTCCACCATCAATGCTCAAGATGGTGATAGATTTTCCGTAAACTGGGGGCTGCAAAACTGGTCTAGCGTTTTCCATTGTGGCAATTGTCATGGAAGACCAAACACGAGCTCAGAGGGAGAAAGATTGCTAAAGAACGATGGAAAGTTAAGAAGAATGCAAATTATATAACTGAGTAAAACTGATATTTCAGTTTGAGACTTGGGAGAAAGGATTCTTAGAAATTTTTATGCTTTTTTGGAATGCTTGGTTGAAGATGAAGTTGGGGTATTCGTATTTATAGTTTTAGAAATGGCCCAGTATTACTTTTCTCCATTATTGGCTCAGTCCTCTCTAAAGTGTGTGTGTGACTTTTCTCCATTATTTGCTCAGTCCTCTCTAAAGTGTGTGTGACTTTTCAGATTAGACCCATTATAGGCTTGACTAGTTGACTGGGTTTCCACATATTCAAAAGAAAATTCAAAATTCTACGTATGCCGAGCTTTTTAAAATAATAGAAAAACGAAGGGCCATACTTCTGCTGAGCGCGTTAAGTTTGGAAACCACGAGTCATGCTCTAAATGTATATTAATTTTTGAATTTTTGTAGAAAATTTGATGTGTGTTCTTTTAAATATGACATTAGAACTTATTTTAAATATTTTAACATTAATTTCATTAATTAAACTTTGAGGTTAATTAACATAGTCTGGACTTACATATATATACAATACCACTAATCACTTGTACGCAACGTAGAACATGGCCCCATTTTGATGATTAGGGAACTGTTGAAAGTTGAAATTAGAAAAATATATATAGATATTATTGAGAGAAAAATAATTGGAGGATATAATATATGGTACATTCATTTCCCAATTCCCACTAGGGGAATTTTCTTTCATATTCCGATTACGAAATCACAATACAAAAGAAAGAAAAAGTCAAAGTAAGAGGTACCGCATGATTTGCTTAAAATCAAACCAAACCGTCAACTGATTATCTATATTGGCACTTGCATATGAAGACAACAATGCATGATTGATTATCTATATTGGCTGCTAGTTTCTTGGATAACTTAATGGCGGCTTTCATTCCGTGGCATGTTTTGAAAATTGGCCACTCAAGGAATCCTCCTCAGAAATTCGATCTTTATTCGTGGAGGACAACTTAATTACATATACACGTTGTGTTCATCCGCAAGTAAAAAAAATATTAACATTGGTTGACATATTGTTGTGTAACATATAATGAATTCACCAAGAGCAATTTGGCTGTTCATGTTCGTTGCAGAATGGATCACGGATAATTATTTGGTAAATAGGATCCGTTCAAAAAGAGAAAATGTATTAAAATATATATTTAATTTTGAATCGTCATAATTTTCTGTTATAATGTTAGAATCATTATCATTACATATCTTTTCGAAAGTGTTGATGAAATTTACAAATTAATTGTCATTAGCCCTATGGGCTTGGTCCAAAAAAGAATTTTTGTTTCGTAATCAAATTAGATTTTTTTTATTTTGTTTAAATTATAAATATGCGTATAAGGAATCGTTTTAATTCATTATGAATTTATGATCATTATTTAAGTTTTAATCAATAATATTTTTAAAATTTTTTGTGAAAGTTGTCTATTTTGTGACAATTATTTGTCTTCTCCTATCTCTCCATGTTAATGTTAACCTTTAAAAAAAAAAAAAAAAAACAGTCAACGAATCTGTACGTTTAGTTTCCTATAGGAAGGGACATGTTTCCAGGTTTTTTCCAGGTTGGAACATGAAAGTCTGTGTTGTGATGGGTGTCTCTCAGCTTCTTGTTTGGGCAGTGTGGGCTGGGGTAAGTCGTCACCCCTCTTGTTGGAAGTTGTGGATTGTGGTGGTGGGAGGTGGGCTTGCAATGCTTCTGGAGCTTTACGACTTTCCTCCGTATAAAGGATTCCTGGATGCACATGCTGTTTGGCATGCGACCACCATTCCTCTGACCTTTATTTGGTGGAGTTTTATCAGGGATGATGCCGAATTCCGAACATCTATCCTTGTGAAGAAGGTAAAATAGCACATTGGTGCTGCATCGTCTTCTATGTGATGTTTTGATAGCTTAGTGAGCCTTTCCTCATAATGGGAAAACAGCATTCTTTGTTTAGTTTCGTGATGACAAATTTTGTCAATCTATCAAATGGGGAGGCAGATTTATCCTTGCCAATTTAATTGAAGGTCAAAAAAAAAGGAAGGGACATGTCATGAGAAAAGGATATTTGGATAGGGCAGCCTGACCAGATTCATTATATAAATACTAATACAGTTTCTGAAATGTAAGGTAATGTCCTTTGTATTGTCATCATCTCCCCAGTTTGTAAGCAATTGGTTGTTGATATTCATTGCATTCATAGTGGGCAAAGATTTTTGAATCATAAGAAAAACTCATTATTTGAGTACAATTGGGAGGTCAAAATTACCCATGCCTATAGTACCCACCAATTTAGTATCATGGTCATTCATTACTCGTTTAAGTTTGTCCATCAATTAATTTAATGGGCATGGGTGATTATTTGCACCAATAACAATTAATAATGATGAAGCAATTTTTCAATAAATTATAATTCTTTTAAAAATTATTATTATTTGAAACACAGCAGTCAAGCTTATCACGTAATTTACTTTCCATCTAAAAAAAAGTTCACTCATGATTGGAAACAATTTTTTTTTAAAAAAAATTACATCATACAACTATAGGTGGCAATATTGCTATAAAGTCAATAGGTACCCAATGGGATGAAAATTATTGCATTTCAAATACTTATTAAAAATACCCATTAGGAATAAATAAGAGGGATTTATTGGGTGGGTTATGGAATGCCTATAGGTTCCAATGGAAAAAGATAAATGGGTAGTTATTAGGTAATTTTGGATAATTATTGGGTAATGTTGAATAATGAATAAATAATGATAATATTATATATTTTTTAATCTTTTAATATACTTATATATATTATTAATAAATAAATTTTTTTATTTCAAAATCATGGCAGCCAACTAGTGGTCCGGTAGAAAATCCAATAGGAAATTTTAATGGGACCTCAATGGGAATTAAAAAATCCCAATCCTATTAAATCCCATTTCCACCCAATCTCAAAATTTAATGAAAATTACATTTACCATTTCTAATAATTCTCTATCCATTTAAATTCTACCCGTTCCCTTCCAATTGGCACTCCTAATACAACACACTTAATACAGTAGTAAATGAATATTTTTATATTTTTATCTTTATTTTTTAATTTAAATTATATATGTAATTATTAATAAGAGTAATATAAGAATTTTATCTCAAAAGTAGACTTTTTTTTTGAAATTATATTCTTCTTATAGAACCGAAAGAGTATTTTGTAATATATTATATTTCACATATTCTGAATGGAAGATGTGGTACATTTATTTCCTATCAACCATATATAAATCACATTATTATATATCTATTGTTATAGATAACATTAATTAACCTCAAAAGTAAGAACCAATTAATGTGTCAATTGCTCCCCCTAAAAGATACGTTCATGTGCTTGATTTAAAATTTAGATAACAATTAGTAATAGTATTTAGAGTTAATAACGTTCATTTCTTCTTAGGTTTGGAAAAATTACAAAATGAATCCCCTTGTTTGAAAAAACTGTAATAGTCCCCCTTGACTAACAAGCATCATTGAAAAGTAAGAAAAAACTAAAATACACATCAATTTATTGAACTAAAACTCTAAACAAATAAAAATAACATTAAAAGTGAAATAAAAAAGGTCATATTTGATTAGAAATATTATAGGAGATGTTACGATTTTAAAATTTAATTGAACTTCTACACTTTTTTTTCCTTAAGTTAAATTTTTATTGTTATTTTTCTTGTTTATCAATTTTTTAACCTTCAAACTTAAATTTAAATGTACAAAAAATACATATATTTATTTAATTAGGAATGTTCTGAATATATTTTTTTAATAAAATTTACAGGTGTAGTTTTATATAAAATAATTATTAAAAAACTAAGAGGTAAATTTATTTAGACATATAACCTTTTTCACCAATAAAAGTTGTTTTGTAATTTACCAAGTTTCAATGGACTAAATTATAAATTTCACTGGTCAAAACTTATGATTTGGATAACAATTAATATTACAATTAGATACAATTAGTGTATATTACAAAGAATGAAAGAAGAAATTACAGGGCCTTACAAGGACGATCCGGCACGGACTTCTTTGGTTCATGGGGCGGCATATCATGTTCTAATGGAAGCTTTTGGTGGAAAAGGTTACCTCGTTCAGACACCTGATGAACTCGGAGCTGCACTTGCTGAGTTTTTTAATTCGCGAACGCCTGCTGTCATCAATGTCATAATTGATCCATGTGCTGGTTCAGAAAGTGGGAGGATGCAGCACAAAAACAGAAGGTATGGAGCAATATGGTAACCTTGTCTCTTTGTGGAAGTTCTACACTATTTGAGATTTGTGCAAAGTGCACCTACTCGTAGGAGTTGATAGGTTGAATAATCATGTACTTGTTCTTTAGTAACTTGTAAAGAATAGCATGTAAACTGCCATACAACATGATTCCGTTTGGGACCATTCCAGGCGGGTCGTTCCCACTTTTAATTTTTTCCTCTCAACAGCTGCTGACTGCATTCTTGTCCCAAGCCTTAACTCCTCTTCTTCTTCCACTTTCTGCTCCTTATCAATGAGGTCCCATACCGTTTTCCTTTTCTCGGTTAGACCACTCGTAGTTGACTTCACTGTATTTTCTTCTTCCATCACTTTTTTCTATTTAGTCCTTGTCCACCTTTTGCCCTGTCTTGGAGCTCTTTCCCTACCTCTTTTTATAGCGGATGGTTCACTCTTTTTCCTCCCTATTTTTGCTTCTAAAAGCCCCTTTCCTAGAGGATCACATGCAATTGGTATATTGACCAATACTGATTGTTGGGATCTAAAATCAATAAATCCCAAAAGACTACCCAAAGTCCGTGGTCAAAGCAAGAGCAAAAAGCTATTTCCTAAAGATCAATTTGAATGAATTGATGAAACCAACCGTTATAGCCTAGATGAAGGACTTGGCTGAACTTCCAGGAAAACACGTGCACACACGGACAAAACAAACACAAATTAATGATGGACCCACACAAGCAAAACAATTGCTTGAATTTGTAGGGAGAACTTCGGATAATTGAAGCAAACAAAGGAAAGAATTGGTAGGTGGCCCACGGTCAAACCAAACAAAGTCTGAGGAAAGCTTCGGTCAACAAAATAGACCAAGAAAAGGAACAAAATTGATTTTGAAATCAAACTAGCCTTGCGGCTTTCAAACAAGACGAAGGCTCTATGTTTCTCTGTATTTTTCTCTCTCTCTGTATATTAAAAACATGAATAACATGTCCTATTTATAGGACTCAACTAAATCCTATACCTATTGGATTTGGTAACTACTAACCAAAACCCAATATGATTAATAATTCTAAATCTAATAGAATTATTAAATTACAAATTATAAACCCAATAGGATACTAGGATACTTAGTTTAATTCAACTACATTGCCTCCCTTAAACTAAGTTTTCGTAACTTATCATGCCTAGCATTTTCTTCAACTTCATAAACGAATTCATCTTCAACGCTTTCGTGAAAATATCAGCTACTTGCTCTTCGGTCTTGCAATAATCGATCACAATTTCCTTTCGTTGAACCAAATCACGAATGAAGTGAAATTTGATGTCGATATGCTTGCTTCGACCATGAAATACTGGATTCTTTGTCATCTTTATTGCTGACGTACTATCGCACAAAATAGTAGTTGCTCTATCCTGCTTATGTTGAAGAAAATCTAGCATCCTTCTAAGCCACAATGCTTGAGTAGCACTGCTAGCCGCTGCAATGTATTCTGCCTCCGCTGTAGATAACACGATAACTGGTTGCTTCTTTGAACTCCACGAAAATAAACCGAAACCAATAAAGAAAGCATAACCAGAAGTACTCTTTCTCTCCATAGTGTCACCAGCCCAATCACTATCAGTGAATCCAACAAGATCAATAAGATCACTTTTTGCATAAAAAATTCCATCACCTTGAGTACCTTTAATGTACCTCAAAATTCTCTTAGCTGCCTACAAGTGAGACTGACGTGGATTCTCCATAAATCTACTGATTAAGCCGACATTGAAATTGATATCAGGTCTTGTAGCTGTCAAGTATCTCAAACTCCCTACCAAACTTTTAAAATAAGTAGGATCCACACAAGTGCCAGTCCCATCTTTGGTCAAACGCAACCGTTCTTCAGCTGGAGTTAAGATTGGTTTTGCACCGTCCATCTTGAATTTCTTCAAAATATCTCCAGCATATTTTTTTTGACAAATAAAAATACCTTGATCAGTCTGCGAAACCTCAATTCCAAGGAAGTATGACATAAGACCTATGTCCGTCATCTCGAACTGTCGAATCATAGCCTCCCTGAATTCTGCAATCATCTTGGGATTATTCCCAATAAATATTAGATCATCCACATATAAGCATACGATAACAACCGCACCATGGGAAGATGTCTTCACATATGAAGCATGATCAAAAGGACAGCGTTGAAAACCACTGTCAATGAAAAAAGAATTAATACGGGTGTACCACGCTCTTGGAGCTTGTTTTAAGCCGTAAAGGGCTCTTTTCAAACGGTACACCTTATTTTCTTGACCTTTCTTCACAAATCCTGCAGGTTGTTCAACGTACACTTCTTCCTCAAATATACCATTAAAAAACGCAGACTTTACATCCATTTGATGTATTTTCCAACCATTTTGGGCAGCTAAGGAAATAATTAAGCGAACAGTATCAAGCTGAACAACAGGCGCAAATACCTCAAAATAATCAATGCCAGGTTTTTGTTTATAACCTTTAGCAACCAACCGCTCCTTAAATCTGTCTACTTCTCCATCGGGGTTGTACTTCGTCTTGTAAACCCACTTGACACCAATGGGTTTTTTGCCACTTGGAAGATTTGTGAGCTCCCAAGTATCATTCTTCTCAATGGCATGAATTTCATTAGCCATTGCTTTCTTTTAGTGATCCTCACGAACAGCATCTTCAAAATTAACTGGGTCATAATCTGCAAAGAGAGCAAAATTAACAACATCTTCGTCAAATAAATTTTGAGAGTGACCATTAACAACATAATCCTGCAAACGAGTTGGTAGATGTCTTTGTCTTTGTGGCCGACCAGACTGCACAGGAATAGGTTGAGTAGAAACTTGTTGCTGTTTGGGTACTTCGGGCTGATTGACCTCATCATCATTGTCATCATCAAAATATGAAAGTTGAGGAGGATGACTAACCGAATCATCTAACCCTTTTTCTGACCAATCCCAGATACCTTTCTCATCAAAATTCACATATCTACTAAAGGTGATCTTCTTTGTCACAGGGTTGTATAACTTGTACCCTTTAGTCTCAGAACTGTAACCAATAAAAATGCACTTCTCCGCCTTATCATCTAGTTTCTTCCTGAGAGCATTTGGAACATGTGCATATGCCAAACAACCAAATACTCTAATATGAGAGATATTTGACTTTTTACCAGACCAAACCTCATAAGGGATCTTCCCACCATTACATCTAGTAGGACATCTATTTAATAAATAGATACCATATGAAACCGCTTCTGCCCAGAAACCCTTGGGCATATGTTTCGCAACCATCATTGATCGCACCATGTCCATCACAGTTCTGTTCTTTCTTTCTGCAACACAATTCTGTTGAGGAGTGTATCTTGTTGTCATCTGATGCTTAATCCCATGCTGTGCCAAAAAATCATCGCACACTGTATACTCCGTGCCTCTATCAGTTCTCAAAGTTTTGATGGAGTAGCCACTTTACTTCTCAACATACACTTTAAAACTTTTAAAAGTATCACAAGCATCAGACTTATTCTTTAGAAAATAAACCCAGGCTTTTCTACTGAAATCATCAATGAAAGTAATAAAATACTTATTACTTCCATTAGAAGGAACATCCACTGTACATAAATCAGAGTGAATGAGCTGTAATGGTTTTTTTGCCCTCCAAGCCTCGCCTTTAGAAAACGGGTCTCGATGCTTCTTGCCCAAAATACAAGACTCACACTGTCTATAGTGAAAGTTGATGGAAGGCAACCCAAAAACAATATTATTCTTAGCCAAAAACTGCAATCCATGGAAGTGAAAGTGCCCAAATCTCATGTGCCACAACCAAGTGTCATCAACTTCAATCGAGTTAAAGCAAGGTGAATCACCACAATTCAAAATAATAGGAAACAATTTGCTATTTGTCATATTCACCTTTGCAATCAAACCCAATCTATCATCAGTGATGGTGCAGACATGTTTTCGAAAACGTAAATCATAATTCTTCTCTTGAAGTTGACCCAAACTCAGGAGATTTTGATGCAAAGCAGGCCCATAAAACACATCAGCAACAGCACTTTTTTCACCATTCTTCAAGGTAATAGGAATATCTCCTTTACCACATACAGGCACTTCATGATTATTACCAAAACGAACAGTGGATTTAAATGACTCATCCAAATTTTTAAATAATTTCTTTTTTCTAATCATGTGGTTACTACATCCAGAGTCAACATACCACGTGTTATTTTTAGACTTCCCAGCCACACCAGCAGAAAATAAGATTGTCTCATGCTTTTCACCAGAATCTTCAGCAACATTAGCATTAATATCCTTATTTTCTAATTTATTATGCCAACAATTCTTTTGGATATGGCCTACTTTACCACAATTAAAACATTTAGGCCCTTTTTGTTGATTATTGTTGGAATTATAAAAATTACCTCTTTGTTGGGAAGATTTGTTACCTCTACCGGGACCACGAGAGTTACCTCTTCCACATCCACGACCTTTGAAATTCTGGCCACGACCACTAGAAACAGCATTATTGGACGAATCTTCGCTACTTTTCTCCTTAGTAGTCTGAATTTTCACAGCTTGCAACACCTTTTCCACAGGCTCCTTTTCATGAGATTCATCCAATTTGCCATTAATTTGTTGTTCATGCAGCAGCAATGACCCTTGCAATTCATCAACTGACAAGGTTGACATCTCTTTTGTCTCATGCATCACGGCAACGACATGGTCAAACTTTAACGGCAAAGTATTCAAGACCTTTTCTACAAAGAGTTGATCAGTAAGATCATACCCATTTAACTGCATCTCGTTCTTTATATCATTCAAACGAGAAAAATAAGACTCAATAGTCTCATTCTTTTCCATACTGCATAGCTCAAACTTTCTTTTCAACTTTAACAAATTACTTTGTTGGACTTTGTCAACGCCTCGATACGTTTTGGCCAAAATATCCCACGCCTGTTTTGCGGTTTTAGAGGTGGATATTTTTCCAAATACGAAAACATCAATTGCCTGGTGTATTTGAGACAACGCCAAACTGTCGTTTTGTTTCGTCGCCTTAGTAGCATCCTCTGCTAAATTTTTTTGAATATGAGCTAACAAATCAAACGCGTTGAGATGCGTTTCCATCTGGATCCTCCAAAAATTATAATCTTATTTACCCTTTAATTTGGGTACGGAACAATTAATATTCCGATTCGCCATAATTTCCAAATACCAACCTGGCTCTAATACCAGATGTTGGGATCTAAAATCAATAAATCCCAAAAAACTACCCAAAATCCGTGGTCAAAGCAAGAGTAGAAAGCTATTTCCTAAAGATCAAGTTGAATGAATTGATGAAACCAACCGTTATAGCCTAGATGAAGGACTTGGCTGAACTTTCAGGAAAACACGTGCACACACGGACAAAACAAACACAAATTAAGGATGGACCCACACAAGCAAAACAATTGCTTGAATTTGTAGGGAGAACTTCGGATAATTGAAGCAAACAAAGGAAAGAATTGGTCTCATCAACTTCTCCGCACATAATACAATGGAATGGGTGGAAGGGAGAAAACTTTAGCTTCAAAAAATGGTGGCCTCTAATTTGCAATGGAAGGAAGGGCATAGTCATGCAGGACAGAGTTGAACTTTCAGTTTATATTTTATGGATGCTCTGGAAAACCAGGAATCTATGGTTATTCCAACAAGAATGGAAAGAGGAGAGGGCAGTAGTAGATCTCGCTATGGAAGAATGGTTGGAGTATCAAGAGATTTGTAAGAAAGAAACAAATACACCCTAAGGGAAGCACTAGGAACAACCACCAATGTTCAGTGGGAGCTACCCTAATCAAGCTAAAGTATGGTTTTTATATAGTTTGATGTACAAGTTGATAGTCGTTGTTTTGTTTGGATATTCCACAAATGTTTTTCACTTAGCCTTAATGCAAGTGCTAAGGTCATATTATGCCAGTGGGCAACTTGTAAATGTCACATTTTTGGTAGTTAATATAACGATCGTTTCTTTGGAAAAAAAAAAAAAAAGGAAAGAATTGGTAGGTGGCCCACGGTCAAACCAAACAAAGTCTGAGGAAAGCTTCGGTCAACAAAATAGACCAAGAAAAGGAACAAAATTGATTTTGAAATCAAACTAGCCTTGCGGCTTTCAAACAAGACGGAGGCTCTATGTTTCTCTGTATTTTTCTCTCTCTCTGTATATTAAAAACATGAATAACATGTCCTATATATAGGACTCAACTAAATCCTATACCTATTGGATTTGGTAACTACTAACCAAAACCCAATATGATTAATAATTCTAAATCTAATAGAATTATTAAATTACAAATTATAAACCCAATAGAATACTAGGATACTTAGTTTAATTCAACTACACTGATCTAACGTTTTCCATTGTGGCAATTGTCATGGAATACCAAACCCGAGCTCAGAGTGAGAAAGATTGCTAAAGAACGATGGAAAGTTAAGAAGAATGCAAATTATATAACTGAGTGGGACTGATATTTTAGTTTGAGACTTGGGAGAAAGGATTCTTAGAAATTTTTCTGCTTTTTTGGAGTGCTTGGTTGATGATGGAGTTGGGGTATTTATGGTTTAGAAATGGCCCAGTATTACTTTTCTCCATTATTTGACTCAGACCTCTCTAAAGTGTGTGACTTTTCAGATTAGACCAATTATACGGAAAGGATCGGCAAGAAACAATAGCATATGCAACTCAGAAGTGACTTCGTTTATGGGGTGATACATACAAAGGACTTTATATCAACTCCCACATCTTTGGTTGACGCAATTTGACCCATCAATGGAGGAAACAAAATAGCCCACATGCCATTCTTTTTGCTCTGAAATAAGTCAATGAGTTATTTCAATAATTGTGGAGAGGTTAGCTGTCTAATTAACACTTCGACAAAGACAAAATGCATTAAACAAACACGTTAGAATGCTTTTACCACTCATTGCTAAATGCTAAACAGAAGCAAATAAAAACCATTAGCCAATTTATGCATGTTGACTGTTACTCAAGTAGGATGATGTCCTTTTGCGAATGAGTCTATAATAATTCAAATATTCTAATAACAATAAAATGTGACTTGAATAATCTTACGTTAAAGGCTAAATTGGCTAAAAGTATTGGTCAAATTATTATGGAGAGCCTGTTTGGCCCAATGATCAGACAAACTACAAGGATCATAACTCTAATTTAACTAACCTACTCAGAGTTTGAACTTCAAAGTTTGAAAAATGGCAAACATCCTCAGTTACTTTATATAGCGACTAAATATTATGTACATCAACTAGTTACATCCTTAATTTCATTGCAACAACTCAATTGAAATAAAAATAGCTAAATTTGATTTCCATAATGTTTATATACTTTTTCGAATAAATTTACTACTCATAAATTACTCCTATTGTTGCAGTCGAATGCGATATCTAAAGTCAACTCCTTCAAACTCATAATTGAGAATTATTGGACAGGGAAAGCTGGAAGCTGCCAACAAACCGGAAAGTTAATGATTGTTTTAAGTACAATATGGGTTGATTGCATATACTCTATATATTTAAAAGGGATGATGAATATACTTAAACAAGTTTGTTTTTTTTTTTTTTTGACAAGCCAAAAAAGGCAGTGCATTTTATTCAAAAAAATAAGGGCTGAGAGTACATAAAGTGGCTAGGAATAACAGAGTAGAAAGGAAGAAGAAAAGAGCTGCTAAATCTGTCTTTCCTATAGGACAGGAGAAGACACTCCTAATCAGAAACAAGCATTAGCTACTCGAGCACCGCTAACAAATTGTGGGCTCTGGACACTCCAACTTTCGTCAATCTGTCGACAACACAATTGTTCTCCCTTGGGATATGGTAGTCCTGCCATTGCTTAATTTTTACCTTCAATAGCTCAATATGATTTGAGACATTCTTAAACAAGTTTGTTAAGCATACGATATCAGAGTGGATTATGTGAGTTCCATTTGGCATATTTATTAATCTTTTAAGTCATTGCTAGTAGGTGATATATTGCATCAAATCCCCAGTGAGAATATTGTCGGCATATTCTTTTGGCTTTTGGCTTTTGGCCATTATTTATGTTAGTGCTGTTTTCAATCTGCCTTTGCACGTTGTTGGGTGGCGGCTTAATTCTAGAAGTGATTAGAACTTCATATCACCATAATTAGGTTGAAATTTTGAATCTTTCAAACGTATTATTTCCTTATGAGTTCAAGAAAAGAGTAATAATACACACAATAAAGTTTTTTAATAAAATCTTTTAGTGACTGATTTGACATGCATGTGGAAAAAATTATTAAATAATAAACATTCCAACCATTGAATTAGTATCATTTTGTCATATGAATGCATGTCAATCATTGTGAAAATTGATTTTTATTGTAAATATTATTTTTTGAAAAAAAAGGTTAAGATTATCACCTAAAAAAGGACACAAAAAATAAAATTCTTTATCACCAAAAGACATTAAAAGGCTAATGAAGTTGGTTTATGTGCTTGTGCAAATTCATTATAGTCTGAATGAAACTTTTGGAAGGATACAAACAAGAGAAGTAAATTTGAAAAAAATGTCTGAAAGGGAGTGTCACATTATTTTAAATATTTTAACATTATTTTCTTAAATATATATATACATCTTTTGTTAAAATAATTAAAGATAAATATGTTTGGATTGTGCTATATTTGATAATTTTGTATTGGAATGTCTAAAAGTTTTGGTGGGAATTTTTTGTAAGAAAAAGTGATATGAAAAATTAGATTAGAAAGAAATTTGTTTGAAATAATGTAAGAAGAGTTTTGGTGGGAATTTAAATTTTAAATTTTAAAATAAAAAGTTGTTTAGATGTTTTATTTTTGTGGTTAAAAAAAATTAACTTTTTACAAATAAAAACACAAACCAAACTATTCTTGATTGAAATAGTGATTTGTTTTTACTAAAACATGAAAGCAAATTATTGAGAATTAACATTGTTCAAAAAAATGATTTCCATCTAAACAGATAAATTCAATACAATAAGTTTAAAAATCTTAACCAAATGATATTTATAATAGTTACTCTCCCAATCGAAAAATGATTTACTTTTGATTTGATGTCATTTTTAACATTAAGTTAAGATCCTCTAAATTGGGCGCGGGGGGGGGGGGGGGGGGGGTTTGATGAACAAACCATATAATTTGTTAGAATCATTCATTTTAATGTCCGATTGAGATCCTCCAACTGAATTAGGGCAAAAGAAAATGAGAATTGATGAACTAGCCCTATAATTTTTAGAATTAAGCATGTGATTATCCTAAAAAGATAATCTATGGAACTGACCATATTATTTTCACTCACGAAGAACTACAAAGAACTACATATGGGATTGCCCCAAAGAGACTACGACATTCAAGGTTCACACGAATCAATCACAAAACATTATTGGTTAAGAATCTCCTGCACTTTTTATTTATCATTTCTTGTTATACACTATAATAAATTGACATAAATTTTATAATTTATGTTAATATTCATATTATTCATATTTTTAAAAGACAAAAAAATTAATATTAAAATTAGTTAAGATGAAAATAGATACCAATAGTATATATATTAGTACATATTATAAAATATATGTCAATTTATTAAAGTGTGTAACAAGAAATGACAACAAAAAAAATATTTAAGAGGATCCAATATAAACTTTATTGAATAATCAGAATCATCAACGAGTCGTTTTATTCCATGATAAGTTACTCTTATCCATTTTTCTTAAAAAGATGAGCTTAATTTTTTGGTATCCAGTCAAAATACGAGTTTCATCTCGTATTGTCCAAATTTATGTCTAGTCTAGCTTTGACTTGTCTTTTTTAACAAAAAGAAAATAACTTATTATTTATTTTTGTTTGCATATTTGATTAGGAAAGGCCAAGTTTGGTGAAAAGTACAATTTTGTTTTCGTTTTGGATGTTTTATTAGGATAATAAAGGAGTTTGGGCCCTTTAGTGGCAGACAGTCCCTAGAAAAAGAGGAGGGGGAAAATGGAAATCCTTCTTTTGACTAAACACTGTTGCTGAATGTTCCGATCATTAATACACGTCGTACGTTTTCGAATCAAAACTTCTGAGCTAAAGTGGGGAATTTTGGGGTAGTTCGACTCCATTAGTGGATGTGTTCACTCAAGCAAGCAGTGATACGGTGGATTTTCATCTTTCCACCATTTTTCAAGCCCTTCAATCCGGAGACAATTATCTTAGAGTCCAGTACAAAACAACCCGTAACAAGTGGTACTATATAAAAAGCCCTAAGTCAAAATGACCAACAACATTATTCTTGTCAACTTGTATAGGTTGAAGATCAATCACTTTTTATTTTTTTCATTTACGACTTTGTCCACTCATTCATGTAATTGTTACATATGCTGCTGGATGACTCGTTAACTGGAGATTTGTCTTCGGTGGATGTTGCAACTGAGGAAAATTTTCAAAATCTGGTTGAAGTTGGGGAGAAACTGTTGAAGAAACCAGTTTCCAGGGTTAATGTGCAAACCGGAGCTTTTCAAGCCCTGAACAAGGGAACTAACGTTGAGGCCCTCAAAAGGTATTTGCCCATTTTTGGTTTAATTAAACAATATTAATGGAAATATTTTTTGGGATGGTTTTAGAGAAACCAATTTATTTGAATATTTCGTGAGTTGCTCAATTAATTAATTTTTTGTATAATTTTTATAAGTTGGCGAAAATATTATCTAATGAGAAGATGCTTCGTCATGTAAAGTCACCTCGCTTAAACAAGTTAAAGAGATTGAAATAAATTCGATTCTTTTAATATCTTCCAGTTAATTTATTAATATTAACAGTTGTATTGTTAATATTTGCAAATGTGAAAATAATTTCTGCATACAAGTATATGTAGGTTGGAAAATATTGTTGAACTCGTAATTCTTTTCATTCTTGTAACAATTGTTATCCCAATAATAAATACATTAAAATTTGTTTCTTCTTTTAATCTCAGTGTGTCTTGCACATGAACCTCACCATTATATAATTTCATTAATAAAACTTTGAGGTTAATTAACATAGTCTGGACTTTTATATATATATATATATATTATACAGTGACTAATCACTTGTATACAACGTAGAAAATGGCCCCATTTTGATGATTTGGGAACTGTCGAAAGTTGAAATTAGAAAGATATATATAGATATTAGAAAAAACACCTAAAATCGTCCTCCACATTTCACCGAATAATCTTTTTCATTCTCCACTTTTAAAACGGGAACAAATAGTCTTTCAAATTTCAAGGACCAAAATTTGAAGAAAAATTTCAGAGCTAAACGTTCCCGTTTATGAGATTTGAAGGACTAAAAGTTCCCGTTTATTTCACAAATAGTACTAAAAGTTCTAATTTATGAAATTTGAAGGACTATTTGTTCCCATTTTAAAAGTGGAGGATGAAAAAAATTATTTGCTGAAATGTGGAGGACGATTTTGGGTGTTTCCTCTAGATATTATTGAGAGAAAAACAATGGAGGATATAATATATGGTACATTCATTTCCCACTACGGGAATTTTCTTTCGTACTCCTATTACGAAATCACAATACAAAAGCGATAAAAAGTCAAAGTAAGAGCTACCACATGATTCGCTTAGAAGTGTAAAACTCCAATTACATATGTGTTCGTTTCTGCGGCGTGCTAGTAATGACTTATTCTTGGAGCTGATCATAAAATCAAACCAAAGCGTTAATTTTTTTTATGGTGGATTAAGAGTACTACTTGTCAACTTGCCTCTAGTTTCATGGCAACTGAAACCCCCCCACACAAAAAAAAAAAGACGATTTGCATATGAACTCCTTCTTTGGAGGAAAAATGAAGAAATTTATCTATGGATTACGTTTTAAAATATGTTTTTACAATTTCAAAATAGTAGTTATGAGATAAAAAAAATATTTAAAAAGTGTAAAAATATTTTAAAAAACATAAAAATACATTTTGAGAGTGCAATCAATAACCGTCTAAAAATACATTTTGATAGTGCAATCAATAACCGCTAATGTAAAGTGCAAAGATTTGAATTCACACGGAGAACTGGGGTGAGAATAAGGCTATGTTTGGTTAGACCTTTTTTCGTTTTCATTTTGGTACAAAGAGTGGGACCTTCTGTGGACCACTTTTGTTTTGGAGGGAAATTTTAGATTATTTGGTAAGCTATTTTCTTATTTTCTTTTTGGTAAAAGGAGTAGGAATTTTTGTTAATAAAGTTAATCATATTATGCATCTTATTTTATGTTAATAATAGAGACAACTCTTTTTGGTCTTTTAATTAAAATATAATTTAACATTTCTTTATTTTGTCAATTGTAACATATAACAATATTTAAACCAAAAAAATATTAATTTTATAATAATTTTTTTGGTACAGACATATCTTTACCGTTTATAACAACTTTATTTCTTAATGAGTGGCTATACTAATGAAAACTAAAAAAGATGTCTAAAAATTAAAGAAATAAAAAAGTGAAGAAGATACAAAGAATTAGTGTAATGAAATTTAAAAAAGATAAATAAAATTAAAGAAATATAAATATGAAGAAATTTTGAAAAAGGTGATTTGATTAACAAATATACAAATAATTAAATATTTTCATAAAAAAAATCATAATGATGATACTAATAATTTAGTAGCAAAATTGAAATACAAAAGAAAAAATAAAACCTCATTTAGGATGAAACCAAATACAATTCAAAACATTTAATGAGAAAAAATATAAAATTACATAGTTTTTAATTTTAATAAATTATCAATTTGAAGTAATTTTTTTAAAAAATAAAAAATTAAAACTAATAATGATTAAAATAGAAGATCACATGACTAATACTTCAAAAATAAAAGATATATGAGAGTTAAAAGAAAAAAAATAGATGAAATAAAACTAAAAGTAAAAAATATGTTTATTTAAATTAAAATCCTAAGAAAAGTAATCAAAATAACAACTTTTAGTAAGGAATCAAAATCTTGAAATATTATATTTATTTTTCCTATTTTTAGAAATCTTATTATTTTTCAAAAATAAAAATAAAAATAAAACAAACATAGGAAAGTAATATGTTGATTACATGTTTATTTTTAGAAAATAAGTTTATTTTCCCTAATAAAGTTAATCATATTTTTAACAGATTTGTGGAAATCCACAAAATTAATCACGGGTCCTTAAGTGATTGTAAGATAAATTTAAAGCAAAAGTGGACCAAGTTGAATCTCAAGAAAACCAAAGTATAGTTCTAAATTTTGAACACTAAATTAAAAACAAATAAAATAAGGAGGGAGTTTTGAATGATTAACTACTTGATTGAATTCTAATAATTAATTTTAAAAAAATTCAACTAGAAAAATAGAAAATACAGAAAATTACCATCTTTAGCAAGCTTCCAATACAAGGGTTGATCTCATTCAATTGCATCACTGATCATAGATTACAAAAAAATTATCTTGTAAATTCAAATATTTAAATTAAAACTTATTAGGATAGCCATAATAATTTTCTATTTCCCTAATATAATTGACCGAGCTAATAGAGTTTAAAATGTATATATTTCTTGTTAATATTTTCTCAATATTAACTTGATTATAAGGTGAAATTGTTTGGTTTTGATATACTTTTTGTTTTTGGTATGGAAATTAGAGATTTGGAGGAAAAGAAGATAAAAGGGCGAAATTGAAGAAAAAAGAAAAAAAATCCAGAAAACTACTGGTTATTAGATGTGACCGCGCCTAAGCCCATCTCGGGCTGGATGAATGGGGGAAAATTCCATCAAGAAAAAGAAAATTATGAGTCATCAAGTTGAAGAAGGAAAGAGAATATTGCAGCAAGTATTTTATTGTAGTTAGGAGTATTTTTTCTCATGTTTCCTTTTTAGAGTAGAATTAGTTTTTTGTAATAGTTATCATTACTATATTTGAGGATCTAGCCTTTGTTATAAAAGGATAACCCTAGAAGCCTCAAAGCATGCAAAAAATTTAAGAGAGTAGCCGTCCTCTTCTTTTCTCCAAGAAGCTCACGTATTCATCTTTTCTTTCTTTAGTTTGGTTTTTCTCTTAGAAAATTTCTATAGCCATGTGCGCCACCATGAGTGGCTAAACTCTATTTTCTGAATCAAGGGAATGATTGATTTCAATTGCAATTACTGTGAGGTTTTATTCTTAAATTTATATTCTTGCTTTTAATTCAAGTACTTGTTAATTCTTGATTTAATTCCTATGAATAATTGATGATTGGTTAATTTGACAAATTAATTCTTCATTATTTATTCTATTGCTATCCATAAGTTCAGTGATCCGTAATTGCCATAAATGAGTGATCCAAGTAGCAACTAGGTTAATTATGTTAATAACTTGAAATATGCATGTTTAGCCTAGGAGAATTAATGGGACAAGATTAATTTACTACAGTTATCTCAGTTCTTTAATTTTGGTTTAACTGTTTTTATATTTTTTAATGCTATCATTAAATTGATATGAAACGTTATCATGCCCAGTCAATTAATGATAAGTTTTGATTTACGTACTGAGTTCGGTCAATTATATTAGAAAAATAAAAACTTATTATAGATATCCTCATAAGTTTCGAGTTAAATAGTTGAATTTGCAAGATTATTTTTATGACATGTGATTAGTGATGCAATTGAATGAGATCAACCCTTAGTTTGGAAACTCGGTAAATTTTGGTAATTTTCTATTTTTCTATTTTAATATTTATTTTTATTAATTTTTCAAATTTCAATAAATTAGTTAATCATTCAAAAATCCCCTTGTTTTATTTATTTTTAATTTATTGTTCAATACTTGGAACTATACTTCTGTTCCTTTGAGATTCGACTTGGTCCACTATTGCTGCAAATTTATTTTACAATCATTTAGGGGCTGCTTGGATCAAAGAGGAGAATGGGAAAAGTAATGGAAATGATAGTGGGATTAATCATTATAATTCTGTTGGTTGGTTTGTGCTAGGGAATGGAAATGATTACTAATAATGGTGGTTAGTTTGTGCTGGGGAATAGAAATGATTATATATTAATTGTAATAATTAGTATTAATTAATTAGTTATTATTAGTTAATTATTCATTATAATATTAAATTAATTAATTATTAATAAAAATATTATTAATTAAATTAATCTTAAGTAATTAATTAATATTAATTGTAATAATTAATATTAGTAAATGAGATTAATTAATATTAATTATAATATTAAATTACAATATTAAGTAAATGAATGATTAATTAAATTAATCTTAATAAGTTAATTTATTATTACTTAATAATAATAAATTAATTTATATTAATTTATATTAATTATAATAATTAATATTAATTACTTAATTAGTATTAATATTAATTAATTAGTATTAATTATAATAACTAATATGAATGAATGAATTAATTAATTAGTAGTAGTTAATTAATTAGTTAGTAATAATTAGTAATTAATTAATATTATCAATAATTTATTTATAAATTAATTATAATAATTACTATTATTAAAATAAGATTAAAAATATTATTAATTAATTAATTAATTAATAATATTAAGTAAATGATTAATTATAAGTAAATAAATGATTAATTAAATTAATCTTGATTAATTAATTTATTATTACTTAATAATAATAAGTTAATAATTAATTAATTAATATTAATTATAATAATTAATATTAATTAATTAAAAAAATTGTTAGCATTTCCTAGTTCCATACCCCCCAATATTGGGTGGTAGGAGGATTACCCCATATGGGGTAATCAAAAGTAAGCCCAAGTGGGCCATTTCATTCCATTCCCCCCAACCAAGCAACATCAATGCCATCATACCCATTTCCATTCCATTCCCTTCACCAACCAAGCAGCCCATTAAAGATCAGTGATTAATTTTGCGGGTTTCGACAAACCCATCATGAGTCCAACTCCTAAATCAAAATTTATCATTAATTGACTGTGCACAATAGCATTCCATATCAAATTAATGATAATATTAAGATTTATGAAAACTGTTAAACCAATATTAAAGAACTGATATAGCTGCAGTAAATTAATCTTGTCTCGTTGATTCCCCTAAGCTAAACATGCATATTTCAAGTCATAAGTATAATTAACCTAGTTGCTACTTTCATCACTCATTCTTGACAATTATGGATTACTGAACTCATGTATAGCTATAGAATAAAAGATGAAGAATTAATTTGTTAGATTAACCAATATCAATTATTCATAGGAATTAAATCAAGTATCAACAAGTACTTGAATTGAAAGTAAGAATATAAATTTAAGAACAAAATCTCACAGTAATTACAATTGAAAATAATCCTTCCCGTGAATCAGAAAATAAAATTATCCACTCATGGTGGCACAATGAATCCTAGAATCTCTCTAAGAATTTCCTAACCCTAAGAAAGAAAAGAGAACGTGAGTTTTTGGAGGAAGAGAGAAACGATTGGTTTGAATTTTTTCTGTATATTTTGGCCCCTCAAAGGTTCCTCTTTTATAACAAAAGCTAACTCCTAAAAATAATAATAATAACTATTACTAAAAACCCAATTCTACTCTAAGAGGGAAACATAACAAGAATAGGAAAAATACTCCTAACTAAAATAAAAAATTTGTTCCCTAAAAACTTGCTGTCGTTTCCCTTTTCCTTCTTCAATTTAACAACTCACAATTTCCTTTTCTTGATGAAAATTTCGTCCATAAAATTCTTCTTCTATATAAAAAATTTGCACAGCCCATCAGTGCATTAGGTGTGGTCACCTCATATAACTGTTAGTCTTCTGGTCACACTTTTGCACCAATTTTGCTCTTTTGTCCTCTTTTCCTCCAATTCTCCCATTTCCATACCTAAAACAAAAATGTACATCAAAATCAAATAATTGCACCCTATAATCAATTTAATATTGGGAAAATACGAACAGAAATATATACATTTTAAGTTCTATCAATGTTACATGTTATACATACAACAAACTGATAATATCATAATTACAAAACACATTCACAACACATATAACAAATAGTATGGTCATCAACTATATTTATCTACCATAATTCCATATGTACATTACAATTTGATATTGAAGTTAATTCTACTTATCTACTCTTTCAGTGGACCGACTATGTTTCCTATTATTTTCAAATTAAAAAAAAAATTAATTAGAAGACTTTATCTTTTTGGGTTTTTGGGTTTTGAGTTAGATGCAATTTCAAAATTTAGTATAACCAAATAATTTAGCATAACAAAAAAAAGAGTCTACTTTCAATAAAAAAAATTATCTAAAAAATAGATTGCACTTTTTGTGTAAAATTCTTATATTATATTTACTAATAATAATAATGTATAATCCAATTTAAAAAGTAAGGATAAATATTGTAAAAATATACATTTAATTGTGCAGTAATTATAAATTAAAAAGAGTAATTCCAAACTAAAAGTGATTTTTTTGAGAAGGGAAACTATTACCAACCTAATCAAACATAGTCAATTTTTTAGATTTTCTAAACAAATTTTGGAGGGAGATGATAAACGAGGTAAAATTGCACTAACCAAACATATGTAAAGATTCTACCGTGAAGATTAATTAAAGCAAATATGACTCTTGTCTTAGTTTTAGATTTTGAAAAATTCTTTCAATGTTTATAGATGATCCAATAGTTATATATATATATATATATTTTCCTATTCTCTTCTTCTTTTCTTAATTAATTTGTTTCCATTCAGACATCAAAGTCATACATGGAACCATTGGCTGCACAATGGGCACTAGAGGTGTATTAAAGCACTCTCCTTCCCTGTTTTCTCTCAAAATTCTCAACAATTGTGTCATTCTCTTATCTGCTAAAGATGTATGTATAAATTTGTATTACGAGAGTCCCGCTCTTATCTTCGTGAAACACAATATATTTGTAATAAAATACATTGATTCAAAAAAATAAAAAATAAAAAGTAAAAAAAATAAAGTCATACATTGCAAGATGTTCATTTAGTTGATAATTAAGCTTAATGAAAGATATTTGATGGCTTTCAATAAACACATTATTAATTGTTGACCAAAACACACACAGAACTCTTCTGGTTAACCCATAGATAAAGCAAGCACTTGCATATGAAGACGACGACGCATGGTTGATTATCTATTTTGGCTACTAGTTTCTTGAATTACTTAATGGCGGCTTTCATTCTGTGGCATGTTTTGAAAATTGGCCACTCAAGGAATTCTCCTCAGAAATTCGATCTTTATTCGTGGACGACAACTTAATTACATATACAAGTTGTGTTCATGCATCCACAAGTAAAAAAAATATTAATATTAGTTGACATATTGTTGTATAACATATAATGAATTCACCAAGAGCAATTTGGCTGTTCATGTTCGTTGCAGAATGGATCACGGATAATTATTTGGTAAATAGGATCCGTTCAAAAAGAGAAAATGTATTAAAATATATATTTAATTTTAAACGGTCATAATTTTCTGTTATAACGTTAGAATCACTATAATTACATATCTTTTCAAAAGTGTAGATGAAATCTACAAATTAATTGTCATTAGCCCTATGGGCTTGGTCCATTTTTATTTTATTTTATTTTTTGTTTCCGAATCAAATTAGAATTTTTTTTTAAATTTTGTTAAGAATTTTTTAAAATCACAAATTACTTATAAAGAATCGTTTTAATTCATTATGAATTTATGATCATTATTTAAGTTTTAATTAATAATTTTTTTAAAAAAAATTAAAAATATTGTCTATTTTCTGACAATTATTTGTCTTATCCTATCTCTACATGTTAATGCTAACCTTAAAAAAAAAAGAAAGAAAAGAAAAAAAGAAAGCAGTCAACGGACTAAATGTTATAAATTTCACCCGTCAAAACTTATAATTTAGATAACAATTTATATTACAATTAGATAACAATTAGTGTATATTACAAAGAATGAAAGAATTAGTACAATATCCTCCTATCTACATTTATCAAGTGATTATTTTTCTATTTGCAAATACAAAAAATGAAACTTTAACAAAGTCAATTAGATTTCCTCTTCTTCGGTGTGTGCACTTTTGGTGACATAATATCACGAAGCCGCTTCTCTTTTGAAAGTATTTCAGCCAACCTATACAAATTATACCAAATTAATTAAACAACTCATAATAATTCAATGGAATTGTTTTTTAAAAAAAAAGTTTCCCAAAATAATATTAGCAATTCTTTAAAAAATAAATAAATAACTTGGCTCATTATAAACACTAACCTTTTGAGGGCCTCCTCGTTAGTTCCCTTGTTCAAAGCTTCACAAGCTCCAGTTTGCATGTTAATTTTAGAAACTGGTTTCTTCAACAATTTTTCCCCAACTTCAACAAGATTTTGCAAATTTTCCTCAGTTGCAACATCCACCGACGACAAATCTCCAGTTAATGTGTCATCCTGAATTCTAAGATAATTTTCTTGGGATTGGAGGGCTTGAAAAATGGTGGAAAGGTGGAAATCCACCATGTCACTGCTTGATTGAGTGAAGACGTCCACCAATGGAGTCGAGCCGCCATTAGTCAACCAACCAACAACTCCCCACTTGGCCGCCTGATCTGCACAATATTTCCCTTCTTCTTTGGCCGTTCCCGTTCCCAGAGACAGAACTATGACCCGATTATATTCCAAGGGACGCATTGAAAAGAAGTCAGTGTTTCCTCGGGTGACTTCACTGGTCACTTGGTTTAGAGCCACTAGAGCCTGGAATTGGGTTTGACATTCATATTCATCAATCAGCCCAAAAAAGGTTTTCATCTTTGTGGAAGAAATTGATTTGCGACTTTACATACCGGATTATTGGCGGCCACACCACCGTCAATGAGATGAAACTGGCGAATGCAACCATCCGAATCTTGGGTTTCGAAATAATGAGCGGGGAGATAAGTAGGAGCAGCTGAAGTTCCTATGCATATGTCTCTTAGATTGGCGTCCAGACATGGGTGACGCTTGATCTGAACACCAAAAGCCACACTTATTAATTCATATTAGGGGGCAACAAATTAAGGATTGATCGATGGATGGAAGACAAATTATAGATGAATTGAACGAACCTGATAGCTGGAAAAGATTGTGGGCTGGAGTAATTTGATGTCGAAAGTTGGGATGACAACGTTGGTTAAGGTTTGGTGCAACTTGATATCACCGAGTTTTTCCTGGAGAAGATTATGGAGATATTTGCCATCATATTTAGGCCCCGTCACGGCTTTCACAATTTTTTCAGCTTGACCCAGAAGGTAATGGCTGATCATGAAAGAAAGGCCATAAGTTTTACTGATTAATTAGTCCATCACTATACATCTAGGAAACGAACATATGTTTAACGAGGCTAGATATATACCTTTCTTGGGGAAAGATTTTGGGGCAATGGTCAAGGTAGAAGTCCTTGATATCTTTGGCAGCAAAGAGGGGGCGGTTGTTCTTGTCTGGAGCAGTAAGCATTGCTGTCACTAAACCACCAGTACTTGTGCCCGAAATCACATCGAAATAGTCGGCAAGTCGTGCATCTTCACCATCCAATTTCTGCACCAAATTATAACGGAATAATTAGATTTTCTGTCACGAGCAATAAAATAATGAGGGGTTTCTAGTTCTGAAAGATCATGGAATGAACTTGCAAAAGTTTGTTCCTGATCCTTCTCAAACAGGAAAGATTTAGAAAAGATTGATTTGATGATTTTGAAACCTGAAGCTCAGACTCCAAAAATGCAAGGATGACTCCAGGGATGATTCCTCTAATGCCTCCACCATCAATGCTCAAGATGGTGATAGATTTTCCGTAAACTGGGGGCTGCAAAACTGATCTAACGTTTTCCATTGTGGCAATTGTCATGGAAGACCAAACACGAGCTCAGAGGGAGAAAGATTGCTAAAGAACGATGGAAAGTTAAGAAGAATGCAAATTATATAACTGAGTAGAACTGATATTTCAGTTTGAGACTTGGGAGAAAGGATTCTTAGAAATTTTTATGCTTTTTTGGAATGCTTGGTTGATGATGAAGTTGGGGTATTTATACTTTTAGAAATGGCCCAGTATTACTTTTCTCCATTACTTGCTCAGTCCTCTCTAAAGTGTGTATGTGTGTGACTTTTCTCCATTATTTGCTCAGTCCTCTCCAAAGTGTGTGTGACCTTTCAGATTTAGACCAATTATAGGCTTGACTGGTTGACTGGGTTTCCACGTATTCAAAAGAAAATTCAAAATTCTACGCATGGCGAACTTTTGAAAATAATAGAAAAACGAAGAGTCATACTTCTGCTGAGCGCGTTAAGTTTAGAAACCATGAGTCATGCTCTAAATGTATATTAATTTTTGAATTTTTGAATTTTTGAAGAAAATTTGATGTGTGTTCTTTTAAATATGACATTAGAACTTATTTTAAGTATTTTAACATTATTTTCATTAATTAAACTTTGAGGTTAATTAACATAGTCTGGACTTATATATATATATATATCTTGCCTCTAGTTTCATGGCAGCTGAAAATATTGACATAGTAAAACCCCTCCCCCCCCCAAAAAAAAAGACGATGTGCATATGTACTTCTTATTTGGAGGAAAAATGAAAAAATTTATATATGGATTGTGTTTTAAAACGCATTTTTATATTTTTCAAAGTAATAATTGTGAGATAAAATATACATAAAAAATGTAAAAATATTTTAAAAAACATAAAAATTCATTTTGAGAATGCAATCTGTAATTGCTAATGTAAAGTGCAAAGATTTCAATTCACACTAGAACTAGGGTGAGAATAAGGCTACTTTTGGTTAGACCTTTTTTCATTTTCCTTTTGGTAAAAAGAGTGGGAATTTTTGTTGACCACTTTTGTTTTGGAAGGAATTTTAGATTATTTGGTAAGCCATTTTTTCTTCTTTTTTTTTGAATTGGTAAAAGGAGTAGGAATTTTTGTTAATAAAGTTAATCATATTATGCATCTTATTTTTATTAATAATAGAGACAACTCTTTTTGGTCCTTTAATTAAAATATAATTTAACATTTTTTAATTTTGTCAATTGTAACGCATAACAATATTTAAACCAAAAAAGCATTAATTTTGTAATAATATTTTTAGGTACGCATATATCTTTACAATTTATAACGAGTTTATTTCTTAGTAAGTGTCTAAACTAATGAAAACTAAAAAAGATATCTAAAAATTAAGGAAATAAAAAAATGAGGAAAATATAAAGAATTAGTATGATGAAATTTAAAAAAGATAAATACGAAGAAAAATACGAAAAAGGTTATTCGAATAACAAATATACAAATAAACATATATTTTCATTGAAAAAAATCATAATGATGATAATAATAATTTAGTAGCAAAATTGAAATCCAAAAAAAAAAAAACCTCATTTAGGATGAAACCAAATAAAAATTCAAAAAAAATTAATGAGAAAAAGTGAAAAATTGCATAGTTTTTAATTTTAATAATTATCCATTTGAAAAAAAAAAGTTTTGAAGTAATTTTTTTTAAAAAGAAAAAATTAAAACTAATAATGATTAAAATAGAAGATCACATGACTAATACTTAAAAAATAAAGATATATGAGAGTTAAAAGAGAAATGAGACTAAAAGTCAAAAATATGTTTATTTAAATTAAAATCCTAAGAAAAGTAATCAAAATAACAACTTTTAATATGGAATCAAAATCCTGAAATATTATATTTATTTTTCCTGTTTTTAGAAATCCTATTATTTTCAAAAAAGAGTTAAAATTAAAACAAACACAGGAAAATAAGATGTTTATTACATTTTTATTTTCAGAAAATCTGTTTATTTTCCCTAATAAAGTTAATCATATTTTACATGTTATACATACAATGAACTAATATTATCATAATTATAAAACACATTTTACAACACATATAACAAATAGGATGGTCACCAACTATATTTTTCTACCATAATTTCATATGTACAATGTAATTTTATATTGAAGTTAATTCGACTTACCTACTCCTTTAGTGGACGAACTATGTTTTCTATTATTTTCAAATTAAAACAAAATTAATGTGAAGACTTTATCTTTTTGGGTTTTTGGGTTTTTGGGTTTTGAGTTAGAAGTAATTTCAAAATTTTGTATAACCAAATAATTTAACATAACTGAAAAAGAGTCTACTTTCAAAAATAAAAATTATCTAAAAAAGATATTGCACTTTTTGTGTGAAATTCTTACATTATATTTACTAATAATAATGATGTATAATCCAATTTAAAAAGTAAGGGTAAATATTGTAAATGTATACATGTAATTGTGTATTAATTGTAAATTAAAAAAGGTTATACCAAATTAAAAGTGATTTTTTTGAGAAGGGAGAGTATTACTAGCCTAACCAAACAAAGTCAATTTTTTGGAATTTCCAAATATATTTTGAAGGAAGATGAAAAATGAGGTAAAATTGAACTAACCAAACATATGCAAAGATTCTATACCATGAAGATTAATTAAGGGTAAAAAACATTGAATGCCACTAAATTTTGGCGATTGTATACTTTTGGCCATTCATCTAACAAAATTACGCGAATAGTCATTCAACTTGTAAATTTGACAACCCGTGACCATTCCGTTACTTTCAACTATTAAAACCAAACATAAGTCAATTTTTTAGGGGCAAAATAGTCATTTTTATTTGGTTTTAACGGTTGAAGGTAACGGAATGACCACACTTACCAAATTTACGAGTTGAATGGCTATTCATGCAATTTTGTTATATTAGTGACAAAAAATATACGATCTCAAAAGTTTAGTGCTCCAATGTTTTTTACCCATTAATTAAAGCAAATATGACTCTTGTTCAGACTTCAGATTTTGAAAAATTCTTTTAATGTTTATAGATGATGCTCTTTTTTTTCCTCTTGTTCTTTGCTTAATTAATTTGTTTCCATTCATACATCAAAGTCACACATGGAACCATTGGCTGCACAATGGCCACTAGAGATGTATTAAAGTATTCTCCTTCCCTGTTTTCTCTCAAAATTCTCAAGGCTTGTGTCATTCTCTTATCTGGTAAAGATGTATGGATACATTTGTATTACGAGTGTTCCGCTCTTATCTTCGTGAAACACAATATATTTGTAATAAAATATATTGATTCAAAAAATAAATAAATAAATATATTGCAAGATGTTCATTTAGTTGATAATTAAGCTTAATTAAAGATATTTGATGGTTTTCAATAAACACGCTATTAATTGTTGACCAAAACACACACAGAACTCTTCTAGTTAACCCATAGATAACGCAGGCACTTGCATATGAAGACAACAATGCATGATTGATTATCTATATTGGCTGCTAGTTTCTTGGATTACTTAATGGCGGCTATCATTCCGTGGCATGTTTTGAAAATTGGCCACTCAAGGAATCCTCCTCAGAAATTCGATCTTTATTCGTGGAGGACAACTTAATTACATATACACGTTGTGTTCATCCACAAGTAAAAAAAATATTAACATTAGTTGACATATTGTTGTATAACATATAATGAATTGACGTAGAGCAATTTGACTGTTCATGTTTTTGTTATGGATCACAGATAATTATTTAGTAACATAAGATCCGTTTAAGAAGAGAAAATGTACTAAAGTATATATTTAATTTTGAACCATCATAATTTTTTGTTATAATGTTAGAATCATTATCATTACATATCTTTTTGAAAGTGTTGATGAAATCTACAAATTAATTGTCATTAGCCCTATGGGCTTGGTCCAATTTTTTTTTTTTTTGTTTCATAATCAAATTAGATTTTTTTTATTTTGTTTAAAATTTGTTTAAATTATAAATATGCGTATAAGGAATCGTTTTAATTCATTATGAATTTATGATCATCATTTAAGTTTTAATCAATAATTTTTTAAAAAAATTTGTGAAAGTTGTCTATCTTGTGACAATTATTTGTCTTCTCCTATCTCTCCATGTTAATGTTAACCTTTAAAAAAAAAAAAAAAAAACGGTCAACGAATCTGTATGTTTAGTTTCCTATAGGAAGGGACAAGTCATGAGGAAGGGATATTTGGATAGGGCAGCCTGACCAGATTCATTATATAAATACTAATACAGTTTCTGAAATGTAAGGTAACGTCCTTTGTATTGTCATCATCTCCCCAGTTTGTAAGCAATTGGTTGTTGATATTCATTCCATTCATATTGGCCAAAGGTTTTTTTTTTTTTTTTTTTGAAAATGATAGTTATATTGCAAAGTCAAATTGGCAAAATACACATAACCTAAAAGGCTAAAAGAGTTTCATGACGTTGGTTGAAACCTAACCTATGAAGACAAGCACCTTCGCAAAGGAGGAGGACGTCTGACAAAATAAAAAAAAAATAATAATACTAACTAAAATAAAAAATAACACCTTCAAAAGAGGACAAAAGTTTCCGAAGAGGACATTGCACCCTACAACATATGGACAATACTAATTATTTGAATCATAAGAAAAACATTATTTGAGTACAATTGGCAGGTCAAAATTACCCATGCCTATAGTACCCACCAATTTAGTATCATGGTCATTCATTACTCGTTTAAGTTTGTCCATTATAATCAATTAATTTAATGGGCATGGGTGATTATTTGCACCAATAACAATTAATAATGATGAAGCAATTTTTCAATAAATTATAATTCTTTTAAAAATTATTATTCTTTGAAACACAAGTCAAGCTTATCACGTAATTTACTTACTTGGATACGCTACGATATGATTTTTGAATCGAGTCATGTTTTTAAATCTTATATTATCTCCATCTCAAAAAAAGTTCACTCATGATTGGAAACAAATTTTTTTTTAATTACATCATACAACTATAGGTGGCAATATTTCTATAAAGTCAATAGGTACCCAATGGGATGAAAATTATTGCATTTCAAATACCTATTAAAAATACCCATTGGGAATAAATAGAAGGGATTTATTCGATGGGTTATGGGATGCCTATAGGTTCCAATGGAAAAAGATAAATTGGTAGTTATTAAGTAATTTTGAATGATTATTGGGTAATGTTGAATAATGAATAAATAATGATAATATTATATATTTTTTAATCTTTTAATATACTTATATATATTATTAATAAATAAATTTTATTTTTTTATTTCAAAATCATGGCAGCCAGCCAATGGTCTGGTAGTACTGGCCCGGCCATCGGCAACCACCATTTAATTTTCAATAGGAAATTTTAATGGGACCTCAATGGGAATTAGAAAATTCTGATCCCATTAAATTCCATTTTCACCCAATCCCAAAATTTAGTGGAAATTACATTTATCATTTCTAATAATTCTCTATCCATTTAAATTCTACCTGTTCCCTTCCAATTGCCACTCCTAAAACAACACACCTAATACAGTAGTAAATGAATATTTTTATATTTTTATCTTTATTTTTTAATTTAAATTATATATTTTAATTATTAATAAGAGTAATATAAGAATTTTATCTCAAAAATAGACTCTCTTTTTTTTAAGAACAAATAGAATTTTTGAAATTATACTCTTCCTATAGAACCGAAAGAGTATTTTGTAATATATTATATTTCACTTATTCTGAATGGAAGATGTGGTACCTTTATTTCCTATCAACCATATATAAATCACATTATTATATATCTATTGTGATAGATAACATTAATGTGTCAATTGCTCCCCCTAAAAGGTACGTTCATGTGCATGATTTAAAATCTAGATAACAATAAGTAATAGCCCCCTTGGGGTAGCCAAGTTGGTGTGGCGGGTGAGTGCGTAACCGTAAGATCACGAGTTCCAATCCCCCTGTTGACACCTTCTTGGTTGAACCCGTCACACATGGCTTGCCTAGTGCGGTTTACATCTCCTGTGTGGTTGGTTGAGCCGTCACACATGGCTTGCCTAGTGCGGTTTACATCTCCTGTGTGGTTTGCGAGCTATTACACAAAAGCAGGGTTTACCCAATGCGTACCATTGGTAGCGGCTGCGGGTTCTTTGGTCAAGAAATATTACACAGGGTGCGGGTTCTTTGGTCAAGAAATATTACACAGGGTGTGGTTGGTTGAGCCCGTCACACATAACTTGCCTAGTGCGGTTTACATCTCTTGTGTGATTGGTTGAGCCCGTCACACATGGCTTGCCTAGTGCGGTTTACATCTCCTGTGTGGTTTGCGAGCTATTACACAAAGGCAAGGTTTACCCAGTGCGTACCATTGGTAGCGGCTGCGGGTTCTTTAGTCAAGAAATATTACACAGGGGCAGGGTTTACCCAGTGCGCACCATTAGTAGCGGTTGCGAATTCCTTAGTCAAGAAAAAAAAAAGTAATAGTATTTAGAGTTAATTATGTTCATTTCTTCTCAAGTTTGGAAAAATTACAAAATGAATCCCCTTGTTTGAAAAAACTATAATATCCCCCCTTCACTAACAAGCATTATTGAAAAGTAAGAAAAGACTAAAATACACATCAATTTATTGAACTAAAACTCTAAACAAATAAAAATAACATTAAAAGTGAAATAAAAAAAAGGTCATATTTGATTAGAAATATTATATGAGATGTTACGATTTAAAAATTTAATTGAACTTCTACAATTTTTTTCCTTAAATTAAATTTTTATTGTTATTTTTCTTGTTTATCAATTTTTTAACCTTCAAACTTAAATTTAAATGTACAAAAAATACATATATTTATTTAATTAGGAATGTTCTGAATATATTTTTATAATAAAATTTACAAGTGTAGTTTTATATAAATAATTATTAAAAAATTAAGAGGTAAATTTATTTAGACATATAACTTTTTTTACCAATAAAAGTTGTTTTGTAATTTACCAAGTTTCAATGGACTAAATGTTATAAATTTCACTGGTCAAAACTTATAATTTGGATAACAATTAATATTACAATTAGATAACAATTAGTGCATATTACAAAGAATGAAAGAAGAAATTACAGGGCCTTACAAGGACGATCCGGCACCGACTTCTTTGGTTCCTGGGCCGGCATATCACGTTCTAATGGAAGCTTTTGGTGGAAAAGGTTACCTCGTTCAGCCACCTGATGAACTCAAATCTGCACTTGCTGAGTCTTTTAATTCGCGGAAGCCTGCTGTCATCAATGTCATAATTGATCCATGTGCTGGTTCAGAAAGTGGGAGGATGCAGCACAAAAACAGAAGGTATGGAGCAATATGGTAACCTTGTCTCTCTGTGGAAGTTCTGTTGAGCTTTGTGGTTGTTCTACACTATTTGAGATATGGGCAAAGTGCAAACTACTAGTAGGAGTTCATAGGTTGAATAATCATGTTCTTGTTCTTTAGTAACTTGTAAAGAATCACCGTAAACTGCCATACTACATGATTTCGTTTGGGACCATTTGGCAGGTTTGTCGAAGCCCACAAAATTAATTACTGGTCCTTAAGTAATTACAAATTAAATTTGCAGTTGTAGCAAACCAGGTCGAGTCCCAAAAGAACCAAAGTATAGTACCAAGTTTTGAACAATAAGTTATAAAACTAAATAGAACAAAGGGGGATTTTTAAATAATAATTAATTATAAAAATAAATATTAAAGCAGTAAAAATAGAAAATAACTAAAATCACCAATTAACTGAGTTTCTAATCCAATGGTCGATATCATTCAATTGCATCACTGATCATAGGACACAAAAAAAAAATTCTTGCAAATTCAAATATTTAACTTGAAACTTATTAGGATAGCCGTAATAAATTCTCGTTTTCCTAAAATAATTGACCAAACCCAGCACTCTAAATCAAAACTTACCATTAATTGACTGGGTACGATAGCGTTCCATATCAATTTAATGATAGCATTAAGAACTATGAAAACAGTTAAATCAAAATTAAAACACCGAGATAGTTACAGTAAATTAATTTTGTCACATTAATTCCCCTAAGCTAAGCATGCATATTTACAAACATAAACAATTTTAACTTAGTTGCTACTTGGCCCATTTATTTATGACAATTACGGATCATTGAACTCATGGATAGCAATAGAATAAATAATGAACAATTAAATTGTCAGATTAATTAATCATCAATTATTCATAAAATTAAATCAAGAATTAACAAGTATTTGAATTAAAAGCAAGAAAATAAATTAAGAATAAAACCTCACAGTAATTGCAATTGAAATCAATCATTCCCTTGAATTAGAAAAGAGAATTTAGCCACTCATAGTGGCATACATGGCTACTGGATTTTTCTAATAATATGACTAAAACTAAAAGAAAGAAAAGAACAAAAGAAACAAAACCTGTGAATTCCAAGAAGTCAACAAAAAGCAGGCGGCTGTTTTGTTTTAAGCACCCGAATGTGATTTTGGCTTCTAGGGAAAAACAGACCAAACGGGTAAGAAGAATGGCAGCTAGGAATTTTCTAACAACTTCTACAAAGCTAAAGAGAAAAAAATCAAAGAACGTGAAGGACTGGGAAAAGAAAAGAGAAAAAGCACCCAAGCTAAACCAAAGAAATAAAACAAGATGATCTTGATGGACGAAGATGGCTGCTGCTTTTATAGACTTCACGTCGTCCTTTTCCTGTTGTAAACTCATGTTCGTTTCCCTTTGCTTCTCAACAACCGAAATCATTTTGTCTTCTACTTCAATTCCACTTGTTTTATTTTCTTTAACCACGAGTCCTTCTTTGTTTTTGTCTTCAAGTTTTAGTCAACTTGTCTTGTTGCTGATTGTATTTCTTTCTTATGTAGAAAATTGCAGCCGACTATTCCTTCAATTTTCTGCCCACACGGAACTACTTCTTGTCTCGGGTTTGTTGTAATTTTCTCCAGCAAGCTGCACCTTTCTTGTCTCCTTCTTGTGTTCCAATCCCAGCCGTATTCTACTTCATTATTGCCCGATTCTTGTCCCTTTTTGCTTCCTAATTCAGCTCAACTTGTAGTAATCTTATTGTAGTTGGTTTATACTACTCTTCGGCTGTTTCTTTTCCAATTGTACTCAGCTGCCAACCGACTTCTCTTTTCGTGATTGCAGTAGTCTTTCTTTGTCCTTCTACAACACGGTTTTATCTTCTTCAAATTGCAGCTAAAGAAATCTTCTTATTGTCTTCCAATTAGCAACTGCTTTCTAGGAAATAACAAGGTGCAGTGTTGCTGAATTTTTGTTCTTGTGGCTGCAGAATTCTTTTGTTTCCCTTGTACAGTTGTATTCTTCTTCCTCTTCTAGTACAAATGCTTCTTCAACTCAGCTTTTAATCTTCTTGTGGCTGAAGGAGTCTCATGCTTTTGTTGTGCAACATGGCTTTCTATTTTCCAGTTGCTAAAGAAGTCTTCCCCGAACGTCTCTTGTTGCAGCTGGCTACTCTTCTTTGTTTTGTTGTTTATTGCCGAATAAAGTCTTCTGACTTGTGCGCTGCTTGGTTTTTTTTCTTTGCAGCTTTTTGACTTGCCCAAATTATTGCTACTGTATTTTGTCTTGTGCGGCTACTTCCTAGAAACTTCAAAGAGTAATTGGTATCCAATCCTTCAAAATAATGGTCGGCTGCAATTTTCTTTCTCTCTGGCCGAAGTCAATTCCAATGCTTCTTGTTTTGTTTTGTCTTGTTGTGTGGCTGTTTCTTGATTCTTCTTCCTGTGGCTGTTTTTTTTTTTTTCCATTTCCTTTTCCCAATTGAACTTTGACTTGTGCAACATTTGGTTCCTTTCTTTGTCTTCTTTTTCTCCTATTTTGTTTGGTTTCTCTCTTTTTTTTTTCTTTTTCTTCTTTTATCAAATTTTCCTCCAATTCATCATTTTTCATGCCTAAAGCAAAAAGTATATTAAAACCAAATAATTCATCTTAAAATTCAAGTTAATACTAAGGAAATATTAACAAAAAATATGCACAATTTAAACTCTATCACCATTCCAGGCTGGTCGTCCCCACCTTTAGTTTTTTCCTCTCACTAGCTACTGACTGCATTCTTGTCCCAAGCCTTAACTTCTCTTCTTCTTCCACTTCCTGCTCCGTATCAATGAGGTCTCATCCCCTTTTCCTTCCCTCGGTTAGACCACTTATAGTTGGCTTCATTGTATTTTCTTCTTCCATCACTTTTTTCTTTTTAGTCCTTGTCCACCTTTTGCCTTGTCTTGGAGCTCTTTCCCTACCTCTTCCTATAGCGGATGGTCTACTCTTTTTCCTCCCTATTTCTGCTTCTAAATGCCCCTTTCCTAAAAGATCGCATGCAATTGGTATATTCACCAATACCCTCACTAGATCATTCTGTTTGTCTACCTCTTCTTCATGTTCTTTTTCGATTTCCATGGGATCCTACACTTTAACTCCCCTTTCCTCCTGACTCCCTTCTGTGTTTTGCACTTGGCAGTCCCTTATTACTTCATTTTGCTGCATTGTGCCTGCCTCCTGATAGTAGCATGCTAGGTTCTTACTGATTGCCTTTGTTCTTAATGTTTGTCCATACTTTAAATTTTTGTTTTCTGTTGTGGACGTCCCCTCCGCACACATGTCAGCCTTATCCTCCACAAGTTTCAGTTGTAATTTATCCCTCTCCAATTGGCCCTTTGACACCTCAACCTTCTCTTCTAGTAGCAGCCCGACTGTGTCTACCCCTCTTTCTCCTTCGGTCCCTCCAAGTTCAGTGAATTATTGCCATCCCACCTCCCTTTTCCTTTCTCTTTAACATTTGTTTTGCTTCCTTCAGCCCGCAACCAGTCCCCAAACTCCCTTTCTTTTAAAATATTTCTACAGATATCCTCCCTTCTCTGTTGACACATCTGATCCCGATGACCAACTCTTCCACAATAATTACAAAAGACAGCAAGTTTTTCATATTTGAAAGAGATCTAGAAAGATCTATTTTGATCTATTTTCATAATGGGAATTCACATGATCAATTTTATCAATAAAATGAGCTATAAAACTTTTTAACCCCAAATTTAGAGTATCATATTTTCACGAAATTCAAAACAATTGATATTCACAATTAGGGGTGAAATATTTTTTGTAATATTAGTTCTTTTATGTTGTATTAATAATTTAAATATGATCAAAAGTAAAAAAATTTATTTCATAGGCCTTCTTTCTATAGTTATAAATTTCATTGGACTTAAAACTAATACATTGGAAGAATTCATTGGATTTTTTAATATCAATAGGGTAATTGTTTTGCATCTTTATCTTTTAATTATAGGTTAAAGATTTAGAAAATTCAATTTAATGAAAGTTAATGACTAAAAAGATTGTTTTGAAATGTCAAAGACAAACATAAAATACGTTTTTTGCAATTTACTCAAGAATTATGGTTTGGGACAGAATTCTAGCAAAAGAAACACAATAAGGACTTAAAATTTTCGAAGTAAAATTATGTAGTTCATGTTGAATTCCCGAAATAGTTTAGGGACTACTCAGCAAATTGGCCTTTTATTTGGATCTAATTAGAAGGGCTAGCCACTAAATTAAAAAAAATCAAAAAAAAATTTTCTTTTTGAAAAATGATACGTAAACAAATGGGAACACGAGATTAGCCTTGTTGCCAAAGAAATTGGATTCCCTATTTATTTTTTATTCGTGGCTATTGGCTAAAAGAAAAATTAAATCGAGCTGAAAAAAGACGATGTCGGGAATGGAAAGATTACAGAGAATGTTCGCCGGCGCCGGAGCTTTAGGCCACCCTCCGCCGGACTCTCCCACTCTTGATTCGTCCGAGCAAGTCTACATCTCCTCCCTCGCCCTTCTAAAGATGCTCAAACACGGTAATTGATAAATCTAGGTTTTCAACCTATCATACATCCTGTGTTTATTGTTTTGTTTCCTAATTAGGGTTTTCGTAGTTTTCGTATTGGCTAATTAATTAAGGTCGTTATGATAGGGAGAGCTGGAGTGCCGATGGAAGTGATGGGGTTAATGTTGGGGGATTTTGTGGATGAGTATACGGTGCGTGTGGTGGATGTGTTTGCGATGCCACAGAGTGGTACCGGGGTTAGTGTTGAAGCTGTGGATCATGTCTTCCAGACCAATATGCTTGATATGCTCAAACAAACCGGCAGGTATTGCTCTCTTATATCTTTCATTCCTATAATTCTTCGTTTGTTGTTTAATATATGTTCCGGACATTCCCCTTTACGGTTCCAAAGAATGGATTTTGCATATGGTTGCCAGAATTAGGAGATGAAGAGATAGTCCTAGATACAAGCACTATGTTTTAGCACCATTCCTTTAAAAAATATTCTCTTTTAGCACCACGAGGTTCATGCATTGGCAACTAGAGGATATGAATTTGGCGCAGAGATTTTTTTTGGGCTGGTGAAAATTGTTTAGGCTTTTGAATCTGGGAAAAAATATCTTAACTTTGGCACCATGGATTATCCTGGAAATATATGGAAAGGCCTTTGTTCTTGGTTCTTCATTGGCAATCATCTATCGCATATTAGTTGAACTGGGCATGGAACTTGTTTCTCCAAAATGTCAAAGTTCTGTGAAATGAGAGTTGAAAAATGAACTTGATTGGTGCTAATAAACCCGTTGAGTGTTTCTTTTTCTTTGAATGTCTAGACTAAACCCCTTTGTGTATTTTGAGTAATTGAATTCTGCATTGTATTGCAACTTGGGGTCGGTCATCTTGGCTTATCCTATGTGATATATCCTGTCATAGGCTTACTTGATGGCTGGGTTTGGCGAAGTTTTGGTGTTGGGTTCCGAGCAGTGCTGTGTTTGATTTTTCTTTTTCTATGGTGATCTTTATATTATTTCTAAATAACCTTGTGATTTTCTCTTCTTCATTACTTACCTTGTTATTTTCTTCTAATTTTTTCCTCCCTTTGGTTATGTTGCAGACCAGAAATGGTTGTTGGTTGGTACCATTCCCATCCTGGATTTGGCTGCTGGCTTTCTGGAGTGGATATTAATACCCAGCAGGTTGGTTTTCATTTTTTGGTTTGGGGTTTGGCGTTTTTTGGAGGGGGGGCGCAGGCGCACAGCAGTGTTTGAGGTGTTCCTCCACTGAGCAACTTATAACTCCTTCTGATATCCCTTTTTACAAGCAGTTATACATATTTTTGTAGTTTGCTCTGTCATTCACTAGTCAGATAGTGTCAGTGTGCTATCAAATTTGCCTTTTCTTTTCATGTTCGTCTTCTTGTTCTTTGGTTTGTTGTCTATATATGTTGCAATGATGTATGTCCTTACTTTATTCTTTGAAGAAATATTGAAAAAGACTGCTTTAAGATTTGTCAATAAAGGTCATAAACGTGCATTGTGTGCCTGATGGTATGCCAATGGTTTATCTTCTTAAGAGTCATCTGTTGGGATTGTGTTTTGAAGTTACATACTTGTTTTCTCTTTACTTGATGGTAGATTTTGATAATTAAGCATATGGACATCAGGATATTTAGAAAATGATCGCTTGTGAATAGCAAATCGCCTATAGTGTCACCTGGAATGTTGTTACTTCTCTGGTTCTCTATTTGACTTATCATTCATTGTGGTGATGTGCAGAGTTTTGAAGCTTTAAATCAAAGAGCTGTGGCCGTCGTGGTGGATCCAATTCAGAGTGTTAAAGGAAAGGTGGTAATTGATGCTTTTCGATTGATTAATCCACAGACTATGATGCTTGGGCAAGAGCCACGGCAGACAACTTCCAATCTTGGCCATCTAAACAAACCATCAATCCAAGTATGCTGAACTTCTACTTAGTTGAATTTTGCATGTATTATATCACTACAGTCTGAAGTTACTAATCAGTCTCTTCTTTACAGGCATTGATTCATGGTTTGAACAGGCATTATTATTCAATAGCCATTAACTATAGAAAGAATGAACTTGAGGAGAAGATGCTACTGAATCTTCATAAGAAGAAATGGACAGATGGATTGACACTCCAGAGATTTGACGCCCATTCCAAAACCAACGAGCAAACAGTTCAGGTTAGTTAAATTAGTTCTAGTTTGATTCTTTGGCATGACAATGCAGAAAGTCCTCTGGAGTTAAACTTATTGTGAATTTTTCTTCTCCTACTATAAACTCATGAACTTTGGGTTTCTGATGCAGGAAATGCTAAATTTAGCTATCAAGTACAATAAAGCAGTTCAGGAGGAGGATGAGCTACCACCAGAGAAGTTGGCTATTGCGAATGTGGGCAGGCAAGATGCCAAAAAGCATCTGGAAGAGCATGTCTCTAACTTGATGTCATCAAACATTGTTCAGACCTTGGGAACGATGCTCGATACAGTTGTCTTTTAACTGGGGAATGCATCCATCCAGGTCTTGATATTTGATTTCGATGTCTCTTGAAAGTGATGGCCTCTTCAATTAGACAGCTATAGCTGATTTCATTTGTTTTCTGTGGCTGTCATTCAGATGTTGTATTTCTGTCTGAACTAATTTTTATTTCTATCACTTGCTTTTAATGGAATTTTATATAATTACTTGTTAACTATTCATTTTATCTGTGGGGCTCTCTTACTCATGGTTTTGTTATTGATTTTTTTTGCTTGCTGATATTGTCCAGTAATGTTATGATTTATCCTGATTATTCAGTAAGAAAACTGCAGCATTTTATGCGTTCACGGTTGCATGGCGGAAATTACCTTTAGGAGTCTGTAAAGAGGAGCTGGGGAAATCTTTGTCTGTCTTGGGTTTGGCACAAAAGGGGAGCTGGGGAGCCTGGAGAGGTGCGGAAAATTGATCTGTCTTCCGCCTGTGTGGCCGGCCTCTGAACCCTTTTCAGTTACTTTGGGTTTCTACATTACCTTGCAAAAGAATTTGCAAAAGGCTGAGGAAATAAAAGCTTCAAGTTGAATCAAATTTTATCTACCTTCTCCAGTAAAGTTGTTGAAGGGAAAACAAGAGATTTTTTTTTGCTGGGTTGACTGATAAAATGATAAGCTCTTAGAGATGATGAGAGAAGAAAATACATGTTGAGAACCCATAAAAACGCTTGTACAAGCTCTACTTTGTTTTCAGTTTAAAATAATTTTCCTTTTGCCAGAGGTATAACTTCTGTAATTCAAACCAAGAGATGTATTTGCAATTTTGCACCAGATCTTTCCCCAGAAGAACTGAGAAAGTACAAATCATTCATTCAAAAGATAGTACAATTTTATTAAGGCATAATGCCAAGATTGAAGAAACTGGACATCATAATGAGAACCACACGGTATACACCAAGTCTGCTTAAAGCTGATTAATGAAAGAAGCACATCGTTTAATCAGGCTGCGAGCATTGTCAGAATCTGGAAAAAATATTTGAAAAACGTGGTCCTCTCCTGGCGTCTCCACTATCTCTGCCTTCCCCTGCCAAGGGCTCTTGATCAAGAACTCATAATATTGTCTGCCCCTTTCCACCAGTATGTCATTCTCAGCAACAAATATGAGAATCCGTTCACAAGCCAACCCTGCAAGTTTCTCTGCACCTCCATCAAGAAAAGGATTGATCAAGGGATCATCACACCCTTCATTTGATGGGCAAACAAATTTCCACCACTTGTCAACCATGGCTTTTCTCACTGGATCTTTAGCCTCTACCCCAATTGGTTTTTCACTCCAAAAATATGGATGAATCATAACGATGCCCTTAAACTTAAGTCCAATTTTTGGGTCTGAACATCCAGCCCTGATGGCCATATGGTGGGAAATATTGGCACCGGCACTATCCCCTGCTAGGAACACCTTGGTGAAGTCAACATTTTCCCTTAGCCAATCCTCAGAGCCTTCACCCGAATTATGTGAACTTATCCACTGGAGCACCGCCCATGCGTCTTCATAAGCTGCTGGAAGAGGGTGTTCCGGAACGTTTCTGAAGTTCACTGAAACAGCAATGATTTTAGCCTCTGCTACCAAGAGGTTGAGACTAGTGTGGTACAAGGGATCAAAGGCAGATGAGATGCAAAATGCTCCTCCATGAAAATAAATCACTAGTGGGAGTTTTTCGGTTTGGGTTGCGAGGTTTGCAGATCGGTAGAGCCTCGCAATTACGCCTGTTTCTGGGATGGCTACGATGTCTTTTGATGAAACGCCAGTTCTAGGGTCAAAAGCTGCTGGTGCAACATCAGTGCCCACGAGTCTTTCCACGGTCCCATCTTTGTATACCCTGAGGTAGGGTGGAACATCATGTGCAATCTCCGAATTGCAGGAACCCATGTTGGTTTTGTGGTGTTTTTGGGTTGTGTTTGAAAGAAAGACGGGAAAGGGTCGGCAAGAAACAAGAGTGTATGCAGCTCAGAAGTGAGTTCGTTTATGTGTCACACATACAACGGACTTTATACCAAGTCCCACATCTTTGGTTGACGCAATTTAACCCATCAATGGAGGAAACAAAATAGCCCACTGCCCACATGCAATTCTTTTTGCTCTGAAATAAGTCAATGAATTATTTCAATAATTATGGAGAGGTTAGCTGTCTAATTAACACTTCGACAAAGACAAAATGCATTAAACAAAGACGTTTGAATGTGTTTACCACTTGTTAAATGCTAAACAGAAGCAAACAAAAACCATTAGCTAATTTATACATGTTGACTGTTACTCGAGTAGAATGAGTCCATAATAATTCACTTATTCTAATAATAATAAGACGTGATTTGATTCATGTTATGTTAAATGCTAAGTCAAATTATTACGGCTAGCTTGTATGGCCCAACAATCAGAGTTTGAACTTCGAAGTTTGAACAATGACAAACATCCTCAGTTACTTAAATAGCAACTAAAATATTATATACATCAACTAGTTACATCCTTAATTTCATTGCAATAACTCAATTGAAATAAAAATAGGTAAATTTGATTTCCATAATGTTTATATACTTTTTCGAACAAATTTACTACTCATAAATTGCTCATATTGTACCATTTTATGTATGTAAAGTCAACTCCTTCAAACTCATAATTGAGAATTCTTGGACAAGGAAACCTGGACGTTGCCAACAAACCTGAAAATGATTGTTTTAAGTACAATTGCATATACTCTATCTATTTAAAAGGAATGATGAATATACTTGAACAAGTTTGTTAAGCATAAGATATCAGAGTGGATTATGTGAGTTCCACTAGGCATATTTATTACTCTTTTTAAGTCATTGCTAGTAGGTGATGTATTGCATCAAATGCCCAGTGAGAATATTTACTGTCGGCATTTTCTTTTGGCTTTTGGCCATTGTTTATGATAGTGCGATTTTCAATCTGCCTTTGCATGTTGTTGGATGGTGGCTTAGTTCTAGAAGTGATTAGATAATTTGGTCAAAGATGAGTAGATAGAACTTTATATCACTTTAATGAGGTTGAAATTTTGAATCTTGCAAACTTATTTTTCCTTATGCGTTCAAGAAAAGAAATGATACATATAATAAAAAATTTTAATGAAATCTTTTAGTGACTAATTTGACATATATGTAGTAAAAATTATTAAATAATCATTTCGACCATTGAATAAGTATCATTTTGTTATATGAATGCCGTGTCAATCGTTGTGGAAATTAAGTTTTATTGTAAATATTATTTTTTTTAAAAAAAAAAAGGTTAAGATTATCACCTAAGAAAGGAAAAAAAAACAAAATTCTTTATCACCAAAAGACATTAAAAGGCTAATGAACTTGGCTTATGTGCTTGTGCAGATTCATTATAGTCTCAATGAAACTTTTGGAAGGAAACAAACAAGAGAAGTAAATTTGAAAAAAAAATGTCTGAAAGGGATTGTCACATTCCTTATGGTGGAGGCTGGAGAATTATTAGAGCTGAAAATGATAGGCAACTAAGTACTAAAGCATTACAGTAATAGTAATTTGTCCCACAAAAAAAGGTTAAAAAGAGCAAGATTTTATATCGTTGTTAAGGGCCCTAAAGTTAAAAGAAGCTCACCAAAATTTCTCCTTCATGCTATAAGATCAATCCCCACTGATAAAGAAATGTAGTTTATGGAATTACCTAATTGTAAAGTAGAAATAGAGTGTTATTAGAATATTACATAAACTCTCTTAATATAAAAGTAATTTTAAAGCGTTTGCGAAAGGGCATGTGATTATTCTCAATTTCATTTCAGTATTTTTGGAGCACTACATCCCATATTGCAAGTATGCATGCACATACATTTTAGATTGAACTGATTGAACTTATTACGAGTCAACATTAAATCTCAAATAATAAGTTTTATATTTTTCATTTTTTTAACTTTTATTTTTTTTTCCAAGATAACTTATAAAATTTTCCCTCTCCAATTTCCACTTGTATTCCAAAAAAAAAAAACCAAATTAGGCCTAATTTTCCATTTTCTTCCCTGCAAAAACCTCCCCCAAAAAAGAAAAAAAAAATCTCTTTTTTAGTAGTTCATGAAATTCTTTATCAAACTACTTCAAATCCTTTGGATTTGTAAGATTGAGTCCAGCATCTATTCAGACTCTAATCCATTACCGCAACACAAATTTTGGAGCCCATAAGAAACCCGCTCCAAATGTCAAGCCCAGTTAAAAAAGAAAAAAAAATATAGGAGTAATAATTAACTACTCAGCCAAAAACTCAATCAACTCGCACGGAAGACAGCATCATCGTGATTCTCCAGATTGAGTTGCAGAGCAATTTCACTACTGCTCGTAAATCGTTGGGAACCGAGAGGGAAGAACAATGGAGAAAACGATGGTGATAAGGTCGTTGTATCGCGCCCTTTGCCGCCGATCTATTGGCATCTCATCTTCTGGTGGAGCAGCGGCAGCCGCCATGGCTGGGAATCACCTCCGCCACCTGCATCTACATCGGCCTTCCATTGCCGCATCTTCTCCCAGAAGACTCCTTCCTTCCGGTACTTTCTACTAATGCTTTCAACGTTTATCTCGATTTTGATTTCTGGGCTTGGAGTTTTAGCTTGCTTTCAGTATTTACTTCTTTTTCCGATTACTTTTTATGTTTGGAAAATTAAAAGACTCAATCTTTGCTTTGTTGGGATTTTCAATGTAATGTTCTGCTTGCTGTTTGATGGGTTTTTTTTGTTGGTTTGTTTTTCTCAATTTTGGAATAATTAGTCCACTGACTATGATAGAGTTGCCACCCCTTTAGCTCAGATGACGAGCTGTTCAATGTGCTGAAAATTCTTGTGTTTTAGTTGCAGTAAAAATTATGTTCAGTAATTAGGAACTATTGATTGTATCAAGCTCAATGTTTCTTTGCCCTCTACTGGCCTATGACGATTGCATTTAGGATCTAATTTTGTTTTTCTTTGAACTCACCAAATTTGTTAGATTTCCTGCCTCCTTTTACCATGAAAATTGGGAGTACTCGTAATTTTTCTGAAGATGTGGCTCATATGCCCGTCATAAAAGACTCAGAGATTGAATCTGCTTTTAAGGACTTGATGGCGACAAATTGGGATGAGCTTCCACCAGCTGTTATCCATGATGTGAAGAAAGCGTTGTCTAAAAGCACAGATGACAAGGCTAGTCAGGAGGCGTTGGCCAATGCACTTCGATCTGCAGAGGCAGTTGAGGAGTTCACCGGTATTCTAACCTCATTGAAGATGGCAATTGATGACAGTATTGGACTAAGTGGTGAGGTGAGATGACTTACATGAACTTGTGGTCTAACTTTTTGCAGGTCCTGTTGAGTACACCATGCTAAGATTTTGTATTGTATGCAGGACGTAAAGCCTATGCCAGAAGAGTTTGTTAAAGCTCTTGAAGTTGTCTATAAACGATACAATGCATACTTAGAAGAATTTGGTCCAGAAGAGGGCTATCTGAAAAAGAAAGTTGAGAATGAGTTGGGTACAAAGATGATACACCTAAAAATGAGGTGCAGTGGCCTCAATTCAGACTGGGGAAAGGTACAGTCATTTTTAACTGTAGTTGGATGATGAAGCAAGGGTTTCTTTTATTCTTGGTAAAATTTGTATATCCCTTGGGTATGCCTTGTTGGTCTCATGGGTCCTTGTTTACTCCTTAGAAATTTTCAACTTAGATGGTCACTATAACCATTTCTTAGGAATTCTGTTAATCCTTGTTTGGAATACCAGATATATCTTGCGAGCACGTTCATGTTAGTCCTTTTTCCCTTTTTTTTTTTTTTTTTTTTTTTTAAATTTGGTTCAAATTTTACTGAAAAGCGTCATGTTTCCATGACATATGTAGTTAATTATAATTTTGTCAAGGGTTACCATTTTAAATGAAAATTAAATACTTGTTGTCCTGCTAGTAGTAAATGGATGTAAATTTACTCAGAAGGGTAGATGTTAGAATAATTTCTCTTAGTTTGTCAATTATAGAGATCTACCAACAAATGCTATGCGTCTCCTATTTGAATGAAATGTTGACCTGGTTGTTTGCACTTCTGATTGCAGGTCACAGTTCTTGGGACTTCTGGACTTGCTGGGTCTTATGTAGAGCAAAGAGCATAAGTTGGAAAGAGGATCAGGAACTAAGCTGTTTTGGATTTTCTTAAATTATTATTTTAACATTGAAGAACATTATGGATGGGTTGGGGTCGCATTTGTATGCTGATGCTGTTGATTGTTAGCATGCTATTGCTTCTGGTAGCAAGTCTGAGACAAATTTTGCCAGAAAATAATAATGTCGAGATGCATGTAAAGAAAAACCGTTCTCCTACTTGACTAAATGTCTTTATCCATCCATTTTTAGTTTATAGTTCCTTTCTTTTCTCTGTTTGTTATTGCTCTTAAATCATGGTTATACAAAGCATTTATAAGCAGATGTTTATTTGTAAGTATCCCCTCGGCAGCCAAGTTTTGGCTGCTCTATAGTTTTCTTAGTAAGGATGGTGGGTGGTCAGTTTCCACCTGCTCTTATTTTGTTTGACATCTTGTCAATTTGTGCCTAAACTTAATTCAACTTCATGCTAAGAAGCTTTGAAAGTGTCTCCTCTTTCACTTTTCACCTCTTGATCAAAATAAAACTTCGCAGTTTGAGTAAGTGAATGCTTGAAGCTGCAATGTACTAGTATTATCTCAAAATACTTTCCATATCAAAAAACGTGAAAGAAAATTTCTACTCTTCTACCTGCTTGCCATAAGCTTTTTGAAGTTTTGGGTCTTTTTCAAACACTATTGAAAATACTAATAGCAGTGAAGACAGGAAGTTGGGATAAATTCTCGATCATCGTATTCTGATGACCTTAATAGATTTACTCCATGACCAGGAATCAGAAGGGGATTTTGGTAGAGGAGGAAGCAATAGTGCCTTCTTGCAGAGCCCAAACGGCCACCCCTGACAATGGCTTAATTCCTGAATAATTAAACGCCTCCTCTGCAAATATTGGAAATCAAATGAGTTCAAGCTTGAGCTGCGGGAAAATGTTGTTTTAGCAGATGCAAAAGGCTCTATGCTTGTAACGCTGGAACAGCGGGACAGCTGACTGCAGGCTGAAAAGAAATCATCCATTGCTTCATAATCATTGCTCTTCTCTTGCGTTGCCTTTTGAGTGACAAATAGTTCTCTTGTTTCCGGAGATAAAGCCCAACTGAAACTATCCACTGTAAGCCGCCTGGTTTTAGATTCCATGTATTTACATATAACCTCCGAAACAAATACCTGCAAAATCGTACAAACATGCAACATGATACATCATTCATTCAAGCATTGACAATTGAATTGTTCATTTTCTTAATAAGTAAAAACCATCACATATTGACATCTTTAAGTACTTCTTCTTCATCATCAAAGTCACTGGAAGGGAGATGATCTTCTTCTGGGGAAGAAGAAAACTTTCCCCGAAAGGTCCGGCAGTCAGAAAAGACATCCCTGAGACTTGAACTAATAATTTTGCATCTCTTCGAGGGGTCTGATGACTCTTCATAGGGAGCATGGAAGTTGGAAAATGCATCCTTGAGAGTTGAAGCCAGGCATTTGCATCTCTTCCCAGATGGTTTTGCTGGCTCTTCTTGGCGAGAGAAACTCATAATCTGAGTAGGGTCAGTTGAGATGGAGGGAACTTGTAGATGAAATTTAGGATACAGAACTAAATAGGATTTCGTATTTGCATGTCTGATTTGATGTTCCTGTTGAAATGCTCACGTGACAGCGGCTTCCCAACCCACCTTTATCTAAATTTTTTTCTTTGGTGTAAAGATAAAGTTAAAAGAAGATAAGGATGTTTAACAAATGATCTATGAAGACTACAAAAATGGAACTCTCCTTCGTGCATTCTGATACCAAAAAACTTCGGACCTTTGGATTCTTAGAACCTATGCAGTTGTTGCTAAGCACGTAGAACATCAGTTTTACTTAAGATTGAAGTTAAATAACCAATAAAACTGAACGCAGCAACAAACAATGACTACCAACTGAACATCTTTGCTAAATATGACATGATGTCCATGATATTATTATTACTCAAAAAGCAAGATACCAAGGGAGAAAAGAGATTGAATACACTTTTTCTTTTTGTTGAGGAGAAAGAGATTTATTAAATCACACATAGAGAAAAGGCCTTGAGCAATGATGCAAGTACCTTTTGCCTTTTCTTTTCCAACACACGCTTGCACATATTGAAGTTCCTCAGAGCTTATCAGGAAGTATACTTGATTATATTGGTCATTTACACTCCTTTTGATTAGGTGAAAAGACCCCAATAATAGCATGCGTTGCATTTACTAATTACCACTTTGACTACAGCAATAGACTACTCTAACTACGCCATCGCTGCAACCATTTTAGGCCTATACGGACCATGATTATTTACTAGAGATGCGCGTCATGATGATTCAAAGGATAAGTGCAGCGGCCCTTATGGTGGTACAAGGAACAGAACATGGAAGCACCGAAATCCAAAACATCATCTGAAGAAAATATTTAGACGGAAGATAATTTATTGACCATTAGGGCTGTAAACGACCAAACATAAACGAATGGGCCTTGTTCGTTTACTGTTCGTTTATTTTTTAGACTGTTCATGTTCATTTATATTCGTTTATATTTGTGAAATATGTGTTCATGTTCGTTTATTAGTGTTCACGAACAGTTCACGAACACTTATCGAATACGTTAACGAACACTTAACGAACACGTTTGCGAACATTTAAACTAACACGTTCGCGAACAAATAAACAAACACATTATTGAGAATTGAACCTTGGTCTCTAATCGAACACGTTAACGAACACTTAAACTAACACGTTTGCGAACAAATAAACAAACACATTATTGAGAATTGAACCTTGGTCTCTAATGTGGAGAGCATGGCTACTTACCACTACACCACAACAAATTTGTTTATAATGATCAACAAACATTATTATTATTATATATATTATTATTATTATTTTAATATAAACGAACAATAAACAAGTTTTAAACGAACATTAACCGAGTTTGTTCATGAACACTAAATGAGCTTGTTCACGAACATAAATAAACGAATGTATACTTGTTCGTGTTCGTTTATTAAACGAACACTAAAATATGTTCGTTTATAGTTTGTTTAGTTTAAGTGCTTAACAAACGAACATAAACGAACGTAACCGATCTTGTTCACGAACTGTTCACCGAACGTACTAGTTCATTTATACCCCTATTGACCATAAAATTTCCTCAAGGCTTTACTGAATCTTAAGTAGTCTTATATCTTTATAAGAAAAGCAAAAAACAAGTGAAAAATGTTCTCAGCCAGAACAGGGAAATAGAGTGAGCTATCGCCGAGAAAAATGTTTAAATATAATGTTCAACCTCTAATATTGAAGCAACAAGTATGAGGGGAAGAATCAGGAAAAAATTAAACAGGACGAAAAAGAAGCCTTTTGCATTACATTTTTACTCAAATCAAAAGTCAAAATTGCACATTCTAATAGAATGAATGGCAATCAATGTAACCACAAACTCACAAATGACCACCAATGTGAAGACTAACATTTACATTAATTGATAGAAGGATTTTATGAGAGCAAGAACCACAAGGAAGAATAATAGCTGCTGGTGAAGATTTTGTTGACTGCAAAATGATTGCACTCCCATTCTTTAACATTGTATAGCCAACTTCTATCAGCTCTGAAGTTTCAATTACAAAGTAATCACCACACCTGCAACTGTAGGAAAGCTCTAAACTATTGCCTGCTTCTTCAACAGTAAAATCCTCTAAGTTAACATCCTCAGAAGTCAATACATCCTTTCTCAAAGCTTGTAGTTCGATATCATACATTGCCCGGTCCTTTGGGTTGCTGAGGATTTCCCAAGCCTGCTGTAGCTCAATGAATTTATTGGCAGACTCGTGATTGGAATTGAAAGAGTCAGATTCTTTAAGCAGTTTATCTGGATGAGAGCTGAGGATAGATGACCGATAGATTGAGCGGATTTCTTCATAGCTAGCATCTTCCTTCACAGCAAGGATGTCATAATAGGTTCTCTGGATTAAATTGTTACTGATGACCATCATCAAATTATGCTAGTATCACAGAAGTGCACTGCAAGTTTATCAAACTCAATTACAAAACAATTCTCCAGTAAGTCAAATTCTGAAAGGAGGAAATAAAAGCAATTTCTTATTGGGCATCGAATAAACATTTTCCCCTTATCATTTTAAGATTCAAGCTATGAAGATACCCCCAGAACTATTTCCAGAACTTGCAACATTGCATCAAGAAACATTGAGTTCTAGTTACATGATTGCCAAATTGACCCTTTTACACAGGAAGACAAGCTTCCCACTTAACCTATCTACTTAGAGCTCTACAAGACTGCAATAGCACGATTGCTGATATAACAAACAAGTAAATCTAGTTAACAGGACTGAGAGTACAATGACTACAATACCACCATAAATAAACAGCGGATCGGGTCTGGGATCAGCTTTTTGGGAGCTGCCAACACACGTAGCAATTTATGGGGCTTAGCCATTCGAGAAAACTGAAAGTAACAACTCAGAGCTACTAATCTGAAATATGTACCTAATGGGCTAAAATCAAACTCAATGCATGCAGCAGGATCTACCAAACATCCGCCTTGGAAAGCAAACGAGGTAATAAAATTTCAAACCCTCTCTATTGTCCTTCTTAAACTAAAATCTTCCAGCCAAGTTGGAGGTTTAAGCAACAAGAATAGTTGGCGGAAGTGATATGTGTTTAACAAATTAATACTACTTACTATAAACTACTGAGTGAAAATCAACAATTTCACACCCCTTCTTAAGGTCTCAAGTCCGTATCCAAAAAGGATGGGATGGTTTTTTCTTTTTTTCCCAGTTTCACTTTGAGCTATCAAAATTTATTATCCTTTTTTTTTTTTTCTCACGAATGAAATTAAAATTCAAAATCAAGGCATCTGAAACAGAAATAAATAACCAGGGGTTGGGGGAAGCGGATGGCCTCCCAGTCCCTCTAAATCGATAAGTAAAGTAACCAACTTTTTCAACAAGAAAAAAATAAATTATTTGAGGTATATGATGTCCCCCCCTTTCCCCAAACAAAACAAACAACGCACATAGAACATCAAAACAAAACAAAACAAAACAAATCAAATCATAGGCAAGATGAGAAAAGAAAACTGTAAAAACTACGTATTTCGTTAACGAGAAAAGGCACAAAGATTGAGATGCAAAGAACAAGTTATCTGCATACGTACATGTGCACCGCACCCAGATTTGCAGATGTACAAGCTGAAGATGCTTTACAATCCCTCCGATTGGGACTGGACCGGACGCCAACAGCGGAGGCGGCGGAGGACGAGCTATGCGGCGGAATTTAGGCTTCTGGCCCTTTGTCGCCTTGGAAGTGGAAACGTGTTCCGAACAGCGCGAGTTTCATGCTAAAGTCGTTGAAGCCGTTTCCAGTTCCAAGGACAAAACAATGTCGAAATCCACTTTTCACCCCTCAACTCATCACCCATTGCCACTCTCTACCCTCGACTCTAATTAATGACACATACCCCCCATTTGTCTCAAATCTTTCCCATTTTGACTTCCCCACGCATTAATTTTGGGGTGGGGGGCATCGAAGGGAATAATAAAAGTATATGCTGACCAAAAATGACATTTCAATTGCTTTGGGCCAGTCATGTTTCGTATCCTCTGCTGAACGATAGATGGTCTATAAGACTCTACATACCAAGAATGGTGGTGTGGTGATGATACACATGCACATTTAGAAGCGTGGAATCATGGACCGGAAACGCCTATGAAAACAGAGGTTTCCCTTGTTGATTTGCGGATTAGATTAGATTCCTATCGGATTGGATCAAATTGAATTAAATTGAACCAACTTCATATTTTCAAATGGGATTGAATCGATTCATCTAATCTGTTCTAAATGAATTTTTTTTAAAAATATATAATTTTTTTCAAAAATAACTAACATTAATTATAAAATAAAATTTTATATATTTTTTTATAATTTAAATAATTTTTTTAATTAAAATTAGTCAATTTTTGTAATAAAATAAATTAAAAAATTTACATGAAAATATACAAATTAATTTACATGAACAATACACAAATTAAAATATTTAGATGAAAATTATTTATTATTTTTACATAAAAAATAGACAATTTTTTTACATGAAAATATTAATTTCAAAGTTAACATTGTGCATAAAAAGGAAAGAAAAGGCAAAAAAAAAAAAAAAGAAGAAGAAGAAAGTTGGGATCAAATCCAAATAAAATCTATCCAATCCAAAATAGCTCATTGCCAATCGATCGGATCAGATCACCCCTAAGAATAAGCTTGAAACTAAAGAGTAGTATGCCACGCCTTTAACTTTTGGTTGAGTAAAATGTTGCTAAGTTGGTTTCAAACGTTCAATATTAACCGTTACTAGATAACGAATTTGGGCTGAGCAAACTAATAAATATTTATTGATCAACTAAACGATTAGAATTTTGATTTTGATTTTGATTGATTAAAAAAAAACATGTTTGGTTCCTATTAAAAGATACAATTTTTTTTGTTGGTCCTTTCATTTAACAATTTTCTTAGTACATGTACGCTTTTAGCATGTTTTTCTCCTGAATTTTTGTTTTAATTATGCCCTTCATATGAATCTCTTCCGGTTTCATGCATGCTGCAGTAGTTTTTAATATTGGGATAAAAATAAAATTTGCAATTTAAATCAATCATTTTTGTCTAGTGATATGGAATGTTGCTCTTCAAAGCTTGCAAACATTTTTCTTAATTTCCAAATATATATATATGTGTCAGTCTGAGTAAATAAACAGTCCGGGTCAATTAAGTTAGTGGTATTATTTCATTATAGTGAGAATCGGATTTGCCCCCTCTTATGCACGCAAATCCAAGATTAAACAACTAAAATTAATAATAACTGAAAATTTGGAGTCGGGCAATATTGCATTGTCCTAAAAAATTATTTTAGTAGTTTATGAAACGTTTCTCTAAAATTAAACAAGTCTTCCTCGTTTTAGAAGGTAACAGGAACAGCAAAATTAGAATAAAACTAGCAAAATGAGGGAAATGAAGCTTGATTATAGAAAAATGAGAAGAAAAAAGAAAGTTTGCTTGTTTTAGAAAAGTTGCTCAATTGTGGCTTTGGAGGCTGACAGCAGCACTATTTATAGCGTTACATAGAACAAAAAGTAAGAAAAAGAAGGTAAACGTTAAAAGTCAGGTAGCCATTATACAGATAAAGTTAGTACGTGGTCGACACTATGGTAACGTTAAACAAACATCACTACGGTAACGTTCAGTAAGCATCATGCAAATAAGTATGGTACATATGGTAACTTTCAGCAAGTGAGAAAAAGAAACTATGGTATATTATTAACTTTCGTATGAGATGTAATCCCTATGCCACATAATGGCTACAGACCTTCAAAAAAAAGGTGTGTGTAGAAATGCCGATTGAATAATTTTCAAGAAAAACAAGAGAAATAAATGATTCAATGATCTAATCCAATATTATTGCTATGGTTCGAGAAAAAATAACAGTATCTACTCGGACACTACAGTAGAAGTGTGTTGCTCTCAATCTACGTGCCTATGACTTTGTTTCTCAGGAAATTCGCACAGCGGAAGATCCGAAGTTTGAAACTTTCTAGACCAAAAATATTCTCTTAAACGAAGGGATTTGTGCTTGGATAGTAACTCAAGATTAGCCTCATAAAAACCTTATATTCCGTGAGGAGGTTCTACCAGCAAGCATTATGCAAATAAGGATGGTATATACAGTAACGTTCAGCAAGTGAAAAAAAGAAGGTGAACATGTGAACATTGGTGTTATGCAGCCATCATGCAATTAAGGCTGGTACGTAGTCAACGTTGAGGAGATCATGTTGCCATGGGAGAGTGAGGGGGACTAATCCACTGCTTTGAATTGGATTGGCCCAATTTGGCCCCCTCCCATTCACATAAACTTACTAATAAGAAATTTAATATAAAATATTAAAGTATTTTGTAATTTTTCAACGTGGGAGTATTGTTTAAAATATACAACCGGAAGTGTCCTTACCTATATGCTAATTTATCTGTTTATCAAGTAATTCATTTCTCCTGGAATCTGATCCCGTGCACCGAACCACGTGCAGCAATTTCTTTCAAGATTCCTTTATTTTCTTGGAAAATTGGGTTGGGAAAGATTTTCTAGAAGGAATCCTATTAGATATTGAATAAGATACTGAGATAAATCAAAAGCTACGTTGCAAAATTCTGTCTATGGACAGCAATTTTGATTTTGATTTTCATATTACACACACGTTATAATATGTATTATATTATATATCTAACATTATTTTGCCTATAAAAAAATGAAATCCTAAAATGAGAAGTTAATATTTATTTTTATTTTTTTACATTTTAATGTTTTAATTACTGCTTCTATAACATTTCAGTTGACAACATGTTTTAAGTTTTCCAATCCATATGTTTCAATCAGATCAATTAAAAATCCACATTTCACTCTCTTTTCTCATTATTTCGTGGCAGTAAATAATAGGAGTAATAGATGCGTTGGCCGCAAATATTTCTCCAGTTTGGATGATGTATTTTTGGTGCCTAATTTAAGTTATGACATTTGTCGGATTGATGTCATCAGCTGAGCTCATCTACTAAAATAATTTTTGCTTCACCGCCAATTTCATCAGCTGTTGTAGGTATATTTTGATTCCCAAAATGATTTGGCGGTCAAAGTTGATTAGATTTCTGTTCAAACTTATCATCCAGGTGAATTTATTCCTCTCGCACTAGCTCTTGAATTTAATATATAATAGTGGTAGCACATTTTTGTTCGAATACAAACTCAATAGTACTAATAGTACATTGTAAGATAAGCCGGAATAATAATTGTGCCCCCCACTAAAAATGCCACCGAACTAGATTAGTATATATATATATACGCTCCAGTTTGCCAATCAGTGTTAAGCACCGAAGCACACTTTCATACAGAAACCAAAATCCCACATAGAAGTAAAGTTTCAAAGTTCAAAACCATGCTTCAACGAGTTTTCCCAGGGAACATTGTGAAGTGCCCATGCAAAACCATGCCTGCTTTGACCGAGGAACAATTGGAGAACCTGCTTAAGAAGGCCGACAAGAATGGCGATGGCCGCCTAAGCAAAGAAGAGCTCAAGGAAGTGTTCCGTGGGTTGGCTGATCTTTTCCCGGGATGGCGAGCCCAACGAGCTCTCGGCCATGCAGATAAGAATGGAGATGGTTACATTAGCCAAGAAGAGCTGCAGCAATTGGTGGTTTATGCTCGAAAACAGAAATATAAGAGCCCTGGTTGTCCTTGTAACAAGCGCAGGCTTTTCTGAAGCAGAAAAGCAGCTCTATTAATGTACCACTATTATACTTAGTACTGTTTTACTACTCCTACGTATTTGGGAATTGGGAGAGGTTCAATTCTGTGGTACGTCGCGAGGTGTAACTTTGTAATTAGGCGACTCCACTACTAGCAGAATTGTAGACCGCACTTGCCTTATTTTAATGGCTCCAAATCTATGCGTGACACTATTTTATAATAGGAAAATTTTGTCACTCAATTTCAATATAATTATTATAAATGTTAATAATTAAATTATTTTTTTATTATTTTTTAATATTAATATTAATATCAATATTTAGTAATTAAAATATAATTAAAGTTCTAAATCTTATCAACTTTTAAAAATATTATCTATTTACTATCAATTAATTTTAGTAATTTGAAGATAACTGAAATTTTTATTCTTTTCAATAATTTAATTTTCATTAGTATGTTTTTCATAATTAATTAATTGTTGTACTCTTTTCGTAATAATTATAGAAGAACTTTGATGGTAATAATATCTATATCCTTAATTAAAATATTATTTCTACTTTTTTCTTTTTACTCTTTCTTTTTTCGTTCATGAGCTTACCTACTTTTCCCCCCCTAATGTGACATGTCTTTTTGTGTTTTGAGTTTTGGATCACTATATAGTGGTTTGCTTTATGATCTTTTATTTGCTTGATATTTGTGTTTCTAGCGATTAATTATTTACTTTATCTATATATAAAATTTCAAAAGATTGTAGTAAAATATATAATATAAAATTATGATAAAAGTCAAAGTTACAATTAATTTTATGATTTATATGCAAAGAGTTTTTAATTTGGAGTTTGACATTTTATACAATTTTTAAAATTATAATCACTATTTACTAGCATTATTTTAAAATACTTTTCTTACCACAATTTATGAATTCATATACTTTGATTCAACAAATATTATTTTATACTTGTATTAATTTTAGTTGTTTGAAAATTTCTCTTTAACATTTTTTAACATTTGTTTTCCCTAAATGTTTAACAAATTATGGACATCCCATGCATTGTATGGGAGTTCTAAACTAGTAAATATATAAGCCTTATCGTTAATTGTATCTAATCAGTGTTGAAATGTGAAACACATATGGTCTCATCTCATATTAAAAAATTATCTATTTTTTATGCAAAGTAATAAATAAATTTCATGTAAATGTTTTAATTTGTGTATTTTTATGTAAATATTTTAATTTATTTTGTCACAAATTGAATAATTTAATTAAAGAATTATTTGAATTATAAAAAAAATACTAATTTATATTTTATAACTAATGTTAACTCTTTTTAGAGGAAAAAAGTTATAATTTTTTTTTATTTGGATCAAAACAAATTAAATCGGATCAAGTCTTGATTTGTTCCGAAAAATAAATTGACTTGATCTGATCTGATTTGATCCGTAGATCAAAATCACCACTTCTAAAAAAGGTCACTTGCCAATATTTTAAAATCTAACCCAATGGATTCTAAAAATTATAAAGACGGCCCACTAGTAACTTGTCGTCAGCCAATTGCGTTTTTTTATTTTTTATAATAATTTTAATCTATTAAATCAGATAGGTTCTTTTTTTTTTGTCAAAAGATCGATAATTTTATTAACTTTGATAGTTAAACTATACACGCAAATGTTCCAAAAAAGGACTCTTCTTAACTCGAAACACGGCTAAGACCTAATTGACGTCCAGCGTCAAAACAAAACCTCCACCTACTACCAACCTTTCCTAGCTGAAAAACTAAGAAAACAAAACCCTAACTTGGTAGCCTTTGTGTGCACAGCGTCCCTTAGCCATCTGCAGACATCCGTGTAGTGCGACTCTGCGTAGGTCGGTCCCTCAAGTCATAGCCCAACCGCAAACATCCGTGTATGGCGGCTCTGCGTAGATCAGGCTCCTATGTCATGACTTGACACTGCGAATCATCGTGAGTGCTTATCCACCCAAGTTAGAACACCAAAACCCTAGAGGAGAGTGAAGCCTTGCCGAGAACAACATGAAATCACCATTGGCTTCGAAGTCTAGCAAACGGGCGTCCATGATACGCCTTAGCACTTCCTCCCGTACTAGGGACACTAAACGCCAACCAAAGCCAGCAACCTAAAAAAAAAAAAGTCAAAGTCAAAATTGAATCGCACACAATATCGCACCAAAATTGCCCACAGTTGCGGGAGAAATTGGCGGGAGCTGTGTGCTTCCAATTTTGGCTATGGCCTGGTTACTCATTTTTTGCACCTCCAAAATCAGATAGGTTCAAACCAATCTAATTTAACCTAATTCATATTTGACATGTAATTATATAGATTAAATTATATCATGACCCAAAAAATTATTATTTATGAGTGACCCAAATTATCTATTTGCCACCCCTAAATCTGTGTCTTGAAAAATGAACGGTGGGGGCAAACAATTGTTTAGAGGTTTATAACAAATTTTTAGAATTCAATTATAAATGAGGAAACATCCAAAATTGTCCTCCACATTTCATCCTCCACTTTTAAAACGGGAACAAATAGTCCTTCAAATTTCATAAATTGGAACTTTTTGTACTATTTGTGAAATAAAAGGGAACTTTTAGTCCTTTAAATTTCATAAACGGGAACGTTTAGTCCTAAAATTTTCCTTCAAATTTTGGTCTTTGAAATTTGAAGGACTATTTGTTCCCGTTTTAAAAATTGAGGATGAAAAAGATTATTCGGTGAAATGTGGAGGATGATTTTGGGTGTTTCCTCATTATAAATTTGAATCACATTAGGCGTTGTTCGTTTTGCCTTTTAAAATATAATTTTTTATTTTTAGATAATTTTTTATATTTCTAAAATAATCTCCCTCTTTTTACAACTATTACATCATAAAATCCAATGCAATTCATACAGAGCTATCTATTATTTTGTCATGATTTAATTAGTTGTCACATTGAAAATGTGGGATTTTCACTTGGGGGTTATCTGATATTAAATTTTTTTCATTTTACAAACTAATTTTTGAGGTAGTTTCCTCCAAAATTCATGACAAATAGATATTAGAAGCAATCAAAAACAAAAGAGAAAATTTTAATACAAAACTAATGATGTGTGGACGAGGAATCTAGTTGCTTCTTACATGGAACGATAAAAATTTTTCCCTTCGAGACTTTTATTTCGTAATATCAACCATGGGCTCTGAATTTCAACACCGAAGCACAAGTACAAATTTGCAACTCTATGTTCAAAATATTGTTTAAAGAAAAAATAAGGATAGCTCTAAATAAATTCTATTCCTTTCGACCTTAAAAAAAATTACTTTTATTTTGATATAACTTTTATTTTGAATTATAAAATACAACATACTTAATGCACAATTAAAGGTATAATTATTCTTTACTTTTTAATTTAGATTATATATTATTATTATTAATAAAAAGAATAAAGAACAATTTCACGTAAAAGTGGATTTCTTTTTCAGGATGAAGAAAATTTTTTTATACTAAATATTTTTTTTGAAGAAGGGGGAATATTTTTTATAAAATGAACTATTTTTGAATTGAGGGAGTACATATTAAGAGAAAGCCCGGACCATGTTGGATTACATGATATTGGATATTTAGGCGAATTTTTTAAAGAAGTTATCCAAAATTAAGACCCAAAAAAATCCACATTTCACTTTCTTTTCTTATTATCTAGTAGCAGTAAATAATATTCCTTTCATCCAAAAAAAAAAGAGTTCATTTTAATTTAGGTATAATTTTTTATTACTTATTGGTACAACACACTTAATGCACCAACTTAATATATAATTTTTCGTTTTTATTCTTATTTCTTAATTATGAGTATACACAATTATTATTAGTAAAGATATTTTAATAATTTAGTTAAAAGTGAACTCTTTTTTGTGAGACAAGAAAGAATTTTAAAAGTGAACTCTGTTTTCTTTTTTGGGATAGAGGGAATAACACATGCGTTGAACTTGAGATTTCTTCAATTTGGATAATGTATTTTTGGAGCCTAATTAAGTAATGACAAGTATCGAATTGATGTCATCAGCTGAGCTCATCCACTAAAATAATTTTTGCATCACCACCAATTTCATCAGCTGGTGTAGGTATATTTTTGATTCCCAAAATGATTTGGAGGGCAAAGTTGATTAGATTTCTGTTCAAACTTATCCAGGTGAATTTATTCTTCTCGCACTATCTCTGGAATTACCATCCTTAGTATATATAATAGTACTAATAGCACATTTTAAGATAAGCTGGAATAATAATTGTGCCCCCACCAAAAATGCCACTGACCTACATTTTTATACATTCCACGTTTGCCAATCATTGTCTAACCATTGAAGAAGAAGCAGCAGCAAAGCACTTTAATTTTGGTCAAGTCTTAGTAGCATTACTCACTTGCCTTACTTTAATTGCTCTAAATATATATATATATGAATATATGAAGCTTCATCGTTAATTGTATTTAATAAGTGTTAAAATGTGAAACACATAAGGTTTCGACTTTAGTAATTTGGCAACTAAGCTCATATCTTTCCACAAGAAAGGCACTGACATTACTACGGTTTCAATGGATTTCTCTAACTAAACTATTACTGTTTGTATGAATGGCATTTCAAAAATTATTTTTGATGCTTTTTAATATATATCTTATTTCACAATCATTATTTCGAAAAATACAAAAACGCATTTTGAAATGTTGTCCATACAGTTCTAATAAATTTTGGAACTCCTCTCACTGTTTGGAAGGTTCAAACAAGATGTATTGCTGAGTGAATATATTTATTTATTAATTGTCTATTGTTATAAACCATAACATAGATGATGTATAATATGACAATGAAATTCCAGTAACATACTTAATATAATATTAAATGTATAATTTTGTATTTTATATTCTTACTTTTAAATTTTTTTACTCCAAAATAAATTTATTTTTTTGAAATAAAAAATTTAAAATTAAACTTTGTTTTTTTTCTTTTAATGAAAGGAGTAGTAATTATTCTGACTATCTAGTCAAGGAAGAAACGCGTGTCTCATTAAGTTTTTAAAAGGAATTTGAAACTTAAGGTGCCAAATTGAAGAAATGCATAATTTTTTCCTTAGATTTTTAAGTTTAAATTTTAAACTCAAATTCAACAACTGCTCGTGATATAAACCAATTTAATTGGACCAAATATTGATTTTCCTTTCCGTGGACTACTTGGTGATGGAAATTGATCCATTCCAACTTCCAAGGGATCGCATAATAAAAGGTTATCAATCCTTTTTTTTTTGGTAGTGGGTTCTGATTCTATTTCCGATGATGGAAATTGGTCCATATATTCCAACTTCTCGTGGGAATTGTTAGAAGAAATCCTTAATTTTCTTTTCGGGTGTAAAGAAATTTTTTTAACTCTGGCTCAAATCATCAAAATATTTTTTTTAATCCTAAGGGTTTGTTTGGAGTGTGATGTATTTGGAAAAAGTTGCATTGGAATGTGTGAAAATTTTGGTGGGTATTTTTTTATAGAAAAAATATTTTGGAGGGAAAAATAAGAGGAAAATTTTTTTAAATTTATGTGAGAGGAATTTAAGTGGAAAAATTTGAATTGTAAATTTTGAAATAAAAATGTGTTTGGATAGTTTATTTTTGTTTAAAAATTTACTTATTTGCAAATCAGAAATTGGTGTCCAAATAGACCGTTAACTTTTATAATGAACAGATATGTCTTTACATGGTACTTCGAATTCCCTATTTTATGCGACACTCTACATATAATATAAATTATAATATCGACTCCTAACAGAATCATGTCGATTAATATTTCCTCATCAATTCAGCTCAAAGAATGTCGATTAACTTCCTACCATGTTGATAAAAAATAAATGGGTTAATAATGCCAGTTGTCCTTTATAATTGGTTCCCAGGTTCGATTTGATTCACAAAACAAATATTAAATTTTTGCGAAGTTGCTTTCTGTTTATTTTAGTATTTCATTCAACAAGAAATAGAATCTCTTAATGGAAAAATAAAAAAATAAAGGAAACTCTTTCCCAATCCAACTTTCGAAATAAAGTGAAGGAATCTTGAAAGTAATTGTGAATGTGGATCAGATTCCAGGAGAAATAAATTATTTGATGAACAGATAAATTAGAATCTATGTAAGAAATAGCAGTAAATCACACTACTGGTCATTTCATTTCAAATTTTCGCTTTTGTCTTTGATATTGAGAAAATTGCAATTAGATCTTTCATCATCAATAATTGTCTCAATTAAGTCCAATTGAAACTTTCAATCAAAATTAACTCAACTTAACCAACGCATTATGCATTTGTTTCTTTTAAGGGTAAAATCAGAGAAAATGTACTAAACTTATCCAATTGAAACTTTCTTGTGTTGCGCCTTTTTTCTACCTATCACCACCATCCTAATTCTATTGCCACTGTCTATCTTTTTCCACTACCAATTCACACCTTTTTTTTTTTTCTTTTTTTTCATTTTCTCCTTCTCTTCCCACTTTTCAACTGCTGTTGTGAGTTGAACTCTTCAATGTTGATTTGCTACTGCTATCGGCTATCATTGCACAATTGTTGAAACTACTATAATTTTTCTCCCCATCAATTGCCGCCCTTTCTCTTTGATCTTTTGGTTTCAATCCGCCATTAATTGTTAGTTTTCTCCTACCACCTAATTAATAACCATAAGTTCGCCGTGCCAGAAAGACAAATAAAGCAAACCTGCGGATATCATTCTCTTTGCCTTTTTCATATGCGATAGACTTGCATTTCCACTTTTTAATGGAATGCTTGCGCAGTGCCTTTTGACTCTTTTTCTTCTTCTTTTTTCCAATTTCTTTTTTTTCCTATTTTGACTAAACTTTTATTGGAATTTAGATGTGTGTAGATAGTTTGTTTCTTTCGATTTTGCCCTTAAAAGAAAAGCATATATGTCAAATGTATTAGATAGGGTGATTTAATTTTGATTGAAAGTTTCAATTGAATTTAATTGGAACAATTGTTGAAGTTTTTTTTTTCTTTTCTAAAACAATAGATATATTACTATAATAGCAAAATATTTACAGATGATAGCCAACAAGAAGTTAAATGATTTTTGTAGTGATTGAGATAAACCACAAAGGAAAGTAAGATACCTACTAACACCTTTAATAATTGTTGAAGTGAAGTGGCCCAATTATAACTTTTTCAATATTAATGATGAAAATAAAACTTGGTCTAAAGTTAAAGTACCAATGATGTGATTTACCCTAAAAACAGACTTTTTACCTCCTATAGTTTTTTACACACTATAAATATGGTCTACTGGGATGATGGTTATTGCACATACAGATATCTTCTTCATCATCATATATTACTAGGAGAAGACTAGAGTGGAGGCTTAGAGCAGAGGTAATAAGATAATTAAGATATGTGTCAAAACAAGAACCCGAGGGTGACCTTGACCGAGAGTAGAGAACCGCTGAGGGCGGAGTTCCTGCGGTATGACAAGAATGGTGATGGGCTTTTGGACAAGGACGAATTGAAGGAAGCATTCAAACGCATGCGCGCTTTTGTTCCTTTCTGGAGAGCTTTCCGTGGCCTCCGCCATGCAGATGCCGATGGAGATGGATTTATCAGCGAAGAAGAACTCGATGAACTTGTCAAATATGCCATAAAATGTGGGTTCACTGTCAAATAAGCCATCTTGATTTCATGCATGCATGTGAATCACTCAAATAAATCAGCAGAATAATCTCCATATATTACCTATGGTTGTGTGTGCGTGGATCAATCAAAGGGTGTCTTTGTACGTAGTCTATGATGGCCAACGTAGCTCTTGTAAGAAATGATGAAAAGCGCCATTGTCTTATATATATCTACTTAATTTGCTTGGTTTGCCCAACTTTTGTATTCTTTTGATACTCTTTTCCTACGTATGGGCTTCTGATGTGACATAACCAAGTAAATCGTCAATTCTAATTGCATCTCATTATCAAGATGCGAACTTGCAAACACTTACTAGCTTGGTGCAAATTAATGCAATGAGAGAAGAAATATGAAATTGAAGAAAACAAAAATCCCGGAAAGTAAATGAACTTTTATTTTGTAAGTTAGACATATATATATATATATATATATATATATATATATATATATTGGTAACCCAGGGAATCCCTCACAGGACACTCACTTATTTAAACGCCTGATGAGACACCAACCCTGGAGCCAACTCTAGCTACCACACACCACAACTAGCGGTTAAGTCAAGGATTGCAGCGCCAAGAATCGAACCTTGGTGTGTCACCTAGTATCCAATCTCTTTACTGCTAGACCACCCTGGTGGAAAATTGTTTATATTTAGTTCTAGCAAATCCAATTCTCACTATAATGAAATAATAATTGACTACGACTGTTTAATTACCCTAGACTGATAAGTATTTACTTGGAAATTAAGAAAAATGTTTGTAAGCTTTGAGGAACAATATTCCTTATAGCTAGACAAAAATGATTGATTTAAATTCCAAATTTTCTTTTTATCCCTATATTAAAAAGTATTTCAGCATGCATGAAACAGGAAAATATTCATATGAAAGGGAAAAATAAAACAAAAATTCAGGAGAAAAACATGCTACAAGCATATTTGTTATAAATATATTACTATTTCTGTTAGCGTTTCACAAATATTTTTAGCAGATGCAAAGTTTTAGCTAACTCTAGCTTTGGTTGTGTAAAGATTGAAACGAGTAAATTGGGCCAACTATATCGGATCAGGTTAATTTATAATTTTATAAATTAAATTAGATTGAGCCTATCTAACCGATGTAAAATTATTAATTTGAATGGTAGGTAGTCTTTATTAGTAATATCACTACAACAATTTCACATAAAATGAACTTCTAAGAGACAAAGAAGAATTTTTATACCAATTTTCTTTTTTTGGGAGACGGGAGTATTTTTTATAAGAATAATAATATTAATAATAACTTTTTATGGTAAAAAATAATAGTAACTTATGTGATAAGTATGAAAAGACAAAATTATTCTTTAATATGTTACATGTTTTAAAGGGTGTAGTAACTGAATTTTGACTTTTCATAATTGACACATCAGTCATTATAAAAAGTCACTATGTATATCATTACTCTTTTTATAAAATGAACTCTTTTTGAATTGTGGGGGTACACACTAAGTGGAACCACAGACCATGTTGGATTACACAAAACTGGAAATTTAGGTGAATTTTTTTGAAGAAGTTAACCAGAACTTCTTCCAAAATAGAAGTCAGTTCCAAGAATGATTTAGCCGAGACAGTATTAAGAGATAAGAAGGAAAAATATTGGTTTGTTTGCACTTTTTCTTATGAGATTTGAGTAAAATACAGTGTGATGCCTTTTTTACCCTTGATAATGTTTTTATATAATGGAAACGTTATGATTTTAACTGGAAACCAGTCAATGGACCAAAAAAATTAATAAACCAATTGTGAAAAAATCAAAAGACCAAATTTAAGTGACTATATATATATTCCATTCCATGTTTGCCAATCAGTGTTTAACTATTGAAGAAGAGGCATCAAAGCACAGAAGCGCTTTAATTTTGGTCAAGTCTTTTGTAGTATTACTCGGTACAGAACCCAAAATCCCACATAGAAGTGGACTTTCAAAGTTCAAACCATGCTTCAAAAAGCTTTACGGGGAACATTGTGAGGTGCCCGTGCAAAACCATGACCGAGCAACAATTGAAGATCCTGCTTAAGATGGCCGACAAGAATGGCTATGGCTGCCTAAGCAAAGAAGAGCTCAAGGAAGCGTTCCGTGGGTTGGCTGATCTTTTCCCGGGATGGCGAACCCGACTAGCTCTCGGCCATCCAGATAAGAATGGAGATGGTTACAGTAGCCAAGAAGAGCTGCAGCAATTGGTGGTTTATGCTCGAAAACAGAAATATAAGAACCCCGGTTTGTCCTTGTAACAAGAGCAGGCTTTTTTGAAGCAGAAAAGCTCTCTTAATGTACCACTATTATACTTGTACTGTTTTACTACTCCTAAGTCGTTGGGTGAGGTTCAGACCTCACTTGCCTTATTTTAATTGCTCTAAATCTATGCGTACGAATATATAAGCTTTATCGTTAATTGTATTTAATCAGTGTTGAAATGTGTGAAACACATAAGGTTTCAACTCTAGTAATTAATCTGGCGACTAAGCTTATGTCTTTCCACAAGAAAGGCAGGAAGCATTGCTACAATATTGCTACAGTTCTGTGAAACGCATATATTATTACTGATATAAATAATATAAGCAAAAGTATTCTAAATGAATTTTTTGTTCGACGAAGAAAAGTTTTGACAATATATTTTTTTCAGCTGCTGTGGGGTTGGAGGATTATGGGAGATGTGGTGTTGGGATAAAAGGGAATAATAAAAGTATAGGCTGACCAAAAATGACATTTAAATTGATTTGGGCTAGCCGTCTTTAGTATCTTCCGCCGAAGATGGATGGTATATATCACAGAATGGTGGTGCTACACGTGCTCATTTGGAAGCGTGGAATCATGGACCGAAAACGACTAGGATAAACTTAAAATCAAAGAGTGGTGTACCACGCCTTTATTTTCTGGTCGAGTAAAATCTTGCTAGGTTGGTTTCAAATATTCAATGTTAAATGTTCTTTGACAACGAATTTGGGTCGAGCGAACTAAATATTTATTGATCAACTAAAAGATTAGAGTTTTGATTTTGATTGATGAAAAAAAAATTCTATATTTTTTAACTCATATATTATTATATTGCAAATTGAGATGAGAGAAGTAAGGAAGAAAAATAATCTACTTACTCCGATATACAACTCGTGACATTTAGATCTATAAATATATAACTCTTATGAATTGCATTGTGTTTACAATGTAAAAGTTGTGAAAAAAAAAAGAGGTTATTTTAAAAATATAAAAAAATTATTTTAAAAAACACAAAAATATATTTTCAAATGCAAGATATACAAAGTCTATAGTTAATGAGATTCAAATTTAGCATTGAAGTCTAATGATAATATTATAAATCTCTGAATAATTGTTCGATCCCACTGTTCATTTTCAAGGCACGGTTTCAATCAGGAGATTCAGGACTTTCTCTTTGATGCAAAAGAACTTCGTGATATTCCTTAATTCTCTAATTGTACAATTTAATTCCGGTCAATATGTTTTTCGTTCCAGTCTTTAGAGAGCCAAAGTTAGAGATCGATTGCCAAAACTTTGCAATACTTACAGAAATAGTAACATATTTATAACAAACATGTACGCTTTTACCATGTTTTTCTACTGATTTTTTGTCTTATTTTTCCCTTTCATATGAATCTTTTCCTCTTTCATGCATGCTGCAATAGTTTTTACTATAGGGATTGTCTAGCTATATAAGGAATATTGTTCTTCAAAGCTTGCAAACATTTTTCTTGATTTCCAAGTATATATTTATCAGTCGATCTGGAGTAATTAAACAGTCCGAGTCAATTAAGTTAGTGGTATTATTTCACTATAGTGAGAATTGGATTTGCCAAAACTGAATTTAAAGGATTAATTTTCCTCCATTTTTATCTAACTTAGAAAATAATAATTCATTTACTTTCTGGGATTTTTATAATCTTCAATTTCATATTTCTTCTCTCTTTGCCATTGCACCAAGCCAGCGTTACTAAGTAATCATCTTCATAATGGGGTGGAATTGGAATTGACGATTTGCTTGGTTATGTCATATCAGAAGCCCGGACGTAGGAAAAAAGCATCCAAAAATATACCAAAGTTGACCAAACCAAATCAATTATGTAGACATATGTACAAGACAATGGTGCATTTCATCATTTCTTACAAGGCCATCATGAACTACGAAGACACCCGTTGATTGAACCACACAAACACAACCATCGGTAACATACAGAGATTATTCTGCTGATTTATTTGAATTAATCAACACGCATGCTGCATAAAATCAAGATGGCTTATTTGACAGTGTACCCATATTTGATGGCATATTTGACAAGTTCTGTGAGCTCTTCTTCGCTGATGAGTCCATCTCCATTGGCATCGGCATGCTGTAGGCCACGGGAAGCTCTCCAACCAGGAAGCATAGCCCCCAGGCGTTTGAACGCTTCCTTCAATTCGGCCTTGTCCAAAAACCCATCACCATTCTTGTCATACTGCTTGAACAACCCTTTCAGCTGTTCTCTTCTCACGGCCACCTTCGGGTTCTTGTGTTGAACAATCGGCATATCTGAATTATCTTATTACCTGGTGATGAAGATAGTTATATGTAATAATAGTTGTTTTAGCAATGATCATCATCCCAGTCCACCATATTTATAGTGTGCAAGAAAACTAGCAGGTAGGAGGTCTCTTTCTTGCATAGATGCTAATTTATCTGTTCATCAGATATTTTATTTATCCTGGAATCGATCCAATGCACCGAAACACAAGCAACAATTATTTTCAAGATTCCTTCATTTTCTTTGGAAAATTGGGTTGGGAAATATTTTTTATCAAGAGATTCCATTCGTTATTGCATGAAATACTAGGATAGTCGGAAAGTTAATTTGCAAAATTTTACTATTCGTTTTGTGAACCAAATCGTAATGTGGGAACGAATTAACAATATTAACCCATTTATTTTTTATCAACATGAGAGGAAGTTAATCGACTTTCTTTGTGCTGCATTGATGAAGGAAAATGAATCCGCTTGACTCTGTTAGAAGCAGATATTATAGTTTTTTTTCTTTGAAGTTCGGGGATTTTTAATGCAAGGATATCATATATAGAGAGGCGCATAAGTGATAAATTGTTGGTACAAACATTAGACTAAGTGCAATTAGATATGTTTTTGAGTAACAAAAAGGTTATCCACACATTTCACTATCTTTTCTCATTGATTATCTCGTAGCAGTAAATAATAATACATGCGTTGAACTTAAGATTTCTTCAATTGGGACAATATTGGGGTATTTTTGGAGCCTAATTTAAGTTATGACATTTGCCGAATTGATGCAATCAGCTGAGCTTATCTACTTAAACAATTTTTGCGTCACCACCAATTTCATCAGCGGACGTAGGTATGTTTCGATTCCCAAAATGATTTGGTCGGCAATGCAGATTAGAATTTTGTTCAAACTTATCCAGGCAATTTTATTCTTTTTTCATTAGGTCTGGATTACCTTCCTTAATTTATAGTAGTAGCTAATAGTACATTTTGTTTGAATAAAACCTTAATAGTACTAGTACTACATTTTAAGATAGGTTGGAATAATAATTGGGCCCCACCAAAATGCCCACAGAGCTATATATTTATGCATTCCACTTTGCCAATGAGTGTTTAACCATTACAGAAGAAGCATCAAAGCACTTTAATTTTGGTCAAGTCTTTTGTAGTATTACTCCATACAGAAGCCAAAATCCCACGTAGATGTGAAGTTTCAAACCATGCTTCAACCAGTTTTCAGGGGAGACGTTGTAAAGTGCCCATGCAAAACCATGCCTTTGACCGAGGAACAATTGAAGATCCTGCTTAAGATGGCCGACAAGAATGGCGATGGCTGCCTAAGCAAAGAAGAGCTCAAGGAAGCGTTCCGTGGGTTGGCTGATCTTTTCCCGGGATGGCGAGCCCGACGAGCTCTCTGCCATGCAGATAAGAATGGGGATGGTTACATTAGCCAAGAAGAGCTGCAGCAATTGGTGGTTTATGCTCGAAAACAGAAATATAAGAACCCCGGTTGTCCTTGTAACAAGAACAGGCTTTTTTGAAGCAGAAAAACTCTATTAATGCACCACTATTATACTTGTACTCTTTTACTACTCCTAAGTAGTTGGGATGAGATTCAGACCTCACTTGCCTTATTTTAATTGCTCTAAATCTATGAGTACGAATATATAAGCTTTATCGTTAATTGTATTTAATCAGTGTTGAAATGTGAAACACATAAGGTTTCAACTCTAGTAATAATCTGGCGACTAAGCTTATGCCTTTCCACAACAAAAGCAAAGGCATTGCTACGGTTTCTGTGAATTTTTCAACTAAATCATTGTCTATGAGTTGCCAACTAATTCTTAATGCTTTTGAGGTTCAAACAAGATATCTCACTGAGTAGCATATTTATTTATGATTATGATATTAATTAATGATAGTTTGTATTTGTAAAAATGTTACAAATGCTTAAAAGACAAAATTATGTGTATTTTGTAATTTTTTAAATTGTTATGAAGAATAATTTGTGCTTTTCAATTGAATCATTTATGATAATCGACTATTATCAATTATCTTTTATTTATTTGTCTACTGTTATAAACCATTCGAGAGATTATGTATAATATGACAATGAAATTTCAACAAATGATATAATGTTTATATGACAAAGGTTATTAGATTTTTTTTTTTTTTGGTGTCAAAAAAGGAATAGTTTTGATTGGTTACAATTTTTTTTTATTTATAAATGCAACCTATTTAATATAATATCAAATGCATAAATTTTTTACTTTTATTCTTATTTTTTAATTTCAATTCATATATTATCATTATTATTAAAAGTACTATAAAACTTTCATTTAAAAGTGAATTCTTTTTTCTGGAACTAAAAAAATATTAAAACTGAACACTATTTTAGAGATGAAAGGAGTACTAGTAATTATTTTGATTACCTAGTCCAGGAAGAAACGCAAGTATGATTAAGTTGTTAAAGAGGTTTGAGATTTAAGGGAGCAAATTGAAGAAATGCATACGTAAGAAAAAAAGTATAAAAAAAATACAAACGTTGAACAAACCAAGCTAATTATGTAGATTATATAGATGACAATGAAGCTTTTCATCATCTCTTACAAGAGCTACGTTGGACATCATAGACTACGAAGACACCCGTTGATTGATCCACCCACACACAACCATAGGTAATATACGGAGATTATTCTGCCGATTTATTTGAAGTAATTCACTTGCGTGCATGAAATCAAGATGGCTTAATTGACAGTGAATCCACATTTTATGGCATGTTTGACAAGTTCATCGAGTTCTTCTTCGCTGATAAATCCATCTCCATTGGCATCAGCATGGTGGAGGCTACGGAAAGCTCTCCATAAAGGAACAATAGAGCCCATGCGTTTGAACGCTTCCCTCAATTCGGCCCTGTCCAACAGCCCATCACCATTCTTGTCATGATGTTTGAACACCTCCTTCACCTGTTCACTCAAGGTCGAGGTCATCTTCGGGGGGCTCTTGTGTTCAAAATCCCGCATATCTTAATTATCTTTTTACCTCTGCTCTAACCCTCTACTCTAGACTTCCCCAGTAATATATGATGAACAATCTAGTAATATTTGTTTTATGGAATGATCATCATCCCAGTCCTCCATATTTATAGTGTGTAAAAAATTATACGAGGTAGGAAGTCTCTTTCTTACGTAGATTCTAACTTATCTGTTCATCAAAAGAATTTATTTATCCTAGAATCTGATCCACTGCACTGAACCACATGCAACAATTACTTTTAAGATTCCTTTGGGTGGGGAAAGACTTTTTGTGAAGAGATTTTATTCGTTATTGAATGAAATACTAAGATAAACGGAAACTCAATTTGCAAAATTCTGTCATTTTGATTTTCATTTTCGTATTAAGCACATTTTTCAGTATGTAAAATATTGCAGATCTAGTATTGTCTAAAACAATATTTTGAAATTCATTTTAAAATGCGTTTTGTCTATTAAAAATAAAATCCTAAAATGAGAAATCAAAATTTATTATTTTTTCATATTTTAATATTTTAATTATTGCTCCCAACGCATTTTAGTAGATACGTTTTAATCTTTGTAATCCATCTGTTTTAATCAAATCGATTAAAAATTCGAAATTTCACTCTCTTTTCTGATTATTTCGCAGCAGTAAATAATAGGAGTAATACATGCGTTGAACTTAAAGATTTCTTCAATTTGGACAATGTATTTTCGTATCCTAGTTTAAGTTATGACATTTGTCGGATTGTTGTGATCAGCTGAGCTCATCTACTTAAATAATTTTTGCGTCACCACCAATTTCATCAGCTGGTGTAGGTATATTTTGATTCCCAGAATGATTTGGTTGGCAAAGTAGATTAGAATTTTGTTCAAACTTATCAAGGTAAATTTATCCTTTTCGCATTAGGTCTAGAATACCTTACTTAATTTATAGCATTAGTAGTACATTTTGTTCCAATAAAACCTTAATAGTACTAGTACCACATTTTAAGCTAAGTTGGAATAATAATTGTGCCCCCACCAAAATGCCCACAGTACTATATAAGCATAGAAGAAGCATTGAAGAAGAAGAAGCATCAAAGCACTTCAATTTTGGTTAAGTCTTTTATAGTATTACTCGATACAGAAACCAAAATCCCACACAGAAGTGAAGTTTCAAACCATGGTTCAACAAGTTTTTTCGAGGGAACATTGTCAAGTGCCCATGCAAAACCACGCCTTTAACCGAGGATCTTTGTAAGGCCAGTTGCGAGGTTCAATTATAGATATCACTTGCCTAATTTTAATTACTCTAAATTTTAGGCTATATATTATCATTATTAACAAGGATAATATAAAATTTTCATTCAAAAGTAACTATTTCTTTGAAATTAAAAAAAAAATTGAACTAAACTCTTTCTTTTTGAAAGGAAAGGAGTATTAATTACTCTAATTATCTAGTGAAGGAAGAAACACAAGCCTGATTAAGTTGGTTAAAGGAATGTGAGATTTAATGTAGCAAATTGAAAAAAAACTTTTTTTTCAGATTTTTTAAAGTTTAAATTAGGGTCATTAGAACCAAACTGGAGTACGACCCAACAAAGTCAAAGGATCAAGGTCAGTAGTCAACTGGTCAGATCGATATTGAAAATCAGATAATGTCATTAAAATGTAATACATATAAATTAATTATAAAAATATTAACATTAATATAAAAATATACTATAAATAAATTATTTAGGTTTTTTAGTGTTGTTAAGTTTAAATTTAGTACAAATTGTATGAAATTTTAAGTGTAGAATTGAACAATTTTGTGAAAAAATAGTATAAAAAATATTTTAATTAAAGAATATGTTAAAATTTGTAAGAATTTTTTTGTATAAATATTTAAGATATTCAATTTTAAAGAATTAAAAACTTTATGAGTAAAAAGTGAATTTTATAAAAATTTAATATCAAACTATAATATTTAGAAATTGAAATTTTTTTCCTGTAAAATTAAAGATTTTAAACCCGATCAAATTTTGATCAAACCCAGTTTTGACCGATCAAATCGAGATTTGACCCGATTTTTCAAAGTCAGTTTTCTATGAAAACTGGATTAGGACCAGGTTAGTTACCGGTGGAATCCACCAATCCAGTTCGGTTTTCACGATGTGGGTTGAAATTTTAAATTCATACTCAACTATTGCATAGAATGCTCGTGATATATAACCAATTTAATTAGACCAAATATTGATTTTCTTTTATGTGGACTATCTGGGGATGGAATTTATCCATTCCAACTTCCAAGGGATCGCATAAGAAAAGGTTATCAATCCTTTTTTGTAGGGGTTTCTGATTCCATTTCCAGTGATGGAAATTGGTCCATATATTCCAACTTTTCGAGGGCCTTGCAGAAGAAATTCTTAATTTTCTTTTTGGCTGTAAAAATACTTTTTTTTTTTAACTCTCGCTCCAATCACGGTTAATCTATCAAAAATTTACTTTCATTTAATTTTTATAATTAAAAGATTTGTCTTTATACGAGACTTCGAATTTCCCGTATATGTGCCACTCTACATAAATACAATGTCGTTGTACTTAAAAATTGCAAACCTTAAGAAAAGGGGGGGAAAAAAAACTTTAATATTGGCTACTAACAGAGTCATGCAGGTTAATTCTCCCTCATCAATGCAGCACAAAGAAAGTCGATTAACTTCACACCATGTTGATAAAATAAAAAATAAAAAAAAAGAAGTTAATAATATCAATTTTCCTTCATCTTCGTTCTTAGATTCAATTTGGTTCTCGTTTCAATTAAATTTTTGAATATAGTAATTTGGTTTAATTTCGTGCATCGACTTAAATTAACTAAACTCAAAAGGTTTATATTTTCACTAAATTACATGAAAATTGAAGGATTTTTTTTTAAAAATATCACTATATCTAATTAGAGCATCTGAAAAAAAAAATTCACATGTCATATGATTCGGAGAGAAATTAGCCTTTCTATTTTAGTTTAATTTGGTTGAGGGACAAAATTAAAACAAAATGCGAAATTTAAGGATCTAATTGAAACATTTTGAAACATCAAAAACCAAATTGACTTTAAAAACTAAGTTAAGGGACTACTGATATTATTTACCCAAAATAAATTGAAATATCGCTAAAAATAAAAGTTACTCTTTTTTATTCAATATATATATGTGTGTGTGTGTGTGAAGGCAAAAAAAATCACATCAGAGAAAAGAGATACTATTTTTGTTCTGAAAAGAAAAAAGTTCACTTTCAAAAAAAAAAAAATTTATCTTAAAGAAACTATTTTTAAACCAAATGTCCAAATTTTTATTTTTTAGAATGAAAGAAGTAGTAATTACTCTGATTATCTAATCGAGGATAAAACGTAAGTTTCATTAAGTTGTTAAAGGAGTTTGAGATTAAAGGAAACAAATTGAAGAAATGCATAATTTTTAAAAAATTTTAAATTTAAATTTTAAACTCAAACTCAACTAGGGCATAGAATATATGCTCATAATATATAATTAATTCGATTAGATCAAATAGTGATTTTCTTTTATGTGGATTATTTGTAGTTGAGATCATCTATCACTGTATTTTGCATCAATCGTAAAACGATGTAATTTCATTGAAATTAGAATTTATGCATTTTATATTAGAGTTTAGTATTTATTAATAAAATTATGATTATTTTATTAATGAAACACGATTAGTATACATTAATTGGGACGTAGAATCTCTCCTTGACTACTTGGTGATAGGAAACTGGTCCATTCCAACTTCAAAGCGATAGCATAAGAAAAGGTTAATCATTTATGGGAGGGGGTTCTGATTCCATTTCCGATGATGGAAATTGGTCCATATACTCCATTCTTTCGAGGGAATTACAATCGAAATTCTTTTTTCCTTGATTAAGGAACTCTTTTTAATTCTTTTTTTCTTGATTAAGGAACTCGTAGCCACTACCAAAAGTGCGTATTGGGTAAACCCCGTCCCTGTGTAATAGCACTGGGTAAGCCCTGTACGACGGACTCGACTGAGAAGGTGTTAACAGGAGATTTGAACTCATAACTTTACGGTCCCGCGCTCGCTGTCACACCAACTCAGCCACCCTCAAAGGGGCAATAGTTGAAATTCTTAATTTTCTTTTTGGTTGTAAAGAAATTTATGGTGAGTTTGGTTGTCGAATTGAACAAGAAGAGAATTAATGAACGTCGTGAAGTTCTTTTACATGAAAGAGAGAGACTTGATTATATCTGTGTCTTGAAAATGAACACTGAGGTCGAGCAATTGTTTAGAGGTTTATAACATATTTTCATAATTTGGGAGTGTTTGATTATGTCTTTTGAGATATTGATATTTACATTGTAACTTTTGTTCTCAGTTTCTAATAATAAACTATGCTTTTTGACTTGTCAAAAAAAAAAAAAACATATTTTCATAGTTGGCCAAATTTACTCGAGGTTTATAACACATTTTTTAGTTAGTATTTCTGAGTTTTCCAGTAAAATATATAGTTGGCCAAATTTACTCGTTCCAATCTTTACACAACCAAAGTTAGAGTTTGCTAAAACTTTGCATCCATCTGCTAAAAATATTTGCGAAATACTAACAGAAATAGTGACATATTTCTGTTTTTATCCTGATTTTTTTTTTCCCTTTCATATGAATCTTTTCTGGTTTCATGCAAAATAGTTTTTAATATGGGGATAAATATATATATATACAATTTAAATCAATCATGCTACAATATATAGCTATAAGGAATATTGTTCTTCAAAGCTTGCAAATATTTTTCTTAGTTTCAAAGTATCCATGCATCACTCTGGAGTAATTGAACAGTCCGATCGAGTCAATTAAGTTAGTGGTATTATGAAAGGAAAACACTTTTCGCTCCACTTAATCAACCTTATCCCCCTTTAGAGGCATTTTAATACAAGAGAAATCTTATAAAAATGATCTAATTTTCAAAGGCTCTGAAAACAATTAATAGGGTGAACCCAAGTAATAGATCTCTTTTGAATTTGAAGAATTTTTCTTTTAATTCAAAACCATCAATACGTAGAATCAGTAAGAGTAAGGGAATTTCCAAAAGAATTAGTAACAAAAATGTAAATTTATTATTTCATTATAGTGAGGATTGGATTTGCCAAAACTGAATTTAAAGGATTTTCCTCCATTCTCATCTTAACTAACAAAGTAATAATTCATTTACTTTTTGGGACTTTTGTTTTCTTCTATTTCATATTTCTTCTCTCTTTGCATTTGCACCAAGCCAGTGTTTGCAAGTTCTCATCTTGATAATCGGGTGCAATCAGAATTGACGATTTGCTTGGTTATGTCACATCAGAAGCCCGGACGTACAAAAAACAAAAGGTATCCCAAAAGAACACAAAAGTTGAGCAAACCAAGCCAATTATGTAGATATATATAGAAGACAACGGTGCCTTGCATTATTTCTTACAGGAGCCACATTGGCCATCGATCATAGACTATGAAGACAACCTCTGATTGATCCACACTAACACAAGCATATATAGGTGATACATAGAGATTTCTGCTGATTTATTGGAAGTAACTAGCAAGCATGCATGAAATCAAGATGGCTTACTTGACAGTGTACCCAAATTGGATGGCATATTTGACAAGTTCAGTGAGTTCTTGTTCGCTGATGAGTCCATCTTCATTGGCATCGGCATGCCGGAGGCCACGAGAAGCTCTCCAACCAGGAAGCATAGCCCCCAGGCGTTTGAACGCTTCCTTCAATTCGTCCTTGTCCAAAAGCCCATCACCATTCTTGTCATGCTGTTAGAACACCCCCTTCAGCTGTTCTTCACTCACGGGCAACTTCCCGTGCTTGATTTGACGAATAATCGGCATGTATTAATTATCTTACTATCACCGCTCTAATCTAGTTTTCTCTAGTAATATATGATGATGATGATATACGTATGTAATAATATTTGTTTTATGCAATGAACATCATTCCAGTCCACCATATTTATAGTGTGGAAAAAAAAAAAAAACTAGGTGTTAGGAATCTCTTTCTTTCTTAGATTCTAATTTATCTGTTCATCAAATAATTTATTTCTCCTAGAATCAGATTGTTGTGTTCATGGATACTATCCCACATTGGAAAAGTAAGAGAAACTGGAGCACTTAACAAGTGGCAAGGAACTATGACCCACTAGTTTAAACTTTTGGGTTTAGGTGGGCTCCTACTGCTTATTGGGCCGTTCTAGCTTTTGGGTTCAGGTAGGCTCTTACTGCTTATTGGGCCATTTTAGTTGGGCTCCCCATGGTTTAAATCCTCCCCAACAAGTGGTATCAGAGTTTGAATGTTGACCTACTCGGGGAAGCAAGTGGTTCCTCTTCTGGTTGGACCGGGCCTTAGTGGATAACTCGTGGATAAGTAGGTTTGGTCCTTTACTACTTGTACGGGTACTAAATGGGTCCATAGAGATGGGCTTGCCATGAAGGGGGAGGTTTGTTGTGTTCATGGATACTATCCCATTAATAAGTGGCAAGGAACCATGACCCACTAGCTTAAGCTTTTGAGTTCAAGTGGGCTCCTATTGCTTATTGGACTGTTCTAGTTGGGCTCCCCATGGTTTAAATCCTCCCCAACACGAATCCATTGCACTAATCCGTTGCAATAATTACGTTCAAGATATATACCTTCACTTTCTTCGGAAAATTGGGTTGGGAAAGATTTTCTAAAGAGATTATATTAATTCCTTATTGGATGAAATACTAAAGGCTTACCGTATTGCATTTTAAAATACATTTTTGTACTTTTTGAGTTAAAAATTACTCCTTCCGTCCCAAAAAAAGGAATCTATTATTAGCTACAATACACTTAATGTACCAACTAAATGTATAATTTTATATTTTTATCATTAATTTTTAATTGTGACTATATGCCATTATTATTAGTAAGGATATTTTAACAATTTAATTTAAAAGTATACTCTTTTTTTGAACAAGAAAAAAATTTTAAAATAGACTTTTTTTTTTATGACGGAGGGAGTGTGAGATACGAGTTGTTTCAACAATATAAAAAAATTGCAAAATTTTAGTTTGAAATGCATTCCATACAAAGTCCAAAATAAATAGAAAGTTTTTTTTTTTTGACAAGCCAGAAAGACAGTGCATTTTATTAATGAGAGCAAAGTGTACATAAAGTACATAGAGTAGCTATGAATAATAGAATCGAAGGAAAGAAGAGGAAAAGCAGCTAACCCCACCTTGCCTAAACATACATTAACTACTCGAGAACCGCCAACAATAGAAAGTTAATTTGCAAAATTTTACTATTTGTTTCGTGAACCAAACAAATTTGGGAACCAATTAAGATGAAAGACCATAGTTTGTAGGATCAGGATTTTGTGTAGGATCAATTTGAAGTAGTAGGATCGGATTGTAAAATCGTAAGATTTTACAAAAAAATAACCAAAATAACTATGATAATTAATATTTTATTACATATATTAGTTTTTTCACAAAAATAAGTTGTATACATGTGTTATATTATAATTAACATTAATTTTGGTGAAGTCTTTTCTAGTATTACTCGATACAGAAACCAAAATCCCACACATAAGTGAAGTTAATTTCAAACCATGGTTCAACAAGTTTTTTCGAGGGAACATTATCAAGTGCCCACGCAAAACCACGCCTTTAACCGGGGATCTTTGTAAGGCCAGTAGCGAGGTTCAATTATAGATGTCACTTGCCTAATTTTAATTACTCTAAATTCCAGGTTATATATTATTATCATTATTAATAAGAGTAATATAAAATTTTCATTCAAAAGTAACTATTTCTTTGAAAGAAAAAATTGAACTAAACTCTTTCTTTTTGAAAGGAAAGGAGTATTAATTACTCTATTATCTAGTGAAGGAAGAAATACAAGCCTGATTAAGTTGGCAAAAGGAGTTTGAGATTTAATGTAGCAAATTGAAAAAATGCATAATTTTTTTCAGATTTGTTAAAGTTTAAATCAATGTTGTTAGAACCAAACCAGAGTATGAGCCAGCAAAATCAAGAGGTCAGGGGTGGTCAATTGGTCAAACTGATGATGTAATAAATATAAATTAATTATAAAATATTAATATTAATATAAAAACATACTAGAAATAAATTATTTAGGTTTTTGGTGTGGTTAAGTTTAAATTTAGTATAAATTGTATGAAATTTTAAGTGTAGAATTGAATAATTTTGTGGAAAAAAAATAGTATAAAAAATATTTTAAGTAAAAAATATATTAAATTTTGTAAGAATTCTTCTGTATAAATATTTAAGATATTCAATTTTAAAGAATTTAAAATTTTATGAGTAAAAGTGAATTTTATAAAAATTTAATATCAAACTATAATATTTAGAAACTGAAAATTTTTTCAGTAAAATTAAAGATTTTGAACTTGACCGATGAAATCGAGGTTGACCCCATTTTTCAAAGTCAGTTTTTATGAAAACTGGATTAGGACCAGGTTAGTTCCCGGTGGAACCTACCAATCTAGTTCCGTTTTCACGATGTGGGTTTAAATTTTAAATTCATACTCAATTGTTGCATAGAATGCTCGTGATATATAACCAATTTAATTAGACCAAATATTGATTTTCTTTTATTGGTGATGGAATTTATCCATTCCAACTTCCAAGGGATCGCATGAGAAAAGGTTATCAATCCTTTTTTGTAGGGGTTTCTGATTCCATTTCCGGTGATGGAAATTGGTCCATATATTCCAACTTTTCGAGGGACTTGCGGAAGAAATCCTTAATTTTCTTTTTGGCTGTAAAAATACTTTTTTTTTAACCCTCACTCAAATCACGGTTAATCTATCAAAATTTTACTTTTCATTTAATTTTTATAATTAAAAGATTTGTCTTTATACGAGACTTCGAATTTCCCGTATATGTGCCACTCTACATATATACAATGTCGTTGTACTTAAAATTTGCAAACCTTAAGAAAAGAGGGGGAAAAAAAACTTTAATATTGGCTACTAACAAAGTCAAGCAAGTTAATTCTCCCTCATCAATGCAGCACAAAGAAAGTCGATTAACTTCACACCATGTTGATTAAAAAAAAAGGTTAATAATATTAATTTTCCTTCATCTTCGTTCTTAGATTCGATTTAGTTCTCGTTTCAATTAAATTTTTAAATAAATGGTTAGACAAAGAAAGCTTCGATCTAGACCTTTCAAATTTTTCAATCCCTGGCTAAACAAAGAAAGCTTCAATATCCTGGTTCGTAATGAATGAAAGGAGATTGCGGCTCAATCTAGGAATAATTTTGGTTTATGGTTAAAGCTAAAGAGGCTTAAGCCTCTTATAAAGCAGTGGAAACTTCAGAACGATGAGGCAAATCCCAGTTACACCTAGGAATTGGAGGAGTCGATTGATAGGTTGGAAAAGTTAGATGCAGTGATGGGGATCGTTTACCTGGAGTTTTTTAAATTTTTTTTCGTATTTTCTTATCTTTTTTTATTTTTAATATATTTTAGGATTTTTATTTGGAGTGTCCTAAATCTAGCAGAATTGTGTTTTAGTATCCTAAACTTAACAGAATTGTGTTTTAGTATCCTAACCATAGTCGAGTTGTGTTTTAGGCCTATATAAAGTTGTTTAGGATTTCTTTGACGGTTAATTCATTATTATTATTCAGTTTTTTCAGAATTGATTTTCCCCAAATATCTCTCTACGCTGAACGCTCGTCAGGTGGTATCAGAGCCCATGGCGACTGGTGGTGGTCTTCGTGACGATATTCAGGAGACTGGAGCCCCAATCCTTGGGGACGACGCGTTGCAACGATTGGAGCAGCGTTTAATGGAACACATTGATCAGCGAATTGATCAGGGCCTTCATCATATCGAAAAACAACTCAGTGAACTAGCAGATCGGTTCGATGATCTTGGCGTTGATATGAACCGGAATCGGCGGAATGGCAGAAGACCGGGTGCATATGTTGCTCGCGGTGAACTTGTCGATATACATGTTCCTGTTCGCAGACAGAACAACCCGATCTTTTCAGAGAGTTCGGAAGAGGAAGATGATTTGGGTAAAAGAATGACCGTGTTCTCTAAACATGTTGGGATTTTGGACTTAAATCAAGCCGAGTTCTATGCTATCCGCGAGGTTTTTTGGGTGTTTTCTCAGACTATTTGGAAGAGCTCCCATGTTCTTGAAATTGAGAGCGACTCTGTCAACGCAATCACCTAGCTGAAGAACCCAGATAAAGCCCCTTGGCATCTAAAAAATGTCTCTAATCACTTGGACCTGCTGAAGGAGAAAATTAAGCATTGGGAGGGTTACCGCACTTTGAGGGATATTAATAGTGTGGCTGACAGGCTAGCAAAGTCAAGAGTGTCCAGATTGCAAATTTTGTTGGCGATCATGGAAAAATAAGCCTATCTCCACTACACCCTATTTCCCTGCTCTTTGGCAGGCTTTCTCCCCGTAGAGTAGGATTGCTACTGTTATGTTCCTTCTTGTAACTTTGGTTCTCGCTATTCAACAATAAAGTTTGCCTTTTTGGCTTGTCAAAAAAAAAATTTAATTTTTGAATATAGTAATTTGGTTTAATTTTGTGCATGGACTAAAATTAACTAAACTCAAAAGGTTTATATTTTCACTAAATTACATGAAAATTGAAGGATTTTTTTAAATATCACTATATCTAATTTGAGCATCTAAAAAAAATTTCACATATCATATGATTCGGAGAGAAATTAGACATTCTATTTTAGTTTAATTTGGTCGAGGGACAAAATTAAAACAAACTGCGAAATTTAAGGATCTAATTGCAACCTTTTGAAACATCAAAAACCAAATTGAATTTAAAAACCAAGCTAAAGGACTACTGATATTATTTACCCAAAATAAATCGAAATATGGATAAAAATAAAAGTTACTCTTTTTTATTCAATATATATATATATATATATATATATATATATATATATATATATATATATGAAGGCAAAAAAATCACATCAGAGAAAAGAGATACTATTTTTGTTCTAAAAAGAAAAACGTTCACTTTCAAAAAAAAAATTATCTTAAAAAAAACCATTTTTAAACCAAATGTCCAAATTTTTATTTTTTAGAATGAAAGAAGTAGTAATTATTCTGATTATCTAGTCGGGAATAAAACGTAAGTTTCATTTAGTTGCTAGAGGAGTATGAGATTTAAGGTAGCAAATTGAAGAAATGCATAATTTTTTAAAAATTTTTAAATTTAAATTTTAAACTCAAACTCAACTAGGGCATAGAATATATGCTCATGATATACAATTAATTCGATTAGATCAAATAGTGATTTTCTTTTATGTGGACTATTTGTAGTTGAGATCATCTATCATAGTTATTACGTATCAATCGTGTCTTATAAATAAAACCATATAGTTTCATTGAAATTAGAATTTATGTATTTTATATTAGAGTTTAGTATTTATTAATAAAATTATAATTATTTTATTAATGAAACACAATTAGTATACATTAGTTGGGACGTAGAATCTCTCCTTGGCCACTTGGTGATAGGAAATTGGTCCATTCCAACTTCAAAGGGATAGCATAAGAAAAGGTTAATCATGTTTTGGAGGAGGTTCTGATTCCATTTCCAATGATGGAAATTGGTCCATATATGCCAAGAGTGCTTGGTTGAGGAAGGGAAATAGAAATGATAATAGTGGAGAATGATAATAGACTCTTTTATTATAATTGTGTTGATTGGTTTGTGGTAGGGAATGATAATAATAATAATTCTTCCAAGTATGCAAAATATTGTTTCTACCGCCTTGGTTTAGGAAAAAAAAAAATTGGGAATAATCACTTTCATATCCCAAAAATGGAGGGAAATATAATATACCCCAATTTTGGTAGTTGGAATTACTGTTCACAAAATGATATCCCTCAATCAAGCATCAAAAATCATTTCATTCCCATTCCATTCCCTCCAAATCCCTCAACCAAGCACCCTTGCTTTTCAAGGGAATTACAGTTGAAATTCTTAATTTTCTTTTTGGGTGGAAAGAAATTTATGGTGAGTTTGGTTGTCGAATTCAACAATAAGAGAATTAACGAACGTTCGTGAAGTTCTTTTACATGAAAGATGGAGACTTGATTATATCTGTGTCTTGAAAATGAACAGTGAGGTCGAGCAATTGTTTAGAGGTTTATAACATATTTTCATAGTTGGCCAAATTTACTCGAGGTTTATAACACATTTTGTATTTAGTATTTCTGAGTTTTGAAGTAAAATATATAGTTGGCCAAATTTTCTCGTTCCAATCTTTACACAACCAAAGATAGAGTTTGCTAAAACGCTGCATCCAATATGTGCTAAAAATATTTGCGAAATACTAACAGAAATAGTGACATATTTCTGTTTTTATCCTGAATTTTTGTTTTATTTTTCCCTTTCATATGAATCTTTTCTAGTTTCATGCATGCTGCAATAGTTTTTAATATGGGGATAGAAATATATATATATATATATATATATATATATATATATTCAATTTAAATCAATCATGCTACAATAGCTATAAGGAATATTGTTCTTCAAAGCTTGCAAATATTTTTCTTAGTTCCCACATCCCATGGCCGCCTGTTTGCTGAACTTCGGAGCTAGTGATGATTTCATGATGTTCTCGACGAGACTTCTATACTGTAGGGTTTTGGTTTTCTTAGCTTTTGAACTAAGAAAAGTTAGGCCGTCCACAATCGGTGGATGGATTTGCTTGGATGCTAGGCGTCCGTTATGTCTTAGCTGTGTTTCAAGCTAAGAATGGTCCTTTTTTAGGACATTACCTTGTATAATTTAACTTGCAAAAGTTAATATATTATCGAACTTTCGTTAAAAAAAATTAAAAAAAAAAAAAGAAGCAACCTTATCCCCCAATAGAGGCATTTTAATACAAGAGAAATCTTATAAAAATGATCTAATTTTCAAAGGCTCTGAAAACAATTAATAGGGTGAACCCAAGTAATAGATCTCTTTTGAATTTGAAGAATTTTTCTTTTAATTCAAAACCATCAATACGTAGAATCAGTAAGGGTAAGGGGGTTTCCAAAAGGATTAGTAACAAAAATGTAAATTTATTATTTCATTATAGTGAGAATTGGATTTGCAAAAACTGAATTTAAAGGATTTTCCTCCATTTTCATCTTAACTAACAAAGTAATAATTCATTTACTTTTTGGGACTTTTGTTGTCTTCTATTTCATATTTCTTCTCTCTTTGCATTTGCACCAGGCCAGTGTTCTGTCCAGTTCATCTCTAAGAATACTCCCAATCCCTGCCATACCTAGTTTCCCAATTGCCGAACCGTCTACATTGAACTTCATTCTACCAGTTTGACTCTGTTAGGAGCCAATATTATGGTTTTTTTCTTTTTCTTTTTCTTCTTCTTTTTTTGGAGGTTTGGGAATTTTAAGTACAAGAATGTCCTACGTAGAGTGGCGCATAAAATGACAAACAATAAGGCATAGGGAATTTGATGTCTCATATAAAGACATGTCTTTTCATTATAAAATTTAAATGACAATTAATTTTTTTTGATAGATTAACTATGACTTGAGCCAGAGTTAAAATTTCTTTACACCCAAAAAGAAAATTAAGAATTTCTTCTGCCATTCCCTCGAAAAGTTGGAATATATGGACAAATTCCCATAATCGGAAAGGGAATCAGAACCTCCTACAAGAAATGATAACCCTTCCTTATGCCATCCCTTGGAAGTTGCAAAGGATCAATTTCCATCACCAAAAAGACCACATAAAAGAAAAATCAATATTTGGTCTGATTAAATTGGTTAGGCGTCAGGAGCATATATTCTACGCACTAGTTGAGTTTGAGTTTAAAATTTAAACTTAAAAATCTAAAAAAAAAAAAAATTATGCATTATTCAATTTGCATCCTTAATCTGACTTACCTTCCTCGACTAATAATCAGAATAATTAGTATTTCTTTTGTTCGAAAAAGAAAAACAGTTAGTTTCAATTTTTTTATTTTAAAAAAGGTGTTTATTTTTAAATAAAAATTTTATATTATCCTTATTAATATTACATTAAATATATTATACTTCGCAATTAAAAAAAAAAAGATTATGGCCAATCAAAAGTACTCTCTTTTTTAGACCGAAAAAAAATATCTAATAACTTTTGTCATGCAAACATCATATCAATTATTAAAGTTTCATTGTCTTATTCTCATCTCCCGTATGATTTATAATAGTAGACAAAATAAATAAATATGTCACTCAGCGGTGCATCTTGTTTGAACCTTTCAAGCACTAAAAATGAGTTATTAGAGATTCGTAGGCAATGACTTGGTTAAAAGAACCGCGAAAACGGTAGCAATGTAGCTTTGCCTCTGCGTTTCTTGTGGAAAGACATGAGCATAGATTAAATTACTAGTGACGACCATATGTGTTTCACATTTCAACACTGATTAAATACAATTAACGATAAGGCTTATATATTTATACGCATTTAAAGCCATTAAAATAAGGCAAGTGAGGTCTACAATTCTGCTAGAAGTAGAGTCGCCTAATCACAAAGTTACACATCGCGACATACCACAGAATTGAAACTCATCCCAATTCCCAAATACTCAGGACTCAGGAGTAGTAAAGCAATACAAGCATAATAGTGGTACATTAATAGAGCTGCTTTTCTGCTTCAAAAAAGCCTGTGCTTGTTACAAGGACAATCAGGGTTCTTATATTTCTGTTTTCGAGCATAAACCACTAATTGCTGCAGCTCTTCTTGGCTAATGTAACCATCTCCATTCTTATCTGCATGGCTGAGAGCTCGTCGGGCTCGCCATCCCGGGAAAACATCAGCCAACCCACTGAACGCTTCCTTGAGCTCTTCTTTGCTTAGGCAGTCATCGCCATTCTTGTCGGCCATCTTAAGCAGGATCTTCAATTGTTCCTCGGTCAAAGGCATGGTTTTGCATGGGCACCTCACAATGTTCCCCTGGAAAACTTGTTGAAGCATGGTTTGAAACTTAACTTCTACGTGGGATTTTGGCTTCTGTATGGGAGTAATACTACAAAAGACTTGACCAAAATTAAAGTGCTTTGATGCTTCTTCTTCAATGGTTAAACATTCATTGGCAACGTGGAATGCATAAACATATAGCTCTGTGGGCATTTTTGGTGGGGCACAATTATTATTCCAACTTATCAATGTAGTACTAGTACTATTAAGGTTTTATTCAAACAAAATGTAGTACTAGCTACCACTATAAATTAAGAAAGGTAATCTAGACCTAATAAGAAAAGAATAAAATTATCTGGAAAAGGATGAACAAAATTCTAATCTGCATTGCCGACCAAATCAATTTGGGAATCCAAACATACCTACGCCCGCTGATGAAATTGGTGGTGACGCAAAAATAGTTTAAGCAGATAAGCTCAGCTGATTACATTAATTCGGCAAATGTCATAACTTAAATTAGGCTCCAAAAATACCCCAATATTGTCCAAATTGAAGAAATCTTAAGTACAACGCATGTATTATTATTTACTGCTACGAGATAATCAGTGAGAAAAGATGATGAAAATGTGGATAACCTTTTTTTTACTCAAAAACAAATCTAATTGAACTTAGTCTAATATTAGTACCAACAATTTATCACTTGTGCGCCACTCTATATATGATATCCTTGTACTTAAAATCCCCAAACTTCAAAAAAAAAGAAAAAAAAACTATAATATCAGTTTCTAACAGAGTCGAGAGGATTCATTTTCCTTCATCAATGCAGCACAAAGAAAGTCGATTAACTTCCTACCATGTTGATAAAAAATAAATGGGTTAATAGTGTTAATTGGTTCCCACATTACGATTTGGTTCGCAAAACAAATAGTAAAATTTTGCAAATTAACTTTCGGATTATCTTAGTATTTCATTCAATAACGAATGGAATCTCTTGATAGAAAATCTTTCCCAACCCAATTTTCCAGAGAAAGTGAAAGAATCTTGAAAGTAATTGTTTCTTTTGGTTCGGTGCATTGGATCGATTCCAGGATAAATAAAATAATTCGATTCCAGGATGAATAAAATAATTCGATTCCAGGACGAATAAAATAATTGATGAACAGATAAATTAGAATCTATGTAAGAAAGAGACTTCCTACCTGCTAGTTTTCCTGCACGCTATAAATATGGTGGACTGGGATGATAATCATTGCATAAAACAAATATTATTACATATAAATATCTTCATCATCAAGTAATAAGATAATCAAGATATGCCGATTGTTCATCACAAGAACCTGAAGGTGGCCGTCGGTGGAGAACAGTTGAAAGGGTTGTTCAAACAGTATGACAAGAATGGTGATGGGTTTTTGGACAAGGCCGAACTGAAGGAAGCGTTCAAACGCCTGGGGGCTATGCTTCCTGGTTGGAGAGCTTCCCGTGGCCTCCAGCATGCCGATGCCAATGGAGATGGACTCATCAGCGAAGAAGAACTCACAGAACTTGTCAAATATGCCTTCCAACTTGGGTACACTGTCAAATAAGCCATCTTGTTTTCATGTATGCGTGTTGATTAATTCAAATAAATCAGCAGAATAATCTTTATATGTTACCCATGGTTGTGTTTGTATGGTTCAATCAATGGGTGTCTTCGTAGTCTATGATGGCCCTGTAAGAAATGATGAAAGGCACCACTGTCTTCTGCATATATCTATATAATTGATTTGGTTTGGTCAACTTTGGTATATTTTTGGATGCTTTTTTCCTACGTCCGGGCTTCTGATATGACATAACAAAGCAAATCGTCAATTCCAATTCCAACCCATTATGGAGATCAATGGCAAAGAGAGGAGAAATATGAAATTGAAGAAAATAAAAATCCCAGAAAGAAAATGAATTATTATTTTCTAAGTTAGATAAAAATGGAAGAAAATTAATCCTTTGAATTCAATTTTGGCAAATCCAATTCTCACTATAATGAAATAATACCACTAACTTAATTGACTCGGACTGTTTAATTTCTCCAGATCGACTGATAAATATATACTTGGAAATTAAGAAAAATGTTTGCAAGCCTTGAAGAGCAATATTCCTTATATAGCTAGACAATCCCTACATTAAAAACTATTGCAGCATGCATGAAAGGGGAAAAGATTCATATGAAAGGGAAAAATAAGACAAAAAATCAGGAGAAAAACATCGTAAAAGCGTACATGTTTGTTATAAATATGTTACTATTTCTGTTAGTAATATTGCAAAGTTTTAGCAAACTCTTAACTTTGGCTCTCTAAAGACTGGAACGAAAAAATATTGATCGGAAACTCAGGAGGGAACTGGTGAGTTTGGTTGTTGAATTGTACAATTAGAGAATTAAGGAATATCATGAAGTTCTTTTGCATCAAAGAGAGAGTCCTGAATCTCCTGATTGAAACTGTGCCTTGAAAATGAACAGTGGGAGCGAACAATTATTTGGAGGTTTATAACATTATCCTTAGACTTTAATGCTAAATTTGAATCTCATTAACTATAGACTTTGCATATCTTGCATTTGAAAATATATTTTTGTGTTTTTTAAAAATAATCTCTATTTTTTCACAACTTTTACATCATAAAACACAATGCAATTCATAAGAGTTATATATTTATAGATCTAAATGTCACCCGTTGTATATCGGACTAAGTAGATTATTTTCCTTGATTATTTGTCTCAATTCGCAATGTAATAATGTACGAGTTAAAAATAAAAAATAAAAAAAAATCATCAATCAAAATCAAAACTCTAATCTTTTAGTTGATCAATAAATATTTAGTTCTCTCGACCCAAATTCGTTATCAAAGAACATTTAACATTGAATATTTGAAACCAACATAGCAAGATTTTACTCGACCAGAAAATAAAGGCGTGGTACACCACTCTTTGATTTTAAGTTTATCCTAGTCGTTTTCGGTGCATGAGTCCACGCTACCAAATGAGTATGCATATCACCACCATTCTTGTGATATATACCATCCATCTTTCGGCGGAAGATACTAAAGAGCCCAAAGCAATTTAAATGTCATTTTTGGTCAGCCTATACTTTTATTATTCCCTTCCATCCCAACCCCCCAACACACCAACAGTCCACCGCGACAAAAAATATATATATATTGTCAAAACTTTTCTTCGTCAAACAAAAAATTCATTTAGAATACTTTTGCTTATATTATTTTTATCAGTAATAATAAAAGATCTAAAATTTAAAAAAATTATATTTTAATAAAAATAAACTTCTTTTTTTTTTTTTTTGAAACGTAAGGACAAAATTTTTCTATGGCAAGCATATTGAATTAGACCAAATAAATAAAAACAAGTTGGAAGTACCATTTGTATAAAAACAATTAAAAAACAAAAACCTTCCGGTTACATAATTTCCTTTTTATATTGATAAATAAAAAATTATTGAAAAATATATTTTGTATTACAATTAAAAAGATCTCATCAGGGATTTTTTTTATATACAATGGCAGAAGAGGAATGTATTTTTTGAATAAGGTATAATCAATCTTACCCCTGCTAAAGAAAATTTCAAATTCAATTACCAAATCCCATAATTCTGATCTTACCTCAAATCGCAACTATGAGAAATTCTACATAATAATCTATTAAATACGAGCAAAATTATTCCAGGCCTTAAACTTGTTCATGGGCTGGTGTAGGCCAATTGTTTAAATGCACTATTTCTAATAGATGTGACAAACACATTCACAATTTAGATTTTACCGATTCTCATATAAACTCTTGAAAGTAGAATAAATTCAACTTCTACCCTAAAATGTTTAATGAAGCAAATATTCAACCGGTGGTAAATATTTCGGAATTAGTCGAAAGCAAAAGATACCAAAATCAGGATTTCTTCCAGATAAATCTGAGATTAGTGGAAAGCACAAGTTATCAGAATTAGATTTTTTCCCTCTTATCTAAAATGATCATGATGTATTTATGCATGAGGTCCGATATTGTATACATGCGCACTCATACTGGCTTGATGTTTTGATACCACTATATATAGTCCACACACCTGCCCCGAATTCTTTCCCATACTTGATTGATATTTTGATACCATTATCCTCCATGCTTGATTGATCTTCTAATACCACTATTGTATGTCAAATCCTTTTGAACTTTTATATCTTGAGTCGGGATCCAATATTCATGGCCATCTACTATACACGTCAAATAGATATTTCAACAATAATCATATATTCGAAATCTGATAAAATATCCTCCCAACTTCCATTGTTACGTTATTTCTCTATCGTGAGCTCAACATAGTTACTTCAAACTTTAGCTTAATCAATGGGATAGTATTCCTCGTAAGTAATATTGAAATCCCAACTAAACAAAACGTGTTTCATGATTAATTCTCATCATGCTTTTATTTATTGAGTGGAGCTCAATGCGTCCACATCATTGTTACCACTGTGCTTCATCAATTGTTATAAATGAGGTCTAGTGGTATCAATAGTAATATATTTGCTTTGATACAAATTAAACATAATGGTTCACTTTATAGGATTCTGCATCCTGCAATATATTTCCATCCATATTGTTATAGTTAGTCTTTACCGCTAGCTATTTGCACTAAACTAATGATCGATGACTAATAAAGTAAGCTTGGGCAGGGACAATAATTGCATATCATCCTGTGTGACACGTTTTGGAACACTTTTAGATTTATTCTTATTCTGCAAGAAAGTAGCGATTCGCCATCAATTTCATATTCTTATGCATGTTGATATTTTGTGAATTATTATATCATAACGCAGCAGTACAAGAAGCTTAATTAAGCTTCTATAAATACAGTAGCATCTGCAGTGTCCTTCGCGGCGGCGGCGGCGGCGGCAGCAGCAGTGTGTGTGGTGTGTGAAATCAAGTACTACTTAGGTTGATATTAATCTGGGATTGAAATCAAGTACTCTTTGATTTTAAGTTTATCCTAGTCGTTTTCGGTCTATGATTCCACGCTTCCAAATGACTATATGTATCACCACCATTCTTGTGATATATACTATCCACCTTTTGGGGGTTACGGGGGTGGGGATAGAAGGGAATAATAAAAGTATAGGCTGACCAAAAATGACAGTTAAATTGCTTTGGGCCAGCCGTCTTTAGTAAAAGTAAACTAAAGAATATATTGTCAAAAGACTCAAAACTTTTCTTCCTCAAAAAATTCATTTTGAATACTTTTGCTTATATTATTTTTATCAGTACTAATATATGATCTAAAATTAAAAATTTATATTTTAATAAAAATAAACTTCTTTTTTTTTTTTTGAAACGTAAGGAATAATAAATCTTCACATTTCACTTTCAATTCTCACCCCCATCCTTCCATCCAAAAAAAGCAGAGATGTTTTTTGGACCTCAAAAGAAATATTTCATTATTGAGTACATTGGAAGTAGAGATGTTTGTACATACATATGCATAGGCCAAAGATTCTTTCATCTCGATATTTTTTTAATTTAATGTACAATTTCCTTGTTCCATCAACATATATGACGGCAGGAAGGACAAAAATTTTCTATGGTAAGCCTATTGAATTAGACCAAATAAATAAAAACAAGTTGGAAGTACCATTTGTATAAAACCAAAAAAAAAAATCCTTCCGGTTACATAATTTCCTTTTTATATTGATAAATAAAAAATTATTGAAAAATATATTTTGTGTTACAATTAAAAAGATCTCATCAGGGATATTTTTTTATATACAATGGCAGAAGAAGAATGTATTTTTTGAAGAAGGTATAATCAATCTTACCCCTGTTAAACAAAATTTCTAATTTAATTACCAAATTCCATAATTCTGATCTTATCTCAGATCGCAACTATAAGAAATTCTGCATAATAATCTATTAAATACGAGCAAAATTATTCCAAGCCTTAGGCGTGTTCATGGGCTGGTGTAGTCCAGTTGTGTAAAGGCACTATTTCTAATAAATGTGAAAGACTTACAATTTATATCATACCGATTCTTATCTAAACTCTTAAAAATATAATAAGTTTAACCTCTATTTTAAATTATTTAATGAAGCAAATGTTCGTAATCCGATTTAAAATAAATTGCTGTCTAATTTTTCAACCGAAGGTAAGCCTTTCGGAATTAGTCGAAAGCAAAAGATACCAAATTAAGATTTCTTTCAGATAAATCTGAAATTAGTGGAAAGTACAAGTTATCAGAATTAGATTTTTTCCCTATTATCCAAAATGACCATGATGTATTTATGCATGAGGTCCGATATTGTATAAATGCGCACCTGTACTGGCTTGATGTTTTGATACCACTATTCCCCGAACCCTTTCCCATACTTGATTGATATTTTGATACCATTATCCTCCACATAACCCTTCCCCATGCTTGATTGATCTTCTAATACCACTATTGTATGTCAAACCCTTTTGAGCTTCACATCTTAAGTTAGGATCCAATATTCATGGCCATCTACCATACACTTCAAATATATTTCAACAAGAATTATATATTCGAAATTTGATAAAATATCCTCCCAACTTCCATTGTTACTTTATTTCTCTGTCGTGAGCTCAACATAGTTACTTCAAACTTTAGCTTAATCAATGGAATAGTATTCCTCGAAAGTAATATTGAAATCCCAACTAAACAAAACGTGTTTCATGATGAATTCTCATCATGCTTTTATTTATTGAGTGGAGCTCAATGCGTCCACATCATTGTTACCACCATGCTTCATCAATTGTTTTAAATGAGGTCTAGTGGTACCAATAGTAATAGATTTGCTTTGATAGAAAACATAATGGTTCACTTTATAGAATTCTGCATCCTGCAATATATTTCCATTCATATTGTTATAGTGTCTTTACCGCTATCTATTTGCACTAAACTAATGATCGATGACTAACAAAAGTAAGCTTGGATTGTCTGTTATGCTACAGACACGGAGGCCTGTGGCCAGTACTATTCCTACTGTGGGCGATTCTTGGTGCGACTAGCGTTCGATTGGTTTTTTTTTTTTTTCTTTTTGAAGAACTAAAGAATTACACCTATTTTGTAAAATGTGATTTGTGCTTCTTCTTTTTGGGAGAATTGAGGAATTGCATCCCATTGTGAGGTGTGATTCGTGTTTCTTCTTTTTTTTAGGGTGTGGTATCAGTTTGGGTAAAGTCGAGTTTGGCATAAGCAAAAGTTAGGGATCAGAATCTGCATTCAGTTTCTTGTGCAACTTGCTCTTTTGCGAGGTTTAAGATAGTAGTTTTTTTCTTTGATTTTAAGTAATATTATGTCCCTATTTATTAGGGTTTTTTCCTCCATATTGGAGGTATTTAATAGTTGTACTTTCCTTTGTAGTTCAGATGAAATACTACGAAGATAAATTAACCTATTTTTTTTACTATCTTATGTAAATATTTTGCTATTATAATAATATATCTAACGTTTTTGGGGGAAAAAAAGTAAGCTTGGGCAGGGACAATAATTGCATATCATCCTGTGTTACATGTTTTAGGCCACTTTTAGATTGATTCTTATTCTGTGTCTTTACCGCTAGCTATTTGCACTAAACTAATGATCGATGACTAATAAAAGTAAGCTTGGGCAGGGACAATAATTGCATATCATCCTGTAACATGTTTTAGACCACTTTTAGATTGATTCTTATTCTGCAAGAAAGTAGCGATTCGCCTTCCATTTCACATTCTTTTGAGTTAAAAAACCTATTCTTGTGCATGTTGATATTTTTTGAATTATATTATATCAGAACGCAGCAGTAGAAGAAGCTTAATTAAACTTCTATAAATACAGTAGCATCTGCAGTTCCCTTGGCGGCGGCAGCAGTGTGTGGTGTGTGAAATCAGGTACTACTTAGGTTGATATTAATCTGGGATTGATTTACCATTGTAGTACTCCTGTTTTTTTATTAATTATGGCCATCATAAGCAACAATCGAACTGTGTCCACCGATGGCAAAATTCTAATGAAACCCGAGGAGTTTAAGAAATGGCTAAAGAAGTTCGACACGGACAAAGATGGAAGGATCAGTCAAGAAGAACTCAGGGAAGCCATCCGGGCCATGGGAGGCTGGTTTACCGGGAGGAAATGTAAGGCTGGGCTCAGGATGGCTGACAAAGATGGCGACGGATACATCGAAGACAACGAAATCGACAACCTTAAAGACTTTGCACTCAAGCATCTTGGCGTCAGAATAATCACCTACTAATAATAATCAAGCTATGTACTCCTGATTTGTATGTAGTTCATCATGCGTGGATGATAAGTTGATTTTCATGTTAAGGGATCTTTTCTGGTTTGATGTATCCATCTTACGTAGCCTTTTCTGACTATGTATGTGCCTGATTTCTCAAGAAATTAAGTGTGTGGTTGCATTGCGTGGGATAGACTCATGGGACGGGTGTAGATGAATGAACTGAATGAATGAAAATGATTCAAATTTCAGACAAATGACACGCTTTTGGAGCTGTTTTTCATTTACTCAATGATCTCTCTACCTCTTGATCACTTGCTTTTGCTTGAGATCTTCACGGTTTAGTGCTTTAATTGAATTGCAAATGGTTCGTATAAAGATATTTCACTCGTAAGTATAGATGTGTTTTAGTAGCCAAAAATTTACAATTATTCAACCAACATAACTATACATGCTAATTATAACATAATACTAAGATAACAAGCATGGTTCCTACTTTGAACAAAAATTAACTTTTGCTCATCCCATCATCTTTGTTCTTTTGAATTTGTCATCAACTTGCTCATCCAATTTAGTATTTTGCTTTAAAAATTATAAAAAAAATTTTAAAATGTATTTAAGAACTTTTTGCAGCTAGAATTTTTCTTTTTCTGTTTTTTTTTCGGCCAAGGGAAGGAGGGACATTTTTCTGCATCATTATAGACAATGACTTGTTGTTCTATGTTCTCTCTATTCCCTTAATAAGTATAATTTTATATTTTTACTTTTTACTTTTTAATTATAAACTATACATATTATATAAAAATTTTACTTAAAAATTGACTCTTTTTAAGGGAGAAAAAAAAACTGTGAAAATAAATTTTTTCTAGGAGAGAGGGAATATTTCCTCCATAGGAATTGACGATTAGGTCTATTTTATGATTAATTTCCATTCACCCTTTAATGCTGCCTTATTTTGCCCATAGTTCTCTCGCTTTCAAAGATGCCAAAAATCAATGCAAAAGCATATATGGGTGGTGAGCATATAAATCGTTTATTCTGATATTCTTCAAACCAAACATTTCCATCTTATCGACCATACATGATTGCTAACGTAGGTCCATCCGGAAATAACTTCCCCAATCCACTTGCACTTTTCTTTTTCTTTTTTATCTACTCAACCATTATAAACTTACACCTCATACTGAAGATGGAACTAATTTTTAACGGCTAGATAGACTTTACACTTTGAGAATGAAACTAATTCTCTATGGTTAGATAAACTTTATACTTTGAGAATGGGACTAATCCTTTCCAGTTAGATAAAACCCGCTTCAAGAATGCCTAACACTTTTCTAAGACTTAATCTCTAATCCTCATTTGGTTTATACTTAACCAAACCACGGAGCCCAACCCACTTACACATGTAAACAGTTGAAACTTTATTCTATATTGATTGTTTTCAAATGAATTTTTATACTTTTAAAATAATAATTATAAAAATAAAAATATATTAAATAATATCAAAATACGTTTAAAAACGGCTAACCATATCCGCAAAGAACATGATTTGGCCTAAACACGCAAATCCTGAATAGGCCTAGTGATTGTAGAGAAGCTGACTAGTGGAGTTGCGTGGAGGCATGAGGTAAATCTCACTTAAAAGAGCATTTAAATCAGTAGATAGAATTGCATTTAGCACACAAAACTTTTGACTTTCCAGTGTTTTTAACGTGGCAAAGCAAAACAAGGATAATATAGTATACCACATCAGTATCAGGTTCTCTTCAACAGCCCATCATGTTTTATTCACAGTAGTATCCTCATGATTCACGAGGTTTACTATAAAGAGGGTATTCAAATCAAATGCCAAATTTACTGTCCTGTATACAACTTAAAATTGCTTAATGGCAAGATATACTATGCACACAAAAGGAATATGTTTTAACTATGAAACAACATCGTGGTTCCAAGGAATCACAAGAAGAAACTATATATAACAGAAAATTTTACCTGCTTTAGAGCAGGATTATCTACATTCATCTCAAAATTGCACATATACTCTACATGTTGACAACAAATAGGCTAGTCCAGAACAAGCAAGTTCAATATCAGCAGAAACTGATAGTTTAGCTACAACTCGGAGAATAACAGATAGCTCTCCTCCTGCTTTAATTGCCCAAATATTCGCCAGCCCACCTCAGATCAATAATTGCAAGTGGGAAGGAAATTTTCTCTGTGTGTATTCTTGTGGGAAATTAGTATATACCCCTCCATGATTGGAAAAAAAATGAATGGAGGATAAAAAAATCCAGGAACCTGGTGTCCTTGCCCATGCCCGAGTTTGGTAGCCACGTAAGGTAAGTTCAGTAGAATCATGGAATACTGTTTAGCTATTACATTGCACATGTGGTGTCTTCACACTTTTCTTTTATGCATCTCCACTGCCACATGAATGAAGTTCTTTTTAGCAAAATCATACCCTATATCATTTCTTTTTGGAATGCTAAGTTAAGAAATAAAGAAAAATGTACTTAGTGAACCGCTGAGTTGGTAGGAGCGCAGTAGAAGCCTAGGAGGAGTTGCTAGAACCCAAGGTGGAGGTTGAACCAAACTAACCTGCGTTACACCCAAGAGAACCAGAAAGCTGCTATTCTTTCAACCTGATAAATTACAACCAAGGGAAACAGAAAACTGCTTTTCTTTCACTGTTCAAAAAATAATTGAAGGTGTACTCTTTTAACCTTCAATTTTCAATTCCTTGAGGTGGAAGTTTCCAGTAGTTCCATGAATTAAAGTCCTCCTGAAAATCCAGGAGAAGAAGATGAGCATCAAACTCACTCAGGGCTACAATGTACTAGATTCAAACTCCAGGGACCATGTCATATTTCAAGCTAGCATAAAACTAGTAGAGCAAGAATGGAGTTCACTCCAACAAAGAAAAAGGGTATGAGACCGTTGAAGCACTTTTGCATGCAAATAACTACTATACATTAAGTACATAAAATAGTATGTGATTTTCCTATGAAAAGCTGTATAGCTTGTGAGATATGCCCCTATCAAGAAAAAAGAACAAAGATTTATCATATCACAGTCAGTAATGAAGAAAACAATTTCATGAAACAATCACACCAAAGAATTGGAAACATGGATAGATTGCAAAATAGCATTTAATACCTGTTCAGATGAGGACATGGATGGAAACATGTCATGCACAAGAGTATGAAGAGAAGTATACGTCTTTGTATCAACACGCCGATTTACAACAATTTCACCCTGTAACAAGAAAAGCAAGACAAACATTATACAAAATGTTGAAGGGACCTCTTTCCTTTTTTCAGTCAGGTTCTAACCATACCTTAGGATTAATTATGAAGATTTTTCCTTTTGGAATACCAACTTTAAAGTAGCTAATCTCATCAGTGTCTCTGTTTCCAAAACCAGCATAGAATGGATTTCTGTCTTCAGGAAACAATGCTTTGATATCCTATAATTATTACAAAAAGAAAGGCATTAAATATGTATCTTTCCCCTGTGATAAAACAATAAGCTAACCAGAATTTTAGTAAGCTTCGATTTATATATTTTCTTTCTGAGAAAAGCTACCAACTCAGGAAGATCAGTTGAAAAGTGTTGTACTATTACCCATATAAGTTAAGTTTCATGCAGAAAAAAAATTCAGGATCAAAATCACTCGCTGTTTGAATGTGCAATTTCTGAGAAATCTGATACTTCTTTTTTTTTTTTTTTTTAAAGGAAAAAGGAACTTCTTCATAACTAAGCAAACAGTATGGGTCACCTCCAGTAGACTGAAATAATATAGTTAACTGGATGAGATTTTATTCGTTAAAGTTTGTGTCAAGAATTGAATCCAGAATTTCTGCCTGCTTTTGGAGTTTATTGCATCTAAACAGAGAGAACATTGCAGCCTTTCCAATTGCTTATTCAGATATAGGAACTGTTCAGAAAAAAATTTTGAACTTGCAAAATGAAGATGGATTTCAAGAAGAAAATAAAGAGAACAAATAGATGCGGCATAATTAATGGCCACCCCAGGATTCCAATTTCAGTACTAGTCCCCTAAAGGGATTCATATGCATCAGTTAGATCAAAAGGGACTGGGCAAAAGAAATATATAAAGCTGATAAGCCCTTTCAAGTATAGCATCAGCATAAGTGGTTAAAATCCCAAACACAATGCACAACATCAAAATCTCTACAAAGAAACATAAAATTCCAGGCTAAAGTATTGAAAGAACAAAAGAAAAGAAAGTGGAAATCAAGTGACAAACCTCCAAGCAAGCAATTTTAAATTCATGCGGTGCTCTCCTTACAACTGCAAAACAGTGAGTCATAGCAAATCTCTGTCAGACACCAAAGTAAGGTTGAAAGATCCCACTACATCCATAAAATTTGGTGTTACCAGATTGAAATTTCCTCTTGGTCTTTAACAGATATGAAACCAGACCCACATATTTTCAAACATTCACATGCTTATGCATCATCCATAGGACCTGATCTTTAAAAAGATCTTTACTCCACTTTAAGATTGTGTGACAAATTTTACCAGCAATAAAGCAAGACAATTGTTTGCATTCTTTTGATTGTTTTCATTATAGACAATTTATGCCAGGATGAAGGGGTTTAAAAAAATAATAATAATAAAAAGTAAGATGTAAACAAGGTACCTTCACGATAGAGAGAAGGAAAAAGACCATCTGGGGATATAACAACAGGTCCCTCAGGCAAGACTTTTCCATCCTACAAACAAATGAATGAAGAAATTAAAAAGTAAGATGGCTGAACCAGAAAACCTTTTTTTTATACATAGTTCCATTCGGAAACATTTTTTCACCTATCAAAAAAAGAACAATTTTACTTGTCAAAACTTTACCTGCTTAAGATTACATAAGAATTGTCTTGTATGGTAAGCCTGAGATATTGCACGTGCACTCAGAAAAAGCAATTGATAGCCATTCTCCTGCAGCAATTAAACATTCACCAACCAAATGCATCAAGTAATATTTTGTTGGCCACTCTAAATGTACGAGATCTTAAACCGAGACAAACAGAAAAGGCAACAGAAATGAAAATGATCAGAAAACTCCAACTAGTGATTCTTCTATTTCGTTTTATGTTTTTAGTCCAGCAGATATTATAGAAGTATAAGAGGCAGCACAACAGACCTTGATTGCAGAAAAGAGATGTGCAACACCTGTTTGTGACCAATCGACTCCAACCAAAGGCATAACCTGTCCCAGAAGGTCAGATCTGCATAATTGAACAGTACAAAGGAATTAGATCATCCTAGAGGATAGTGAGGCCTTGATTTAATTGATTCATTGAAAATCCTTAAACCAAGAAGAAATAAGAAACACTCAATCATATGAGAACTAATCCAACTTACAGAAGCAGAAACCCAATTCATATATCCATTGAATTTGATTCTCTACGCACAACAGAAGAAAGAAGGGTAATGTATTCTTTTACCAGCTGGAAAATCTCCTCTATTTTCTTGCTTTCTTTTATCAATTTGAGATGAGTTATAACGTTATCCCTCCTTTATTCACTCATATTAAACTTTCATCATTATAATGAACTGATTTGATCCTTCAAAGAAAAACACAATTTGATCATAGCTTAAGAGCAGAAGCATGAACAATTATCTTAGCCCACATTGATTGTAATTCTATGTTTCACATTGGCCTTAAATTTCCACCCTGATATATTGAGCCTAAACTTCTAACTTTTCAACCTTCATTGCTAACTGTTTTATTATTTCACATGACATTTTGCTTTATCAAAACATTATCTTTCAGTGCTTCCCTGCAGTATATTCCTATCTAAAACATGGATGGAATTCAGAAGAATCTTATTGATAAACCTAGAAAACTCTGAAAACCACCAATAATAAATAACAATTACCGGGTGATTGTTCCATCTACATCAGATATCACAACACGGGTATCCCATTTCCACAAATAAATTCGGGCATCAACCTGGATATATTAAGTAGATTAGTATCCAAGGAAGTAGATGGACCTACGTACTAAGAGAAAAGAGGTGTTAGTAGATGTAGCCAATTTGTACTTAGATAGGCTGATTCTACAAAAAAATTCTGGTAACGAAACACATAAGAGTTATATACGATAAAGATGCATGCATACACATGCAGGAAGAGAAAGAACCTTTCAGCCAATTATTATATTCTTAAAAAATGTAATCAAAGATGACCTGTTGCTTCCCCAGCACCGAGGTTGAGAACGTGAATACTACTGAATTCCTCCCTTCCTTCAAGTTCAGGGATGCTAGCTGTTCAGACATTGGGGTGATGGACCTTGTTTTCTTCTTGTTTGCCTTCAATTTCAGCAAATCTTTTGCATCCTCAGTGCCAATATCGCCTTTTGCTGTACCTGCAGCATCAAAATTTTCATTAGAAATAAAAACAAATAAAGGGCCTTTCCTACTTCTTGATCTGTACAAGGAAAAAGATCACACTCTCCAATACACCACTTGAACTTCATTCATCCCATAAATAGAATGCATGGGTGTACAAGAAGCATGGCCTAAAAGCAATTACTGGTTCTTACTCTCATGTGAAACAATTAGATTGCACAAGAAAATATGCAAAACAATCACTACTATTATCAACTTTATCAAGAAGAATTACAAGCAAGAATAGAAAATTTAGCATATAGTGTCTAACTAAGGTAAATCAAAGAAACCTGACATAGAAAGTGAGTTTTAACAAACAATAACAACCTCATCACTGCCAAACAACCAGAAACATCGCAAGTTTGAAAAGAAAATAAAACATACCAATGGCTGGATTAGTTAATTCCGCTGTAGTCTTAGCATCTTCAGCTGTCTGCTTACTCAGATATTGTTGGTTATCAGTGGCAGCTTCATTCTTTAGATTGTTTAAAAAATTGGTTTTGCTCAATGAATCAGAATCATTTGCGCTCAAACTATAATTATTTAATGGCATATTGGGTAAGGATATTGCAGTTCTCAAAGCTACTTCGGATTGGGCTCCACCAGGTGCAGGAATATTGATAGGACTTGTTACAGATTTTAACTTCCTTCTGAAGCCTTTTTCAAGTTCTATTTCTGAAAGTTGGTGATCACCTTCTTTTACATCATACTCTGGAGAAACAGATTCCTCTGTGTCTCTGACTTCACTGAACTTCAAACCATCAAAGTCACCAAAGAGCAATTGTTCTTCTTCTGAAATTTCGGATGTTAAAATGTTTAGCTGGATAGGACCACCAACAGGTATCATAGGAGTCTCATACTCTCTTTTTTTCTCTTCTCCACTGCCCGTTTTATCCATAATAGCTTGACAAGTTGAATTGTTCAATGTAGAGATTGTAACAATGCTCCGAGACTCAATGCCTTGAGCACAACCATGTACAGGTTGGAGAGTGACTGTCTGTGAATAGGTTTCAGTAATAAAACCATTTTCTATGGAAGAGATTATAGCATTCTCAGAAGTGTTTCTGTCAAGGGGAAAAACCGCTGCATTTCTGTTTTCTAAAATGTCTCCAATGCTTGAAGGTTCATTTCCATTAAAACCAGTTTCAGCTTGACAGCTCACCGGATATACCAAACCAGTTGTCTGCACAGTTTCAACATGAACTTGTTCAGATCCTTCCTTATGCAAGATGCTATTATCTGAATCATCCATTGCATTATCACTGTCTCCATTCCTAACCATTGAGTCCTCACTATCATTAGCCTCCACTTTATGTTGAGAAGATAGTCGGGAAAGACTCTCTTTCTTATGCCTAGGGGAAGCAAGATTGGTGCACCACTTAACCTCCAAGAGATCAGCTGCAATCTCAGCTCGCTCTAATGACTCCGACCTAATAACACCAGCATCATTATTTTCCTCTGGAAAACTGTCCTTCTTCATTGACTTCCTCCCAAAAACAAGTCCCAGGATTCGAGACCGCCGAGAATTGGTCCTGGATAGAACTTTACCATTGCTTAGATCAATCTGGGTAAGAGTCGTAGACTCTTTAGCATCATAATTGCAACTTTTTGATTTCATTGGCCTTCTGTCTTGGGATTGTCCATCAGTATCATCACCAGATGATGAAGAAGATAGAATATCTCCCTCTTCAAAATCCACCTCTCTGAGAAAGTAGGCCTCCCCTTTATTATCTAAATACATGTTAAAATCTGCTTCAACCCCATTCACACTTACGCTGACTACTTTCTCTTTTGCCTTAAGAACCCCCTGAAACTTGCCAAACCTAACATACCATGGTGATGATTTAAAGCTCCCATCTTGCTGTTCCACCACAATTATATCTACTGCACCACCGAATGGATGAAATGGGCCAGACACAGTATATACACTTCTACTTATATAGCTGCCTAATCTTCCTACAGCTTTCATTTTCTCCAAATTTTGGATTTGCCCACTCCGCCAATTAACTTAACATCAGCAACACATCAGATATGCAAATCTTAATCCCTAACCCCAACAGGACTGGGTCTTTTATCTCATAGGCTACATTCCATTCTATCACATGCAACCACAACATAAATTTATTCGACCCAATATGATCATCATAAATTCTTCTTGACAATTACCCCCTGGATATCCTTTTTTTTTTTTTCCTCCCGTTTATTGCACTAACAAATTAAATTCAAAATTCCCAGATTAAAGAAAAATAGATTCACACACAACTAGAATTCAGGAGCTGAAATTGAATTCCTTGCAGGAAATCAAGAAAAATATAAAGGAAGAAGTAATCTTGCCTGGCGGAGAGATGATCTCAAATTCAAGCAACTACCAATACACGTTTGATAAGATTGCACAAGTTGGCCAAATCCAAATGATTCAATCAAACAAAACTAAAATCAAATCAAATACGATGATTTCTTTAAAAAGGAATCAAACCCAGCTCATAAATCTTGGCAAATTCAAATTGAGAAGCAAAAGAACGCTTACAAATAAGAACCCCAACGGCAACAAACTGCCAAGACTACGAGCCGGGAAAGAAAGAAAGAAAGAAAGAAAGAACGGATTGGGAGTCTGTACAAAGTATATTCCTTTTTACATTATTGGAATGTGCCCCTCATCATCAAATTATTAAAACACTCCAATCCAACGTAACCAATTTCTGAATTTCTTTTGTCCATACAATGAATCATTTTTGCTAATACGTAACGTTTTACCTCAACGTAAAAGGTTCAATACCCCATAGTAATGCCAATGGGGCAATTTCGATTGGTGGGGAATGGTCAAAAAAATAATAAAAATGATGAGTTTTTGGGAATAAACTCGGAAATATTCCAGGGGCCTCCGGATATCAATAATGAAAAAGCAAGAAAATAAGAAATAAGATAAGGATTTTGGATTTTGATGGAGGGTGGGACAGTTGATGTCTGAGAATTGAAAATTGATGGAGAGAGAGACACATCAGATTGGATTGAATGAGGAAGTTCGGAGTTGGACTAAATACTCCACGCTGATTTTTAACCCACCAAAACCAATCACCATACGAACAAAATATCTTATTTCTATCTTATGTAAACTTTGCCATAAAATACCATGGGACACACCATTGATACACAAACATTGAAATGGAGAATTTGATTCTGGCTTAAGGGTAACTTATTAAAGTATATAATAAGACATGACATAGAAAAAATATATTTATGAATATAAATTCCTACTTGACATGATTTGATAATAAATCATTTCAAATTTGATTATTTGTCTATTTCTCATCGGTATTTCACAAATATTTGTCATCAAATAAACAACTCTCATATAATAAACATGTTTTATCTTTATTTTATCTTTATTTCAAACTCACTTTAAAACATATCATTATTATCTCGAATTTTAAATATAAATATATCATTATTGCACAAGGTAAAAGAGATAAAATCTTAATTCAACATTTTGAGCTTCCAATTACCTCAAAATCCTAGAAACTAACTTGGAGTGTCTATCCCGAAAATAATGATCTGTTTTACAATTTTACTACCCATTGATAAGTTTGATAACAATTCATCTTAGAGGAGGTTATGAATATTTGATTCATCAGGTAACTCGCCATTAACACATAAACGTTGAAATAGAGAATTTGATTTTGACTTATAATAATTTACTAAAGTGCATAATAAAAATGACATAAAAGAGGTGTTTTTGAAGGAGAAAAATTTTATATTTGACAAAAGTTGATAATAAGATGTTTTAAAATTGATTGTTTGTCTATTTTTTATAGGTACTTTAAAAATGTCTAAAATCAAGTAAATAATTATAAGAATGAATAAATAAGAACAATTTAGAAAATGGAAGAATTTATACAAGTTACATGTTTTGTCACCATTTTATAAAAAAAAAAAATCATTAGAAACGAATATATTAAATACTTATGAATTGATCGGTAAAATAATATCACTTGCTAACAAATATTTTTTTTCTTTTTCTTGACATTTAAAGAAAATATTTTGTTACAAATAAATAAGATATTGAGTTGTTGTTTATACATAAAATCATAAATGTTGATCCGAGTCTTTTTCAAAAAAGATAATTTTGTATTACCATAGAAGTAGAATTGATGTGAATTACTCAAAAATTAAAAATTGATGGCTTTAAAAAAAATTAATGTAATCTAATTCCCAATATTGCATGCTAGTATTGAGACAGATGATCCCGTAATGTACCTTAAATTTTGCAACTACTGGATTCCATACTTGTTCTGGTAGTTGGGTTTGGTGAGTTTTAATTGGGTGGGGACATTCCAGATTATCTTATCATTTGTGTCGGATTTTTTTTTTTGACACTGGATGTATCCTCACATTTATTGAACTTGCACACACCCCACACTTCTATTGAAAGGTAATGGGACTTACACGCACCCCACAAACCCAGACATAGGATTAATCCTCCAAATTAGTTAGACTTGCTTCTAATCTTTTCAGCAATGTAGTCGAGGAAATTCAAACTCACAACTTATGGCGCAATAAATGGTTTTGGTTTCTTCCATATGACCAGTTATTTTTGTGTCGAGCTTTAAGGTTTTATTGGCGGACTCCTATTTTAATTTTTGTGAGTTCCCATGAGTGAACGTTCTCCAATAACGGATCAAGGTAAGAGTATAAACAAACTAGTACATTGGGTGAATAGTTCGTAAGCAATTTTAGTTATGTTTATTTATATTCGTTTGTTAAATTAAAAGAACAATAAATAAACAACATATGTTTAGTTCGTTTATGTTCACGAATAAATTCATTTAATGTTCATGAACAAACTCGTTTAATGTTCACATAAAACTCGTTTATTGTTCGCTTATATTAAAATAATAATATAATATAATATAATATATATAGTAATATTATTCGTTTATTGTTTACGAACATATTTGTTTAATCGTTTATGAACATATTAACGAGCTGTTCATGAACATGTTAGTTTAATGTGTTAATAAACATGTTCACGAACACTAATAAACGAATATAAACGAATTCAAACACATATTTGACATTAATAAACGAACATGAACAATTTTAAAAATAAACGAACGGTTTACGAACCATGTTCGTTCGTTTATGTTCCGTTTGTTTATAGTTCTAAATGAAGTTCCAACTCAATACAAATAGCATAACCAAACTAATTTATCGATGGATAAATTAAATAATTATTACTTCCATTTAAAAAAAGAGGGAGTATAGTTTTAATTTTTTTTATTTATAAAAATATATAGTTTTGATATAAAATTGTTAGATGACCTTTCTTAGTAATGATAATGTATAATTTAAATTAAAAAATAGAATTAACGACCAAAATAGTTCCTCACATATTGGCCAATGAGCTTTTTAGCCCCTCACTTTTAAAATGAGAAAAAAATGGTCTTTCACATTTCATGAATATACTCTTTTGGTCATTTGTCACCATTCCATCACTATTCCGACACTATTCTTACAGAAAAACAAACGGAATAGTAATGAAAGACCAAAACAGTACAATTATGAAATGTGAGGGACCATTTCTTCCCGTTTTAAAAGTGATGAACTAAAAAAATTATTGACCAATATGTAAGGAACTACTTTGGTCATTAACTCTAAAAAATAAGATTAAAAAATAAAATTATATATTTAATTGTACATTAAATATATTAATCTTGTAATTAAAAAAAATTGTATCAAATTAAAAATGAACTTTTTTTTTTAGATAGAGAGAGTATTTGAGGGGGAAAAAAAAGATGACTGAATTTCATATCTTAATTATTAATTAGTTAGTTTATAAAGTATAAACATTTAATATATCATCATATATATAAATTTTTAATTTACTTTTTAATTTTAAATTCTACATTACCACTGTTAGTAATAATAATATAATAAAATAATTTTGAAAGTAAATAATTTTTAGATAAAAAATTTTAAAAAGTATTTTTTTTAACGACGGAAGAAAAAAGAAAATGTTATATTTCAATATATTGGCCTTATGGGCCTTATCAAAGTGCAAAGTGCTTGGGCCTTACTCCCACTTTGTGTCCAATTAGGTACAGAGCACCACAGTAGGCCCAGACCATATATCTCTTCACACAGTACTTATAGTAGTACCAAATAAAATATGTTCAAGCCCACAGTAGTTGGACTACCCTTTGAACCTCTTTTTCCCAAAAGGTGCGCTTTATTAAATGGACGGGCCGCCCAAAAATGGGAAAGACAAGAGAAAACAAAAACTAAGGCTCCGTTTGGATTATGTTATATTTAAAAATTTTGTATTAAAATATGTGAAATTTTGGTAGAAATTTTTTGTAAGAAAAAGTGATACGAAAAAATAAATTAGAAGTTTTTTTTTTGAAATATTGTGAGAAGGATTTTTGAGGGAATTTAAATTTTAAATTTTGAAATAAAAAAATTATTTAAATATTTTATTTTTATAGTTAAAAAAATTTAACCTTTTGTAAATAGAAATACAAACCAAACGGAGCCTAAAATCTTTTAAATAGCTGTACTTCGAACTAAAATAAAAGAGTCCCTCTTTCGTTTGACTGTCTGGTTGCTCTTTTTTTCCTTTTTTGCTTTTGTTTCTAGAAGGAAGGAGTACACATAATTAAAGGTTGATTTTTATGGTCCCTTTTTTTTTTTTTTTGAGGTGGGAGAAATTTTTTCTCGAGCCCATTAATAAGTCTAAAGCTAGCCTAAAATAGTGTGCATATAAGTCCTAATTTATACCCTTTATTTTATTTTATTTTATATTGTAGTTAGTGGCTAAAAGAGTTTGAATTCATGGGCCAATTTAATTATCATAAGTTGTTCTGTAATAAAATCAGCTTTTACTGATATCTTCTTCTCGATTCCTTTTTCCATAACCTGAGCATGGAGAATCGATCTTCCTACACACCTTGTTTTTACTATTATATCGGAAGAGAAAAGTTTTTGCCCGAAAATGGTGGACAAAGTGAAAATAAAATGTTGGGAATAATGCAAACATTTGTGAAAATTCAATGCGTCAAAAACTTCAAGATTCCTACGTAAAATTCACCTACGAAAGGTAATATATGATCAACTATAAATCTTACTTCCTCTATATTTTTCACAGCCTCTCTATCTCATTAGAGTATTTCACTGACATAGTTAGATCCCCTTCATCATTATTTGTTGTAATTTTTACTAACTTTTATGTATGCTACAGATTAAAAGGAAGAAACTTTGAATGTCATTAGCACTCTTTATTTATTACAAGATTTGGTTACTCTAGTATCACATTTCCATCATTTGCCAATATCGTTACAACTGATCATTATCCCCATCATAAAAAAGCATCAAGAATCATACAACTCAAGATCAAGAAACTTAAACTCAAAAATTATATCAAAAGAACAGAATCATTTAACCAAGTAGACTTGGTCGGATTATGCAACTTACTGCACCAAGTACGCGTACCACATGCATTGTTGTCAGTTGTCCTCAATCATTAATCTTGTACTTGGTACTTTTCTTAAGAAAATTCCATATCCATCAAAAACAAGACCCCACATCAATTTGTCCCTTTTTTTCTCCAAAATACTACTATTTGCTTCACCTTTTCCAAGCTCCTAGTCTATCCTTACAGCAGCATGTTAATTTTTATATTTCGCAACCACCGCCATGATAGGAGGAATTGTCACCACTCACAGTCACACAACTGTTCTTCTACCCTTTGTTTGACACTGACTTTCTGTAAATGAATAATCAAACAAAATAGTGATGAATGATTTTGCGTTTTGTGCATGCACACATTGAAAGCAACCCTTGCCCTCCATTAAATATTCTATGAATATATGCATAGATTTGTTTCGTGTTCCATTATTATGCATGATGGGCTGTACGTTTATGGTCCCTAGAACTGCAATAATAAGCTGCTTAATTCACGAGTGGGTAGTCACAATTGGATGCAGACGGTACATTGAGCAAGAGGTAGATCGGGCTGGCAGTGAAAAGGGTCTCCTTTGTCTTCCTCTACGTTTTCTCTCTTTTCTTTTTCCTTCTTCTTCATTCATTTGTGTCTTTTTATGGCCCCAAGTCATAATTCTTTTCAGATTGTCGTATCCCTTCAACTCTTTGCAGAACCTGGAAGAACAGCTACCTTGAAATCAAAAATATTATTTATATAAAAAGATAAATAATGATTCCATATTTTACTATTGATTGTGTGAATGATTCTATAATGATGATGGGCGTCAATTCGTTTCATTGTTAATAACAAAATTGGCGTTGCCGTGGCTTATTGAAAATCTCAAAAGCATCGTTTGAATGACACTGTCACATTGGTACAATCAAATCACACGATTTCTAAGGTCATTCAAAATATCACATCAGAATTTATTACTCGATCAAGCTCAAAAGACACTCTTTTTGGTATACAATTCTACAAGAAATCAAGAATGAAAATCGTTTGCTATGGATATGTCGAATTTTTATGATGAAACTGCTAAGAGGAGCACAATTTCCTTATTGTAGAGGTCTAATTATTTGTTTGGCTAGCAAAATTTTACAAAACATGAAACTTAGCACAAATCCCATTAGAAGAACCATTTCAATGTTGCAATACTCAATGAAAATATTGAAAGCAATCACCAATTTACTGCTCCAAATATCCCCAACCATGTCTATTTTTTAATTCCAATTTCTTTCTTACAGAAACGTACCACTACCATAGTCCTATAACATGTTACACATAATTAAGTTTATTTATAAAATTTAAAAAAAAAAAGAAGAAGAAGAAGAAGCTACAAATATATCAAACCTATTCATGACATTTGATTTTTTCTTCCACGGCAATGGAATTTTTGCAGTGAGCAATTGCTGCCTGAATTGCAGCCTGCAACTCTTCCATGGTACTATCACTCGTGGAACAAGAAGGGGAAAGAGTTCCAGTGGCCACTAAAAGCCCACTGTTTGTTGGAGATGTCCTCATTGATGCTGGTGCTGAAAATTCACCTCTTCTGCCAATCAACTCAGGCTTACGCCTCAAGCTCAAATTCCCTGAATATGAATAGGCCTGCCTATGAAACGGGACATGGTTCCCTCTTCTGTTTCCAAAGGACAAAAGCGGCCTAACCATTCTCATGTACCTTTTCAAGACATGGCTTACGTGATCGAACTTTAGTTTCCTCTTTTGCCTTTCTTTGTCTTCCTTCTCTCTTGTATCATCAACAACAACATTCTCTTTTCTCCATTTTGAAGACAACCCGAATAGTGAAAAAGACTTTGACTTGATTGATCTCCCTTTTGTTTCGTACTCGTCAACGTATTTGTTTGTGTTGTGAATATTGTGATCATGGCTGATTTTCTCGCTAGAAATTGTATTACATGTACTAAGACTATGGCTGGAGTTTTGGTCTTGATCGTATAAATCCTTTATCGGAAGAGTGAAACTGTCCATGGAATTTGTGGAAGAGCGAGGCGAAACCGGAAGATGGGATAAGAGATGGAGAGGAAGCAAGTGACCATGAAAGAATATCTCATCAGCTGGAGATAAATCCAACGCAAATGAAGCTGGAGATGACTTTGATTTATCTGTTGGGATGTTCGCTGTGCTTTTGGCTGTTGAAGTTGTACCGTTGGCTAATGATGATGGCTGGAGAGAAATAGTAAAAGAGAATTCATGAGATGGAGATGAAGTAGGGGAAGGTGGTGAAGCTGCTGAATTTGACGGTGTAGGGGATGCTTGTTGTGGCAGCTGCTTTGCTTGTTGGATTTCTTTGCTCCCTTGCTTCAACTTCTCTTCTTCATATTTGTCCCTCCTCTTTTGTTGTTGGCCATCCATAATTATTTCCACAAACCAAATTAAAAATCTACTAAGAAAACCAAAACCACAAAAGGGAACCCCTTTGACAGCTTGCTTGGGCTAATCTTTCTTGTATAAGATTTAGTTGCCAAAGAGGGATAGATAAGGATATCAGAAAGTAGTGGAGAGGGATAGAAGAGGGAGGAGGGGAAGGAAGGGGTGCAAATGTGGTGTGATTGGAAGGAAGGTGGGAACTCTTTAGCAAGCTGTAGTTTTGAGTTGTTTAAAACTAGAGCCTGTCTTGTGCATATACTGTTTATAAATTGGTATCTCAATTATATATGTAAAAAAAATGATGCCTCATGCATGTGGTGGCTAAGGCCTAAGAGAGATGAGAAGAATTTTTGTGCAAGAGGGGTGGGGGTCCATGTTTTGAGGAATAAAGACACAAAAATACACGTTTTATGCCAAAATCTGGTGATACGGGGGAATGTAGCAACTGTCAAAGCATATTCTGATTAATCTTTTACTGCTTACTCCTGTAATTGTACTATACCTTTTGATGTAGCATATTTTAAAGTAATTTCTCCCGGAGATTAACCGGTACAACGTACGAGGAGAGGTCATTCTCCAATTATTCATGTATCCTGCTTCTGTTCCAACATTCAAGAAGAATCTTTGGAGGTAGATTTCTATTTTCCCGTTTAATTAATTAACCTCCGAAATGTCTTCACTTTTTCCTGCTGCGGGTATCTTTGATGATGCAACAACAGTGGGAAAAGTTGTTTTCTTTTTACAGGGTTTAGACTGGATTTGTATGTAAGAACATATCTTGGGCAGTGTCATTAGCATCACTAAAATGAAAAACATAAAATATACTTAAGAGGTCATTACATCTGTGTTCATTGGATTCTCTATCTCAATCTGTGTAAAATATAATTTAGAGATGATTGTATGAACTTGAGGGTATAACAAATACTTCATGTCAAAAAGAAAATAAAAATCTATCTGGTAAAACTTTGAAGTTTTCAAGAGATACTATCGTCTACGTCCCTGCAAAAATCACACATTCAAACCAACTTGTGGACATAAAAAAGAGTGTGAACATATAAGATCACATCTCCATCAATAGTTATCCCAAACAGTTGATGCTACATTGGGTTGGGAGATCTCTGTCTGTGGCTATCTCCTCCAGATGGATTTTGTGATTTTCATTTTTCTTGGTTAACATGGTTATAGAAAAATCAGAACTCTCGTACAGCTTTCTCATGTTTTAGTAATATTAGGGGGAAAAAAACCATCGCTTGGAGCACAAAATTCTGAGACTCTCACCCATGACAAGGATCATTCTGATGAATGATGGATGACTTGAGTTAAATCACGTACAAGTGACAGTACTATGAATTGCAAGTCCTTGTATACAGGGATACGAGTTTGATATTTTGCATTATTAATTCCATCCCTTGTATAAATGCAAATGATAGTTTGTCGCCGAGGAGCCATTAGTCCCCACCACTCTTGACTTGATCACAATGACACAAGAACATGAATTGAAGTCTCTGTTTCCCTTGAACATAAAAAGGGCTTTCTAATCCAGCAATAAATGCTTGAAAAGAAAAGAAAAAGAAGAAGAAAAGATATTTTTTATTGATCAAGAGTGTAATCCCTTTAGACAGCCATGAATTTATTATTACGGTGATTAAAAAGTCAGGGTTGCCATGCAACAAGAAAACCAGGAAATGGTTGGTAAAGCAGCAGAAAATGAGAAAAATAAGTGAGTCTGCTGAGAGGACGGAGCATAGAGAAGTTTGGTAAAAGATTTGTAATTTGTAGGACCGCACACACGTGTATGGATTGGTCCATGAGTCCATGAGTCCATGAGTCCATGTTAGCATAAGAGAAGAGTATTTTGTTTGCTAAGTTAAGGTCAACATCTCAATCATAGAGGCATTATTTGGGTGGACAGACTCATCTCCTCCACTTAACCACTCAAAAACTTGTATCTAAAACTAGAGATAAGAGAGGAAAGAAGGAAAGAAGGAAAGAGGAGAGGAAAAAGGGAGATTGCAAAGTTTTTGTCTTACACCACGTTGCTTGCTGGCTTGTCTTCCTATGACCACTTCTGTCTTTAGAGAAAAAGCACAAAATATTTCGAGTGGCTAATGGCAAGAGCAAAAGTTTTCATTTTCCACCAAGGATCTTTGCTGGTTGATAATGAAATCTTTGTTCTATAACAAAACCCCTTTGCATCTTTCCTTCATCTCTCCCTTTCTTTTACACAACACACATTCCAATTCCACTCCCCCACAAAGACAGACTTGTAATAATAATTCAATGCAGCTTTCTTTACTAGGATCTCCCTCTAATCTGTAATTAACAAGCAACTCTGTTTAAATGAATAATGCAGAGGCATGTTTTCCAGTTTTACTCCTTTTTCTCAGACAATCACCTCTCAGAGAATCACCGTGAATAAGCATGTAGTATTATTGCACAATAAATGAGTGGCTGATCAATGAGGTTTGTATCCAACCAAATTTTCGTCAGTGAACATTTCTCTTCCACTCCAAACATTTCATATACCCTCTGCTTCAGAACTCAAGGCCTTAAAAACTTAACCCATTCAGTTCGGTTGGACTAAGTCTCGAGGATCTGCACCGTTGGGGTTGGGGGGTTGGAGGTGGGGGGAGACATCATGACCAGCCCTTTTGAGTTTTCTTGATGCTCAGACAAATAGACAAGAAACAAGAGACTCTTCCCTTGTACTCAAATACACGAGGCTGGCTACATGCAATGAACACGGGCAGAATATGCTATAACCATGCAAGATTTGCTTGGATACCAACATAGAAACGTGTAAAAGATTTTCAATATAATTAAGTAGAAGATCCAAACTTGCTGACACAAACCAAACAAGCCAGCAACCAAAAACATTTAGTAATGGTCACAGAGATGACAAGAATTAAATAATAGCATCTCACAACTGGATAAAAGGACAGTAGCAATGAACTTGTTCTGGAATGGAAAGCAGCAGCATAGCGTTTGTTCTCAGTCTGATAGAAGCGAAGTGAAAGAACAAAAAATAGGCCATATTGAATTTGCCAAGGTTTTTTCCCATTTTCTTTTTCATCTTCACATTTCTTGGCAAATGAATTTACTGCAGTCATGATCACCACACAGAGTTAATAGGGATAGGATAATAGCTCGAGCAGTGTCAACGTCAGAGACTTGAAACAGTAATTTGCTAATGTTTGAAATGAGAGAAAGCTACTTAACATTAGTTAATTTGCTTAATGACGCAGATTATATCCAGAAGTTGCCGATACGTACAGCAAGGAGCCAAATAATTGAAGTGCCTCTAACGAGCCACACCTGACTCACCAGTTAGTTAAGGGACAGAAAAAGGATACTATTTTACCCAGAAATCCCAAAAACCAATTTCAGGTAGGACCAGGAAAAACCACTTCCCAACTCGAAAGACAAAGGAATGGAATTACTGGATAGTAGTCCACGAGAAATTTGAAAATGAGAAAATAAGGCAAAATGAAATTAGTAGAACATGTTAGAATTCAGCTTCTCCGTAGGAAAAACTCATCAAGAGGGAAAAAGAAAAAGGAACAAACCCAATTTCCTGATTTGAATGTTATCTTTCCTCAGAAGGAATGAACAAATGATTGTTACATGAAGAAACATAAAAGCAGAACCATAAATGGAGATCTGCAAAGAGAAAAGATATTAAATGAAAAAATTAATCTAACAATTCTACCGAAACTCTGTATATCACGTACACTAGAGTATTCTTTCTCCCATTCTTTCGGCCGTAAACAAGTATACAGATAAATATATCCTTTGGTCAATGAATTACCTCCAAAATGTTGTCATGTGCTTGTCATTCACGGTCACATTACACATCTTCAAATGGAGGCAGGCAAATTCCATGTATAAATCGTTGTTAGAAAGATGAAGCTACCCTACACAGTGTATAAATCTCCATATTTTGGTCTAAAGTGACAGAGGTGCAAGAGAAAGATCCACTCCATCCTAGCTATATCACAAAGGATCCAAACGCTCACACCATTTAATGGGAGGACACGTGAAAATGTCCAGTAGACATTGGCCTTCCCAATTGATCAGCTCACCAATGATTGTTAGTGCAGAACTCAGGGACGTGTAATAAAAGAGGGCTGGTCAGTCACTCCCACTACTGTATCTCCCATCTGGAAGAAGCGAAACATGATCTTAGGCAATTAAATCACATATGAATTTCTGGTGGCATACAAATATAAAAAGTTTTGTACCTCCAGAAGGTCTTTTCCCCTCCATGGCTTCTTTTTTCTCTTGGCAGCTTGCACAAAGGAAAGGACCATCCCAAGGTCGCAACTTTTTTGGATTCTTCGAGTCAGAATGTACTGAAATACCTTCTCCGGGTTTTATTTCTACTTGGCAAACCGCACACATGAACAACTTAAACATATTGCACACTGGATATTTGGAATCCAACCTGTATCCATGCATGGAAGTTACCAAAACATTAGATATGGATCAGCTGCTGCTAGACGTGCTTGACCCACATCCCAGTCTCCCACAACAAGAATGAAATTGATAGAGAAAAGAGTGCCAAAACATACAAGAACTTGGAGACTTATAAAATAAAGAAAAGCAAATAACAATTCTCTGGAGCAGTACAAACCTCTCTGCAAGGAAAGCAGAGCCTTCCTCAAATAGTTCCTCAACAACATCTGGTTCGATAAATTCCTTCTCAACATGAGAAGAAGATTCTGATGATTTCTTGCGAAACATAGACTTGAGCACTCCTTTGACTTGCTTCTTAGGTGGAGCTGGGGGAGGAATTGGCTTCTCTGGGGGTTGTATGTCAACAACAATGCAGGTTGTGTCATCCCGAAGTCCTTTGACTTGCAAAGCCTCCTATAAAGCAAAACAAAGGGACAGATAAAACAAATAATCAAGCCAAAGACTAATCTTAAATAACAAGTAATAGAATAAATTCAAATTAGAAGAAGCGTACTTTCACAATTTGTGAGGCTGCAGCATCTGCTGGCATCCCACGGCAACAATCAAATGCCACTTCTGCAGACAAGGCATCCCAAACACCATCACTTGAAAGAATGAGCCTGCCACCAGCTGATGATAACTGCAGATAAACAAAAAATAATATGGGGGGAGGGGGGTATTTTCAGAAATAGAGAGTGGAGAATCATAGTGGAATTCCATGCATTCATGCCAGCTAAGTATACTTGAACAAAACTATGTGCAATGCAAACGTAACAAAGAATAGCAACCTTTACTTGCTTCACATAGGGCACAGGAACTATGTACTCGCCAACATCCATATCCCCAATGGATCGAGACAGGCATAAACCACCAGGCCAGCATCTTAAAGGACCAATCTACAGTAAAATTAGCAAAATGCAAGATCAAAAAGCAGCCCACTGGAAAAGAACATAAGATTTTTTTTTAAAAAAAATCTTAACAAGTGTTAAAAGCCTATATTATGAGTCTAATCTAACATAACTATATACAAAGAGGCAATTGAATATAACAGTGAGGCCAAGTTCTTTTGCAAACAAAATTGGTGTCTGTAGAAGCCTGTGCAGAGAAGTTCAGCTAAACCCTACAGTTATCATGCAACTGAAAACAGAAAATCCATCCAATTTGAGAATAGCTGGATTCACATATTGTAAAAACCAAGTACTTTGAGTTATAAGAACAAAGGGACCAAAAGTACACGAATAATTTGATTAATATTAAAAAAATGTTTTTCATTGCAAATGACAAGAAAAACTACCTCTGTACCGCCACCAGTATTAAGCCGCCCTACCTCACCACCACTTGAGGTGATACGTTCCCTTCTGTTTATTAAACCCAAAAAAGAGTCAACATACTTTACACAACAAATACTTATCTACTGCCTGTACTCACAAAAAGTTCACTTACTCTTCCTCATTGGTATCAAGCCTGTGATCTGCAGAGAGATAATATATTCCTCCTTCAGCTGATTCAAGTACACAACGAGAATCGCCCACTGATGCAACAGTTACAAACCATCCTTCAATTATTACAAATGTGACTGTTGTCCCAGATGGTTGGCCTGACATACAAATGATCAATGCATTAGACACCTACAATAAACCAAGCATAACCTATACATGTGTCTGTGCATGCTAGAGAGAAAGTAGATGCATGTGCAATTGTGCATAATATATTTTGACATCTTACCATCTGAAGTACAACAGGTGTATAAGCTTAAATTTATTTTACACAATTCTCATTTGCTTTTAGCTTATTAAGTTGAAGTAAAAGTGATCTATTTCTACCACAAAAAAAGGCAAGCAAACCTTAATGCCAGTGCCAACAATTTTCACAGTCCAAATTTTTCAACAAAATCTTTAAAGAATCACACTCCCAAGAAGTTTTACAAAGTCAAAGCACGAAGAGACAAGAACATGGACATATACTCAACAACCGAAACAAACACATTTCCTGCAAAATGCACTCAGAGAATTGAGCATCAAAATCTTTAGACAATATCCCAGTGCAATGTAAATCGAGTCTAAATACTTCACAAGTAAGCAATTATCCTTCAAGTTTCAAATACTAATGCTAATCAAACATTTCACAATCTAGCCATCACTACATAGGGTTCTTACTGTATAAGACTAAAGTAAACTACCTCTTTCTTGGAAATCTTTATCAGTTTTAACAAACCCAGCAACTAATGCCCTTGGTAATGCAGCAACCCACTCGTCTTGGTTGAGGTCTGCAGGAATAGCACCCAAAATATTGTTTAAAAGGTTCTCCTTAGAATATATGGCTGCTGCAGATCCATTATGTCCATCAAACAGCTGCAATACAAATATCCAATAAAGAGATATGTAATTCTTACTTAAAGAAATTGTTAAAAACGAATTACAAGCTCAAAGTCAACAGTGGACAATATTAGAGGACAACAACAATTTCTTTTTTTTACTTTCCCCTCTAAAAAGTTGAAACACAAATTTTCATGCACAAACACTGGCAGAGAATATTAGAGGTACAGCTCACATCAATCCTGACAAGTATAAACGGCAATCTTGTGTTGGTCTGGCTTCTTTAGCAAGCAGCCAAGAAATAAAGAAAACAAGGAAAATGAAGAACTACCCCCGAATTTTACAGATTCCATGAACAATGAGCTAAAGTGCAAAATTAAACGTATCACATACAAGATAGTCAACCCAATCACAACTGATGTTTAAATGCCAAATTAACCAGTGGTTACGGGTTACGGCTCCCTTTAATCCACTGTTTACCACAGATTAAAGGCCAACGACATTACAAGCAAAAAGAAAAATGCAATCAGCATAAGTGAAACACCTGGACTGTCAATTGCCCTCTTTCAGTTTGATCCAACGAAATGTGTGAAAATTTGAAAGGTTTAAGAGATTTTTTTAATAAAAAAATAGGAGAATTTAAAGTAGACCATCAAAATCTACGAAGTTGGAACAAGTTTTCATGAACTAACAAACTAGTCTCAACAAGGATTAGGCATTAATGAATGCATCATCAAAAACAAAGAAAACCAAGCTCTGACAACATATGATGTACAACAAATACCGAATGCCCCAGAAATACTAAGTGAAAGACATGAAAAGATACCCCAAAAACAGAATAAGTGGTGATTCCATCACCCAAAATCCGCTGGCATTCTGTCTTGAGCAACGTAAAGTCCTCTCCTTTCTTGCTCTGACTTGCCTGACCATGAGATATTTCAGGCCTTTCGATCTTCTCACTTGCCAATTCACGCTTTAACAAAACTGATAACGGGACCGTTTGATGTTCACCTTTGGACAACATGCTTCGGTCCCCTTGAAACAATCCCGGAAAAAATCCAACCTTTCTTCTCTGTCTCTGTGACTGTCTCACAAACAAGATTTACTTTCAAACTCTATACCACCATTGGTTGTAGTCCCGCAATTCAATCAACGCAAATCCAACGAAATCCTACATTAACCAAGACAAAAACACGCGAAAGATCAAAACCTCGAAAACGTAGAAATCAACCTAACTTTATCCACTGAAACGATCAAATCAAGCACACCCCATCTTAGCGACAAAATCACCAAATCCCATTAAGATCCTCAAACAAATTTTTCTAAAAAGATCAAAACTATAATTCTCCAAAAACGCTATTTAAACAACCGAAACAATGCGCGTAAAAGGTTGCATTACGCAATCAAACCAAGCATTATTATTCATTTCATTTAAGAACCGAGATAAAAATAGGAAACCCAACCAAAAAAAAAAAAAAAAAACACGCATACTGATAGTGAATTTGGTGGCGGTGGTGGAGGATAGAGAAATGTTGTAAACATTGAGTCATCGGGAAAGCCGGATCGATATGATTGGGCACTGCAAAAATGAATACAACGAATGCATTTGTATTATATTCTGCACACAATACAGCTGTTTAAAGCCGGAGAGAGAACCCAACAAAAACCGAACAGGAAAAAGACTTTTGTGTGCGTCAATGCGTGTAAATTACGGGTGTTCTGCTATATTATTTTCTTTTTCAATATTACTCCCTAGTCCCTCCCTCTTATAAATTATAAATTAAATTTTATCTTTACTTTACAATTATTAAAACAAAAATTATTTCCTTTATTGATATTAATATAGATAAATTACCCCATAAATTTTCATTCATATTCTTATCCTAATCACTTTAATTTCACACCAAAACAAACTTTTTTATTTTTCTAATTTTTTATTTTTTTTTGAAATTAAACTTTTTATCTTATATAAAAAACGACAAATAATGTGGAACGTGATGAGGATTATTTTACTTTATATTTTTTTTTCTTGTTCTTGTTTGATTCGCATCAATCAAAATTCATTCAAAACGATGATGATGATTAAGATATGGATGATTTTTAATGTTTTGGTTTGTTGTTAATATTGTTGTTGTTTTTTTGGTGGTTTCCTTAAATGCGTGAACTCGTCAAAACGTCCCCGTTCTTTTTGGTCACACGTAAGAGAAAATGGCTGGATTATGAGCTGTAAATTTATTATTATTATTTTTTTTAATGGAGGACTTTAACGTGTGCTCCTCCACTCCTTAGCTAACTTGCGCTCATTTCATTTTCAATTCCAGCCAAATACCAAATAATATATAAATATATATATATATATATATGACTTTAAAGTAATTAGAAAATTTGGGGTTTTTTTTTTATGGATTATTAATTGGTAATTACCAATTTAGTACTTGGTAGTAAAGTACAATTTAGTAAAATTTTAGAGTGATTGATGATTTAGAATTTGATTTGACAAATACCAAATCAATGGTAATAAATGATTTTGTGTTATGTATTGCCTTGAAAGCATGCTTAAATTTGAAAAAGAATCGTATTAAATTCAAAAATCTTATCTTCAATTATTTTTTTAATTATGGAGATGATTCTATTATTTTGGAAAATTGGATATGATGTAAATAAACATAGGATTCTTACTTTATGATTGCGTTTTCTCATTCCAATGTCAGAAAGAACACTTTAATATGTTAATTTGTCCTATCTCTTTTACAATAAACACAAATCACGTGCAAATAATAATTTAAAGTATATAGATTATATTTCAAAACGCACTTCTATTTATATTGATATAGTAATTATTAAATTAAAAATATAAAAACACATTTTAGAACATTACACTGTATATATTCATCTTGACTAAATTTCTAATGATTCGTTGAATTTAGTTTAAAAAAAAAACATTTAAATTGAGTTCAAACACTCCTAACCTAAATTGCAATATTAACATGGTGTAGACTTGGGAAAAATCAACAATGCTAATTTGTAAAAAAAATCAAATAGTGCCCATTAACATAAATTGTTGCTGTATTTTTTTAAAAAAAAAAAATTGAATAAAACATAGGAAAAAAACGTAGGAAGGACCACAGCCTAATTGGATAACATTAACCCCTGATTAGGGGGATTGGGTGGGTTTTGTTTTGATATGGACCCTTTCCATGTTGGATGGGTAAGAGGTGGGTGGGGTCATGCTGATCCATATTTAGCCGACTTTAGTCGGCCAATCCGCCAATCCGCATAAGCCTCATCAGTTCGCATCATCGTCGTCGTCGTCATCGACCCATCAAAGCGGGGATTGAGGCCAATCACATCAATCTATTTATTTTCTGAATTTTTCCTTTATCCGTCCAAAAAAAAAAATTCAAAAATTATTCTCATTTAAAAAAAAAAAATTACTCTATCTATATTCATAATTAAGTCAAAGATAAAGTCCTAATAAAATGGAAATTTATGGAATTATATCCGCTGTGTAATTATATGCAATACAAACACAAGAGATTAATTATTTTTAGCGGGTTATTATGATACGACACAATCATAATTGTAATTAGACCGTAATCGATGACAGTCCATTCACGTTGTGGATACGAGTTTATGGAACAAATAATCATTATTAGTTTATTAATCTATCGCTAACAATAAAGTATTAGTCACCCAAGTTAAGAGATAATTAATAAAGATAAAAAAAGAATAATTCCGGTGACGAACTTATATTCTCGAGAATAGTTGTTGGATAAAAGTTGATACGAAATTAATTGATTATTTAATTAAAATTATATCGTTTTAATTATGATATAATCTGATTCGCTCTATATTCGAGCTTATCAATATCAATAACTCTAATGGCACGGAAATCATTTTACTCATTTGGTAATTTAGATTTTACAAACTTATTCATCGTGCCATTAAACAACAGTTCATTTGAGTATCTATTTTTATAATTCATTTAGTGGTATAAGTCACCCAATAATACTCATCCTGAGTATCTTGCAACATAAATTTCACATTAATTAGTGAAAGAATTTAATGAAAATTTTCATCTCAAAAGTATTATACTCAACTTTTTAAAATAATTATGCAATAACAGAAAAAAACGGGCCTAATAGAAATAATTCATAGTTCCAAAAACAAATGCTACAACTAAATCAACATTGGTTCTAATATTGTTCTCGAATATTTTTCCTACCAAACAAAATAATTTAATGAGCCTCAAATTCAATGGCCCCAAGAGCACGTCGTTTTTTCCAAACTCCCTTGAAATCTTTATTCTTTTACTTCTAATTTTTAAAGGACGAATCCAAAAAATATTTCATATATTGCGACTGAAACACAATTAAAAAAATAATCTATAATTTAAAAGATAATTTTATTTACGTATAAAAAGTAAAAATTATTATATTAAAAATAAGAATATAAAAAAATTATAAAAAAAAAAATCCGTACTATTGAACATGGAGAAGCACAATGTCCTCCCCAAATCCTCGGCGTGAATTGCTACAAAGTTGTCTGCTGTTACCACAGTAGTAAGTACAAACAAATAACACGCGCATGAAATTATTTGAAGGCATCGCCATGCTAATAAATTAATAATACATATAGCTACAAACTGCTTTTAAGCTATATTTGGATCATATTTTATACACAAAAAATTATTTTTTTTTCTTTAATATAAATTTTATTGTCTTTCAAGAATATTTTTCTTTACAAAAAATATTATTTTTTAAATATAAATTTTATTCTTCTTTAAAAATATTTTTTTACATAAAAAATATTTACACATTTTAATATAAAATTTTCTAAATAAACCACAATCCAATCGAATCATAATATTTGGATTTTATTTAAAAGTCGTTATGCGGTGGTGGCACGACAAAGTGAGAAAGCGCGTATGGCCAACATTTTCCTTCAGTCACGAGACAAATTCCGCGTGAAACGTAGCAATTGAATTCACTCGGGGGAGAAGGTTGGCCGGTCCCCCTTTTACAAAACTTACTAACTATAGTTTCGATAAAATAGTTTTTCATTTATTATTTATTTTTTATATTTAAAATTATAAAAAAAATATTTTTAATATTTTATTAATATATTTTTTAAAAAATTATTTGTGATAATTTTATTTTTTATCAAAATAATAATATTATTATAATTAATTACAAGATATAAAAACATGTATTCAAACAAAAAAGATTTTATTAATATATTAGTCATAATAATACATAATTTTGTCTATATTGTGACACTATTATTTTAATAAAAATTTGGATAAAATTATAACAAAAGACTAAAAATATATATTAATAAAATATTATGTATATTTTTCATTATTTTAAATATAAAAAATAAAAAAAATTTATTCATCAATTTATAAAAGATCACGTTGGTGAACTCTAATTTTCTTCATCAAAATTCAATTGAATTGAGTTGGATGAGAAGGTTGGCCCCCCTCCCTTTTACAAAAATTGGAAGTTTTCAATGATATCTGCATCGCAAATTTGTCTTATTCCAATCTGGGAAACGAATAGACTTATGAAATGACTAAATAACTGATATTCATGTGGAAAAACTTAGTAACTAATAATTGTTTTAATTATTTAACAATATTATATTCACATGAATGTTAAAATTTATTAAAAATTTTCACTAAAAATATTATTATAGTACATATAACTAATATGAATTTCCTTAGAACCATCCTTATTATCATCGATTCTATATTTGGGTTAAAATTGTTAGGACATTTATATAATTTTGATTGAAGACGTTTACTAGTTGGGGTGTTGGTGTTGGGTCCAGCTAGCAATTGCATATGTAACTGTCAACACAGGCTGTACCACATCACCTCCCAGCACAAATCTAAATTGTTTAAGAAAGCAAAGGTCAATTTATACGAGCAACTCAATCCACAATTCTGGATTGGAACGTGTGTTTGTTCAATAAAGGTAGAATTTTGTCATGTGTGTGGCCTTTTTGAGTCACGTTATTGTTTGCCTTAAACCAGGATCAGCCTCTCAAATTATTTCAATAATGTCTGAAATAATTTGCATATTTTAACGTTAAAAGAAATAAAATTATTTTTTTATTAAAATTGTGACAGACAATTTTATCTTTTTCACGATGACAACCATCAAGAAAGTAACAATCTTTAAATAAGAAGAGTAACGTTTAATTGAAAATGAAGTGAATTATTGATTGTATCATAAAAATTTTTGTGTTTATGTCCCAATTCCCCATACGAATATGTACATCTAAAAACTCGTTCATAATATACCCAATTCCAAAATTCATTACATACAAAATTCATTACATACAAAATTCATTCTATAATTATGATAAACAATATCAGTCATGAAATCTATCTAAAAGAGCTAGAATGACAGTTTCTTCTGCTCATTGGAAATACCAACTAAATGATTACGTGAATTAGGGTTTCGAACATAAAAATTTGTCACTAACATGTACAAAGTGGGTTTAAATTTTAAATTTTAAATTTTTTACTAACAATATCATTATTTTTTTCAAAATCAGTTCATAGAGGATAAGCAACAACTAATTGCTTCTTGTGCTTGATTTTTGAAAGTTCCATAATGACAAATTCACACAAGCAAACAAAAATATAATTGTTAGAACCCAAGTAGGAGGAAAAATGTTAAACAAGCTAAACACGAAGAACACAAACAAATATAACAAGATCGTGTCTTTGTTAATTTTGATAATTTTGCCGGGGCAAATAAATATGTTCAAAAGTTGCCCCAAACATACAAAAGTTTGTGGTTATCTTTTAGCTCTATTGCATCTTGGGAACTAGAAAAAGAATTCCACACTTCTGGGATATACTTATCCACAGCATTGGAGCCAAGCTTCCCCTATGTTTCTTCTTCAAAACCCTTCTCCCTTATGATGTAAACCTGAAAATGAAGAAAGTTTTGTAATGCAGGTTGTTTTACAGTCTGCTCGTTCAAAATTTCTTCACTAGACATGAAAAAGAATAAGGGAGAATCATTACCTTAAATACAGTAGGTTGAACTAATTGGAATACCAATGCATCTCCATCTACCAAGTCATGATCAACTGAGAATTTTTTCCATCCACCACTAAGTCCTGGTTTACGGGCCAAGTATATTGTTGGCCACTCCTCACCTTGTTCATCTACCAACGTAACAGTGTCATCTCCTTTTGGTAGGTGTCTCTTGCAAAAATGAGATGGAAGGCCCTGCATTATGTTCAACCCATGTCAAAGGTATCACTCATTCAGGACTAAGTGACTAACAGAGAATCCCATGCATATTCAAGGCACACGATGGCTATTCCATATTGTTCCACATTGATATTGGAATCAGATAATATTTAAGTAACCAAAGGAGCTGGAGCAATGGACCATCCTTAATTTAGTGCAATAATATTTTATCTTTGAAAGAAATTGGAGTGGTTTTTAGAGCCTATTTATTAAGGATAAATAGCAATTGAAAAGTTAGTCCATAAATTGGTGCACAAATGGGGTATTAATATTGGGAAGACAGAATGATTAGCTCAAGGGAAATGGAGATCAAATGGGAGCCCAGAAACTAGACAAAAGGAGGGAAAAAAATTCGCTGACATATCCTAAACAAAGGATTTCAAAATCACAAATTTACATTTCAAAATCCTCCATTTTCTCATTTTCCAATGATCTTCCTTTTTTTAAAATGTGTGTGGTTTTTTCTCACCTTTACTAGGTGCGGCCAAATTTTTGGAATGTCCGCGAGCGAATGGAGGTTCGATTTGCACCTAAATTGCACTGTAGTTTTTTTTTTTTTTGATTGCAAATTCTTCATTGTGTGCGGTGGTAGTCGTCAGGTATTCAACGTTCGCAGAGATCACCCCCAGAGGCATAGACTGAGAGTTAGGAGCTTCAAGTCTCAATTTCTTTCAATGTGTGCGTCTTTCGGTGTGTCATTTAAACCAGTAGCCTAGTTTGTAGGGCTCGTCGTAGTTTGTCCCAATTTAGTCGAGTGCATTTGTCGACCATCACAGTTGCTTTTGTATGCCATTGGGGCCTTTGTATTCGTAGTTTTTTCTCTTCGGAGATTTTTTCCTTTTTGGAGGCTTTCTTTTCGTAGGGTTGGTTACATCCACTATCACGAAAGCCAATTAGCCTTTTGGCTTTGTATTTATTGCTATTGCAATAAAATTTATCGATCGTTTCTGGAAAAAAAATGATCTTCTTTTTTTTCTTTTTCTTATATCATTTCCTTTTTCTTTTCTTTGTTTTTTAAGATGCCTGCTATGATTTTGGTTGCGCGATCTTCCCTGCGAGCGGTAGTAGTTTGGTTTAAACTATTCAACGTCTCCAAGCAATAGTAGTTTGGTTCAAGCTATTTAATATCTACCAACTTTCCTGAATCATCACAACAGGCATAAGGGGAGAGTTAGGAACGCTGGTGTTCAATTTCTTTCAACGTGTGCAGTTTGCAGATTCCAATGAAGACAACATCTTAGTTAGTTGTTAGTTGTAATTTGTGTGCCGCTTGTTGGGCTTTCTGACCATTTGTGGTCATTTCGTCTTCGTGAGTTCGGTTTAAATTCCAACACCACAAAGCTCATTTAACCTTTTTATGGCTATGTACTTTTGCCATTGTGCAATGTTAATATACTAATGTTTTTAGAAAAAAAAATGATCTTCTTCTACTTTTAGTACGATGATCCACCATGATAACAAGAAGAACTAATTGGCATGTTGAAAAAGAAACAGCAAAACATGTTGTTCAGCTGTGTAACATTATTTTCGACTTTAACACAAAATACTAGTGGATGAAAGTTTGACATTCAAAGTTGCCACATAGTGAGATAGAAGGCTTAGTTGTTGTTGTTGTTGTTGTTATACAACATACTAGAACAATCAGAAAATCAATAATTGCATATAGTAAGGTATAGGTTTTTACCAGCCAAACGCCACCGGTTACATGGGACTGAAGCATTGGTTTTACGAAGGTGGGATGATCCCCTTCTAGAGTTGCTTCATGTTTCTCTACTTCCTTATAGCCCAAGACCTTGCTTCGTCAGAGGCATGGACCCTATTCGACAAATTCCTTTTCGGATAAACTATTCTGCAGAATCTGCACATAGACAAAAAAGAGATTCGGCCAAATGTCATTCAGAAAACATAACAGAGTGGGTAATGTGACTGTATTGAGAATGAAAACACAAAAGATCACTGCATAAAGATGCAAATTTTAACCTTCTAGGCAACTAAAGCTAGACATGGCTAAGGCTTTTGATAGGGTGGAATGGGGTTTCTTAGCTCAAGTCTTAACTAAGATGGGTTTTGCTAGGAGGTTTATTGATTGGATTCTTAGTTGTGTTAGCTCCACTTCTTTTTCTTTCAATATTAATGGTGAAATGTGCAGTTACGTGAAACCCTCAAGAGGCCTTAGACAAGGGGACCCTCTATCTCCATATTTGTTCATTATTATCTCTGAGGTTTTCTCATCCTTGATTCAAGAGGCAGTTAGAGATGGATTATACAAAGGAATGAGATTATGTCGGAAAGGTTCGCTACTAACACACCTCTTCTTTGCAGATGATTCCTTAATTTTTTGCGAAGCAACATTGGAGCAAGCTCAAAGAGTTAGAAAATCCTGGCTGATTACTGTATTGCTTCTGGTCAACTTGTCAATTTAACTAAATCCTCTATTTTCTTTAGCAGGTATGCGCCGGAAAACAACAAAGCAGCAATTATCCAAGTGCTAGATGAGATCGAGGAACAAAAGAGCTCAAGATATTTGGGACTCCCATTGGGCATTGGAAAATCTAAGAAAGAAGTGTTCAAGTTTGTACTGGATGCTGCTAAGAAACGAATTGCCAATTGGACCACACAATTCTTGAGCCAAGCAGGTAAAGAGATACTTATCAAAGCTGTATTCAATTCACTTCCTGTTTATGTTATGTCCTGTTTTAAACTGCCAATTGGCATATGCACTAAGTTGAGCAAGGAAGCAGCTAAGTTCTGGTGGGGTACAAATGGAAATCATAGCTCAAAAATTCATTGGCGTGCCTGGTCTAAGCTCACGGTTCCTCAAGACAGAGGAGGGCTAGGTTTCCAAGATATCCAAGTCTTCAATGATGCACTGTTAGCCAAACAATTGTGGAGAATAATTCAGAATCCAAACCTATTGATGAGCAAAGTAATGAAGGCAAGATACTTTCCCACAGGTAAGCTTCTACAATCAGTTATTCCCCAACATGCATCTTGGTTGTGGCGTTGCTGGATGGGGGCAAAATATATTCTAGAAATGGGGATAAGATATCAAGTTGGAGATGGTAAAACCATACGTGTTTGGAAATCCTCTTGGCTGCCTAATAAAGAGAGGTTTAAACCTCTTCCCAGTGCAGTAAATGATGGTTCAGTTGTTTGGTGCAGGCAATTGATGAACAGAGAGGGCACAGAGTGGAATAAAGAGCTGGTTAAGAGTTTGTTCCATCCTATAGATGCCGAAGTGATCCTCAAAATCAGGATTAGCCAAAGAGGCGAGAGAGATAAGATCATTTGGCAGCATAGTGGTTTAGGGCAGTACTTTGTTAACTCAACCTATAAATTTGCACAAGAATTGAGAATACTCTCTCCATCCCTTGCTTCAAGTAGTTTCGGAATGAATACTGACAAAAAAATGTGGAGATCCATATGGAAACTCAAGATTAAAAGGAAACTACAGCATTTCTCTGGCGATGTGCTCATGGTATTCTCCCGACTAACATGGAACTACGCAAAAAAAGAATTGTAAGGGACTCCCGATGTAGTTGGTGTGGAGAGCATGAGGAGTCACTGGAGCACCTTTTTTTCTTTTGTGAGAGGGCTATTAAGGTTTGGAAATTATCCCCTGTGAGCTGGGAGGGACTGCTAGCTGAGTGTCATTGTTTTAAGCAATGGTGGAAACAATTGAGCTCCATAGGTAATGCCACAATTAACTTTCATCGGGTGCAGCTATCAGTGTATATATTGTGGATGTTATGGAAGACTAGAAACCTATGGATATTTAGGAAAATTCATAAAACTGAATTCGAGATAGTTGACCAAGCGATTTCGGAGTGGCATGAATATCAAGATATTATGGCAAGGGATGCTCAAAGGCTAGACCACCAATAATGTTTAGGAGTACACAGTTAACCTTCAGCTTTGGGTATGGACCTCAAAGAGGGAAGCTATCGGCTCTTTGGTAATCTAGTTACTATTGCATTTGATAATCTGGTTTTACCTTTAATATATTACTCCTGGAATGTTGGGACTGGTTTTTATATCTATTTCATCTGTTTTTTGTCTCGGGAACACCTGTTATGTGTTCTCTGCTGGAAAGGTCCCGACTTCTTGCTTTGTGATTTCTGATGAAACTGCTAATACTTTGCTCTGTTCTTGGTCAACTGGATTTTGCTGCTGATCTAAATATTTTTTTGAGGAGTGATCTGACTATTACTGTGCCATGTTCTTGTGATTCTGATGAGACTGTTCTTGGTCAAATGAATATTTGCTGCTGATCTGACTTCAAGCCTTGAGATCAATGCAGTCTTAGGGTTGGTTTAGGAATTGCCCTTCAAAGTGGTCTCCAATTTTTTCTGTTGATACATTGATATCCTATTCTTATTATTTATATCCCTAGAATGTCCCGAGCATATATATATATATATATATATGTATGTATGTATGTATGTATAAAAAAAAACAAAACAAAAAAAGAAGAGGAAAAAAAAAAGAAGAAGGAAGAAGAAAAATCAAGAAAAAACGAAAAAGAAAAAAGAAAAAAGGGAAAAAGAACTATGAACAAAGGAAAAAGGACAAACGGATAAATGAAAAGACAGGTATTATTGAAGCTTGAGTTGTGTGGTGGATTTTGAAGAAGGTGGTAGTCAAGCAAGTGACTCAACGCTTTGGTTATTATGTTGTTTTGTATGCTGGAATATGGAGTCTAAGTTTTTATTTTTTATTTACATTTGGGATACTTGAGAAGTGGTTCGGCAAAGGCTTTGGGGTGAGAGGCACCTGATTTTCCAGCCATGATCCTGGCTAACTGGATACATTAGTTATTATGCTGGTTTTGTAAGCTGTGATATGGTGCCAAAGTTTTTAGTTTTCTCTTCCATGTGAGATACTTGAAAAGTGGTTCGGCTAGGGCTGTGGGGGGAGAGGCACCTGATTGTTAAATCAAGAACCTTGCTGTTCTTTGTATTCAATATCAGATTTCACGTTGTTTTCTGTTGAGGGATTCTCACCCTTACATTTTGTCTCAAACTGGGTTTTGAAAGTTGTTCATATGATCTGGTTTATGTACTGAAAGTGGTTATATGATCTGGCTGAATATATATAAGGTTTATGCCCTTATGATTTTTGTGTTTGAGTCTAGGAAGAAATGAAGGAAAAAAAAAAAAAAGAGAAGAGCGAATTAGAAAAAAAAAAAAAAAAGAAGGGAAAAAGAAGATGCACAAGAAAAGAGGATAAAAGACAGGAAAAAAAAACAGAGAGGATAAAGAAAAAAAAAACAATATATATATATATATCAAAAAAAAAAAAACTGAATAGAAGATAGCATCAAGGAATCAAGAAAGAAGTAAATAGGCAAAGTAGATATTCCATGAATAGTTTTAGATAGGTAGGATGTAGTAGAAGATCTAATATTTTCTTTATAATTCAAAGCTTGTATAATCTAATTTGAAGTTTCTCCTAACTTCTTTCCATGCTTTTATGTGGTACATTCTGGTCCCTTAAACTTTGATATGAGCTTCCTATTTGCTCACAATGGATACCTACTGTTTAGATGGTTGCCATGAAGATTACTTGTACTGGTTTCTGCTGTTTTCATTATACCATGCCGATTTCGGATGTCAACATGCGTCTTTCCACATTTGTTACTGTTTGATGGTTGACTCTCATTTTGGATAGCTGGATGGAGCTATATTTTTGTCACCGGAGAGCTGCTTTTGCTGGTTTGCTGCTTTGTTACTTTAGAATGTAATTTCTTAATTCCAAAAGTAGTCTAGATTGCGTTTGAGGCTCTGGATGTAACATGAAAGCCTAGTCGATCTTGTTGAAGTTGGCTTTTGCGTTACATTTGAGAGCTTCATTCTTGGCGCAATCTTTTTGCTCTTCTTAGGTCCTTTTGTTGTATAGTTAGGTTAAATAGATATTTTAGTCTTATTTTAGATAATTTCCAAACCAAATACGATAGTGGTCTTCACCATTATTGCATTCTCCTTTTGGGCTATTATGCGAGCCGCCCAAGAGAGCATTTAACCTCATGGGTAACTCTTGTAAAGTTCTTATTTATCAATTGAAATGACTATCATGTTGGCAAAAAAAGGCAACTGCACACGCTCAAAAAAGGAGACCTGTTTGCAAGAATTGAATTTAGAACAAGTCGCCCCAGCAACAACATGTAACATAGAAGAAAACAAGAGAAAGTTTCAAAAGGGCATACTTCTTTGTAGTCAGGAGTTGGCTTGTTTGAAAAACGGCCTGATCTTCTCACAGGGACCAGCTCTGTTCGGCTTGTACGAGGTTTCACCTTCTTCATCTTTGATTTTGGAGAAAAGAAAAAGGGTGAGACGAAACAAGTCAGCTTCTGGATACTAGTTCCAGTGTGTGTGTGGATGTGTCCATATTCTACTTACACCCCAAACAACAAAAAAATAACAAAAAAAAGGCACAATAAAGAAGGAAGCTTGAGAAAGGTATAAAGTAGGAGGAAAGTGTTAAACAAGCTAAACAAACTAAACACGAAGAACACAAACAAATATAACAAGATCGTGTCTTTGGTGATAAAATATGTTCAAAAGTTGCCCCAAACATACAAAAGTTAGTAGTCATCTTTTAGCTCTACTGCAACTTGGGAACTAGAAAAAGAATTCCACACTTCTGGGATATACTTATCCACAGCATTGGAGCCAAGCTTCCCCTATGTTTCTGCTGCAAAACCATTCTCCCTTATGATGTAAACCTGAAAATGAAGAAAGTTTTGTAATGCAGGTTGTTTTACAGTCTGCTCGTTCAAAATTTCTTCACAAGACATGACAAAGAATAAGGGAGAATCAATACCTTAAATACAGTAGATTGAACTAATTGGAATACCAATGCATCTCCATCTACCAAGTCATGATCAACTGAGAATTTTTTCCACCCACCACTAAGTCCTGTTTTACGGGCCAAGTATATTGTTGGCCACTCCTCACCTTGTTCATCTACCAACGTAACAGTGTCATCTCCTTTTGGTAGGTGTCTCTTGCAAAAATGAGATGGAAGGCCCTGCATTATGTTCAACCCATGTCAAAGTTATCATTCATTCAGGACTAAGTGACTAACAGAGAATCCCATGCATATTCAAGGCACACGATGGCTGTTCCACACTGATATTGGAATCAGATAATATTTAAGTAACCAAAGGAGCTGGAGCAATGGACCATCCTTAATTTAGTGCAATAATATTTTATCTTTTAAAGAAATTGGAGTGTTTTTAGGATAAATAGCAATCGGGTTCATTAAGGATAAATGGCAAAGGGATCTCAAGTCAAAGTTGGATACTGCTTCAGCTTTACTACAGGATTTAAAAGCAGAATTGGCTGCTTATAGGGAGTCAAAGCTAAAAGAGGATGCTGATGAAAAAGTGAACCTCAAAGATGGGTTGGCAGAATTTGAGAAAAGAATTCACAGTGATGTACAAGCAACAGTTGCCCTAGCTAAGAAGGAACTCGAAGAAGTGAAGCAAAGCATTGAGAAAGCAACAGATGAAGTAAATTGCTTGAAGGTGGCTGCCACATGTTTGAAGTCAGAACTGGAAAAAGAGAAGGCAGAACTTGCCACAATTAAGCTTAGAGAAGCAATGGCATCAGTTGCTATTGAATCTCTTGAATTGGATGTTGACAGGACTAAATCAGATATTGCTACTGTTCAGTTGAAAGAGAAAGAAGCTAGAGAAAAAATGGTTGAGCTGCCCAAGCAACTACAGGAGGCTACATAAGAGGCTGTTCAGGCAAAAGCACTTGCACAAGTGGCTCGTGAAGATTTAAGGAAGGCAAAGGAGGAAGCAGAGCAAGCAAAGGCTGGAGCAGGTACAATAGAGAGTAGATTACTTGCAGCTCAAAAGGAGATAGAGGCTGCAAAGGCTTCAGAGAAATTGGCACTTGCTGCTATCAATGCATTACAAGAGAGTGAATCCGCTCGAAGCACAAATGATGAGGATTCACCATCTGGAGTAACTCTTTCTTTGGAGGAGTATTATGAGCTCAGCAAACGTGCCCATGACTCGGAGGAACATGCTAACTTGAGGGTGGCTGCTGCTCTGTCACAAATTGAGGTTGCAAAGGAGTCTGAATTGAGGAGCTTGAATAAGCTGGAGGAAGTTAATCGTGAAATGGCTGAAAGAAAAGCAGAGCTGGAACTTGGATTGGAGAAGGCAGAGAAAGCGAAGGAAGGCAAATTGGGTGTAGAACGAGAGCTGAGGAAATGGAGGGCAGAGCATGAGCAGAAGAGGAAAGCTGCTGAGTCAGTTCCAGCAGCACAACAGACTAATAATTCAAGAGCAAGCTTTGAGGAGAAACTAGAAGCCAAGAACTTTGACCAATCTTCTGATGCCGCTGGGTTGCATCAGAGGCTGTCTCCTAAGGCAAATATGAGTCGGAGCCACACAGAAACTGAATCCTCTCCCGAACCTGAAGTCAAAGTTACAAAGAAAAAGAAAAGATCATTCTTCCCACGCATCTTTATGTTTTTGGCAAGGAAGAAGTCGCAAACTAAGTCAACATAACCTTGGATATCTAAACCACATTTTCCGTTATTGTTGTGATGCTGTTTATTTGGCTATTTCTCGCCCTTACACTCCTGGAAAGTAAGTTCCAACAGAATCTCCATTTGTACATCTTGAGTATTATTTTTTGTTTTTTTTTTTAATGTATGATAAGTAAAGTGGAAAATAATTTTTGCACGATATTGGGGCTGTTTAGAGGATTTCAGATATCAGGTTCTGTAATATATTACTCTGCTTGAAATGTTGATTGTTGCGAATTTTTGGAAGTTCTACTGATCTGATTTAATGAAAAATATTGTCATTCTTTCTTTATACCCCTGCCCTGAAGTTCGCTGTATGTTTTATATGATAAAGCATGGTATAGAACACGAGCAGGGTCCGTTTTCAATATTGATGATAGTTCCATCTGCGCGTTATTTCCACTTTTAATGAATCGCACAGAACCAAAGAAATACGGGCAGCTGGAAGTTAAAGATTTAGACTTGAAATAGCCCATTGATTGGCATACATTGCCTTCTGATATTTCTGATGGATACCATGTTTTGCCTTAAATTTGCAAATCTTAAGCGTTATAGTTAGCAGCAGAAGTGCTCCTGCCGAGAAGGCACAAGTGGCAAATGCCAAGCTTGGCTGGTGGGAATAGAGTCCCTGTATTAATTCAATGTAGGTGGATTCACTGTGGTGGTCCTGTCTTGGGGCGTTTCCCTCTCCCCCAAAAGAATGAGGCCACTGCATCACGCTCTGGTTTTCTTTCAATCCGAAGAGATGTTTGCCTCGGAGGAAATTCCACGTTATCAGAAACTGAAGCCTGGAGCAATGCCAAGGAATTCATGTAACCCTGTCCTTCCATTCAGACAAGCAATTTGGAGACTGGCAATGTGACCCACCGAATATAATGGAAACATCAGCGTCAAAGGTCAGATTCATAATCCTTAAAGTTAGTTATTTATAGCCTGCCTTCTTTTTATGTCAATTGAATGATGATTTAAAAAAAAAAAGAAAGGGAAAAAAACAAAACACAAACATGCAACATGAATCTTGCAAAGTTAAATGGCTCCATAATGTGCCAACAAATCTTCCCTTGTATTAATAAAAAAGAGCCAATCTCCATGATAATTCGACTGAAATTAAGAACCAGAACCAGATAGTGTCTGAATTATTGTTTCATGCAATGGATCGGAAAGATGCTCTATGAGATTGCCAATAGGGCCAACATGAGTCACAGAAGCTTGAACAATGAAGCCTAGCATAGCCACCATAGCTAGCCTTCCTGCAAAACAGAATTGCTTTGAGCATGATCGTTTGATGGGAAAAGAAAAGAACTGTCATTATAATGACATATCATGCTATTACTAAATTAACCATTCTTGATTTCTTCGAGCTTCCAATCATGAGCATTCTTTATATCTTTAGCAAGGCCCAGAGGATTCAACAAAGGACCCCAGGGTACCTGTTCAAACAGTTGTCAAATTTTAGTAACTGTCAATCACAAGCACTGAACTCAGATTCCAGAGTATAGACATTGTAAGCAATTTTGATGGAGCAAAAGTTATAATTCAATCTTAAATATGGGGGCTAAATGATACCCTGGTTCTAGGCCTGCAAGTGCAGATTCTAGCCCAAAGAAAGATCCCCCTTTGGCCTGAGATCCAGGGTTTTTGAAGTCCATGTATCTCTTGGTTTCAACAAACCTAAGAAAAAAAACATCAAGGAAGAAAATAAAAGTGTCATTAATTTTCAGCATTTCTTCACTGCTTTAGATTTCAAAGTCCAAGATTGCAGTATGGTATGGAGTAAATGTTGCTTGGGTCAGGAAAATTACCCCATTAGTAATAGCTGAACGATGAATAGAGTTCTGCTACTCGCAAATGAAAATTTGGTGGCACCAGCTTCGTACCAAACAGGCAAATCTCTTATTCCTGTTACACGAAGCAACTGCAGAGGGAAACTTGAAAAATTACCAAAAGTTTGAAGCTAGTGCCAATTACTGAAAGATCTAAACAACATTTTCCTGTATGCCGTCCCCGCTTACCATGACAGAAAATTGCAAAGCAGAATTACACAAACGTGATATTCTTTTGGCTCAGTGTGCAAAATATTGTGGAATATCTCAAAAGTCTTGTTTGTGTGCCAACTAACTAGTAAACAAGGGTGCCAAAAAGATTTGAAATTTACAGTTCCAGTGACAGTAACGCACATCAGTTGCAAGAATTCCGGCAACTCCAGCCATGGCAAAACGAGAATGAACTAATTCTGCCTGCACATACCACCTCAAGCTTTCAGGATCTTCCCCAAGCCCCAATGGATCAAACCCAAAATCCCCAGCGAGTCTGTAGAATCACATAAAAAAGCTATGAAAACATAAACGCACACAACTGCAATTACCTATGGACAGCAGTATTTATCTTCAAATTATGCCATGTAGACGTCGGTAGAGTGGGAATTTCATTCTCAAATTTTGGTTGATTACTAGGATGGGTTAGGGCTTACGTTATAAGGTGGAGGGTCGAGCCCCGGAAGCCATGTGGGCCGTTGCTCAGCTCGAACGACTACAGTTCTGAGGTGACTTATAGAAGGTCCTCCTATTTTGGCAGGCCAACTCGTTTTAGTCACTACATCTGAAGTTCTGTATGAGCTCTTTCCAAATATGGAGGAAGAGGCATTGAATGCCAGGATCTGGGAGCCTCTACTCACTGCAACATCCATTTTTAGCAATTGCCAATCTCCACCGTTCTACATTGCAGGCTTCGGGACTATAGGAAGGGATGGGCAGCCAGTTTTACGAAAAGAAGAGAGAAAACAAATAGCAATGGCCCACTTATCCTTATTCATTGAAACCATTGGCTTGCTTTCCATTGAAATCACACCACAGATAACACATATTACCGTATTATTTTATACTTTACCGTTACACATGCTTGGTTTCTACTTCCTTCTGCGATCAAAACTCAAGAACTTTGGGTTGCAATCATGGATTTCAATAAGATTGACCCTGTCAAAATAATGAGGAAGAGGTATCTGTGGATGCATGTAATCAGAAGCCAGTCAGAGAAAAGAAATGTTTGAAATAGCACCTCTATGCCAGATGCTAAATTATCAAGATTGATAACTAATGGTGAAATTCTTCACCTTAAGAGCAACATCATATCTGGTACCGGGAAGTGGAAGCAAGAATTAAAATTACAGCAATCCTGTCGACATAGCTGTAGGGAAAACAAGGCTTTAATTATCCCAATATCTAAATTTGTGCCACCTCTTACAACAACAATAAGGCTGCAGTCAAGATGATCCTACAGCTTTGTCTTAAATGGAGTACACATAAAAAGAAGTTCAACCACGGAAAGGGTCTGGTGAACTCAAGGATAAATGTAAGAATGATGCCATCCAAACAAGAGTTTTGTTTAGAGGTTTAAACGTCTGACTTGATATGCTGAAGGAGCTGAGTTTCAAGGGGGTCGCAACCACCAGAGGTGCTTCAGGTGAGTCACTAATTGCAAATTTTTCGTGCATGAAGCGACTATCCACAATAGAGTCATTCTTTAGCACTGTCTTATGGCAATAACAGCTCTTTAAGCCAACTTGATTTTAGTAACATTGAAGAGAACCATCCTTCACTTGTTGAAAATTCCATATGACACTAAACTTGTCAACAGTAGCAACCAGATGGCACTCCTGCTTCCCATTCTCTGTCGCCTGAAACAAGCAAGTGCAAAGATGAATTAATCCCAAGAGAAATAACTTTCAAATGATAGAATGATTTTGAGAGGAACAAAGATTTCTTAACAAAATTTAACTGAGAGATATGCCAAATTAGGCAAGTGGGGATGATTTAAGAATTCTGAACAGGAAAGTAGAAAAAATTTGATTAGACGACAAAAGAATATTAACCATTCTTCATTCATCAGTATATCAAATTTTTTCAAATTTGTAATGAAGAACTTTTCCAAATAATTTTCCAGAAAAATATCAGACGAACCAAAATAGGATCTCTAAGCTGTAGCTTTCACTTAGTATCTCCATTTTTTCCGTTTGGTACACTAGGAGTAATCTTTACTTGAAACACGTATCAGTCACATAATTGGTTTTGTAATTGACATATCATGTTCAAGATAATTAAATAACAAAAGAAACAATATTTTCCCTTGATTCAAAGCAAACCGGGTAAGAAGCTCGCTAGAGTATAGACATAAACATGTACAGAAATCCGCAGCTGCACATGAATAAAATCATCATGCATTTCCAGATACATATCCGCGTAGGCAATATAGGGATCTAGGAATGATAAATGTGTTTAAACTGGTCGTGTATTGTACAGTAAGTGATAAAATATAAAATTGCATATTTTTTTTAGGTCCATTCCCTTGTATTTAGTTGATCAAAATGCTTATTTGTATGAATATTAATGGTTTTTGAACAAGACAGTAGCTGTTCTTCTTCATGCCTCTGGGTCTTCTCGTTCTTTTCTTCTTGCTTTAGATTAGAATTGGTTAGCAAGTTATTGCAGAATTTCTGAAGAAAATTTCCAGAAGCTAGCTTCGGGTTTGCCTTTGTGCTTTGCGGAGTCTAGCAGAAACATTCCAACCAAGAATTTCGGCAGCCAACAAAAGAAGACAAAGAATAAAGAAACAAGAAAGCAGGATCCACACGTTGACTTGGGGCATAATTGTGAAGTGATGAGGAGTGTGAACAAAACAAGGAGAAACAGCCGACACATTCTTTTCTTTCTCTGGTTAGTTTTATTGTTATTAGTCTTCAACCACCTTTGAACTTTTGGGGAAAGGAAAAAACTGGGTAGAGAACAAAACAAAAGAAGTGGAGAGAAGCCGTGGAGAATAAAGAAAAAGCCGAGAACAAGACAAAAGGGCAGCTTCTCAACTCTCTCTTTTATTTGTTTTTATTTTTAGTTTTTTCTTTTCTTTCAATCATGTTCAAAATTTTGGTAATGTCTTTTTATTTTGTCATGAACTAAATTAGTTTTTCTAGACTTACAATGTAGCATAACTATGAAATCTTTAATATTTTTCTATTAATATATTTTAATTTAATTTTTTATAGTTGAGTATTTATCTCTGTGCTTAATGCTCTTAATTACTTGATCACTAATTAGATGATTTGCTAATCATAATGAACTGGAAGGGGAGTTATGTGTCAAGTTCATTGGGATAACTGCAATTTAATTAGATGATTTGTTAATCATAACGAACTGGAAAGGGAGTTTTGTGTCAAGTTCATTGGGATAAATTGCATGTAGGATAGGAATATACTTACATAGTTTGTGTAGTGGTTAGATGAGAATTCATAGAAGTTAATGACTTCATAATTATTGTAATTCACATAGGAATAGAGCAAATTAGCAATTAGAGAGATTTTTATTAGATCTCGGGAGGGACTAGTAAATAAGTTAGGGAATCTCGACTATCAATCAGGAAAATAAATTAGGCTATAGACATAGATTAATATTAAGATGTATTAGTTATGGTGAACTCGAAAACCCTAGAATTTTAGTCGGCTGATATAAAATTTGTTTACTAATTTATTTAGCATAGTTTAAAATTTGGTTTTAACTTAGTTCATTTAGAAATTATTTTTATAATTGTTTGAATAAAGTTAAAACTATTCTAATTTCGATATTTAATAAATCATTAGTCTTTAGAGAAACGATAATTTTTATTCACTTTGTATTACTTGTTAACGATTGCATGTACTTGCGTGTGTAAAATCTGCAATAGTAAGCTATAGAACCAAATCAAGTCATTGGCACAGGTGGTAAGAGCGGCACTACACCAGTCTCTTGGCGCAGGTTCGAGTCCCATGTCTACCTTCCATTGTGGGATACGGGGCAGTCCCACGTGGCGCTGGAGGATTAGTCCCGCCCTGGGGTTAGTAACCCGTAGGCGAGCCCTGACCGGTTCCTGTGGCGATGAAGCCTGTCCGGCGGTCCCGTAAGGGTTTAAAGCCGGCAGGGTGGAGCAGTGCGTGGTGAAATCTCTGGTTGAGTGGGGATACCTCCAGTGTTGAAAAAAAAAAAAAAAAACCAACCTTTAGGTCAACAAAAAGTGGAGTCTGAACTGGTCTTCAGCTCCTATAATTCCACCATCTGTTGGTAATGGGCCACTGTCAAGTGGAGCCCAATCCAATTAAAAATATAAAAAGAAAAATATTTGGTCAAAATCTGCACAACCAAAAAAAAAAATTTTGATGATTTGCCTCCAAAAGAGAGGCTGCGGCGTCAACGGTCTCTTTTGGATTTGGGAGGGTAGAAGTACTCCAACTGAAAATGAGATTGAATTTTTAAATTATGGCAGTTCGGGCCAATGTAATTTTAATATTGGGCGGTTGAAAGGGGTAGAAGGCCAGCCTTCAATTTTCAATTTTCATTTTTCATTTTGCCTATTTGCTTATTTTTATTTTGTGTTGTGAGATAGAAATTATTTAAAATATATAAATATACATTTTGAGTAGCAATTCATATAAAATTTTAATTATTAATCGTAATTAAATCTATCAGTAACATATTAGTTAACTGTATTTTAAAACACAAAAAAAAAAAAATCATTAGATTATCAAATTATTTATCAAGCCATGCAAAAGATTCAACAAAAATAATAAAATTCACTTCTTAATTTACGTCAAATAATATATGAAGTCACTATTTTATGTAAACCAATATGTAGCGTGACAAGGTTTGTAAACGAATTAACTCATCTAGTCCCATTGAAATAAATCTATACAAGGAAAAATACTTACAATTCATTGGTTACGATCACAAGCATAAGCGATTTGACCCAACCAAAGAGAAATCTCATTCTTGATTATATTTGTAACTCAATTTAATTCTTATTATAACCTAGGACTAGTGTAACTTCAATAATTTAGAAGCAAAAGTGTGAGTTTGGTTATTAAATTTGAGGGAGTCCAATATTATAATTCCCTTGTTCAAAAAAATAAAAAACGATTTAGCTCAAGGAAAATAAGAAAACAAATAGAACATAACCTTCATGCTGAATATATAGTTTCCAGACACAATTGTAGTAGGAAAGGAAAGGCTCAATTGTAGTAGGAAAGGAAAGGCTTATAGTAGTAATAACTCATAATGGTCAGCTACGACCTGTAATGGTCCTCATCTCTGCATAGAAATTGGACTTTTCTTTTTTTTTTATTGACTAAGGAACTGCATAGAAATTGGACTTTTCTTTTTTTATTGACTAAGGAACCCGTGGCCGCTACAAGGGTGCATAAGAAAATATAAATTGCACTAGACAAATCCCCGTGGCCGCTACAAGGGTGCATACTGGATAAACTCCACCCCTGTATAGTAGCTAGCTCACAACTGCACAAATCTTGTGCGACGGGCTCAACCAAGAAGGTGTCAGCAGGAAAATTTGAACTCGTGACCTTACGGTTACGCGTTCGCCCGCCACACCAACTTGGCTACCCCTAAGGGAGCAAAAATTGGACTTATATTCAAGCAAACAACTCTCACTCAATTACTGCAACAATTGAAACTCCTTAAATAGAGTTTACATAACGGAAAAATGCAACAAAATAAGATAAAGACTCACTAATTCCTAAAAGCCAGTTGACTAACAAACTCTGCAGATTTTATCCAACAAGCTCTATTGCATTTTTCGAAGACTAGGACAACTTCTACAGCATTTTCTGAAGACTAGGAAAACTAAACAAACATGAGAAACACTCAACAATCTCAGGGAAATAGTTTGCAAAATTGACATCGTAGCAAGAGTAATCATTTATTTTCTTGTCCAGCTGATCAGATGACAGTAGAAACACCATGACCAAAATGCAAAGTAAGATTGCTGCTGCTGACGCCATGCCTCGTTAGCTGGACTCATTTCATAATAATCTCCATTTTCAGGTCTTGGTTTGGTTAGAGAGCATGAGATTAATGGCAGCCAACGCTTGTATTCGTGGCTCGTTTCTTCTCCCAGACGGCGTAGTTGTTCCCATCAGTTGAAACCTCATAATTTGGAGGGATGAGGTCCTCAAGATCACGCTCTGATCCAATCTTGACAATGATTTTGTCATCTATCATTGCAACATAAAAATCAGCTTCCGCGGCCATAATCCGCACGGTACTTGTTGCTGTAATTCCTTTCCTCACCCTCAGGGTAGATAATTTAGTAATTTCATCCTTCAGGCGCTGATCATGGAAGTGATCATAAAACTGCAAAACAGAGCACTTTGTGTCAGGGAGGGGAAAAGAATTTTACGAATTCTAACAATTTGATTGCAAGGGTTGGACATGGTTAACTCTAGTACTACATCCTTTTATATCTTACCACTGATGGAATCCCCGGATGAGTGAGAATATAGGCATATCCTTGCATGACTTGGTCTCGCGGGAATGGCCAACGTGACTTAGGGGGTCCATTGCGTGCAGTGTCGTGATTATCAATGAAAGTCACAGCATGTTCGGGCGAAATCCCTATTAATCCCGGGGGCTTCCCATTTGGATCAATCAATCTCCACAGCTGCCCTTGTACAGCAGCCTGAAGAATCCCTTTCGTTGTGAAATCAAATGCTGTGAGTACACCTCCACCTCCATTCTCAACCCATTGAGCCAATTCATTCCTATGACGATTTTGGTTGTAAAGCGGTTGACCCTCATATGGGTTGTAATCCGGTCGATTCGAATCTTTACGTTGACCATAGGAAAGTTTATTCCATAACTCCCCAACTGCAAAGTCAGGAGAAGTATTTTGCATATAAATCTTAGTGATACTTGGAGCATAGCCCTTGACAAAATCAAAACGCCAGCCATCAAATCCAATATCATTCTTGAGCCAATTCATCCAGTCAGATAACTCTTTCTGTACCCTTGTGTTCAGATGATCAATATTAGGAGCACCTTCAAAGTGTTCCCCTGTAGAAGGATTCCCTGTTCCGTGATATTTAACATCGTCTCCGCAAATGCACTCGGGTCCCCAATTCAGACGGTCATCAGGGGTCCCTCTTCTGCAAATGCAATAGGGTAAGCAATTCCGACGGTCATCAGGGGTCCCTCCCTCAAAGATACAGTTTATTCCGTCGTCATTCTGATGATCAGCACATCTGTGGTTTATGACTATGTCAGCAACGCACTTGATCCCATTGCGATGGAAAGCCTTGATTAAGTTTCTCAAGTCTTGTTCATTCCCGTACTCGGACGCATTAAGATCATACAACCTTCCGGGCATATATCCTGCGACAGTTTCAGGAACAAAAAAAAATCCCATCTTTTACACCTTACTAATCCCACGAATTAACAAACCCCTAAAAATCCCAACTTTCCCTACAAAATGAACAGACCAAAACAGGAAACAGGTTGAAGAAATGACCTTCAGGTTCACGGTCGAGGGCGACGGAATGAGAAGGTGGCGGTAACCAAACATGAGTGACCCCGGCCTTGACCAAGTCCGGAATGTCTTTCAAGAGCAAGTTGTACCAGCGTTTTTGTTTTTTGCTCGATTCCCAATTGAACCCCTGAATGATCAAGTCCAATAAACAAGACAGAGACAGTGAGTCAAGAAACAACACAGACAGTCAGACAGTGAGGGGAAAGGGACAAGTGATTTTTATGTCTGTCGGGTACCTGAAACAACACCGTTGAAGCTGCCATTGTCTTGGTGGGAAAACTGTTAACAAATTGAGCTGAAATAATGCAGGATGATTGAAATGGTTGGGGTTGTGAATAGCGAATGGGCTATTTATATAGGATTTAGGGAGGTTTATGTTTCGTGGAGATCCCGGGAGCACGCAGATCCCAAAAATGCATGGCGGCTCCTTCAAAAAATGACTTCCCTAGTTGGAGAATGCATTAGATATTTGATTAATTCAGTAGGCTCTTACGCAAATCTCACATTACGAGAATCCTTCAAAAATGGCTTCCTCAGCTGTCAAAGGCATTCGATATTTAATTAATTCAGTAGGCTAGTACGCTAATTCCACATTACGTGAATCCACTTCTTTAGTGGGAGAAGGCATTAGATATTTATTTAATCTATTAGGTTCTTACACGAATCCCACATTATCCGCATTAGTCAAATACTTGTACTTGAAAAGCTTCTGGCGTACCCTTGCCAATTGGATAGCGATATTACGACAGCGAAAAATAGCTGCCGGAGCAAAGTTTATATTAATAGACAATTATATCTTTAAAAAGTCAGGATGGTAACATAGCAGCTAATTTGGGTTCTGACAATTTGGCTACCCATGCTCGTCCAATATCAACGTCCCTCAATTGCTTACGAAATAGAGGTATTCACAATCAATAGCCTGATTCGATACAATCTGTATTTTAGTATTTTAGCGAATCGTACTTTGATCTTATTCAAATATTTCGGATCGAGTCGAATTGATACTGTAATGCAATCAAATCGACTTCTATTTTCTACTGTCATGATCGATACTGCATGCTCAAAATCAATTTTTAAAATTGGACTTTTTACATCATAGAAAAAACGACAAATAATATGGAACGGTACGAGGATTTTATTTTTTTTTTCTTGTTCTTGTTTGATTCGCATAAATGAAAATCCATTCAACGATGATGATGATGATGATGATGATGATTAAGATATGGATGATTTTTAATGTTTTCGTTTGTTGTTGATATTGTTGTTGTTTCTTGGTGGTTTCCTTAAATGCGTGGACTCCTCAAAACGCCCCCGTTCTTTTTGGTCACACGCAAGAGAAAATGGCTGGATTGTGAGCTGTAAATTTATTATTATTTTTTTTAATGGGGGAGGTCAACGGGTGCTCCTCCACTCATTAGCTAACTTTCGCTCGTTTTTGTAAGGATATTTAGGATACCTTTGGATAGATAATTTTTATTTGTGAATAAATAAAATTTTAAATAAAAATAAATTATTTAAATATATTTTTATTTTAAATTTTAAATTTTAAATTTTTTATTTAAATTTCTTTTATATAATTTTTTTTTAAAAAAAATATTTTTTTCTCTAAAATATTTTTTTTCTTAAAAAATACTTATTAAATTTTTTATACATACTAATATAATTTTTTTTAATACAACGTGTTAGCATTTTTATATAATTTGAATTGTAGACGTTGACTTGGGGCCAGCTAGCAATTGCACGTGTTAACTGTCAACGCAGCCTAAAATACAATAAAATTATAAAATATTTTTTCCAGAAGCATTAATCTCCTCCCCAAATCCTCGGCGAATTGTGAGCAGTTACCCAGTAGTAAGTACAAATAACACGCGCATGAAATTATATGAGGGCATCGCCCTGCTAATAATCCATATAGCTAAAAACTATTTTTAAGCTATATTTGGATCGTATCTCATATATGCAAATTTATTTTTTTTGCAAAATAAATAAAATATATAAATATATTGTTATTTTAATTTTTTTATGTAATTTAAAATTATTTTTCTTATAATACAAATTTTATTCTTTTTCAAAAAAAAAATTTACAAAAAAAATATTATTAAAATTTATTTTTTTCTTTAATACAAATTTTATTTTCCTTTAAAAATATTGTTTAAAAAAATAAAACTTTTTCATATTTCAATACAAAATTTTTTAAATAAACCACAATCTAATCATAATATTTGAATTTTATGTAAAAATGGCCATGCGGTGGTGCCACTACAAGTTGGGAGAGCGGCCTATGGCCAATATTTTCCTTCAGTCAGGAGACAAATTCCACGCGAAATGTAGCAATTGAATTCAAAACTTTACTAACTTTAGTATTACAGTTTTCTTCATCAAAATTCAATTGAATTCATTCGGGTGATAAGGTTGGCCCTAGTATTACAGTTTTCTTCATCAAAATTCAAAAATTGGGCTACAAGTTGGGAGAGCGCGTATGGCCAAAATTTTCCTTCAGTAACGAGACATTCCGCTTAAAACGTAGCAATTGAATTCATTCGGGTGAGAAGGTTGGTCAATCTCCCTTTTACAAAGTTACTAACTTTTTTTTTTTTTTTGACTAAGAAACTCGCAGTCGCTATTAAGGGTGTACACCGGGTAACCCCACTCCTATGTAATAGCCCACAAATCATACAAAAAATGTAAATCGCATAATTTACACTAGAGTTCACTGATCGACTTGCTCACTTCTCACACTTTCAATGGCACAAAGTAGGCACGAGCTCCATAGCTCACACCTTACATCCACATCAGGCGTCTATCTCCCTTTTACAATGTTACTAACTGTTTTTTTTATATTTACACAAGAAGTATTTTACATTCATTGATCGGACTTGCTCACTTCTCATATTCTGACACGAGCTCCATAGCTCACATCCCACACTTAGGTTTACCTTTTTAAAAAAAAATTCTCTCCAATTTACTTTTTTATATTACTTTTTTTTATAAAAAAATTCCTATAAAAACTTTTATATATTTCAATACAAAATTTTCAAATACAACACAATCCAAACATAGCCTTAATATTTTTATATAATTTGGATTGATGACGTTGACTGAGCTATTAGGTCCAACTAGCAATCGCATGTGTTAACTTTGTTTTTAGGAGAAAATCTCCCCCCCACCCCCCCTCTCCCCCGGCGAAGGCGAAACTCCTCTAATTATACCAGATGCCCATTAGTTAGGCGGATATAAATTGAGATATGTACACGAATTGACATAGAACTAAGGGAGGATTACATGTGTTAACTGTCAACACAGTGTGTATCACATCACCTCCCGCAAAAATAAAATACAATAAAATTATAAGAGTTTGTTTGGAATGTGATGTATTTGAAAAAAAAATTATATTAAAATATGTAAAAATTTTAGTGGATATTATTTTATAAAAAAAAGTATTTTGAAGAGACAAAATAAGAGAATTTTTTTTTTAAAATTATGTAAGAGAAATTTGTGTAAGAAAATTTAAATTTTAAATTTTAAAATAATTATATATTTAAATAGTTTACTTTTGTTTAAGAACTTACGTATTTACAAATAAAAATTATCTGTCCAAACTGACCTTAAAATATTTTTCCGTCCGTACTAATGTACGGGAGAAGCATCAATCTCCTCCCAAAACCTCGGCGTGAATTGCTACGAGTTGTTAGCTGCCACCACAGTAGTAAGTACAAATAACACGCGCATGAAATTACTTGAAAGGCATCGCCACTAGGACAACTTTTACTGCATTTTCTCAAGACTAGAACAAGTAAACGAACAACAGTCTCAGGGAAATAGTTTGCAAAATTGACATCATAGCAAGAGTAATCATTTATTTTCTTGTCCAGCTGATCAGATGACAGTAGAAACATCATGACCAAGAAGCAAAGTAAGGCTGCTGCTGCCGCAGCCGCCGCCATGCCTCGTTAGCTGGACTCATATCATCATAATCTCCATTTTCAGGTCTTGGTTTGGTTAGAGAGCATGAATATTCGCGGCTCGTTGCTCCCAGACGGCGTAGTTGTTCCCATGAATTGAAATCTCAAAATTTGGAGGGATGAGGTTCCCTAGATCAAGCCTTGATCCAATCTTGACAATGATTTTGTCATCTATCATTGCAACATAAAAATCAGCTTCCGGGGCCATAATCCGCACTGTACTTGTTGCTGTAATTCCATTCCTCACCCTCAGGGTAGATAATTCAGTAATTGCATCCCTCAGACCCCAATCATGGAAGTGATCATAAAACTGCAAAACAGAGCACTTCGTGTCAGGGAGGGAAAAGAATTTTACGAATTCTAACAATTTGATTGCAAGGGTGGGACATGGTTAACTCTAGTACTACATCCTTTTATAGCTTACCACTGATGGAATCCCCGGATGAGTGAGAATATAGGCATATCCTTGCATGACTTGGTCTGGCGGGAATGGCCAATGATTCTGAGTGGATCCAGTGTCGTGATTATCAATGAAAGTCACAGCATGTTCAGGCGAAATCCCTATCAATCCTGGGGGATTCCAATTCGGGTCCCTCAATCTCCACAGCTGCCCTTGTACTGCAGCCTGAAGAATCCCTTTCGTTGTGAAATCAAATGCTGTGAGAACACCTCCACCAGCATGCTGAACCCACTGGGCCAATTCATTCCTGTGAAGATTTTGGTTGTAATCCGGATTTCCATCTTCACCATAGGAAAGATCATGCCATAACTCCCCAACTGCAAAGTCAGGAGAAGTATTTTGCATATAAATCCTAGTGATACTTGGAGCATAGCCCTTGACAAAATCAAAACGCCAGCCATCAAATCCAATATCATTCCTGAGCCAATTCATCCAGTCAGATAACTCTCTCTGTACCCTTGTGTTCAGATGATCAATATTAGGAGCACCTTCAAAGTGTTCCCCTGTAGAAGGATTCCCTGTTCCGTGATAATTAACATCATCTCCGCAAATGCACTCGGGTCCCCAATTCAGACGGTCATCAGGGGTCCCTCCCACAAAGATACAGTATATTCCATCGCCATTCTGATGATCAGCACATCTGTGGTTTATGACTATGTCAGCAACGCATTTAATCCCATTGGCATGGAAAGCCTTGATTAAGTTTCTCAAGTCTTGTTCATTCCCGTAGTTGGACGCATTAAGATCATACAACCTTCCGGGCAAATATCCTGCGACAATTTCAAGAACAAAAAAAATCCCATCTTTTACACCTTACTAATCCCACGAATTAACAAACCCCTAAAAATCCCAACTTTTCCTACAAAATGATCAGACCAAAACAGGAAACAGGTTGAAGAAATGACCTTGAGGGTCAACGGAATGAGAAGGTGGCGGTAACCAAACATGAGTGACCTTGGCGTTGACCAAGTCCGGAATGCGTTCCACGAGCAAGTTGTACCAGCCATCTTGTTGATTGCACGACTCCCAATTATACCCCTGAATCATCAAGTCAAGTAAACAAGACAGAGACAGTGAGTCAAGAAACAACACAGACAGTGAGGGGAAAGGGACAAGTGATTTTTGTCTCTCGGGTACCTGAAAAACAACGTTGGAGCTGCCATCGTCCTGGTGGGAGAACTGTTAACAAATTGAGCTGAAATAATGCAGGATGATTGAAATGATGAGGGTTGTGAATAGCGAATGGGTTGTTTATATAGGATTTAGCGAGGTTTATGTTTCATGGACATCCCGGGAGCACGCAGATCCCAAACATTAGATATTTACTTTAATCCAGTAACATTTGGAGCATTTGGTTTCTGAGCAAAAAAGTTGTTTTCAAATAATGTTTGATCGATTACGTATGCTCTTACACGAATTCTACATTATGCGAATCCTTCAACCAAATAATTGTGCATGAGAAGCATACTTCCCCAGTTAGCGAAGGCATTAAATATTTACTTAATCCAGTAGCCGAATAATTGTGCTTGAGAGGCTTCTGGCGTACTCTTGCCAATTGTTTTTTTTTTTCATTTTAATAAGTGTGACCTAATCCCAAGATGCATGATGGAATGAAAGGGATTCTTATTTCAAGCATTGGATCTCCTCTATTATCTCAATTAAGAGGAGTCATGGAAAGGACATGTTCAAAATCACGATCAATTCCTTTTTCAAACCCTACTACAGCTGCACGAGCCTTCTCGCGTGCCACAAATGACCCACAAAGGAAAAGATACTTTGAAATGTTTGGATTGGTTCAGATAAGATCAGAATAAATTTTGAATCGACCGGACCAGACTGAATTAAATTTCGAATTATATTAGATCAATCCTTTTTTTTTGGTCTTTTAAGTGGAACCAGGGCAAATGAATACATAGGCAATTTGATCGCCCTCCATATTAAAGTTGCTTCAGAAATTTGTCTTTCTTTTTCATCTTACTACTTAATATCAGAATTTTAAGTCTTTTTCACTCAAAACGACATTATTTTGAGTCTATTTTGATTCCATTCCCCCCAAACCCCGAGGGGCGAGTTTCAACAAAACCCACCCCAAAATTTTCATTAAATCTAAACCGTTGTTCCAAACAACTATTTTTTGTCTATACCATTCCATTCCCTCACCAAACCCTATAACCAAACGACTCCTTAGGGTTTTGAACATAAAGATTCTCCACTAACTTGTACAAAGTGGGTTTAAATTTTAATCACTACGAATTTTTACTAACAATAGCATTTTTTTTTTCAAAATCAGTTCATAGAGGATAAGCAACAACTAATTGCTTCTTGTGCTTGATTTTTGAAAGTTCCATAATGACAAATTCACACAAGCAAACAAAAATATAACTTGTTAGAACCCAAGTAGGAGGAAAAATGTTAAACAAGCTAAACACGAAGAACACAAACAAATATAACAAGATCGTGTCTTTGCTAATTTTGATAATTTTGCGGGGGCAAATAAATATGTTCAAAAGTTGCCCCGAACATACAAAAGTTAGTAGTTATCTTTTAGCTCTACTGCATCTTGGGAACTAGAAAAAGAATTCCACACTTCTGGGATATACTTATCCACAGCATTGGAGCCAAGCTTCCCCCTATGTTTCTTCTGCAAAACCCTTCTCCCTTATGATGTAAACCTGAAAATGAAGAAAGTTTTGTAATGCAGTTTGTTTTACAGTCTGCTCGTTCAAAATTTTTTCACTAGACATGACAAAGAATAGGGGAGAATCAATACCTTAAATACAGTAGGTTGAACTAATTGGAATACCAATGCATCTCCATCTACCAAGTCATGATCAACTGAGAATTTTTTCCACCCACCACTAAGTCCTGTTTTACGGGCCAAGTATATTGTTGGCCACTCCTCACCTTGTTCATCTACCAACGTAACAGTGTAATCTCCTTTTGGGAGGTGTCTCTTGCAAAAATGAGATGGAAGGCCCTGCATTATGTTCAACCCATGTCAAAGTTATCATTCATTCAGGACTAAGTGACTAACAGAGAATCCATGCATATTCAAGGCACACGATGGCTGTTCCATACCGTTCCACATTGATATTGGAATCAGATAATATTTCAGTAACCAAAGGAGCTGGAGCAATGGACCATCCTTAATTTAGTGCAATAATATTTTATCTTTCAAAGAAATTGGAGTGTTTTTAGAGCCTATTTATTAAGGATAAATAGCAATTGAAAAGTTTGTCCATAAGTTGGTGCACAAATGGGGTACTAATATTGGGAAGACAGAATGATTAGCTCAAGGAAATGGAGATCAAATGGGAGCCCAGAGTCCAGAAAAAAGGAGGGAAAAAAATTCCCTGACATAACCTAAACAAAGGATTTCAAAATCACACATTTTAGATTGACTGATGACATTTCAAAATTACACATTTTAGGTTGACTGATGACATTTCAAAATCCTCCATTTTCTCATTTTCCAAAGATCTTCTTCTACTTTTAGTACGATGATCCCCATGATAACAAGAACTATTTGGCATGTTGAAAAAGAAACAGCAACACAGGTTGTTCAGCTGTGTAACATTATTTTCGACTTCAATACAAAATACTAGTGGATGAAAGTTTGGCATTCAAAGTTGCCACATAGTGAGATAGAAGGCTTAGTTGTTGTTGTTATACAACATACTAGAACAATCAGAAAATCAATAATTGCATATAGTAAGGTACAGGTTTTTACCAGCCAAAAGCCACCGGTTACATGGGACTGAAGCATTGGTTTTACGAAGGTGGGATGATCCCCTTCTAGGGTTGCTTCAAGTTTCTCTGCTTCCTCTATAGCCCAAGCCCTTGCTTCGTCAGAGGCATAGACCCTATTCGACAAATTCCTTTTCGGATACACTATTCTGCACATAGACAAAAAAGATTCGAACAAATGTCATTCAGAAAACATAACAGAGTGGGCAATGTGATTGTATTGAGAATGAAAACACAAAAGATCACTGCATAAAGACACAATTTTTAACCTTCTAGGCAACTGCACACGCTCAAAAAAGGAGACCTGTTTGCAAGAATTGAATTTAGAACAAGTCGCCCCAGCAACAACATAAAAAATAGAAGAAAACAAGAGAAAGTTTCAAAAGGGCATACTTCTTTGTAGTCAGGAGTTGGCTTGTTTGCAAAACGGCCTGATCTTCTCACAGGGACCAGCTCTGTTCGGCTTGTACGAGGTTTCACCTTCTTCATCTTTGATTTTGGAGAAAAGAAAAAGGGTGAGACAAAACAAGTCAGCTTCTGGATACTAGTTCCAGTGTGTATGACATGTGCGTGTGTCCATATTCTACTTACACACCAAAAAACAAAAGAAAAAAGAAAAAAAAAAGATAGAATAAAGAAGCCAAGAAGGAAGCTTGAGAAAGGTGTAAAGTAGACAGACAGGAGAAGTTTTGGGAGAAGAGGCTGTTTTCTGGAGGGCTTGAGAGAGCAGAGGAAGATGGAGTTGTTCCAGTTTCTTCTTGTTTTCTTCCATCCTCTGTTGCCGCATTTCCTCATATTTCACCTTCGACACCACCATTTTTCCCGTTCTTTCTAACAGTAATAAAAGGTTAAGATTGAAAGCGATTCTGAAGCTAGCTTACTCAAGGCTCAGTTAAAGAGAAGAAGAGAGAAAACGATCCAATTCTTACAAGGAGCACAGCACTACTCTTTTCATATCCCTCTTTCAAACTAAAATATTTCTTTATTCAAAATGGGATTCCAACGGTCCACTTTTAACTCTGGGACTACATATGGCAACTGCAGCTGGTTAAAATTATCTTTATATTACCACCTACTAATACTCTTGTGGTAGTAGATTTGATTTGGGCAATTTATTCTTTAGAAGGTTTTTTTTTTAAAAGACAATCTTATTCTATTAAAATAATATTCCTGTTTTATTAAATAGCCACTGAACAAGTCCAGTGGTTTCTTCTTTAAAAGGTATAGTTACCATTTTCCTAATTTGGTAGTGAATGAGTCAGATGTTCATCCTTTTAAAGTGTGATAAATTGTCAATATATAAAATGATACACTACTAACACACAGATGTTTGGACAAAAATATGAGTCATTATGACATAAAAAGTTATTTTAAAGTGTGACATGTTATCAGTGTATAAAACGATACACTGTTAACATACAAATATTGGGACAAATATTTAAATCATGGTGACATAAAACACAGTTTTAAAGTAACATCATATTATTTACATGTAAAACGATACATAGATATTGCGACAGCAATCCGAGTCTGATGGAACAGCTTATGTAGTTTTTTTGTTGGAATTTGGAACTAGAAACTTGGCTTATCAGCTTACCTGTTTCTCGAAGAACTCCACTGGTTCATTCACAAAACCCGCCCAAATTCAAAATGTAGGTTAATGAAGTTTTACAATTTGCTTCCTGTTTCATTTTCATGTTAATAACTTTCGATTTGCCAATTTGGCAACCCACAAGTCAAGGACAAACTGCACTGCAAAGTCCATAGTTCGCAGAATAAAGAGTAGATGTAACTTGATATATCATCATAATCCTCTTCCTTCTAGTACTTTATTAAGTTCAATTTCTTTAACCAGGGTAGCACTTCTCTTAGACCTTCTTCCAAGCTTCTGGGGTTATAATTCAGCTCTGCCTTGGCCTTTGAACAAGAGTAAGCCCACTGACGTTTTAGAACTTGCACAGTCTGTTCACAGATGGAGTATAAATAGATCATAAGATGCCATATACATTAGGAAAAATAATAATCTGAGGGAAGAGAGATTGGGGAATTTCAAAGACAAAGCAAAGGTCATAAGCTATTAACACGAACAGTAAGAGCAAATGGAAACAGAAAACGAATTATGTAATGTATGTCCAGAATAACTACCCAGACCAGAATACAGGTCCAATTTAATGTTGCAAGTTTCTCATATGAAAAGGGCCAATGCAACCCCAAGATCTGTAATTTAGTGCTATGTAGGCACAAGCAGCAGGTAAGCACAACTTAAATGTCAGGATTTTGTAGCTATGTGCAGTAATAAGGAGCCTAGCTGGCCAGGACAATTAATCAGACACTATACAGTATACCCTATTAGGTTAGAGGCACTTCAATATCATAAGTTCATTTTGAAATTCATACTCAAATATAGACATTTACTTGCACGAAAGAATACACTAGAACTGACCGGATGATTGCAACCCACAATCAATATTCGTGCACAAGAAATATGGTGCAAATAAAATGAAGTGTATAAAAGAGGAAAGAGAATATATACCGGAGGGCTGATAAGGGGAAGAGTTCCTGTTATTCTAGAGAAGGCAACCAAGAGCCAGCCATAAGCTTCAATTGCAAATAATGGGATGCCAAACTGAGGCTTGTTTGTGCTAGTAATAGTGGCAGCTAACTCAAAGACATGCTTGAATGATGCATTTTCCCCTGTGAGAAGATACCTTTCACCTAGTCGACCATGGTTCATTGCCGCAATATGCCCTTCCACTACATCATCGACATGACTGAAAGAGAACTTATCCCTCCCCTGGCCTATATAACCAGGCAATCGCCAGTTAAAGCGTTCAATGATCTGACAAGGTTAATCATAAGGATTGAGTTCTATCACACAGTCCACCCCATTGAACAAAAACAATTTTACAAGCAGCCAAAGAAAATGACACCACTTACACGCTTGGAATTCAGATGCAAACAATCAGTTTAACAAAAAATTATCACTAACAACAAAGTGACAGTATATGACAGGATATTCATTTTCACAAGGTCACCCCAACCACTTCAAAGCTATGCAGTAACCAGTATTAGAGAATCTAATACTGGTACATCACTTATACACACATTTGAAGGTGGCTCCTTTCTTCTAACAAATTTTTACCAGAAATTGCATGTTTAGAAGGAGAAATCCATTACACCAATCACATTTCTAACCTCAACCCATTAAAGATTACAAATTTAATATGAGCAATGATCACTCACATATAACTTACTCTCCCAAAACAATAAGAAACTGTATCATAAAAGAAAGCATCAAAGAGTAGAAAAAGGGTAGCAGTATCAGATTACCAAACGTGCAACTACATTTCCAGCTGTAACTTTTCCAGGCCCATATATGACTCCTGGATAAACCGGCACAATTGGGACTCCCTCTGAGGCTGCCTCCAAAGCTATCTTATCAGCTATGACCTTTGATTTCTCGTACTCCGTACAAAATATCTTCCCCGAGTGAAACTATTCTTAACCAAAAAAAAAATAAAAATCAAAGCAATCAATCAAGATATAGAAATGAATTAAAGATAATTAGCTCCTGAAAAGTTCAAACGTACTTGGGTTTCATCTGCAACATATCCATCAGTTGGACCCAATGCAAAAAACGAGGACGTGTAAACAATCTTCTCTACAGTCCCTGTCTCCCTATACGCTTGTAACACATTCTTTAATCCTCCAACATTAACCTATGAAAATCCCCATAAAAAAAAAAAAAAATCAGGCACAATTCACAGCTTAAAAAAAAAAATCAACTTTGGAAAATTATGGGGGTTCTTGAACTAACGGAGTTGAATCTAGAAGGGTCTGGAAGCCAGGGCTCGACGAGGGCAGCAGCGTGGAAGATAACGTGGCAATCAGAAAAAGCATCCAGGAGTGATGAGTAGTCAGTGACATCCCCGTATGCCAGTTCCAAAGCTCCGCTGTCGGAGGGAGGAGGTAGGCCGGCGAGGTCGCTGGTGCGCCGGACGAAGGCCTTGACGCGGTGGCCTTGATTGAGTAGAGCTTGGCAGAGCCGTCCGCCTAAGTAACCAGAAGCACCGGTCACCAAAACCACCTTCTTCTCCATAACTGTCAGATCTCTCTTTCAAAACAAAGTCTAAAAAGTCAACCGCTGGTTTAATGGGCTTGTCTAATTTTGGCTGTTAGTACTTGTATTTTCCATTTTTTCATTAAAGGAAATATATTTTTTTATAAATTACATCTGACTCCAAAAAATTTATATTCTGAATTTTTAAAATATTATAATTTCTTTTTTTAACCTTTTCGTGTTTTATTATGAAATTCATGAAAATAATTAAAAATTATAAAATTATGCTGCTAATTATGCTGGTTATGATAAAAGACTAGTATTTTATTTTTTTTTGCCGAAATCAATAGGTAATTTTATTTCCCACAAATCAAGATGACAAATCAAGATGTTACCAAATAACAAAAATGACCTTAGTACACAAACCAATTACATATGAAAATATCAGCAAAACCAAATTCATTTAGGCTGAACTAGTAACAATCCGAAACTCCATTCACCCAGACATGGCCAAATTAATGGCAAAATAGAAGTATTTCTAACGGAAAATGGAGCCCCTCCGATGCTAAAGATTTGTCACTTTTCACCATATGCAAATCTATAAATTGCTTAATTAATTTCTCATGGTTATGTTTATTTTTTACCACTTCATTGTAAGTCACAACAAACTTCAATTTTACCAGTGAAAACCAGTTCCAATAATCAGATATGAATCATAATGAAACAATTCTTGAGAATACAATCATGACCAAAAATCCCAGCACGTTTTCAACAAATTTTTCTTTTAAAGCCATTCTCCAACTTACAGACGAAAAATACCTAAGCTAACCATCAAACTAAAGCCAAAAATTAGTTCCCCAGATGATTCTTCAACTGATCATCTCCTCCAAGAAACAGGAAAATGGTGCAGCCAATGAGCATCCCGTTATGTGGCAGCTTCTATTGTCTTGTCCCTTTGGGTCCATTTGGGGATCCACAACCACAGGACAGCAGGAGTTTGCAGCTGTCTTAGAGCTTTTACATCAAAAATGCCTTCTGTTAGTGAAGGTAGTTTATACACTAACTACACCAGAAACCCATGGAACAATCAGTGGTGCATTGGGGTGGGCACTTCGATAAGATTCAGAGTATCTGTCCTTGAAGTTCAGTTTGGGATTTTCAGCCTGCATTCAATGATCAAGACAAGAAAAAGACAGAGGAACAAGCTTTAAAGATGTAATCAATTATTTAAGAACATAATGAGCATTAAACACAACAAACACTGGGCTAAAACTTACATATTTAAGCCAGCATTCCTGATTTTTGTGTTCATAAATATCTGGTGAAAAGCAACCGGTTTCAGATGGACAATAAACCCATATATTGCATTTTTTCTCGTTGGGCTTAGCATTTTTAGCATGATCTAAACAAGCCATGCAACATTCATATGCGGATTCTTTGGGATGGGTTAGACCCCATCTGACAGCAGTACCATCATAATCTGTGTGAAGTTCAGCATGACATTCAGGAGGAAGCCGCTGTCCAGGTAAAATTTCGCGATCTGCGGCGGAAATTGAATCCAGTGACTAGGAGTGCAGTGAAAAATTAGAAGAAAGCAGGTCTCCAGTAGGATAAAGGATAATTAGTAAAATTTATGAACAGCTTAACTATGGAAGTAGAGCTCATTTGGATCTCCCAAAATTTTCTTCTTTCTTCTTCAGTGGGAAGCAAAAAACAAGGGTGAAAACAAATTGAGTACATTAAAAGGATACTCGCAAAAATCCGATAGCAAATAATTACCAAATTCTTCAATGCCCTCAGGTTTGTCATCATGCTCTTTATGAGTCACTTCAAATGGTATCCAGAGACCAATTTCCTCCGAAAACTCAGCCCAACCAGGACCCAAAGCTCTCTCAAGCACACCTATAAAACATTCCCTGAAAACATAAGAACCAAGAAAAAGTACAAACTGATGTTTTCAAGAAAAAATGAACTCTTTCTACTAAAATTCATTAGATATTTTCTTTTTCCCCCCAGAGGAGGAGCTTAAAATCAACGCATCCATGAAAGCACAAGGATTTAATAGTACAAAAATATAAAATTTAATGATTCTGTCTTTAAAAAGGATTTTAAAATGCTTGTTAAAATGATACAACTGTTAAGAACACCATCCCCAAATGTAAGCAATGGAAATGCTAATACATTTTGAAGTAACATGTAGGAAATTTGGCCAGACAAAAACATGTCAAATAATCAACAAGTAGTGGAGTTTTTAATCCCTTTCACTACATTTCTGCATAAAGTAGGCCTTAAGAAATTTGGATTAAAAAAAGAAAAAAAAAAACCACACATGCATACACATTTTCAGAACTGATAGATTGCAAAAGAGTAGATAATACCAGCTTCTTCAGGGAGAATAGTTGAATTTGTGATATTTCTGCGGATGACTAATCGTAATTCACTTAGTTTCAACTTGCGCCAGTCCTCAACTACATCTGCTAAATAAAGACAGCAGTCATCCAGTGAAAAATAAGCATTAAATTGGAAAAATTAAAAAAGATGCATGCCAAGTTCGACATCTAACTCTTATAACCATCCTGCACTTTAGAAAACATTTCATGAACTGAATATCAGTCATGCAAAATCTTTAAAACTTAAAGAAAAAGCATTTCACTCCCTCCCTTTTTAGGTTACTTTCATCAAAAGTGGAAAGTGAAACAGATGACAATTCAGAGATTCCCAAATACACGTGGGAAACAAGACTTGAACTCTGTCTGTGTAATTCAACAATGTCATGAAGAAAGAGTAATATCTTAGAATGAATTCATTCACAAGGATAAAGGATCAACTGGAGAAGAAACAAAGATTCTCATAGCTGGCACATGGTATGGCAAAATTTCTAATCAAGCTTCACTTAGTTGTCATAACAATCAGAACATCCGATTTGATTTTACATGGCTAACAACTGATATGAAGACTGCAAATCAAAATTCTCAGTAGGCAAACATAGAACCAAAAAATAGTCAAACTTGATGGAAAGTCACTTGGACACATCTACATGCTAGGTCTGTCAATAACTAACAAAACCGACAATAACTTTAACATGGTGATCAGTTTGATCTAGAGAACTTATTCTCCTTAATATCCCCTTGGTCAACTGATAGTATGTATGAAATAAATTGCAATATGAGACATGATTAGAAAAAGATCTCCTAAAGAGCACTCAAACATATGAGAACAAAAAGTTGAATCTATCTGAGCAGCCAGATTTAAATATTTGTATGAAAAGACTAAACAGGCAATTTTAAAGCACGTATAAGAACAAAAAGTGAACTTCAAGATGAAACTGTAAATTGGTAAATCTCATGTTTTAAGTGCATTTAAGATGCAAAAAGTTCGATCCCATCATCACAGTAAGGGCTCACAATACTTTAACATATGAATCTATGAGAGAAAGTCTATTGAGAAAAGATTCATGAATTATCAATCAAACTAAATTTATGTACTTCTCAAACTTATTTAGCTACAACTCCATATAGTTAACAACCAGCTACTTAGCAGCCATCACGCAAAGCATATGCCATGAGCACTACAAACACCTTTTAGAACTTATATAAGACCGTGCAATGATCTTCTATCAAACCAAGAAAGAGAATGCATTGATTTTCTACCAAACCTCCGATCATGACATGCTATGTACTTCCAAAGAAATTGCAAGTCTCTCAAAATGTTCCAAACTTGAAGTTTCTCAACTTCGAAAAGACAGCACTATGAGTAGTTCATGAAGCTGCAGAGTAAATGTATCACCTTCATGACTGAAATTCAACTCTAATAAATCATCAAAATAGTGAAAGTTTAGCTTTAACATATATGTGTCATAGAATGCAACTCATCCACTTCCATTACTTATGAAGCAACAATGAATGTGCAAAGCAGTAAGCGAACAACAAGAACTAGTAGCTCAAAGAAGCAATTTACCAACCTCGCTGCATTGTTGAGTTGGAACTAGCATTCAAGGCTCTTAATCTTATTAGTAACTCATCTGTTATCCTTAGTTTCAAGGACCGAGGCACTTCTATCGCCCTTTCTTCTCGTAAAAATTCTTTCTTTAGTTTTTCTACCTTAATCCAAACAAAAAAGCAAGAAAAGTCCTCATCAAGCTAATGAACTAAGAACGGAAATCCAATCAAAATTCTTAAATTTCCCAGAAAAAAAACTATAAAAATCATATAAACGAGCATCAAGCCCAAAAACTTAACAGGATCTTACCAATTTGACAAGTTCTGTAGGTTCTGATTCCCTTCGTATTCTAATAGACTCTTCCATTTTCCTAATCTGATCCGAAGTATACCTAAAAGCTGTACGCAGTGCACCAAAGACCCATCACTCGAAATTCCAGAAAGAACACAAGGGAAAAAAAAACAAAAAATCAAAGTGGATTTTCACAAAACCAAAATTCATACACAGGCCAAACTAACAAACGAGTCATCCCAATAACAGCATAAAATTAAAAAAATCTAAACATGACAAGCAGAAAGACGTGAGCTTAAAGCTTTACCAGTTAAATCATTATATGGGTACATGTAAAGCGAATTATAGAGGGAACGGAGCACAAAGAGCGCAACAACAATGTTGATCGAACAAACAACAAGTGTGGTTCGCTTGTACGAACACCATTTTCCTCTCCCAAAACTACCACTACCATTATTACTATGATAACTCGCCCACTCTGCTCTCGCCATCTCCCTCATCTCTCTCCCTCAACTTCTTCTCCATCCGATCATCTCTCCCCACTCCCCACCCTCCACTCCCTCTAGCTCGCTCTCTCTGTAATTCAGATATGTCCGAGAGAAAGGTGAAATCTTGAAGAATGTCCCTGAAAATTATCTGGGCTTGTCTCGGTACTTTGAGTCAGATCGCGTTAATGGAGGGGTGGGATTTGCTGGGTTGGTTTCTGAGTAAACAAGAACATCGGAGCATCCAGAACGAAATGATTGAGAAACTGCTCCTCATCTGCTTCTGTCGTTCGATACAATGTCATTCCCTGTTCATTTTTTTCCCTTGATTTAAATTTCAGATTTGGACATGATGATTCTATGTTTTCTAGATTGTCTTTTTTATTTTCAATTTAAATCTAAATAAAATAAGTAGATATGTAAGCAGAATTGCAGAAAAAAAAAATCTGAAAAATTAGTAGTAATAATTTTTGAAAATATAAATCTAAAAATATTTGATGCGTGAATTTAAGTTTTTTTTAAATATCAGTGTAATAATTCTTTCCTTGGGAGGTGGGAGTTGAATAAACGTGCTGACCGCCCCGCTGTTTATGTTAAAAGCGTTTAGGTATCAGGTACGGTCATTACAGCTTTTTTTTGTGTGTTTTTTTTTTTTTGGGGGCTCATTTGGGGATACTTTTTCCTTTAGAAAATTAATTACTCAATATTCTTGCCGACTTTTTGTCCTACGCTGGAGTTATCTGGAGTTGCCATCATCTGAAAATGCAAAAGGCCATAAATTCGAAAGTCAATTACATAATTTTTTGTGTTCTTATTTACATTATTTTTTAATTATCTTTAATTATATAATTCAAAATAATATAACGAATATATAAAATATTTTCTCCATAGACCTACCCCATTTTTGCAAGTGAAAAATACAAAGCAGGGCAGGCAGCCATTGACTCCTTACCTAAAAGCAGCATGATTATGAATTAGAAAGAGAGAGAAAAAAAAAGGAGGGGTAAGTCCCATAAATTATGAATGGTGAATCGTCAAGAAAAACTATAATTGATAGTTGGTCACCAACCTTACATAGGCCATAGTGATTTCATAATATAGGATGATAATTCATGTACTTTTTTGTAAAAGCTGCAATAAAAAATGTGTTAAAAATATAAAAATAAAATTATCTCTTATTGTTTTACACTTTTTAATTTAGTTAAGTTTTTTAATGATATGTTCAATATTCTTTCTCGTTATTTAGAAAAAGTGATTCATCGATTCATATTCAATATACTATTATTATTGACTAAACAATTAAAGATCTAACTCATAATCATAACAATCCAGTTACAAATATAGAGTACATTTTTATCTTTTAATTTAGAATTTTCTTGATTTTTATTTATAATCAGGTAGAATTATCAAAATCATAAAATAAATTATTGTTATAAGCTATCCGTATAAATAATTTTAACTTTTATTCTTACCACATTAATTAGTATCATTACTCTTTTATTTTTAACTACTCAATTTACTACAGTGATAGTTTACTATACAAGTACCTGACCTTAATCAAACTCTCTATTTTTAATTGATCAACAAGCATCTTTACCATGCAATCTTATATCTGCCTCCTTTTTGGCCAACCTTTTCATCCATAGAAGTTATATAGTTATAGTTTAAAATGCTCCTCTAATAGGCATAGTTTATGAAATTTACCAACATAACACAAGCATAGCCTATTAGAAAGATAAGAGTTCATAGGTGACATTAAGCACGTGATTCATGACAATAATCATCCTTCAATGTTGCTTCCCCTTAGTAAAATGATATTGGCAAACAAAACATTAAATTTTCATCCACATTATTCCTATGTTGGATTATCGTAGGATATATATATATATATATAATTGGTACATGTCAAGCTTAAAATGGTTTTGTTAATTTTTAAAATAAACTCATCCTAACCATCCATTAATTAGTCTACCATTTACAAGTTTAGAACCGATGCTACAAGCTTCCGGAATACAATGGGATCTTCGTAAAGTTGATCATTATGAATGTTACTACGAATTGGATTGGAAAGTTCAATGGCAAAAAGAGGGCGATTCGTTAGCTCGTTATTTAGTACGTATTGGCGAAATGACAGAATTCATCAAAATTATACAACAGGCTCTGGAAGGAATTCCAGGGGGACCATATAAAGAGGGACTTGAAGCCTCACAATTTGAAAAGTAAATGTCATTGTTGCCGATATTGACACATGGAATGGGACTTTATCTTTAGTCTCATCCACTTAATCAATTCTTGAAAGTATTTATCAGACTATGAAGTGGAATGCCGACATTTGATCAATGAATAGTCGATTATTTATTCAACGTAGAATCTATTTACACTAATTCGCTGTTTTTTCTATGAAAAAACATAATGTACATGAGGTTTTTTGAAAAAAGATTAAGTCACATATTTAATCCTTTACAAAGTGTTCTATAATTTTTTTAATATTACAAAATTGTAAAGTAATATTTTTGGTGAGTTACATTTGAAAAGTGACTTATTTACTTCAATGTAAGAATTCTATAATGAAATGCATCTATAGTTATGATGTACGTCTACTGTGACTTTTTATATTAGACGTAAAAATGTTTCATAATATAATAAGTAAAAAAATTTCGCAATTCCTTCATTGACATTAACAGAGACAGAATGTTTTATGTAGCTAAAATTCTTCGTTTTTTGCTACCTCATCAAGCTTAGAAATTACATTGCTGGTTGGCTTTACTTTACACTTACAGTAGCAAATCTCGATTCTTAATTTTCTTTCCTCTTTTTTTCTCTCTTTAAAAAGGATTAACAAATCAAATATTTGCGACAAAAAGAAAAAAAAAATCCTTCATCATCCATTACGAATTTCTGTTCCTCCTTATTACACACACGTATATATATAAATGAACGAAGAAATTCAAAATTGTAGTGGAGGTGGATTTTTGTTTAAATGTGTGGATTTTGGGGATAGGCAAGTGTCTAGAAAATGAAAGTTTAAAAAAAAAATAAAAATAAACTGCATTTTACCTTTTTTCGGAAGCAATTCTTGAACCAATTGGTAGTTTTGGGGTATTATCACTACCCAAAAGGGGGCTATAAAATGGAAAAACTCTCATTTATATGCATTCACAAAAGGTTATGTAAATTAAAACCTTGTCTATGTTAATGAAATTTTGCCTCTATTTGAATAAATCATTGTGTCATGAGATTTTTTTACCTTTAAAATAAAATTCATGAAAATAAAATTCGTAATCTAATACATACCAGAAACTAAAAATATATATTTTTCAAATATAAATAATAAAATTTCATTTTTAAATTTATGAGATTAAAAAATTATAAGACAATTTATAAATAATTAACTATGCAATTTAATTTTAAAGAACTTTACAAAAAAAAAAAAAAAAAAGCGACCCAACCATTGCCAACCGCACTCTTCCTTCTCCCCTACCAACCCCACCCAATCTTAAACATATATATAACTAGTTTTTGATGTCCTAAAATATAATAAATTATTTTTCCTTTAAAATGTTAAAGAAAAAAATTAAATCTCTAAAATACTAAGTTTTATCCTTTTAAAAATTTAAATTTTGATTTAATATAATATACAACTACAACTCTAAAAACATTAATTAAAGTTGCTATTGAAATTGCAAATTTTTTATTTTTTATTGTTACAATAAGTTTTGATAATTACCTTAATTTCCATCAATAGGTTAAAAGTACAAAAAAAAATAAATTACACAACTAAAGTGGGAGTAAGCAAAAAATGGAAAAAAGAGAGAGATATTGAAATTGTGGAAATAAAATAGAACAAATGAAGAAGTATATTAAAAAATTATTAATTTTTTTAGTCTAAATTTAAATCAATCATCTTTAATTTATTTTTTAAAATAAAAGATATAAAAAAATTCAAGTCCATTTCAAATATTCACAAGGCCAAATAGAAGCAATTTCAAAATTTTAATGTAAAAAAATATAAATAAAATACTAATATATTCTGTTATAAATATTAACAAGCATAATAAAATTTATCAAAAATTATAGTACGCTATTAGGATTCTTTTCTAAAACCATACGTTGATTAATATATACTAATCAAATTTACTGATTACTTTTTATAATTTAGAGTAAAATTTGATGAAATAATTAATATTTTATAATCATGAAATATTATAGCTATATTAGGATTACATGTTAATAGATAAATATTTATTTTTAATAATGATAAGTATATTTATATAGAATTAAAATTAAATAAAAGTTTAATAGAACTCTTAAATTATTAATAGAACTCTTGGTTTAAATAAAAGTTTAATAGAACTCTTAGTTTAAATAAAGTTTATTATAAGTTTTATATTACTATCAAAATTTAATAGAACTCTTATATTATTGATTTTTATAGTAATTAATTTTCTTATCGCTCTTGTATTACTATTATTTTTAATTAATTAAAAATAGTAAAAAGGTAATAATATTATCTAAAAAAGATAATAATTATAGAGATAATCTATAAAATAGACCCTCACATATATGGAAAATAACTTTTTAGTCATTCACAAAAAAAAAAAAAAACCCAATAAGTCCCTCACATATATGGAAAAGAACTTTTTAGTCTCTCACGAAAAAACCGAGCCAATTAGTCCCTCACATATATATTTTTTAGTCCCTCACAAAAAAAAAAGAAGAACCAATCAGTCCCTTACTTTCATAAATGAACCAATCCGTCATTCACTTTCATAAATTTAATCTACTTTGTCCTTTCGTCAACTTCTGTCAAATTTTTCATCAAATTTGCCAATAACATATGCCATAAGCGTGTTATTTGTTGAAGGCTTTTTTGGAATCATAGAAAATCATTATTTCTTAAAATGTTGATTATCTCAATGGTGGTTGTCCTCTCTTTATGCGTTTGTTCGCTAATGATCTCAAAACACAGTCATTTTTTCTGTTGATTTTTGAGAAACCTTCTAGTAAATTGAAAAAATATTCCCTTTGTTTTCTGGATCGATTTCCCTAAAAATGTCCATTACATCCACACCCTGTTGATATATATCTTTTTATCTCTCTCTGGGTGTAAATGAGAGTGTGATGAATTTTATAACAATCACATGAAAAAGAAGGATTTTTGGTATTTTCAAAAAAACCCTTAACAAATAACACGCTTATGGCACGTGTTTTGAGTTTTAACGGAAAATTTGATAGAAGTTGATGAAATGACCAAAATAAATTAAATGCATGAAAGTGTCAGTCAGTTGGTTTTTTTTTTTTGTGATGGATTAAAAAGTTCTTTTTCATGTATGTGAGAGACTGTTTTTTTTTTTTTGTGAGGGACTAAAAAGTATATATGTGAGGGACTGATTGGTTTTTTTTTTTTTTTTTTTTGAGAGACTGAAAAGTTCTTTTCCATATATGTAAGGAACTAATTGGTTCTTTTTTTTGTGATGGACTAAAAAGTTTTTTTATATATACAAGGAATTATTTTATAAATTATCTCATTATTATATTGAAACCAACTAATAATGTTTTTAATGATTATATTGGCAAAGCAAATTGAATATGAGTTTGGGCCGTTAAAGATCAGCACTAAGACCCATCGGCAGTAAAAACCCAAATATTGCTAAAGTCCAGTTTCCATGTGGCAAAAACTGGAAAACGCGGGCAAAATCCATCAGGGAAGGGCCAAGTCTTTGGATTCCAATATGTTAGCATGAATCCCATGATAATGTGTTAATGCATGAATATGAGTGTGTACAAATTGTATTTTATAACTTATTTTTATATTTTTAAAAATAATAATTATAAAATAATTTTTTTTTATAAATATTTTAAAACATTAATCATACACACTTATTATTTTCTCTATCACCAAAACAACAAAAAATATTTTAAATTTTTCGCTCAAGAAAAAGGTTTACATTTGAATAAAATTGAATAAGATTCTAATATTGCTCTTGTTAATAATTATTATATGTGACCCACTATTAAACAGTAAAGATAAAAACTAAAAATTTCACATTTAAAAATATTTTAATTAAGAGTATTGTAATTTATAATTTAAAAAATTATATTCAATTAAAAGTAAAACTCTTTTTCAAGCTGGGGGCGATGACTATGATATAATTTTGGGGTAGACATTTTTTTTTTAGAAAATTTGCAAATATAGCACATTTTTCTAGTTAACTTTGCAAATAGAGCACTTCCTTTTTTTTTTTTATTACAGTTATAGCATTTTCAAGGTTACATAAAGACCAAAATGCCTCTCATATTCTAAAACGCAAAAACATAGCACTTCACCATTATCTTCTTTTAGAACAATTATTTTTTTCTCAGAACTCATTAGTCTTCTACTTCATCGATTCAACAAAATTTGTTCTCATACTTCATTGTTTGTACACCCCATTTGACCATCATCTTCAAGTAAGAAGGCCACGACCGTGGAGAAAATATCGCATTAGCGAGATGTTAATTGAAATTTGCACTAGTGGAACTAAGTTTGTGAATTTAAACGAGAAACTGATTGAGCTTTAAGTCCAATTTTAAGTCGAGTACGTAGTAGATTAAACGAGAGCACTAGGTTAGATCGAGTTTTATGTCAAGTTTTAAGTCGAGCACTACTATGTTAGGTCAAATACAAGGTAGAGCATTAAGTTATGCTCGACCAATTTCTCGTTCAAACCCAGTTCAAATATAAATAGAAAAACACTGTGGATTTCTTGCTTGATGATGATGGTCCAATAAGATGTGCGAACAATGGGATGTGAGAACAAATTTTGTTAAATCGATGAAACAAGAAGACTAATGGGTTATGAGATTTAAAATAGTCATTCTAAAAGAATATGGAGTGTGAAGTGCTATGTTTTTGCGTTTTAAAAGAAAATATGAGAGGCATTTTGGTTTTTATGTAGTATTGGAGTGTTATAACCAAAAAAAAAAAAGTACTATGTATACAAAGTCAACTAAAAATCGTGCTATATTTGCAAATTTTCCTTTTGTTTTTTTTTAATGTAGAGATCACCGGCTTTACGCCAAACGTGCAATAAGAGAAGACATGTTATTTATTAATAATAATAAACGTAGTTTGTTAACAACTTTGTAATTAAAATAAACTGATGATTACAACAAACGCATCCTCAATGAAAGAAAGACACGGCAGACAGCGTTTGCTTACTTGACTGGAAAAATGGTGGAGCTTATCTTCTAGTGTCATTTTTAATTATATTACTGCCAAAATAGAGTAATTACTACGATAAGAAGATTTTTTTAGAGGAAATTACCTTCTTTTTTTTTTTTCCAATTTAATTGTTTACATTGGTCAACCTCTCTCTTTCCTTCCCTTTTTTTATTTTTAAAAATAAATGTTATTTTTATTTTTATTGGATCAACCACTTACTTTATATAACTGAAAGGAAAGGAAAATCTTTCATTTTTAGGAGTATCACTATATAAAAATTAGAAGCTACCCCAAAAATACTGAAATAATTGAGATGGAAAAGTAATAACAACTATAAGAGTTTTTTTTTTCTTTTTTTCTTTAGGATGTATTGGCATTATATTTTGATTATTATCATCCTTTACTCTTCAAGAGATTGGCAAACAAAAGATTAATGCTATAATCAGCTCACGAATGGTTAAGGCTTCCTTTAAAGCTAGATTAAATAATAGAGTTCTTTGTATTTTTTTTCTTCTATTTTAAACTGCTTCGCAATAAATTCTATAGCTTAATTTGTAGTGATTAGGGAGAATTATTGCAATAAGATAATGATTATAGCGATTCAAAATATATTATGGTATCAAATTTTTTAATGTCTAATCAAACCTTAACTCAACACTCACTAATCTTATTTGGCCCGGCATTGCTAAATCAATATTTGTCATTGATTTTATTTATATACCAAAAAATGGAAATTCAAAAATATAAAATGGAATAACCACCTTTAAAAAAAAAAAATTAAAAGTAACATCGAACTGAAACTCTAAGAAACAACTAAACTATTAAAAGTATACATGAATATTCAATCATGAACCAAAAATTAACATCACGTTAACCTTCTTTAGATTTTTACCATACTTCTTACTATCTAATGCAATAAATATTAACTTTGTTATGGGCAAAGTCCTCATTCTTTTCACATTAATGTTATGTATGAATTAAACTTTTAAAATATACTTTTATGATTTTTAAAATATTTTTATACTTTTTAATATATATTTTATTTAATAATTATTATTTAAAAAAAACATAAAAATACAATTCATACTTACCCAAATATCATCATGAATAAAACTACAACTACTACTTATCCAATTTATTCTCTTGGTCACGTGGGAATACGAATATGAAACATAAACCTCAACCGCTTACTAATTTGGGAAACAGTGTTAGTGACGAGACAAGTGGTTTCCAAGAAGGAGCCACTCCTGCTAATCTGTCCTATTTGCTTTGTATTTTTATTTTTAAAAAATTAATTTTTTAATTATAAAAATAAAATATACAAATAAAATTTTATTTTAAAATTTAAATTTTTACTAAAATTTTTCTTATTTTATTTCAATCAATTTTTTTTACTTTAATTTATTTTTTATAAAAAATTATTACTAAAATTATTTTTTTATTTTAAAATTTAAAATTTTTCACTCAAATTTTCCTCACATAATTTTAAAAATTATTTTTTAATTTAAAATATTTTTTTATTAATAAATATTTATCAAAATTTTTATATATTTTAATATAATTTTTTTAATTTATAAATAAAACAGACACTAAAATTTTCAAATATAACGCAATTCGAATATAGGCACCACCTAACCATTTTGTCTTTTCTCCAAAATTGCAAAAAAATCATAAGCCTGTTATCCCATGCTCCCTACCATTATGTTCAACCAATAAGAAACGGACAAACCATCTCCTACAGACTTTTCTTTTTTGGGGGTTATCGGGTGGAAAAGGAAAGCCGCACCTCAATGACTCAGTCCATTTAACCCTGTGGTACAGTTCCCATGGATGGAGTCCAGAGATGCTCAGCAACGAGATAATATTTTATTCAGCTTCCTCAGCAACAAAATGATTGCACAAACTCCAAAACTCACGTGTATGGGCTTTGTGCTTCTTGACAGCCATCCCCACGATCGGTAGATATACATGAAGATGAATTAAAAAAATGTAAGAAAGGATCAGAAGGAAAAAAGCTGCAAATTTTATCACTCCATCATAGGCGATAGTCTTCCTCCATTTTTCAAAGTTCAGGTAGATTCTCGTCTTCAATCATAAAGGGTTTTCGGTTTTTGGTGATTTTTTCATAAAATTTTTAGTTTTAATATTGAGCTCCAACGTTTTGAGCTTTGAATGGTTTTGATCGGTGATTTGGGCTGTTGAGTTAAAATAAGGGAAAAGAGAAGGGGAGAAAGAAGGAGGGTGAAGATGTGGGGATTTGGAGGAAGGTACTATTGGGGAAGAAAAGAAAGAGGGAGAAAAGTGGAGGGAACAGTCGTGGTGTTCGCATGGATGTCAAGTCAAGATAGGCACTTGAAGAACTACGTTGATCTTTACTCTTCTCTTGGCTGGAATTCCCTTGTTTGCCATTCTCAATTCCTCAATATGTAAGCTCTATATTTGTTGATTGTATTTAGTCTTGCTTTTCAGTTGACCTTCTGATTCTGATTCTGATTCTTTTCTGTGTTAGCTTTTGTGCCATTTTTTCCTACCCTGCAGGAAAAAGTTAGTATCTTTTGGCGGTTTTGATTCTTCATCTAAAAGTTTTTATAGATTTTGGAGGTGGTTGGTGGTGGAATGGGTTTGTTGGGTTATTTTTCCTTGCTTGAACTGTGGCCTTGTAGTGTTATTTTCTTTTATTGTCCTGAATCTGATTCAGCAGTGGATTTTTTTGAGTTTACTGCAAGGACGTGGATCTTGTTCTCGGGGGTGTTTTCCGAGGATTGTTTCTTCCCTTCTGGGACTGGTAGTCGTTAATGAAATCTGGGAAACTATGCCAATAAGTATTGATCAATGTCCAATTCTTCTCATTGTGTGTGTGTTAAGATATTGTCCTCATTTGCTTTATTACTGTCTGTTGGGTGTTTTTTAGCGTCTTTCATTTGTACAGATTGCATAATTGATGTGCACTGCAAGTAAAGCTGTGAGAATTACATTTCCGCATGGTTTTTGAAAGAGTTTTAGTTGCTCATAAAAAATTTCCAGGATAAAATTAGTAATCTGAAAAATAATTTGGATAGTGAACAATTTTAGATTAACTAAACATGATCGCCACCCTAACCTCCTGATCCCTAAATCATTTGTATGGGGCATTAACTTTTGTTTCCATAAATCTTCTGCTACTCCTTTTGAAACAATTAAACAATCTAAAAGTTTGGTCATGTTTCAGGTTCTTTCCAGACAAGGCTGTATCATTGGCTGTCGAAATTGTTAGAGAGCTTGTTGAGGTAACTCTTACAAATTTTATAAACTGCATCCTTAGAAAAATAGTTCATTTGTAAGCTACTCAACAAGTTTTATGAATGAATGTCTATTGCCCTGCTCAACTGAAAAAAATAGCTGAAAGTATTGGCCTTTTAACTATTGAATTCATTGTTGATTTGTATTTGTGTGAATCAATCTCTCTTAAATAGTGATCTTCTTATCATATTTGGAAATTTTGCTTTCTGATTATCTGGATTGTTTCCTTCTTTGTTTCATCATATATTGATATATGAAAGTAAAAGAAACTGAAAGCTAAGGTGGTCCTCAAGTGTTCTATTTTATTGTGTTATGTTATGTTTATGGCTAATTCAATGGGGGATATATTATGCATTTATTTATTTATTTTTTGGTTTTTACTCAGGAGCTGAAAATAAGACCCAGCCCGGTTATCTTTGCATCCTTTTCTGGTGGTCCAAAAGCCTGCATGTACAAAGTTCTTCAGGTGAACATCATTCTTGTCGGGAAAACTCTGCAAAGAATTATGAAGCTTTGTACATTTTAATAAGGAAAGCCTTCTGTTTCTTGAACATAGATGGTGAGGTGCAGCAGTTCCTGAAAGTTTCAGGACAGGTTGAATTTCTGCTGACCATGTGTAGTTTTAGGTACCTAACCATTTTTTGTCATTTGGCCACAGATAATTGAGCGTAACTGTGAAGAACAAGTCTATATGGTATTTTTCTTATCCTCCATTACCTATTCAAACTTAGTGTGGTTTGCTATGTTATTGTCCCATGTCATATGATAACATGGTTATCTAAACTTTACCTTTTATAGTAGCTTAAATAGCTGCCAGGAGGACATCACATTTGCTTACGTGAGAAAGAGTTTAATTTTGTCATTTTAAAAGTTGTTTGATTAATTTAGCTCACTATATTTGTCATAGGATGAGTTCCGGCTTGTTAGAGACTGTATTTCAGGATTCATCTTTGATTCTAGCCCAATTGATTTCACGAGTGACCTGGGCAAGAGGTTCATTCTTCACCCAACTGTTATCAAGATGTCCAGTCCTCCAGTCCTGGCTTCCTGGATTGTAAATGGCATTGCTTCAAGCCTGGATGCCATCTTCCTTAGCAGATTTGAGGCGCAACGAGCAGAGTATTGGCAGACGCTGTATGCTACTATAGTGAGTATTGATCTGTTTTTGTTGCTAAGTTGCAATATCATATTTCTTTTTCTTGGTCCTTTACCATTATTGTCATGCAGAGCATGGGAGCTCCATACCTCATTTTTTGCTCTGAAGATGATGATCTTGCTCCTTATCCTATTATTCTCAATTTTGCTCAACGGCTACAAGAATTAAAGGGTGATGTCAAGCTGGTCAAATGGAGCAGCAGCGCTCATGTTGGTATGCACCTATTCAATTGTCAATCCTTGTGATGAGCCTACAATAAGATTTTGTTTGAGTTTTGGTGTCATCTGGCTAGAATTTTGATGATGAAATCAGTGGCACTCAATGAGTTGCATTTGATTCCTTATTGTTAGAAAGCAGGAAAACAAAGCTACACCTTGTTTCATCCTGCTTAAAATCTCCCCTACTTGGATATTATTCTTTCAGATAAGCTAGCTTTGAAAAACAGAGTTATCAGTGAAGATTGAAACAGGGAAGTAAGTATTCGATATCAGTTGAAAACAGTATGCTTAAGAACTAGCAACTAAGGTTTAAAACATTCTAGATGGCAGAAGTTCTTTGCCAGTTTCATGAAGTGTATAGAATGAGTTGAAAATCTTATGGTGATCATGCAGGATGCGTCTTTTGCCTTAACCTCTCTCACTTGGTGGAAGAATGAGTAGATTCTTGTCTTTTGCCTTAACTGCGAATCGACATCTTTTGACAAAAGAATTTGTTCACATAATGTAATGATTTAGCCTGTTCTAGCTTGTGTTAGTTTGCTCTGCAACTCCTTATGAAGTAGCAGTTGGAGCGAATTGATCCTGTAATTTTGTTTGTATTAATTTGATCCTGAAATTGTAAATGTGGGATATTTAGTCTAACAATCCATTGATCCAGGCAGATTCTGATGTTTTTCTAGTGCCTTTTTATCTAGGTCATTATCAGCGATATGCATTGGAATACAAGGCTGCCGTGACTGAGCTACTTACCAAAGCTGCTGGTAGTTATTCGAAACGAATTAAACAGCTTGAAGGGGAGAAAATGGGCTTAGAGGGAACAAACGACGAGATGTTGGAGCCATTTAGCAATCTAAGAAAGGCAGCAACTAGTTCACAAGAGAGTTTCCAAAGAATTGCTCTAGAGTTGAATGACCACTTCTTTGTGCCCAGCTCTGTGGGGTATCATGAGGGTAGAGATGTGGGATCTGTGCAGGATGAACATAAAGAAGGTTTTATTCCTCTCTCAAGCCTGCCAAACATGAATGCTCATGGAGTTCTTGGTCAATTTCTCTTTGATGTTTGTGTACCAAAGGATGTTGAGAACTGGGATGTAAGATTATCTTCCTCATCAAGCAGGGGGAGTTTTACATCTGTGCGGAGGTATTCACCCTTCAATCCCATTAAATGCATTCGTCGTTCTAGATTATGACAATGTTTAACTTGTTGGTTGTCCTTGCTGGGAGCTCCATTTGGCAAAACTAATTATGGATCTCAGCATCCGCTGTACATTCGAGGCTGTAATTTAGTATGGAATTGTAAAATAGAGAGGGTCAATTTTATTACTTTATAATGTAGGTTAATCTTCTGGATCTACCACTCAAAAGTGATGGTGAAAATAATTCTGTTAATAATCATCTCATTACTTTTCTTCTTTTGTTAATAATTCTTTGATTAGGGTTGGGGGGGTTCGTGGTTCACCTGGATTGAAAAAATTGTCTGCAACAGAGCAAAATGTTATCACTATGTAAATTTTAACATTCTTGTATAATAATATTATAGCCAGATAATTAAAGAATAAAGTTTCATTTCAAAAAGTAATAAAAAATGTTATTAAAAGTATTATCAATCTTTTTAAAATAGAAATCAAAGGAAATGATCGAGTGATGACAACCGTGGCACCGAAAAGAATTTCAGTAATAATCTTTTTAAAAATTATATTTATACTTTTAAAATATAATTTTTATATATTTTTATTTTTTAAATATTTCATAATAATTATTTAAAAAAATACAAAAACACAATTCATATACACTTTAAATATTTGATTAGATAACGTAACTAACCAATAGAGGCCCAAACAAACTTACAATTGGGGAGTGAAGAACTCTAATGGACCTGGATCCAAAAATGAAAAGATTTGGCCCATTAGTAGCCCAAGTACCCCCCCACCCCCATCTTTGAATACCAAAATTCTCGACGCGTAACGTTCTTTCTTCTTCCTCCTCTCTCGGAAAGGACGCAGAGTTCACTAAAGAGACAGTGATGGAGTTCCCGAAGTCCTCGGAGGGCACCCCTCCCAATCCTTTCCAATCACTCACCGCTTTCATCCCCCAACACGCCTTCCGACTCGGTGCTGAACTCGCGAGTCGACTCGACGATACAAAACGGCTCACCTCAAAATTCGCCGCCAATTTTTGTTCGCCGAAACCGGCGCATCCTCGTTCTTCTTATTCGTCTCCATCTTCTCCTCTAGTACTGCCTTTCGCTTCCGTAACGCAGTCTCCAATTCCGCGAGAGGGCAAGGGAGGCTCCAATTCCGCGGCTGCTGGTTCTTCCACTCTAAGCTCCGATTACGTCGCTAAAACCCTCGCCGGTATTTCAGTTTACACTGTCAGCAATACGAATAATGAATTCGTACTTATCTCTGATCCCAATGGCGCTAAATCAATTGGCTTACTTTGCTTTCGCTACGAAGATGCTCAGGCATTTCTCGCTCAGGTAGACTCACTCACACAGATATATACGAATGTATTACAAACTGACTGTGGGGATATTGCAGGTAAGATCAACGAAGGTAGGATTGAAAGGTGGCGCTAAGGTTGTTCCAATTACACTTGAGCAGGTAATATCTCATAGGTTTTTATTATTATTATTATTTATTTAGTTCAGTTAAAAAGATTTTACCTTTAAGAGATTTTGTTGAGTTACTCAGAATGGTAATAGCAATAGAGAATAATGTGACTGTATGACCTGATGCTGACAAGTGGTAACCGTAGCCATATGTGTGGAGGAGTTTCTATTGGGAAATATAGTCCTGAAAATTTTCACTGGGCCTGTTTTGGTGCTTTATAACTGCAATTTTGATGGTAGGATTGAGGAAAAAAGGGTGACGAGTTGTACATGGTCCATACAGGATGATTTGTTGGCATGTAGTACAAGGATCTTTCCTTTCAGGTTCCAGCCGTAAATGGCCTTCTCTGTAAAGTTATATGCTTTGCCAGAGTTAGTATCCCTACTTATTTTCTCTCGCTCTGCTCAATAAAAATGCTGCTGGAAAAAGGATAGCAGAATATATATAAATTTATATATATATATTTAACACAGTTTGGAGTTCAGCTGTTCCTTCAAGAATTAGGGAAAATGTTTGCAGTTGCCATTTTATGAAATGCTGCTTGCCCAATGCTAAATTTTTTTGTTGACGTTACCAGTGTTTTAGACCATCAAGGAATACATGAATCATTATCAAACTATAACAGTGGTCACTATTATTTTCAGGTTCATATGTTGAAGGTTGAAGGTATTGCTTTCCGGTTTTTGCCTGATCCTGTCCAAATTAAAAATGCATTAGAGGTTGGTGTTATTAGTAAGTTTCAAATTTCACGAAGTTATTACTGGAACCTGTTACCAATAGATTCAGTTAGAAATTTGTTACTCTGTCGGAATTGATATTGACAGTTTGTCCATTTCATTTCCTCTGTTTGTGTGTGTGTGTGTGTGTTCAAGTGCTTACGGACACATGAATACTCATCTATGCAAGTACAGATGTGGATCTTCCTCTGATCATGACAAATTTGTCTTGTTTTGTTTCTTTATTACCACTGAGCATTCATCTAATTTTCTCTTTTCTCCATTAGTTAAAAGCTTCAGATGTAATGAGTGGATTTGATGGAGTTCCTGTTTTCCAGGTATGCAGTTTTCTTCCAAAGCAATGCCTTAGTTCTTTTTGTGATGGTTATCTGTTCATTACTACTTGTGCAAAAATAAGTATGTGTTGGTGAAAATGTTATTTGAGCTAAGGAACAATAGATAAGATTATGAGGATTATGGAGTGAAAAACTCTTCTGAAACCTGCACGTCCAATGTGATTCCCTTGGTTATGGTTAACTAATCAAGTAATCACTCCTGCATAGTACTGGAGTTTCTGAAGTTTTTTTTTTCTCTGGTTTTCTTTTGAACATGGAGTGTTTGTATTTGTCACTCATCCACGGAACTGTCTTCTTGTTTAGTTTTTAAATGAGTGTTGTACTTTATTAAACACCCTTATCCATTGGTTTACCTTTGTTTCAAGTTCTTCTGATCTCATCTCAATTATGGGAGTGGGATTACAATGCAGTGAACATTCAAATATTGTTGATGTATATACCTTCGGAGGACTTTACTCTAGGGCTTTGCTTAAAGCCTTATTCTGGAGTTCAGTTTATTGTGATTTCATTCTATCCCGAATGCCTTCCCCATTATGTGTTTGCATATCATTTGTTGCAGTCTGACCTCCTTGTGGTGAGGAGGAAAAAGAGACGCTATTGCCCTGTATATTTTCGAAAGGTATGCTTGGAATCTCATGATGTTGAGGTTGGAGATTAGAGAAGGCAATGACATTCTGAATATGTGAATTACATTTTTTAGATTTGTGGTTGACGTGACAGGAAGATATTGAAAAAGAACTGTCAATGGTGTCAAGGACTTCAAGGGGTCCTGGCGTTTCTCAACATATTGTGGTACCAAACTTGGTCTCAATCTTCTTGTTGATTGTTCCTCTTTCAGATTACTGTAATTCAATACATTCTTTTAGTGAAACAACTAATTTTTATGGTTTTTGGTCATAGGAAAGCAAAAGCAAATATTTGAAGGGGCATGCACATTTATTTTTTCTCCGTCTAACACATTTTAAAGAGAATTGTGTTAGGAACATAAATTCCAAAAAAAACATGTTGAAGTGAATTGTGTTAGGAACATTTGTAATTTTATACAACCTTTTATGTTTTCCTTTTATGACCAAATGCTTGTTCTTTTTCTCATATTTGGCAGGTTGGTAGTCTGGAAAATGTTTTGAAGAAAATGGAGGTAGGTGGCTCAGGAAAATTAAATTATTTGAACAGTAAAGCTGTGGCTTAATTTTTGGTTTTGGTTTTGGTTTTCTTGCAAACTTAGTATGGCATACTACTGTGATAGCATGTCATTCAACTTGCTGTCACAAAAAGCCAATAACTGGTTTTATCATTTTCCTCCTTCCTTGATTAGCAGACAAGTGAAAGAAATTCCGGCTGGGAAGATCTAATATTTGTTCCACCTGGTAAAAGCCATTCGCAACATATCCAGGAAGTTGCAGAGTCATAAATTAGTGGGGACAAGATTCTGAACTCTCAGGATATCATGTCAGGATAACCTACAGTATGCTTGGTGTTCGATATCAAAGCTGGTCAGCATCACAGGTTCATGACTCTTACTGTTGTTACTTCATCCCTTCTCTTCTCTTCTCTTCTGTGAAGATTTTATTGTTGAAACTAATGAAATTCTCAATGTGATCAATTTGACCAGGTTAGGCTGCAGCGAGCTCAATGACATGGGGAAGAGACACTTTATCACTTTAAAATTATGATTCACATTGGCATGTGTTTGAATGAAGTTTGGAAAAAGATGTTTTACTTTTATTTTTCTTGTTGAAAAGTCGGCTGTATTTGACTCTACTCGTTATCATTCGTGATGAGCTCATAAAAGATCTCCAAATGCCATGACATACTGTTGGAGCTTCACCTTTTACTGCATAACTGGTAGCTAACTTTTGAATTTTAACTTTCAGCCCATCTTTTTCCCATTTAAAACTTGTTTAATTTTTCTCCTATTAGTATATGAATAGATTCTAATAAGTTTAAAGCCCAGATTAGAGTAAATTTTCCAATTTGGTTGATGAGGTTACCGGCAACTGACTTCTGATGACAAGAATAAGAAGAGAGAAAGTAAGCTATCGTGAGAGCAAATTTGTTCAATGCATTTATTTTGAGTTATAGAATCCATTGTTTTTTACCATACGAGAGATAAGTTGTATGATCATCCAAGTGTGTGTTCTTGGAATGGAGGTGGCTCAATAGTGACAGAAAGGAACTACTGACTGAGAGAAAACGAAACCTGTTGTAAAGTGACAACTTTTATTTAGATAATGAAGTTGAAAGATGTTATTTCGTCTGTGATTACTAATGGAACCCAGAAAGATGCCATCTGAACTCTTTTATTCCCTTTCTAAAGATGTGAACAGTGGAATCTTTTGTACTTTCAACTCTCTTATTCCCTTTTTAACGATGTGGACAATGGAATCTTATGTCCAACAGTGAGGTAGAATACCAGTTTAAGGAATTGGTGTGATCTTAATTCTTAAGATAACAGTCTTCAATTAATTTTCTTTCCTGGTACTGGTACCTACCTATTGATAAGTGGTAAATTTTGGAAGTTTGTAAGATGAGAATCGGCCAGATTTGCAGGCCTCTCTGAAGCTCTGCCAATTAATAATCATTGCACAAGAAGTCTGGTCGATTAATGGGCCAATCAGCCAGAAGAACAAACAGATTTGTTGAATATTGACTTCCATGCATGTTTGTTTCTATTGTAATTGTTGTATCCACTAAACCAGGCGAAAATAGAGAATGGGCGTGGATAAGAATTTGATATTGATTCATAATCACATATAATTATGTCGATTGTCCAAATTTCATTTTAATGTAAACTTTTCTTTTTGAGATTAAAAAAAAATAATTTCATTTCATTTTTTTTTTGTCTAAAAAAAATTTGCTTTTAAATTAAAATTTTAAATTATCTTTACTAATAATTGTGTATACTAACAATTAAAAAGTAAAAAGTAAAAAATAAAAAATTATATGTTTAGTTAATAATTAATAAAAAGTTATATCTATTTTTTTTTAGGATAAAAGAAATATATGAATTAGATATAAAGACACTAAAAAATATATATTACTGTTTTCATTGTAGTTAAAATTGAACTTCAATAATCTGCCGTAATAATCAAACTACTGTTTTCATTGTAGTTAAAATTGAACTTCAATAAGCCGCAGCAATCTCACTAACGATGATGATTGTGGGTTGTTTAAGCAATTTAAATTATGAAACGGTGTTGACAGATGAGATTAGAAGAGCAAATCCTGAAAATGAACCATGCTAAGTAATGAGGTTAGGCTGAGTTCTGGTATGGTGTGATTATCCAAAAATATTCGTTAAACTCGATCTTTAGAAATTCTATAAGGAATCAAATCGTTCTGGAAAAGTATTAAAAACCAAGTATTGGTGGCCTCTTCATTTCGTAACAGCTGAAAGCGACCGCTGTTCTCCTCATATACGAAGTTGACTGGCCAACCATAGAGTTGTTGGCAACCCCTCTCTTACATACTCTTCCTATTATTTCTACCTTTTTTTTTCTTTTTCTTTTTCTTTCTGTTTTTGTTTTTATTAACGGGTTCCCTCACAATTAGCAGAGAATACAAAATAAACCCACATCGGCCAATTTTGTCCATTCCTTCCCTAGTTTTGTTGGGTTTTTTTTTTTTTTTCCGCTGCATTTTCATAATTATAACTTTTCCACGGCATATTTCTCCAAAGAAAGTTCTTCACCAACCTTAATGAACATTTTGCCCCTTATTAATGCATCTACCTTGATGAGCTTGTGATTTTTGGTGCATACAAGTATTTTTTTTCTAAACGTTAATGCCACTATAATGAAATGTTTAAAACAACTTCATTACTTGATAAAACGATCTTGTTCATATGGATATAAACAATTATCCCTTTGCGTTTGTTTATATAAAGAGTTTGATTCTAATTCAAACTCTCTTATGGCAGAATATATCAAAAGAAAAAAACAAAAATATGATAGGGAAGCAGAAAATTTTGGGTTTGCTTTTTACATTTTTATATTATGAAATAAAAATCATAAGATAGATATTATGTTAAAAACATAAAAAAATATTTTCAAAAAAACAAAAAAACAAAAGAAACACAAAAAGTGTATCCAAACACAATTCATACGTATCTATTTCGCCTTAATATACCTTTTGTAATTGCATGTATTGTAGTCTTGGACACTAAGGAAAGGTTGCTACTCGTATTTTTTATGACAAAAATCTAGATGCCTTTTGAGGAAATACTCACCATTGCAGTATGCAACGTATGGCAAATATGGATACGATATTTGGAACTCGACAAACGATTGCATAACTTCCTATCGATATTGGTCTCTTCCTACGCCCAACAACTACGTCCAAATCCCTTTGAAATACATTTGGCTTGGCATCATAATTAATACTAGTAGTGAATGACTTGGTCTTTGTTAGTGCTAACCCGGCCTCGTAAATAATTTAGCTCGAGAAAGTTGACACATATTTCTCTTTTCCTCAGTACAAAAAAATAGTTGGTTTTCAAATTTTTTATTAAAAAAAAATTACTTTATGAATCAAAATTTATATTATTTTTACTAATAATAATTATATATAACCCGCTTTCAACAAATAAGGGAAAAAAATTGTGCATGTGTTGTATACGCTAGCCATATATATAGATAGGGGCTTAGCTAGTAGGTTGTACGTTCTTGGTTTGCTTAGTTTTCAAAAGATGATGATCATGGCTATTTCTCTGAAGGCTTTGCTAATCAGAATCAACCTATTCTTCCTAGCACTGTTCTTGGTGGTTTATGCGGTTCTTTTCGTTTGGCCTTCTTCAATTTCAGTGTACAATGATTACAATCCTGCAACCTTTGTCAGGTGCTCCTTGAGTGAATGCCATCCTAAGGTGAGGTGAGCTAAGTTATAGTGTTGATTTGTTGTAATTTACATGAAGATTAATGTAGAGTTTTGGAACATTTCTGAACTAATAAACTGTTTTGTTCAGATGGAAAATGGAATCAAGATGAAGGCAGTCTTGGAAGAGCCGGCAAGTAATCATTCAATCCCTGAAAGGGTTATGGCGAAGAGGGAAAAGCCAAGTTTCTTGAAGGAAGTCAGGGGAGGAATGAGGATTGGAATGGTGAATATGGAGGGTGAAGACATGAGTGAATGGAATATGCTTGGAAAAACTATACGTATTGACTTTGAACAAGTTTCTGAGTACTTTGAATGGAAGGCCTTGTTTCCTGAGTGGATTGATGAAGAAGAAGAGATCGATGGTCCGTCGTGCCCTGAAATACCAATTCCGGATTTCAATAGCTACGGTTCCATGGATATGATAGTTGCAAAATTGCCAGTCAAGCATGGAGAAGAAGGGTGGGGAAGGGATGTGTTTAGGCTGCAAGTGCATCTCATTGTGGCCAATTTGGCAGTGAAGAAAGGAAAAGGGATTTGGAGTAGAGGGATGAAAGTGTTGTTTCTGAGCAAACATAGGCCTATGCCTGACTTGTTTCGATGCGATGATTTGTTGAGACAGGAAGGGGATTGGTGGTATTATGAGCCAGACTTAACAAGGTTGGAACAGAAAGTGTCCTTGCCTGTTGGATCCTGCAATTTGGCTTTGCCGCTTTGGGGAAGAGGTACACTATTTTGCATTTCTACTTCAAGCCAATTTGTGTTTATTATCTTAATTTGTTCTCTCATTTCCAGTCATAAAAACCCAGTGTAAGATAAAGGGATTTGCACTTCTTGTTAATAAGGAAATAAAAAAAAAGAAAATAAAAGTGAGGAAGAAAATGTTAATAAGGAAGGAAATAAAGGGAATGAGGGATTTGCACTTCTTGTCTATTTTGCATTTCTACTTCAAGCCAATTTGTGTTTATTATCTTAATTTGTTCTCTCATTTCCAGTCATAAAAACCCAATGTAAGATAAAGGGATTTGCACTTCTTGTTAATAAGGAAATAAAAAAAAAGAAAATAAAAGTGAGGAAGAAAATGTTAAATAAGGAAGGAAATAAAGGGAATGAGGGATTTGCACTTCTTGTTAAGAAAATGTGAAATAAAGGGCAAAAAAAAATAAAAAATAATAAAGAATAAGGAAGGAAATAAAGGGAATGAGGGATTTGCACTTCTTGTTAAGAAAATGTGAAATAAAGGGCAAAAAAAAAAAAAATTAAAGAATAAGGAAGGAAATAAAGGGAATGAGGGATTTGCACTTCTTGTTAAGAAAATGTGAAATAAAGGGCAAAAAAAAAAAAAACTCCGCGCCAGGTAGGGGTCGAACCTACGACCTTCTGCTTAGGAAACAGACGCTCTATCCACTGAGCTACAGGCGCTTGACATTCTCATGCGAATGATTTCCTTAAAAGTCGTATGACAAAATGTTGTTAAAATGTCATTGTCTTTGAGTGGGTAGATGATGGTTGAAAACTTGAAAGGGATGCGGGAAATTGCTTCCTACTATAGTTTAATAAGTTGAAGCAAGACTCATTATTCATTAATGCATTTCACGTTGTTTGGAAGTCCTTTTAATACGTTTTGGTGTACCAAATGAATTAATTAAAAACCATGCACCGTGATGATAACTTGCACGTCAAATTGTAATGTCCATTCAAGTAGTCATACCTTATTCTTCTTAGGCATCATTAGTATATGAAAAAATGCAACAACATAGAAGATATTGTACTTGAAAATATATATAATTTAGAGACCATTAATTCACGTCATTTGGAATTTTTCTTGTAGAATGTTAGTATTTGAAAATTGGCAATGATATTTATAGTGATAATATCAAATAATTGTTGTTTAGCAGTTCACGTTATACATATTTTAATTTTATTGAAATTTTTCATTACTTATATTTATAACAGTTATAAGGTAGCGAAATTTTTTTGTCCATGACCCACAAGAAAAGCGTCACTTTTTAAGAAATTGATGAACACTTAATTATTACAGGAATCCACGATGTGTACGATGTATCTAAAATCGAGCGGAGCACCAAAAGTGTCAAAAGAGAAGCATATGCCACAGTTCTCCATTCCTCGGAAGCCTACGTTTGTGGAGCAATAACCTTAGCCCAAAGTCTCCTCCGAACAGGAACTCAACGGGACCTTATCCTCCTCCTAGACAACAAAATCTCCGCCCCCACCCGGAAGGCTCTTGTGAGAGCCGGGTGGAAGCTCCGGTTCATTAAAAGGATCAGAAACCCAAAAGCCGAGAAAAACACGTACAATGAATATAACTACAGCAAGTTTAGACTATGGCAGCTCACCGAGTATGATAAAATCATTTTCATCGATGCAGACATTATTGTTTTACGTAATCTCGATATTCTCTTCCATTTTCCTCAAATTTCTGCCAGGGGTAATGACGGGTCGATCTTCAATTCCGGCATTATGGTGATCGAGCCATCGAACTGCACGTTCCGAATGTTCATGCAACGTATGAAGGACATCGTGTCCTACAATGGAGGTGATCAGGGATTTCTGAATGAAGTGTTTGTATGGTGGCATAGGTTGCCTAGGAGAATTAATTACATGAAGATTTTTTGGTCAAATTCTACTGTGGAGAGAGCAGTCAAGAATCAGTTATTCGGGTCTGATCCACCTAAGCTTTATTCAATACATTATCTTGGGTTGAAACCTTGGCTTTGTTACAGGGATTATGACTGCAACTGGGATCTTGAAGACCAGCATATTTATGCAAGCGATGTTGCTCATCGAAGATGGTGGAAACTCCATGATAGCATGGATAAGAGCTTGCAGAAATTTTGTGGGCTGAAGAAACAGAGGAAAATTGAGTTGGAATGGGATAGAAATAAGGCTAGAGCAAAGGGGTTAAAAAATGGACATTGGAAGATTAAAGTTACTGATCCCAGAAAGTTCAGTACTACTTGAGTCAACTTTGTATTTTTTTTAAGATTCTTTTTATTGATTACTATTGTTAATCGTGTTCTAGATTACCTGTAGATTTTTGCATAGAGGAGTTTATGGAATGTACGTGGTTTGATTAATTTATGTTCGAGTATAAAAATTTCACTACTTAATTTGGACGTAGTTGTTAAAATCATTATTCTTCATGGATATCTATGTTCTTTCCCCATTTAGGGTTTATTAATCCCCATTTCAGAAGCACATTAATTATACGAGACAATATCTGATACAACTATACTTGTAACCATGTAAGATTGAGTAATTTAAAAGGGTTTGACAATAATAATATTATTTTTCTTACATTATTACCTGTACTATGTGAAATTCTATGTTTGACAATAGTAATATTAGTCATTGTAATTTGTTAATTCTTGCTACACTATTACATGCCCATGTGGGGGACTCACAATTTTCTCTCTTAGTTCTCCCTCTACGATTACTTGTACTATGTAAAATTACGTGATTTAAAACAATTAGATAATAATAACATTAGTCATCGTCATTTGTTAGTTCTTCCCAAAAATTGAACTTGCGATCGCATGCAAAACTTTCCTTGTGGGACTTACAAATTTACGACAACACGCGAAACTTATCTCTCGCTTTACTACTAAAGCATGATTTTTTCCCAAATCTTTTATACTAGTAATCATGGTTTTCAGAATCCAAATCTGATCTCATCGATCCTTCAATTTTACTCTTCAAATTTACTAAAACGATCTTGATTCAAACTACGATTCTACATTTATTATGTAAATAAAATATAATTAAATTTACTCAAAAAAAATTTCAATATCTAAGTAAAATTAAGATTTGTTATTATATAAATAACTTAATTAATTTAATCATACTTTTATTAGTTTTTAACAATAAATAAAAAAATTAGACATAAATATCATTTGATCGTGAGAGCAACTAAAATATTAAAAATAATATAAAATGTTATCAAAAATAAAAACTGAAGTAAAATTATTTAATTATAAACTATACATGAATTTTCTACTTATCTATTTATATATTGATTAATAAATTCTTTAAAAATAATTTATAAATTATATTTTCTCAAATTTTCTAAAATCTTATTATCCCACAGATCCGATTTTGCTACTCTAAATCGATTCTGTATAAAATTCCAATCATATAAACTTTGCTAGTAACTAAAGAAAGAATATGGCTTTTCTCGTGTGATTAGATTGAACGTCACCATTTTGAATCATTGGGTGAAAGGCAAGAATGACGAAGAGTGATGACAATTAGTGAAAAGAACGAGTATTAGTTGAACAAACCAATCCTTAGGTACACCTAACAAACCACAAAAAAACATATGCTAATTCATTGACAAATCACTAACCAAATCTTTGGATACCTCATCATGATTCACGAACTGAGATCACCAAACTTTTTTTTTTTTCATAAAGATTAATTATATTGACTTTGTTAAACAAAGTAATTGATACATGAATGGTTCTTGTAGAATTTGAACCCTCTTTAGCTCAAAATTTGGCCAAAGCTTCCTAACTTGCTTCATCTACTTTTCTATCCCAAAAATTTCATACTAAGAAAAACAAAGTGGCTACACTAACCTTTTAGCTAGTAATCGGTTAATATTACCACTCTAATCCTTGAATACTTTTAGCTTCACTCCTATTGTAACCACTGACCAATCTCTTCCAAGTAGTCCCTCTACTACAGGGTAATCGTATCTCTTAGATTGCAGAATTCCAGCCACTCTTCCAATGCTATGTCAACAATTGTCTTCTCCTGCATCCACTCTCCTTTAAAAATCCAAATATTCCTGGATTTCCAAAGATAAATACACAGTAAGTTGACTTCTTTCTTGCCCCATATAATCCTTTGTGTTGCTGCTAATTTGTTGCCACCATTCGTTAAAACTACTCACATCAGTTTCAGGATTGTGCCATTGTATCGGAGCAAGGTGCCAAACTGTTTTTGCTCTTGTACAATTAAAGAAAACATGCTCTAGATTCTCTTCTTCTTCGCCACACATTTGACATGTTGTATCTAAATCCAGCTTTCTACTTTGTACCAAACTGAACCAACAATTATTTGCCTTATTGAGCCAAACATTATCCATTACCAAATCATCCCGTCCAACTATCTTCATGGGTCAGGCTTCAGTTCATTATGGGGCCCTAAAGAATTAAGTGGGCCTACAATCCATCTCACCCTATTTTCATCGGGCTCCCAACAGTATTCTGGGCCCTTTTGGGTCCTTTGAAATGTTGGCAAGACACGCGCCAGATACGGAGAGTAAACGAAAGCGGATCCTTAATCGGCGGCGACATTTAAATCATCTCCACTTCTTTAATGGGATTAATAATTTGTTTAATTAATAAACTATTCTTCAAATTATTAAAAAAAAAAAGAAGGAAAAAGACAGAAGAGAGAGAAAGAGAAAGGTGACGAGGTGGAGGAGGACTGGAGAGAAGAGCAGCTCGCCATCGCTCTCTCTTTCCCCTCCTAATTCTATGATTCGTAGATTATGGTGCGGTCATTAAGAGCTTCAAATCAGTAATACTCCTTTGTTACCACAAAAATTCTGCAGACCCATTTGGATTTAGGATCCTTAACAAATCCAAACACTCATCAAAGATTGTTTTCTAATCTTGGACCAACCTTGGTGAAGGGTGAGGTGTGAGGTGAACTTCTTTTAGTTTTTATTTCTATTTGGGTAAAGAATGAATTTTGATGATTGGTTTTTATTTGAATTTCTGTTGGGTATATAATATATGTATATATTCTGTTCCAAGTTATATATCCAATTTTTGAGGTACTGAATTATTGTGGTGGTTTAGTTAGGAAGAAATTTGGAGGGCATATATTTTTTTGGCGTCTTGTCTTCTCTATTGACTTGTCGTCGTCCACAGTTTCTGTCTGTATGTCTGTCTCTCTTTCTCTCTCTCTTTTCGTTTCTGGGAATTCAATTCAGGGTATGTCTCTTTTGTCTCCCTTTTGAAGCTATCTGTTGATTCTTTGCAAATGTTTTTCGTTAGCAATAACCCATCATGATCGGTTAATGTTTAGTTTAAGTCGTTATTGATCATTGGTTTTGTGTTTTGCTTTTTCGGGAGTTCATATGCTGTTATTGGGTTCTTGCATGTGTGGGAAAGCTATCTGCGTTTCTTATGTTCAAATAGGACCAGACTCTGTTTGTTTTTTTTTTTTTAATTAATAAAGGTAGATGTTTTTTGCAGCTAATTGGGATATTTGTTTACGTTGGCAGACAATAATTTTTTAATGGAAATAACTCTGTGGCCTGTGAATTTGGAAACATTTTTTTTTGGCATAGCTTTCGTGTGTTAAAAGAATATAATACAAAACTAATAAAAACTTGTCAAATTTGGAGGTATTTTGCCATTTGGATTTAAATTTGAAAATGGTTGAAATAATTTTTTGAACATATAGCAGCATATACAGTGCTAAATTTTTATATTTTGTTGTATCTGGTTTAGCATCCATTGTGTTTTTGATGTCTCTGCATTGAGAGTCATAAGAAAAACCCTTTGATAGGAAATTACCCTACAACCATCCCTTGTGCATCTTTCTCTTATTTCTTTTGATTATTTTTACTCTTTGATTTTGAGGTTATTTCCTGGGTTGGGAAGGGAAATTTGTGTTGGGTGAGATTTGTTGGTTTTCAGATGGTGATTCATTGATTAGAAACATTACTGAAGCAAGGATTATGAAGGAAACTTGCAGTACATTATTATGATCATTCGGGATACCTTGGTGGTGCATATGTTGTATGTAATTTGTTGTTTCCTTCATCCAACCATCTAAGACACTGATCAACCTTGAACATTATATCTATCTTTTGAAGATAACTTGTGCTTCTTAGTTGTGAATTGTTTAACCAGCTATTGATTTGCCTTTTTCTCAATTGCGGAAGTTGATGCTTTTAGAAGGAAAGTGAAGAGTTGGTTGAATATGTGCTGATATAATGATATTTGCGTCCAAGGTTTTCTTAGTTATTGCCCTTATTTTTATGGCTACGCAATTTTTTCTCCCTGTATGAAGAAGTTTGGTTGTTGTTTCCTTTGTTTTCCACCATTATGGGACTAAAACTCTTTTAAGGAAATGATTGTCTTGATTAGTGATAACTGGTAACGCAGAAAATATGTGTTGTGGGATACAATTTACTTGTTAACTATTTATCTGATGAAAAGTGGGCAATGTGTTTCCTGATTAAACTAGGTGATATTTACCTGCTCAATCCATTATCCTTCTTCCTTTTGCTGCCTTTCTGAACTGGGTATTTGTTTCTAAATTTTCAGGTTTATTGAATTACAGGAACCAACTTGGCTTTTTCTTAGCAGACACTTGGAATGGACGATGTGAAAATTATGGATGAAAATACTGTCATAGAATCTTCTATTCCGCCAAGTATTTCCTCTCCACACAAGGATGAATCAAATAGTGAAGTTCCAACAGATTCTAACGGAAAATTGGACTCTGAAGTTCAGCAGTTGCATGTGGATGGTTCTGTATTAGAATATTCAAAGGATAAGTCTGAAGGTACTCAATCGCATCCATCTGAGAGTCCAGTTTCAACCTCTGCTGGATTTGCTGAGCATTCTAAAGCAGGAGAATCAGAGGCTTCACAACGTGGTTCTGTTATTCCTACTGTTGAGATTGAGGCTTCACAACATGGTTCTGCTATCCCTTCTATTGAGATTGAGGCTTCGCAACATGGTTCTGTTATCCCTCTTGTTGAGATTGGTTCTACTAGTGATACTCATATTGAGTCAAATGATACTTCCAATGGACATGCAGTAGAAACAAGTGCCTCTATTGTATCTACTGGGCATTCAGTTTCGGAAGAGTCTCAAATGCAAAACACAAAAGAATTCCGAGTCTCAATCCCAGCCATTAAAACAAGGCAAAATTTGGATGATGCCAGTCACCTATCTCAAGATGATGATACATCTACTATTTCGTCCCCTCATGTGAGAGAGAACCAAAGCAATAATGATGCTACACCCCCAAAAAATGCTGTCCCGCCTGTTGCTAAAGTCTCCAAAATAACTAGATTGGGGCAATCTGCTGAAAGTCCTAAACAATCTCCAAATTTGGGTACCATCAGAGGCCAAATTGACACAGCCGCACCTATTGAATCTGTTAAACATGCTGTTTCTAAATTTGGAGGAATTGTGGACTGGAAGGCCCACAGGGTGCAGACTGTAGAGGTAAATTTTCTTTGAACTCCTAAAATGCTCGCTGTCCCTGTGATGGTCCAGCTTTTAAAAGGCCATTTTATTCCATCATCTTTAAATTACTATTCTTAATATTCTACTAAGGATTAGGATATAAGATGGGGTAGAAATTTAAATCCAAATACCTGTCATCGATGTGATTGTTATGTTGTGTATGCTTTTATATAATGATTAGCAGCATATTTTGGGTAGCTCTAAATATAAATTATCCACTGCAGAGACGAAAAGTAATAGAACAAGAATTGGAGAAAGTACAGGAGGAGATTCCATTGTATAAGAGGAAATGCGAGGCTGCTGAAGATGAAAAAGCTCATGTTCTGAAGGAGTTAGAGAGCACTAAAAGACTCATTGAAGAATTGAAGCTTAACCTAGAGAAGGTACAAACAGAAGAGCACCAAGCAAAGCAAGATGCTGAACTTGCTCAACTTAGAGTCGAAGAGATGGAACAAGGAATTGCCAATGAGGCTAGTTTTGCTGCCAAGGCTCAGCTGGAGGTTGCCAAAGCTAGGCATACAGCTGCAATTGCAGAATTAAAAACTGTGAAAAATGAGTTGGAAGCACTTCAAAAAGACTATATTGTATTAGTGTCCGAGAAAGATGCAGCAATAAAGAAAGCAGAAGAAGCTGTTTCTGCATCAAAAGAAGTTGAAAAAACAGTTGAGGATTTGACTATTGAGCTCATTACTGCAAAGGAAACCTTAGAGTCTGCACATGCTGCACATCTAGAGGCAGAGGATCATAGGATAGGAGCAGCTATGGCCAGAGAGCAGGATACTTTAAATTGGGAGAAAGAATTAAAACATGCTGAGGAGGAGCTGGAAATGCTAAACCAACAAATTCTCTCAGCAAGGGATCTCAAGTCAAAGTTGGATACTGCTTCAGCTTTACTACAGGATTTAAAAGCAGAATTGGCTGCTTATATGGAGTCAAAGCTGAAAGAGGATGCTGATGAAAAAATGAACCTCAAAGATGGGTTGGCAGAATTTGAGAAAAGAACTCACAGTGATATACAAGCAACAGTTGCCTTAGCTAAGAAGGAGCTCGAAGAAGTGAAGCAAAGCATTGAGAAAGCAACAGATGAAGTAAATTGCTTGAAGGTGGCTGCCACATCTTTGAACTCAGAACTGGAAAAAGAGAAGGCAGAACTTGCCACAATTAAGCAGAGAGAAGCAATGGCATCAGTTGCTATTGAATCTCTTGAATTGGATATTGACAGGAGTAAATCAGAGATTGCTGCTGTTCAGTTGAAAGAGAAAGAAGCTAGAGAAAAAATGGTTGAGCTGCCCAAGCAACTACAGGAGGCTGCTCAAGAGGCTGATCAGGCAAAAGCACTTGCACAAGTGGCTCGTGAAGATTTAAGGAAGGCAAAGGAGGAAGCAGAGCAAGCAAAGGCTGGAGCAGGTACAATAGAGAGTAGATTACTTGCAGCTCAAAAGGAGATAGAGGCTGCAAAGGCTTCAGAGAAATTGGCACTTGCTGCTATCAATGCACTACAAGAGAGTGAATCCGCTCGAAGCACAAATGATGAGGATTCACCATCTGGAGTAACTCTTTCTTTGGAGGAGTATTATGAGCTCAGCAAACGTGCCCATGATGCGGAGGAACAGGCTAACTTGAGGGTGGCTGCTGCTATGTCACAAATTGAGGTTGCAAAGGAGTCTGAATTGAGGAGCTTGAATAAGCTGGAGGAAGTTAATCGTGAAATGGCTGAAAGAAAAGCAGAGCTGGAACTTGGATTGGAGAAGGCAGAGAAAGCCAAGGAAGGCAAATTGGGTGTAGAACAAGAGCTGAGGAAATGGAGGGCAGAGCATGAGCAGAAGAGGAAAGCTGCTGAGTCAGTTCCAGCCGCACAACAGACTAACAATTCAAGAGCAAGCTTTGAGGAGAAACTAGAAGCCAAGAGCTTTGAGCAATCTTTTGATGCCGCTGGGTTGCATCAGAGGCTGTCTCCAAAGGCAAATATGAGTCGGAGCCACACAGAAACCGAATCCTCTCCCGAACCTGAAGTCAAAGTTACAAAGAAAAAGAAGAGATCATTCTTCCCACGCATCTTTATGTTTTTGGCAAGGAAGAAGTCGCAAACTAAGTCAGCATAACCTTTGGATACACAATTTCCGTTATTGTTGTGATGCTGTTTATTGGGCTATTTCTCGCCTTAGAGATCCTGGAAAGTAAGTTCCAACAGAATCTCCATTTGTACATCTTGAGTATTATTTTTTGTTTTTTTTTATGTATGATAAGTAAAATGGAAAATAATTTTTGCACGCTTTAGAGGATTTCAGATATCAGGTTTTGTCTTTTGTTTCGTATAGGAAACAATAAGGTGGTTCTGTAATATATTACTCTGCTTGAAATGTTGATTGTTGCGAATTTTTGGAAGTTCTACTGATCTGATTTAATGAAAAATATTGTCATTCTTTCTTTATACCCCTGTCCTGAAGTTCGCTGTATGTTTTATACGGTAAAGCATGGTATAGAACACGAGCAGGGTCCGTTTTCAATATTGATGATAGTTCCATCTGCGCGTTATTTCAGCTTTTAATGAATCGCACAGAACCAAAGAAATACGGGCAGCTGGAAGTTAAAGATTTAGGCTTTAAATAGCCCATTGATTGGCATACATTGCCTTCTGATATTTCTGATGGATACCGTGTTTTGCCTTAAATTTGTAAATCTTAAGCGTTATAGTTAGCAGCAGAAGTGCTCCTGCCGAGAAGGCACAAGCGGCAAATGCCAAGCTTGGCTGGTGGGAATAGAGTCCCTGTATTAACTCAATGTAGGTGGATTCCCTCACCACCAAAAGAATGAGGCCACTGCATCACACTCTGGTTTTCTTCCAATCCGAAGAGATGTTTGCCTCGGAGGGAATTCAACGTTATCAGAAACTGAAGGCTGGAGCAATGCCAAGGAATTCCTGTAACCCTGTACTTCCGTTCAGACAAGCAATTTGGAGACTGCCAATGCGACCCACAGAATATAATGGAAACATCAGTGTCAAAGGTCAGACTCATAATCCTTAAAGTTAGTTATTTATAGCCTGCCTTCTTTTTATGTCAATTGAATAATGATTTAAAAAAAAAAACACACAAACATGCAACATGAATCTTGCAAAGTTAAATGGCTCCATAATGTGCCAACAAATCTTCCACTTGTATTAATAAAAAAGAGCCAATCTCCAGGATAATTCGACTGCAATTAAGAACCAGAACCAGATAGTGTCTGAATTATTGTTTTATGCAATGGATCGGAAAGATGCTCTATGAGATTGTCAATAGGGCCAACATGAGTCACAGAAGCTTGAACAATAAAGCCTAACATAGCCACCATAGCTAGCCTTCCTGCAAAACAGAATTGCTTTGAGCATGATCGTATGATGGGAAAAGAAATGTCTATAATGACATATCATGCTATACTAAATTAACCATTCTTGATCTCTTTGAGCTTCCAATCATGAGCAATCTTTATATCTTTAGCAAGGCCCAGAGGATTTAACAAAGGACCCCCAGGGTACCTGTTCAAACAGTTGTCAAATTTTAGTAACTGTCAATCACAAGCACTGAACTCAGATTCCAGAGTATAGACATTGTAAGCAATTTTGATGGAGCAAAAGTTATAATTCAATCTTAAATATGGGGGCTAAATGATACCCTGGTTCTAGGCCTGCAAGTGCAGATTCTAGCCCAAAGAAAGATCCCTCTTTGGCTTGAGATCCAGGGTTTTTGAAGTCCATGTATCTCTTGGTTTCAACAAACCTAAGAAAAAAACACATGAAAGAAGAAAATGAAAGTGTCATTAATTTTCAGCATTTCTTCACTGCTTTAGATCTCAAAGTCCAAGATTGCAGTATGGTATGGAGTAAATGTTGCTTGGGTCAGGAAAATTACCCCATTAGTAATAGCTGAACGATGAATAGAGTTCTGGTACTTGCAAATGAAAATTTGGTGGCACCAGCTTCATACCAAACAGGCAAATCTCTTATTCCTGTTACACGAAGCAACTGCAGAGGGAAACTTGAAAAATTACCAAAAGTTTGAAGCTAGTGCCAATTACTGAAAGATCTAAACAACATTTTCCTGTATGCCGTCCCCGCTTACCATGACAGAAAATTGCAAAGCAGAATTACACAAACGTGATATTCTTTTGGCTCATAGTGCAAAATATTGTGTAATATCCTGTTATGGCTCAAAAGTCTTGTTTGTGTGCCAACTAACTAGTAAACAAGGGTGCCAAAAAGATTTGAAATTTACAGTTCCAGTGACAGTAACGCACATCAGTTGCAAGAATTCCGGCAACTCCAGCCATGGCAAAACGAGAATGAACTAATTCTGCCTGCACATACCACCTCAAGCTTTCAGGATCTTCTCCAAGCCCCAATGGATCAAACCCAAAATCCCCAGCGAGTCTGTAGAATCACATAAAAACGCTATGAAAACATAAACGCACACAACTGCAATAACCTATGAACAGCAGTGTTTATCTTCAAATTATGCCATGTAGAAGTCGGTAGAGTAGGAATTTCATTCTGAAATTTTGGTTGAATACTAGGATGGGTTAGGCCTTACGTTCCATCAAGATATGGTGGAGGGTCGAGCCCCGGAAGCCACGTGGGCCGTTGCTCAGCTCGAACGACTACAGTTCTGAGGTGACTTAAAGAAGGTCCTCCTATTTTGGCAGGCCAACTCGTTTTAGTCACTACATCTGAAGTTCTGTATGAACTCTTTCCAAATATGGAGGAAGACGCATTGAATGCCAGAATCTGGGAGCCTCTACTCACTGCAACATCCATTTTTAGCAATTGCCAATCTCCACTGTTCTACGTTGCAGGCTTCGGGACTATAGGAAGGGATGGGCAGCCAGTTTAGTTAACTGTTTTACGAAAAGAAGAGAGAAAACAAATAGCAAGGGCCCACTTATCCTTATTCATTGAAACCATTGGCTTGTTTTGCAAATCACACCACAGATAACACATATTAGTATATTACCGTATTATTTTATACTTTACCGTTACACATGCTTGGTTTCTACTTCCTTCTGCGATCAAAACTCACGAACCATGGGTTTCAATCATGGATTTCAATAAGACTGGCCCTGTCAAAATAATGAGGAAGAGGCATCTGTGGATGCATGTAATCAGAAGCCAGTCAGAGAAAAGAAATGTTTGAAATAGCACCTCTATGCCAGATGTTAAATTATCAAGATTGATAACTAATGGTGAAATTCTTCACCTTAAGAGCAACATCATATCTAGTACCGGGAAGTGGAAGCAAGAATTAAAATTACAGCATTCCTGTTGACATAGCAGTAGGGAAAACAAGGCTTTAATAATCCCAATATCTAAATTTGTGCCACCTCTTACAACAACAATAAGGCTGCAGTCAAGATGATCCTACAGCTTTGTCTTAATGGAGTACACATAAAAAGAAGTTCAACCACGGAAAGGGTCCGGTGAACTCCAAGGATAAATGTAAGAATGATGCCTTCCAAACAAGAGTTTTGTTTAGAGGTTCAAACGTCGACTTGATATGCTGAAGGAGCTGACTTTCAAGGGGGTCGCAACCACCAGAGGTGCTTCAGGTGAGTCACTAACTGCAAATTTCTCGTGCATGAAGCGACTATCCACAATAGAGTCATTCTTTAGGACTGTCTTATAGCAATAACAGCTCTTTAAGCCAACTTGATTTTGGTAACATTGATGAGAACCATCCTTCACTTGTTGAAAATTCCATATGACACTAAACTTGCCAACAGTAGCAACCAGATGGCGCTCCTGCTTCCCATTCTCTGTCACCTGAAACAAGCAAGTACAAAAATGAATTAATCCCAAGAGAAATAACTTTCAAATGATAGAACGCTTTTGAGAGGAACAAAGATTTCTTAACAAAATTTAAGTGAGAGATATGCTAAATTAGGGAAGTGGAGATGATTTAAGAATTCTGAACAGGAAAGTAAAAAAATTTTGATTGGACGACAAAAAATATTAACCATTCTTCACTCATCAGTATATCAAATTTTTTCAAATTTGTAATGAAGAACTTTCCCAAATAATTTTCCAGAAAAATATCAGACTAACCAAAATAGGATCTCTAAGCTGTTGCTTTCACTTAGTAGCTCCATTTTTTTCGTTTGGTACACTAGGAGTAATCTTTACTTGAAACACGTATCAGTCACATAATTGGTTTTGTAATTGATCGGACTTCATTGACATATCATGTTCAATATAATTAAATAACAAAAGACACAATATTTTCCCTTGATTCAAAGCAAACCGTCATAGAGTAATCAACATTTCACGGGTAAAAAGCCCGCTAGAGTATAGGCATAAAACAGAAATCCGCAGCTGCACATGAATAAAATCATCATGCATTTCCAGCTACATATACGCGTAGGCAATATAGGGATCTAGGAATGATAAATGTGTTTAAACTGGTCGTGTATTGTACAGTAAGCTATAGAACCAAATCAAGTCATTGAACCTTTAGGTCAACAAAAAGTAGGACTCTGAACTTGTCCTCAGCTCCTATAATTCCACCATCCACAAAAGAAAATGGCGTCACATGCATACTTGACAGTGCACAAAAGAACCGAGATACGATTATGTCAGTTTTAGTGCATTTTGTAGTCAAGTACATTGTAGATGATAAAGTGCAAGAACACAAAATACTGATATAACACCTGAACATATTTTTCTTTTGCAACTAAACACACACAACAAACATATCATGTTATGAACACAATTCGAAGAAATAGTAATCCATACTCTCCCCACTTTTTCTGTTTTCCTTTGCTCAGTAGGCATAAATAAAAATAGTAAAGAAGCTAACATCATTTTATTGAGAATATTCTGATGAAGAACTTAAAAACATGTAATGTAAAGACACTAATACATGCATCTTTTGTATAAATTAACTACAAGGTGTACACAGATTATGAATCTCAGAAACCAGAATATTAAAAAGTGGAACATTACCCAAGAGAATTGTGCATTGCGGAACTTGTTATTGATTCCTGCCATATGTGAATCCAAAGGAGTGAGCTTCAACAATCTAGGAGCTGCAATCCTATTCCCCATACGACCAGAAAAGCCGTTCTTGGTCTTCCCGTCTTTGTCTGTAAACAGAGTGCATATAAGAATCAAATAGGTATCTGTAGTCCCTAGTACCCACTTCCCATCAAATGTTACATCCACGTGAGTAATAGGAGAACCAAGCCCAGGAAATGCCGTCTTGGCTTGCCTCATAGAATTACTTGAATACAGCCTAATTTTCCCATCAAGTGATCCGACCACAATCGATCCATCACCAGTACTTGCAAAGCACTGAAAATTAGTCCCTCTTGAAAACTGATGCCCTTGAGTCCAATTCAGTACTGGTGTATTCTCTTCAACAATATTCTGCACAATCCCATTTCGATCACGCATATCCCACCTACACAACCTGTTATCATCCAAGCCCAAGAAAGTAGAACCTGTTGGATCCATTTGAGCTCCTTTGCTATCATTGGCAATATCCTTCATTGTGATATCAGTTCCATCTTTCTCAAACTTCCATTCAGTAACAATCTTTCCAGTCTCAATATCCAGCTGATGCAAACCCCTTGTATGAGGCTTCCCATCAGTCATTGGACTCATGAGAAGCATATTAGTTTCAGCCCTCATTAGCAAAGCCTTCCTTGGGGTTGAATGAGCTAAACCACTTGAAAATCTCCCATTCGACCTGCCATTGTCAAAATTTACGTAAGCCCCTTTTCCTTGAATCCCGTGATTATAATTCCTCACAACCTGAACCCCAGAATCGCTAACCAAAAAACTATTGTCTAAAGCACCCAATGCCAAACTCTGAATGGCACCACAATTTGGGGCTGCCTCCTCAAATTCCTCTCTCAAATCATTTCCATCCCTTAATGGCGTTTTTGCAGCCGTTTCCGGAGTCTTATAGAAGTCGTCTTCAGCATCCTCCCACATTGAATCATCAGCCTTTTCAGGTTTCGCCCAGCCAATGAAATCCTTCCCATAAACCTTAACCTTATTGTCATCATTTGCCTCATAACCGTAAGTGTTCTCAAACAAATAGTCCTGATACTTTTGGAAAAAAGAGAGATACTCTTCTTCACTGAAAAATTTGGCAGCCCAAACCCCATTAGCAACGAAATCAACCCGCTTCTGATCCTTAATAGCCTTCAATTGCAGATTTTGATCGATCTTAACCCGGACTTTCGACCCAATTTTCAAAACCCACCAAGAATTCTTCTCGTTTTCAGCCTCTTCTTCGTCGTCGTCAGATTCATTGGGGTTCTGGGTTTTAACAAATGAATAAGCAGCACATTTATCAGCCACAACCCATTTGGAGTTAGAAGTCAGAGCCCCGACGTGGAGAAAGAGTTTGACGGCGTTCTTAGGAGCCGGTTCGGACTTGTTGTACTTAAGTTTGAGTGCTCTGAGCTTGGATTCAACTTGGTCCAAAGAAGACGGCGTTTCAGGAGTTCTGGGATCCAAAGGCGACGGCGTCGCTTTAGCATCTTCAAAGCTGTCTTCTTCCGCATGAAGTTGGACTTCTGGGGTCTGCGAGTCGGACTCTTGCTCGGAATCGGTGTCGGCGTCTGATAGATCCAGGTCTTTACGGCTGTGATTGGCACCCATTTTTGCTCGAGAAACGATAGTATTTGATGATTTGTCTCCAAAAGAGAGGCTGCGGCGTCAACGGTCTCTTTTGGATTTGGGAGGGTAGAAGTACTCCAACTGAAAGTGAAGAGCGGGAGTTTGAAATTTTAAATTATGGCAGTTCGGGCCAATGTAATTTTAATATTGGGCGGTTGAGGGGGGTAGAGAAGGCAGCCTTCAATTTTCAATTTTCAATTTTCAATTTTCATTTTGCCTTTTCGCTTATTTGCCATGCAAAAGATTCAACAAAAATAATACAATTCACTTTCTAATTTATGTCAAGTAATATATGGAGTCACTATTTTATGTTAAACAATACATGGAATCGATTTACCCCAAGGAAAATAAGAATACAATCGTTGTATTTAATATTTAATTCTCAATACAAATAGAACGTAACCTTCATGCTGAATATATAATTTCCAGACACAATTGTAGTGGGAAGGAAAGGCTTATAGTAGTAATAAATCATAATGGTCAGCTATGAGGTGTACTGGTCCTCATCTCTGCACAAGGAAATAGTTTGCAAAATTGACATCGTAGTAAAGAGAAATAATTTATTTTCTTGTTCAGCTGATCAGATGACAGTAGAAACACCATGACCAAAATGCAAAGTAAGGCTGCTGCTGCTGCTGCCATGCCTCGTTAGCTGGACTCATATCATAATAATCTCCATTTTCAGGTATTGGTTTGGTTAGAGAGCATGAGATTGATGGTAGCCAACGCTTGTATTCGTGCTCATTTCTTCTCCCAGACGGCGTAGCTGTTCCCAGAAGTTGAAACCTGATAATTTGGAGGGATGAGGCTCCCAAGATCAAGCTTTGATCCAATCTTGACAATGATTTTGTCCTCTATCATTGCAACATAAAGATCAGATTCCGAGGCCATAATCCGCACTGTACTTGTTGCTGTAATTCCATTCCTCACCCTCAGGGTAGATATTTCAGTAATTGCATCCTTCATACCCCAATCATAGAAGTGATCATAAAACTGCAAAACAGTGCACTTCGTATCAAGGAGGGAAAAGAATTTTACGAATTCGAACAATTTGATTGCGAGGGTTGGACATGACTACATCCTTTTATATCTTACCACTGATGGAATCCCCGGATGAGTGAGAATATAGGCATAACCCTGCATGACTTTGTCTGACGGGAATGGCCAAATTTTCTGAGTGGATCCAGTGTCATGATTATCAATGAAAGTCACAGCATGTTCAGGCGAAATCCCTATCAATCCTGGGGGCTTCCCATTCGGATCAATCAATCTCCACAGCTCCCCTTGTACAGCAGCCTGAAGAATCCCTTTCGTTGTGAAATCAAATGCTGTGAGTACACCTCCACCTCCATTCTGAACCCACTGAGCCAATTCATTCCTATGACGATCTTGGTTGTAATCCGGTTTTCCATCTTGACCATAGGAAAGAGAATCCCATAACTCCCCAACCGCAAAGGCAGGAGAAGTATTTTGCATATAAATCTTAGTGATACTTGGAGCATAGCCCTTGACAAAATCAAAACGCCAGCCATCAAATCCAATATCATTCTTGAGCCAATTCATCCAGTCAGATAACTCTTTCTGTACCCTTGTGTTCAGATGATCAATATCAGGAGCACCTGGAAAGTCATCCCCTGTATCAAGATTCCCGGTTCCGTCTGAATATTGAACATCATCTCTGCAAATGCAATGGGGTCCCCAATCCAGACGGTCATCAGGGGTCCCTCCCTCAAAGATACAGTATATTCCTCTGCTATCCTTATAATCAGCACATCTGTGGTTTATGACTATGTCAGCAACGCACTTGATCCCATTGTCATGGAAAGCCTTGATTAAGTTTCTCAATTCTTGTTCATTCCCGTACTTGGGCGAATTAAGATCATACAACCTTCCGGGCAAATATCCTGCGACAATTTCAGGAACAAAAAAAATCCCATCTTTTACACCTTACTAATCCCACGAATTAACAAACACCTAAAAATCCCAACTTTCCCTACAAAATGAACAGACCAAAATAGGAAACAGGTTGAAGAAATGACCTTCAGGGGCGACGGAATGAGAAGGTGGCGGTAACCAAACATGAGTGACCCCGGCCTTGGCCAAGTCCGGAATGTCTTTCAAGAGCAAGTTGTACCAGCCCCCTTGGTATTTGTTCGATTCCCAATTGAACCCCTGAATGATCAAGTCAAGTAAAAAAGACAGAAACAGTGAGAGTCAAGAAACAACACAGACAGTGAGGGGAAAGGGACAAGTGATTCTTATATCTGTTTGTATCTTGGGTACCTGAAACAGCAACGTTGGAGCTGCGAACCTATAGTAAGAGGTCCAGACAACAAAGAAGAGAAAAATTACATGGGTCTTCATTGTCTTGGTGGGAGAACTGTTAACAAATTGGGCAGAAATAATGCAGGATGATTGAAATGATGAGGGTTGTGAAGAGCGAATGGGTTATTTATATAGGATTTAGGGAGTTTCATGTTCCGTGGGGATTAAGGCATACTCTTGCCAATTGGATAGCGACATTACGAGGGCGAAAAATAGCTGTCAGAGCAAAGTTTATTTCAACAGACAATTATACCTTTAAAAAGTCAGCATCAAAGTGGAATTCTACTTTGACGGTGATTCTTTCCCCACCCAATTCAATACAAATGGGAAATTTGCAAATATAGCAAGCACATGCCTGTTTCAAATATAGCAGTTGTCAAAATTTATTTGCCAAACTAGTAAATCAAGAGAGTTTAACCAGGTAAAAAGACTCGAATGTCCTAAACTATTTGTTCTACCACTCCATTCACCTCCCTTCATTGTGCAAGATTGGATTTTTCAGACGAAGATTTGTCTTCATTTCATGGATTGAAACTCTCAGTTCACACAACTCGATTCGTCTTCAAGCATAAATTGCATGTACGTGAGGTGGATTGATATCTTCAAGTAAGAAGGCTGCCGCAATGAAGAATAAATCTCAAAAGCCGACGGAATAAGGTCAGTTTAAATTTAGTTTCGTCGTTGCTAATAATGAACACTTGTCAATAACTAGAAGTAAGAACAAGTTGAAGTAATGTTGAACACTATGTCGAACATGTCGAAACAAATGTCGAATACTATGTCGAACATGTCGAAAACTAAACACTTTGTCAAGAAATGTGGAAATATATGTTGAATTAATTGTTGAAAATTATGACAAATTTATTGTCGAATATATGTCGAAAAATGTGTTAAAATAAAGTCGACAACGATGTCGAAAAACTTATGACAGAGTGTTTTTGAAAGTTCTAGGAGCTTCATGGCTAGTGGAACTACTCCAAACTGACTGTGGAACTTGACTGGATGAGGGGGGGATGGAATTTGCATCTTATTATGACATTAGAGTACGTCATTTTCTATTATTCAGATTCGATGGTAATTCCCAATTAAAAGTAATAATCTTTGATCCAACTATATTAGAGATTCAATGTTCATTTGAATTGAATCGTTTCGGGCATGAGGAGATCACCTCGTTAGTAGGAGGGTAGGTAAAGTTCGGGAACAAGAAAAGATTGAAAAACATGGATGATGATGTTTTTATAGAATTCTTGGGGACGAAACCTACATCATCGTGCTGGATTAAAAGGGAAAGAAAGTTAGGGACCAAAAAAAAGAAGCACGGCTCACAATTGAAAAAGAAGATCTCCAAAAGCCCTAGCAATTGTAAAATAGTACGATGACTTTTGGTGGGGCTTTTGAAGATCTTTTTCTTCAATTGTGAGTCGTGTTTCTTTTTTTTTGGTCCCCGACTTTCTTTCCTTTTTAACCCAACACAATGATGTCGGTTTTGCCTCTAAGAATTCTATAGAAACATCATCATCCCTGTTTTTCAATCTCTTCTCGTTCCCGAACTTTACCTGCCCTTCTACTAACGAGGTGATCCTTCTCATGCCCGAAGCGATTCAATTCAAATGGACATTGAATCTCTAATACAGTTGGATCAAAGATTATTACTTTTAATTGGAAATTACCAGTGTACCTGAATACCAGAAAATGACGTACATTTGAATTCTACCAAGCCTTTATCCGGCCAAGTTCCACAGCCAATTTGGAGTAGTTCCACTGGCTATGAAGTTGTTAGAACTTTCAAAAAATTCTGTCGTAAAGTTTTCAACATATTGTGTGTTTTCGACATAGTTGTCGACTTTTTTTTAACATATTTTTTGACAATAAATTCAACATAATTTTTAACAATTGATTCGACATATTTTCGACAATTAATTCGACCTATATTTCCACATTTCTCGACAAAGTGTTTAGTTTTCGACATGTCCGACATAGTATTTGACATTTGTTTCGACATGTTCGACATAGTATTCAACATTACTTCAACTTGTTCTTACTTCTAGTTATCGACAAGTGTTCATCATTAGCAATGACGATGCTAAATTTCAATTGACTTTATTCCATCTGCTCTTGAGATTTCTTCTCCATTGCGACAGCCTCCTTGCTTGAAGATGCCAGTCCACCTCGTGCACGTGCCATTTATGTTTAAAGACGAATCGTGTTGTGTGAACTGAGAGTTTCAATCCATGAAGTGAAGACGAATCTTGATCTGGAAAATTCGATCTTGAGCGATGAAATGAAGGCGAATGGAGTGGGAGAACAAATAGTCGCGTAACTACTAGTTTGGGACATCTGGGCCTTTTTACCTGGTCAAACACCCTTGACCTGCTAGTTTGATAAACAAATTTTGGCAACTGCTATATTTGCAAAAAACATGTGAAAACCTGCTATATTTGCAAATTTTCCAATGCAAATGATCTAATCAAAAATCCAAAAGCTCATCTCTTTTGCTTAATCAGGCTAAATTAAAAAAAAATGCCAATAATGATATAGAATAAAAAATAAAACTAATTTAAAAAAATCAAAATATCAAATTAAAAAAAAATCTAATAACGATTCATTCGATGACTAATTTAGGACAGGATCCCCAATGTTCTTCTATAATTTATGCAATGCAAACTCGCGCTGCAAAAGAATTGGTTAAAAGAATTATTGAGAAAAAAGAGCCCTTAATCACGATTCACATGAACTAAAAGCACCATATAAAATAGACAATTTTTAAAAGCTAAAATTCATTAAAATCACATAAACACAAAATGTCAATAACAAAATGAAAAAAGAAATTATGATACTAATACAATTCCGCTATTTTTTTTAAAAAAAAAGAGCGAAAGGAAACATTTTGATATAATAAAGTGAAAAAATCAATTAAATTACGCGGAAGAAATAAAATCCGAATTTTCTTTGGAAGTTTCAAATTTCTTTTTTGCGAATACACTAATCAACTGAATAAGCTCAAGAACTTTCAATCTGAATAAGATTGTGACGCGTAAAAATTAAAACTTAAAAGTTGGTTTGAAAAAATCAAAAACGCGTTTTAAGCGAACACGTGTTTCGGTTTCAATGTTTTTTTTTTTTTTTTTCTCTTTTTTCTTTTTCCTTTTTCCTTACCAGCTTAATTATAGTTACAACATTATTTTTTTGGTTAGGGCCACCAAATTTTATTCGATCTCTTGGAGTGAGCTGGAAACCAAAAATTGCAGGAAAGAAGAAGAAGAAGAAGAAGGGGCCGTTAGGATGAGGACGGGGCTAATGATTAGGAATGGTTAGATGACTTCATCATTTAAAGCGAAAATTGGTGTAGCCTAGCCAGCTAATTTCGGTTCAGACAATAACTAAATGTGACAATTTGTGATTCGACACACAAATATAATATAAAATTAACACGTATTTATTAGGTATAGATATATTTTTTTGCAGGTTTAGATAAAAATTAGGTCCAATCTTATATAACACAAAAAATAAATAAGTATAATCAAGTCAACTTGCGAATCAACCCATTTAACCTGTTTAACTTATTTAAAATAATTTTAAAAATTATCTAATAATAATGTTATAAAATTAAAAAGTATTGTATAATATATACTTTTAGGTATTTTTAGTGTTTTAATTTTTCATAAATACATAAGTATTTTTTTTATTGTGTTATCCATGAAATAAATAGTAATTAAATTTTCATAAATTTCACATTTATATAGGTATTTTCGTGTCGTTATCATATCGTGTCGTATTACCAACTAAATAAATAGGTCATGTTCATATTATATTATTTGACACGTATAATTAAATTGGTCATGTTTGGATTCATGTCAAACCTTATGTCTAAATATGACATGCGAACTTGAAACATGACTTGATGGTCATCCCTAATAACAACGTCAATTGATTGCATATTTTTTTTTCCAAAAAAACTATCTTTATATTAATTATTCAAAATTGTTATAGATACAATTTTGATCCCTAATAACAACGTCCGTTGATTGCATATTTTTTTTCCCCAAAAAAACTATCTTTATATTAACTATTTCAAATTGTTACAGATACAATTTTGTCTACTGATAATGAAGACCTTAGCACTTGTAATGACGTTAAATGAGATAACTTCTTAACTCGAATAAGGCAATATTTACCTATATTAGCTAAGACAAACAAAGAACAAAAGAACACCTTGCCAATTGCATAAGAAACGAAATCCCAGTCCTCATTTCACACCTTGCCATCATTTTTCAGTTGTCCATCTTTTTATGCCCGCGTTTGGTCTTTGCTTCATTGTGGAAGGCATTTTATGTAGAATTGATTGAACGGGCACGGCACGCTGCTCTGATTGACTAAATTACAGCGGAGAGAAAATGGACGTAGTTCGGATGTAGTTCTCTCTTTTTCTACTGTCGTGATCGATGGTGCATGCTCAAAATCGATGTAATGCAATCAAATTGACTTCTATCCCAATTCGAGTTCCAAATAATAAAAAGAAAAGACAAATAAAGAGTATATATAAATTGCGTTTTAAAACGCGTTTTTGTATCTTTTTATATACTAGCGATAATATATGAAAATGCAAAAAATTGTGTTAAAAATATAAAAATGTGTTTTAGCCTTTTCATATCACGTATTGATGTACTTATCCCTTTCTTTTATATTTTTAGAGAAAGAGAATTGATATATGACTTATTCAAAATTACTATCGATATGTGAATGGTACATAATTGTTTTGGTAAATTACATTTACTATCTCTTTGGCTTGTCAAAACTATTAATAGAATGTAAAGATTTAAAAAACTACCAATATTTCCTTTGACCTAACGACCGTTTAAGTCAATTAACGGAATTAGTCAAAATACAAAAAAACCAGCTTAGAAAAATAACATATACCTCTTGAAGTTTGTTCTAATTACGAAATGACCCTTTAGGTTCTAAAATTTTATTAAATAAAATTTAATAACTTCTATTTGTTTGATTTATATTCTTATTTTATTTTTCTTTTCTTTTCATGAGAAATAATTTTATAATATTATTTTATATCACAAACTAATAAACTAAAAAAGTAATAAAAATATAATATCAATACATACTTTTAAAATTGTTGAAAACTGAATAATAAAATTAATAATTTTTTTTACCATATTACTATTTCATCATTTTCAATTTTGACAAACTTATTTTATAAATTTCTTCTTATATGTTCAATATTAATCTACCACTATTGTCCTTTCAAATGATTAAATGATTAAATAATTATTTTTGTTATTTATATATCTCTATAAACTTTTTAAAAAATATATATTTATTTAAATCTCTTGTAGTTTTATTTTAGTTATTAGAATTTGATGTAATAGTCTTAAAATTAAGAATTATTTTGATTATTATGATTTGATATAATGGTTGTAAAACTAAGAATTATTTTTATTAGATTGAGCTTAAATTATTTGAATAGAAATGAAAAAAATAAGCATAATAAAATATTGCAACATCTAGAATTTATATCTATTTTGGTAAAAATTTAGATTGTTAAATTGTGCAGATAATTGTTTAAATTGTGTCTAAATTTTATTTATCAGTAATTGTTATTAACTTTTTTGTAAAACTAATTAAATAAGAAAAAAGTTGGAAGTCTATTTTGTTAAACCTTAGTGTCCATTTTATAACTAAAACAAACCTTAATGGCTTAAATGTAATTCAAATATTGTAGTTTAAAGGATAGCTTAGAAATTTCAAACCAATTAACTATTGACTTAGTAAAAAATCAAGGTTTCCCGTTAGTCAACTAACAGTAATGAGTGAAATATTATAAATTTATCAAATTTAAAGATGTATTAATAGTTTCTCTAAATTTTAAAATTCAATTAGTAGTTTTCATATATTACAGGAATAGTAAATGTATTTACCCTAATATTTTTTTTTTGTATCTAAGAAATAAATGCTGATTTACTTCGTGGATGAATTGATAAATGTTTGAATTTTTGTGACTACGTTTTATTGGGGGCAATTTACTTGTAGTTTCAAGAGTTATTCACGTTTGACATACGCCTGTTCCGACGAAAATGAACTTTGGACACCCTAATGCGCCAGCAATGACAAAATTGAAGTGCAATGCAACTTCCAAAACTAGAGGGTTTTACCTGGAGAATGAAAACCAGGATGATGATGCTTGCGTCTTCAGGGCTAGAACCCACTTGTAAGTTGCAAATCCTAGCGGGATGCGTTAGCATTTTTGTTGACGTTTGGCAAATCCAAATCCTTTTAATTTTGCCTCGATCTGCGTGCCAAATTAGTTTTTAAAAAAATGATAGAACTTGTTCATGGCGGTTGATGATGGAGACTTCAAAACTTGGCTTCCAAACTGATAATGGCGGTTGGTTTCCTGGGGTTTCATGGAAACCGACTTTTAAGTTCGATAAGAATGCTGTAAATGTGTGTATAAAATAAAGTGTGTGGGTGTAGTTTAACTGTGTAAGTAATACTAAGTCATACAACTTAAATGGTGAGAAATTTTCCCTTAATACCAGTGTTTTTTCCTTGTGGATAATTTCCATGTTGTTATTGAATAAACAATACCCATATCAGCAGAAAACAATGGTATTTTGTCTCCTGTTTTGTCAAATGGCCACAGAGCTATGACTTTCATGCAGCACTTCACGTGATCCAGAAAAAGAAGAAAATGCTAATCTCATGCATTAACAACTTGTAATGGTAATCAAATCACCCAATCTTGCTCTGATTTACACAACACACAAACACAGCCTTTGAGAAGTGTTATGAGAAAACAAAAAACCAACAGAGGAAGTGAGCAAACACTGCGAATTGGCAAACATCCAATAGCTTATCTGGTGAGAAGGTTTATCTGAAAGTCAGAATACAGAAAGCAGTGTCATTTAGTCACCTTCCCACTAACCAAGGACTCATCATAAGCAAATAAAACAAACAAATCAAACAGTAGTGGCTACATTGGCGTAATGTAAGAGTAATAATTTATTTTCTTGTCCAGCTGATCAGATGACAGTAGAAACACCATGACCAAAATGCAAAGTAAGGCTACTGCTGCTGCCGCCGCCATGCCTCGTTAGCTGGACTCATATCATAATAATCTCCATTTTCAGGTCTTGGTTTGCTTAGAGAACATGAGATTGATGGTAACCAACGCTTGTAATCGTGACTTGTTTCTCCCAGACGGCGTAGTTGTTCCCAGAAGTTGAAACCTGATAATTTGGAGGGATGCGGTTCCCAAGATCAAGCTTTGATCCAATCTTGACAATGATTTTGTCATCTATCATTGCAACATAAAGATCAGATTCCGAGGCCATAATCCGCACTGTACTTGTTGCTGTAATTCCATTCCTCATCCTCAGGGTAGATATTTCAGTAATTGCATCCTTCATACCCCAATCATAGAAGTGATCATAAAACTGCAAAACAGAGCACTTCGTGTCAGGGAGGGAAAAGAATTTTACGAATTCTAACAATTTGATCGCAAGGGTTGGACATGGTTAACTCTAGTACTACTTCCTTTTATATCTTACCACTGATGGAATCCCCGGATGAGTGAGAATATAGGCATATCCTTGCATGACTTTGTCTGACGGGAATGGCCAAATTTTCTGAGTGGATCCAGTGTCATGATTATCAATGAAAGTCACAGCATGTTCAGGCGAAATCCCTATCAATCCTGGGGACTTCCCATTCGGGTCAATCAATCTCCACAGCTCCCCTTGTACAGCAGCCTGAAGAATCCCTTTCGTTGTGAAATCAAATGCTGTGAGTACACCTCCACCTCCATTCTGAACCCACTGAGCCAATTCATTCCTATGACGATCTTGGTTGTAATCCGGTTTTCCATCTTGACCATAGGAAAGAGAATCCCATAACTCCCCAACCGCAAAGTCAGGAGAAGTATTTTGCATATAAATCTTAGTGATACTTGGAGCGTAGCCCTTGACAAAATCAAAACGCCAGCCATCAAATCCAATATCATTCTTGAGCCAATTCATCCAGTCAGATAACTCTTTCTGTACCCTTGTGTTCAGATGATCAATATCAGGAGCAGCTGGAAAGTCATCCCCTGTATCAAGATTCCCGGTTCCGTCTGAATATTGAACATCATCTCTGCAAATGCAATGGGGTCCCCAATCCAGACGGTCATCAGGGGTCCCTCCCTCAAAGATACAGTATATTCCTCTGCTATCCTTATAATCAGCACATCTGTGGTTTATGACTATGTCAGCAACGCACTTGATCCCATTGTCATGGAAAGCCTTCATTAAGTTTCTCAATTCTTGTTCATTCCCGTACTTGGACGCGTTAAGATCATACAACCTTCCGGGCATATATCCTGCGACAATTTCAGGAACAAAAAAAATCCCATCTTTTACACCTTACTAATCCCACGAATTAACGAACCCCTAAAAATCCCAACTTTCCCTGCAAAATGAACTGACCAAAACAGGAAACAGGTTGAAGAAATGACCTTGAGGGGCGACGGAATGAGAAGGTGGCGGTAACCAAACATGAGTGACCCCGGCCTTGGCCAAGTCCGGAATGTCTTTCAAGAGCAAGTTGTACCAGCCCCCTTGGTATTTGTTCGATTCCCAATTGAACCCCTGAATGATCAAGTCAAGTAAACAAGACAGAGACAGTGAGAGTCAAGAAACAACACAGATAGTGAGGGTAAAGGGACAAGTGATTTTTATGCCTGTTTGTCTCTTGGGTACCTGAAACAACAACGTTGGAGCTGCGAACCTATAGTAAGTGGTCCAGACAACAAAGAAGAGGAAAATTACATGGGTCTTCATTGTCTTGGTGGGAGAACTGTTAACAAATTGCGCTGAAATAATGCAGGATGATTGAAATGATGAGGATTGTGAATACCGAATGGATTATTTATATAGGACTTAGGGAGGTTTATGTTCCGTGGAGGTTAAGGCGTACTTTGCCAATTGGATGGCGATATTACGAGAGCCAAAACTAGCTGACAGAGCTTAGTTTAGCTGTTGCTGGGTATAAAGAGTGAGTTTAGAAATAAAATCGATTTGATAGAAAAAAAAGTTTAGAATAAAATAGAATGGTGGTAATTATGCTGTTTGATATTATTTTATAATAGAATGGAATAAATTTTATATTAAAATTAAAATTAATATTTAATATTAATATTAATAAATTTTATATTAAAATTTAATATTAATATTATAATAAAGATATTCTTATTTTACATTATATTATATTTAAGAAAATTATATCTTATTCCAAAAATAGTCAAAATACATGTTAATTTGTAGAGAAAAATATTTTTTATAAGTTAGTAAAATTTATTTTAAAAAAAAGAAAAAAATAATAAGTGAAAAAGCGATTGTAAATCATTAATGGGTTTGTATCCACTTGAAAACGTAGGGTGCGCCCATTGGACATCTACAAAAAAAAAAATTTTAAATATATTCAAAATAACATCATTTTGAATCTATTTTGATTTTATTTTCCCCAAATTCAGGAGGTGGATTTCGTTTAAGTAAACTTAAACTCTTGTACCAAACACCTATTTTTATTCCAATCCGGTACATACTCCAAACCCTTATACTAAACACCCCTTATATCAATAGACAATTATATCTTTAAAACGTCAGCATTAAAGTGGATTTCCACGTTGGCGGCGCTTCTTTCCCTTCCTCCCACCCAATCCAACGCAAATGATCTAAATCCAAAATCCAAAAGCATAGGCTTGATTTGTACAAAGTTTTTATTTTTAAAAAGTTAATTTTTTTACATAATTTTAAAAAAAAATTCATATATTTTTTCTAAAATATTTTTTTTCTATTAAAAAAATACCTACTAAACAACTTTTCTCAAATAATTCACAATTCAAATGAAGCCATCGGCTCTTTTGTTTAACAGACGAATTAAAAAAAATGCCAATAATGAGATAGAATGAAAAGAAAAAAAGAATAAAAAAAGAAGTCATTAAAACTAAATCAAATATCAAATTAAAAAAAATCTAATAACGATTAATTCGATGACTAATTTAAGATAGGATCCCCAATGTTCTTCTATAATTTATGCAATGCAAAATCGCGCAAGAAAATAATTGGTTAAAAAAATTATTGAGAAAAAAGAGCCCTTAATCACGATTCACATGAACTCAAAGCACCATATAAAACAGACAAATTTTAAAAGCTAAAATTCATTAAAATCACATAAACACAAAATGTCAGTAACAAAAAGACAAAAAGAAATTACGACACTAATACAATTCCACTATTTTTTTTTAAAGAACGAAAAGAAACATTTTGATATAATAAAGTGAAAAAAATAAATCAAATTACGCGGAAGAAATAATGGCGGTTGGTTTTACATGGCGAATGAAAACCAGGATGATGATGCTTGCGTGTTCAGGGCTATAACCGACTTGTAAGTTGCAAATCCTACCGGGATCCCGTTAGCATTTTTGTTGACGTTTGGCTAATCGAAATCCTTTTAATTTTGCTTCGATCTGCGTGCCAAATTATTATTAAAAAGAAATGATAGAACTTGTTCATCGCGGTTGATGATGGAGACTTCAAAACTTGGCTTCCAAACTGATAATGGCGGTTGGCTTTCTGGGGTTTCAAGGAAACCGACTTCTAAGTCGGATAGAATGCTGTAAATGTGTGTATAAAATAAAGTGTGTGGGTGTAGTTTAACTGTGTAAGTAATACTAGTCATACAACTTAAATGGTGAGAAATTTTCCCTTAGTACCAGTGGTTTTTTCCTTGCGGATAATTTCCATGTTGTTATTGAATAAACAATACCCGTATCAGTAGAAAACAATGGTATTTTGTCTCCTGTTTTGTCAAATGGCCACAGAGCTATGACTTTCTTGCAGCACTTCACGTGATCCAGAAAAAGAAAAAAATGCTAATCTCATGCATTAACAACTTGTAATGGTAATCAAATCACCCAATCTTGCTCTGGTTTACATAACACACAAACACAGCCTTTGAGAAGTGTTATGAGAATACAAAAAACAACATAGGAAGTGAGCAAACACTGCTAATTGGCAAACATCCAGTAGCTTATCTGGTGAGAAGGTTTATCTGAAAGTCAGAATACAGAAAGCAGTGTTATTTAGTCACCTTCCGACTAACCAAGGACTCATCATAAGTAAATAAAACAAACAAATCAAACAGTAGTGGCTACATTGGTGTAATGTATGAGGAAACTATTGCTCATTTCACCAGAATTAGCAAAAACGGAGTACTGACTGATAATAAGTGCACTAAACATCCAAATCCAATGCAGCCTCCAACGTTCATGTTAACATAAAATAGCATCAATTCTGCACAATAAAATCAATCAAATATCCCATCAAAGGTATTACATAAACATTCATATGACCCCTTATGCAACAGGGCATCAGAATATGATCATGCTTAAACAGCAACGGCAGCAAGATTGAAGATCAAAGATCCAAGATCCACGATCCACCCCACAGAAAAGACCAAAAACAAATGTAGGAAATTGTAAAAAGTGGTGACAGTGGTGTATCAAAGCAAACATGAAGCTATAAAAATTAGCATGGTAGAATAACATAATAAATTTAATAAAGTTTTCCGTTTCAAATTCCAAAAGAAATATGAACCGGGTTACAAAGTAAAACAATAGGCCCTTTATGAGAGATTCTGATCTTGCAGTTTAACTAATCTTGTTTCCACTTGTGTATGCACTTGAGATGCTACGAGAAGGAGAGCAGCTTAGCTTCTTATTAGCTACTTGTATATCTGATCACATCTTTGCCGGCTTTGGGAAAATGTCCGGAGTGAATTTCTGAGCCGCACTTATACTTCCCTTAATCCTCATGGCCCCTCTATATTGTGCACATCAAGAAAAACATCATAAAAATTTCAACTTCAGCACAATCTTAGAGAACAAACAAAATCAACCAAAAGCTCCCACCTCATAAAAGCAATCTGGGGATTCATCTTTCCAGTGGCAATCTTAATGAAATCTTCATCAGTGAAAGAAAATGTTGCATCAGGCTTTCCATCTTCATATGGCCCTAAATTGTAAAAAGATTCAAAAAGAAAAGCATCAGCACAACACATTATACACAGATAACATATGTTCCCACGGCACATATATCTAGAGGACAAAAGAAGATACTTTTAAGCAAGTGAACGATGTACACAGATAACATGTCCCCACGGCACATATAACTAGAGAATTTTTATACCCTACAAAAATAACTATACGAGAAAAAAACCCAAAAACCTTGGAACAACGCATTACCAGTTCGTGTTTCCCAAAAATCTATGCTTTATTACTTGCTTATTCAGTCGCCGCATAACAATTAAGGGCCAGTATCATCTCTTCCATAACAAAATTGATAGTACAGAATAGAACTGAGCACTATCTAAGCCCAAAATTGATGTAATTTAGCAAATTGGGATCACCGATGAGTGAACTTGAACTATGAAATTGTGCAAAACAAAGAAGAGGAGGGTAAATGAAGGAAATTGAATAAGCAAATTCATAAAGATCACACCTTTTTTAACCTCTCCCTTCTTGAGGTCAACAACATAAACCTCCTCATTGAATCCAAGTTTCTGTTAATTAAACAAAACAAGAACCAACGATTAAATAAGAAAAAAATAAAAAAAACCCAAATGGATAGATTTACAGAACAGGGATTCAGGGCGTTGGCGAGGGACCATCCGACCTTTGGGGCGATATTAAGCTGAAAAACAAGGCCAATCTTCTTGGTGAGAGCTTTTCCAGCGTCAGTTGCGAGGTGGAGCTTCATTTGTTCCATCAGCGCATCGGACTTGAGCTCACTCGATTTCTTGTCGGCAGACATGGCTAATGATGGCTTAATCCTGCTGCTAATTTGCCAACAAAAATGTAAACCCGATTGAAAACACTGCGAGGAGCAAACAAGAAAGAGGGAAGTTTATAGGGATGCGATTGGCCGACAGGACGAGTAGGTAAAACATAGAGTGATTACAGATGATTATAGAAATGGTTTTTTTTTTCGAGAAAGAGATCGACGAAGTTACTCATTACAGATAACGGGACACGCAATCCAAGAACACCGGTGGATTAGATTAGATGATCATTTGCGACAGTTTTGGAGTTCTTTTGACTATTATTACGTATTATTTTGTTGCAAAATTTTCAATCCTTGAAATTATTTTGGTGATTCTAAGGATAACAAATGCTAATATTTGTTTCAATAAATATATGTTAATATTGACTTTTCAGTGATTGATTTTTATTGCTAAAAAATTATCTGGTTTCAAAATGTATTTTTTTTTTTGTTTTACAAAATAAAAAATGTGTTAAAAATGTAAAAATTTATATTTAAAAAAAATGAAAAATACATTATAAAATGTGATTCAAAAGCCGAAAGGTGTGTATTAATTTTTCAAAGCCTAATTTTACATTTATTGAGATAAATATTGTAAAACAAAAATTATTTTGAAAATATAAAAAATAAAAATAAAAAGTATATAAATATATATTGAAATCTGTACCATACACCCCTCGAATCCCTCTCGACTAAATACAAAGGCAATAGAAAATTATAATGTACTATGATGTAAGAAAATACAGAAGTAGAGATTTGACCAATGTGCTTAGTGATTAAAGTTAACGCTGCCTCCACAGATTTGAGATTTTAGGAAAGAATCACTTAATATTGACGATTATGTGATAAGAATTACTAAATAAAAGTTACTCTAATAATTCAATATGATTTTGCTATCTAAATGATACTTAATACGGTGAGAATTCCTAAAAATGTTTAGTATGAATATCATTACAGGAGTGAAATTATATCAAGATTTGGATTAAATTATTTTTTTCATGAGTAATAATACAGATAGTGACAAATTATAATGACTGACGCGACAATTATGAAAAAATAAAATCATTCATCCATCCTCGTTACAAAATATAGAATAATGAAAGATAATTTTGTCTTCTTATGATTGCTACGTCAATCACTATAAAAAGTCACTATAATTTGTTTTATCTCAATTATTACTCTTTTTCACATAGTGCTATGGGAAAATATTTTATGTTGGCAATCATTAATTAACACGGTAACTTTTTAGGTAAAAGAGGGATTGAGGGACGAGAAAAGGTGGAATGTATTACTAAATAGAAAATCACTTGGATGATTTCCTGCAAATGAGGCCATCCTACAATACCCAACCTGCAGGTCTAGATCCTTTTTTCCACAGGCCTAAATTTGTAGCCCAATCCAGGCAATAAGTTTTGAAAAAATGAGAATTGACCCAGAAAAAGAATGCCTATGTATTATCCAGAGTCCAGTTCTTTGTCAATGCAGGTCCAAGTCAACTGAGATGCCTTTAATCTTCACATCCAGCCTACTTCCAAGGTTGCAAGTTTGAACTCTTGATAATGGAGTCATTGTCATGGCGAATTTTCGTGGGTAGATTGAGCAAAAACATCAAAATTAGGTGCTAAACTGCAAACGAACTTTTGAAGCATTGCCCACTCACTGGGAAACTACAACGTGCAAGTGATAATGGCCAATCATCCATCCTTTCTCTCATCCAAACCATGAACAGAGAAGAAATATTAACACTACTCCTTCGTGGATCACGCATGCGTTTTTTTTAAACTTCAAAGGTAATAATACTGCTGATAATCTTCTTCTTTTAAATCCTAAATAGAGGAAAAACAATTGTACATAGAAAACTGTTGTTCTAAGTTTCCTAGTCTAGCTGTTGTTTTGATCATCTGTTTCAAAAACCCCGTTGAATTGGGGCTTATACTCATGGTTTTGCATTGTAAATTGATATAAAGACTTCAGTTTTTCTTCTTATCAAATGGGCTGAGTATTCATGTTACCATATTCTTTATAGGTAAAGACTCCAATTTTGCTGCTTGTTTAATTCATGTTACTGTCACGTGGAGCTTACATGAAACACCACCACCTTGTGGTAATAGATTCTTCAGCTAGTAATTAATCCAGTTGCAGAATCTTGATTTTATGTTTTGATGTACGAAACCCCAAGATTACTTTTTTATGAGTGCTCAATCTCTTCTTCTATTTTTATCTGATGCCCGTTAAAGGAGAAGTTTGTATCCTTCCTCAGATGGGAAGATGGAGCAAAATGGTGCGCTGTTTCACTTTGATATCAAACATAAAGGGAAATACAGCAACTTCAGCAATATGATATAATGCAGCACATAATTAAGTGTATGAGTGGATGAATTTTGATAAGTTTTGAACAAGGATCCAAACTTCTGTCGCTGCCCTTCAAGTTTTTAAGTTTTGTTTGATGGAATATTGTGCTACTTTATTGCTGCCTGGTGTTTTCAACTGAATGCGAAGTGATTATACCTTTGTCAATTCCTGGTAGCTGTAATCTGTTGTCGCTCTTAAATATATGTTCAATTTTCATCATGTTTTATAACTTTCTTGTGCCTTTGCCTTTTGTTTCCCTGCCTGTTTAATCCCAATATCATTTTTTGAGCATGATGTGATGAATTTTTTTTTTTAGACGAAGACTGAACTGCTTGATTTGAAGGAGGCTGCCTGTACATGAACCAACTGAAGGCCATATAGAGAAGTTAAATATGGAGACCTTATGGAGTTTATTTGGTCTGCCAGCCTTTAGACAGGACTGAAGTCAATTCAGGCCAAACGATTCCTCCAAGAATTATGCGCCTCTTGATGAATTGCATAATTCAGATTGCTATCATCGAAAATTTTTGTAGTCTGTCATGCAAAATCAACGACTATTTTGTCAGGCTGTTTCTTCTAGTTCTGGTTGGAAAAATTACAAGCATCTTCTCAGTGGAACGCCATCTGCTGCCAGTCTGCTTCTAAACAGGAAAATTACTCATTTGTGTCATACCAATGGGAGAACTTCATGCAATTATATGTTTTTGGACCAATCAACTCAGATTTGCATAGTTCAATCAAGAAAAGTTAAGAGTACAGCTAGTGAAAATACTGTAGAGTTGTTTGATGAAGATGATGAGCTCTGTCCTGTCGATTGTGTCAAAGAATTCAAAACCGATCAGGAGTTCATGCAAATTCTTGAAATGGCCAAGAAAACAAATTCTTTAATCGTCGTAGACTTCTACCGTACTTCTTGTGGCAGCTGCAAATACATAGAGCAAGGCTTTGCAAAATTATGTAAAGGATCTGGAGATCAAGAACAACCAGTTATATTTTTGAAGCACAATGTGAGTGTTATTTGAGCTTGTAGATTACTGCTTTTTTCCAAAAGTCAAATAATTTAGAATTGTCGATGGATTACAAAGATAAACTAGCTAGAAAATCAAGTAGCACGCAGAACAAGATAATATTTTTAGCACATCTGTGGCCATTCTTTTTAGAGTAGAAAAAGAGTGCCCTTTTTTCTTCCCTTAAGTTATGGTTAGGAACTATATGTTACATGGTGAACGTCTTACATTTATGTAGTTGGTTAAATCAAATGAAAGTACTTACCAATGCCAATCTCTGCAGGTAATTGATGAGTATGATGAACAGTCTGAGGTTGCTGATCGACTTCGAATAAGGGTAGGTAATTTAGTTAACATCTCTAATCTCATGCCTTAGTTTTGGATTTGAATTTAGTAGCAGAACAATTGTAAGGAGCAGATGCTAGACTGCTAGTTGCTGTTCTTATTATCAAAGCTTTCTGATTATGAACAATGTTGTTACTAAATTTATATTCCTCGTCACAACAAAATGGAAACTTTTACATCTCTACTTGGAACTTTTCCCAGTACATGGAATTCTTTAATAGCAGCAAACTGTTTTCATGCAGTCGGTGCCCCTTTTCCACTTCTACAAAAATGGAGAACTATTGGAAGCATTTGCAACCAGAGACAAAGAGAGGATACTCGCTGCCATTCTTAAATACACAGCACCTGCTAGTCAAGATGCTTGAATTCTGGAAGTACACTTTTTGCGGCCATTCTTAACACACAGCACCTGCTAGTCAAGATGCTTGAGCCAATCTGGTTAGGATTCTGGAAGTGCACTTTTATGTTCAAGTCGGTATTGATATTTGTGCAGAAGAAGATTCTTTCTCTTTTCTTGTTACATGCTACAGCATCAATATTTGACTCAGAAAGTTGTGTTTATGGAAAAAATTAATGTGGGAATGGAAGTGAATGCTGAATGGAACCTTATGTTCAGTAGCTGGAAAAATAAGTTTATTGCTTGTTTATTTTGCTCTGCAGAACCTTGAGCCCATTATTGACCAAATGAAGGAAACTTGTGTGTTGGAAAAAATATTCTTGAGAAATTTGACCCAAACACAATTTTTTAGAGATCTGTGACATTTCATGTCAAAGTGCATTTTGTTTTTTCAAAAAAATGTGTATAGATTGCGATTCAACTTATTCAAGTAATGTGCCATTCTCCTCTAATGAAAGTCATTTTCTTGAGATTCTTATGACGTAGAAATCATCTCCCCATTCTTCAACAAGGCCAGTCAAAAGGAAAATACGGCATTTGTCTCGCTAAGTATTTGTAAGTTTGCGCCCGATAAGTTTTCTGCACAACATTCAAGTGCTGTATTTTGCTGTAGATAAATTAATTGAACAAAGCATAATTATACTTAACAATAGAGGTAACCGACAAAATGATCATTTACATATTGACTAATAATTTTTTTTATTTTACTTTTAAAATGATAAAAAAACATTTTTTCACATTTTATTAATTAACTCTTTTAATCTTCTATTATAATTTTATCCCATTTTTTATCAAAATAACGCGTGTACATTACAAGTATAATTTTAGCTAGGGTAAAACAGAAAAAAAAATTCTAGGCCGACAGGTGCAGGCCGGCATGCCTCCCTAACCCACTAGTCAAAACCCACACAGCCAAAGCCACCTAATTATACTTAACAATATTAGACTATGAAAAGACCATATGTGATAAAGATTTTTTTGTTGCTATTGGAAAAAAAAAAAAAAAAAGTCTACTCTCGCCAAACTTAAGCCTACCTAAGATGAAAATTTTGGACGATTCTTCTTCTTGGTCGAAGGTATGGGTTTGATCCGAATTTTGTCCTTTAATATAGATCAAGTAGCTGTTCTGTTTACGCTCAAATGCTGTAATTTTTTCACATTTCTGATATAAGTACTTTTCTTGGGTTCCTTGTCGACAAAAGTAGCTGCTTTGTTTACACTCAAATACTATAATTTTTTTACATTTCTGATATAAGTACTTTTCTATATTTAGTGCTGTTTGAAAAACGTGCAACTTGGTAACAATTTTCTATATTTAGTGCCGTTTGAAAAACGTGCAAACTTGGTAACAACGACTAGCACCTTGCGGAAACCAAAAACACATGGAGATGAACCCTCAAGAGTATTATTATTATTATTTTTTTTTTTAAGAAAACTCTCAACACAACACACACGACCTAAAGGGACCTCAAGAGTATTATTGATTTGCCAAACCATTGGATTTCATAATGGAGCCTAGAATTTAGGGTAACATTCAAGTTTGAATGCTCGTTCTAGTTGCTTAATTCGAAGTTACCATCCATACATAGACTCCACAAAGATGGCCATTATTGAGTGACCATCAAAGTGAACGTTAAGGATAGTTGAGTTGGGATCAGAATCAGATGCAGAAAGCCAACAGAAGAAATCAGTTTGTGGTTTTCTTTCTGGGATTAAGACTTAACTCCCTGAAATACCATCAACAAAGGCACTAAACTGAAGATTCACCTAAAACTCACTGACTACAAAGTTGTAATAGCCACATTTTAGCACAGTGCATTATTAGTTAGGTCTGCCTAGTTTGTGGTCAACAAAGCAGACCAGTATGCTTTTAGATTGTGCCCTCCAGCCGAAGGATGCAAATATCCCCTCGACAAGAAAATGAGATATTAGCCACTTGGCTATAATGTTACGGCAGAAGAAAGGCTAGACACAAGTCAATAATCTAGAACACATCATCATCTCTCCAAATAAACAAGAGAGCTCACATCAAATGTCAAGCACACAAAGAAAGGACAACATTTTTCTCATGTCAACAGCACCAAGTCGCTATAGTGAGCAATTGGCTAAAATAATATCTGCTCTTCTCCTTTAGATGATTAGAACCTTTTTCGATTCAAGATTCTTACAATGCTACCTTTGCTACGAAATGCTAGCTGTAAAGGCAGGCAAAATTAAGGATAGATATCATGAATAATTTCTTGATTGAGAATAAGGAACATAATTTATCTTGGAGAGAAAAAGGGAGATGTTTTATCCTTCCCCATATGGCTTTAATAGGGGACGGGGTTAGAGAGAGAGATTGATTCTACTAAATGAATCTATTCATGAATTCCAATGAAGGGCTGGATCATGGATTCGCAATCAGAAGAAACCATGTCGGTAATGGCTGCTTTAAAGACTTAGGCTGTAGATTCTTTCCATACTGCGGTTGGAAGTCCATGCATAGGGACCGGGAATGGACCATACTGAATTCCACTTTGAGATCCCACCACTTCCCACCTACAACACATAATCATCAAACACGACAAAATTCCCGCGTCAAAAATCGTTGAGCACTCAACTCAAGACCAAAAGGCTACACACTCGCACACACAAACTACTGGCTTAATTATCAATCAGCATAGGAAGTTTTACTTAAAAGATATCACAATACCTAAACGTGGAGACCAAATGGTGGATCAAAACGAGCATTTCCAGCTTCGCAAGCTCGTTACCAGGACAGGCATGCACTCCACTGCCAAATGGCATGAACGTGTTGGGCTTCGGTGCTACCTATTTAAGTGCAACATAAGAAAGTTAGATCAGAGATTCATGTACGTACTAATATTTTGTATACTTCAATATGTTTGAAAGAAAAAGGGATTACGGTAGTAGCCCTATTGATTACATTGAACAAGTCTTAATCCGCACCTCAAATCTCGCATGATCAAACGTCTGAGGATCAGTAAAAAAGTCTGGATTGTGATGAATATTCCTAAATAATGGCATTACCTTCCAACCTTTTGGAATAAGGTACCCTGTCATCATGATGAATCCTTTTAGTTTCTCTGGATGTCCCTTGAGAAAAGAAGTGCATACAACTATTTTTTTATCAATGAAGTGCATTCTAGCACAATAACAGGAACAATTTTTTAAGTTCATGATCAATTGATCGTACTACTGTTTTATACATATTCAATTATTCACTAACTGAAAGCTTACCTTTGTATTCTACATCAGCTACTGCTTCCCTGAATGTGAAAGATATAATGCTGGCCATTCTTAAGCTCTCTAAGACTATCTGAGAACACGAATTACCATAAAATATAATCACTAAACTCATGGGCTCTCTGTAAACTAGACAAAGTTAGTTTTTACTCTGATCCACATTCATGTTACTTATTTATTTGATTTAAAAGTGATTGCACCTTGTGAGTTATTGGCATCTCTCTAGTCTGAGTCCATGTCAAATGACGATTTTCTTCTGCATTTGATCGGTAGATTGCCTTCTGTTCTGCCTGCGCACACATTTTAGACATTTAAAGCAATAATGGCAGTGTCTATAATAGTCGAAATTGAAGCCAGTGTCTGGTCCAGGAAACTGAGGATATCGTTTTACATCCGATTTCAGTGGGGGAAAAAAATTTACCATCTTCCAAATTATACCTTCACAATCTCCAGAAGCTTCGGTTGATCATGGAGGTATTTGAATATCCATGTTATGACACTAGCAGTGGTATCCTGTGCTGCAAATAGAACTCCAATGATGTTATCTGCAATTTGATCATCACTTAGAACTTGACCTTTCTCATCTTTAAAGTTGAGTAGACATCCCAAAAGATCTTTCTCTGGTGTTCTTTTCTCCTTCCTTTCACTTATAATTTCGCTTAGGATCGCGCTTAGCCTTTTCCTTGCCTTCAAAAAGAATATCATTCAGCTTCAAAAAGAATATCATTCAGCAAGTCAATTAATAGGTCAATGTTTGTAATGATTCAATTCCAACAAATGACTTAACGAATCCTAAAAGCAAAGGAGCAATTTATGCTTTAAATTAAGGTATATTATGCTAATAATCTATGATTGTTGGTTTGTTCAATTGACATGTTATAGTTAGTGATGAAGTGACACATTATTGTATTTTCAACGACAGTGACTTTGGCTTGTTTACCTGCAAGGCCTTTCTGTAACGAGTTCCAGGAAAACTTGTCGGGAAAGAGTTGTAACCTTTATCTACAATGCCATAGTTTTCCTTCAAAGCTTCTTTATGGCGGGCTCCCAAGTGACCAAATATGGCCAGAATGCCGACTTCGAACGAATACTAAAGCAATGTAAAGATAAACATCATCAAAAAGTTGAATTATAGCAATCAATCTTAGCACCAAAAAAAAAAAAAACCAAAACTTTTCTGTTTTTTGGTTTCAAGGAAAAAAAAGGTTGGATGTATAGCAATTAACCAACCCTTTTGATTTCGAGGAAAGTGTTAATAACACGGCCGCCAGCCAAGGACTCTAATGTAGAAACTGCAATGGCTTCAACATCAGGGACAAGATTGCGAATAGACTCGGGGTACATGGAACCTTGGACCAGCTTCCTCAGGCGCATATGATAGTCTCCTTGGTGGAAAAACAGTGCAGAAGGGCCTATCAGAATCTCCTTGCTTTTGGGATAAGTAGGCTTAAATAAGTCAGCTTGAGTGACCAACACAAACCGAGCTGCATCAGGGCTAGCCAACATCACACATGGACAGCCTAGTATGTGAGTCTTGAAGATATCTCCATACCTGAGATCAAATTTGATCAAATTGAACCATGCATTGCTCAGTAAATAAATGGAGGAGGGTTAAGTAAAATGATATTGAGAGGGATGACAAGAAACCTTCTCTGTCTATCAGTAAAGAAGACATTGGGATCTTGAGAGTAAAGTTGAAGAGTTTCTCCCATGTAAGGCCACCCCATTGAGCCTGGAGGGAGTTTAGATCTTTTCCAAGTTAGTATCTTCTTTCGTATGATTAAGGTGATGTATGAAAAAACTCTCCTGTTTCTCAGGATAAGGACATGACAAACTAGAGTAAGGAGAGAGACAAAGACATGCAAAAACATTTGGATCTTCTCCATTTCTCTCTTCCTTCCTCTCTTTGGATTAGGAGGGTAGGTTTTTTTTTAGTTTTTGGGCTCAGGAGGAGTTGAATGCTTGTTTCCTCAGCTAAGTTCTCAAGGTATGAAATGTTGCCTGGACGAGGTGGTTTAAATAAGGGAGTATTGGTCGGATAAAGACAAAGCTGGACAAGATTTTTTATTTTTATTTTTTATTAACAGCGCACGGGACTAATTTTCTTAAGCAACCAGCACTTACTTCTAATACTGACAACCAACGACCATTACAAAATTGGCTGAATAAGTACATTATAAAAATCGATCCCAGAACGTGCGGATTGTAATTCCTCCGTCTTGCTAGTGCCTCTAGCCTAAGGGCAAAGCTGGAGAAGATTTACCTCTGCACTATTCAGATAATAGTGATGATACATAACACTGTTCTTAAAAAAAACCAAATCATGAAATGAAAAGTTTTTAATTACTCTTTCCTCTATGGCACAGGATGCATGTTTCTTGATGATTCAGGTAATAAATTACAACTCATCCAATCATTAAATTAACATTACTCGTTAATTGGGTGGTTGGTAAAATTACACACCTCTATGCCCACTTTTAATCATTGATGACAACTAAATCCTGTAAGAGAACTTAATGACTCTCTCTAAAAGCAGGCCTGCATAATGATATTTACGGTAAAAAACCTAAAATTCTCATAATGACAGACGTAGTAAATGGCAAAATCACAGTAGTCATTGAAAAATATCTTTTCAGTATGTGTATTATTACTCTAACATTTTTCATTCAGACTACACATCAGCATGGGATATCAATGCTCAAATTATGCATATGATTTTCCTTTTACTACAAATATTTTTGCTGATTGGTTTTTCTTTTTAGTAGAAGGAAAGGGGAAAAATACAACTCAGAATTCGACATTTATTTTACAATATCTATGACGTGCGAAATTTCATCCCATATCATCAGCAGATAAAGTGACAATTAACCATAACAGTTTCCCTCTTCCGCTCATCAATTTTTCAAGTGCACTAAAGCTTATCCTTACATTTTGCCTCCCCTGATGTTAGTAAAGAAATAGTAAATAGCACTAACATTATCAGAAACACGTTTGTAAAATGGTATAGAGGAAAATGCAAGTTCCTGCAGAGGTTAAGAAAATGGAACCTGGTGATAGCAAAGTAGGCTGGAACTGGGGCAGGTTTCTTCCTGTCCGAACAACCAAAAACAGTAAACTTAAAAAACCAGGGAATATTTGGCCCTGGAAAGCTGAAAGCGGTCACTAGTAATATAGTACTATGATAAGATTCATGAGTCACATTGTCCTCGCCATAGTATGTGCTTATGCATGGAGACATCAAGTAAATCCTTCCTGAAATTAAAGCAGGTCCTTCTTTGACTACTTAAGTGCAGTACAGAGTTAGAAACTTTGCCACCTTGATGGATTAAGGTACCTCCTAAAACTCAATCTCATAATCAACCTCACTGATCTCTTTTTGGTTAAAAATTAGGAAATCAAACTAATCGTTTTCGGTATTACCTCAAAGTAAAGGATTTTCAGCAGGTTCTTTTACAATTATTTGGTTTAATGAGATTATTGTCAATTCAGGGTCAGGGAATGTCTGTTTCGATGGTGTCAGGATGTCCCATTATTTATGTAGAGTCTGCTATCCTGTGAATGATTTTCACATTCCCATGGGACTGATGCCACATTTTCTACTCCAGAAAGCTGACGAGTTGCTGTCTGAGTTTCTTTGGATGATCTACCAATATTTCCAGGCTGTAAATGAATGTCACTTTAGAAGTGAAGAACACTCATCACAACTTTTTATTTAGTGTGATTGCAGATGCATACGTTCGTCATGCTAATTTCATTACCAGCAAGCACTGCCACTTGTTGAAAACAATTTCAGGGATTAGGATATCTTGGGTTGCTGAAAATCAAGTTCTTGGCAAAATCTAAATATTATGACTCTCCAATACAACATGTATCATAACCAGCTAGGTGAGCCTCAACTCTCCCAAGGCATTGAAGTGAGGATAATCTTCCTGATTTTCTAGAAATGAAAGCAGAACAGCTCAAGAGAGAAAAAAAAAAAGAAAAAAAGAAAAAAAAGGAGAAGTTTATGAAAAGCTAAATTGATTCCCATGATTGAAAAGTCAATAGTATCTCGGACCAAAAAAGGTTGAATGAAATGCAGCCAGCCATCTGTATTTATGATATGATGAACTCAGATAAGTTCTGCTCTAGATTGTTCTCTCAAACTCACCAGGTCTCAGCTTCTTAGGCTGATTTGGCCATGTGATGTACAATAATAGTTTGACCAAAATGAACGGGAAAGGAAAAAAAATTAAAATGCTTTCTAAAATATGTTTTTGGTTTCACCATTTTTTTATTTTATAATTATTATATTAAAAAATATAAAAATTTATTTTGAATTACTGTTCAGACATACCATAAAATTGGGAACAATGATGGTCACAGCAATATAATATAATGTCGTGATGTAAATGGTGAACCATAAGTTGTCCATCCTATACTTCTATCCTTATTTGGTTTATAACCAAAAACGAATCTCCCTATTATGCTTGTCACTTTCTCTCGTTTTATATACCTTTTTGAATGAAATTTTATTTTTACTTGTATATGATTCGTCATTTATTTCTCATAATTATCAATACCAAATAAAAATTTATTTATTATTAAAAATATAAAATGAAAGTTAAAATTCCATTTTTTAGTAATATCACTGCATGTAAATCGTATGTTCTTTTAAAAACGATAGATAACATGGGACAAAAAGTGCATGATCCCTGTTTAAAATCCGTTTTTAAGTTTTTCAAGATACTTATAAATTTTAATTCATCTTTTATTTTATAATTATTATTTTAAAAAATATAAAAATATATTTTGAATCCCAATTTAAAGGCATCAATACGTTTAAAAAAATTAAATCACCCAAAAAAATTAAGAAAGAATGAAACAATATTCCCAATGACTGATGATGATTGATTAGGTACCATCAATCGTTATTTTCAGTAATAATATTTTTAATGACTAATTATAGTGATTGATGTGATCAGTATAAAGAACAAAATTTAGTTATCACTCTTTTTAAAAGATATAAAATAATAAAAAAAATATTTTTTTTTATAGTTACCACATCAATCATTATAAAAAATTATTATAAATATTATTACCATTTCTTGTTATACCTTAAAATAAAAGCAGTGTTATCAGACTCGGACCGACTTGGCTGGTTCAATTGGTGAACCGGCCCCTAGATCGGTCTGAATCATTCATTAGACCGGTCCTTCTTTTTTTTTTTTTTTAGCTTACTGTCTAACTATATTATTTAACTGACTCTGTCAGAATATGGTTTTTTCTTTCTTTTAAGATTTTGAATGCTTTATATGTAAAATTAGTCCAGAAAATCGCCGTCAACTTCACGACCAATATGACGTTGGGCGGCGGAGATGAGCAAGTGCTTTGCTAGTTTTCTTTTTGATCGGTCCTATTTTTTTTTTTATAGTTTGTTTCTTCTTTGAAAATATACTATTGGTAACTTGAATGAAAATTTATGTAAAAACTTTTTTAAAGATCGAAATTATGATCCCATTGATTTTGAAAAATTTATTTCTAATGCTGTGAGGATATTAGAGGATGATTTTTTGAAAATATATCATTGTTTTTCTTATTATTTTACTTAGATGATGTTTTTATATCAATTCTTATGGGTGTGAATTTTAGATTTTATTATGTTATTATAACAATATCAATTGTTTGGTTGTTTGTAAATTAATATTTTATATTTTTTTATATTTTAAAATTATTTTTATTTTTTATTAATTTTATAATTAACTTACTGATTAAACTATTTACTCATAAATTCAAAATCTCAATTGAGTTAATGACCGAGTCGAGTATGATAATTATGATTAAAAAGTTGAGATACGTATCTTAAAGGAGAGGACCCACAAGAATATGGCAGTGCCATACAGCTCACCACGTCGGATATCCTAGGATCTGAGACATTCCTGATTGGATTCGTCTAAATTGGCCCCCACGCTTCTTAAAAATCTTGTGGGCTCCTCACTTATTGTACGGGGAGCGGAGAGCTTGGGATAAACACAACATCATATTTACATTTGGTCATTTTTAATAAAACTTTTTTTTCTTATTTTACATGGTAGATTTTCATTTTTTGAAAAATATTTTATTAATAATAAGTATGACTTAAAAAATAGAGATAAAAATTTTAAAAAAAATTAATAACTTAATAATACATTAAATATATAATAATTAATGTTTAAAAAATTATACCAAACACAAATTAAATTATTTATTGTAATAAAAATAAATACTGAAATATAATTCATAAAATGTTTTGAGATGCTATTCATGTCCAATCAAATTGGAAGAGTCCCGAGAACTGTGTGGACTTCACGGGTAGCTGCAAAGTGCAAATGCCCTCCCTGGGCTAACCACTGATTGTGTGGACTGGGCGGAATAAATTCGGTGGGCGCTCGAATTTGCACCGGTTGGATCTTGGATGGGATTGTCTTCCATCAGATCAGTGTGTGGTCCATTTCCTGACACGTCAGAAGAGCAGACCCCACGACTCCAGCCTGATCCGGGCCCAGTAATCATCAATCATTATTTTTAATTACTTTTTAATAATGGGTTATGCATATTATTATTAATGAGATTTTTTATTTTTTTTTTGAAATTTCATTAAAATATAAACTTTTTTTTTTTTTTATAAAAATGAAAAGAGTACAGAGAAATAAGAAAACAACGTAGTTATTAAGCTTATTCAAACAAGAAGAATAAGTGAAGAATTATAATTTTTTTTTGGTTTTATTTTTGGGATGAAAAAAAAAATGCAAAATCCATTATTCAAATCCAAAAGGTGCTTTTAGTACAGAAATGGGTGAAAGCACAAAACATTCTTTGGTGGCAATTATATATGGGACAGGGCTTGAGATCAAAGTCATGCATGCATAATGCATTAGCTCTTCTATGTTCTAGCTACCATACATGTCATGCATTTATACCCATGGCAAACTGACTTTGGAGGTACACGTTTGTAATGCTTCCAACAAAACACTAGAAGACTTCGAACTCAGGTGAATGTTTTCGTTTTATTTAATTTTCCTCCTCTCAAGTTTGTAAGGGAGGTCAATTTAAAATAGTAACCAAAAAAAAAAAAAAAATTCTTTCCAGTGAAAGGTTTTACAAATTCTCAAGAGTTTACTCTTGATATAAAAAAAAGTTTAATAAGTAAAGTTTTAGAATTTAATAAATTAAACTTTTGGTTTTAAATTACGTTTTAACTAGAAATCGTAACTTTTTGTTTCAATCATTATAGTATATGTGTTGTTCAAAATATTAAAAACATGATGATTTGACATTATTTTCATATTCTTTTGATTTATCGTGTGTAATCTATTTAAAATTTCAAATTCAACTATCACATTTATTATAAACTATTGAATTGTTTTCTCAAAATCTAATCATTACCAAATGAAATGTAATGTGCACACTACGATGAACGGTAAATAATATAATGGACAATTATAATAACTTAAACTCAAATGTTTCATACCAACAAAGTTAGAATTCAGACGTTATTAAAAATTATGTCACATGCTATACACGTAAGAACTGAACTCGCATTTGTTTAGAAATATCATTTGCGCATGCTTGGATGTCCTATGCTATCGATATAGGAGACAAAACTATTATGCAATTAATTACAAACTATCTGAATTTTCACTGCATTATTAAACAATACAATATATGTGTATCCATATAATTGAAAGCAACAAGAAGTTAACATCATTTTAATCAAACAATGACACACGTAGTACCGCTTCAAATCCCCACCTTAAAAAGAAAGGGACCAAACTCACGTTCGATGTAGTGAACGTGTGACAACTTTGCATGACAGAACAAAATCAACAAGGGTTTGATAATAACAGCATTGTTGGGTGGTAATCAGTCTAATTAAACACGTACATCCGGAAGACCTTGAAGTTTTCACGCGGTGATGACCAAGAACAAGAACAAGAACAAGAACAGTAGTAGCTGGTGGGATGTACTTGTTAAACTTGCAAAAGGTTAGCATAACGAACACTTAAAAAACTTGTTTGCCCTTTTGGGGGAATGCCTTCCACTTTCCACCTAAACGATCATACGAAATGAGTACTTGTGATGGAACACCAAATGCACAAACACGTGTCGCCTTCTATTGGCTGCCCTGTCTTGTACTTAGGTACTGATTTGGAATTGACTCTCCTAGCGATATCCACATGATGGGGGCAGAAAATCTCGGGAGGATTCCCAGGCTTCCCTGTTTGCTAATTGATTGGGGGCAGGTGTCAAACGTGGAGCTAAGGCTGGGCTTGTGAGTTGTACTCTGTGCGAATCCACACTGTTTCTAGACAAGACTATTTGGTGGAGTCAAATGCATTAATGTTTGTACCTGTCTTTTTTTTTTTTCCCAATAATGTTTGTACCTGTCCAGTGCGGTATTTTTAACCTTTTCAGTTCTTTGCTTCTGACGGTAATAATGAAGTTGCATTTCAATAAACTCAAAAATAATTCATCTACATTAAAGGTTAAATTAATATGAAGTTAAATTTATATTCTGAGCATTGGTTGTGGTTTTCATTTTGCTGCATGCTTGTAATACCCCATACACTCTGATTATCCGAACATTTGGTTTTGGTTGGAGAAAACGACTATGTAATGGCCATGGTTTATTGTGTTGTGGCAGGCCATGCAAGCCTGAGTAACTTTGAGATAAGAGAATAGGAAAAAGCAGCTGCAGAAAATAGCCAATCTGGCTATGATTGCTCGTGTATGCTAAACTGATCATCAGAACCTGCGTTGCCAAGCTAATTTGTCCACTTCTTTCCCAAACGTATCTACCAAGGGTTAATTTTACCTTTGATTTTGCACCACCACTCATACTGAAAACATGCGAAATCTCAATAGATCCTCCTTTCATGTCATGGATTGATTTTATCCCTATGTAGTGCTTCATATTTCTGATTTGCATAGGCATATAGTAAGAGATAATTTTCCAGTCCTCTTCTTGTAAATCAACAATCAGCAAAAGATTGTAAGAAGACTAGCAGTGGACGAATGTCTCCAAAAATACATGCAATTTTAGTAAATCCATTGCGGGGTGCATTGCAAATCCACTTGATTTTGATGCAATAATTTAACTCATTTAATATAATTTTACCATATCAAAATTTGAAAACTTTAACAAAATTCACAAAACATGCACAACATTAAAGCTCTCAAAGTGAGTAAATTTGTACCGTTGTTAACTCATGATCAGTACTCGTATAGAAATAAAAAGTATTCAATTACTGCAGACAGGATTATTTGTACCTATCAGGAAAAGACAGCTACAAGCCTACAGGTTCTCTCTGCTTTAGATAAATTTGTGGATTACTGATAGTGCATGCATGGCCCAGGATGGAGGATTCACCTGAAAGTGCATCACAAGTATAGGATCTGGGATTTTTTTGGGTCACGCTTACAGATTGCATGCCGCGGCTACAATTATACTAGTGTCTGTGTGTAGAGATTATACTTGCTTTGGCAATATATATCAAAGATTTTGTTGCTGATGCTACACATATGCTAGCTACTGGCCTAGCTATACGTGCTTCAGATCGATTTTCTTAGCAGGCAACGTGTGCTGATACTTGCCGTAGCTCTAAGAAGACGAAGCTGGTGGGAGTCGAGGCAAACCCCATTTTTGGACAGAAAATTAGTATACGGGGCACTGGGAAGAGGGAAAGGATCGAATTGTTACAGGTGCTGTTATTGTCATTGGATTAATCCGCATTTGTGCTATATTATTTGATCGATTACCATTCATTTCCATTATTGTATTTGTGATGAAACAATCCTGCCGAGAAGGGTTCTTTCGTAGTCGAAAGCTTGCTTGTAAGACATGTGATGAAGTCAATATTTGTCACGTGATTTAAGATGAATATTCAACTGATTTTCTAGTCAATGAGTAGGGATGTAACGAATTAGTATGTTCGGTAAACAGTTCGTGAATAATTTCGATTACGTTTTTTTATATTCGTTTGTTAAGTTAAATAAACAATAAATAATAAACAAATAGATTTTACTATTTGTTTAATAAATGAACTAAACATTAACAGACATGTATTTGATTCGTTTATATTTACGAACAAGTTCGTTTAGTATTTGTTTATATTAAAATAATAATATAAATATAATATACATAAATATATATAATAATATTAATAATTATTCGTGAATATGTTCGCTTAATATGTTAATAAGCATATTTACGAATACTTATCGAATACGAATAAACAAATATAAACAAACTTGAACACAAATATAAAAATTTAAACGAACATAAACAAGTTCAAACAGTTTTAAAAATAAACGAATAGTTAATGAACGATATTTGTTCGTTTATGCTCGGCTCGTTTACACCCGTGTCAATGAGTTTCTTACAAAACAAATTTCAAATTGTTCTCAAAATAGATATTTCAGGCTTCCATTAAAATTAGTTTTAGGGTTTTATAAGTTGTGAAAAGTTTAAATGTTTAAACTAGAGTCTTTCTCTTTTACAAGATTAAAATGTATTTATATTTGAAACTTGAGATTATATGAACATGTTTTCAAAAGAATGAGTTATATTTATACAACTTCTAACACTATTGTTATCACACTCACAAGCTCTTCACGAGATTAAATTTCTGAACTTATATTTTTTGAGTCGAGATTCAATACTCATCAACCTGAAAAATAAGAATTGACAGACTATTTGAGAGTAAAGTTTGTTTTGACACCTAATTTAGAACTTGAACGTTAGAAGATAATAAAGATTAGAGAGTAAGAAAGAGAGAATAAAATCCATACTAAGATGTTGTTACATCTATTTATAATTTCAAGCTAGGGACTACTCCATAATTAACACAATATCTTACTTTTAATAAGGTGTCTTACTTTTAATGATCCCTAGGACTAAGATAACTTAAGGCCTCATATGATGACAGGTGGTATTAAAAGATATCTTCTAATTAATTTGCATGAATTAATTGAATTTAGAAGTGACTTAAGAATCCAAAATCGATGTCACGTACCGTATTTTTTTTTAATATGATTCTTTATTGTTCAAATTCTTTAACCATTCAGCTGTACTTTGGGAGCGTGTTTGAGTCAAAGAAATTGCTAACATTGGCCTTATTCGCTACAAAATAAAATTTGGATGTAGTACTCATGTGAAGTAGTTTAACCACTATGAATGCCACAAACTTATAACTCTACAAAATGAATTTCGTTCGTAAACTAAGAAACTGGATAAAATCATTGGAATGAAAATTATTGATAATTATTGATAAATATAGTACTATAATATTAGATAAAAAGGAATAGCGATTGCCATTAATTGCTGATTTCAATACGTAGATACGGTGTTTATTGAACGGCGATATCCATAGATCAGGTGATTACTATATTTCTCGAAACTTAAAAATTGATGGAATTATTCTGACTATTTATACATTGATTTAAGTAAACACTATAAACATACCCAATCAGTTTTATGGATAAGGAGATAAGGATTGATGCGCCTATCGAACCAAAAAGGGCGGCTGCCCGTTTCTCTCAACTTTTTTACTGTGCTTGTGGGTGATTTAACGTGCAAAAGAGTGCCAAAAAAAATAAATAAATAAAATTGCAATTTTTTAAACTCTTTCCCTTAAGGATTTTCTCCCTCATTGTTAGGTTTTTCTTTCTTGTTAGGAGGGTTTTGTCCTCTCCTAATAAAGGTAAATGTTATTCATTTGGGAGTTGGGCGTACACAGTATCTCGTTAGATATGAATAAGAGATCAATTGACAAGTTTTTGTCGCGATAATTTCGAGATGTGTAAAGTATAATTGACAAGTTAATTTTTTTTTATTAAATTTTTAAATAAAATTGCTATTAGTGTCACGATTATTATGCGTTAATAAAAAATAATAATCTTTTATTTTTTGTCTTATTTTCTTTTGTAGTATTAATTTTTTATCGATCACTATTATAAAAAATAATTAAGTTTTTTAAAATTATTTTATGTAAATATTTGTTAATAGAATAATATATAATATCGTTTCATAAAAAAAGAAAAAAAATGAAATAAGATACTTTCGCACCACACTCGTCCACTATATATATATATATATATATATATATATAAATTTAACTATTGGAGTGGTTTCCCGTAATAGAACTCGGGTCCATCAGTCAATGTTTTTCTTGTAACTCTTATTTTATTAGGCGGAGTACATTGAATTGTACTGAATTGAGCTTCATTGGTGCTTTCACTTATTGCCAGAAATAGATGGAAAAATTATATGATTCACAAGGGGTAAATCTATGAAAATATCGACATTATTGTACTTCAGTTCGTCTGGGAGTGATTTCAAAGTTTGATATTTCATGAGTTTCCTCATTTGTGTCCTACGCATCCCTCACCCTTCCAACTTACGGTTTTGTTAGATTATGAAGCATACATGCACCCACAATCATAATATTTCATGGACCAAAAAAAAAAGAAAAAAAAAAGAATTCCTTTTGTTGATTGGAAATGGAAAAGAAAACAAACAACATGTTCATGTGTTCTAGCTGGTTGTATTGTGGGAAAAGTTTCTAAATGCTTTTAAGTTTTAGCTTCCATAATTTCACATTATTGAGAATAGAGATTTTATTGTGGGGAAAGTTTTGTAACGCTTTTAAGTTTTAGCTTCCTTAATTTCAAATTATTAGGAATTGAGACATGTATCTTATCAATAAGAGTATCATTTTATTCGTAATTAGTGACTTTTCAATCACACAAGGACTCATTTTCAACGATTCACTTTTTGTTATTAGCTTTTTTTTATTCATTACTAATGATATAAATCTTTGTCACTAATTGTACCTTTACTAAAATTATTAATAATTATCAGTAATTGCACTTTATGCGACAAAAAGCAAATACTTATAATATAAAGTGATCGCCAATATCATCACACTTAATTTATTATTAATCTAGGGTCATAATCATATTAGTGCTTCTTAATAATCTTGTAAGTTATGGTATTAAGTTAGTATTAATATTATGAGAATAGCATTTATCAGGATCATTCTGATAAATCTTTTGTCAGTTATCCAATAATATAAAGATACTTAGAATTTTTTTTAATTTCCATCTTAAGTTTATTAGTTCTAACCACATAAAAATATTTTTAACAATTAGATTTATTTACGATAAATAAATTCAAAAGTTTCTTCAGAATCTTCAAAAGCAAAAACAAATCCAAATTGATTTGGGAAGTGCATGAACGAAAGCCGCACAGAGAAGGGAGGTATCCATATTCTCTGGCATCGGTTCTACTAAATCCAGCAGCCTAAACATCAAAGAAGGGATTATCATCCTAGTAGTAGGGGCAAACAGCATATCAGTAGGGGCAAACAGCATATCATCCTTCAAAAACACTGGATTTGTTTGCTTCATGGAGAACAAGTTATCCTCAGGAGCAAAAAGATTGGGATGACAATTTTCATCATCATTACTATGCAGCCACTACCTTTGTGTTATGCAGCTTTGGCTGCGTGTGAACAAACAATTTTTATTTATAAATAAAAATATTTTTTAAATAAAAAAAACTATTCAAACACATTTTTATTTTAAAATTTAGAATTCAAATTTTCCCACTTAAATTCCTCTCACATAATTTTAAAAAATTTTCCCTCCCTTCAAAACACTTTTTCTATCAAAAAATACCCACCAAAATACACATTCTAATACAACTTTTTCCATTTGTAAATAAAAATGCCTTGTCTAAACACACCCAAATCAATTTGTCATTCTGTTGAATTTTTGGTCATTTTGATTTTGAGTTTCGTTCGGTCTTACTTTTGTTCCAAATCAATTTAGAATCAATTTTATCGCTTTTGTTTGTGCGGCTTCCCAAATCAATTTGGGTTTGGCTTTGCTTTTAGAGATTTCGAAGAAACTTTTGGGTTTATCATAAAGAAATGTAATTATTAAAAGTATTCCTATATGGCTAGAACAAATAAACTTAAGATGGAAGTTAAAAATAATTCTAAATGTCTTTATATTATTGGTGCCTGACAAAGAGTTTATCAAGATGATAATGATAAATATTATTCTCTAATATTATAAGTTATAATCTTATAAGTTATAGTATCAACAGTATACATACATATTCGATGTAACTTCAACCTATCTTATGTGAGGGAAAATGATATGAATTGATTAAAAAAAAAAAGTAATATTCACCTAGGAAAGAATATATTCAATTGAACCTCCTTTGATTGAAATGGACTTATTGTCGTGAAACCATGTTTATCTCATCCCTTACCGACATGTCTATCCACTCTAAGCTCATCCTTTCTATCTTCAAACGTAGTGAATGGCGGCTATCCTTGTTGCATGCATGTATTCACATGGAATTGGATGAATCCAATTTGAATGTCCAAATCATTGAACAAGATAATTGGATGCATGTATTGATGCGAAGGATAAGGCAGTTCGCTGTTTTTATCAGAACATCTAACTGCACCTTTTTGAAGAACTAAGCATTGTTTATTTATTTTTATTTTGTTATATGTCAAATCTTACACTATTTTAATCTATTCTAACCCATTTTAGAAAATGATTCAACTACGTTGAACTATTAGAGAGGTTAAAGGAAGAGACTAATCTCTAGTGCACGATAGGAACATCTACTTACACCTTTTTTTTCCCTTTTTTTTTTTTCTTTAAAATCAGGCACCAAATCCTATACCTCTGGGCAAGAGGGATACACATTTGATAACCTACTTTAATATATTCTATAAGAGAGTACCTTTAAATTAGGAGATCAGATTTTTTATTTCTAACTCCATATTTCACTTATGTAACACAATTAAAACGATATAATTTTAATTTAAAATTATATTTTTTTAATTGTGCCACCCAAGTAAAATATAAAATTAGGGACAGAAGATCTCATGTGCTAAATTAGATTAGAGAGGTACACATTTCATAACCTATTCTAATCTATTTTAAGGAAATGTTAGTGGAAGAGAATCTATTTCTAAACTAAGAGAGATGCACATTTCATAACATATTCTAACCTATTCTAAGGGAAAGAAAGAGCCAAAAAAACCAATCTCTCTAGACCAGACCAGAGGGGTGCATATTTCATAATCTATCCTAAATAGGGGTTGAAAGGAGAAAACTCATCTCTACGCTAGAGGGTACATATTTTTCTAAGCTAGAGGGCTGCATAATTCATACCAAAGTCTAATCTATTCTAAGAGACTGTTAGAGAGAGAATGCACTTCTAGATTATAAGAATGCACATTTTTCTAAAGGATGGTTAGAGGGAGAGAACCTTGTACTCATTATACCTGTTTTTTTGGCATTTGTCTAGGAAGGGTGCACTGGCAAATACTATTTCGTAGCTGCAGAAAAATGAAAGTTATTGCTATATCGTAGCTTTTGAAAAATGAAGTGGTGATTCAAAGGCAACAGGTTTGTTAGGAAACTAAAAAAGAGTCGTAACAAAAGCGAACTCTTATCAGGTAATTGTCACTACTACTTATAGAATTTATTAACATTAATACCTTGACATTAAATGCAACTACTTATAGAATTAATTAACAATAATATAATATATTGACATTAAATGTGCCCACAATGTTGTAGTTGGGATTTGATAATGGTGTAGCACAGCACCCCATCACATGAGTAATTAGCCATTGGGGCAAACCCAATAATTACTAATCATTTTTATTCAAAATGCTAAAACGGAAGGATTCCAAAGAATAATGGGTAAAGTAAGTAATTTTGGGTATATAATTCAAATGCATTTATTTAATAAAAATATTTTAGTATGTAATAGGAGAAGAAAAGTGAAATTATCCACCCCACTCTTTAACAAAGTATTAAAATAATAATAATATCTTTTAAATACTCTCACATCATTCACTCATTGAATCAATTCAATCATTATTCATAATTCAAAACTACATTGTGATTTTTATCACTTAAAAGACTTGTTTAGTTTGTAATTTTATTTTGTACTTTATACTTCTTTTTTTTTTTATGGTTTAGATCATTTTATTTGGGGTTTCAATAGTTTACCGGCAATTAGATTGGTCAAATTGCCAAATTCTGCCGCATCATCATTATCTTCATCGCTTCATGTGCTGGACAAAATAAAAATGAACTCTTCTCCGAAATGATATGTACGGCTGCACATTGATTCTGATGCTCTATCATTACCCGAATAGCACAATCGAATATTTTCTCTAACTTTATACTCCTATAATCCTTCGGCAGCCAAAGAGGAGATAATCATCGTTGAAAAATCTAAAGGGAGGGGGGAAAGTGAAGTTTGAGAATGTTTGGCTCTGGGATGCTTTGGGGTGGGACATTGACCCTTTGATTATCAAGCATGGATTATGATTGATGGATTTACCAAAAGATAAAGAAAGAGGGTCAAAATTGATGTTTTCATATATGTTCCCCAAAAAAAAAAAAATCAGAATATTTTCGTGGCTGAAATTGAAAAAAGACATTGATATCAAGAACCCATTAAAGGCCATTTCTCCAATGAGGTCATAGATTTAGTAATCCCCTTAACCATTTCCAGCTGGAGGGATCTCCGAAAGTGAATGAATTATTGGTAACCTAGGAATCTTTATGTCCAAACGACGGATGAAAATGCCTTCACACTTTGTCATGATAATGGTGGCTTATCCTACATATCTTCAATTTTTTTTTTATCTTTTGACTTCCACCCATTTTGTAAATCAGGTTGCTCAAATATCTAGAGCATCTGGAATTGTTCAATTGACTCGACATACTATTTCCATACAATACAAATTTCGAGTCAAATTTGTCTGCGCTTTTGACTCGAAACTTGACAAATCTAATAGTCAAGTTTGTGTCGCTTATTAGCATTTTTACTTTGTCCTCTCCCTTAAATTTTTTTAACAAACACAAGCCCACTGCCTTCAAATGATCCATGGATGACATTTTTGAGCGAAGACAAACCCCAGTGCTTCATATGATCCATGGATAACATTTTGCTTGGCAGTAGGCAAAAGGAAAGGGCTGGACTTCATATGATCCATGGATAACATTTTGCTTGGCAGTAGGCAAAAGGAAAGGGCTGGACTTAGGCGGTATGAAATGGAATTTATGTCCTAGCATGGATCACATAATGTCTTACTAAACAAGTAGCCACTCTGTTACCGGAGTATAAAGAAAAATAATCTTCATTCTTGAGTACAAAAAGATGTGACAAAAGAATCAGAAGAGTCCAGTTTCGGTTTTTTTTCCCTTCTTTGTTTCTGTTTTCTTTTCGCTATGCGTAGCTCAAAACGGACATGAAATTCCCAAGAATGCGACGCGCATGAGTTAGCATGCACCAGATACAGGCATACAGCTAAATTCGTGAGCTCAATCTGATGATGCCTATAACAAATGGCACAGTTTAGACTAATACCGTAAACTCTTGACTCATAATGAGCCAGTCCGCTAGAATTAACCAACGAGGAGTAAAACTACCAGGTCACCCCAGTCAACACCTTTTCCATCTTGGTTGTTCACTAGCTAAAATGCAGGCTTGTCAATATGCCCACCCAGTGACCTTAATTAAATGGATACTTTTTATGCCCTCTGTTCAATAGAATTCTCAACAACCGGGACTCCAGGTCCATATATCAACCGGCAACGGTCATTAAAGGAACCAACTAGTCGAGAAGCCACCTCCCTAAAGAACATGTTAGCAATCTGTCAAACCATAACCAAAAAAGTAAGATTAGCTCAAAACGCATACCTATAACATATCATGAAATATCTTCAATGACACTAAAGAAACATGGAATAAGCAGACCTATCTAAATGAATACAGATGATAATACCAATGTCAAAATAAGTTTATTTTTCAGGATTGCAGAGAAATTTCCATTTTGTTGAACCTGCGCATTAAGGAATTAAGCAATTATACCTGTGCATAAAATGGAGATTGAAACTTAAAATCAACCAAAAAATAAAGGCTGCAAGTTCCTGGAACAGGTCCTGGATTGAATTCCCAATTGTTTATCAAATGATCAAAAATACCACAATCAGATGCAGTTGTCTGCAAGAAAAATCAAGGCACAAAATTATTAGTAGAAAAATACATTTACTGCATCACATGAAAAGCTAACATATACTACAAAGTCAAATGCACCCAAGAGATATATTTTATACCACAATGAAGACTGCAATAATTTACACCAAAAGCAAGTAGTAGAACTGGTTGCATTCTATTTGACACGAGTAGGCTAAGGATGAGATCATCTTCTTCCCATCTTTGGATTAGATAATACTGTACAGGAAATATAATCAAGATAAAATATAGTCTAGCTTGTGTTAGTTTAAACTTTAAATACACTAAACTATTTATCAGATGTTGAATCTTCTGCTTCTAGGCTGCACCTAAATAAACTAAACAGGTTTAACTAGACTTGGAAATATTTGGGTCGAAACTTTTTTTCTCCAACACAATTTAAACCTATTGTCAACAGTTTGTGCAGAGACTGCAGTATAGTTCGGTAGTTTCAAATTTAGTAACTTAGCTTCAAATAGAAGGCAACATTATGAGTACAAAAATACAAGAAACGAAAAAAACTTGGCCACTATAAATAAATCTTCTCAATATTTTACATTCACAAAGAGAGGTTTATATTAATTGAAGTTAGTTAGTCCACAACCGAGACGCCTTGCAAGTCCCACAAACGCTAGCATGCCCAAAAGAATCCACTACCAGCAGTTGCGTATAATTCCTATTACAGTAGTTCACTAGTTCCATAGATAAGAAACATCAAAAGATTACAAAAATCTGAATACAGTGTGGGATTAAAAAACTCTTGCACTTAACTGCAGGAATTGGTGAAACTTCAATTTGAAAGTTACTCAGAAGGAAAGGACTCACCTTTACATAACTCGGTTTCCTTAACTCCACATGGGAAATATAACTTTCAACAAGAACCTTAAAACCAACTTCTAGCTCAGCATCAAATGATCCATCTGGATTACGGCGAATAATTTCTGATCGCCGACACCATGGAAGGAAATCTTCATACAAATCAACAGCAGCAACCACAGCAAATAGCTGCTCTGGTGAGTATCTAAGAGAAATGAAAAGATACGGTCATTGGAATCATAATGCATTCATCCACCAAAAAAAATAAATAAATAAATAATTATGCATTATCAGATTCAGACACATAAACCTAAAGCAAAGAACTTCATTCCAATAAAACTAGATGCTTAAATAAGAAACCAAGCTTAAGCTGGAGAGAAACCTTAACAGTACTAATTACAAATGATTTTCAAAGAGCATCACCCATCGGAGAAGAGTTCACTAGGCTTGTATAGTTTAGTCATTCGTATCCTTTATTCCATCACAACCCAAATAGTGTCTATAAGTTTATTTTTGCTCAATCTGATCCATCCAAATCGACTCAAGGTCAGCGAAGAAAGAAAAACTAGATCAAGAAGAAATTTCATGGCCACTGGTACCGAAAAATTGATGAACACAACAATCCAAGACACAAAGCAAATCACCAAAAGAGAGCCCAATTTCACACTATTCGAACCTAAAGACCATCCACTGCCAAAATAGAGCAAAGTATGCGGTAATCCAATGTCCTAAACAACAACAAAGACCTAAAGAAATCACAGAACCATAGCATGTAAAAGCAACACAAATAATAAAGCTGAAACTTCACTAGCAGCGAAGCCAAAAGGAACATCTTCGCATCTCAAACCAATTCAAAAAAATGAATTCAATGATGCATTCCATTTTTTTTTTAGCTCAAACTAAAAAATCAAACAAAAACTAGAAAACGAATCAGAAGCATACCCCATCACGCGGCGTTCTTCATAAACTTTGGCCAACGCACCTCCTTCTTCCCCATCACCACAACCCAAAAAACCCCTTTTCTGAACAAAACTAACATCATTACGAAAATCATGATTCCCAAAACTCCCCAATCCTAACCAAGAACTGTTGTATTGACACGAAGATGAAGAAATGGAACTAATACTGCCAATGCCATTATTCAACCTCCGTCTTTGAGCCAAATCCCCCAATCCCGCGCCAGGCCTACAATACCCTCGTCTCATCCATCGTCTACATACATTTCGCCGCGTTGCCAAACACTGCCCCACCGCCTTCGACGTCGTCGTCGTAAACCACGGCATTTTCGTTCTTGTCTGAATTCACGTTTCTTACTTTCAGCAATTATAAATAAACCCTAGGAAAAGGAAAATCAGACGCCTTCATTGAAATTGGAGCAGCAGGAAATTCGATTTGATTTGACCTAATGAAATTAAAATTCATCTTGGAAGAAATAAAAACAGGAATTTGATTAATTTGAGCTGAAAAAAATTCGGAGAAAATAATAAAATTCATTTCCATTGAAGAGAGTACCTGAATTTGAGGAAACGCGAAAAAACTGGAGAAAGCAATCGGATGAATTTGCGAGTGCGAATCAGACAGCCTGGAAATGCTGGGTCGGGTCAAATTTGTACTTAAAATACTTATAGTGTGTGGTTAAAAAACACGTCCAAAAAAAAAAAAAATTATGATACACGAAATGAAAAATCTTTACTTAATTTAATTCTTCGATTAATAACGTGACAAAAATATATTCTCTCTACCTTAAAAAAAAATTAATTATTAAATAAAATATATTTAATATATTATTAAATATATATTTTCATTTTTTATTATGAATTTATACAATTATTATTAATAAAGTTATTAGAGAAATTTTATTCTAAAAGCGGAATTTTTTTTAGGACAAACAGATATTTTAAAAGTTAACTCTTTTTTGTGAGACTATAGGAGTATAATTTAATAAAATACAATGACGATATATGATTATCTATATAATTAAAAGATAACTCTTTAGAATATAAAGATGTTGCATTAATAAAAATATACTTTCTCTGTTTAAAAAGAATCTATTTTTAATTTGGTATAATTTTTTAAGTTATAAGTACAACATGTACTATTAAAATCTATTTTATATTTTAATTTTTACTTTTAATTTAGTTATGCATTATTACGGGTAACATTAAATTTTCATATTAAAAATGAATTCTTTTTTTTTGGACAAAGAAATTTTTTAAAATTAAACTTTTTTTCGGAACAAAGAAGTATAATTTAATAGGATGCAATAGTGAGATATAATTATTTATATCAAATGAAATTTTGTAGAGGACTAGTTTGTATGCTGACCGCGTTTTTTTTAATTAATGAATATATCTATAATTTAAATATTTCGTTAAATTTGGTTGGGCTGCTGCTAAGAAAGCTCAACAAAAGTATGAATCGTATTCTATTTTCACTGCGCAAAATCAAAGCAGCAAAACAGCAGAGATAATGAAACTTCAACATCAGCTCAATGAAATAAAGAAAGAAATTAATCATATTACGTCAATCTTCAGAGTGCCTGACAAACTTGAAACTCCTAATTCTATGCAAATAAACAGTTGAATAAGTCTCTTGCAGTCTTCGGAAGCTTCCACATTGGTTGAAGAACTGTGTTGTTGAACCCACTACATTTGCAGCATTAAGGAATCATCCATGATCTTTGCAGTCTTATAATATGCCTCTTAACCATGCACATAGCATTGAAGCGACCCTGTTTCTATTCATGGTGGCTGGATAGATTCCAGCTCAACCCCAGAATAAGAGCTGAGATATGCATCTACAAGGCAGAATATTATTACAATGAACAAAAGATTGAGCTTTGATGTTGCAAAATATGACATTCTCGTCGCTGATTGCCCTGTTCTTCCGCAAGGTCCTACTCATTTTTTGGGGAACCATGAATCTTAACAATATTGTCTATAAGAGATAACTTGGCAAAAGGAACAACCTGCAGAATGAGTTATACAATCATTAAACTTGAGAGAGAAAATGATTTTTCTATTTTCACTGTAGGACTGAAAAGTATGAATTGTACTTGATCAGTGCTCAAACCAGCTGATGCTGAAATTTTTCTGCATTTTTGGCGGTGAATTCTGCTTGGCTTCTCTTCCTCGCGTACTTCATCCACAAAATTTTGATCTGTTACCTCTGCAGAGAACACAATCCACCACCGTCCAAGTCATTCAATCAAATAAAAGATTATGACACCAATAAATTGGGTTAGCAGTGGACCATATCTCTGAATTTCAGTACAGGGAGCCTATGTGGTTATGGAATGAAAGGGTTGAAGATATGGTACAATTGACAAACAGGCTCCCATACAGGCACTAAGCAGTAACGACCACCGTATTCCAGGGAAACAAAATGCTAATTCAGCTCCAATAAGGGAAAGAAAAATGAATTTACTCTTTCGACTTTCGAGAGGGACAAAAAGGTGGATTACTTCTGAATTCTGATGGAACAGCGCATACATTTTCAGTTCTTTGTTATATGGTACCAACATTTGTTAACTAAACCAGTAGAAATCGGTGTACTGGAGCTAAAGTTTTGTGGAATGGACCTAATTAGAACTGACAGTTACCTGCAGTGCTGGCAATAGAATCTTGGTCGCCAAACTGAAAGGCAGATGACTCAACAATTGTACATGCCGGGGCTTGTCCTTGGTGAGAAGGAGATATTCTCTTTTGATGCGTGCCTGAGGACCTGTAATGTTTTATCCAGGGATTCGTCAAAATATGATCAGATTTTTCTACATTTTTGGGTCGAGGCATCTCTCTCCTGAAATTGCTGAAATCGACTCTTGCCCAAGAGCCATCTTTGAAAACCTTGAACTAATTTGACACAGATGAAATGTTAGATAATGATCACATCCACAAGAGTGACCTATTTATTCGAAGGTACATATGATAGCATTCCTTATGACAAACCTGGCCAGGAGTAGTAATGCCATCTTGCATTCGACTGGAGGAATTAGGCTCAGATGGGTATTCTTGACAGGAGAGACCACCCAATGTATCCAACGAACCATACAACTGGTTAACAAATGACGCCTCCATAGATTTAAGATACAAGCTGTGTTTTTCGTCGGTCCATTGCGTGTGTTCTGATTCTGTTTCTCCAGACATCTGCAACAAAGTTATCTGAATCAGAACAAAATGGTGGTCTGTGTTTTCATGTTTCCTTGGTCACCAATTCAATAGAGTGCTACCATTTGTATCTCGATCTTTCAAGTTTCTAGTACAACCTTTTCTTATCCAAAATGTCACTTCAGCTTTGAGATCTTAATGACCCACCAAAAAAAGAAAAAAAAAAAAAATCCACCATCTTAAAGAATGAAATTGTTCTTTAAGGGCACTTCATTCTACAAGACCAACTTTATTTTGCCTCACCAATTGATTATAAAGTCCTTCAAGAAACAAATGGTGATCCTGTAAAATTTCCTGGTACTACCACAAAAGCCACACCCAAAAAAAATATACTACAAGAAAATGAAAGAACACTTTTTGACGAAAGTAATAAAAAACAAGGGCAAGAAATGAATCAACAACAGGCACCAAAATGCCCAGAAAACTTGAAACCAAGTGCAGAAAGAAAAAAGATCAAAACTCTAAGTACGGATAGAACAGGTGATTAATTTACCAAAACAGTTGAAGCCATCCGATGTTCTTGTTCACAATTTCCTGGATCATTTTTAACGCAAAGCTCAGACATTAGAGACCCATCTCGGTCCATTCCTGGCCTTGATGAACAACACTTCAACCTTTGCATGTTAGCCAGGACTCAGGAGTAAAGGGTACCGAAATGCTATCCAAATTTACACCAAGAGCAACCCGCTAGAAATATTTAAAAAAAAAAACGGAAACCTGAATTAAAGGAAGCCTCTTTTAATAAATTGGGATGCGTGTCCTTTTTTAGGGACTGTGTTTGGCGAAGGTTTATTGAATGAATTTGATGAATGGGTTGGTTTTGTTGTTGTGGGGGGGATGGAGATTAGAGAATGAAAAAAGAGCATCCAAGTTGGGCCGCTTTACACGTGTAAAAAATATGAATAGCCACATCACCATCAGGTTCAGAATTTGTAGCCAGTTAGCCAGGCAGAGGAAGAAAGAGAAGGGGAGAGAAGGGAGATATTTTACGTTCTCCCCAGTTATCACTATTCCACCTCCAGAAAATATCAACGACCTCCCAAATATCTTCGTGACCAAGTCATGCCTGCCCAGCCTGCCACCAAAAACTGTTATTTATATTTAAGAGTCACCGCCACAATTTTCTACTAATATATAATCCTGTACCAAATAAAATTATAACTACAAATTTATAATATTTCAATTGCCCTACTCTTCTTAACTATCCCCATATACTATACGGAGGGAGGAATTCTTGAGTAAAAAGTCTCATCTCCTTGGTAAATAAATTTAGTACTTCATTATAAATTTTTATTAAAAGTATTATCATTTTAAAATTATAAATGTTACATAAAAGTTTGCACATTGTTTAAAATTAGTCATCATATATTGTAAATATAAAAAATATCAATCTTTTGGTGCGTAAAAATTGTATTATCAAAATATATTTATAATATACTTGCATTTTGAAAAAAAAAATTTTGTTTAAAAAAAATAGAACCTACTATTAAATTAAAATTTTAAAATATTCTTATTAATAATAATTATATATATTTAAAATTTAATAATAATAATAATAATATAAAATTATACCTTAATTCAAGCGAATTCTATTTTTGAGATGAGTGAAATATCTTTTATCCCCAAATCTCTGTATATGTCCGACCCCAAATCTCTGTATTGAGGGTTAGCGCCTACACGCGACCACGGTGCTGCTGGTGGTGGCGAGCGTTATCAGTTTTGTGCAAAGCCGCGTGCTGAATTTGTCTGCTGATGCAGTGGACTATTTTGGAACTATAACTAACGATTAGTATTTGTTTGCAATCAGGTGGAAACGAAAACATTAGTAAATATACCAATATTAACAAAAATGATACTATGAATCTGGAGACATTGCGTCTCCTGCTAGCTGCTAATGTAAATATCATCTATGACGTTAGAGATTCCCGAGAAATATAAAAATCGTCTTCGTTCCTCTACGCCGTACACTCAATCTTAGTGATATCAGAAGCATAATATGGGTATATCCCTATCCCAATCCCAATCCCAATCTGTGTTATCCACACAAGATATTTATTTCAAGTCTTGACGCGTGAGGAGAGCATCATTTTGAGCCTGTCTATAACATTAACCTGTCTGGTGGTCTAAAGTCATTACCTATGAGTACGAAATTATGTCGATATATCCTACATTGGAAGATTTTTTTTCTTTTTGTGCCGATAGTTTTGTGATCAAATGAGGGGGTCCCTTTTTTTTTTTTGGAGAAGTCTAGAAGATTAACATGCAAGGAGTATTGCTTCAAATCAGATTTCCCATGATAGCAGAGTGATTGTACTTGCAAAACTACTCTTTTGTACACTTAATTGTATCTGCTGTATATACACCAGGGATGGGGATAAGCAAAAAATGCATCGTTCAAAATCGTATCAGCTCTTAGACTAGAGTGTTTATTTCCCTTTTTTGTACAGAAATTAACTGTTTCTACAAGAATAGTACCTTTGATAGGATTGTGAAAGTTATGAAAGAAGCTAAAATTAACATTCTTGCTTTGGTTCATCTTCTGCTATTGTCTCTTCAATATCCAACTTCCCTGCAGTATGACAGAATCAAGCACCAGCTTTAAGTAACTTAAAACACACAAATTTTCTTTGGGGTAGCAACTTAAAAGTAGGCAGTTGTATGAAAGTCTAGAAGCAAAAAGTCATCATACCGAACAATGACACCAAGGATGCTGGCTTTGAAGACGGAGTTGACCTCGCATCAATACCTGCATCATAGTAAGTTCTTTCAATGGAAATATATAAAACGATAAAGTAAAAGGATAATTTCTGAGATATAAACGCATGGATTCCGCAGGTTCTTAATAATTCATTATCAGTGACACGCTGATGATGAAGTGAAGTACTAATCCTGTAATACAGCAAGACCAAATGAACTGTCTCCTACTAATGGCTTTCTCTATAAACTCTTCACCAGTTATCGTGAACACATCATTCTTTATGTGTACAACCGAACATTTTACAAATCGACTAGCCAAAAGTGGAAGCGTTGGCAGAACTAGGGAAAAAGGAGAATTCATTCTGATAAAGGAATAGGTAAAATAGTTTTGCCAAGTTTGGCGGATATCTTTCAAAGACCTAAACAAATTCTCACCAAAAGACAGGAGTTGAGCTGCTCCGGATAGTTCAATACCTTCACATATTTAAGGTTTTTACAGCTATAGAGCAGAATGATATTCTCATGGTGTACACAATCCCACTTCTTGCCCCTTTGTTACTAGTTCCTCAATGCAATGTCATCACTCGACAAGCCAAGCATATTGATTGTCACCGGCACTGAATATATTAGCAATTCTTTTACTCCATTTTCCATCTCAATTTTCAAAAAGTTCAGGGACTAACTGGTTATTAAATTTTCTCACCAATATTTCTTAGAATGCAACAAACAGTCATAATGGAAACATAAGATACACAGATAATGCATCAGAATAACCTTTTGTTATTATAAGAAAAGAAAGAAACACACCTGGGGTTTTTAGGACATCAGATTTCTTGAAAGTAAATCCAATAAAATTGGTATCTTTGGAAGTCAACATCTACAAGGGGAAAAAAAAAGGGAAAGTCAGATACTTAAATCAAATTACATGCAATGCACAAAATGGCTAAAGTTTTTATCAAGTTCATGATCCCAAACATCTTCAAGTACATTAAATTAGTGCAGAAATTAGTCCCACTTGTGTAAAATAATCAGAGCTATTTATGCAACAAAATATAAAACAGAGAAACACAACCTTCCGCCAAGGTCCTACTGCTGGCACAGTGGATGATGAATCATCGACCTATTAAGGAACAAAAGTACCACACTATTAGTCAATCTCATTGTATTGCCCTGCACAAAGAGACCATTCTTCATATGATTCAGATCAAAATATTATGTTAGAAAGACCATGTCCAGCTGTCACAAGAGTAAATGAAAGGGAGTGGCAAAAGCTCCACATCTACTTTTTTCAGGAACAGACCACGCTCTCCAGTAGGAAAATGAGAAGACAACTTAAGTAAGGAGGGAAAGGGTTTTTTTTTCCTCCCTTTCAAAGGAGATGATAGAGAAAGCAGAGTTGAGGACAAAGATGTGAAAAAAAGAAGTCCTATGTGCAGCTGATGGGACAGTGGAAATCAGGCGCTGAGATTACCACTGTCTTGGAATTAAAGCCTAAAGGTCATTTTGAAATTGATTTCAACATTTTCAGCATTGCAACTAAATATTTCCAGATATAATCCATAAGCACCTCAACCAACTGAAATACTCACTTCTGAGAACTTCTCAAAATTCTGTGTGTCTAGTTCTCCATTTACTGTGGGCTTGTATGCAGCCTCCATCTCATAGAGAAGATCCCACTGAATCCCTCTGAACCATAGATGTGCCTGGAAATACATTGGTAATTGGTACTCAAAGACTTACAAGGAATGAATTACACAAAAGAAAAAAGAAGAATGAATTACAACAAAACTTCATATGGACATGTAGAACTAAAATGACACCAAGTCTAAAATGATCATAATTATCTTAAACTGCATTATCCGACCCTGGAAAATTGTTTAAGAACTGGGAAACAAACTGCCTCACAGTCATGTGCATGAATGGAGGTTGTATGAATCATCTAGAGAACTCATTACTTCAAGAGTTAATACCTTTATTTCTTCCACACCTCGGGTCCCTAGCCTTGAATCTACATCGCAGAGTAAACGACAGATTAGATCCTTTGCCTCATCTGATACTTTTGGTTCTTCAGGAAACTTCAAACATGTCTTCCAGTTGATAATCTGAGCAAGAAAAATATACATGAAATCTCAAGGAAAATTTAGCATACCAAATAACTCAGAGAATATTGACCAAAGGTCAAAGACATTTCTAGAGTTCCTTCTATCCCTTCCATAAATGGAAAATAATCAAAAGAACCTTACTTGGTATGTTAGGAAAATAAAAATTAGCCTCAAAGAAGACCTAGATCAGGAAGATAGTGAGATATTCCTTTTAAACTACATTTTCTATATCATTTAAAACTGCAGACAAACCAAATGAGCATATAATACCTTGCGGCAGGCAATTCTTGGATCATCAGAACAGAAAGGAGGATAACCCACAAGCATCTCATACATGATAGCCCCCAATGACCACCAGTCACACTCCACTCCATATCCTTTTTTCAACAATACCTCAGGTGCCATATAATCCAGTGTTCCAACAGTAGAATAGGCCTGCAGTTTTCATGTTGCATATAAACTGCTCATACAATGCGGTTCCTTAAGTTGGATCAAAGCATGGTAGATGAACAAAATAAACTGGAATGCCAGACCATCAAGTTTAACAATGCTACAACAGAATAAGGCACCAAGATGGGTAATTATAAAAAAGTACCAAGGCACGGCGGTTACGCTTCCATTGTTGTAACTGTTCCTTTGGCATTGTCCAAGGAGCTCCATTACTTTCCGAGTTGCCGTCATATTCAGTTGGAGACTCCAGGTCCTCTTCTTCTAGAAGGATTGACGAATATTTATTATGCAGGGGTTTACACAAGCCAAAATCAGAAAGCTTCAGATGACCGTTTCTGTCCAATATCAGGTTATCTGGTTTTATATCCCTACACGAAAAAACTGACATCAGGTAAGCTTCCTGCATTATTCACATGCAACCAAAAATAGACATTACTCTTAGCAGTTACATTCTGCAAATAAAGAAGTACACGAATTTCAGAAGGCTACCACTCTGATCAGATAAGATCATACCTATGTACATAATTGTGGTGATGAATTGAATGTATGGCTAGAATGCTTTCAGCAATATAGAATCTTGCAACATCTTCAGATAGAATATCTTCTCTCATCAGTAAAGTCATGATGTCCCCACCAGGTAAATACTCCATGATAAGGTACAAAAAATTTGAATCTTGGAAAGAATAAAAGAGTTTTACTATGCACCGGCTATCAACCTCCGCAAGCAAATTCCTCTCGGAACGCACGTGCTCAACCTGGAAGGAAGTGAAGCCATTCAGAATTCAGAAGTTCTGTTCTTTCTTCCAAATCAGTTTTTAATTTGGTTCTCTCTGTTGATAAACTGGTCTATTTGTTAAATTTCAAAAGTTTCAATTTCATCCAAGTGAAAAGTCATATACTCAATACACAAAATCTTAAGAACTTCCAATGTTAAAACAAAAACCACAACCAAATAGGTTGTTATATAATATGTAGAAAGAAAATCACTGGAGTTAATCCTGTCCAATCACCTGTCCACGACTCAGCATATCTGATTTTCTCAATTTCTTCATGGCATATATTTCTCCTGTACTTTTAGCACGGCACAGCCTTACCTGCATTTGCAAACAAGCGTACCTGGAATCTTAGGATGATGTCAAACAAGCAATGCATAGACAGTTTAGTTCACTGGAAGTCCATTTCTGAACTTCCGGAGTACAACAGAGTAAAGAAGTACTATTTGTTATCACTGAATGATCTAATGTATCAATTATAATCCTGTTTAGCCATTCTTTCTTAGTAGAGCATAAATTTCCTTTAAAAGAGTAGTCTTGAAAGTAAATAAGAATAGTAGCCAGTAAAAAAGAACAATAATTATACAAATAAAGATCCTCCCAAGTATGTTATAATACCAATATCATCACATGAAAAACCCGCTAAGTGATCTTCTAATCACATTCTGCATGCATATCTCGCAATTGTATTAATTCCTCAAGCATGCCACTTGAATGAGACAATCATTCCACAGGCAAAACCATCCTAAATCCTTAACAGAACAAACAATTACGCATCATTCACCCCTAAAACTACCAAAGCGAAGTTAAAGAACCACTTCTAATGAGGGCAAAAAGAGAAAATGCATCATCTACGTCCACCGACATTTTTACTTTCATCAAGATGACTGAGGACAAACTATTAAAACGAAATAAAAGTAGAAATAAGAAATGGAACTACAGATGTAGGGTCATCATATACATACCTCGCCAAAGGCGCCCCTACCAATTATAGTCAACTGTTCAAAATCATCAATGCCGACTTTATGCCTTTGCAATCTCATATACTCCGTTTCTCTCCTCTCCAGATTCCTTAACATCTCTTGTTGCTCCTCGCTGGAAACGTTCGCCTCCTCCGCTCTCCTCTGCAACGCTCTCCTCCTGAACACACATGGAAAAAAAAAAATCCAACCACTCAACAATAGACAATTACTACAAAACACATTATATAACACTAAATAAGCCCAAAAATAAACCAACCTTTCCTTGCGATCTTGTAATCCTTGCAAATAATTCTTATAATGATTCTCAATAAACTGTTTAGCAGCAGCAGATTTCTGGCGAGTAACCGGCGAAGAAACAAACACGTCCGGCTCTAAATTGAAAGCGCGATCGAGTTCAGGCCTCGTATTAACATTTCCTAATCTCACCGTTCCATCTCCCACACCCTCCATATTATCACTCAATCCTCCTCTCGATTCTCGCTCTCGTAACAGCGGTGATATACAATACACAAAATCAGATCCAGAACAAAATTTATATATATACAATCAATGATAGTCGGTGGAAGTCTTCATTGAATTGAATCACAACTCAGAAACAGTACGGAATAATTCTGAGAGTCAAAAGGGAAAACTTCGAGGCTAGAAAAGTAAGGTACAAATACAACTTGTACAGCTCGGAATTTGCTGGCTAGTGTGTGACTGTGTGTACAGTTGTGTACAGAGAGGAGGACGGAGAATGAGACGCTGTGGCCTGGACTCTGTAGTCGTGGTAGAAATGGAGCTGTGGATGTAATTTTCGATTTTTGTTTTTGTTTTGGGATTTATTTCCTGAGTCGTCGGCCGTCGCAGCCGTGTAGTAAAAGAAGTCGCGAGGCAAAGTGGAGGGGGGGCTGGGCTGGGCTGGACTGGACCTGAAGGACTGCGACCACGGGAGTAGGGACATAGCACGTGCGGTGAAAGCCACACTCTGAGCCACGTGCGATCTGACCGCTGGCTTCGAGCTTTCCACCGGCAGACGGCAGTTTTTTTTTTTTTTTTTTCCATTTCTGTTTCGTTTCTGTTTATTTATTACCCGAGTAATGGATTTTAAAATGTAATGCTTATATAATTTATAATCAGTGAATATTTATAGAAGATTTTGCCAAGTTACTCATGTCATATAATAAATTTATGATGATGGGTGCAATAGCGTTTTCTATGTAATATTGTACGATTAAATTATCGTACTTTCAAATTATGTGATAATTGTACTTTTTAAAATTTAAAAATTAGTTGAATAATTTCCACACTCAAATGACCTTATAAATATAGTCATTAATTAATGGATAAGGTACAAGATATTTTTAGTATACTCTCTTTTTAATTATTAATACTAATTTAAATATTAAAGGGATTTCAAAGAATAAATCTGCGAATTCATCCATCATTATTTTTTTGATAATTGATTTTAAGTGAAAAACAGCTTGAATCAAGCTAATGACTTGACAGTATCGACAAGTTATTTTTTAAACTTATTAAAAAAAATTATTTTAAGTATCATTACTTTTATGACAATAAGAGGTATCAGCCTCCACAAATAATGAAAAATAGATCATGTATTTTTTTTTATTTTATTAAAAGAAAAAAATCCCCTGAAAAGACTAGTACGGTTCTGCCATTGATTATTTATCATTCAGAAGTCAGAACCATTAATGATTGCTATCCCATCCCACTGCCATTCTATATTTTTGTTCCCTCACTTCTATGTAACAGCATATTATTGGATCAACTACCTCTCCTGTTAGTGGTTAGAGGACACACACTTACATCATAGTAGTAGGCTAGCCAATGGGACACATAGTTACATATCCAACCGTGATATTTAAGCCAATAAAACATTTTAAAACATATTTTTATATTTTTTTAAAAAAATAATTATTATAAAATAAAAAATATGTAATACAAATCATCAAAAATAAATTTTAAAAAGCCATCCACATAGGCATCATCCAGTTTCTTAAATTTTAATTGACTCTAACCAAGTTCAAGGTTTTATTATATATGTTTTAATCGTGTTTTATATTTATAATATATTTTTTATTTTAAAAATATACAAATATTTTAAAAACACAAACGTTACACAGTGCTCATGCATGGTTGGACTACAGCTGTTTTACACACAAAGCAGAGGAAATTCCAACAACCATATATAAGACAGTGAGTCTCCAACAAAACTTCAGCATTTGGAACTCTCCTTAATTAGCTTATAGTGTTGTAATCTCCTTTAATTTGAGTTCACTACAGAATGCAATGTACATGTTTTATGAATAGATGGATGCCTAACCAACTTGTCTTGTCTAGCTAGATTTATGCTCCCATTTCCATCACCTTAGCCTACGATGAAAAATGTTAGTTTCAACAACTCTAGTCTATGAGGCATGACATGATACATATTAAAAATGTCAACACTTCACTACAATCTTCCAAATTTTCAACTCAAAAAAATGAAAATTTGTGAGATAGGTTGAAACAAAAATGGAAATTTGGTGGGAGTTAGTAGTGAAGTTTCAAAAGAGTGATGGGCGCAATAACCCCCCACAAATTTCTTCCAGTGGAAAAGATTCCTCATTATAATGGTTATATATTGTAAGTAGGAGTAGCAAAATTAAACTTATCCAATAAATCAACCCAATTCACCTAATATTTTGGTCACTTGGATCATATGTCATTAATTAATTAGTTATATAATAATCCATAGTTTCTAAGTTGGGTAATGATGACGTTAAGTGTTTTTTTTGCATTTTTTTAAGGTGTTACAATAGTTATCTAATAAATAAAAATATCATAATTTTTTCTTAATTTCTAAAAGGACAAAGTAATTTTACTTTTTAGACACAACTTTATTTTTTTAGATGAATTTTTTAAACTTACACTTGATTAAATATATAACTTTAAAAGGTAAAATATGAAATTAAATGATAATAGTTTGTTAATATCAATACTAAAAAAATGTAAAAAGTTTTAAATAAATAATTACAAAATTTAAACATTTTATTCAAAAATTAAAATTTAATTTTTTTCCTTTTTTTGTGAACCTGAATGTTATGTAATAAAAAAAATATCAAACTAGTTACATAATTACAAATTACTAAAAATAATTTACTATTTTGATATTTTATTTTTAACTTTTTGTGAAATTTAATGTTAAATAATATCGAAATTCTCAAAGAAAGTTTTAAAAAAATATTTATATAAATTTTATATTTTTTTTGATAACTTTTTGAATATTCTAACTCTCAACTTTCCATCTTCTTAAATTTTGAATTTTGATGGCCAAAAAAATTTTATTTTCATATCAAAGATTTGTTTTTAAAATTAGATACTTGGTTATATTTAAAGGTGTAAAAAATTCTATTTAAAAAAATAAAATTTTGTTTAAAAAGTAAAATATTTTTATCCTTATTAGAAATTAAAATAAAATTATGCTCTCTTTATTAATTCAATAACTTCCACCGTCCTTTTTTAAATTCCCCTCTCTCTCTTTTTTATTTGTTTTAGGACAAATATGTGATGAATTATTATTGCAAATAGCAAGTGAAAACTAATAAGTGTTCGTAATGTAGTAAATATAAACCTTGCCATATTTAAAAAGCCTCACAAGAAGTTCGCTTACACATATTTTCTTAAACCCAACAATAGTTTTCACTATGATTGTCTTATTCATTCTAGTGACTTTGACAATGTCTATAAAGTTTAGTTGAAGATTGAAAATAGATAATGGCCATTAATAAACTGATAGATGTTCATAGAGAAACTAAATAAAATTAGTTTATTTTCTAGTTTTGGTGAAAATATAAGAAGAATCTTTTTATAAAAAAAAATATTATATAAAAAAATTAAATAATATTAGTTTAAAACAAGTACTAAAAAAAGATTTAAAAAAATATAATTTTAATTTCCTTAATTAAATAGAAAAGTAAAAAAAAAATTGTTGAATTGACCTATTAAGTTGATTGGATTTAATTCAACCCAAATATAACTCGTAATTAAATAAATTGGATTAGGCTATGACTATTTAAATTATAATTCATCAATCATCCAATCCATTAATGACCTAACTCGTCCAACTACCACCCATTATTTGTAATTATTTAAAAGGTAAAGATAAAAAAATATACATTTAATTTAGTATTAAATGCGTTATACTTTGTAATTTTTTTAAGACACAATTCAAAAATCAGGTCCTTCATGTACAGGATACGGCTAGCCTTTTTGGAAGAAGTTATAAGTTAGCGTTGGCTGCTGGGAGCACTATGACCCTCGGAGCTGGATCCAGTTGATGGGCTGCAGCCATATTCATTTCGTTGTTTCGTCTCTGAATAAAGGGAACTCTAAAAATGGTTGTCCCGAATTTCGTGAAGCACCTGATAAGAAGAAATGACGTCCATTGAAAGACTCCTCTGCTTAATAGTGATGCTCGAATATGGTCAGAAATCGAGTAGTGTTGTTCCAATAGACGTGCCATTGCATTCAGAAATGCCACTGCAAGAAGACAACCTGCAACTAGGAAAAGAAGAAAGAAAGGTTCAATGCCTATTTCACCCGAGCCCTGGCCTGCGTTAGTTGATTCTCCTTTTCCTGATGATGATGATGAAGATGAAGAGCAGCTTGAATATGAGAGCATATGGCTCTCCAGATGAGTGATTGTTCCACTCTGGACTACTTTCAGAATAGCCTCAGAAATATCAGCAGCCAAAGGAGAACCCTTTTGAAAGACCTGAGACACACAGAAAGACAATGGTAAACAAAGCCCAAAACCCCAATTACGACATAAAAAAATAATAATAATTCAGGGACAAGCTTACGAATCCAAAACCACCGAGTTTGATATTACGTCCTGCAATGGTATAGCCATTGCAGTACTCTGATAGGAAGATTTTGGCGTGGGGGGCAACGAAGAAGGCTGCTTTTATATCCCCTCTTTTAAATGCTCCAGGGTATTCACTTATGGAGCCAATTCCCTTGACATTTTCTGGCTTGAAGTGGAGAGCATCTATCAAGAAGCGACAGATGAATGAATTTCCGTTGCACCCAACAGGTGCATTGGTGGCAAGTAGATAATCAATGTCCAGGATAGATGGCTCATTCCTAGGAAGAGTCATCATGCTAGTAACGGATGCAGTAAAGCATATGGTGAGTACCACAGTGACAAACAACCATGTTGATAGCACCAGCCGAGATAAATTACAGTTTATTTTTTCTCCTGAAAGTCATTGCAAATTAGTATGGGTTAGAAGGGAGAAAGAAACTAAACACAGGAACACATACATGGTTTTTCTTTATTTAAGTACTACCGAAAATGAACCTACGTTGAGCAAAAGAAAGAACAGTGACCGAAAACCAGAGCATGGATCCAATATTTTGGAGGAAGTTTCCTTGAAACTCTGGATTGTTGTCTGCAAGTTCATTTAACCAAATAACCATCCCTGTGCAGATGCTCATTATGGCCGTAACAATCCACATTCTCCATTCGAATGCTTTGAAAATGAATGTTCTGGTTTTTGTCACGTCAGGTCTTACAGTGACTACCATGACAAGTCCTGAATCCAAATAAGGTTGTGTGAAGTCCGCAATTTGAAAGCGGTCTGCCATTATTTCTGTGTCACCTACTGCTGCATCCAAGCTCTTCATATTCCATGCCAAAAATAGATTACAGTTAGATGATTTATAATATCAGGGAGGTCTAATGTAGCTGTCATTCGAATTATTGATCACTCTTTTTTTGTATAATACGACATCCCTTAAGCAAATTCCTGCAAACTAGCTAGTACTCAACGAATTTTTATTACCCCGTGTTTCAATTTCTGACAAAGGATGGAATTTTATTATATATGTCTGATGTGCTATAGAGAATTAAGTACCTTATTGTGAACTTCGGCCACCATATCATCATATGATCCAGTGTAGGGTATTAGCTCATAGTGCAAGTAGTAAGGTAGCCGCTTGACTGCAGTTTCAAAAACCTGGATGGAAAATCCACTGATTATCGTTTCATTTCGAGTTTGGTCAAAAGTGACATTCACAAACTGCCTAAAAGCACCCCTAGCGGGGACTCCGATTCTCAATGGCTTTTCCAAGCTACCCATAGTCAACCCGGGAGGAACAGTTAAGTCACCTCCTGGCCAATATATTGAACCCAAATTCCCTGTTACGCCATTGCCAATTTGCATCATCCTCGTTCGGCCATCAGGTTCAGTCATGCCCTCTGAAAAACCAAATTCGTGTGACCACAATGCTATTGTTCTGTAGCTCCTACCAATGACATTTACCAATTGGTAAACTGGCTTTTGCAATAATGCACCATTCTTGAAGCTGATTTTCCCACTTAGACCTTCAAAGTTGATGGATAATATGGAATTAACAAAGTCCCTAGAGTTTGGCACATTTTCTTGTGAATTTTCAATTGCCTTGGCAATTGCCCATGTTACATCATACGCTCGAAGAGCATAGACGCCTGGACTGGAGTACTTTTCTTCTTCAGGAAATTCTGATCTATATTTTCGTCTAAATCCTAGCTCGAATGCTTGGAATGAAGCACTATTCTCCAGATAATTTGTTTTCAATCCAATTACACCTTGCATGTAATTATCCAATGCAGATGAATCAATTGCGTCGAGAAGGTTTCCCACATCATCCGAAACAATCCATGCATAACCCTTTTCCATCATGTGCAAATCTTTTGCCTTTTTAAAAAGAACTATCGCAAAATCCAAAGAAACCTGCAAGACTATAAAGACCTTAACGTTCTTGCTCCTCAATTTGATAAGCTCTTCTCCAATGAGTTTTTCTTGATCTGAACTCGAACCCACGCGAGGAAAAGCTACACGATGTTCGATGCTCGACTCGACATCCCGCAGGGAATCAGAGAGGTGAGTGATGAGTCCGGAATCCGCAGAAAGGCTGTTGCTATGTTGGTAGATGGCGATTACTTTTCGCCATCTGAAATGGCCAACTATGGCTGCAATGGATGACATTTGGACACTAATGTCAGTGCCGATCCTGATGAATGATGAAGGCTGTGATGGTAGTAATGGGGGAGGGGTGGCATATGGAGCCATGGAAATGATGGGAATGTCTTTGGCGACTTTGTCAAGATCCCACAGAAGAGTTGCTTCTTGGAATGTCAACTGTCCAAGAATTACATCCGCTTGCTTCTTGCGCACCACTTCACTCACAAGTATACCAATACAATAAAACTATAAGAGTAAAATCTAAATTATCAAATTCAAAATGGATTTTTTTTTTTTTTTTTTGCGATAGAGAGAGTATAATTTACAGTAATTGCTCATGAAATCGCGACAAATTTTATCAAGTAGGTTGTGGTTTATTTCATATAAAGGTCAACGTTTACTTTGCTAAATATTTTACGCGTATCTAACATTTGGAGAGAGATGTTTTTATATTGTGTTTCATAGGCTATCTTCAATTCAAGTTGAAATGAATGGCAGGCAAAGTATTGACTTTCTGGGCTGTTACAATAATGGATTTCAAGCTTGTAACAAAAGTAGAGATCCAAAAGGAATCTTGATTGAGTTGAACTATAATCGTAAAGCTCACGAAATTAAGTTCTATAGAGAAAGAAGGGGAAGAAAAAATGCACGAGAATTAATTACCAGCAGAAGCAGCTGCAGCTGAGTTCCCTTGTGGATCCTGAAAATGCAAACCCAGTTTTGAACACTGATGCGACGACAGCCGATTGAAGTCATGCACGGCCATCTCCACAGCTATTCTTTGCTCCTTCCCAACTCGAGAGCTCTCATCCATGACTGCCCCTATGCTTCCCATTACACGATCATCATCACTTGGATTCATCCCACAATTCTGGAGTTTTTCCTCATGAACATTACTTGCTTTTGCTTCTGCCAACATTGATGCCGATATGCCCAGCAACAAGAAGATGAAAAAACGACTCATTTTGCTATGCAAAAACCCCGACTGGATTTCTGAGGGAAACGAAAACGAATATGTAGCAAATATCGAAACAAAAGAAAGACACGAGGGATCACGTGGGAAGAATACTAAGGCAAGAAACAAGCTAAAGTCGACGGGTATATATATATATATATGCTTTTGAATTTTGGGAATGCGACTGAGAAGTTACGAAGAAAAACTTTAATTCCCCTCAATGTCAACTCAAGCTATATGCATAATTAACTACACATATAGTTTCCCACTCTTCCAACACATAGGATATTCCCAATTTGGAATTTTTCAATTTCAAGAGGAGTATAGTATTAGATTAGGGAGAGAAAGGGAGGAGATGCAACTCCTCCTATTGTGTTGGAATTTATAGTTCTCCATTTAATCTTTTAGTCTCATTTTCATTTTTTACTTCCTCCCTTCCCCTAATAATTTCATAGTTCTCCGTTCTTCTTGTTCTTGCTCTTTATTTAGAATTATAACTTACAAATGTTATGATCACAAATGTACGTGGTATTGGTTGGTATAAGATGAACAAAAAAAAAAAAGAAGGAGAAATAGAAAGAAATTTTTTTAAAAAATTATATGCAATGATGCGACATCCCGACTCATTTTGCCATGTAATAACACTAATTGAATTTCTAAAAATAAACGAAAACGAATATATATCGAAAAAAATATCAAAAAAAAGGGACCTGATGATCACAAAAGTAGAAAGAATATATAATAGGGCAAGAAAGTTAATTCATCGATATATGTTTTTGAATTTTGTGCATTCGACTAAGAAAGTTTGAACATAAGTTTATTCAAAAAGAAATTATCTATCTTCCAGTTAATTCAGTCAATAGTCAGAGAATGTTGTAGTCATGGTTGCTTCTTCGGAGAAATTGTTAATAGAAAATGTTAGGAGAAAATGATGGAGTAGGATTGAAGTAATTCATGCAAGTTTTACTTATTTTTAAAGTTCGGTATGCATTAGTTTGTCCCAAACTTATTTAAATACCTTATATTAGTAACAGTTAGAATACAATACATTAGTCACAGCAACATCGGCTAGTTTAAGTTTGGGGTGACGTAAAGAGCGAGGCAGATTTTCCGTTGAAGTATTATGAGGTTTGTTTTGGGATAACTTGCTGGTTCTTTCCTTTAGGCCTATGCCAACTTGTGTACATTCCTCGATTTACAATCGCCTCGCTAAGGGGCCTATGCTAATACTTTCACATTTGTCGATTTACATTACCTGGTGGTATAGGTGGGGGAGTTTCGCCGACTTTTTCTTAAAAACAAAATATACAATACATTATTAGATCAAATGTACACATTTTAAAATGTAATACATTTGAATCCATAGGTTTAAAAAAAGTTTTTGAAAAAAAAAACACATACACACACTCACTCACGCACACACCCGACCCAAGTTTCCAACCCGGAAATCTGCATTCTATCCGAAACAAATCCAGCCCGCCAAACGCCGTGGCTTCCTCGCCGCCCCATTTGTTTTTGTTTCTCTGTTCTGCTGCTTCACACGACCCATTACAACTTCAATGGATGATCTTGCTATACTTCATCTGTGATTTCACAACAAAGAAAAGCAATAAATATCTAAGCTTATTACAATAATGGCTTCAATTTCACCCTCAAACTTCACACACTCTTGCTTAGGTGATTACAATGGGACTCTCACCTCCCCCAACTTGATTTTATCTCCTTGCTCTGTATCTTTCCAATTCTACCCTAACACCTCTCAATTGCGGCGTTGTGGGGCTGTCAGAACTAGCTCAGAAGGTCGAAGAAGCACGGAACCCTACGGTGGTGAGTTGTTAAGGAAGCCGGTAATTTCACCTGCGATGGACATGGACGTGGACGAGGACGAGGACGAGGACGAGAACGAGAATCAGAACAGTGGAGGTGAGGGTGTGGAAACGTTGATTGATTGGGAGGAGCAGATTCTGCGGGACACTGTTCCTCTTGTTAACTTTGTTAGGATGATTCTTCATTCGGGAAAGTAAGGTTTCCAAAATTTTGCTCCGAGTTCCCATCTTGATGTTATTTTCCACTTTAAGTACGATGAACACAGTTGGATTATGAAAAATATCACAAGGGATTTAGTATTTTTAATGGAATTGGGAAGAGGAAATGCTGTTCTAATAACTTAGTGCCATTGTGCTGAAAATGCTTAATTTGTTTACTACGAAGAAAAGCATGAGAAAGCTAAAGAAATTCTGTAACTTTTAGAACAGAAGCGCTGCAGAATGCCATTTTGTTTACCTTCAGGATACCATTTTTTTGGGGAAAAAAATTGATGTATGAGGTAGAAATGTAAAAGAACAAAAGACACCGCATTTATAAGTCTTCCACAGAAGCTTCCTGATGTACATTTGCCCAATCTTATGGTGATGTTAAGTCCCTCGCCCACCTATTTCTCACTGTAGGTGTGGTGAGAAACAGATTTATAATAAATGGCAGTTTCATGCTTCCTCCGGAAGGATTTTTAAAAAATGTGGTCTTGATTTTGGAAGTCAGAATCCTAAAAGCATGACTCAGCCCTTCTCAGTTATGGGAGTGTTTGTAATACTTAACCTTTTATTCATTGATAATAGAGCAGTGAAATGCTGGGAATTTCTTGCTGGACAATCCTGTGTGCTATAGGGCCATAATCTTGACTCAAATGTAACTCTTGTTATGTGTATTGTTAATTAAGTTATTGAATGGAAAATTCTTGTTTCAGTTTGTCGTTTCGCTATGGTTACCTTAAAAAACAGAATGGATGCAAATTGAGAGCTTTGACTACAAAGGCATATCCTTTACTAGGCTTAGTTTGGGAAATAATTATCAAGATCTTTGATGTTTTTTTTATAGTTTTCTCAAACGTTATGTCCTGCATTAAGTAGCTGATTCACCAAAGTGAGTGCACAAGCCAAGAGGAAGTGAGAATGAAACATCAGAAGATATTAGGGCCCTGAGTGTTTGTGGAGCAGCCAAGTAAATGAATTTGAATTGGTTTTGATAAGTAAACAAATTTGAATTGCTTTTGATATTCATTTCAATAGTCCAATCCTATCCTTTTACTGTTTTCAGTTCTATTTGATTCTGAACTTCGTATTTTCTATATTTTGTTTTTTTCAAAATTAGACAGCACAAGCATTATATTAATGCTTGGGGAAATCAAACTATTTTTCATGCAAATTGAAGGGTCTGGTATTCATGTTGTGAGAGTTAACCCGTAATTGGATACACTTCCCAAGTCCCAATTAGATGGTTTTGCATATGCGAACAATTTGCCACTGTGAAATGGTTGTTGTGATGCCCCTTTCATGCTTTCCTTTTGAAAATTTTTATGTGATATAAAATCTGTGCTGTTATGTTAGAGACTTGTTATCATTTTATCAACTTCATTTATCATTGCAGGTACCAAAATGGCGATAGGCTAAGTCCTGAGCATGAGAGAACAATCTTAGAAAGGTTGCTTCCATATCATCCAGATTATGAACGAAAGATTGGAACCGGAGCAGATTATATCACGGTCTCTATCTATCTATTTTTTGAATAAGATGCTGAAAGTACTACATAGCTCGTCATAGGATATTACTAGTATTTGACTCTTTGTGACTTTTGAGATCACAATTGATTAATGCTGCAATTTTCTATGTTCTGGTTGACAGGTTGGGTATCACCCAGATTTTGAGAAGTCTAGATGCTTATTCATAGTTCGAAAGGCTGGAGATGTGGTTGATTTTTCATATTGGAAATGTATAAAAGGCTTGATCAGAAAAAACTATCCGCTATATGCAGATACATTCATTTTTCAACATTTTAAAAAGCCTGTACGTAAGGACTGAAGGTACATTCAGTTTGTCCAGAGATATACTGTATAAATGCTTTCATTTTTCTTGGTATGTTTTTCACTTTTGTGAAGATTTTTGTGTTTGTTAGAGGCTATGATTGAAAATCATTGTATTATATCTAGTGGAAATTATTAGAACTCTTTTTTTTTCCCGGAAACAATTCAGAATTGGGTTACTATCAACTGTTCAGTAATTTAGGGATATATGCGTGGATAACATTCCCTTTCCAATCTCCTTTGGACATTTCATGTTGCAATGTTATTTATTTATCTTATCTATGCAATGCAAGGAGAATAGATTCACTATCTGTAAAGCTAATAATTCTTTTTTTGGCTTGGATTGACTGGTCTGGTCAAAGGCATCTCTCCTTCAGAAAACATAAAACCATGCATTTTCCCGATTTTCTCTCTTGGAGTCTTTAGCCTATAAAATATAAATTCTAAGAAATCCTTACGAAGAGTGTTGGAGCAAGTATCATATTAAGCAATCATTGGGGTACCATGTGAAGTTGTTACTAATCTGGCTTCTACTTAAAGTAACGTTTGGTTCACTACTAATTAGAAAAGTCCCTTTTGTTCTGAGCCGCTCTTTGAAATGGTAGTATCTTATGTCACGTTTCAGATGAGCTAATAATTTCACTTGATTAGATGTTACTGATTTATGACAATGGGAAAAAGCTCCTCCTTTTTCTTCCTCCCAAAACGAGAGAGTATCACCTGCATGCACATTATGTTAGTTCTGTTAAGGTTGATGGTGAAAATCTGTCAAGCTTGGAAGTATTTTGTCATTCTTGCTACCTGGATTAGGTAAGATTATGTAAATCAGACCACCAGGAGGACTAGAGGAGTGCAATAAATAACTGTTGCTCTTTCTTCAGTCCCCCCTACCCCTCGTCTCCTTTTATAACCATTGGTTGTGGAGTTCTTATTTGTGTTCCATGACCTTTTGTTCCACCATATCTTCCACGATTACTATTAAAACTTTCTTGCTTTAAAGTCAGATGATTGCTCTTATAAAGCTTTAGTGAGAAAATGGAATATACGAGGAGAAGAAATGATAGATATCAGTTCATTTTGAGGGGTGGTCCTGAAAAAACTTTGCCGTCCAGCTTTTCCTTCTCTGTTTAGGTAGCCCAATTTCATCCCATTTTTCATGTCCTGCTAAAGTATGTTTGCGAAGTTCAAAAAATAAATTATGTCCGGTGCAAAACTCAAAAACCCAAAAAAGCGAAGTATTCTCATTAATTTTTATTTTAATTTTAAAAAAATAATAATAATTATCAGCATAACGTTTTATCCATGTAAATTTGGCGTGTGTTTCGTTTTTCGCAATTATTCTTTCCCACTAGCCTTTTCGATACTTCCACTAAAATAGTAAATTTCAATATCAAATTATACTGCACACGAGAAATTATAGTAAATAAATATAATGGATGACCACTTATCTTGTTAGACGTTGAATCGTATATTGTGGTATTCGTTTGATAATTATGATATTATTAATTTGTTGTGTATTTAAAATTTATAACATTGATTAAATTTATGTAATACTACTGACGACTATTTAATGTTAATTTGGTTTTGTTTTGTTATTATTTGTGAATTTGGAGTTTATATTAAAAACAATTATTACTTATAATTTTCTCACACACAAGAAGTGGTTCTTCAGACAATCTGTCCAAATTTAGAGAGAACAAAAATTTACAAATTTAACATGATCGAATAATTTAATCAACAACAATTCTCTCCCACCTTTATCAAAATAAAAATAAAAAAAAGTAACACACTCAAACAGATTCAGATTCCCAGTTTATGAAGGCAAGCAAAGTCATTATTGAACTCTAAGTGACAGAGATAGTCAATAGCGTGAAGCATTGACAAATGTCACCCCTATCTATGTCGTTGTCTCGTTGGTCCATTCAATATCTTATTATGGGAACATGTTTTGATCCCTTATTATCCTATCTTTGTCCTGGAATGTGCTTATGTAATTCAGTTTCTGCATCAGTCAATGTCCGGGCTTGGATTATCTCAGTTGAACGAAGACGGAACATTTCAGATCAATGTTGTTTGTTTTTTGGTCCTGATAGCTTCTTCTGATGGTTTCCAGGAATTATGTAAGCCCAGATGGCCATCTGTCCCAATTTTCTTCTTAGTTTTAGCCAAAATTAGTGAAAACGCTTTCCTGACCAACTGCAGGAGTTTGTCGGCGATGCTTCGTCTAGACACGTATGCTTTTCCACATGATCTTTACTGGATTGGTGGCAGTGTCTCATAGGAAGGGGTAGTTTTCTGGGCCGTTTGTGGTAAGAGAATGTGATGTCTGACCACCGCGCAACATAATAGGCCAATTAAAATTGGCAACATGTGGACATTTGGCAGTTTTATAATCGCTTATGGGTGATTCCATTTTAAAAAACACGCTTTTTATATTTTTTTTAAAAAATAATTATAAAATTATATATATTACAAAGTATAAAAATAATTTTAAAATTATAATCCATTCACACTTTGTTAGTATAATTTTGGACATTTCGATATCGATACAAACATATTGATGTGGCAATTGATATAAAAGCCATTACTATTTTGTTAGTATAATTTTGAACTTTCTGATATCGATACAAACATCTTTAATATGGCGTGTATATAACAAGAATTATTAAAAAACAATTACATTCCATTCCCTAAGTATTGACATGGCATTTGCATAAGTATTACTATGCACTAGCCTCTGAAAATTCACTAATGTATATACATAACTTCAATAATACGTTAGTTATTCAAAGAATTTAAAAAAATTTCACTGGAAGTATTTCATTGTTGTTTATGTAAAGAAATCACGATGAAGAATGAGATATCAGTCACCCAATTCACCCAATCTAAATATTTATATAAATAAATTATGATAACGAAAGAGATATTCATCACTCAATTCAAGATAAATTATTCTTAAATTCTTAAACGAAAAAAAAGTCCGATTTAGAATAGTTCTCGACTTAAATCCAGGGATGACAACAGGTAACTTACCTATTTCATCCCCACGAGGAGTAGGGCAGAACGTGGGCAGGGGGAGATTTCTCCCCCCAGCTTCTAAACTGGGCAGTTGCCCCGTTTCCCTACTATTTTTTTTTAAGATATATTAATATATATGTCTTATATTTGAATTTTAATAAATATATTATTTATGTATATTAATAAATGTGTTACTTATTTAATTATATATATTATGTTATTAACATTAATTAAAATTCTGTTATATTTAATTTGTATACTTGATTTGGACTTTATAATTTGTTATATTAGAATTATGTATAATTTGTTAATTATTACATTTGTATGTTATAATGTTTTTGGATTAATTTTAATTATTATTATATAATTAAAAATATTAAAATTAAAATTTTATATTTTTTTTATTTAAAACGAACCTTGTTAGAACAGCTCACAGGGGAACGGGGTGGGGGAAGGGGAATGAAATGAGGCGGGTGGGGGCTTTCCCCCCTAGCCTCCCATTGCCACATCTACTTAGACTCTCCCATATAGTTATAGGGTTGTAGAATAATCAAAATATAATAGGATGAAAAAATTAGAATATCTCTCCTGGTGTTACTATGAACTTATACTTGAAACTTGAGATCAGAGAACCGTGTTGCCTTACGTTGCCTTATGAGTTATGAGTTTGAGGTTAAATATATTTGTTTGTTTACAAAATTTTTCTTAGGATTGGACTTTTTGAACCTGATCTGATGGCTTTAGATCTCATACTCATCACATGACAATTTGCATATATGATAAAAGTGTTAATACATAGAATAAAAATTTCATTGACTGATGTTGTTAATTTTGTATTGTAAGTCATTAATTTTAGAGTAATAATACTTTTAGTGACTTTTCATAATGACTAATATAGTATGTATAAAAAGACAAAATTCACTTATTACCTTTCTTATAAAATACAAAATAATAAAAGATAATTTTATTTTTTTATAATTACCACGTCAGTCATTGTCAAAAGTTAGTATAAAAAATTATTATAAATATCATTACACTTAATAAAAACGAAAAAAAGACACCCCTACCAAACAAAAGCCTGCGCCATCATTATGGGTGTATAGAAGTCAAGAGTTCACATTCACATATATTTGTTGACAAAGCTTGCCCCAAAAACTTTTTTTAAAAAAAAAAAAATTAACCTATTTTGTCATAAGAAAATTTTACCAAAATTCACTTTCTCTTATAGCTTTTTCCCTTCCACTTCTCCTTCCAAGTTCAACCCAAAGGGAAAAAAAAAAAAAAAAGAGAATTCAGAATATAAAGTTAACAAATTAGTGTAATAAACATTTTTTTTATTCGAGGAAAGGGGAAAGAACCATTATATTTTATTTAATTAATAAGATTGGAAACTTCAAACCCTAAAATGAACATTTAAAATTTTATTTTTGGTCCACTGCTCGTCATCAAATTTGCTACTATATAACTCTGCTGTGCCTGTGCTGGTGTGCATGAGCATGAGCTTCAAATTAGTCTGTGTTAGGTGGATAAAGGGGTCGGCTGTCGGGAAATTAGTCTACGAGGCTTTTCTCTTGGGGAAGCATTTTTAGACAAAGGGTGGTGCCGACTTCCCCAATGCAAGTTAAAAGTTATCGATAAAAAACGAAAAGCGACAGCATTTTTTTTTTTTTTTGTATTTTTTAAATTAATAATTATAAAATAAAAAATTTTAAAAATATATTCTTAAAAACCCATCCATACACACCCGAACAAACCAATAACGTCAATAAATTAACATCCTTCAACCCAAAGATAAGTCCCAGACAAAATCGTTGATAATATCGTCACCAGAATGCAATGTGAAAACTGAAAACTGAAAACGTACGAAAGAGTGGTCAATTCTGCTGGTTAAATCTTCATAGTACAGTTAGTACTCTGAGTAATGATTAGACTTATCCCCTGTTTCTTCTGTCTACAATAATTCAAATCCATAATTAGATATGACAAATTTAAATCCAACATAATAGATTAATCTAACTCACCCACTATTTTAATAAGTCATTATTAATATTATTCATATATTTTTTTTCTATTTTTTTTTTTTGTTTTTTTTATAGTTTTTTATTTTTTTTTTTTTTTTTTTTTTTTTTTTTTTTTGTTTTTTTTTTTTTTTTTTTTTTTTTTTTTTTAAAAAAATACTATTTAAGTTTTAAATATAATAAAAATAATATAATCTATAATAAAATAAAAAAAATTTTAATTTAATTTCCTTTTTTTTTTTTTAATTTTTTTTTTTTTTTTTTTTTTTTTTTTTCAAATATATAACAAAAAAAAAAAAAATAAAATTAAATAATAATATATAGTTTAATAAAAACAAAAAAAAAAAAAAATGTTTTTTAAATAAAAAACAAAAAAAAAAAATTTTTATTCAAAAATATAAATTTTATTTTTTTCCTTTTTTTTTGTGAACATAAATGTTATGTAATAAAAAAAATATCAAAATAGTTACATAATTACAAATTACTAAAAATAATTTACTATTTTGATATTATATTTTAACTTTTTGTGAAATTTAATTTAAAATAATATTAAAATTCTCAAAAAAAAATTAATCTTTATATAAATTTTCTATCTTTTCATAATTTTTTTGAATATTCTAACTTTCAATTTTCCATCTTCAGAAATTTTGAATTTTGATGGCTAATAAATTTTTATTTTCATATGGAACATTTGTTTTTAAAATTAAATATTTGGTTATATTTAAAGGTGTAAAAAATTTTCATTTAAATAAATAAAATTCTATTTAGAAAGTAAAATATTTTTATCCTTATTAGAAATTTAAATAAAATTATGCTTTCTTTATTAATTTAATAACTTTCACTGTCTTTTTTAAAAACTTTCTCCCTTTTTTTTTTTTTTTGAAGGTAATCAAGCAAATAAGTGATGTATTGTTATTGCAAATAACAAATGGAAATTAAGTTTTCGTAATGTATTGAATATAAATCTTGTCACATTTAAGAAATCTCTCAAGAAGTTCGCTTTCACATATTTTCTTAAATTTACTAATGGTTTTTACAATAATTGCCTTATTCATTCTAATGGCTTTGATAATGTCTATAAAGATTAGTTAAAAAATGTAAATGGATGGTGGTCATTAATATATTGATACATGTTAATAGAAAAACTAAATAAAATTAGTTTATTTTTTAATATTGGTGAAAATAAAAGAATAGTATTTTTATAAAAAAAAATATAAATAAGATTGGTTTTAAAAAGTTCTAAAAAAGATGAAAAATATAAGTTTAATTACTTTAATTAAATAGAAAAAATAAAAGAAAAAAATATATGTGAAGTTGACTTGTTTGGTTAATTGAGTTTAACTCAGTCCAAATATATTCGGTGACTAAATTGCTAAGGTCATAACCCGTTAAATTATAACTCATTAATAAGGCAACCCATGAGTGATTCAATTTGGTCAACTGCCACTCCTACTCTTAAGAATGTCCTAAAATCTTTTTATTTCTTTTTTTTTAATTTGCACAACTACGTTATTTCAAAAGGAGAGGAAAAAAATATCTATCATTGAATTGATCATTAATATCTACTCAATTAAGTTATTAATTTTGAATCGTTAAAAAATGACTAAATATCGAGTGTGACAATTGCATTCTTAATTTTAATGCAACAAATCAATCAAGAAAAAGAATACTCCCCCTATCTCTATTTCGAACAAATATTTCATATATTTACTATATCATCTAAGACAATACAATTAGAGATAATTAAAAAAAACAACTTATCATAGAAAAATAGTGTATGTATATACAAGGAGGCAAAAAATAAAGAAAAATATTTTTAACTTTCGTAATTGAATTGTTACACTAAAAATAATAATGAAACAGATGTATGAAATATTTTTTCCCTCTATATTGGCAAATGAGTTTATTTTCAAAACTTTTATTTATTAAAAAAATCATTTTAAAACACGTCCTTATATTAGTTTTACTATTAAGTATTAACGTGTATGTGTGGCTCACACTCAAAAAGTATAAATAAAAAAATCACGAATATAATAAAAGATTAAATGTGTGGTATTTAATAATTAAAAAAACTTCAAAATGAGCTTTTATTTTAAAATGAAGAAAATAATAATTTTAGCTTCCGCAATCGTGCGTATTTTGTTCTACCAAATTTACACTTTTATTATAAAATATACAATTCAATTTGGGTATGGCAACCCATATCCTCTCCCTAACAAATAAAATTCTTTTTTTTTTAATCATTTATGTTTTTTCCCCAGGAAAAAAAATGTAATATGATTATTATTATTATTATTATTATTTGTAAAATGCATTAAGAAAAAAACAAAATGGTGCGTACGACTGTTCCAATGTTCCAAAATGAAGGGCCATTCTCTTGCTGGTCTTGTCACAGTCCTACTCCACTCACACCAGAAGCCAAACCCATCGTAGCCGTCCATCTCCACTAGACTTACGTGGACGGCTGATGATTCTCCCACTTAGCACACAATGATTCGCTCAACGCCGCACCAAACTTTCCTACCCCATCACCATTGGCCACGTTTCACCCACCTGGGCCCCCATCCCTTTTTTTTAATCGTTTTTAAAATACACTTCCCCTCCTCAGTCCTCACTCTCTCTCCTCGGTCCTTTTTTGTTGCGTCTTTCCTTTCTTCTTCCGTAACTTTCAACATTTCCTATCCTCATTTTTCTCTCAGCTCTCTCAAACTCGCGAGATAAATCCTCGGGGAGACACTTGTCCGTTTTTGAACGCGTCGCCGCCAAGAAAAAGGAAACAAAAAAATCCCGAGAATTGCAAATATCCAGGTGAGCAGACACCGTTAAATTTGGGAAAAACACTGGGAAAGTTTTTTCTTTTTGTCTGTCTGTCTTTCTTTGGCGAATTCATCAAATTTTTATTCTGTTTTTCCGTTGTGTTTAGCTGCTTATTGTTTTGTGGGTGTGTGTTTTGAGTAGTTAGTCAACGGTTGGAAGGGATTTCTTTTTTTGGGTTCCTGAATATTGGAAGATTAGAGATAATGCTGAGTGATTTTTCTTGTTCAAATTGTTTTTTGGAGGTGAAGTTTTCATTGGGTTGTTGAAAATCAGCGATTCAAGTGCGTTTGCTTTAGGGTTCTTGATGCTGTTATGATAAAGCTCTTACTTTAGGCGTTTGTTGCTATGTAGTTAGTGGAATTTACATTGGAAGTAAGCGTATATCTGAAAATTTTGAAATGAATGTGGAATAATTTTGTGAAGAAAAGGAGTTTTAAAGTAGATATTTAGCTCAATTTTACTTCTTTTTTCTTCAGAATTCAGAAGTTTGCTCTGGTTCAATCAGTGATCCGAAGCTCTTTTTGTGGATTGTATATTATATGGGTATTTTGTTCTGTAATCCGCAGAGGGATTGACAGATAGAGGGAAAAGTTTTGATCTTTGTTGAATTTTTGTGATTTGGAGAATACAGTGAGCTTTGGACTATAGGTACCGGGATTTTGTCAATGGGGAGCCACATGAATTTCAAGAATTTCGGGAATGACCTGACTGAGGGAAATAATAGAAGTAGTGGGGGTAGGCCGCCCGGAAACCTTCCATTGGCACGCCAGTCATCTGTTTACTCGTTGACTTTTGATGAGTTTCAGAATACTATGGGAGGGAGTGGGAAAGATTTTGGGTCAATGAACATGGATGAATTGTTAAAGAATATTTGGACTGCCGAGGAGATTCAGACTATGGGACCTGCTACTGCTATTGCCCAAGATGTGGGGGGTCCTAGTGGGTACTTACAGAGGCAGGGCTCATTAACACTGCCTAGAACATTGAGTCAGAAAACTGTGGATGAGGTATGGAGAGATATGTCCAAAGAATTCACTGCTGGTGGGAAGGATAGCAATACTATTGCCTATGCAAATCTACCTCAGAGGCAACCTACTCTAGGGGAAATAACCCTTGAGGAGTTCTTAGTTAGAGCTGGTGTTGTGAGGGAGGAAGCTCAATTGTTAGGGAATGCTACTGGAATTTTTGGTGATATGTCACGAACTGCTAATAATCAGGCTCTAGGTTTTGGATATCAGCAGCCGGGGACGAATACTGGGTTAATGGGTGGTAGGATAGTGGAGAACAGTAATCAGATGGGTATTGACCCTGCGAATTTGTCATTGAATGTCAATGGGGTGAGATCTACCCAGCAACAGTTAGGGGCGCCACAAACAAACCAGACTCAACAACTGCTTCAACAACAGCAGCAAACACTTTTCCCCAAGCAGCCTGCTTTGGTTTATGGTGCTCCTCCAGTGGGTATACCAACCGGAGCTCCAGCATCTGGTACCGGTATTAGAGGAGGGATTGTTGGAGATCCACCAGCAGGTGGCAATATGGTTCAAAATGGTGCTCTACAGGGTGCAGGTATGGGTATGGTTGGTGTAAGTGCTGGTGGTGTCACTGTTGCTGCAGTATCTCCGGCAGTTTCATCAGATGGGCTTGGGAAGAGCAATGGAGATACTTCTTCTGTGTCTCCAGTTCCTTATGCGTTTAATGGTGGATTGCGAGGCAGGAAATGCAGTGCTTTGGAAAAGGTTGTTGAGAGGAGGCAGAGGAGGATGATAAAGAACCGGGAATCAGCAGCAAGATCACGAGCTCGTAAACAGGTGTACATCTTTTACTATTATATTATGTAAATTAGTTTGTTTTGATAATAAACTTTAAAACTTGTTCAGTTCGTCATGGAGTTACAGTCTTTCTGTTTCTTTAGAATTTGGACTCCCACCACTAGAGAAGTACTTAAATTTTAGGCTATCTACATCTTCCCATCATACCTTTTAGAGGATCTATTGAAATGAAAACACAATGTAATTGTGCAAGGTTATAGACCTCTAACACATTGGTCATATTTGATCAAAGTTGCACCCCACAATTGCTGTTGGAAGTGTGGGTGACAAAGCCCCATCTTTACAAGAAACTTAATTGCATTTTAGAATGCATATATGATGAAAAGGCTTGGAGAGTCATACAGAAATTTACTGTTAGACTTCAATAAATAGGGAATGTTAAGTTATCTGCATCTTCCCATCTGTAGGGAGACTTGGTGAAGAGGAAGTTGCAATTACTGATGTCGAAAGAATTACAATTAATTGTCCCACCTATCTGCTCCTTCCTCCTGTTCCATTCTTCTGTGACCTTGAAAAAGGAAAAAGAATACAGGTTACAAGCTTCTGCTTGTTTTGCCTTACTGAATTATGACGATAATTTCTCCCCATTTTTGGTCAAAGGACATGTTGCATTCCCTATAATTATCAAAGATTGGCTGCCTTGGTAATGTGATATTTGATCTAGTCTGATACCAGAAGAGATGAAAAATCATGAGATTGTTTTGCTTCATGAGAAGTGTTCACGATCTTATAGACTGAAAGGTTAACAAAGAATAATATATATGCTGGGAACATTTGTTCATTTGAATCGTACCAGAAACCAAAGAGAAGCTTAAGGATTCGGCATGTGTCTTATTCAGAAATCATCATTTATCGCATGAGAGAAATGAAATTAGGGTGGGTGCTTTGGAGATAATATTGGTTTGTATTGCATTACCAAACTCACCTCATCTTATCTTCCTGGTGCTTTTCAGGCCTACACTATGGAGTTGGAAGCTGAAGTTGCCAAGCTAAAAGAAGAAAACCAAGAATTGCGAAAGAAACAGGTGAAGCCATTTTATCTTTTTCGCATGAAAGATGAAGTTGTAAGCTCATGCTTCCTTTATTGACTGGATTCGTATTGTTGCAGGCAGAAATAATGGAAATGCAGAAGAATCAGGTATGCCAAGTTATCTTCTACCCCTAGTTGAACCTTCATCCTCCAGGAATTTTGGCATGTCCTCATGAAGTCAGTTTAGGATTAGATGATTAGCCCAATGGAAGAATCATACAAGTTGGATCATAATTCGTGTGTTTATGCAATTCTAACTCAGCTGATTTCTCAAGTATCTTTTATCTAATGATAGGTCATGGAGATGATGAACCTGCAGCGAGGATCCAAAAGGCGATGTCTAAGACGGACACAGACTGGTCCATGGTGATGTATAGCGGACTGGGGGGCTTGGTATGTTCTTTGAGGAGTAGCTCGTGACTGTAAATATTTAAGTGAAAGATTTTGGTGTAGATAACAAAAGTTAGTGTAAACATTATCACTTCTGTGTTTGTACATGTGAATGTTATATATGTTAGTTGATTAATAGCAGGAGCGTAGTCCTTTCTCTTTTCTAATCGTTCATATTGGCAACTTTATAGAACATGCAACTTTGAGATCCCTTGTTTTGCATGTTTTCTATCGGGAGAAAATATTTTACTAATTGTATAATGTAAAATGATGCAGTCAGAAACAATTAAAAAGAACTATTTATAATTCCGGGAAGAGTTTATTTACATATAAGCGATAAATAAATAAATATATATGTGATTAGTTTATTTTACCAAAAATAAAGATAAAAAGGACATATGAAATATTTTTTCTTTTATTAGACAATTATAATCATAATAAATTTTTTTAATGAATTGTCATAGTAATCGAATGATTGATGATTAATAAACAGTTATACTCACAATGTAATTTTTTAGACACTAAACTTAATCATTGAAAAATGAGAAAATTCTCCATAGTGGTATAATGGGTTTCTAAATTCTTAAATTGGGTGTAAGAGATTCCTTAATCTTATTTAGGACATAAATTACATTTAATATTTTGATTATTTTGTCAATTACGTTCTTACCCATATTTCATTTTTACTTATTTATTAATTTTATATTTACATACAAGAAAAAAGCAAAATAAATAGTTATCCTCATATGAGTGACACTTAGGGGGCGTTTGGTATAATCTGTGCGTTTAAGAATTGAATGGATTTGATAAAAGGAAATGTTTGGAATGGAATGAAATGATAGTAATTATGCTATTTGGTATTTATTTCTAGTAACGGAATGAATTTGAAAAAAAAAACTGTTTAACTATTATTAGTTAATTATTCATTATACTATTAAATTAATTAATTATTAATAAAAATATTATTAGCAAATTAATTTTAAGTAATTAATTAATTATAAATTAATTAATATGATCAATTAATTACTTAAAATTAATTAATATTAGTTATACATTAATTATAATAATTAATATTAATGAATGAGATTAAGTAATTATTAATTATAATATTAAATTACAATATTAAGTAATTGAATGATTAATTAAATTAATCTTAATTAATTAATTAATTATTAATAAAAATATTATTGATTAAATTAATTTTAAGTAATTAATTAATTATACATTAATTAATATTACCAATTAATTACTATAAATTAATTAATATTAATTATAATAATTAATATTAATAAATGAGATTAATTAATTATTAATTATAATATTAAGGGTAAATGACATTGGAGGCCACTCAACTTTTCAAATCATATACTTATGGCCACTCAACTCACAAAATTACACGAATAGCCATTCAACTCCTAAAAATGGCTACCCAAAACCATTTTGTTACTTTCCTCCGTTAAAAGCCAAATAACAACTCTTCCACGTGTTTTTTTAAGGGCAAAACGGTCAGTGTGCCACATTAGCATTCTCGTCCACCATCAGATCTCTTCTCATATTAGCATTCTCGTCCCTCCTACTCATTGCCCCTCTCAATTCCCTACTCAATCTCTTCCTCCTCCTCATCCTCGTCTTATGATTCTTCCTCCTCCCATGTCCCTTCCTCTCAAGTGCCCAACTACTCCTTCGTCGCTTCCCTTAAGAAATTCCTAAACGCCAATGCCAATGACGCGGTTGCTGAGGACAAATTTGAAGACGTAAACGAGTTGGATGATTCCATCTGGAAAATTGAGACTCAAAGGCTCTACCAACAATTCAATTCACCATCTCCTTTTCCCCTTAGGGTTTATGTCTATCAAGTGCCCTCCAAATTCACTCACGATTTGCTTCGGTTGTTCATCAACAACTACACAGCTACCTCCAATCTCACCTCTAACGGAAGTCCCGTTCACTGCTTGATCGAACAGCATTCAATTGACTATTGGTTATGGGCAGATTTAATTGCTCCCGATTCACAGAGGCTGTTGAACAATGTAGCCGTCAAAGTCTGGAAGCAGCAGGAAATCGACCTTTTCTACATTTTTTTCTTTACCACCATTAGCTACTTCTTGCTGGAGAAGCAGCCTTGCAAAGCTCTATATAGGGTGTGAGTGCTGTTCTTCTTCTTCTTCTCTCTTTTTCTTGCAAACACATAGAATCTCCAAAATGATTATGTGGATAGTATGATTTTTTTTTTCAAAATTTTTTGTGGTTTATTATAATTATTTTTTTTGGCAATATCCTTTGATGATGAAGATTCAATATTGCTCTAGCCCGTCTACAGAGCATTTCTGCGGATGATGATGTTGGTGTGGAAAGCCCTGATTTTGGCTATTCCACAGCTCACGCATAAACAGAGGAAACTAGTTCCTTACTTAAATCGGAAAATGCACACCAGCTGCTTGATGAATTGCCTCAGAGAAAGACTGTGCAAACTAACTCATTCACACTGACCTTTTTGCCTCTAAAAAAACACGTGGAAGGGCTGAAATTTGGCCTTTAACAGACAAAACTAACAGAATGGCCACGGGTAGCCATTTTTTGGAGTTGGATGGCTGTTCGCGTAATTTTGTGAGTTGAGTGGTTATAAGTTTATGATATCAAAAGTTGGGTAGCCGCCAATGATTTTGACCCTAATATTAAATTACAATATGAAGTAAATAAATGATTAATTAAATTAATCTTAATTAATTATTAATAAAAATATTATTAATTAAATTAATTTTAAGTAATTAATTAATTATAAATTCATATAATTCATATTAATTATAATCATTAATATTAATGAATGAGATTATTAATTATTAATTATAATATTAAGTTTTAATATTAAGTAAATGAATGATTAATTAAATTAATCTCAATTAATTAATTAATAATAAAAATATTATTGATTAAATTAATTTTAAGTAATTAATTAAGTAATTAATTATATACTAATTAACATTATCAATTAATTATTTATAAATTAATTAATATTAATTATACATTAATTAAAAGTGTGAAACTCATTAATCAATTCTAATCCATTCCTACCTAAACCCATCTCCCCCACAGGTTTCAACAAAACCCTCCCCCATGGGCTTAATCAATTCCAATCCAAACCCAAAACCACAAACCAAACAATTATTTTTCATTCCATTACAATCCATTCCCACCTAAGCACACCAACCAAACACCACCTTATATGTAAATATTTATTCTTTCCTTCATGGCTCCAAATGCTTTACGTAATATATGTAAATATTTGTTTTGTTTATTACAACTTTAATAAAACAAAACTTTTGACACTTCTAGTTGAAATTGAAATATATTACAGTTTGGATAAATGACCATTAATTCAGTGTAGTAATAATTTTTTCACAATTGAAACACCAACGAGAATAAAAACCTTAAGCAGAGAACAATGGATGAAGAAAAATTAGACCTTGTATTTCTTGTGACTGCATAGAAACATGTAATATTACACAAATTGTAAACAATATTTGACAATCTATAACTAAAGTACACTGAGATTGAAGGATGTGTCTTTAGCATCCTTCCAAATTAAGAGTATGGAAATACAGAGGATCCCAAAAAAAAAAACAACAGATCAGAAGTTTTATGAGCTAACAATTAGGTCCCCTAGTGGAATGAAGAAAATATTACAATAATTTACAGCCAAAGAATGGTTTGGATTCTGGACAATGTTTGTTCATATGAAACAGGGAACACCATCTGCCTGACTCCTTCAGAGTATGCTGTCAATGGAAACGGGGAACACCATCTGCTTGACTCCTTCAGCCTTCACAATTGGGAAGATAATACTTGATGCATCCTGAAGGGTTAAAATTCAGGCAAAAATAAGAACATGAGATTATCAACAGAGTCTTGATCTAGGTAAACTGTAAAGGCAGAAAATGTTATGAAATATTGGTTCATACCCAAATCAATCTTGCTCCAAGAAATGTGCGTTGTGGTGAAGGGAACGGGAGCAAAAGGCGGCCAACGCCATAGATGGCCACGGCAAAGAAATGCGTCACCAAAGTCAATGGCTTGGGGTTGAGGCCTGAGAGCAGAGACACTGGTCCATTTGAAAAAACGCCTCCAAGGCTCAGGTAATCAAAGCACGCTTGGCGCAGTTCAGTTCTTGCTTGATCATCTGATGCACTGAAAACCTTGTATAGTGCACCAGCCAATGTGTTTATGGTGGAAGCCACAGGCTGCAGGAAATTTGATGCAGTTTTGTTAGTTTAACAAGTTTAAATTGAATATAGATCAGCAAATTTAGTTCATTATAGAGAAACGATCATACTTACTTTTCGCAGAGAATAGAAGACCTCGAGATACTCATTGAGTGCAACTGCATCACTGAAGTTGTCTAGAGGGCTTAAAAGCTTGCGGAGAACAACAATGTCAGACAAAGCAACAGTCATTCCTCCACCTGTTAAAGGATGCCTCATGTTAAACGCATCCCCAAGTAAAATTGCACCTGGGGTGGAGCAAGGAGTGGCTGGCATGCTTCTGTTTGTGGCTACTTTAATGTTTCCTTCCTCAATTGAGGAGATGAATGCAGGCTGCAGCTCAGCAGGGATTTGTGGAACCACCACTGTCTTCAAATAGTTGGCCATTTCTCCATTAGTGATGGAGGGCACCTTCTGACCACCGGGAATATCAACAAGACACCTAGTCTCAAAGCTACTGATTGGGTACACTAAAATGGGTGAAGGGTTGGCTAAGATAACATGTCCATGATTTGGGTATGGAAGCTGGCAGTTCTTGAGAATCAAGGCAACAAACGAAGACGGAATATCCACCTGCAGGAATAAAACTAGTGTTAACCAAAAAGAAACACTTGGTCTTAGGCTGTTGGTTTTCGTTCTAACATAGGAAGTAAGATTACCTTGGGGTTGCAGAGAGAACGTCTCAGATTAGAACAGCAGCCATCACAAACAATTGTAAGAGGAGCGTAAGCTGTTATTGTTTTACCCTCCTTAGTCTTATAATTCACTCCTTTGACAGTTCCATTCTCTTCAATCAAAGATGTTGCAGTTCCTTGTTCCAGCCTGACGCTGAACATCAAAATAAAAAACAAAAGGGTCCACCATTAAGTAATCAGAATTGAAAAATCTAAGTTAGGAAGTTTGACTCATGCTACTGGCTATTTTTTTTTAATTATTTTTCATCATTAATAATAATATGAAAAATTAATAGTTCTCTATTTCTGACGATAATAATGGTAGAATATGGCGGTCGGAGACATGAACATACTTGGGAGTTTTTGCTGCCTTTACTCTCATCTTTTGTATGAAGCGGCCATTGTGGAAGCTTCTTCCTGAAACATTTGAAGGGAGGTTTTCCAAAGGGTATGCTATTTTGGTTCTTTTCCCATCTTTGAACAGACCATAGCCATAAACTCGTTGAGCATCGATCCCTTCTACGCAATCTGTCATCACATTAATATCCTTAGTAGTGTATCTTAATTAGTTTCTTGTTTCTTAAAGAATTAAGGCTGATCATTAGGCATCCGTTAGTTGAACTTTTTTTTTTGGTTTTTTTTGGATGAATACCTTCAAGGCCAAGTTCCATTAGCTTAAGATAGCCTCCTGGCTGAAGTAATTCACCTACAATTCTGTCGGGCTCAGATAAATCTCTCTCAATTATGAGCACACGGCGGCCATCCTATGAAAACAGGGCAAGATATCTATCAAATATTGATCACCAAGAATCATGCACCATGTGATCTGGCCTGGACACAATTTTTGCCAACAAATAAAACATGTGGTGACAAATTCCGGCATATTAACTTTGAGATCATCGAAACATGGGATGGTAATTTTAATCTAATAAGGGATGTGACCGGCCTGATTTTATTCTTTAATAATGGCTTCGCATAGGTTAATTTATGAAGTTAAAAGGTCCAAGCAGAGATGAAGTGATAAAGTATTTCGTTGTTGATACCGTCAAGAATGTAAACTGCAGACTACACAAGTTATTTTTTAATCTTTAAATAAAAGGAAGATGGCATAAGTGTAATCCATTCAGATGAAACTGAAAGCCAGTTAAGAAATCTGAATCCAATATTGCATGTTGGGAAAGTAACAGCGTGACACTTTAGAAAGAAACGTGCTGATATTGATCTTAACTTTTAACTTTGATGTTCTGTGAGACTCAATCTGCTTCGATTAACTGAAGAAATTGCAAGCAAAACATTCACCGACTGTGTAGGTTCTACAATATTATTGAATGGGCAGATTCATTCATCATAAAGTGAAACATTTCTGCTGAAATTTCATTCCCTTCCCTCCAGTTTGTTTCCAAGATTATGAATATGTGGAAAATCTACACAGAACTTTCTGATAATATGTGTACTCATTCGGGTGATGGCATGGCTTTGAAAATGGAAAAATAAAACAAAACAATCTACGCAACAATCAAAATCCATGAACTACGTACCTTGCCAAGACAGCAAGCCAGAGCAGAGCCAGCGACACCAGCGCCGACAATAATGACTTCAGGATTTCCATCACTCCTGTCCTGGTACACCCCATCATCCTCGGCGCCCTGAGAGGTATTGTTGCGTTCCTCTGTTTCCTGATTCAGGGCGTTGTTGCTGTTATTACCAGCACTCTTCTTTCCAGCTAAATTAATATATTCAAACAAGAACACAGCAAAACCCAATGCAAAGGCAAGAACTATGCCCAGGATCCCCGTGAAACCAATGTAATTATTCATCTTAGCAATCATCAAGTCCATGGAAGAAGAAGCCATGATCCCAAATGTATTTTTTCCCCCTCTCAAAGACTCAAAAATGTTACAGGACTTGTCCTTGCTTGCCTGTCTGCCTTCTTTCCTCGCTCTTTGTAACTAATTTCTTGCTGTATCCGTCGATGCTTGGAGTTAAAACGAGTAGGGACGGTTTATATATAGATGGGATATCCCTACCACTGTCCCCTGTGGTGGTACTTTACTAGTATGGATTTTAACCGGTCTTGACTTCTAGACAAACGAGCTTTCAAGTGGAAGGTTGAATGGAATGGCTTTGTGCATGACAAAGTTGGTCACTGTTTAAGAAGTATTATTAATTGGGTTGTCTTAGTTGACAACATCGAAGCAACTCTTTTCTTTTTTCTTTTTTTCTTTTTAACTTTGTCTATGGTTTTATACGTAGGAGAACTAAAATGCAATAACAAAATCACCTAAAATTCTCACATGTTGATACCTAATTTCATTTGTGCATAAATGCATTTTAAAACGCGTTTTTACACTTATCGAACACAAACATTTTCAGATAAAAATTATGTTAAAAATATAAAAAATTATTTGAAAAATACCAAATACGTTTTTGAGATAAGATTGGTCTTTCTCCATTAGGTGGGATGGTATGTACTATGTAGGACGTAATGTATGATATTTTATTGAAGTTGGAGAAGGGTTTGTGTAATGTAATTTGTTAATATTATTGAATGTCAGTGATAATTTGACCATATTTCTTCCAGAAGTTTAGGCATTACTGTAATCTTGGAACAAGTATGTAAAATTGATCAACTATAGAAGTATTCATCCAAACTAATGTTCATTCTTCACGTGTTGTTCTTATGTAGTACGCGGTTTTTTTTCCAAACCTAGGTAATCCAGCACCTGGTTTTGGTTTTATTTAGATTCAATATGTTATCTAACACAAATATAATTATATTATGTGTTTGAAGTTTTCTTGCCTCTCTTATTAACTTTTAATTGAATTTTTTGGAGTTAAATTCATACCAAGAACACTAATTCCATATTGCGCCATTCCCCCAAATGCAAGTTCTTTCACTATAAAAACTACAATATTTTGTATTTAGTACATACCTCAAACAAAAGAAAGAAATGAGTTCAAATATAAAGTAATTAGGAGGCTATGAGTATTTTTGGATTGCAATTTGAGAACGTATTTTTAATCTTTTTATAACACTTTTACACTTATTAATATATATTTTATCTCACAATCATTATGTTAAAAAGCGTAAAAATAAAATTTTGAAACGCAATTCATACATACAAGATTAGAAAACTAAAAAAGTATTTTTAAAAGATATAATAATACATTTTGAGATATTATCTGTACAAACTCAAGACAAATTTTTGATTGAGTAATGATACATACACTGACTAATCACAGTGACTTTTTATAGTGACTGATGTGGAGAGTAGAAAAAGATAAAATTCACTCAAAACTCTACTTAAAAAATACAAAATAATAAAAGATGATTTTATGTTTTCATACTTATCATATCAGTCACGGTTAAAAGTTATTATAAAAAGTAAACATAAGTATCATTACTCATTTTGATTAGTTTGAAGTCAATTTTTACGTCCAAAGAGTACGAAAAACTCGTCTTAAAACGTAATCCGTATCTACACTTAATTTCTTGTGTTTCACACACCAAAATTTACAAGCTTACTAACATTAGGTTTAGTTTGAAATTGGATATCCCAATCTTTTTGGGACAATTGGCACAAATTCAAATCCACAACAACTCTCACCACTAGTTAAAAAAACAGACGCGGTTGACTTCTTTACACCAGCCTAACAACTCCACATCGGTAAACAGTATAAAATAAAATCATCAATCCCCTTTTGATTTGCCAAACGTTTGATAAATTTCCTCCTGTGAAAGTCTACCTTCCAACCTATTAAACATTTTCCTTCTTTTAAACCTAAAAAAGGCCAATATATTAATCAAAAGTCTTCCCAAGACTCATTGTCTTATTGACTCCTAGTTTAGTTCAAAATCCAATCACATATTTATGCTTCATGACAAGTCAAAAAAACACTGCTTTGTCTTCCTCACATTTCTAGAGTTTTTCTTGGTTCTATTTTTATTTCCCTCCCTTTGGATTAATTTAACCATGTCATAGCCAATTTAGATTTATTTAAAGCAGTGAGGATTTTACTTTTCTAGATCTAGTGTTTTTTTTTTGGGTTCTGGCGTACGGACCAAGACTTCATTTTACGTGTATTTGGTGTGATTCAGAAGTCCCAGTTCGTTAATTAACAATGTGATAATAGTAATTTTCATGAAAAAAGCATTATTCTTGGCATAAAATAATTAAAGTGAGACTACTCCTTCTGTTAATTTCCTTCAAAAAAAAAAAAAAAAAAAACTTCCTTTGGATGAAGGAAAAAAAAATTCATTTAACAATTATGTATGACTCGCAATCAAAAAATAAAAGTACAAATAAAAAAATTATATTATTATTTATGCATTATATCTGTTGTATGTTATAAATTTAAACTGAATTTTTTCTTTTAAGAGAGAGGCATTATTTATTTTTTGATAATAAATCATAGAATATCAATATAGTAAGAATTTTATTTAAAAATAATCTTTATTCGAAATTAGGAAAGAAAATTATAAAGTAAACTCTTATTTTGGAAAAAAAAATATTATGTAAAAATTTTAATAAGTCGGTTGCCTTAGTCGGCAACAGGCATACTCAGTCGCATCCAAACTCATAACTCAAATCAAATCCAAAAAATAAAATAAAAATCTAATTCTTCATAATGGAAAAAAATCGTTAATCTATTATCACTCATCAAAATATTATTCCATTTGTAAAGAATGTTCACTTTTAATTTGATAGAATTTTTTTAAAAATTTTAATATACAACATATTTAATATATTATTAAATATATAGTTTTTTTTATCTTTATTTTTTAATTTAAATTATACATTATCATTATTAATAAAAATAATATAAAAATTTTAACTCTTTTTTCTTCGGCATAAAAAAGAAAATTTTTATTTTTTGTTTTGAGACAAGAGGAATAGCCGTTAAGGTTTAAAATTTGCATCCGTGTTTTTTGTTATTTTTTAATCCAAATTAAATAAAATAGAGCTCATCCAAAACTCCACCGAGTTTTCAGCTTTGGTTGCGTTTAGTTGGTAAGTCTAAATAAGCGTCTGGGTTGGTGGTGGTTGGGGACTCAATCATCCATCCATTCAGTCAAAGCTACAGCAATCCTTTCGGGATTTTGCTCCACACTTAATTTGCGAAGGCGAAACTTCCACATGTATAAGAGGTTTTTTAGTCAGGCAAAATGTAAATTGAAAGATGTACATGAATTGGCAAAGGCATGAAGAAGAGAGTCAATAAACCAAAACCTCATAACAGACCCTGCAATATTTCAGCAAAACTTAATGTCCTTTTCAATATTTGCTCTGAGTAACCGACTCGGATTATTTAATTACTATATTCACAAAAACAATAATCGTAAATATAAACATAAATAATTAGGTAATATTCAAAATTTCAAATATCGAAAAAATTTACTTATATTTGAATCATTACGTTAAAGTTGAATCGGATAGTTTCATCTTTGTTATGACTTAACCTTTTATGGCAGATATTAATGCATAAACTATTTTCTTTTATATTTTTGAATAAAGAGAATTGTTATATGTCATATTCAGAACTGTTATCGGCATGGGAATTATGCATAATTCTGCTGATCTATCAATTCAGTGTGGAACTCCGAGTGAAGGAAATTCCAGCACTCTTCCACATTATTCTCCTCGAAACCATACATACAAAACATTATAGTGGATGCCAAATTTGAATGTGTAAAGATCAGAGTGACGACAATTTGGTTTGGCCTGCTTAATCAATAATAGGAACATGAATTTATGAGTAGGACACAAAATAACGTTACAGAGCTTGCACAACCAGTCAAAGGTGTAGAAATTGTCATTTCTGGCATGCTAAACGGATATTTATTCATCGGGCATTCATTTAATGTTAACATTCTCACCACAAAAAAACAAAGGATTGCAGACGAAATTGAATTTTTAGTCCAGAAAATACACTGCGAAGGTCTATTTTTTATTTTTAGTCAAGACCCCGCAATATTAGTTGGAGGATAATATTATTTGTTGGTTAAATTTAATTTGAGATTTGGTGTAATGGCACCACCCAAAAAAAAAAATTTACTAATATTTTTGGTATATAAAAAATATTTGATTAATTTAGCGTGAACAAAAAGAGTTGAAAATCAGCTGTAAAAACACTTTCAGCCCCCAGAAATTGGAGTGTTACTTTTCTTTTCTTTTTTTTTTTTTAAAAAAAAAAACAGTTTATAGAAAATTTTGAAAATGAACCATGTATTTTAGTACTTAAAAAAAAAAACAGTTTATAGAAAATTTTGAAAATGAACCATGTATTTTAGTACTAAATGTATATATATATTCTGCCTCTGACGTGAAGGTCAAACTTGGTGGTCGATTTGGGTACGGTGGGGGGGACTGGGGGAGTTCTTACATGCGAAATAGGCAATGAAAGTATAAACGGGGACTGGTAAGATGTCCAATTTTGAAAGATTTTAATGCTGCCTGTATAGATTGGGTTTTTGAAACTGTTTTGAAATATATTTTGAATTAGAATATTTTATAGTTTATAAATTTAAAAAGGTATTTTGAATTGAAATCTTAAAATGTTATGAGTCATAATTAAAATATTAAAATGTGAAAAAGTAAAGAGGAGAAGATGAACGTGTTTTAGATTTCATTTTTTGGGTGAGAAAAACGCATTTTGGAATAAAATGTCAAAAATTAAACCCTTAAACACATTTTTACAAAATGCTGGACAGATAACATTTCTACATTACAAAGCATAAGCAAAATGAAAATCAAAATCAAAATAACTGTCATACACAGTTTAAGGTGGAGTTTCGAATTTTTCTGAGGTTGGGTCTCGAATTATTCTAGTTTTAAAAATGCAATGTTTTTTCTCTTTTCCGTCTTAAAAAAAAAGTTATTTATTTTTTACCTTTAAACTAGAAATAATAATAATGGAATTTTTTTTTTTTTGAGAAATATCGCATGATCCAATGAAAATAACTAGACATTAAAGTTAAACAAAAAAAAAAAGAGTACAATTAATATGAAATTGTAATATTGCATGGAGTAATGGTTGTAATGTTATTGTAAATTTGGATATATAGTCCATATTTTTGTTAGTTTTAGGCGGTTCAATATTCGATAGAGCATAATATGGTACAATTAATTGTGGGGAGCTTATGATCTTATGTAGCATATCTTTCAGTCAATGTTGAAGTGATACTTCAATGGTTTATTCATTAACCAAAGGCGCCAATGGCTTACTTTTGGTGGAATTAATGAAGTCAAAAATGTCCTCTTAAGGGGAGAACGAAGTGATACTTCAATGGTCTATTCATTAACCAACGGCGCCGTTGGTTTACTTTTGGTGGAATTAATGGAGTCAAAAATGTCCTCTTAAGGGGAGAACGAAGAGGTTTGAATGGTTAGGGTTTTGAAATTTTTTTTCCCTAAAATTAGAACTTAAATTTCATCAACTGTAATTTAGAATAATTTTGTAAAAGTACAGGTTGTTTTTACCTTGCAAAAAAAAAAAAGAAGAAGTATGTATACGTAAAAGTAGAAAAGGAAAAAAAAAAGATGGAATAAAATTAATTCCATTTAATATGTAAACATAAATTTTAAAATCTAACTCAAATAATTGCATAAGTATAATTTAATGGGACAAGACAAGGAAAATAAGAATTTGCCACTTGTAGCTAGGAGATTATAGTTAATGCATTAAATATATAACTACTTATAATTTAATAGTCAAGTTTGATATCTAAAAAGTGAATAAACAGACAGCATTTTAAAATACGTTTTTCTAGATAATAGTTCTAAAATAGAAAATGTATTGACAAATAAAAAAATGTTTTAAAACACTATCTAAACATGCCGTATATTCATATCATAACTGGTGAACTTAAATTATTTTAGGAAAAATTCGTTCCGTAAGAGTACAGCAAGTCAGAAAGATTGAGAAATAGTCATGATATGCTTATCTTATAGTGATTTTTTTATTGACGGATACTCCTATTATACTCGTAATCTATTAAGGATGAGAACCAAACATTTGTGCATCCCACCTACCTCTTATTTTATATAATGTTATTTATTCCAAAAGTAGTAATGTTTATGGTAAGCATTTTCAACGAATTATCACCGTAAACGAATTAGTATTCATATTATGAAAAACTACACAATGATTGCAGTAATGGTTACATAATAGTTTTTATTACGTAAACATTACATTAATTATTAAAAAAAATTATTAAAAATTTCCGCGTTAAATATCAACGTGGTCCATGAACAGAAGCTTGCAGTGTTTTTGAGTTTGGTACACCGGCTATTTTGGGTCTTCATTCACGAATTTGTTGAAAAGTATTGTTGATGTGTTCATAATTGGGTGGGAATAGTGGCTCTCACTTTACTGTGTCAAAAAAAAAAAGGCCAAGATTGCTTTATACCTTTTCTTTCCGTGTTTCTTTTGCAAATGAAAAACAACCCAAGCCTTGTAATGGTTACTTTGGTTCTTGAATTAGTCCTAATTTGGAAGTAGTACTGTAGTAGTTGGGATGCATTTTCATTCACACTGCATGTAATATAGATTGTAGTTTACTTATAACATAATGGCAAATATGATATGTCATATTCCCTTAAAATTATTTGATCACAACATTTTCAAAAGCTCAACATTTTAAAAAAGTAATAATATACTCAATAAAAATATGTATATTGACATTGAGTAATGATACTGTTAGTGATTTTTTATAGTGACTGATGTAGTACAAAATAATAAGAAACGATTTCTTCTTTTCATACTTGTTACACCAATTATTATGCAAAATCAATATAAAAAGTCATTATGAATATCATTATTACATGACAGAGTTTATTGAATAACAATTACTATAATGTCAACATAGTGTTCGTTATTGACAAATTTCACTGAAATTTTTCTGATTAAACATCATCCCTCGATTTTAAATTAGCATCAACATCGAATTTCAAAGTTTTCTTTTCAAATTAAGAATGGAGATTGATTGAAAGATGCTATGTCCTCAAAATACAAATTAGTCAAACACATCCAACTTCACAATGACAATAACAACATATTATAGTCCAATATTAAATTGTGCTTCTAGTAAACTCAACTCAATAAGAATAATGATATTTTAAATAAAATTATATGATGACAAGTCATCGTGAATAACTTAGCATAAATTAGAAAACATAAAAATTCATTATTAGTTTATATTTTTTAAAAATATAATAAATAGTAATTTTGTTTTTCATCACTTAACACATCAATTATTGTTAAAATTATCATCTATCAGGTTTTTTTTTTATTTTATCAAATATAAAAAAAATAACAGGTAATTATATTTTTCTATTCATATCGCATTATTCACTATGTTATATTAGTCCCTATAATTTTTTTTTTAGTATATTTCCATCCCTTATAGATATATTTGTATGTTGAAGAGTTCCATACGTAAATAATGGTTGACAATAATATTTGATGACACCTCCACATAACAAGAAAATGTAGTACCAACCAACTACTAGCAGTTCTAAATACTACCACAACTAAATGGACCAATACAATGGGACAACTGGACCAAATATGAATGTGGGCTGTGGGCGTCGTCGCCGTCAAATTTGGACGTCGGGATCATCCATGGAAACACCTTTCCATGAAATTCGTTCATGGTTTGACAAATCTTTTGATTCTTTTCCTCGAACCCCACCAAAGAAAAAACCCAACAAGGAAAAAAGGAAAACAAACAAATACTAGTAGATCGTAATAAATTTTAAGGGGCAAACTTCAATTGTTGATTAAGTCGAAAAAGGACAGAAAGCCGTCCCATTTTGAATTGTTCTCCTGCAGCTTGGAAATTCTCCCAGATTTGCTGCCATATGATGCTGTTGTTTAACAAACTTTTAAAGTTGTAGCATTCAACAGTTGTCACTTAAAGTGTTGTTTGAATGAAGACGTTCATTTCTTCCTTTGTTTTTAATGTACCCAAAAAAATCCTGGGAATCGGCCCATGTTCATCTTCCAAATGTAAATGCGTACGGTTTGTAACAACCTTCTGAAAAAGTTATGGAATGAAAATGAAATAAAGAAAGAAAAGGGTATCATCGTTATCTAATGAACTCTAATCATAATCTCAATTACTATTTCTATCTTTTTTGGGCACTAATGGCAAAGTTTTCTCTCAAATGAAAATGATAGTCTTTCAGAAGTAAAAAAGTTCATGCAGGCCCAGGGGAGCTCTTTTTCTGAGAAATTATTGCTTTTTGATCTCGAAGACAATTGCCAGAACTGAGACCTAAAAGTTTTCACCATTTCCTTTAGCGTAAAAGTGGCGGAGAATTCTTTAGTGACCGAGAAGAAATATCATATCTGCATGTTTTCCTTTTTTCCTTCAAATGATGCGCATGCTATGTTAGTGGGGTTCATGTTTTGGTAGAGTCTTGTTTTCCAGCTTTGACCGTCCCCAGTTTTAGTTCTGCTAAGGTGCTGAACCTTAGACTCTTCCGGGTCGCTTACTTTAGAGTGATGAAAAAAAAAATGGAAGAAATTTGTAGGTGGGCGCGAGAAGGTGATGTTCGCATTTGCTGAATGCGCCCAAAGGGTTTGGGCGCATTTTCTAAATGCGAACGTCACCTTTTTGGAACTCAATCAACTGTCAACCTACAAATTTCCTTCCTTTTTTTTTCAACTTACAAGGGGAATTCTTTCTAGACTCCGGGAAAAAGTTCACTTGGTGTGCTTGAAATGAAAAATGTGAATGCATGATTATTGTCTCAAGGTTCCATGATGTTACTATAATTATTTCTTTTTTAATAGTGGTTGTTGTGATTTTTTGAATTTAGCCACTATCTGCCAGGAGAGTCAAGATTTTATATGCTCAGAGATATTTTCCATGTAGGCTCATTCTGACCATTTCTTTCTCCTCATTTTTCTAGCAGTATGTGAACAAAAGAAGCCATCAATAAAAACAAAACAAAAAACAAAAAACGAAAAACAAAAAACAAAACAAAAAACAAAAAAAAAAACTCTCTTGATTTTCCCATTTGCAGTTTCATGGACATTGTTAGTTGGAAGCTGCAGTTTAGCTTCTGTTCTTGACATGGTCTCTGTTCTCTGCATAATCATTTTGTTTTTCTGCAGAATTGTGTCTTCATTTGCGCCCTTTTTGTCATAGGAAAGAAAAATAACAACTCTGTAACGTTTACTGAACACAGGACACACTGGTGATACGGAAACCAAAGATATCTCCCTTGCTATTGAGAATGGTGGTCTTAATTTTCGGCGTGGTCTGTGGAGTGTACATTTTTTCAATTTGTATGGAGCAAATGACTTATTTCAAGGGTTATAATCTATTAGGAATTAAACTGATTCAGAAGTCATGCCCAACTTCTGGAATTGAAAACAGTGAAATTCCTTACATTCATTTCCCAGAACCCAAAACTTATAGCAGGTAAAATGGAAGCTCAATCATTCATTTTGGTTGTTATTAAAAAAAAAAATCTGGATTGATTTCAAATAAGTGGATTGATTCTTTTGTAGGCAGGAATGTCTCTGCAATCCAGTGAGATTTTTTGCTATCATATCAATGCAGAGATCCGGAAGTGGTTGGTTTGAGACATTGTTAAATAGCCATGAAAATGTCAGCTCAAATGGTGAAATATTTGGGGCAAGAGTTAGGAGGGCAAACATTTCTATGATTTATAGGATAATGGATCAAGTATACAATCTGGATTGGTATAGCAGTGCGTCAAAGAATGGGTGCTCAGCTGCAGTTGGATTTAAATGGATGCTTAATCAGGTCAGTAGCTTTCAACCAGTTCATGTTGACAGATGTAAAATATAGATTACTGTACTGAGGGAGACGTATATTTGGTCATTTACTTCCTTCAGAATGCGGGATTGAATTTGTCCCCTTTTGCTTAGCTTCATGGTTAAATGAACTCAAATAAGTGTTTCTACCAAATTCACAGTATATCTCTCTAATGACAATGTAGTTGAATTCTTGTGTTCATATGCGTTATCTGATGTCTTATCATGAAAAAGATGACCAACAAGGTTTACTAGTTACTTTTATGATAGCAGGATGTCATAATTTCATGTTACTTTTCTTGAGTCGAAGCTTTCATAAATTTGTTATTCTGCCTTGGCTTATTTTTGCAGATATTGTAGCATATTCGATGTTACTGCCACTATTCTATAACTTAAACGAGAACCAAAATGCATGTAATGAATACGTTTCTCTGTTATATTACGTTTCAAGAGTGTAAACAAACAATTTTAGATAGAGGAAACAGACATGTAAACTCTTGCTTCTCAAAATTTTACCAAATGTATGATCCTTGTGAAGGGATTGACAGAATATCATGAAGGGATAGCAAAATACTTCGAAAGGAGAGGTGTTCATGCAATATATCTCTTCAGAAGAAATCATCTGCGCAGAATGATATCCTTGATTGCAAATGCATATGACAAAGATGTTAAATTACTAAATGGAACGCACAAATCTCACGTGCATTCCCCGCAGGAGGTCCTCTCTTCTTCCCTCCTTCCCTATTTCTCGTGTTAATAACTTGAGTTGGTTTTCCATATCTTCTTTTCTTCCTAATGTCTACCTTGTCTAATCTTTCATGATTCTATATTTGCAACAGGCTCATATTCTTGCAAAATACAAACCTTTATTAAATACAACGCAACTAATACGCAATCTGAAGAAAGAAGAAGAGAAAACTGCTAGAGCTCTAGAATACTTCAAAAGCACTAGAAACATTGTTATTTACTATGAGGATGTCGTCAGAAACCACTCTGTAAGACAGTATGAATATTTCTTCGAAGATTTGGGATTTTATCAACAGTTAAAATTTTCTATACCCTGATAAGCTTGTTTTAAATGTTAACATACAGAAATTGATAGATGTTCAGGACTTCTTGAAGCTGCCACACAGAAACCTTACAAGCCAGCAGGTTAAAATACACATTGGCTCATTATTGGCACAAATTGAAAATGGAGCAGATGTGCAGAAAGCATTAAGGGGAACATCATATGAAAGATTCCTCCATCTAGATTACCAAGTATAGTATTGCTTCCATTCTTTGTATATAGACCTCAAACTAAAGTCTGCCTAATAGAAGTGAATACATATTTTTTGCAACATAAAAGGTATGGTACTTCTCATCCTATGACATTTGGCGCAGCCTCCATCTCCTTAGTTATTTGGTACTCTTCTAATTCTGTCTTCCAATAAAATATTTCAAAAACCTGTTCTCACCACTTTTCCACATTAAGAAGGATAATTAATTGATCTTTTAAATGTATCAGGCTTAAACACTGAAAAGGGCTGAGTTTACATTATTACAAACATACTCTGCAAGTGAAGCATTTTGTCTCCTTGGATCATGCTTGGCATTTGATGAATTCCCTAATGACTAGTATTAATTTCTCATCTAAGGAGCCAAACTGACAGCATTTTCATACCGTATGCCACCCGAATGCGTATTGATACTAATATCTGTTTAGATTCTTCTGCAGTTGCACTAACACAACTTGGTAACAATTTCTATACTAGGAACTACCATCACTGAAAAAGTAATTTCTATGAATTAGTAACACAGTTACAGGAAATCTTCAGCTCCCAATTTGGAGCTATGAAGAACCCTTTCAGAATCTAAAATCAATCAAACAGACTAATATGACTAAAGCCTACAGTTAGAGTAATCAATTATAGTAAAAGACCTAAACCAGGATTTCAGCCTCTTCAAAGTCCCAATCGCAGATCTAAAGCCAGGCCTGAAGAATAGGAGCAAGAAGAATCATCTTCAACTGGGGCAGGCAAATTCAAATCCAGTCCACAACCCTCCTTTCCTGAATAGGGATTGAGGTCCTGAATCACACCTGACGGTTCATCCCCTTTCTCCCAATGACACCTTTTATGCCCACCCAAAGCTTGACCACTTGAAAAAACCCGCAAACAAATGCTACATTTGTGACCAAATACCATCAGCATTTTGTCCTCCCCTGCATCTTTTACCTCCCCTTTGTCATCCACAACAAGAGCTTCCTCCTCCCCGTCATTCCTGGTAATTGCAAAACAACCCTTGACATTTTTATGACTAGCCCTATGTCCCCCTAAAGCCTGATGAGAACCAAACACTTTTTTGCAACTCGAACACTCAAATTTACTGCAATTCAGCCCCAAAGGACCAGCAACATCAGCATCAGCATCAACATCACCAGAGCCCATCAAAACATCCCTCCCAACAACGTTGTCAGACTCGAAAGTTCCTTGACTTGTCACGTTACAAGCAGTAGTAACGGTTGGCGATTCCGAGGCACTAGGACCATTAGCCAAAATTAATAAACTTGTGGCAACCTCACGATCATCCTCAGACACAGAGTTCGAAAACTTTTTGGTTCCTGAAGTTGAGGCCCGGTGCTGATGCTGCCTAAAATTCGGAGGAGGATTAATGCCCCGCCACTGACGTTCAGGGTGGCATCTCATGTGCCCAAAAAGAGCCTTCCATGACCAAAATCTTTTGCCACATTCAGTGCAAGGCATGGTGATTTTTGGGGCATCAGGGTTAGGCTTTTTTGCATATTTCGGCTTGGTAACATCACTGGATTTGACCCCGAAGTCTTCAATTTTGATCAATTTGGTTCTTTTCTTCCTGGGCTTTTGGTAGTACTTGACACTAGGAAAAGATTCAGCCTTGGAGGCATCAAACGCCACAAGGGTTGATCTTGGTGGGTAAATTTCTTCCCCATCAGGACGAGTAAAAGGTTGGAAACTTAAAGCTCTGGCCCCAAGATTGTTGCTAACAATGTTGTTGTCGTTGTCATTGTCAGTATCCATCTTCAGGTAAATTAATCTACGAAATTGATAATGCTTTATAAAACCAAAAAGAGGAAAAAAGAAAAAGAAAAAAAGGGAAAACAAGTAGAGATAGTGATTATATAGAGAACATATGCGCATCAAAACACACAGGAGGAGGGCGGTTACTGATGTTTGTGAGAGACGGGGAGGAGTTGGGTAGTTATTTTCCGTTATGGAGCTTTTGTTTTTTTCCTCGTGTTTATCTTGTTGAAAAATTTCTGGGATGATGATGATGATGATGATGATGATGATGATTGTGCGAGAGAGACAGTAAGAGTTGTGATTGTGGACATGGGGCTTAGTGCCCCCATCTCACTACAACTAACCCTACATACTCTGTAGTGGTATGGTGCCTTGACTCCCAAGAAAAACTCTCCCATGTTGAAATTAAAATAAAAGGGTTGGCAACCTAAGTAAATCTTATGCAAGTTCTACTTCTCACAGTTGAAAGAAAAACAAGTCCACAACCTTTTTTTTTTTTTTTCCAATTGTTAGGTATTATAAAAATTTTATTCAAAAGTGAAGTTTTTTAACTGAAAAAAGTTTTGATTTTTTTTTTTTTGTTGATGAGTTGGTTTTTCTGATGCTCTATGGATCAGAGTGTAATGTAGGGTCATTAAGTATGAACATGAAAAGAAAAGGTTAAAATAGATATGTGGATATATTTTTAGATTAGATAAAATAAATAAAGAATATATTAAAAAGAAAATAAAAATAGCCCAATAGATAAAAAGTAAGAAAAACACATTTAAATCGATTTGGACAAATAGTATAAGAAATCTTTAAAGGTACTAGTACGGCATGTAAAGATTAAAGTATTACTAATTCAAACTGCTAAATACGAAAAGAAAAAAACATAAAAATATTTGAAAAGAAACTATTAAAAACGACATAAATTATTTAAATGTAAATGAAAAGATGTTTTTAACAAACAAAAAATATATATATATGGCGAGATATGATTTATATAATTGATTTCATAGTAAGATAAAAGGCTCAATTGTCATTGACGAATTGGTCTTTTGATGTTAGAATCCGTTGTTGAGGAATTGGTTTTTTTGATGTTAGAAAAGAAGGGGTTAGAAGAATATTTCCGTAACCTATGAAATACGTACTCCAGATCACTATCTGTTTATCCTTAACTGCCACTGCCAGTATCAGTTTGGTACTGGGAGCTAATATGAGTAGTTCTTGCCAAGTTCTTTACAAATACTAAGGCCGACTACATTAATGTCTCACACAAAATGGTGAAAAAAATAATAATTGCCAAATAAAACATTGCACGGGTGATGAAATGAACTAAAGTCTTTGATTAATAAACCTTTTCTTTTTTCTTTTTTCTTTTCCAATTTCAAGTTAGCTAGTTCCTTTTTGGTACCTATTATCAAGGTGGGGAGTTCCAGTGACAAGAATGTTTCCTTTTCTTGGGTAAAAAATCCCCAAGAGGATAAAGCTACAGTGACTGTGTTACACATCAAACACTAATCATATTTCTACCAAAAAAATTTAATACCCTACATCAATGAGTCATTGATGATCCCAAATGGTCACGAGTCAGATTGCTGAGCTTGTTGGATGACGAAATGATCAACAACTCGGACAGTGCTCAATGGATCTTGCTGAGAAGATGTTGCTCGCCACTTACTGGGAAACTTCCTATGGTGGCTTAGCTGCTGTTTTGGTTCCACATCCCAATTGGGATCCAGCTTCCATTCTTTTGGAACCTGCACCAATCATAACAGCAGTTAGGTGTTCAGCCAGTCATGTAATGGAAGGACACAGAGATTATTAAACGATAGAAGACACAAGAATTACTTCTTTTTTTGTTTTAAATGTTGGCATCCTTGTGACTTTAGATTTGGACTTGGAACAGAGACTTTTTGTAAGAAGCAATTACCATGCTAAACTATCAAATTATGAAAGATTCCTCCTACCACTATAATCAAACTTTTGCCTTTTTACCTTATCCACAGCAAGGGTGAAGACTTCGAGATTGCCACTGCTGTTGATATGAAACCGTGTGAAGGACTTGTAATTAGCAATCCGAAGGGATGAAAAAGCTTCATCAAAGTGCAGATGGAGCCAGTTGATGCAGATATAGAGATAGCTTCCGAAAACCAATGACACCACGGGAGTTGAGAAGACCCAAAAGTAAAGAAACACAGAGGCATAATATATCACAGCACCCTCACGGGAGAGGGATTGTAATCCTTGCTTGCAGATCTTACTCCTAGAGACGGCCATGACCTGAAGTTGCAAAGAAAAGACACCTTAGATATATTTACAATGGAAAGGGACCAAAAAATGAAACATGAATATCATGGTTTTCTACTACTACTTTGGATTCAACAATTTTCGCACCTCAGGAACATCAAAAGCAGACATAAGATACTTAATGCATGCTGGATAAAGGCCAAATGTCCATTGCTCCAAACGTGCCCGAAGACCAGTTGGGTCTGGAAAATGTTCACTCTCCACTGACCGGTACCACTCATATAAAGTATGATAGTCTGGAAAGAATTGTTGAGTCACTATGCAAATATGGCCTTAGTAAATCAAACATCAATCAACAGCTGAAATGCAATTATCAAAGGTAATATCCATAGAAACCTTTCAAAAGTTCAATACTGTATGCTAAAGCCCGGAAAAGATATATTAGTTCAAGCTGTATCATCATCATTTTATAACCAAATTGCACAAAACAACTCACCTGACGTAGCCAATAAATTGTGTCTGATACATGTCTCTAAACCCAATTCTAATAGCAACATGAGAATCAATGCTGAAGCCAAGTGAGCCGACACGTGAAGAATCCCAATAAATACCCTCCTTTTTCGAGAAACTTTGTTGGGCACAAAAATAATTGCAGCTATTAGCAATGAAAAAGCACCCAATGAGGATACATAGGAGCATCCCAACACATACACAAAAGCATCCCACACAGTGACAAAGAAGCTCTTTAAGTGACCAGAAAAGCTGTCATCCTGTAAGATGTGATCTAGCTTACACTAGATAAAGAAGAAAGGAATCAGTTATGTATGTCTAGAGCAGCAAGACAACATCCATACAATGTCTGAAAATTTTCAATTACATGGACTGCAGAATGATTCACAGGAACAGTTTGAAAATAGCCAACAAAGAAACTCAACTGGAATTCACCTGAGGAAACAAGGAAAATGCTAAGACAAAGTATATAATTCCACCAAAGACATCAAACTGCCAATTTTTCTTGCGGAACTTCAATATATTTCCCAAAGCAATCTGCACAAAAGTATTGGCACCTTAGCAGTCTATAAAACACAGAATTAATCTTCCTAAAACTAAGAAGACGCCACTTTCTTACCCTGCTTGAATCTTCACATGAAGGATAAGCAGCCTTGCACTCGAAAGATGTCCCACATGATTCGTTGAAATTACTGAAGACGTGTGTGGGGTGTAAAAAAGCCCCACCACAACCATTTACAAGCAAGTGTTGCACATAAGCTGGCTTATCTGATGGAACACATGAATGGCGCATGTAATGATGCAAGTCCCCAGCTATACGAAGTTTACATCTCCCATTCAAATGGTCACGTATCAGATATGTAACATTCTTTCCAGTCACATCATTCCAGTACCAATCAAGGAGCCAACTCGGTTCATGTGTCATAATTATCACTGAATCGTTTTGCCCAACCTGAAAAAGATAACCACATCAGTCAGAATTCTTTGATGCAAACTGGAAGAGGAATCTTAACAACTAAAGGCTAATATGATGTCAAACTAAGTGTACAGATATAAAATACCTTTTCCTTTATTAACTCTGCAAAGAACTTGAATTGGTATACATCAATATCACAATGAAGAGCGAGATCAAGACCAAATACCCACCACCCTTTTGGAAGCTGCAAAGCAAAATAGCTCTTCCTCTGAGGCATAAACCACCCTCCCAACCAGCTTTTATGACAGATATACCTCATAAAAGTCTGAAGTCCATCAAACCAGTCTGTAAAATGGAAGAAAGAACCATGAGATATGAAAATGTTTAATAAGCAGCATCAAATAATACTCAAGAGCAAACGTAGTAATTATTATAGAAATTCTTCTCTCTTATCAGTTAGAAGTAGGAATAAAGTGGAATCCCAAGCCATGAGCATGGTCAACAGTACCATGATTTCCAGGGATAACAAAACACTGAGGTCCATCATACTGATGCAATTGAGTCTCTCCAAAAGGCAATTCTGGTTTGTTAACAGCAATGTGCTCTTCCTTATACCAAGCTGGAGGCTGAAGAGCATATTCAAAGGGGCGGAAGAGTCGCTTCTCATAGGTAAATGCTGATGGATTAGGATACCTATAAAGAGACCCATAATTAGTCAATGCAATTTCAAGTCATATTCGCAAACAATGAATCCTTCTTTGATTCTAGTAATGTCAATCGTTATAGTGGCTGTAAAATACAGAGCCCAATACTAGCATTTAGTCTTTAGACCCATTAAAAAAAATCACTGGTAGAATAAATAAATGTATTAGAGCTTACGCAAGATCACCCCCAATAAGGAGCAGGTTAGCACGAGGCAACGTGAGCACAGAACCGTTTCTTCGGACCCTCAGTAAAGGCTGAGCAAGAAGCCGAGCTATACTATAGGATGAATTTCCACCATCACCAGTGTCAGCCATAAAATCAAACCACAACTCATCTTTCTCAGTAAACTGATCGTACAGTAGATCCTCCTGTTTGGCTCCATCTTGAACTCTGCTCATTGCAGCCTGATAAAAGGGAAGGACTAGAATTGATGAATTATTATCATGGAAAACAAGGTTAAGTCAACGCAAAGATAACATCCCTGGAATAAAGGACCATGGGAGGAACACAGAGCACTAACACATACTCGAAAGCATTTTAGACCTTCTAACAAGAGTCTTTTGCGCCAAAAACATAGCATTTTCAAATCATATCCAATAATTAATAGTCTCATAACAGTTAAAAGTACAGGGAAAAAAGGATAAATTGTAAATAGTAATATGAATATCGGGTCAATGGGTCAAACATTAAACATATACCTGCATCATACGCATATCAAAACGCCCAACAAATACAGTTACTGAAACCAGTAGGTCAAAAGCTGTCTTGAATAAGTCAGCTGATGTCCTGTAGCACATAATCATAAAAACAGATCAAATTTTTTATTTCCTAATCAATCCAACATCTCACGTGCAGGTTTATTCAAGTGGGTGTGCTTGGATCGGTGATTACAAGTTCGTGTGAGTTTTTAGAAAGAGATTGCATACCCAGAGTACCAAGGAACCATATCCAAAAAGTCAGGTTTCATTTGCTTTTTTTTCAACTTCTCAAATTCTTTCAGTGACATAGGATGACTAAGTGCCCATCTGTTGACAACATATTAAAGTAAAAAAATTGGAAGTTAAACAATAAAGATGTGAGATAAAAAAACAGTAAAATTAAGGCAGGGTCTCTACTAGTCCCAGCTGCTACTCATGTCATATTTGCTAATCACAGAACACATCAACTTTTATCAAGGCATGAACAAAGTTATGCCCAACAGCTAATATTACTATGGGACTAGACATTTGAAGAAGAGATGGTATCCTCTATTTGTTGCCCTAGAATGATATACACCAGAAACAGTAATAGACTAAGTAATTATATGTTCCAAAAGAAGCACAGGCTAACACCCACCCTGTTGATCTTTCAACAACATAGTTGGCAATGTAGAGGCCTATGAATGTAGCCCATAATGAATATACAGGGGAAATATCATTTGGTGATCCTGCACATGAGCCATTGCTACAATTTGACTGGAACAAGTAAAATGTGAAGAAAGTAAAATCAGCATAAGTTAATTCAAATGGTAGCCAACTACAGAGTATTAAGAAATATCTTTAGATTGATGTCAAACCTCTCCATAAATAACCCACTTGGACAGTAGTGGGTAATCGCTTGCAGATCCAACAGGAGCAAACCAAGATGAGCAAATTTCATTTTTGAACTCATTCATGCGGAGAAACCTTGCGAGCAATGTATTACGCTCTTCCTTCTTCCACAGCGTGAACCATCCCGAGCTTTTCCTTTCAAATGGTTTTTTGCTCAAAAGAGTGCGGTTGCCACAATGGCTATAAAAGACACAGCAGGCAATACTTAAAACCTACACAGAAATGAAGTCATACAATAAGGACCAAGACTTTACTTGTCATAAAGATGTGCATCGAGGACTTACAGCACAATTTTGAAATATAGTCAGAATTTCAGGCCTCTTTCCAGCAACACGAGCAACGAGGCCAATGTACCACAGTCCAAGGAATACAATGTGGAATACAAGGAGAAACAAAATGGACGAGATATATATTGTCAAGAACAAAGAAAGGTTCATCCTCAGGTCTACTCCCATTGATTGAAAACTGGGAAGATGATATAGAGCAGCTACTAATATCCATGCAATATACCTACAAAATAAAGGCCTCTATAAGGTGAATCCAATTTGCATTGTCAAACATATAAACTAGTTTATATCACAGAATGTACAAAAGTTTAGCTTTCTTGCCCAAGGTCAAAAAAGGAGAAGCTTACCATCGACTGAAATTTGAATAACTGGGTTTAATAGTTTTCCCTATAAAAGGAGATGAAAAGAAATAGAAGAATCCCAACAAACAGGCATACATAGACCACCATTTAATATTGGTGTCTAATTTCTGAATAAGAGTGTGCATATTATCTGAAGATATGAAAAACAAGCAGCCCACAACTACAGCAATAACCGCATGACGTGAATGCTCATGCGGATAAGGAGACGTGTGGGTCAAAATTGTCCTAACCGTCTCCATATTAAGAGAACCCATTAAGCAATCTTCAATTCCAGTCAATTCAATTCACCTAAAGATCTGCACGTATATGCCAGCTCCTAAACTGCTATTGCTGAAGACAGAACAGTCCCTGAATCCTGAAAAAAGAAATCAGACGGAAGCATAAAAACAAAGTATGGAATCCTGAAATTTAACCAAGTAATAATCTCCCAAACAGTTCATGTACAGCGACACCGGAAAACAAGTTCCGTAGAGAAAAGTAGCCAATTCCCGGGAAAAAAAAATATAACTTGATGTACACATCCATATGAATGAAATGTTCTTTTAGTTATTCGTCAATAACCAAAAACAATTCCCAAATACACTACACACAAATATAGTGAAACAAAACCAAATTAGTCCCGCCATACTTATACAGATTAATACGACTACGTAGAATCGACAACGCACGAGAGATTGGCGTTTTCCTTTTTATCGCAAAAATTTAAGTAAATGAAGCAAACTTGTTACTTCCCGGTATGCCCATAAAACATAAATTCTCTCTTTTTCCTTCACAAAGCAGAGGAAACGCAACACGAGTAATCCATAGAGCATACGGTATAAGCTACGGTTGCCAACGAAAACAATAGCCACTTTTAAACAAACAAGAGAAATCAAAGGGCTTTGAGCGCTCCCTTTCACATCCCTATTTATAGATACTCATACAAATTGTCAATTACTCGGGCTATCGATTATAAAAACCTTAAAAGATCACTTTTTTTGTTAACACCAAACGAGGAAAAGGGCACGCGAGAACGTATATATATTAATCAAGAAATATGTTCAGGGAGAGAAATGTACCTGAGTGTAGAAAGACGAAAGAGATAGAAAGCGAGAATGGGGAAAGCGAGCATGTGGGCTTGAGTGCTGTTTATACATTACCACAGGGACAAAGCTAAAACTAGAATAATAGGATTAGCATGAATATGAATGTTCGCAAGGAACCATTTTTGGCAGAAAGGCATATTCTTTTATGCAGAGACCCCAAAAAAAAAAAAAAAAATTTTTGCGAAAGGACGGGGAGGAAAATTGACTTTGTTCTTATTTTGGGATTGAAAAAACAAATGGGTATTTAGTAATTGGCAGCAAAACGAAGAATTTTGATTGGACAACGGATTCAAAATGGTTGCTTGCTATAAGCAACTTATGTCGCTCTTTCCTTGCTGTTTTGTTTTGTTTTGATTTTGGCTCTACATTGTTTTTCATTCTTCTAGAGTTTGATCTTCGGCATTGCGTTTGGGTTTGAGTTTCAGACCGTCGGATCATCAAAGATGCCGTGGTCGTTTTCGCAACCTACGCACCACTGCCGCACGACACCCAAACAAATTAACACGTTTTTGCAGTTTCCTTAAACCTTAATTTTTGTTTTTTTTTTCTTTTTTTTGTTTTCTGGTTTCGGAATTGCAAAATATATTTTTATATTAAATATTATTTTAATAATAAAAAAAGTTATTTTAAATAAAAAAAATATTTTTATTTTAATTATATTTGTACTATTTTAAGTGGTGTAATAATGGTATAAAGTGTTGTATAATTATTTATTCCTAATGTTTACTTTATGATGAATATTCTGTTGAATTAAAATCCTACAAATTAACCGTTCAAAATATTTTATGTCCTCTCACTTTTTGATAGAAAACCCTTAAACAAAGAAGTTGAATTAAAAGAATATATATTTACTATGTTAGTTTCATCAATCTTATTTGAACATTAATTGAACTCAAATATGTCCATATTTGGAGTAGATTAAACCAGTCATATGTCAGGATTAGTTTTAAATCTTAGCTACAAATGGAATGTAAATCAAAAACACAAAACAAGATAGAGTAAAAAAGAATGAACGAACAAAAGAAAGAAATAATAAGATTATCAAGATTCTAGAGAGAAACGGATTTTCATTAACAAATTTCTTAAGCATCATTTATACTTTTTTCACTATTTATAAGCTCTTTTAGTTTATAACTTATAATTAAAATAAAAGATTAATTATTAATTCCTTAAATCATGACATCATATTCCTCTATGAGCTCTACAAAGACTAACTTGTATCCAAAGTAGTAAACATGTTCTTTGTCATTTGTTGGAACTGGGATTTTCTTGTTGATCATAGTCTTCACAGTGGCTTTTCAAGTTGTAATAATAAAAGTCATAGGAAAATGTTACAGATACAATTAAGTTCATTAAGTTAGAATTTGTGGTTGATTTGCTAGTTGCAATTGTATTTAAGTGCATTCCTATTTAGTTTGGGAATAAGAGTACAATGAAATATGGTAATGGCTATGAACCACTCCCAATATGACCAGATCTTTTATGATGGAACTCTTGGGAGTGACACAGAGACATTTTGATACTTATTTGGTAGCAGTTATTGTTATGGTTGTATTCTTCTTCTCCAATGCTACTGCAACTAACAAATCAGTAACTCCCATCAAGTAGTTCCTGGCCAGTTATGGATTCTGATTTAATGATATTGTTTTTGAAAATGCTCCTAGGTTTTTTATTAATAGCACATTTGTGGTTTGTTAAAACTACCAATACTCTCATAAATTTTAAAAATCTATAATATATAAGTATATTTTAACGGATTTCGTTATTACTGTAAAAAAAGTTTGAAAATTTTGAAAGAAATTACATTTTTTACTTTAATCTTTGCATCTGTCTTGTATTTTTTTAGGACAAATTTTTGCAAGATATTAGGATGAAATTTTACAAGATATTAAGACTAAATTTTGTAACATATCAAGACTAAATTTTTTTAATTTTTAATTTAGTAAAAATTTTATTTGCTATCTTGTGCTGCATTTGCATCTGCTTTGTATTTTGTTTTTTTCAGGATGAAATTTTGTAAAATATTAGAACTAAATTTTACAAGATATTAGGATTTTTTTTTTGTTATATTTTTTTGTTGCCTTGTACTGTCTTTGTATATGCCTTTTTTCTTTATTTTTTTGTCATTTTACTCATTAAATTTGTTCAATATAACGGTCAAGGAACTATTAATAGTTTTGACAAATAACAGGGTGTGATTAATAATAAACTTAATCACAGGAAATATTAATAATTCTTCTTATTATTTTTCTCATCCATATAACAAAATAATATTGAATAATCAAAATAATTATATTTAGCTACTTCTATCATATAGATATCACATCAATCATTAGAAATTTTAATAACATTTTTTACCCTCTATATCACTTTATTATTATTATGATTTAAAAAATCATTGCAAAAACTATGACCAACAAGAAAATCAAGTTTCGGAGAATCTCTCGGACAACATTTATGTTAGATACTCAGGGGTTTGCTCGAGTGACCACAATGAACGCATTTAAGGACGTTTTTTGGGTATAGCACTTATGATCAAATTCCAAATGTTGCAGTTCAAGACATTTATACCAAATGGTGCCAATTCACTCATTTGGTTTAGAAGTGCAGTTTTCTTTCTAAATCATCTCAGTTGTGCAACTCCCCTAGACGAAGAATGGATATTATCATATTAACCGCTAAAGTTGATCCAATTGCTACCCAACATATGTTAGACTAATAGGATAGGGGTTTGAATCTCATTTCTATCATTTCCCTCCCTCGTCCTCTCTCGCTCCCTTCCTCTTGATGGAAACACATAGAATAGGGATACTTTAGTGGAGTTACTCTCTCTTGATGGATATACATAGAATGGAAATACTCTTGCAACAATAATATAGGAATAGGGCACTTTTGCAATAGAGTATAAAACACAATCCTAATAGTATAGAATTGTCCAAAAAAAAGAAAAAAAGAATGGATATTAATCCTTGGGGGAGGAAAAGAAGAAAAAAACATTTATGTTAGGCACATTTCATCTTTTTAGTTGTTAAAACTTGTGAAAAGCCCAAAGAAGAACAAGCCATGGGCCCATAGCTGATTTGGTACTTGTAGAACACCCGACATCGCGTTTTCTAGCCTTGATCTGTGTTATAGCTAAACCCAACTGGCCCATGAGCAACTTAATTTAATGTGCCTATACGTGGCTCTGGACAATCTTGTTGGTTTGGGTCTTCTGACTATCCATGTTTGATTTTTATTTTTTTTTATTTTTTTTTCTGACTCGGAGGTATCCTCACATTCACTGGTAAGTGTGTCCTCCCTCAATCAGTGTCCCCTGGACAATTAGCGTCCCACTTGTAGGATTAGATACCTAATGCTTTTTCTGCTTTATTGTAGGATTAGATAGTACATGCCAAACAACTTCGAAAAAAAAAATCTTTTTTCAAAAACTTATAGTTTTTTTTTTTATCAAAATGATAGAAAGGTTTTATTAATGTAAACCACATAAAATTGGTACAATAGCCAACTCGCCAATTACACTTGTTAACATCGATTTAAATCTAACAAATAAACTAAAGTTCCAATTTTTTTTATGCACAAGCCTTAGCAGAAAGGTCATTTCTTAACTTTATCTAAACATATTTAGGGGTTTACCTAATTTAGTTCAAATAGTTTAGCTACAATTGGAGTAAATAAAAACTCTTAATAGTTGACTAGTAAATTACTCTTTGACATTTATGAATTCTCTAATAGTTGAACTACAACTGAGTTGGAGAGTTGTATCGTTACTCCCTAGTAGTTTTAAACTATCCAAATAGTAACCCTAGTAAAAAAGTAGAAGCAAAAATAAACCAAAAACACCTCATGCCAAACTAGAAGCAAATCTTGAAACACAAAACTTGAAGCTAGGGTGTAGTTCAGAAAGTATCCTCCAACTCTATCCTCCATTCTTTATTGATCATATCTCACTTTCTTGGTCATCATCTTTCTTCGTTCTTCTGTCTTTTTTAGCCAAAAAATATGCCAATCCGTTGCGGATCTTGAGGCACAAATCTTGAAGTTCGACTATACTCCAAAAAATATCATCCAACTCCATCATCCCGTTTTCTTCTATCAAATCTCACCCTCTTTGTCATCATCTTTCTTCTTTCTTCTCTCTTCTTTAACAAAAGGAGTAGATCTTAGGATGGAGGGTTTTAGAGTTTTTTTTTTTCATTAAAGTCTTCAACCAAGCAGTTGCTTCCTTTCTTGGGGGTAAAACCAAAAATTAGAAACAAGAAGATAACTAAACCCATAAAAGAATTCCAAAAGAGGGAGCCCCAACTCTCATATAGAGAACCAAAAGTACTAAAATAGATGACTAAACCCTAGTAAATAGGAATTTAAAACTACTAAAAAATTCACATTCTATATTTTATTCACATTCACATTCTTCTTTATTCACATTTCTATATTTTATTCACATTCACATTCTTCTTTATTCACATTCTATATTTTATTTGTGATCATATACACGGTAAAAAATTTCAATAAGCTACTTCATTCTAAATGTCCCATGATTTTTAATCAATTATGCGATCTTATATAATTATCAGATATAACAAGTTTTTAGAAAAAAAAATATATATCTTTAATCATCTAGTATACTTTTCTAAGAATTTACTAAAAATTTTCAATGTGAATATAATTACCAAAAAAACATGAATAAAAAAATCCAAATAGATCATATGCAATAACACAAAGTAAAAGAAGTCATTAAACACATCAAAACTTCTGTTTTTTCCTACTGAAAAATAGTTGCTAGTTCGATGGCGGCTCTGTAAAGTGCCTCAAACTCTCTTCAACAATTCTATAATTGCACCATGCAAAAGTACACTCGCCCATTTTTGGTGTATCACGTTTCATACACGCAGTTGAGTTTGATTTCTGTCCATTCTTTTTGGACTGAACAGTCAAAAATCCATTCAATCCAACGCATTTCCTCAGTTTTGGGAACCAACCAAAAGCAACTGAAGAATCTCTGGGTATAAACTCTTTTGAATCAACGGAAGGTTGATAGATAAAACATGAAACTTACTTGTTTGACTTGTCGGATGCACACCAGCCGTCCTTAGTGCTCCAACGATTTTAATTTCTTCAGATGCATGATTGATTCGGGGAAGATCCCTCTTCCTTCCCACCAAAATTCTGCGCTTCCACTGTGCCCTTTGCTCTGCATCTCCTTCGCCCCATGTTGAATATCTAGAAGTTGAATATCTAGAAGTTGATCAACGCAAAAGAAGAACACAATTTGGCAACTCTTTGTTCTAAAACTTTCCTAATTGCTTTCTCAACATGCCTGTTTTTTCATTTGGAAGGTTAACAAAATGAGGGACTTCTTTATGTTGCCAATTTGTCAGTACCCAACAATAAAATGGAAATTGCAGGGATTACAGAACAATTTTTACCAACATGAGACGAAATATGTGTCATACCGGTCAAGATGGCCCAACAGAGAAGTTAATTCTTCACTAGGCCTGAATTAAACTGGATGACTAGTGGTTTAAAATCCAACAAAATGCTGGTTGTTGATTCAACTATCTTTATTATTATTCAATTGGGATATCCCTTCCTTCGGGCATGTAACGTAATGCAGCCTCTGATTCCAAAATCTCTCAGGATTTGGAATTAAGGCTTCTAAGTACATGCATGATTCATGTGGCCGCACTTGGGTTCTTTTAGTGTGCTCACTGTTGGGAATATTGGGATGCTTAAATTAGGCGACTTTTGGACGCATCTCTACCACTATACTGGCACTTGAAAAATCTCAGAAACAAATGCAGACCAGCTAACTATTCAGCGTTGATAATCGAGGATAACCAAATTGCGGCAAGTGATCAAAATGGACATGAACCAGAAATGTCATTTTCCAGGTGTCGTGTGGCTTGATTCACATCATTAATGTATACCGTGCGTATTCACGAATACCTTAGTAGCCAGCTAAGGAAATAAAAGCAAGAAGTTGAGAAAACATTATTTCAAGGATATGGGGGGCACTCCCCAAGTTGAATGTCATTTCTGGACACATGTAACAATCAATTGACATAATAATGTTTGAGCACACTGCAAGGAACCTTGTGAATTTATGTACATTTCAACTTGGGTTCCAAAAAAATCAAGAAAAATGACAATTTGTGTCTAACACTAATAATATCAAATCTTATGGGCTCAAAAAATCTTATAGACTCTGTTTTACCAAAAAAAAAAGAATAATCTTATAGACTGTGCCTTTGTCGTGCAAGTTAACATTTCCAAATTCCAACTTGTATGTGTGGTCCAGATGGCTGTCTTCTGTGTCTATAAATAGCCAAGGGAGGGGACACACTTCCTTCGTCAAGCAAAGCTTAAACTCCAGAGTGAAACATTGCACTCTATATATCTTTCTTCAATATATTTCATCTTCAGCTTCTTTAAGTTGTCATTGTTTGCCATCAATGATGAGTAAGGCCAAAGCCATGCTCACTTGTGCCTTTCTTCTTATACTAATTCTGTCTTACGGGATCAACTCTTCTGAGGAAACGCGCTTGATGAAAACAGATAACAAAATTGCAGCTGAAAGCAATAGCGTTATAGATCATCATGTTATTGAAAGCGGCCACGTTCGTTTCTTTCACGATCTGCATGTTTCAAGAATGAACGAAGATGCCAAAGACAACCGCAGTGCCACAAGAACTGCAGCCAAAGCTGCTGAAGCGGAGGATGCAGATGGAAATCCATCCACAACACCAGGCCACAGCCCTGGTGTTGGTCATTGAATTTTAGCGCATATATGTATGCGCTGGACGTGTTTAACCATATTATAGTCGATCAAACTCCATGCATATTGCTGTTGTACATAGTGCATACTGTGTGCCCATAATGGTGTGATTGCATGAAGGCTACTACAAGCTCCATATTTACTCTCTTGCTCTGGTCCTATTTCTCCATATAAGACCATCCTATGTAGTACCATTACAAATGTTGACGCAAATTATTGCGTAAAACAATATCATTTCTACTTTGTATTATTAACTCGATCGTACAATGTGAAGTACTTTGTGGTGATCAAGAACAAAAATCATTACCATGGTAGTATGCATAGAAGTTAGATGATCATTATCCTTAATGGTCTTACTCTGTGGCAATTTTCTTTGAAAATATATGGGCAAGTATTTCCATCTATAGTTTTGATAATGCATAGATTAGAACAAACTTAGTCACTTTCAAGCATTTGGTACGCATGACAATCATTCTTAAAAAGGTTGTACATTGATTGATCGAATACTCTGCGCCACACTTTGTGTTGTTTAACTGAAACACGGCAGTGTTTTCATCATTAAGAGTTTATGATTGTATTACCTTTGGAGATATTGAACGTAACTATTATACCACCTTAGATGATGGACTATAAATAATATGTCGGTAAAAAAAAAAGGTTGTATTGGACAAAATATGCATAAAATAAGGGTTATGTTAATTTAATTTAACTTAATTAGTTTACTTTACATAAACTAAATATCCAGCACATATACGCAATATCTAATGGAGTGATAATATATATAATGAAAAATTATAATTAAATATTTTGATAACTGATTTAGCGTCTACACGATAGAAATGATTAAACATCATTTAATAATTTCTTATTATATAAATTCCAATTCGATTACTACAAAAATTCGTTAAAATTTTCATTATAAATATCGTTATTCTATTTAGTCCAAATGATTTGTGAATATTGTGCATGATAAGATTGTGCGTGGTGGTCTCACTGAAAGGGAAAGATTTCTTGGTTTCTTTCGTGGAAAATAATTTCAGTCTGTCGACTGTGATGCTCTCTTTTTTTTTTTTGGAACTAAATCTAGATTAACGTAAAGTAATCTCCTTTTATGGACTCTGACTTTGTCTCGTTTGTATGCGATTGTCGTACATGTTTTTAGGGGTCAATTTAATGTGTAACGTCAGGGTGCGTATATTCACCACGTCTAAAACCCGGGGCCCTTTTGTCATTGGATCATTAGTTTAGAGGGTTATAATAATGACAATAACGCTCTTATGTACATGTTTGGCAAGCAATTTTTTTTTTTTAAAATTCTATTATGTTAGAACTGTATTAAATATAACAGTATCGTGTATAACAAAAGCGAAGTTCGAACCCCTTACCTTTTAATCCTAACAAAGGTTGAATGGCTACTCAAGTAAATCCTGTGAATGACAAGATAAAAGTAAAATTCGAATTCCTTATCTTTTACCCTAACAAAAGTTGTGTGGCCACTAAAGTAAACCCGATAGTTTTGGCAGACAATTCAATTTAATATGCCGTTGGTCCGATACTAGGCCATTAGGGTGAAAGTTGAATCGTGAAATTAATTCTATTGTTCATGTTTTTTAATTATATAAGGGATAGCATACATAACATTTCTATCTCTATTATATGAAAGGATTTTTTTTTTTGGTCAGTATCAATGGAATTATCATATTGTTTTAAGGATATTAGGATATAAAGAATAATAATGCAAGAGTTGTATGAAAATTAATTACTAAAAATTAATAATAAAAGAGTTCTATTAAACTTAAGATAATAATATAAGAGTTTTATCAAACTTCTATCCAATTTTAATTCATATATAAATATACTTATTATTATTATCTTTATCTAAGATAGATAATTATCTATTAACATATAATTCTAATATTTTGTAATTATAAAATATTAATTATTTAATCAAATTTTACTCTAAGTTACAAACTAATCTTCTTCTTTTTTTAATAGAAAATTCTAGAAATAGTAATAGTCTGGACATTAGATACCATGGGCAACAAATTCCAACATTAATTTGTAAATTTCATTGTTAGGAATATTAATTGTGCAATAATTTTTAGGCCTAATATACAGAAATAGCCTGAACTTTGACTCTTGTAACAATTATAGCCCGACCTTTCAATTTTAACAATACAAGACTTTTGTAACAATTATAGCCTCGTTAGTCCGCGTTAGAACTTAGTTAAATGCCAAGTCATCAAAAAAATTTAATTTTTTCTTTGCTCTTCTCGCTCTCTCAAAACAGACGTGGCCTCTATTTCTCTCATCCTCTATTTCTCTTCTTCCTCTATTTCTCTCATCCTCGCTCGCCGCCCGATCCCGGTCCGTCAGCGCTCGCTCTCGTCGCGTCGCGCGGACTCGTCTCGATGACGCCGTTATGGTTTACCGCTTAGAAGAAGCGATGGATGTGGCTTCAAATGGTATTGTTTGGATCGCAATCACATTTCAAGTTTGCACCTATTTCATCACTCTTGGCATATGTCACGGAATCTACGGATGTCGGGGCAAGCTAAGGAAAGTTTTGAAATATCATGGTTGTCCCTCATGGGTGTTGTTTTCATTGGAAATGTTGTCGAATGAACTTATGGATTCTCGAAAGTATGGTTATATTAAGGAGAAGAAGAGCGCTGATAATGATGATAATGATGATAATGATGAACTGTGACTTGCATGTGGATCTCATCATCTTACATGTAACTACCAATTTTGTGTGTATACTTGAAGATAGAGAAATTTAAGGTTGATTGTAAAAATGAATGGATTAACAAAATTTTGTAACTTGAATTTTTGGTTTCATTTTCTTTGGGCATGTTCTTTTGTTGTACTTAACTCTAGAATATAGGATATCGGGATAGGTTCAATTTTATTGACAAGAACATCCTTCTTCTTTTCTCACTTGATCAAAATTCAAAGGGCTTGTGTTTAAGGTATAAGATGCAATCGTCACCCTTTCTTTCTTCAACTCTATTTAGTTAATAGCAATCGGGCATTCAAGTACTCGGAGGTTGGAAGGTCAATTCAAACTGCACCCAATGAAAAAGGCTAGAATAAGTTTCAAGTTTTATTTTTGGAATCTACTCATGTGTCATGTTCTAGAAATGCATAAACTTATCATTTTTCCAACATGCACTTTTAGTTATGGTTCCGGTCAATTCTCAACAAAGAATTTGCTTTAGTTTTCCACTGAAAATTTCCGTGTCCTCATTTTAACAATTGAGTTGGAATAGGAAATTCACTTATTATGTGCATACTTGAGTGATCTGTTATATTGTCGGAAAGGTAGTTATGACAACAAACATAATAGGTAAGTACAAATTTGTCAAGATGAAAGTTGCTAGCACTCATTCAATGCAGAAAACTAGAGCCAAGTTTTTCAATGAGATCCAAAACAAAAACACACTCCCTTGATCCTGAAAGATCGCGTGTACATTTTTGAACAAGGATGCTTCACATGCAATGCCACTATCCTTAACAAACTTTGGTAGTTAAGTATAACCTCATTCAAAAAGATACAAGTCTTCACTACACATTTCTTGTGTGGAAGGCAATCTTGGATAACAATTCGAAACAAAAGCACGGGGTGCCAATTTAACATTTACAAGGTGTTGCCAAGTTCAAGATAGCTTGACTAGCATCACTAAGCCTCATCATATGCTTGTACATCCTTCTGCAAAACCTATGCTACTATCGCAACCTGATGGTTTCATTTGGCAATATGACATTGGGATTACGAATATGTGGATTCAGGGCAGCAAGTTCCTTCCATTTCGCTCCTGTGCCATGAACCCGAGAAGAGATGCTCCACAAATTTCGACCTTTGCCTTTTCTCTTCTCTCCCTTTGATCTTCCACGAAATGACTCCAAGGATGTAGCATGATGAGCTGCAAGTAATTTAGAAGTGCGCTCACTGAGATGAAGCTCCTCATCAATTTCACCAGAATCCAGCCTCATCCATTCATCAAGGGTTAATGATAAACCCATCAATCCATCAACACCATCACCATTGTCCTTAATGTCCAACAATTGTAATCCACGGATCCATCGAGCTAACCTTCTTCCCTCAAAGTGAAAATTCACACCTATGGATTGCGGACTAATGTTAGAGGAGCATTCTCATCCGACATGCCAGATTGTATTCTCACCCTTCCATTGAAAGGGCTTCAATCTTATTCATTGCCAATGGAGCAAGATCTTCCACGGATACATATTCGTGTCAATAGCATTTGGCTCTAACTTACTATTCTGCTTTGAGATGTCTTTGCTTTATTTCTTCCATGCTCACGGTATACTTCTTCCAATTCGAGTTCATTGAAATCTTGCACTACACCAAGGAATACAATCAATTCTTGCAATGAATTTTCTCAAGAAGAAAATATAAATTTTTATATCGTAAAATATTTTAAAAAATGCCTCAATATGAGGACAAACCTCTAGTCCATCCCAACTTGGTGAAGGATCAACAGGACTACCAAATCCCGGGTGGAGATTGTTGAAAAGCCTTCTCATTCAGCCCCACTCACACATTAAAGTTTCGTCTCCAAATCCTCCAACTCGAGGCTCTAGTTTTTGTGTCATTGCTTCGCTTCAATCTGCATTAGAAGTATGCACAAAGAAGAATAATCAAAATTGGAAAAAGCACCCCACATCATAAAAGACCGTTCTTCCTCATCGATACCAAAATTAAATAAGGAACACCCCAGCTGCAGTATCTTTCTCAAATTGCCTCTCACTGAACTCAAGCCAACTGGACTATGCTCTATGCCTAGCAAATCCAAGAAATCACTAGCTACTATTTCGGTAACATCATCCAAACTGAGGATTCAGGCATTGGTATTTTTCCAACAGACTTAGATCGACTACTAACTGTGGAAATCATACTCCTTGGCAAATTTTTATCCAAATATAGGGCCTTACTAATTGTTTCAATATCATTTGATTCCTCACCTAGTTTCTTTCTAGCGTCCACTTTAGACATCATCTTCCACCCAACAAAATCTACACAATTTCACAACAAAACTTTAAAATAATGAACATGTTCTTCAAGATGTTCTTCAAGAAGTTCTTCAGCTCCGTCATTACCTTACATGACGAAGACTATGAACGGAGGCAAATAAGTTTCAATCATGTCAGTTCATAACTATTTCTAAAATCCACATGGAGTCCTCTGACAGAAAACAAAATTGATAGGATAGAAATGGGGAGGAAAAAAAGGACCCAAGGCAACCTTATTGTGTAATGGCGGCGGCGAATTTCTGCCAAATTTTGGGGCGGCAAATGCAGACCTAACGAAGATCAAGTGGCGGCGGCAGAGATGGAGTGAGGCGAGGCGACGCGGATCACGACGGCGGCGGTGACGCGGCGGGAGAAGCGACGGAGAGGAAGAAGAGAAATAGAGGAAGAAGAGAAATAGAGGCCACGTCTGTTTTGAGAGAGCGAGAAGAGCCAAGAAAAAATTAAATTTTTTTGATGACTTCAATTTAAGTTCTAACGGACTATATAATTGTTACAAATTGAAAAGGTCAGGTACTGTATTGTTAAAATTGAAAGGTCGGGCTATAAATGTTACAAGAGTCAAAGTTCAGGCTATTTCTGTATATTAAGCCTAATTTTTAATAGGTAGAGGTAATAAAATAAACTTTTGGTTTGAGAAAAATCACAGAAAAACATGCTTACCACAAAAAAAAAGGAAAAAAAAAAATCATAAGAGTCATAGACCTTTAGCCCATTTACGAACAATATATTTTCCCCAGTCCTGATTCCCCTGACCAGCTTTACTCCCCTCAGCAAAAACTGCCTAAAAAGGAATGGCATTCTCACTTCTCATCCCTTCAAACAAATATTCCTTTGTAATTATTGGCATCGAGGTTGCAATACCCAAAACCAAGGAATGACAAAGTAGTCTCTTCCATTCCAAGGTACCACTAAAACCAGTAGTCCTCAGACTGAGGTAAGAGGTTTCAGTCACACACACTGAAATCCAAGACCAATAACAATAACCAGTAACCACTTCTCTTAGTTCTCCATCCCATGTTTAGACATTAAGGCTGCGCGTGGATAAGCGGTTTTTATTTGTAAATAAAAATATTTTTAAACAAAAATAAATTATTTAAATATATTTTTATTTTAAAATTTAAAATTCAAATTTTTCCACTTAAATTCCTCTCACATAATTTTAAAAAAATTTTCCTCCTTCCAAAATACTTTTTCCATCAAAAAATACCTACCAAAATTTTTACACATTCTAATATAACTTTTTCTATTTACAAATAAAAATGCCTTATCCAAACGCACCCTAACATTCAGTAGTATTCCAACCTCAGCAAAATTCTTAATTCCCTACCCAAAAATCGTAACCCCTATCCAAATCCCACCATAGATAGATAGATATCCATACCCATTTACCCATAGATTCGATATAGTATGTACCCACCCGTATTAGGGATTCAGGGGGCGCCAAAAACCCTGAGAAACTGGCGGCCGACCAAGCCCAAACTATATACTAACTATAATATCTCAAAATCCACATCATCCAAAAATTAACGGCCCTGGTTGAAAACCACAGTTTCATCCAACGGCTATAGTCAATCTTCCTGTGAACCCGTCATCTTCGTACATATCTTCTCTTTAGCCTCCACCCCTTCGCTTTCTCCTCCTCTCTCCACAAACCACCCAGATTCACTTATATACGTACAACAAACTAACCCTTCTCTCTCTTTCTTTCTTTCGTTTTTTCTTTTATTTTTTTAAATTTCATCTGAATATATTATAATTAAAAATATTTATTCTTTCGTTGATATATTACGAATTATTGTAATAAGGGAGTGGTTTTTTTTAGGGTTTGAGTGAGGAAGAAGGGAAAAGGAGTGTCTGTGCGTTTGTGGAACTGTGTGACTGCGTGTGGGGAAGGAAAGATGCAACCCAACAGCGATTCTGAGTCGAATAATAATAGTAATAGTAATAACAACAACGGTGGACATAATAATAACAATAGTAGTAGTAATAATAATAATAATAATAATAATAATAATAACCAGCAGCATCACCAGCAGCAGCAACAGGGACTGGGGGTGAGTGCGGCGGTGACGCCAGCGGTGGCGCCACAGCAGCAGTGGGTGGCGATGCAGTATCAGGCTGCGGCGGCTGCGGCAATGGTAATGCCGCATCATATGATGCCAGCGCCGCATTACCCACCGCACTACATGCCTTACCATCACCACCATCTCCAGCATCCTCCTCAGCCTCAGCCTCAGCCTCAGCTGCAGCAGCCGCCTCAAGCGTCTCAGCAGCAACAAGGAGGAGGAGGATCCAACGGCGAGAATCGAACGATCTGGGTTGGTGACCTTCATAATTGGATGGACGAGGATTATCTTCGCAGCTGCTTTGCTTCTACTGGCGAGGTCTAATCTCAGCTCATCACATAAAGTTGTTCTTTTCTTCTTTCTTTTTTTTTTTCCACATTTTATGCGTTGATATTATCTTTTCCTCAATGGGCTGCGATAATGTGTTGGTTGGCTAATATATGAGGTTGTATCTGAAAGAAAGATTGTATTTTTGGTATTTATTTGTTGAAACTTATCTCAAAGTATTCGACTTTATTTACTTGAGGAGTAGGAATGAGTATGTAATGTACAGGTTTTATCATAAAAGGGAAGTAATTTTTAGATTGGATGCTGATGATGTGGCAGCTAGAGCTGTACGTTAGCATCTCTTATAAAAGCAAGAAATTTCTGCTGATGTATGTATAAAGCAGCATTTGTCTAAAAACGAAGTTTTTTCGGATTTATTTTGGAGGAATTTTTTTGGCTGGGATTTACATATGCTACCAAGCTTGTACGTTTCTTGGTAAAAGAAGCATGTTGCAATGAATTTATCAATTAATATAATAGCTTTGGCTGTCTAAATCTTTTTTTTTGGGTTTCCTTATGCACGCAGTTTTATGGGTTTTTCTTTCCTGTTGTCTTTTGATTTTCTGTGGTGTGATTTTATGTAGCTTGATTTTAAATTATATTACCAAATTGATAAAGTAAACGTGAACAGGAGCTAAAAGATACTGTTCTATTAATAGGATTTTGGATAGAGATAGAGATTTTTAAATGAACCTTTCCTGAATAACAGGTTTAAACATCCTAAGATACCTGAGGCATAATGTTGCAACTCTGCTATTTCCTTATTCTAGACATTGTTGATAATTGTGGTTTGCATACCAAATACTGAGAATGACCATGGTTACAATCAATCTGTATTTGGAAAGAGATTAAAGAATATCATCTGAAATAGATACAGAGAAAGAAATTTATTTATGCAGCCAGAAAAAAGTGTTGTTGCATGTCCAGTGTGAGTGTTTAACAACATTAATATGTGGTGCATGTATAGAAACTCTCTCATGTGTGAAGACCAAGGAAGGGTCGTCAACCTTACCTTATTACCTTTTATTTTTAAAAGTATCTGTTTTCGTGACTCGAACCTGTGAGGTCACATGCGGAATCCGAGGAAGGGTCCGTAGCATTACCTTCATGAGGTCACGTGCGGAGTCCAAGGAAGGGTCCGCAGCATTACCTTATATTTCTAAAAGTGGCTGTTTCTGTGACTCGAACCTGTGACCTCAGGTCACAGGCAGCAGCAGTTACTACTGCTCCCCTTCACAGTGACAACTATATAGGTGTAAATATTATTTATCTATGTGAGTGATTTGTTATTACATGTGTACAAAAATGAAATGGTTTTGAACCACTTAATTGTTTGATTATTGCAGCAAGATGGATAACTTTGATTGAACAAAGTGCTTCGGAGATTGTTGCTTTAGATACACATAAAAAAGTACATCATAAGCATTTACCAGCAAACAGAGCCTTGACCATTTTTAGGCTTTTGCAATGTTTATGAAACATTTAAGGGAAGAAAAACAAAAAAGAAGAAGTGAAGTGTGCTTGTGATTCTGATCATAAAACATTTTATTCACAAGCATTTGCAATTTTTAAAAATTTTTGGGCCATGAGTAATCTTTTCCAGCTGATGGCCCTGCAACAGATTTGAAGATCAATTAATACCAATGAGGTTACTGATGATTTGTCTTAGCAGAATTTTTAGCCTTCAAGCATTTTTCACATTGCTTCATTAGGAATTCACTATTTAATACGTGAAAAAGTATTTCAATAACTTTTTTAAGTTGGAAACTTATCCCATTTGCTTATCCTGTAAATTTTTTTTGTCTTGTTCCAATATGACAAGATCGATCATGCAGGTTGCCTCCATTAAGGTCATTCGCAACAAGCAAACAGGTTTTTCTGAGGGATATGGATTTGTGGAGTTCTTCTCGCATGCTGCAGCTGAGAAAGTGCTGCAAGCCTATTCATGCATTGTCATGCCTAATACAGATCAACCTTTCCGTCTGAATTGGGCTACATTTAGCACAGGCGACAAGCGTTCAAACAACGGTTCTGATCTATCCATTTTTGTAGGAGATTTAGCTGCTGATGTTACTGATAGCTTATTGCTTGAAACTTTTGCCAGTAGATATCCTTCTGTTAAAGCTGCTAAAGTTGTTATTGATGCAAATACTGGACGTTCAAAGGGCTATGGTTTTGTAAGGTTTGGAGATGATAATGAGAGATCTCAGGCCATGACTGAAATGAATGGTGTGTACTGTTCAAGCAGGGCTATGCGCATTGGTGCTGCAACTCCTAGGAAATCATCTGGATACCAGCAGCAATACTCGTCACAGGGTAATTTTCTGTGTTTGACAATTGGATTTTTCTCTAGATATCATTCAGCTGAGTACTTTTAGGTAAATTTCGTGGGTTTTAATTTGGTTCACTTGTACCTATAATATATTTGATTTTTTTTTTTCCTTTTTTCATGGGGTGGGGGTTACTGTTGGGATTAACATTAGGTTCTGATACACGTGGCACATCAAAGTTTGTAGAAAGTTGAAGAAGCCAGTGTCAGCATTATAAATTGTGTTTAACAGTTGATTGGTGATAGTATTCAGCTGTTCGTTTTCACATCTTCATGAGTGCAGTACATTAGTGTTTATGTTAGTGTTAGCCTTTCCAATGATGCTTCTGTTTTTGCTTTGTTGCTTCTTATCCTGCTCTGCTTTTATGCTTTGCATTGAAATTTGCACACGTGTTGATCCAATACTTAATAATTATTGATTTTTCACATCCTTTTCAGTTTATGGTAATTAGATCTTTATCTCTTATCTCTCTTTAACACCCACACTCATACAGATTAGCACTCCAGTTGAGAATCTTAAAAGGATTATTATTTTTAATCTGAGTAGAGGCGTAAAACGTATAATTGAAACTCCTGATTATGTAAGTATGGTTTTCAATAAGATTTCATTTATGAGCCATAATTCCTGTTCTGATGATTTTAATTTCATTCATCACAGATATTGTTAAGTGATTGGTTTAGTTGAAACTAGTTAAGTAGTAACACTGCCGATAACATCGCAGCTTTGAAACTAGCCAATAGTGAAAAATGCAGTGTGTTCTGAGATCAGATTATTTACGTTGGGGAATGATTGAATTTACGTCCTCTATTGCTCTATCTTGAACTTAGCAAGTTCTATCTATAATTATCTTTGAGTTATAATGCAGTTACTTCTATAGACAAATTGCACCAGTCATGAAATTTGAACTATACAACTTAGATTTTTTAAAATTGTGTCTTGCAGGTGGATACTTTAATAGTAACTCTGGCCAAGGCTCTCAATCTGATGGAGATTCTCCCAATACAACAGTTGATTCCTTTCTTTTTACTTTCTTTTTCCTTTCTTTACTCCTTTTTTTGGCTAACCTATGATAGTTGTAGATATTTGTCGGGGGGCTCGATCCAAATGTCAGTGATGATGATCTGAGGCAGCCTTTCTCACAGTACGGTGAAATAGTGTCTGTGAAAATTCCAGTTGGGAAAGGATGTGGATTTGTACAATTTGCTAATCGGTACTTCTTTTGGTCCATTTCTGGTGTACTGCGTAACCTTGTGAACTAGATTTGAACTAGATCTTCTGCAGCTAGTTCAATTATCATTTTAAATAATTATGAATATTTTGGACAGAAATGATGCTGAGGAGGCATTGCAGAAGTTGAATGGTACCATGATAGGAAAGCAAACTGTGCGACTCTCTTGGGGCCGTAATCCAGCAAATAAGCAGGTAGCTACATTCTCTTTTCTTTTTTCAATTCCTGTACCCCTTTTCTACCATAGGTGATTTTGGAGAAATATGTAAAATTAATGTCTTCAATTATAGTCTTCATTTGCTTTTTGGAAAAACATACAGGGGAAGCTTCATATTACTAGGACATAGATGCTGACTGGTTTTTTTGTTTTGTTTTGTTAGGAGTGTTAGTTGTTTCTGCTGTATGGCTCTGTAATCTTTGGAGTCATTGAGTGGCAGCTAAATTTTATATTGTAAATTCATTCGAAGTTGATCATAATTTTACAGTGGTATCCATGGAATAGAACCATGAAAACCTTCCTTTTACTTGTTGGATCCATCTGGGACCTGCATACAGATCCTTGCCACAACCAACTAGTACTTTTCGCAAGAATTTTTTCATTAAGTTGGCTAGTTTCTCCTGGCTCATGATTTGGATGGGGCTTTTAATCATGTTTCTTTGCTGGCTGCAACTATCTCTTACTTGATAAGCTTGGATTTTGCAGTTAAGGGGTGAATTCGGAAACCAATGGACTGGGGCATACTATGGAGGACACTTCTATGACGGCTATGGGTATGCAATCCCTCCACCTCATGACCCAAGCATGTATGCTGCAGCAGCTGCTGCTTATGGCACCTATCCCATGTATGGAACTCACCAGCAACAAGTGAGTTGAGTGGAGCTGCTACACGTGAAAACTTGCAACAAGAGGTGTAGTAGGCACATGGGTGCCTCCTCTATCTTTTGGGTAGTAGTAATGCTTGGGAATTTAGAATCCTGTTATTCTCTCCAAATCCTGGGGAGAAACTGAATTTTGAGTAGAAATGAGGTAGTTCTCTAGGAGTTTGATTAAACATTCGTTTAGAAGTGTGGTGGACGTTAACGAGGGGAACTTCTTAATTTGAATAAATCATTGTTTGACATGGAAGGTGAGTACATTTTGATACTTTATTTGTCAGAAATGTATTGGTTTCCAAACTAAATCTGGAATCTTTGTGATATGAGGCGAGGAGTGTGACAGGGTACATGCATCCTTTTCTCTCCATATGGCCTTCTTATCAGTTGCAGGTTTGGTAACTGGACTTTGACTTGGACTTCTTCTCTAGAAGCTTTCCCACCTCTTGCAAATAGGGTTGGAAACTTAGTCTCACTCTTGTGGCCTGGTATCTTTCACTTCTTTGCCTTTTATTGAGGGTGTACATGTGAATGGAAGACGATTGAGAATCTTTAACTGATAAATAAGGATTGACTTTTTTAAAAACACAATTTACTTACAATTTTAATAACTTTTATCGCAGTTTACTTACAATTATATAACTTTAATTGTACGAGAACTTTTTTGAATTTTTTACTTGTGTTAAATTGTAAAAAATAACTTAAATTATACTTGTGTTAAATTGTAAAAAATAACTTTTACTTTACCTTTTGGGAGGTGTAAGTCTCATAGAAAGTGTCTATTTGATATTGTTTCTTTGTTTTGATTGAGAGGTATTATTTCATGAACACTAATTCTAAATACTAATATTGTGGTATTTTTCATGTATGAAAGTGATTATCTATAAACAAAATTTCTGAACTAAAAATGTAAAAGTAATACTTTGCATATTTAAAATTACTATTATTATTATTATTATTCTTAATACAAACTAACCAATACAATTATAATAAAAGAATTTATTATTATTCTTCATTATTATTATTTTCATTATCTTTTTCATTTCCCTTCTTGAACTAACCGCAACGCCTGAGTTAAACTTGGAGAAATTGTTCTTTGGTTTGTAAATTGCCACAAACTTAGAAGAGAAACTGTTTACTTGAAACTATTCCCATCCCTTATCTTAAAACTTCTGTCACAATGTTAAAATTTTAGTCCCTTGGCTTATAGTTTTGACACGATGTTAAAATTATTTTTTTCAAAATGGTATGCGACTGATGGTTTGGATTTTCACATATTATGTACGTATATATAAATAAAAACATATATAAACAGAAGCATACATAAACAAAAAAGGGTTTTGATTTGTTAATAAAGTACACAATGATCGGGAGTAATTTGAGAGAATATTATTTTTTTTAAAAAAAATTAATAATTTAAAAAAACTTTCTAAAATATTGAAGTCGGTATTCTAAATGCTAACTTTGAAGTCGGCTTTTAGAATACCGACTTTGAAGTCGACTTACAGAAAACTGACTTTGAAGTCGGCATTCCCAGTGCCAACTTCAGCCAAAATTAAAAAAAAAAAAAATTATTCAACCCAATTCAACTAGCATCCTATCTCCGTTCAAAACAACCAAAACAACAAGCATAGGAAATGGCTACATCAAAACCCACAATTCTCAGTTCATGAAACAATACAGAATTCTAATTTTCATCGATAAAATACAGAATTTCAATTTTCACTGATAAAACACAGAATTCCACCAAAACATACTAAAAGCAAGCAATTCACCGAACACAAAGGATAGCTAGTAGCATTCAATCACAAAACCCGAAACTCGGAAAAACTTGTAATTCAAATCTACCAGAAGACAATGAAGAAGAAACTTTATCCTATTTCCCTAATCAACATCCCAAAGGGTCTTTGAAAATCACCCCCATAACCAAACTTCAAAAAATATACAATTTAATACCGGGCTAAAAATGAAAGATACAGATAACAAGAAAAAAACCATCACCAGACATGGCAAAGACTGTGAACCCATTTTGCCTCCTTTGGTTCTGAGGCAAAATTGAGAGCTTTGGAGAAGTTTGGAGTTGTCGAAGGCTTCCAAAGAATTCCGAATCTAAAGAAGTGCTGAGCGAGTTGGCTTTACTATTACTCCTATTGCTACTGCTGTTGACACTCACATGTTGTCGCAGCGACTTAGAAGGCCTAGGTCTTCTCGATGAGCCATAAAAGTTGTAGAATGAGGAAGCCTTAAAGTGTTTTTTAGCAAAAAAAAAATTTCTTTTGGAATAATTGCTTTGGGTGGGCAACGGGCTTGGGGAGAGAGGGGGGGGATGGGCGGCACTGCCGGCTGGGGGAAGGGGGTTGTGGCGGGCGATGGGCTGGGATGGGCGGTGGGTGGGGCAACTGGGGGGTGGGGATGAGGGGAAAAAACTAAGCCATAATTTTTGGAGGGTGGGGAAGAGGGAATGCAGAGGAAGAGGGTTAGGAACTGGAATGGGGGTGGGGGAGGGAGGGATGTGGGGCGGCGGGGTAGAGGGGGGGAAATTTTGCGGGGGTGGGGTTGCGGCTGGGAGAGAAGAAAAATGGGAGAGGGGAGGAAGAAAGAAGAAAAATGGGGTAAGTTTTTTTTTTTAAAAAAAACTTTTGTTTGAAGTCAGTATCTAAGATACCGATTTTAAAGTCGATATTTTGAATACCGACTTTAGTATTTCTGAAACTTCAATTAAAATATTAATATTAATTTAATTTTTAAAAAAAAATTTAGAAAAAGCTCCAATGATCGGTTTTTAATATAATGTCAAATATTCAAATATTTAGTAAGTACGTGTTAGAGAGGAAGCTGAAGCTGAACGAAAGGATGTTTAGCCAATATAATAAAATAAAACTTCATCGAAAGAATTTTATAACCAAAAAGGGGAAATAGAGTAACCAGAAAGACAGGTTCATCCTTCATAATTGTGCTTCCTTTTAAGGCAACAAAGGCAGCAGTCCCTATTATCCAATTCGCTGTGCCCCTGCTGGGAGTCGGGAGGCATCATATCCATTTATAAAATTTTACCAGAAACTCGCACTCGCGGCAAGCAAACTGTCCATTCCATTAAACGAAACGATAATAACAATTAAATCTTTATTTCACAATATATTGTCAACTTCTATTTTAATACTTAAAATCACTTATATATATACATATATTATTATATTGTTGGCCTTATTATGTGATGTACTTCGGACCTCGATCCATGGTCTAGTAATGCGGAATTCGGATAGGCTCATAGTTTAATAATGTGAAACTCGAACACACTAACGGCATGTTTGGTTCAAGGGAATTGGTAATTACTTACAAATTATTCCTGTCAACAGTCAATAAATTCGCTGTTTGGTTGAAAGAATTCCTCAACCATGAATTAATTCCTTTAGAAGTGGTGGTGCATTGATTTAATCTTGAATTGCAATTCCTTGCACCATGAAATTGGCCAAAAAAATTTTCTTCCAATTTTACCCTTTCAATTTTATTTAAGAATTACAATTCTCACTCTATTTTCTCTCTCATCATTTTTCTCACTTTATTTTCTCTCTCATCATTTTTTTCACTCTACTCTCTCTCATCATTTTTCTCACTCTACTTTTTCTCACTCTACTTTCTCTCTCTCATCATTTTTCTCACTCTACTTTCTCTCTCTCATCATTTTTCTCACTCTACTTTCTCTCTCTCATCATTTTTCTCACTCTACTTTTTCTCTCATCATTTTTCTTACTCTACTTTCTCTCTCTCATCATTTTTCTCACTCTACTTTTTCTCTCATCATTTTTCTTACTCTACTTTCTCTCTCTCATCATTTCTCACTCATCATTTTTCTCACTCTATTTTCTCTTCTATCATTTTTCTCACTCTACTTTTTATCTCTCATTATTTTCTCACTCTTCTTTCTCTCTCGTCATTTTTTCTCACACTACTTTTTCTCTCATCATTTTTCTCACTCTACTTCTCTCTCTCATCATTTTCTCACTCTACTTTCTCTCTCATCATTTTTTTCACTCTATTTTCTCTCTCATCATTTTTTTCACTCTACTTTCTCTCTAATCATTTTTCTCACTCTACTTTCTCTCTAATCATTTTTCTCACTCTACTTTCTCTCTCTCATCATTTTCTCACTCTAATTTCTCTCTCATCATTTTTTTCACTCTACTTTCTCTCTCATTATTTTTCTCACTCTATTTTCTCTCTCATCATTTTCTCACTCTTCTTTCTCTCTCTCATCATTTTCTCACTCTACTTTCTCTCTCATCATTTTTTCTCACACTATTTTCTCTCTCATCATTTTCTCACTCTACTTTCTCTCTCATCATTTTCTCACTCTACTTTCTCTCTCTCATCATTTTCTCACTCTACTTTCTCTCTCTCATCATTTTCTTACTCTTCTTTATCTCTCTCATCATTTTCTTACTCAGTAATAAAATACTTAAGATAAGGGTATTTTAGTCATTTAACACAATTCATTAGTTCTAATCATCCCAACCAAACAGAAGAATAATGATTCCAACCTTATTCAATTCCTTTGAACCAAACTCATTCATTTCAATTAAATTTAATTAAAATGAATTGAAATTCAATTCTGACCTTATTCATTACAAATAACCAAATGTAGTAAGTATTATGAAAATTCAGTAACTCGATCCTATTTATAAGCAACTAACAATATGTAACATTTGAGGAAAATCGTTATAACGCAATCAACTGTTATAATGTGTTATTCCATGGATTTCAAAGGTATATATATATATATATATATATATATATACATTTGAGTAGTCAAGTAAAAAAGAGGAATTCTAATTTTTCAGTAATTATGCTATTTTGAATCTAAACTTCCTAATGCATTCACAATTTGTTCTGCAAGTATTCGTAAATTGATCCGTTTGTAACTTTGCATATTTTGTTCACTAAATTAAGTTGAGAATTACACATTCATCGACATATAAAGCCGATTATACATATATACATAATATTCTCTCCTTGCTAAAGTCTTTTTAGTGCAATAAAAAATTATTTTACACATATGTTATTATTTTTAGTATACAAAATCTAATATAAAATTGATATCGAGAAAAAACTTTTTTTTAGAAAAAAATAAAAAATTCCAGGAGGATCAATTATAAAAAAAAAAAGGATAGGGTCACCGGCCCCCAACTTAAGGGCCGCTTCCCAATCCACGGCATCCACGTAGAAGTCCAGTCCCAGTTAAAAAATGGTCTAGACTAATTTAATAATTAAATAATCTTTAATTTAGTAATGAAATGTACTTGATGGGTGTTTGTTTTTCTTAATTTGAATTGATTAGTGACAGGCTTACATCTGGCTCTTTCGGCGATTCTCTGAGCAACACGTTCACCCACGGCTCCTGATTCCCACACACACACACACACACACTCACGAGTATGACTTGGCTATCTCTTTCTTCTCTTCGTCTCCCTGCTCCTCCTCCTTCTCCTCCGTTGTTGTCGCCTTCTCTCGAATTTCGCAGACGCGGTTGCGCGACGGCTCTGGTGGCTTCCGCCGCCTCAACTTCGCAGCCGAAAGTCGTGGTCACTAGAGAACGCGGAAAGAACGCCAAGCTTATCACTGCTCTGGTATTTCTCTACCTTTTCTTCTTAGTTACCCTCTTTGAGTAAAATACGCATATATTTACTTGGTAATTAAACCGGCATTGAAGGATTTATGTATATCTGCACTTTGTTGGAATTCTTGAATATCGTGGCTTTGGCTTTAGAGTTGAATCGTGTTTACTGAATTCCTTGTTCCATTGCCGTTTCTTTCTTCTTCTTTTTTTTTGGAGTAATTTTCGTTTTTAGTTATCGATCATGCGCTGCCTTACCTCTGTTTTGTTGTTGTCGCCGTGCAAATGAACAGAACTTTAGTTTGGAAGATCAGCCAGTTCCCATACTCTGGAAAACGAGGCCTAGTTACAGTTTTTTTTTTTTTTTTTGCCATAAATGGAGGAATCATGTTGTTCACCATTTATCTTAGCTGCAGAAGAATGTAGCCTTTGGTTGTTTTGAAGAATGTAGCTTGAACAAGAATGAACATCTCAAAAAATGACAAAAGATGTCATTTTGTTAACATCAATAATAATAGTAATACGATTAATTTTGAATGTCTGAAAATAATTAAACTTCTAATCATTTTTTGACCGCTCGGTTTTGTTTGGGTTACTAGGGCAAGTGCCATCTCTATAGTTTTAGACCTTGCTTTCCTCTAATCTCGTCGAAAAGTCTACAGTGGAGTCTCAGTTCTATGCATTGCTTGGCCAATGGCATTTTTGACAATTTCTCAAAGCTGACAAAGCATGGATTCTAATCATCTAAAGTATGCTTGTGATGACCGACAACTTTTTCAGGCTTATTTCATAAATATAAACAGAGACCTGGCTATATTTCCTACACATCTTTTCAATGTTCTGGCACAATGAAAGTTTATCAAACTTGTGTCCATTGTGTCAAGAGGATTTCTTTGGAGCTCTTGCTATCCATAAACTAGATAAGTAAAGATGACCAATTAATTTTCTTATGGTAATTTGATTTTTGCTGTGTGCATAATTATTTTCTGTGAGTGCAACTCATTTTCAGTTGTACTAGTAGTTTAGTTTATTTGGAGGATTACATAAAGTGCCTTGCATAGTTTCTTCTAGGGAGCAAAATAGTACTCTTGGGCACTATTCCTGTCAGATATTTATTGCAGTAGTACTGGTTTTCTTTGTCGTGATTTATATGTCATCTGAGACTTTTGTGGGATTAACAGAGGAAATGTCCTTATTGAACACTCAACTAATGTTATCTGTGTTTAAGATGGCTTTGCGTCTTCATATGCTGCAGGAGAAGCATGGAGTTGATTGTCTTGAGCTTCCTCTTATCCAGCACATGCAATTACCGGATTCAAATAAGCTACGGTCTTTGTTAAGTGGTTAGTGAATTTCCTGGTTTCACTAAAAATGCCTTGGTTCCCCATTCCACAAATATAGAGGGAGGAAAGCTTTGGACGTCTCTTGGTTTCTTTTTCTTCTTCTCCCCCGTCCCCTTCTTCTTCTTCTTCTTCTTCTTCTTCTTATTCTTTTGGGTGAGGGTTGGGGGCAGTGTGGCTGGGTTGATCAGAGCTGCACACGTCATCAATCAATGTAGATCCACTTGATGATTGATTGTTTGGTTTTCATAGTTGATAGTGTTCTTTGTGTTTGGTTATTAACTTCAGATTATGTAGTTCATGCCTATTCATTCCCAAATTATAACGTTGGCCAGAAAACATCTATTTATTCTTGATACTAGTTCAGGCCTTTCTTATTGCTTGTGACAGCAGACCCTGTGTTTGATTGGATCATTATAACTTCACCTGAGGCGGGTCAAGTTTTCCTTGATGCTTGGAGGTAAGTTTTTCCTCACTGTCCCTTCAGTGGTAAATTATGTACTTTATTTAAACATTCTTATCATTCCAATTCGGAACTGCTCAATTTCTAGGAGAAAATATTGTGGGTCTATCTAGAAAACTTATTAAAAGATGATCCTCTAAATCATGTTTCTTCTCAGGAGTGGAAACTTGAGTTTTACTGAATACTTGTCTTACCTATTTGCTTTTTATGACAAAAAATACAAAAATGAATGACATTAGATGGTGATGTTTCCAAAGCATGCAGGTTGAAACAGTGTGGTTGATAGGAAATTACATTCAAAATTACTAACATATCTGAAGTAGCTGCTTAATTTTGGTACTATTTATCTTGATCTATTACATTATTTGGTTGATGGACTTCCAAAAACTTTCTGCTACAGAGCAGCGGGTAACCCAAATGTCAAGGTAGGTGTTGTTGGAGGTGGTACAGCTAGTGTATTTGAAAATATTGGGCAATTACCAAAACAGTGCCTAGATGTTGCCTTTGCTCCATCCAAAGGTAGGCATTAATGCGTATATGGACTATTTGACAATATGCTAAGGAATGGATTGTTTCATCGGTCCTCATTGTTGCTCTTGCACGGGATACATAAATATATGCAGCCACCTCTGTTTGACTGGAAAATTTGTTTCAATTGTAATTACCAGCAACTGGTAAGGTTTTGGCATCAGAGCTTCCAAAGCTTGGAGATGAAACATGTACAGTCCTATATCCTGCTTCAGCAAAAGCTAGCAATGAAATTGGTATGTGCTAATTTCATCTGTCACTCTGCTTTTCTTCCATTCTAGCTGTTACCCTTATTTGAAAATTCTGCCCAAATATGGATGAAAAATTGCTGTATATTCTCCATTGAAATAATAACATGGGAAAAGACACACCAAAAAATCTCCATCTTTGTGGTTGGACGAACCTTGGACACATAATTGATTTGCTCTCCATTCTGTACCACGTGTATAACAAACTTAACCGGCATGTTTCATGACGAACTTCTTATTTCTTTAAGCATATCAAGTATGCATGAAACTTTCTACAAATACTCCATACAACTTATCTCTACAACTCTTCATCAATCACCATGTAGGATTCCTTGTGTTTTATTTTTACATTTGGCTGTCTCTAAATGCATAATCACCATTAGGTTACACTTTATTATTTCCAAGATCCTGTAAATGATAAATAATATTCTGACTGCCATCCAATCACATTAACTGGTAAAAATTGGAGCTTGGATTCTAGTTATCTAATGTCTTCAGGTCTTTTGTTCTGTTTCTTCAACAAGTACTAGCCGAAAAAGGGGTGGGTGAACCACACCATGCTTGAAGGATAACGAGGAATTTTACAGTAAGTTACCAAACAATTTTCCCTAGTGTTGTGAGAGCAGATCATGAGAGATAAAATGCTGTAAAAAATGAAATGCAATCCAGAAAAATTTGTAAAAGTTTAGGCTTCCAACTTGGGACAAGTTTATGATATTGATTCAAAATTTAAGGACATTGCCTAATTAACTGATACTGATATTTGTGTATGCATTTCATGGATAATCTTAATTCTTAACTGCTCTTTCCCGCATTTTGGCATCTGTTCATCTTCTTTTGCAGTTTGTCTTATCCTTCCAGAGCATTTTTCTTTTGCTGTCAGTTTCTATATGCCAGTGAAAACATAGCGAAGTAATACTAAAATGATGTGTTACCTAATTTTTTTTCCCCAGAGGAAGGCCTCTCAGAGCGTGGATTTGATGTCATTCGGCTTAATACATACACAACGGTGACATTATAATCAATTATCCTCTCCAATTTCATACCTTAATGTTGATTTTAATTTTGCTCGGATGTGGTTGTCATTATAAGAATTCAATGTCTGCAGTTCTTTTGTTGGTTGCTCACTGTGCTGCCATTCCCTCCCATTTAAGCATTGATGAGATGCAATTTTAGTGGGCCTTCTTGTTGCCTACAAATACTCATAGTCTCTGTTGCAACTATTTGTAACCTGGTTACGATAACGTCGCTTTTGAGTTCTATTGACGAAACAAAATGTGCTTTGTACATGTGAAATGTTAAACTAGTTGGATTTAAATGCTAGTTAATATTTTAGCGCCTGGATGGTGGGATGTAGATCCTTTGATGTAGATCCTTTTCTTCTTTTTGGTGAATGCAAAGGATTGAATTTTAGTGTAGATTGGCGTTTTATTTTATAAAAATTGTAGAATCCATGGTAGAAAAATCTGCTGAGCTCCCACGGGCTCAGATTTCTACATATATCAAGTTCATCAGGATCACAAATATGCGCCATAGACAGATCTTTTACCGGCATTTCCTTTTTCCAGCTATAGACCTTCTTTTACTACTTTTTCCCAACGAATTGGGAAATGGATAACTCATTGCATTTGTTACTTCCATTAGGCCAAGCCATTGTGTTAGCTAGCCTTTTGCTCTTTCTATGTTCACTTTAGCCATTGCAGCCTCTGAGCTCCAATCAAATTTGTGCAGGTGCCTGTTGAGCACGTTGATGATAAGATTTTGAGACGGGCACTCTCCACTCCTGTTGTTGCTGTAGCATCACCTTCTGCTCTACGGTATATTTACTGCCCTTTTGATTACCTTATTATGTTTTTTTCTTGGCTTTACAATATAGCATGTGCCAGCCATTTCTTTTATAGAAACCTCATGTACTTGTATACACTACTCTTGGATTAGCTAAAGCCTCTTGTAGATTTTATCAAATACCATCATCCAGTATTGGTTCTTACGGTTAAACTCATTAAATATTGTGGATGGGTTGATATTACTTTTTATCCTTTTTTCCTCTGGATGCTTTACCTTTATGTATTTTTATAACTTACTTTAATACCGCTGATCTTGTATCTATTCTCGTATAGGGCATGGGTTGATTTTATTCCTAATTTGGAAAGATGGGGTAATGCTGTTGCTTGTATTGGTGAGACAACTGCTTTGACTGCAAAAAGACTCGGGTTAAGAAATGTATATTATCCAACAGAGCCTGGTCTTGATGGGTAATAATGTTCTTGTCAAATGAATACTACTTTCAATAAGTTTTTGTTCGTTCATTCAGATATGTTATGGCATGAAGCTAGGAAAGGAATAAAATATGTACCTGTAAACTTTATCACACCAAATTAATATTGTAGTTAGGAAGTCTATGACGTTACATTTTTATGAGCATTGATTAGCCCTAACGTTTGTTGACCACAACCTAATTCTATGTCCAACACAATTTGACTTCCTCTTGGACTCTCCCCCAACCCCCCCACGCGAAAGTATTACTTAAGCATTAATCCTTCTAACTATTTCTTTTGCTCCATGGTGGTATTTTTTTTCTTTTCTTTTTCTTTTTTCTTCCACATTATTCCTTCAGTCAATCATTACGCCCTTCTGCATATTGACCTTCTCATCTGTAGTTAAGGATCGTTTATTCTCATAATTAAAAATACTTGGAGGCAATAATGCTCCTTAACTAAAACTGGATTCAGTTGAAGTAATTGTTAATCTCATTCTGAGATGGTAGCATGTATTGTGCTATTGCAGGTGGGTTGAAAGTATTCTGGAAGCCTTGAAAGTTCATGAACAAATCCAGATAGTTTAAGGGTCATTTGCCAATGGCCTTTCAACAGTCTGATGAGGTAAGCATATACCTTACTGCTACTTTGAGTCTACTTTGAGTTGATGAGACTTGAAAGTTTCATCTGGGCATAATCCTGTTGGCGAAGATTGAAAAGCTGGTGCATCTTTCAGCAGGTTAAATATGCTTCCAGAAACGGGAGAAAACATTTTTACGATTTAACAGGAAATATTCATTGTTCCGGAAACAAGGGAGAGAACATATTGACAATTTAGCAGGAAATGTTCAGTGTTCTAATTACGAGCAAGTCTTAAAGCAAGCCCGTTTCTTAAGAGTCCTTCGAAATAAGGTGCTTGACAGATTCTTTAATTTTGTATAGTACATTTCTGTTTTCGTGTACATATTTTCTATTTGAGATCTTAAAGTACAACTTTGACTGAGTAATCATCAACTCTTCTGTAAATTGTAAATTGTGCAAGGAATTTCTTTATTTGTACTGATGTTCCTTTACTCAGATAATCAGTGAATTTCCCAATCCAAATGATTGTCTAATCTAGAAAGTTGACCGGATGTTCGTAATAATTCTACTGTAGTGTACTTTAACAAAGTTTAACCAGAGGCAATATATGCATTCACAACTGGATGATATATTTCTTAGGGTTGACAGGGAATCAGAGAATACACTAAGATTTGGTTTGAAGTTATCAAACATTCTTTGTGTTTGGTCATCAATCCATGGCTATTTGACCATTTTTCATACCATTCGCAATAAGCTTGCTTGATTTAGAACAGAATGGCAATTCTAATCCTGACTGGGTTTTATTTTTGTTATCCTAAAGCAAAACCAATAGTTGTAAATTGTAACTTAGTGAGATGGCGGAAGCTTTCTGTTTATGAATGAAGAGAAGAGCACAAGGGCCCTTGCTGGCTGGTAACTGGGAACAAGATGCCCTTCTCCTCTTATGGTACCGAATGTCAACTTTCCATATTCACCCGCGAATCCGCCAACCTGCACGGAGCACATTCATCATTAACATCGGTTTATGCTCCCCACAACACACAATCCATGCGTATTTTAAGCATCATTGGAGGTACAAAAGAGGAACAATATTCACAATGAATGAATTGGTATTCACATGGTAGAATAGTATAGGATGATAGAAGCCAGGCATCACATGAAATGAAATTTACTGAAGATTTTTCAACATGTAAAATAGTAAGAATACGAAAAGAATGTTGAAGCAAGTGCTACTAGTAAAGGTAATTAACTTTTTGCTACTTCATTGTCCTTGATCTGTCACACAAAAGGACAGTGGAGAGAGAGTTGAATGTGAAAAATTACCTCATCTTGGAGGTACCAACTACCAAGGATACCACCAGATCGTCACTGATATACCAAGTTTATTTATGGCATACCTCGATGATATTATTGGAACTGCACCATCAGTATCTCCGCCGCAAATCATTTCAACTTTGTTAAGAGGTCAAGTTCAAGCATTTGGTTTTGATTGCACATTCTGTAATGACTTGCCCATAAATCCAAACAGGAATTCCAATCTCGATCACTCTGTGATAATTAGCAATACAGACAAAGCTATGTCTTTCCACCTCTCATGCATCGTTAACTGTTTCCATAATCAGAAACAGATTGAACTATGTTACATTAGTGATGTTTATACGAGATGTAGCTTCACTATGTTCAGGAGAATGAAACTTAACAATGTTTTACTATCAAACTAGTAATAGCACTTGCCCTGTTGCCACGGATAAGGAAAAGTGGCCGCATCCACACGAAGAGCAATCTGAACTTGAGGATTGTTCAGGTAATTGAAAAAATAATCACTTGAACAGGGATCAAATGCTGATGTCTGTCAATTATGGGTCCAGTGATAAAATCAATCACCAACTTTTACACATTCATATAACACACCAAAGAAACAGAAGGTACAATCACTTACCAAATATGATGCAGAGGTAGAATTGCATAAGGGTGCATAAATGTTATAGTCGTATATGTTTTTAGTGACATAATCAAACTGTTTTATGAAGTGGTCACAGATGTTAGAGGGAGGAGCAGGAAACGAGAAATTGCAGTTAGATTTATAACCCATATATGTTTCGTCTGATATAAGGCCGTGTGTCCAGTAGAAATCCAACTTTCCTCTCTTATAGGATTCTTAGTCAATCAGCGCATTGCCAACCTAAAATCAGGACTTCTTTGTTAGTGACTTAGATTTACTCTTTCAATTGTTAGTAACATGAAATCGTGTCGTAATTTACAGCAATTCCTTTTAGATTGGTTGTTGTATTATTGGTATTTTTGTTGCTGTGAAGTATTAACTGAGCAAGTTGGGGTACGTAGTCCCCTGCATAGCTTTCTCCTGCAATGTATAAGTCCCTTTTCTTGTATTCAGGAAATCGTTCCCACCAGTTCGTTAGGAAAGTGTATGGATCAGTGGCTGTTCTATAGTCGCCGCTGAGTTCATAATCAGAAGTTGTGTTTGAGTATGAAAATTCAACATCAGCTGGAGATTCTAAGAATATGATATTGGCCTCTGAAATCAATTCAAAAACTTGTCTTTATTAGATTCTTTATCCCAGTTTATGTTTGCTGAGAAATGATATATCATTGATGTACAAGAAATTAGTCGTAATTTCCAAGAACTGACCAGCATTCCACGCAAATGGATTTCTATAGAGATTTTTTTCCATCTTTGCTGACTCTAAATGGCCCGAGTTCCACCATTGGTCCAGCTCCAAGGGAAGAACATGCAGGTCCTATACTGACGCAGCGTTCAGGTAAAGTGGTTACTTCATCAAAACTTTGAGAACTGATAGAGGCACAGAGTATACAGTCTGTGATGATTTTTTGGCACAGCATGGGATTAAGCATCAGATGACAACAAGGTACACTCCTCAACAGAATGGTGTTGCAGAAAGAAAGAACAGAACTGTGATGGACATGGTGCGATCAATGATGGTTGCCAAACATATGCCCTAGGGTTTCATGTGGTATCTATTTGCTAAATAGATGTCCTACTAGATGCAATGGTGGGAAGACCCCTTATGAGGTTTGGTCTGGTAAAAAGCCAAATATCTCTCATATTAGAGTATTTGGTTGTTTGGCATATGCACATGTTCCAGATGCTCTTAGGAAGAAACTGGATGATAAGGCGGAAAAGTGTATTTTTATTGGTTATAGTTCTGAGACTAAAGGGTACAAGTTATACAACCCTTTGACAAAGAAGATCACCTTTAGTAGAGATGTGAATTTTGATGAGAAAGGTGTCTGGGATTGGTCAGAAAAAGGGTTAGATGATTCGGTTAGTCATCCTCCTCAACCTTCATATTTTGATGATGACAATTATGATGAGGTCAAAACAAGTTTCTACTCAATCTATTCCCACAAAGACAAAGACGTCTACCACTCGTTTGCGGATTATGTTGTTGATGGTCACTCTCAAAATTTATGAAGATGTTGTTAATTTTGCTCTCTTTGCGATTGTGACGATTACTTTTGAAGATGCTGTTCGTGAGGATCACTGGAAGAAAGCAATGGCTAATGAAATTCATGCCATTGAAAAGAATGATACTTGGGAGCTCACAAATCTTCCAAGTGGCAAGAAACCCATTGGTGTCAAGTGGGTTCACAAGACGAAGTACAAGCCCGATGGAGAAGTAGACAGATTCAAGGCGCGGTTGGTTGCTAAAGGTTATAAACAAAAACCTGGCATCGACTATTTTGAGGTATTTGCGCCTGTTGCTCGGCTTGATATTGTTCGTTTAATTATTTCCTTAGCTGCCCAAAATGGTTGGAAAATACATCAAATGGATGTAAAGTCTGCATTTTTGAATGGTATACTTGAGGAAGAAGTGTACGTTGAACAACCTGCAGGATTTGTGAAGAAAGGTCAAGAAAATAAAGTGTACCGTTTAAAAAGAGCTCTTTACGGCTTGAAGCAAGCTCCAAGAGCATGGTACACCCGTATTGATTCTTTCTTCGTTGACAGTGGTTTTCAGCGCTGTCCTTTTGATCATGCTTCATATGTGAAGACATCGTCTCATGGTGCGGTTGTTATCGTATGCTTATATGTGGATGATCTAATATTTTCTGGGAATGATCCCAAGATGATTGCAGAATTCAGGGAGGCTATGATTCGACAGTTTGAGATGACAGACATGGGTTTTATGTCATACTTCCTTGGAATTGAGGTTTCGCAGACTAATCAAGGCATTTTTATTTGCCAAAAGAAATATGCTGGAGATATTTTGAAGAAATTCAAGATGGATGGTGCAAAACCAATCTTGACTCCAGTTGAAGAACGATTGCATTTAACCAAAGATGGGACTGGCACTTGTGTGGATCCTACTTATTTTAAAAGTTTGGTAGGGAGTTTGAGGTACTTGACAAGACGATATCAATTTTAATTAGTAGATTTATGGAGAATCCACGTCAGTCTCACTTGCAGGCAGCTAAGAGAATTTTGAGGTACATTAAAGGTACTCAAGGTGAAGGAATCTTTTATGCAAAAAGTGATCCTGTTGATCTTCTTGGATTCACTGATAGTGATTGGGCTGGTGACACTATTGAGAGAAAGAGTACTTCTGGTTATGCTTTCTTTATTGGATCAGGTATATTTTCGTGGAGTTCAAAGAAGCAAAGTGGTTACTTCATCAAAACTTTGAGAACTGATAGAGGCACAGAGTATACAGTCTGTGATGATTTTTTGGCACAGCATGGGATTAAGCATCAGATGACAACAAGGTACACTCCTCAACAGAATGGCGTTGACAAAGTCCAACAGAGTAACTTGTTGACGTTGAAAAGAAAGTTCGAGCTATGCAGCATGGAAAAGAATGAGACTATTGAGTCTTATTTTTCTCGTTTGAATGATATAAAGAACGAGATGCAGTTGAATGGGTATGATCATACTAATCAACTCATTGTAGAAAAGGTCTTGAATACTTTGCCGTTAAAGTTTGACCATGTCGTTGCCGTGATACAAGAGACAAAAGAGATGTCAACCTTGTCAGTTGATGAATTGCAAGGGTCTTTGCTGCTACATGAACAACGAATTAATGGCAAATTGGATGAATCTCATGAAAAAGAGCCTGTAGAGAAGGCGTTGCAAGCTGTGAAAATTCAGACTGCTAAGGAGAAAAACAATGAAGATTCGTCCAATAGTGCTGCTTCTAGTGGTCATGGCCAGAATTTCAAAGGTCATGGACGTGGAAGAGGTAACTCTCGTGGTCACGGTAGAGGTAATAATTTCTCCCAACAAAGAGGCAATTTTTATAATTCCAATAATAATCAGCAAAAAGGGCCTAAATGTTTTAATTGTGGTAAAGTAGGTCATATACAAAAGAATTGTTGGTCTAATAAATCAGAAAATAAGGATATTAGTGCTAATGTTGCTGAAGATTCTGGTGAAAAGCATGAGACAATTTTATTTTCTGCTGGTGTGGCTGGGGAGTCTAAAAATAACATGTGGTATGTTGACTCTGGATGTAGTAACCACATGACTGGAAAGAAGGAATTATTTAAAAATTTGGATGAGTCATTTAAATCCACTGTTCGTTTTGGTAATAATCATGAAGTGCTTGTATGTGGTAAAGGAGATATTCCTATTACCTTGAAGAATGGCGCAAAAAGTGCTATTGCTGATGTATTTTATGTGCCTGCTTTACATCAAAATCTCTTGAGTTTGGGTCAACTTCAAGAGAAGAATTATGATTTACGTTATCACTGATGATAGATTGGGTTTGATTGCAAAAGTGAACATGACCAATAGCAGATTATTTCCGATTACTTTGAATTGTGGTGATTCACCTTGCTTTAACTTGATTGAAGTTGATGACACTTGGTTGTGGCACATGAGATTTGGGCATTTTCACTTCCGTGGATTGCAGTTTTTGGCTAAGAATAACATTGTTTTTTCCATCAACTTTCACGTGAGTCGTGTATTTTGTGCAAGAAGCATCGAGACCCGTATCCTAAAGCGAAGCTTGGAGGGCAAAAGAACCTACTCATTCACTCGATCTGGATGTTCCTTCTAATGGAGGTAATAAGTATTTTATTACTTTCATTGATGATTTCAGTAGAAAAGCCTGGGTTTATTTTCTGAAGAATAAGTCTGATGCTTGTGATACTTTTAAAAGTTTTAAAGTGTATGTTGAACTGAATAATAATAATGAATTGTATCTGTTAAAGAAATCCTAAGCACCCTTATATAGGCCTAAAACACAACTTGACTATGATTAGGATACTAAAACATAATTCTACTAAGTTTAGGATACTAAAACACAATTCTGCTAGATTTAGGATATTCCAAATAAAAATCTAAAATATATTAAAAATCAAAAAGAATAAGAAAATATTAAAAACTAGAAAAGTTCAGGTAAACGATCCCCATCATTGATCCCCATCATATGCGAACCATAGAATTTTTTTTTTTTTTTAAATTTAGTAGACTAACACTAAAAGAGTGAAAAAGACATAACAATGCCCAGATCACATATGTTACCTCCATTAAGCCACAGCACAATTGGTTTAGAAGAGGGATTCTGTGGAGACTCGACAAAAGAGTAGAACAAAGCTCGTCCTGCATGGGGATCAACAGTTACATATCCTGAATACTGGTTAAAGTCTACTCCATCTGGTTGTCCTGGTAATCTTTCAATCCTGTCTTGTTCTTTGAGACCATCATGGGTGTTAACGTAAAAATTCTTGGATGCAGATGTATGATAAAGCTTTTCTTGCGAGAATACCTCCTTTATCAACTCACCATTTGGTTGAAAAGCCATACCAGCATAGCCCTGAAGAGAAACTGCAAGGAATATTAGAGCGCAGCTAAGTGCTACGTTAGCCATGTGCAAGTTATAAAAAATGGTGTGAATGAATCAAATGATTGATATTGAGAACTTATAGTCGATCAGTTGATGACTTGAATCACCTATCTTCTTCCGAGTTCAAATGCTAAATCTACTTGTTTTGTCCGCTAAATCTTTCTCATTGTATTTTTTCAGATATCTGGCTGAGATAGCAATAATTACTGTTCTAAATTCCAATGCAATCAACTAAGACAGAATCAGGCCTTTCGGGCTATTCTTCATTGTCCTGGCTTTCGTGCAGTTTGAGCCTTCCTGGAAGTTGAATAGGTATAATACTGTGATCCCCATATATAGGAAGATCCATTCGACTACAGAACACAGACATTGTCTTAATATGCATTGGATCCAACAAGCAGCAAGGTGCTTGAGTTCATTCAGGCCTTCAAATCGCGTCTCATTGTGCTGCATTTTTACTATCATGGCTCGAAGCTTGGGAGCTTGCTCCATGATGAGCCAGGAGGTAGATTTAGCTACATCATGATTGCAATTTAACATTATGCATTATACACAAATTCACTTTGTAAAAATGGACTACTCATTACCCAGTTATCATAAAACCACCAAAGAAAAAATCCAAATTTAAGATAGGAATTGGCCCACTAATGAATCTTTTGATCTAACCATTCATTATATTTTGTCCAGAACATATAATCTTTCTTTAACTGAAAGTACTTAGGAATCTTTTTGTTATTCTAGTACTGTACAAAACTTTGTATTATTTGAAATTAGAAGGATATTCTTTCTTTGTTTATCCAAATTTCATTGACTATGCCTACAAAAAATTTTTGGGTCATTGTAATTAACGAAATTGCTCTCTATCTGCAATTACGATTGCTCTGTGTACATTTGGACAAACCAATATGTTCAGATTCGATCCTGTGGTCTACAGAGAAACTTCCTAGGATAACTCTTTTCTGCTAGGAACGCATGTCCGGCCTGAATACAATTGCAGAGTAGTTCTGTTTTTTACCCTTTCGAAGAAGCCCAGATTCATAGGGGAATAGACGGCGGTTCCTTAAGCTGAATTCCGAGGCAGATTCTGTTTTGCCTGCAAATGTTAATTAATCCCTAGACTATATTAGATGGACTAAATTAAATGGATCTTTTGGCCTAGAACCCTTTACTCAGTCATCATCCATTTGGCACCAAAATTGAAACTTCATTTCAGATAACAAGCCCTGCTTTGCACTGGTTAAGTAGAGTCATGGATTTCCAAGAATGGGATGTTGATACTTTATCTATTTAGTTCTTGTATATATGATATTGCTTTAATGTTCAAATATACCAAGTAGTATATCTCTTTTGCCGTAACTTTAACAGTCAGTCTAACCTGTATGGTTCTTTATTCATGCCTGTGGTCCAGTTCCTAGCAGTAGGTTGCATGAATCTTTTCCTTTTTCTTGTTTCATTTTTCATTTTCAACTTTGTAATTTCTTCAAAAGAAGTGATGATATTGCCTCGTTGGACAAGCTACATCCCTAAAAATTATAATTTATCTTGACTGTGTTAATGTCCTCTCAAGCAATGTTATCCTGATGCAGAGTTTTGGTGCAGTAGTGTTAGGTTCAATAGCAATATTCATATGGAAAAAGATTTTCTTCTGCAATTAGAAAATCTGAAAAATGCTTCCTTTCTTAACCTGATCTAATCATCAGCAAGGTATTCCAGAAATTGGCTGTCTGCTTCTCACGTTTTCTTTCTGCTTATTTTCTTTCCATTAATGCACCAACATAGATAGAAATGCATGTTATGGTAATCATAGAATTTGGCACGGCAGAGTTTCTCTTGCCGTTGGAGCACAATGATGTCATGAAACATGCTTGGATATTATTACATATTGGTACATTTTTATCATTCATGAGCTATAACTATAGTTTTCCAATTAAGAATGAGCACCCTTAATGTCATTTGATGTAATCAGGGCAACTGTTGTATAAGCTATGATGATGACACTATGTGCCCCATATAAGACAGTGTAGCAGTAATACTTATAAACAAGTTCTTAGCTGAAAAAGTGGCTTTTGGTTGGCATCACTGAATTGAAAAAGCAGACCTTTCAGCATGTGGTTGCTTTTGCCCTTTTATCATGGCTGCCCCGGGACATTGTTTCTGATATCTAACTTGGCCTCATGCTGAGGAAAAGCTGGACTCAGAAACCCATGAAGAATAGTCCGGGACCTCCAAGGACAGTCAGTAGGACCACAAACGCAAAGCCAATCCAATTGTACAACTTTAAACAATTGTCATTTCTAATTTCTCATTTCTCTTTTTCGCTTCATTGTGATGTCAGGGTTGGTATGTTTGCCAACCAGAAACTCATTGCATTTTGCAGTAAACCATGTAACCCTAAGGTAAATAAGAAATGAAACTGCAGAGATGGGTGATTGTGGGTAAAGGTAAATTTCAGAGCTACCGAAATATTGTCATCTTTCTTGTAGATACTCATCATGCTCCCTGTTAAGGTCAAGTAAATTCTGAATGCGTGTAAATTATGTCAGGATCACACTTAATTGTGATCATGACTTTGGTTACATTCAGCAGAATTGATTCGTCATTATCAAAGTAATGTACCCAAAGAATAATTAACGTCTGATTATGAAGGGGATAGTGTGGGGAAAAGCTAAAAAGACGAAGAAAAAAAGATTTACACAGTTGAGGAAGCTTTTACTGGTAGAGGTACAATGATTTGGTTGTATGACTTTGACATGGATGATGGATCCATTTTCATTATCAAAAAAGACCCCAAAAAAAAAAAAAACCCCACCTCGAGGAAATTTTAAAAGCAGCAATAACTTGATCCTGTTTCCCGTAACACTAAATGGATGAATGTAATCAATGTATGGTCCTTCTGGAACGGGAAGGATCATCATCATCATCTTTATCCGTATATGAATGATATGGCCTTCATATTCAGACAAACAAGAAATGAACGATCAGCCTTCATTTTAGGCGATGGATGCTTCTAAACTTAGACTACAAGCGATTCTGTTGGTCTCCCAAAGGATCTTCACCAGAAATTAAAGTCGTGTCCAACAAATTATTTTAGTGATTGATTTTACATCTGCCATTTATATAACAACAGTCACTTAAGTAATACTTACTTTGATTGTCGAATATCCATTTTGTGAATATTATTATCAACATAGTGTAACATTGATTGACAAACTTTTCGAGTTGTCAAATCCTTTTGGTAAAAGACCAAATATATCTGTGGTGTACATTCTGTACTGACACTTTTAGTCAAACCCTTTTGGTAAAGACCAATAAATTTTAAAATTAAAGATTCTGAATAGTTTTAGCAAAGATCCAAAATTGGTAGGCTGTTACACATAACATACACATATCATACACCTGCCCCCCACACTAATTACTGACAAGAGTAATCACATTATTGTTTATTTGCTAATCACACTTTCAATTATAATATCCGTATCATAATATTAGGGTATTAAAGAAAAAATTGGTTGATAGTGAATTTCAAATATACTACAGGTGTGTATGGAATAAGTTTCAAAATGATATAGCAACTAAAACTCCATTAATTCTCTTTCCTATTTCACACCTCTAACTCACATTTTTCTATAAAAATAAACGCGTTTTTACATTTTCTTAATTCAAAATGATTAGGTAGAGCAAATAATCCTTTTTTATGAAGGTACTTTTGCAAACAGATCCAATAGAGATGCTGTGAGGGTTTTCATAAATCAAAATTCAATAGTTGTTAAACTAAGACATCATAACTCGTTTTCACATTAAAATAATGCAATAATCATTGAAATAATACATTATAACTCGCTTTCATGAGTCGAGATTTGAACCTTTCTAGGGCAAAAATAGTTGAAGTAATACATTATTTATGGTTAGGAGTTTTATGATTATCATTAAGTCCAGTAAAATTGGGAAAAAGAAAAATTAAACCTGCGATCTTAATAGTTAATAGTACAAGGTACGAGAAAATCTCAAGGAGGGGTTTAAAGTTTAAAGTTTAGAGTTTAAAGTTGAAAGGGGACAAATCTTTTTATCATGGGAAGGTGGCGCTTTTGGTAACGCAGCAAACACTTTACAGCGAAAGGCCTGTCACCGAAGATGCATTATTAGACGTGACTATTTACCCACGCTTTCACCCACCCCTTTACCTCTGGTCTTTTCCATTGGAGACAAAACAATTAATTAGTAGTGCTAAAAATTAAAATCCTTGACTAATCAATATTTTTATAATTTTCATAGTCTTATTCTTTTCATCCCATAAATTTACATATTTAATGATGCACAAGAAGTATTATAATTTGTAATTAAAAAAATGTATTGAATGAAAACTAAACCCTTTTTTAGGAAAAAAAAATTTGAGTATTATGTAAGTAAACTAAAAAAGTGAAATTGGGACTTTAATAATTTCCATAACTTTTATATAAATCATTATAAAAAAAAATCATGCTAATTATTGCTTTGATCCAATCTTCCTTTTTTTTTTTTTTGGTCAAAGTTATAAAGTGCAATATATTTAATGTACAATCAAATATATATATTTTTTATTTTCAAATTTTGATTATATATTGTCATTATTAGTAAAAATAATACAAGAATTTCATATAAAATTAGACTTCTTTTTTTTCAGAACAAATAAAATGTTTTAAACTGATTTTTTTTTTGACAAAAAGAATATTCGATAATTAGAATAATTATTATTTAACAATTGGGAGATGTCGTATTACCACTACTAAAAAATTTTGCCACTAAAAGTTTTTAGTATTACCATTGCTAAAAAATTTTAGTAAACCCTACACAAATACTATATCAGTTACTAAAATTTTTTACTGAAAATTTTCAATATGTACATCATTGTTTAGAATTGTTAAATTAGGAGGTGTGGGTGTGTGGACTCGGCATTTAATAATTTGCAAGTGAAGTATTGAGATTTTCATTTGTGAAGCCTTTTGGACTGACTGATTTAAATTGGAGGCGTAGTACTATGACATTATTAATTCATCAATTGGATTAGATTTGGAACCGTAAAATCATTACATTATTAATCTCCACTAATAATGATAAAATAAAAGGAACTCCTCCGCACGAAAAAGAGCCGCAAAGGCTGACTCTCTCCATTCACTATTATTCTAGCGGGAGATTTCAAGTGCGAGACGCGTCCAATTTTTTTAAGATAGTATTATGTCTCTATTAAATAGGTTTTGATTTCTATTTTTTGGAGTTTTATCCTTTATTTTAGAAGTGTTTGTCTCCTGACTTGAGCAGTGGGACATTTGATAGAATCAGTAATGTAAAGACTGGCATGATTAAGAATTGGTTCTAATGGCTGAGTGAAATGTCTGCGTTCAATTTTTATCTGGCAAATCTATATTCTATTTGCGATGTTTCTGTAAATTTTGGAAGTGTTTGTCTCCTGACTTGAGCAGTGGGACATTTGATAGAATCAGTAACGTAAAGACTGGCATGATTAAGAATTCGATCCTAATGGCTGAGTGAAATGTCTGCGTTCAATTTTTATCTGGCAGATCTATATTCTATTTGCGATGTTCCTGTAAAAGCTAATAAATTAGGTCTTTTTGTTTTAACTGTAATAGCTATGCGGCATGGAAAATCTATATTGGCACATTTAAACTCAATATGAGATCTAAGTTTTTGATTACCATTGAATAACGTTATGTAAATTTCTTTTATTTGAAATACATTACTATCGTTTGATAAAAAAAAAAACTAATAATGATAAAATAGTGTAAATTTGGGATTGTTTATGAGTGAGACACAAAAGTATAACCCATGCATCAGTGTCGGCTATGTGTGGACAATGTCTTACTTATAAAAAATTATTTTTTCTAAAAAAATAAAATACATAAATATATTTTAATTTTAAAATTTAAAATTAATTTTTTTCTCAAATTCTCCTCATATAATTTAAATTTTTTTCCCTCTAATACAAATTTTATTTTCTTTTCAAAATACTTTTTCTTACAAAAAAATTTCACCAAAAATTTTGCACATCCCAATACAAAGTTCCCAAAGTAAACACAGTCAAACAAATTAATTGCCTTCACGTTTAGTACTATATAATTTTATTTTGTGTACACAAAAACCATGATTGTACAGGTGCGAATTACAGATTTTTGCTTGAAAAATACCTTTTCCCCTCTCGGTTTTTAAAAAATAATTCATTTTTAATACAGTATAACGTTTTTAAGTTATAAAATGTAACACGCCCAATGTAAATTTTTTTAATTTTATCCATTTAATTTCCTCTTTTTCAATTCCATTTCTTTATTTATATAATTTGAGTCTTAGCCAAGTAATTACTTGGGAATAGCACGCGCATTATACTATTAATTTTTTCCATTTTAAAAAAGTGAGTTCAATTTCGCCAAAAAAAAAATCTTTAAAAAAAATCTATTTTTTTGGAATAAAATTCTTATATAACCCTAATTTAATAATGATAATGTATTACTCAAATTAAAAACTAATAATGAAAATATAAAATTATACACTTAATTATGTATCGTACCTTGTAAATTAAAAAAAAATTATATCAAATTAAAAATGAGCTATTTTTTAGAATATAAGAAATATGAAAGTTTTAAAAGTTTTTTTTTTAAAAAAAAAGCATGTTTTATGGAGGTGTTAATTAATCTTTTCCACAATCTTTATTGTAATTTATTTTGATATCACAGTATGAACAAAATATTCAATGAAACAATTATACCGTATTGCAGCTCTGTTCATTAAGAGGTAAAACTTATAATCTAGAGGGAAATTTACCAAATTTATGTAGCTCAAAAAAAAATTATTTACATTTTTTATAATACTTGAATGCAACAATTGTCAAACTAAAAGTAGGAGGGAAAATTTAAAAAGATTTGAAAAGAAATTATTAAAAATAACATGAATTATATATCCCATTTAAACAAAAATATGTTTTTTTAATAAAAAAACAATGACGATATATAATTCATACAGCCAATCTTATATAGTAGAATGAATGTTGTGAATTCAATAATTAATATGTATGCACAACAATTAATATGTATGTATATACATACACACACAATCACCCTTTAATAAGAAAATTGTATGGTAACTCAGGGGCATAGGCGAGTTGGTAAGTTTAGGGTGACATGGAAAAAAATATTCCGGTAACGCAAGTTCAAATCTCGCGTGGGGCAGATTTTTCACTGAAATATTGTGGGAGTCTGTCCTAGGGTTTGGCCTGTTAGTTCTCTCCTTCAGGCCTATGCCAACTTGTGCACACCGACATCCTATGGCTAAGGGTTACATCCTATGGCTAAGGGGTCTCTGGTACAAGTTCCTTTAGGCTTATACCAACTTGTGCACACCACCACCTGATTAAGACATCATTTGATTTACATTCCTTCAGACTTATGCCAACTCGTCTGTAGGCCTGTTGGTTCTCTCCTTCAGGTTTATGCCAACTTGTGCACACCGTCTGACTAAGACATCCCTCGATTTACATCCTATGGCTAAGGGGCCTCTGGTACAAGTTCCTTTAGGCCTATGCCAACTTGTGCACACCACCAGATTAAGACATCACTTGATTTACATTCTTTCAAACCTATGCCAACTCGTCTGTAAGCATCGACATAATGATGACTGAGCCAACTTGAGATTTTGGTATTATCGCCACAAACACAGAAGAGCTTTCAGGTTTTTCTTCTTTCATACCCTCAGAGACGGTTAAATCTTTGATTCAAAATAAAAAAGTTTCAAACTTTCTATTCCATCTCTGTTGTAACCAGTATTTGGGTGTTTTTGCTTGAGCTGTATGAGATAAAAATCTCATCTATGGTTCTCAGAGGGGGAATTCCGCCTGACTAAGACATCCCTCGATTTACATCCTATGGCTAAGGGGCCTCTGGTACAAGTTCCTTAGGCCTATGCCAACTTGTGCACACCACCTGATTAAGACATCACTTGATTTACATTCTTTCAGACCTATGCCAACTCGTGTACAACGTCTGACTAAGACATCCCTCGATTTACATTCCCTAGCTAAGGGGCCTCTGGTACATAAGACTTCCCTCAATGCTAAGACATCCCTCGATTTACATTCCTTCAGACCTATTCCAACTCGTGCACACCGCCTGACTAAGACATCCATCGATTTACATCCCTTGGCTAAGGGACCTCTGGTACAGGTGAGGGAGTTTCGCATTCGCAAGAGAATTTTCTCCTAAAAACAAAGAAAATTGTATGGTATAAAAATTTAAACGAAATTGGATGTAACGGTTGCATTCATATTTAAGTTGAAAAAATGTAGAAATATCGTAGTGGAAACGCTTTCCCATTGTAGGGTAACCATCAGTTTAAAGTTTAATGTCAATTTCGTAAGTAACCCGAAAGGAATCATATAATTTATTAAGCCTAAACTTTTACTATATTAATTATTATAGGCTGGGATAAAAGGTTTCGTTACGAAACTTTCATTAACCTTAATACTATCAAAAGTGACTCTCACGTGGGCTATTACTTGCACGGTCTATTTCATCATCATCCCCCTCTCTCCCCACTCCCTAGTCCCTATCACCATTATTACTATTATTGTGGGAAACAAATGCACGCAATTAAATATTTTAATGAAATCTTTTAGTGATTAATATGACTATATGTAAAAAGAATTGCGAAAAATTAATTATTTTGATCATTCAGTATCATTTTATTATGTTCAGTTAATATGAAAATTTACTAAAAAAAATTCACTATAAACATCATATTTCTTATTTGTCCCAAAAAAAATTCATTTTTAATTTTTTACAATTTTTTAATTTAAAAGTTACGATACATTTAATGTATAATTAAATGTATAATTTTATATTTTTATCTTTATTTTTTAATTTTAATCATATATTATCATTATTAGTAATGATAGTATAAAAATTTCACACTAAGAGTGAATTTTTTTTTTTAAATAAGAAATTTTTTTAAAACTAGAATTGTTTTTTTTTTTGGACGGAGATAGTATTATTGTTATGGGTTCCCACCCTGACTTTAACTCAAAATTCATAAATTAATTTTTTTATATACAAAAATTAACTAGCTAATACAATTATGACATCCAATAATACTACGATTTACCACAAATTATGGATTTTCATATGGAGCCTTATCTTTTAAATGGTTTTGTTGTTTATGAGGTTACAATTAATTTATTGCATAAATAAGATTGATAATTCACATAGTAAAAAAAAATTTTAATAAAATTTCTCAACGATTGAATAATTTTCTACTATGTAAATCTCACATTAGTTAATTACTGAAAGTTTTTATTAAAATATTTTTACTATATAAGTATCTTTACTCTCAACTTAAGTAGGTAACTCCTAAGATTTTGAAAATGAATAAATTTTTGATATTTTAGTTAACTAATCAAATGCCTGACCAAAGCATGTGGATTGATGTGAAGGAATTGGTTAGATAATAAATAAAATAAGATGAGGATTGAGGAGTAAAGAGAAATTTATTTAAGTGAACATAATAATTACTAACATGGGGCTTTTTGGAGGATGTCGTAGCCTCGTAGGGAGGGAAACGCCCCTCAATTTTTTATTTTTAGCGTTTAAAGCACTTTAACTTTAACAGTCATGTGACTCATGTCCATGTGATTAGGCAGCTTTTGCAATTTTCCATTCCCACTCTTCTCCTTCTTCTTCATATCATATGCATCTACAAATTGATTGGAAATTTCCAATTCAAAAGTTTAAAGGAAATTGATTTATTTCTCAAAATTGGAAAAAGTCTACCCAATATTGTGGTTTTTTGGATCACAAAAAGGGAAAATATTTTCTTCTTAATTTTCCTTCAAAAGTGACATCTTTTGCTTGCTCTAAGTATAGGTACAAATAATAAATCTCCAAAATTATCAAGGATATTTTTCAATTTAAGGAATTCTCCATCATAATTTCTTTCTTTGATAGATTCTTCATCACCTAACAATTTGTCCAAAATCACGTTGGAAGTTTTGGTGGAGAAATCACCTCCTCTAAGTAATTAAATTTCAGTTTTGGCATTTTGTTAAAAAAAGAAGATCAAACATTACCTGATACCACCTCTAAGAGTATATAATTTTTTATATTCTTAAATGAATTTTTGTTTTGAAAAGTGCAAAAATTTTTTTTTTTAAACACAATTCATACATGCTATAAATGTTCAATAGTTCAACTTCTATTAGTATATAGACTAAAAAATTTGTTAGAGTTTAGAGGAAATTCAACATTTTTTTTACCATGTTCTAAATAAGTATAAATATACCCCTTTTTAGCCCATAAAAAGAGTCCATTTTGAATAAAGTATATTTTTTAATAATTAAGTACAATATATTTAATTTAACTTTAAATATATAATTTTATATTTTTATTTATAGTTTTTAATTATTATTAATACAAATATTAAAAGTAGATTTTTTTAAGATAAAAAATTTAAAAATATACTTTTTTTTTTTTAAACTAAGGGAATAATATGTAAAATTTTCATATTTTTGAGGGAAACATTTCGCATAGGCCAAAGTACATAGGCAATAGGAAATCCAAAAATTGTGGGGTCATTTTTATTTTGGATCGAGGAGCATTGCCAAAATAAGGAAAGTGCTGAAATGAAAACAATAAACTAAAGACAGAGATCGAAAAGAGAAACCCCACGTTAATTCATGATGACACTGATAAATGGCTTTGTCTAATTGCCTAAAAATTACTATGGGGAAGATCAAAAGTGTGCCACCATTCTCATATTTTACTCATATTTCCTCAATCCCAACTCCTTATCTGTCTTTTTCACTTTGTCATCATGTTTCAAAAATGAGAAAAAACTAAATACCACATCAAAATAGATTTTCGTATTTTTTAAATTAATAATTATAAAATAAAAGATGCATTAGAAATTAAAAAAACATTTTAAAAAATGTTTTAAAATATTATTCATGACCTTTAAATAAGAAGAAAACACAAAAAATCCCAAGTTAGAATGATCCCAATTTCTCCCATTCCCGATGTGAAAATACAAAATAAGATATCAAACCATGCAGAATAGAGTGTAAAGTAAATCATGGGATGCAACATATCAAGGGTGGATACATATTTTTACTATTTTTTAACCATTATTATTTCAAAAAATATAAAAATATATTTTGAAATATTATTTCAATAGGAAGCCATTAATTTTTTTTACATTTTCTATGGAGAGAAAGGTCATTGGCTTTAGTGGGACAGGAGTATTTCTTTTCTCACATTGTTTCATAGTTGTATAATGGTTAATTAAGCACAATTATCGCATAGCATATGGCAGTTGTAACACAGAGTGTGACCAAGCTTAAAAAATTGAGAAAGACGCCCCATCGCACAATTCATATTCATCAAATCTTTCAATAATTTATGTAAGGCAAAAAAGTACAGTTGTAAATTCTCTCCCACCTCATGCATCCATGTGTGTATATATATAAAGAGAGTCACACAAGTATGTGTAAACAACTGTATTTATCACTTTCATTGACATTGAGAAGTGGATTGCTAATTCACACTTTTTCTCTAGGGATGATATAGTTGCTGAACAGCTGACATGGGGTGCTGCTGAATGCTGATAATATTTGCATTAACTTCACGCGGATCAAGAATTGCAGGGCTTCACTGAACATTTAACGGAGAGAGAAGAGTGACAGTGAAATGCTTGTGTAGTTATTTTTGTCTTTTGGGATTCTGGGATTTTCCATTTTGCATCATTCAAGTCGACTTTCCCGCTTTGTTATCTGGGATTCTGAAGCTGCAATGAATTCATTCCTCTAGTGGTATCGTTCTCTACTCTCTTTATTTTGCTACGTTTGTCAGTCTTTTGTTTTTTTTTTTTAATTGTTTCGGGTCTCTTTCTTTGTATGTTTTTTATGGCTGTGCTGATGTGGGATTTTAATGGTGTGGCAGGTGTCATTCAATTTTCTGGAGAGTGAAGAAAGATGAATACCAGAACTCGGACTGCTAAGCAGTCTATGAGAGCTCTTCCAGTAAAGCAAGAAAAAGTAATCACAGTCTATATATTTTTATCTCTTTGTATTAATCAATCACAGTCCAATACTGCCATTCGTTGGCTTTGTTTCTTCAACCTCTGTCCGTGAATCTTCCAAGGGGTTTTCTTTTCCTCCTCTTCCATTTCCACTATGTTTGAGAGGTTCCAAGGCAGCAAAGTTTCATAGTAACATGACGTTTTGAAAGTTGTCATTATATTGCAATTTCCCTGAAGTTTCTTATGGCCTTAAGTTCAATTGGGAGGCTTCAGATGGAGAGATTTCCCAGAAAATTTGATGGAGTAGGCACCTTTAATTCAAATTCTTGATGAATTTTGGGTGTTAGTTGGCTGAAGTTCTATAGGGAGGCTTCAGATGCAGATATTTCCGGGAAATTTTGATAGAGTAGTCATCTTTGACGCAAATTCCAGATTAATTTTGGAAATTTGGTTGGCCAAAGGAAGTAGGAAAACAATTTTTGGCCTAATCATCATCAGTGTTCCCACCGTGTATTAAGACAAATCTTCTTTGGACTTATTTTTTCTTGTGTGTGTGTTCTTGCTGATTGTGTGATTAGATGACTGCTTTCATAAAGCTTCAAAAGTTTGCTGCTTTGCTTCTTATCCACAGTGACTGTGATCTTACTGGTTGTGTGATTAGATGACTGCTTTCATAAAGCTTCAAAAGTTTGCTACTTTGCTTCTTATCCGCAATGACTGTGATCTTTCTCGGCCTCTCTTTTCCCATGTGTATTTGTCCCTTTCTTTTTTTGTGCCATATGGGAGAAGCCATGCCTAATTCTTTCCTTGTGGAAGCTGACAGTTGTATTCTCTTTCTCATTGATTGCAGAAAAAGGTGGAAATACAGGGTAAGAGGATTATGGAGGTTGAGAAAGCAACCACAAGCAAACGAAGCTCAATCAGAGAAAGAAAGAAGGCATTGCAACAAGATGTACGATATTTCAATTTTAATTATGCACACTTTACCCTTCCAGTTTGGTACTAACATTCTGAATTTTAGGTTGATAAGTTAAAGACAAAACTCAGACATGAGGAAAATGTTCACAGAGCTTTGGAGAGGGCTTTTACCAGACCTCTGGGGTCTTTGCCTCGCCTCCCTCCCTATCTTCCGGCCCATGTTTGTCTCTCTCTCCAGTTAAAAGGACTTTTTCTTTTGTACTGTTTAGAAATTTCAGAGTAGCTACTATAATGGGAATGTGGTATGTCAGAAAGATGAAGTAGAATTCTACATTGCAACGCAATAATGAATTCTGTAGTACATGAAAAGGAAAGTGTAGTTAATAAGATAACTAGTATACTAATATTGATACTATTGATCTGAGCTGTAGTCCTGCGGCTCCTGCCACGATATTTTGATACTTAAATTGACTTTTTTGCTTGTTTAGTTATGTTTTTTTTGTCATGTGATTCTCTCATCCATGTTTTTATGCTTGAATTTGACACTGAAACCTCGAAATGAATCACTGTAGACACTGGAGCTTCTAGCTGAAGTTGCTGTTTTGGAAGAGGAGGTTGTTCGGCTTGAAGAACAAGTAGTGCAGTTCAGGCAAGGATTATATGAGGAAGCCGTCCAGATATCGTCATCAAAGAGGAACGTGGACAACTCAGCCGATCTATTGGAACATGATCAAATAAATGATCGGAAGCAAAAGCTATCTAAGTTGTCAATTCAAACTGAAGAAGGTTCAACACTATCCAGAGGGAGGCATTTGACATTTATCCCTGGTAGTACCTGGATGAGGATATTCTGGCTTCTTTCCATGCTTACACTTGAGAATGCTTGTTTCCTGTATCAAGATGGAAAGGAATGTAACTAAAACTGTTTGCATCTTAAATTAATTTTTCAGATGATGTTCGGGACAAAGAAAATGAGTTATGTCCTAATTTGACAAAAACCAAGCAGAAATCTCCAAGCACGAAAATGGGAATTGTCAAAACTCCAGTTAAAAGGCCTCTTTTCGATTCCAGACCAGCAGACAAGCGCTTTGATCCCAAGAAATTGCAGGTGCTTGCTTTACTTTGCTTATTTTATGTCATCTTAAGTCCTAAGAGATGTATTTTTTGGTGAATTGACCTTGAAAATTCTTTACTTTCAGTTAGACAGGGACAATGAGAGCAAAGGAAGAACGCTTGTTCCTGGTGATGACAAATCATCGGAAAATGACAATCCAAACAAAATCTCGGAAAGCATTTTGAAATGCTTATTGAACATTTTCTTGAGAATGAACTCCAAGAAGACTCGAAGCACAGCTGATCCATTGCCTTCACTGTCGACACTGGCTTCTTGTGATAGCCTTGAGGATGCAGATTTTAAGGACCCATATGGTATTTGCTCAGACTTTGGCAAGAGAGATATTGGTCCATATAAGCATCTGTTTGCTATAGAGGCAAGCTCAATCAATCCTAATCGAACAACCATATCGGTGTTCCTAGTTCGCAGACTCAAGTGAGTTATCTAATTTGTCACCCATTTCATATTCTACTGGTGCTCATAAAATTCTCATCTCTCTTGGTTCTCAGGGTTTTACTTGAAAAATTAGCATCAGTTGATTTAAAAGGCCTTACTCATCAAGAGAAGCTTGCTTTCTGGATCAATATTTACAATTCTTGCATGATGAATGTAAGTCTGACATTCAAAATCATTCCAGAAACATTCTGTGGTTTAACAATTCATTCCGCAGCATATTGCCTTCCAGGCTTCCCTCTTCTTAAAAGAGGAAATTCTAAGAAAAGAAAAGGCATTCCTAAAGCTTTCTAAAAGTCCACTTACACACGCTTTTTTATGATTCAGGCATATCTTGAACATGGAATACCCGAGAGTCCAGAAATGGTAGTTGCCCTGATGCAAAAGGTATACGTTTAAACCAATTTCATCCTCCTTTGCATAATTTTTTTTTTTTTTCACGTGAAGATTGACAGAGCAGTGAGGAAAATAGAAAACAAAGTTGCGATTAATACCTAATGAGAAAGAATTTATCAACGACAGGATTTCACTGCTTTATGAAAATTGACAACTGAAGGAGTCCATATGGACTTATTGTTTTATCTCATCATTTGCTGCCATTACATCCTTTAATAAACTGGATACTGACCTGGCCTCTTATCATGCAGGCAACCATAAATATTGGGAGGCACTTTCTCAATGCGATAACGATTGAACATTTCATACTCAGACTGCCTTATCATTCAAAATATGTATGGGTCAATCTCACCTAGTAATCTCTTGCCTAATGTGAAGGAAAATTTAGATTTGCTCATCTAATTTCTGTTTGTGTGCTGTCACAGACTTTTGCTAAAGGTGCAAAAAATGAGGAACTGTCAATACGTAGCGTTTTCGGGTTGGAGTTATCAGAACCACTGGTGACATTTGCTCTGTCCTGTGGAAGTTGGTCCTCACCTGCTGTAAGTCTATAGGGTAGCTATGTTTCAATTAATTATCTTCAATTATTACTGCAGTTTAGTTCAGAAATGGTGTCTATGATCTTAAGTAAATTAATCGTTTATGCTTGAAACCAATTTGCCTTGTGTACTCCCACTACACCTAAGTCACATACGACCTTTGTTCATTCATTGTTTCCAAGTTAGACTGATCCTCCTCTGCTGTTTGAGATGTGAAAATTTTGAGACTAGTCCATATTGAATTCTTTATTTATCTATGATGTTACTGATGTGTTTTGTTAAATCAAGGTGAGGATTTATACAGCAGCTGGGGTTGAAAATGAGCTGGAAATTGCAAAAAAGGAGTTCTTGCAGGCCACAGTTGGCATTTCCACTAAAAAGAAAGTGGTAGCAATACCAAAACTTTTGGATTGGTACATGCTAGATTTTGCTAAGGATTTGGACTCATTGGTTGATTGGATATGTCTTCAATTACCAACTGAACTTGGAAAAGAGGCAATTAACTGCCTTGATAGGGAGAGAAATGAGCCTCTTTCCCAGTTTCTTGAAATTATCCCTTATGAGTTCAGTTTCAGGTACTTGTTGCAAACATGATTAACTTTTGGTAAAGTCACATTCTTTCATAGGATGATTGGGTTAGGCATGGGGTTTGTTTATACATCTATAGATACATGAGAGAAAAATGTATAATCTGATCTTTTTCTTGTAAGTAAAATTTGACGCTTATGGGTTCAGAGTTCCCCAAATTTGTCATTTTATTCAGAATTCAGGCTAAAATACCACCATAAAATGAAGCAAAAACTCATACAGAGTTTTTTTTTTCCTCCTTTTCTTTTTCTTTCCCGTCACTTTCCATCTTAGGAAACTGCAACTACAACCAACATTGCTGTTCTAAGCCATTTCCAAAGGAAATCTTCAATGTATTCATTGATTGTCAATAACCTCAGAAAAGAAACAATGTATAGGTATCATTATAAACATGGGACTATAATGTCAAAGATCTTAAATATTACATAGTAAGTGTGAATGAGAGTTGATAAATCTCAGAATTTGTTGCATCTTGTCCTGGTAAGAGATGGACGATGATGAGGCAAATGGAGAGACAAAATTTGACAGACATATCATATTATCATTTATGAATCTAGGTAGGAACAGTGACAGCCCATTACTCAGGCATGTTACTCAATTGTCAATAGCAAATCTGCACGATCTAATAAAGGAGGAAAAATATATATTGGTGGACCATCTAAGCAATGGGAGTGATAAATTATTAAAACTAATAATCACAGACCGTACCTAATGGCATACAGTATGGATTGGATTTTATAACGCTAATCCATATAAAAATTATGAAATAAAAGTTATTGCAATAATATAAAAAATTATATTTAAAAACGTAAAAAGATATCTTCAAACTCAATCCATACAAATGTCCGGCTGACTGCAAAGTTGTGTTTTGTAAATGCACTTTCGTAATAGCAGACACCAACTGAATCAAGATTGGGCATGGTTAAAGATAACAGCCGTATCTTTGATCAGCCTAAAATGCCAAATAATTCAGCTGTTATGCCCGGCTTTAGTAGACATTGCCGAGAGATTGTAGATTGAGTCTCTGAATTCATTAGTTCTGTGAAGAAATTTGCTTATTTATCCAATAGAATGGTCAAGGAAGCAAGAAGCAACAATGTCTTATTCTGCTTCTTTTGTCATCTTTTGTCTCCTAAATCTGGCCTTCTGCAGTGTCAAATGATTAGTTTACTTGTTAAAAACAAAAGAATACCACCGCCGACACGTTTAATCTAAGTCCCAGAAATCATTCTTTTACTATGTATCTAACCACCCCTTTGTTCAACCCTATTCTGCATGGCATCTGGAAAGGTAGATCCAGATGCCCTGCAGAGAATTGAAAACATGGGAAGGCAGATGCTGCATCATATAATCTTGAAAATGGGTTTTTCTTTTTAAATAAATAAACAAATAGATTCGTCCAAAAAAAGATTGATGGGAGCGGGGTCAGGCCGGGCGTGGAAAAAATGTAGCTAACCAGAGTCTAATTTTGTCCTCATGTTGAAGGAAACCCGATCAACAATATCCAACAAGTGCAAGTGAATAGGTCATACGGCATGCAGAACCGTCCTTTTTATGTGGGCCGAGTCATCATCCATCCATGTCGAAACAAAGAACAAGCTGCCATTTTTCCTAAGTGGGAAGTGAGAACGAGCAGGAGCAGTGGTGTAGAGACTTTCAATGTTTCATCATTTCACGAGCCAATTTATCGAACTCCACACAGGTGGTGAAAAGAAAGTATAGTAATTTCTAATTATTGGATTTATATAGCGGATACAGATTTTTCATTCTTTAGTTAGAAAGATACGTGACTAGAAAAAGATATTAGTATTGATTGTCATTTCATTTTGCATTTTTATGTTTTCGAAACCCTTTTGTTATGTTACAAGTATTTGCTTTACTATTCTGTCGAAACCTGACTGAAAAAGATTTGCATATCATAAAAAAAAAAAAAAAAGTTAATGGAGCCAGTAAATATTATATGTAATGATTCTATCATTAGCAAAATAAAAAAAAAAGAAAAATTATTTCATTTCAACAAAAAACCAATACCTAAATTCTATAATTTTTAGTCCGATATCCCTATCATTCAACGAGTTAAAAATTGTAAGAGAAAATTTGCAAGGGAGATGTAAATGTACGAAATACATATGTATCCACAAAGTAAGTAAAAAACACAAAGTTGACATAGAATTATAAAAACACTCTTTTCTCCTATGCGAAAACACGAAAGAATTGAAATCATAAATGAGAAAAACAAAATGAAAAGGTGGGGTGAAACACCAAAAAATTGAAATCATAGATGGAAAAAACAAAATGAAAATGTGTGGGAATAAGATTCACAATTTGTAAGTATAACTAGAAGTTGATGTAAGTGTTCTAAACACGACACATTCTCCCAGACTCTCACAACTGTGGGCGATTGATAGTGCGATAGTAGGTGCGATTGTTTTTTTTTTTTTTTTTTTAAGAATTGAGGGATTGCACTCCAGTATGCTCTAATTATGTGTAATTGGTGCTCTTTTTTTTTTAGATATTTTTTTAGAAGAATTGAGGGATTGCACTATTGTGTGATTTGTGATTATTCCTTTTCGTCCCTATTTATTAGGACTTTTGTCCTCCACGCTGGAGGTGTTTTGTCACTAACTTGAGTGACGGGACTATCAATGGATCAGGCAGCTTCACGACAAGCATGGGGAGGACACTAAGAACTAGAGGCTCGAGACCAAAGTTTTAGCTCAGTAGTATTTTGTTGCATGTAGGTTGGAAATGCTCCAATATAAGTCACCACGTTAGGCTGTACAATAGTCTGACTTGCTTTTGGTGTAATGGCTAATGTGCGATAGCCGCACACACCAAACTTTTGTACAATCTTTTAAGATTTTCAATTGTTTGTTGTCACACTTTCCTTCATGGTTACGCTATAAAACCATGAAAATCAATTAGCCCCTTTTTGACTATGTATTGTACAGTTTTATATTAAAATACAAATTCTACTGTTCTTGGGAAAAAAAAAAAAAACACTAGAAGTTGATATAGTAGGTGTAGTGTGTGTACTGGGCTTGGGCAGCTTATTATGCACAGCACAACACACAACACAACCTAGAATCGTATCCATATGGGCTCTGATGCACAAAGCATCCGTGAGTAGTGTGGGCACTTTGCTTAACGTGGACAGATCCTTTGAAGGAACATGTGATGCTGCTGCCGGGGTGCTACTCGCAAAAAGTCGTATACTTTGCCTATATATTGTGCTGTGGACATCGGCATCAACCGCAGGCCAAATGTGACTGTTCATAGAAAATGGAACGACATATATAACTCTAGTGCATGGGACCAAAATACGAAGAAAACCTCCATCCCTTACCCGGAAAAAGAAAGAAAACGAGGGGAAGGACCCTTCATTTGGCACATATGGAACACTCTGTAACAACAACAAGAACAAAAAAAAAGTTAAGTTGTCCAATGGCTGGCAAACTTTGGAAGGATGGCGGTTATGTCTTCATGGCGCACGAGACTTGTTGGCTTGCTCCAAAGCTGATTTTAGAATTAGAAAAATAAAAGCAATAATATTCACCACGAAAATTGATAGTTAGATCCTATTCGTAACTAACTTTTGCAACGTAAATGCTATGTTAATATACTATAAAGGGTGTCTTTCACGAAGAAATTCATTAGCAGTATAGTTTTCTAAAATTAGATACTCACGTCATCATAATTTTTATTTTGTATATGAATTGTGTTTCAAAATATATTTTGATACTTTTCGAACTAGTGATTGTGAGATAAAAGATATATTAGAAATCGCAAAAATATTTGGAAATTACGAAAACACATTTTAGAACAACTAACCATACACACTCAAAAAAAACATTATCAAAATGCATGAATTTCATTCCGTATAGATTGTATTTTCAAAACATATTTTTACGTTTTTTAATATATCTTTTATTTTACAGTTACTACATTAAAAAATTCAAAAATGCATTTCAAAATGTAATCTACATTCATCTATTAATTTTTTTTAGGGAAAGAAAAGGGAAAAAAAAATGCTCTGATTTTTGAAGTGTTTGCAGTTTGGGTAACCAAAATTCTCAGAACTTAGAAGTCTTGATGAACAGCAAACCCCTTGGGTTCTTACATTGCATCTTGGTGCACGCACAAGCCCACTAGTAAACGGTCTTATGAAGAATGAACTACGCCCGCCCAACAAACAAAAAAGGCAATTATATTTGGACTCTTAATTTTAATCCATAAAAGCACAAGCCCAAAACATTAACAGTCTCGTATAAAATAGATCGGTCTAAATTCTGTTTCTAAATCTGCATAATTGGAGACATGAAATATTAATGTTTAGCCTCAATTTGCAAGAGTTTTTTTTTTTTTTTCTTTCCAAAGGAAAAAAAAAAAAGCCATACTATTAAAAGGGAAGAGAATTAGAACCTTGCTTATGCAATTCGTGAAAATCAAACCTTTCAATCTCAAGTCCATTCTCTTTATTTGCACCATTTACTTGAGGGTGGAATAGTGTTCGATTTTCATTCTCATAACTGAAAGAATAATGATACTTTAAAGAGAGAACACCCAAAGTATCATTCACATTATAGTGAATGATCTTTTTTGTCATTCATTTTTAAAAAAGAAATAAAATATTTTTTATATTTCATAAACTGAAACTTTTAGTCCTCCGTTACCAAACTGTCTCTTTTTCTGTTAAATCACCCCCCGTGTGTTGCATGTAACATTTAAACCGGGAATAAGGGTGAAATTAAGACAAAAAAAGAAATCTGACCCTAAAAACTCAACCTGACCCGTGGTCCTCCAAACCCACCCCCTCCGTCTTCGTCCCCCCTCGCACAGACAACTCAGTTGTCTCCTTCATCCCATTGCCATTTGCGCTACCCGACCCGCCGCATCCTAAAATCCCTAACGCTCCCGTCGTCCCCTAACTCCGCCCGTCGTTTTTGGAATTTTTTCAGAATTTTGCCGAATATTTTCTGGACCTTTTTCTGAAACTGCTGCATCGAATTTATGTTATTTTAATCTCTATTCTGGGATTCTATAAGCTTCATTGTGCTCTTGGATTTGTGGGTTTGCACTGTTTCTTGTTGCAGAATTTGTTTCAAATTTTTCTGAATTTTTTCAGAATTTTGCCGATTATTTTCTGGACATTTTTCTGAAATTGCCGCATCGGATTTCTGCTATTTTAATCTCTATTCTGGGATTCTATAAGCTTCATTATGCTCTTGGATTTGTGGGTTTGCATTGTTTCTTGTTGCAAAATTTGTTTCGAATTTTTCTGAATTTTGCCGATAATTTACTGGAACTTTTTGTGACATATTACAGCATCGGATTCTTCAAATTTCCATCTCTCCCATGGTTCTATGGCTGCTAAAGATCATGGGCAGAGGAAAAAACAACAGAAAAGTTCTCAAAAACCTGCTTTGAAGGCCATTGAAGATGAATTTGAATCGGGTATCAATATGAAGCAGTCGGGTAAGCGGAAGTCTAAAGCTGTTATTGAGCAACTTTTGATTAAGAACGTTGTTTCTCAACCGGCTGCTACTTCTGATTCTGACGCCGAATTTGAATCCTCCAGTGAGGATGATGGAAGGTGTGATACTCACCATCGAGTCTATGAAGATGGTAACTATTCCAAGAATAAATCTCAGGTATTGGTTTTTGATTCTTCACCAATTGATGGATTATTATTTCAGAATATTGTTGGTGCCCCCTGCTGCTATGTCTAACAGGGAGTGTTCAACTGGGAATAAATTGGTTATTACAAAAACTGATACTGAAAACGCTCACAAAGTAGATGGGGTGAGGCTGTTGAAACAAGAGGAGAGGAACAACGGAATTCGACAGTGTGAGGATGTTTTGCGTTCTAGATCAGTTCGACAGGGTGGGGATGCTCTACGGGTTGATCGTCGCCGTCGCGGGGGTGGGCTGGGCTACGGGAGAAGGAAGAAGATGCGACACGGAATGGAAATAATCTAAGGGATAGAGTGGATAAGAAGAGCAAGGGTCAAAATGTTAATTTTTGACTTAATTTCACCCTTACCCACCCCTGGTTTAAATGTCACGTGCGTTGCACGTGAGGTGATTTAATAAAAAAGAGAATTGATAACGAATGACTAAAAGCTACAGTTTATGAAATGTGAAAGATATTTTATTTCTTTTTTAAAAGTAAATGACAAAAAGATCATTCGCTGTAATGTGAATAATATTTTTGGATGTTCTCTCTACTTTAAATTCCATACGAGTTTGCAAAATGAATAGTGTGCAGTTCACTTTTATATGACAAAAGTAAACATTACTTAAAACAAAAAAACTCTTCGTCGTGAGTCTTATAAATTAGTGCATATTATTCAGTCTGATTGTTCTTTCAAGTCCAGATCAATTGTTGAGTCAATTATCTGTTCCTATTTATTTGGGATAGAATTAGTCAGATAAAAAGGAAAAAGGAAATCAATAATATTCTGTTCTAATTTGGTAGGATTTTTTCTAATTTTAAAAAGGTCTATTATTTCCAATCTATATATTTCATTCATATAATATAATTTTTCTTGATTTTTCAATAAGAGTAGTTATTCATTCTGCAAATATCAGCTTTTCTTCTAATTTTATTGCATAAGAATTTTTTATCTTTTGTTTTAGTGAAAAATTATTTTATGTATTTATTATATCATGCAAGATGTCGTACCAAAAACAATCACGGAAAACAACTTGTAACTTAAAAAAGACAATCTATTAATATATAGAAGACAAAAAAAAATGTAATATAATTAATTTATTATATTAAAAATAAAAATACAATAAATGCATAAATTATTTTTTCCTTTGTCGTATACAAGAATATACTCCCACTAAAGACATGCAAAGATATAACTTAGACAGCCAAATTAAATACAATTTTCGATAGTATGTTCGGGAAGAGTTTAGCCGCGGTAGTGTGTAATAAATGAATGCCAGAATACATTGTACATATGCGCGTGTCTGCCTACATGTTCCGGTCCAAAAACTTGGAGATAAAAATACTTTCTTTTTTTTTTTATTTGGAGATTTTTTTATATTCACTGCCCAAGTAGATTTTGAATTCTCTTTATTCTGTAATTCACTAAGATATCCCGTTACTCAATAAGGTCACGTAAGGTCTTAAGAATTATTACGATTACGTGATTTGCCAAGTAAGATATATGACTAATCCTTCAAAATTAGATAGAACCATCTCAAATTCCATGTCAACTGCAGTAATTAGGTTCAAACATACGGCGTCCCATGAGAACAAACCAAGGAAGACCGCTGGTTTGAAGAAGAAGAATATGATGAAATGGCGGTTTGATGGTCATATTGACATGTGTGAAATTCTGAATTAGGATGGGGGGATGGATTTGTTCTATGGTTGTGGAGGGTCGACTTTCGTGTGCCAAAAGGCCACTTGCCATAAAACAACAACGCAGGTTTCGTGATATATTACTAATCGCAGTGTCAAGTATATTACTAATCGAAGTGTCAAACCATCCATCCACGTCTTCATTTGTGGGCTACCAAATAATCACTTTCAAAAATCCTGTCCTTAAGATTTGAGAAATTAGAACCCAACCATATCATGTAACAACTCACAACTTGTTTTTTTTTATTCTTGCTGTGATGGGTGTGGTCTTGCCGTTTCCAGTTGCCCCAAAACAAGATTTCAATCGTCTGACATCAATCCCTTCTAGAAATGGCAGAATTTTTATTTTTATTTTTTTTAAAAAAATTAATAATTGGTGACACCATCTTTTTTCCTTTGTTTTATAATCCCTTCAATTTGGTTTATTTTATACCTTTTAGTCTATGAGAGATGCGTCTGATTTTATATGATCAAATTGATGAGATTTGAGGAATGATATTAAAACAAGAGAGAGACAAATAGTGGATAAGGTTTTTGAAATTGGGCTAAAACTTCTAGTGTTAATTGGGTTATATATTGTTATTATTAGTATAGATAATATAAAAATTTTACATAAAAAATTTAAAACAAAGAAAATTTTTAATTTTTTTCTTTGGGGTAGAGGAGTGAATTAAAATGAAGTACATAAATTTAGATTCCATTTTCAAAAAAATAGTTTACTTTCAAAAATTTTATTTGTTCAAAAAAAAATTCTGGTTTTGAGTGTAATTTCGACAATATTTTTATTAATAATGATAATATATGGTTCACAATTAAAAAATAAATATAAAATTATAAAATTATACATTAAATTTATTATACTTCACTTAAAATGAACCTCTTTTTTTTCAAGTCGAGGCAGTAATTTAAAAAATAAATAAATAAATAAATGGGAGGATGGCAGGGAATAATTGGCAGAAAAAAAAATTGCAATAAATAAAACTAATAGGTGGATTTTTTTTTTCTTTTTTCTCAAGGGGCAGATTAAAATCTGAAAATTAATTTTGGAGTTCAAATTGTTTACGACTTGTAATCTTGTATAATTTTTTCCAAAAGTACGAGCAGAATTTCAACACAAAAAATAATATTGCAGCCTTTGTAGGTGCCCAAAGTCGTTGAGGACTAATGACAGTGAATGCGATGAAGCATGGCAGTTTGGGGGTATAATGAACGTGGAAGACATAACTTGATTGAAGATTGAAAACGACACAACTCTTTTTTCTTTTTGTTTTTTTATGCACTACAATTTAATTTTCAGCCGGCTGTAATATCATCACCAACCCTTAATTAATTTTCTCCATATGCATCATTAATTCTACACTAATAAATAATGGCTACTTCTTCTAGTAGTACAAAGTATTTTATTTGTTTTTTTTTGTAGGTTATCATGTCTTTGTTGTTGCATTTATCATAAATGCCATTGCTTTCTTGCACTATTTTATGCTGTGTGTGAATTCAAAAAGATTTTCTACTAAAGGTTGATTTGGATTTCCTATTTTGCAAAAATGTTGTTCAATAATTCGAATTTCATATTTGATGTTCAAATTCATATCTTTTTGGGTTTGAAGAAAGAAAGGAATTTCAATATCCTTTTTCATATTGGGTGAAATCTAAGTAGTTAACATTTAAAGTAAGTGTTTAAAGCTTTAAGAAATGTAACCATCTAAAGCTGTTCTAATGGTCACTTACTCTTTGTAATGAGGTGTTAGATTAGGGATTAATCTCTTGCCCTAACATTTAGGGCATTTAATTGTCTAAGGGTATTAGTGAATCTATAAATTCATAGGGTGTTAGTCACTTAATTGGGAAACAATACAAAAAAAAAAAAATTATTTATGATTACACTAGATAAACTTCTTATAATACGTTTAACAAGACATTGTATATATGCGAATAACAACAAACGAAATAATCTAAACAATGAGATTAGAATCGAGTTAAAATTCAAAATAAGGAATTCTTTCTCTAGTTTCTACCAACTTAGTGAAACCATGTTAGGTGCAAGTCACCTAACTAGTTTTCATCAGTTTAGTTAAGCAACTACCCCTACAATTGAATGAGATGAGATAGAGCAGGATCTAATTGTTTAAAAAAACGTAAAAAAAAAAAACTTTAAGACATGCATGTCACTATCAATCCTCAACAAAACCCAAATTGGATTTATAAATCTTGGCTCAACTTTCTAGAAAGACTGTACGGGATAGGGATCATAAGTCTAACACCAGCGTGATTAATGGCAATGGTACAAAAGAAAGCGGCTGTTTGAGTTTTTATCCCATTTCTTGTTCTTATTTCAGCTGCAAATTTACATTCTCTGCAAGGGAATTTGGGAGGGGAAGTTGAGAGTTCTGGAAGAAACGTGGCTGGAACGTCGTAGGCACCACAGCAACGAATAATGGGTATTATCTGCCACCATTTGTCACCAATACAGCCACCATTTCACTTGTGCATTAACTGTCTTCTTCTCTGGAGAGAAAGCAGGATGAACAGGAACACTGTGGAATAAAAGTCGGCAAAATTAATTCAAACAAGAATTGGGTTGCTTTCCATACCTAACTTGCGGACCAAAATAAAACATGTTTGATATATCTCATCATACCTGTCTCTTTTTTACTGAACCTAAACAGCACAGCCAATGTGAAAAAAAAAAAAAAAAAAAACCCTTCCTTTCACTTTGGTTTTTTAATCAATCCAGTATTTGATATAAAGTGGAGTAAAACTCTTTACCTTTCCCTTGAAACCCAATACCAAATCAAGAGGAAAAGAGTAAAAAACCTAAGATGAGAAATAGTGAGAAAGACCCGTTGAACTAATATTGATTTTTCTCGCACTTCATGCAGAAAAATTCTTTCTTCCCAAAGAATTTGGTGGCTATTGGCTAATAATTTGGTTTTCGCCGTCAATTCTATCAAATGAAAATGATCCCATATCTAACTATACTTATCTTATTCTATTTCTAGATGTTTGATGGTGTTATTGGTGTAAAAAAAAATTTCTATATTTTCGTTATATAATTATTTTAAATTAACTAATAGAAGGAATATGCGAAATATTTGTTTACAGTGCACGGTTGCATAGAGGAGGAATATTTGACATTTACGTACTTCTAGACATTTTTAAGCTGTCATTTTGACGTGCAATTTTTTTCCATTTCATCAACTCTCAAAAAATCAATATTGTCATGTTGACTGCTACGTTTGGTTATGCCGTTTTTTGTTTTTTGTTTTTTTTTTGACTAATTTTTGTTTTGGAGGGAATTTCTAGATTGTTTGGTTAGCTATTTTTTTCATTCTTATTTTGATAGAAGTGAAGGGAATTTTTGTTAACTTTTTTTCTTTTGGAGGGATTTTTTTTAGTTTTTGGTTAAAAAATAAATAAAACATATTATTTCCATCCAAGCATGAGATAGAATGTACAATTATACATTTTATATATTTTTTTTTTTTAAAAAAAAAGAGAAAACACATATGCTTTTCCCCTTCTATTGAGGGTGAACACTAAATTGGAAATTTATAACTCACAAAATACATATTAATAATACATGAACATACATAAAATTTATTCTATTTGAATGCTTCACACATAATAATCTCACAATATTGAAATAAATACTATATTACAAACGATAATGTCCAACAAATGTTACGATAAACTATTGTATTCAACTACAATAATTCCGCATATGCATTGCAATTTGATTTCGAAATTCATTCCACTCGCCTACTCCTTCAACGGAAATGTCTAAATAAAGAATCACTGACATTCTACTATGATGGACAATCAAATTTCGTTTAAGTGCTCCAAAAAATAGTACGTGCTTATTAAATTAGATATAAGCAAACTTTAGACAAATTTTACAACGAAAAGTAATAAGCTATCCAGACATTAAGTTGGGCAGTTAACGTTTATGAATTTTTTGAGCTATCCAAACAACATGACTCTGTGTTTTGTTAATAATTTTGGCCAATTTTGAACTGTTAAATTTCAGACTAACCAAATATCTTTTGGCGAGTTGGGAAAAAATGGCCAAAAATGATCCAACCGAACATAGCTAAGGCTATTAATTTAGTACATTTGGATACGTGAGACAAATAAATAATGCAAACATAATTTAATATATAAAATGAATAGTTAAACGTCCCATAGCAGTTAGTAGGGGAAAGTTTTTTTTTTTTTTTTTTTTTTGGCACTCCCACAAAGATCCACTAATTGAAAAAAAATCATGTTAATATTAAGGGTTCCAATTCATAATTCCTTTTGAAAAAAATTCACACTTTTTATCCAAAAATAATTTCACTTTGAATTTGAGTTTGAGTCTAAAAATACAGGAAGTAATTTAATACATAGAAGAAAGAAGAACAAGAACATAACTTTCATTTTAGGCAAAGTTTTGCAAGCATTTGTATTTAGTTATAACATACATTATGAGCGATTATGATACAATAACGTGATTAAAGTTGAATCATATTCTGAGGGAACAAATAAACCATAGTAAATGAAGAAGAATCCCACTCCATTGGATGCGTGGTAGAATAATAATAATACTGCAAAACTAAACTCCAAAACAATTCATTTTCCTCCAATTGGCTCGCTGTCATCACGGCTGTCAGAAAATTCATTGCGCATGAGGAACTTTTCAATGTATTTCTTCCTTTTACTTCAAGGAAAATTCATACGTCGTGGGCCATTAATGCTTGCTATGCAAACTTAATAATCAAATCGCTTCTGATACAATATATTGAATAAGGTGACAAAAGAGCACCAAAGTAATAAATGGCGGCTTCTCCTTAGACCTTATGAGTCAATAATATTTGGCTGATCATCCTTCTTTCTCCCTTCATATTCTCACCTTGCTTCAGCTGGCTTGTACTACTACTCCTCCTCCTGCTGTTGGCTACTTTTGTTTCTTTTTATAGCTGCAGAAAAGGACTCATTAGGCATCTGTCCTTGCTCCTTTTGATTACTAGTTTTTACAGGGCCAAAGGAAGCGGATGGAAATGGAAGTTGTGGTGCCAATCCATAATATGGATTTCGATTTCAACAGTGCTCGATCATCTCCAATGCGTTCGAATTCTCCTCGTACACCAAAGGGGTTTGGCGAATTCTATTGCAGTGCTCCAACAAGCCCAAATCGGCTCTCTCAGTTTTATCGGGAGTTTGATGATTTCTTGATTGCTGCGAGCAAAGATGGCAGTAGCAGCAGTGGTGCCACGGTGCCTTTTGAGTGGGAGGAAAAGCCCGGTACCCCAAAGTTATCCAGGAGCGATGATGATTTTGCATTTGATGTCGGAGATGATTGGGAAACAACATCTCTGTCGGCTGAAGAGCTCTTCGATAGTGGAGTAATTAAGCCTTTAAAGCCACCACCTCGCTTACAACTTCCTGCCAAAGCAAGAAACAATGGCGCATCAGTCCAAAAAAAGAGTGGTTCCAGCCCAACCATGTCGCCAAGATTGCCAATTTCACAGGGTAAAAAGATGATCTTGGGGGCTTTCTCACCAAGGCATAAAAAGGACTACGAAATTTTGAGAAGCCCTGAACCAGAAAAAACCATAAGAAGATCAACGGAGCGCCAAAGGGGAAGAGAAAGGGGTCCTGCAGGACTATCTTCATCAAGCAGAAGAGCAACGAGGTCACTTTCTCCCTTAAGAGTTTCTCAATATCCATGGGAAGAAGAGCAGAGTCAGCATGGAAATAATAAAACAGAGTCTTCATCATCAATAATTGTGAAGCCTGCAGCTAATTCGGCTATTTCAGCCCTGGCTTCATTTTCAAAGAAATGGAGATTGAAAGACTTTTTCTTGTTCCGAAGTGCATCAGAAGGCAGGGCAGCTGATAAAGATCCTCTGAAGAAATACACTGCTGCATTTAGGAGATACGAAGATATCAACGGTATGAGGAATGTTAACGGCCCAGCTGGTTCCGCTGCATCTGCTTCACCCAGGAGAAAAGGACGTGTTTCTGCTCATGAGTTGCATTATACTGTAAACAAAGCAGTTTCCGAGGATCTCAAGAAGAAAAGTTTCCTGCCTTACAAGCAGGGGATTTTGGGAAGACTTGCATTCAATCCTGCCGTTCATGCACTGGCTAATGGCTTTGGATTATCCCACAAGTGAATTTTGATCATATTTACAGATTTTGTTCTTTCAGTTCTTTGTATAGATATTGTTGTATTTGTTCTTTTCATTTTAGGATTTTTTTTAACCCTCTGAAGAATAGAAGTGCTGCAGAATATCAAAGCAGAAATTTTCATGATCAAGTAAGGCTATGTAAGAATTCATGTTATAATTCCAATTGCAGAATGGCAAAAGGAAAACTCTTGGAAATCCAACTTCACATCCATTCATTCCTATCATTTTTGTTTTGTTTTTTTGTTTTTTCTTTTCGTTCGCTTGTAGGTTGTTTTTATGTGGTCATCGAGGAACGGCATTGCCTAAATGTAATAAGGGAGGATCATTTTATACGTTAATGAGCAAGTTTATACTTTATTCCCTGGAAAATAAAAAAAGAAATTAGTGAATCACAATGTGGAAGATCTGCAACTGCATAGTGTTGATTGTTGACCATCTAGAATTCTAGATTCAATAGCTCTGATGTGGCATTTGCCACCAGTAAAGCTATAACATTTGGCAGCAAAAGAGTTTTGGATATAAACAAAATACTAACGGATAGAGATGGAATATATTATTCAGCAAATACTTTAAATTAATTCTTTGCAGCACAGCGCCTTATATAGACCGTCATCAGCATACCAGTACCTAAAGAAAAGTAATCATCAGATCAAGTTCCAGAAGGCCTATTTATTTCTTTCATTTTCTTCCATTTTCTTCCATTGACTTCTATTGAAAGATCACAGTTTCTTGATCATGCATCGTTTTCACACCACTAAACGTTGTTTAACACTATCTTTGGGATTCAAGAACTGGTGAAAACTCAAAGTCAATAAAATTGTGTTACTAAGTAGTAGGAAGGGTAATCGCTGCACTTAATATTTAGTTTTTCTCACAATATCTCAAAATGAAGCAGGCATATCGTGTATCCAGCAGCTGTCATAAACAGGTCCCCATATTTCTTTCATCCTCTTAAGACCCATAAGGACTACCAAAGCCTCAGTCGAAGTTATCAATTTTGATGGGAGTGATATCATCTGCAACGTTGAAATGTCCCACCATACGTGCAAAGAACACCATTTGTTGTTCTAGTGTAAACTTGATGTTCTCAGCCTGCAAAATGAAAATATCTCTCAACTACTCTCATTTGCTAGCAGTAGATGCAGCAATAATCTTAACATGACGCATACCTTTCGAAATCCATGTTGTTCTCCTTCGTACTCAACTAGAGCAACAGGCAACCCTTTTTCCTTCAATGCACGATAGATTTTGCGCGCTTGTTCAGGAGGTACAACCTGCAACATGAAGGCCAATACTCCTCCAATGTGTTTACTTGTTTATTTGAATGAAGGGGTCAATATTTCACCAAGAAAACACGAATATAAACCTATAATACTCAGCAGAACAGTCATAAACCTTATAGCATCCCTCTACGCACATCAAGCAATGAGATAAAAGGACCAAAATGTTAAAATTAATGGAAAACAAAACATCTTAAAGTATGCATACACCATTGTTTTCGTTTTCGATGTTTCTTCTCCTCTATCTTCTGAGAGATTTTAGCTAGTGTGTTCTCAAAACCAAATCAAATACCAGCAGAAGTTATTCTTCACCATTTTTTTTTTATAGCTGGACAGATATATACGATTTGATTAAAGCTGATTAGAGTTCTTCCAAAACAGGATATTGAGTTGTATATAACTGCTCCATCACTCATAGATAAAAGAAAAAAAGCAGTACAATTACTGTTCTTCACACCTTGTCTTCCAATCCTTGGAATAGAATTATTGGGCAGGAAAATTTATCAACAAAGTTTATTGGTGACCTCTCAAAGTATGCATTTTCACTTCCTGCAAGAAACCAAATAATTTGATCAAATCATACCAGACCAAAGTTTACGTCATATACATCCAAACTAATTATTAAAAAAAATGAAGAAATAAATAAGAGAGGCAAACTTTATTTTTCTTTTCCCAAAAGAGAGTAGTTAAGTTCTTACCCACAAGATTGTCAATATAATGAGATTCAAATTTGTGAGTTTCTTGCCTCAACAGCTTTAGATCAGCTACCTGTTTGTTGTTAAGAAAAAGTTATGAAACTGATTCCAAAAGATGCAAGTAATCATAATTTTGTTAACTAGGCAGAAAAAGAAAAGAGAGAGAAAAAACTGCAAATTCACTAGAAAATATACATGAACAAAATCTAAAAATTAGCCAGAATACTAGTACAAGGAAGCTCCAGCAATAAACATTGGAAAAGCACTCACACCATACAAGGAAGCTCCAGCTTTAAACGTATCTGTGAATGCAAGCGCTGCTAATGTTGTGTACCCACCTGCAGAACCTCCAGTAATGCATAGCCGTCCACCATCAACTTTTCCACTTTCAACCTTAAGTCAAAGAAAAGCCATGCAATACTCAACCAAATTCTGAAAAGAACTACGTCACTTTGCTATCACTGCAAAACAGTAAAGAAGATATCCGGTACCAGAAACTTTGCACAGCTGCAACAATCATTAACATCGACAATGCCCCACTGTCCTAACAGCCTTTCTCGATATGCTCTGCCATAGCCTTCAAGTATTTCAATTGAGAATCTTTTAGTACGGAACATACAGAATCCTACACAATCTACTTGATTTGCACATTGGTTATTAATAAAGCCCTAAGGATTGCTAGAAAACAAAAACTGCAAAGATCCATAATTTTGTAGCAATCAGAATGGAAAGATAATAACACATTCATTAATGATATGGATATCATACACTTCTCTACCACAGAGGTTAAAAATAACCAGGCACAATAAATTGTTGAAAACCTAAACAAACAATTTCCCAAAATGTAGGTTGAGAAAAAAAAAAACAGAGAGAAAACCAATTGCAACCAACCTTATGCCCACCTGAATCAATGATTTTTCCTTCTACAGAACCCCTTTTTTTTCCAAAGACTCAGCAAATAGCTTGAGGAAAATTTAACATACTGAAATTTTCAACCAAAAAACAAATAAATAAAATAATGCATACCAGTACTTCCACCATAATTAACATCCACAAATGCCCAACCACGACTTGTCCAATATTGAATGCTAAGGTTTAAGATTCCATGAGTCTCTGCAGTAGGCCCTCCTGTAATAGTGAAAATTGTGAGAAAGCAATACGTAACAGGTCAAGTATTTAGAGTCAAGACATTCTTAAATTGATCAATGGTCCTCTTCTTAAAACCAATGACAAAGTCCTAAATAGCAGTTAAATAGTTCTTCAAGAAAAAGACAGACTTTATAACAGATCTGAAAAGGACAGTAAAGATAAAACCTAGACCAAATTATAGGATGCTAGGCTTTTTTATTTCTCAATTAGTTGGATCAAAATGCCCAGGGCAAAAAAAGAAGTTATAGTTCGTTCATCAGTCTTCATCAAATATAACCAGTAGATATATCAAGAGACCAACACTGACATTTAAGGAAATATTTTTTGTACATTTTAATGTTCAGTAATATCATACACACGCAGCATGCAAAACTTGATGTGTTCTGGTTCTAACTTTTACAAGTTCAACATTCTAAGAGGAAAGAAAAAAAACAAAGGATTACAATGACCAATATTAATTGTTGAAAGAAATTAGTACAGCTCAGACATTTCTAATACAACAGGACATAAATGATTTTAATAAAGGCGAAACTTTGTTGGATTAAAATTACTGAAAAAGACAACCCAAAAAAAAAGGGAAAGAATGAAACAAAGAAAAGAGTTAACCAAATACCATGGCTTTTCAACAATAATGGAGGCCTTTCTTCTTCATTAGCTTGATAAAGGGGGTTGGTTGGTGGATAGAAGTATGCAAATGCACTCTGACCAGGGACTACAGTCGGGAACTCTATCAATTCTGGCTTACTAAAATAAATCTTGTGTAAAGCACTAATAGATGAAGAACACCAGATAATCTTGAAATCAATAGCTTTTGAGTTCTGATCATCCCAAGCCACCTGGTAACCAAGAAGGAATTCCAAGAGAAGAAATATAAAAAAATACCTTTTCAAAACCACAAGTCAAAATAAATTGAAGCAGTGTAACAAATTATTTTTCACTGGCAGGGCAAAAATAAACAAGCACCTTAGCTATTGACAATGGATGAACTGCAGAAGCTCCCTCAATGTACAAGAACTGATGCCAAGAAGTCTGTAAAAGAAGCACATCATTAAAAAAAAATAAAAATAAAAATTATCCTTCTAGTCTGAAGAAGGTCTTTAGAGCATTAAACCAAGGGGGTTTTCAGTTTTTTACAATATTATTTGTATCTGTGAAAGGAATATCAACAAGTGATAATGTGCTTTGAACAGCATCAAGAACACCAAGAAATGACATCCCATTTTTCCTGCACATAGATTATCCACATAGAGAGTGACAAAGTTATCAATGGCTGGAAAATACATAAAATAAGTTATTTAGAATATAAATTCAAGAAAATACCTGTAGGTGCAGGCAATTAAGAGCTTATGATTGTCTTGAATAAACTCATAGGAGTTCATACCAAAAGTCCACAGAGGTCCAGCAAACTCGGCATCAAGTTTGTAAACTGGAAGCACTTCATTGGTTGATTCAACCTATTGTAATCAATGAATGGGATAATGTCAGAGTCAAATCTATCCATTCAAACTGCAAACAGCCTCACATACAATAAAAAGTTATGTTGTTGCTGAATGATAATAGGCACATCAGATCACCCATCCCTATAAAAAAGATAATCAGAAATGTAGGCAATATCAAATCTTCGGCATTATGTACACACATGTTTAAAATAATCTGAAATTAGGTAGATCACTTCTGTGTTGAAGCCTGTGTTAGCTGCAGGGTTCAAATCATATATTACATAATTTGACTGTGGGCTAAATGAAAAAGGGACTTCAATGTGCCAGGTCATCATCCATTCCAGACAAGTTAGAAACGCAAGGTGGATTTATATAATATAAGCTGCTAGACATATTAATAAGAACTTGTAGCAACAAGAGACAACGTAAGTATAAACAAAGTGCAACTGCAATTATGTACAGTAGCAGATGACATTTATCAAAAAATGATAAATTTCAGGTAAGCTTACCCATTTGTAGAGATTCCAAAACCCAGTTTCTCTATCACTGATGAAGAACAATTCCCCTGCAATAGCAAGCTCAGAAATGAACAAATAAACTTGAAGAATAAAGTTTCTAATCCACATTAGCAATGCGATGCAGTTCTACATGAATCAAGATTGCAGAATAATCCTTTTTATAAATGAATTAATTAAAAGCTTAGACTTGGTGCATGAAATTCTCCATTTAAATGGAATAATGTTATGGACAAATAAAACAGTCAAAACAGATCCAAGAAATGGCCTACAGGTGATGGGGAATTGATAGAGAGTTGCAGCATTATCCTTGTTTTCCACAAGCTAAGCAATCTATTACCATTAGCTTACAGGCCAAAGTCTTCAAACAGGGTCAAAGAAAGCAAGTCTGTTTTTTTCCATGCCTCATTAAATTTTATGGCCATTCAATAAGTGAAGGCCGTCTATTTGTCATGAAAAATGACCAAAGTTAAATTTTATGTACAACTGGTGCCTGACTTCCAGACATTCAACCAAACTACAGCTGAAGGATGTGAAGGATGCAATCAGCCTGTGATACTTAAGCACATGAAAAATATTCCCGACTCTCAATCCTTACCAAACTCCCCAAATGCACATTAATGAGCAAAATGCAAACCATCCCAAATAACTGGGGAAGATCAAAAAACTAAACTATTCACATACCTTGAGGAGACCACTTAGGTTCAGTTGGAGATTCAACAACTGTACTTTCACCACCTGCTACACATATCTGGTGGCGCACTTCTCTAGGCAAAACAGCAAAATTAACATTCAAATCACCAACTGAAGGTGGAAAATAAGAGATCCGTGAGTAAAGGTCAGTTCAGGCATCAATATAAAAGAGGAAATTAGTACAGAAGAAAATATTTTTTGATGAGTGGCTATGTGAATTTCATCACATCAGAAGTACATAATACCATAAAAATGGAACTTCTTCCCCAGAAACCTTAAACTCCTTGAAAATGAAATGACAAGGGAACTACTTGAACAATTTTTAGATCCCAATTTAGGGGAAGTCAGTATAAACCTATTTTAAGTCAGACAAGCAACCAAGTTACAACCAGAAACCCTACTCCTCAGAGTCTAGCAATTATGCTGCGTACCCTTTATCACTTATATAGCCAACCCAAAGCTCTGATCTGTCCCATGGCATGTTAGGATGGCTCCACTGAATCCATGCAATCCGTTCACCTTTTGGATCCAGGCGGGGGAAAGCATAAAAGTCGCTTCCAGCAATTAGTACTCGTGGTTCTGCATGGTAGATTGCAAATTTATACAGGTCAAAAAGAAATAACTTTTTCATAGTTTTTATGCAGAAACTAGCATTGAGGCCCCTCAAAAAAACAAATATGAGTTCTTTGAACAAGTTTACTTTCTTATTAACCCAAAGGCCTACCTTGAATTGTTTCAGCGCTAACCTTGAATGACACGATAGTTGTAATAGAATTCGTACTACTTTCACGACAGTCTGTTTCACAAAAATATCAAAAGAGGCAAACTTTTATTACACAATTGACATCACATAGCCAGTAAAGATAACCTCAAGTAAATAATAGTACGCTGTGATGTATACCTTCCTGTACTACAACATAACGATCAAACCGCGAGTCAAAAACTCCATCTGCATAAGATACAACCGGTCTACCATAATCTGGAGTAAGGGGCACGGGTGCAGAATCTGCCAGCGGAAAAAGTACACAAAAATGAATTAAATGAAAGATAGAGGGAACGACGAAGGAAGGGAAAAATTATTTAAATTATTAAAAAAAAAAAGTTTCACCCCTCACCAAAAGAAAAAATGGGTACAATCAATCATCCCGTAACTACAAGCTATGCCCAAGATATCGCTGCACTAGAAATGAAATGAAATTTCGAATTGACACGCAAAATATGTATAACATTTTTGGTCCATCAGCAGTAAAATAGTTTACAAACTTCCACAAGCATATCATGACAAGGAGGCAGCCCAAACAAACTTAACTCCAAAGAAGACAAACTAACCAATCCCAAAAGTCTCAAAATGTGCCAACGGAATTGCAAAACCCCAAATTTCAAGTCCAACTGAAGCAGAGGCATTACAAATACCGGGAGGGAAAAGGAAAACAGTGAAAAATAACACCTTTTGAAGATATTGACTGCTTATAAAGCCTCTGATCCTTGTAATTAGAAAAAATTACAGTGTCCCCAAAAATCCTAAAAGCTCCCCCTCCATATTCCTGAGCTACTGTCCTTACAGAGAACTCCTTTGGCGTAATATCGATTGGCTCATCCCCTGCTTTCTCTCCTTCCTTCACCAGAACCAATCGTCTGAACCCACAAACATAAACAACGTAAAAATTCAATCTTTAAGATTTATTTAGTCCCAGACAAATTTGATAACCCGTAAGGATAAGCCCCCATATAAACCCCGAAGACCAAGATAAAAGTATCATTTGTACCCAGATTCAGTGGGGCGGGACTCGACCCAGTAGAGACGGCCGAGGGAATCAACGGCGGAGCCACCCAGGCGCGTGCTGGAGCCGGAGACAAGGTCGGAGGTTATGGGGGACTCCCAGGAACCATACGGCGCGGTGATTTTAGTGCTGTTATCGGCGGTCGCGGAAGACATTCTCGCGGGAGTGTGAGTAGAAGTTATGAGTTGAACTTTTCTGGACAGGTGATTGAACGAGGTCGTAGCATAGGACGTTGTAATAACAGCAGTAACCTTAACCGGGTAGAGCTTCTGCCTGGTATAGCGACTGAACGTTGACAATGATATTGATATGGCCTTCCCTGAAACTGAAAGGGCCATGCTACCATTGGCCTCTGGTTTAAACTATTTATGAGTTTTTCCTTTAAAATTTTTTTTTGAAAAAAAAAACACACACACACACACGCACTACCTGTTAGGCAAGTCACAAGTGTACTAAATATATGATTAAATCTTATGAATAGTCAAAAATTTTAATGCATTGCTATAAGGATTGAATTATAATTCATATAATAAAGTAATATTAAATAATTAGAGTGGTTATAATTTAATAAATTAAATTGTAGCTAGCAGAATCACTCTAAAATTTATATGGCTCATTTCCATTTTTGTTATTAACATTCTTAATTTGTTGCTAAAATTATTAAACTTTGTCACTAGTATAGTTTTCAACCAAAAAAATATATATATAAATAACAAAAATTGTAGTACTAATCCATCAAATCAACTCTCTAATGAATATAAATCGCACAATTATATGCGGTCGAGATTTTGAAAATTTTTGAATTGTCACAAATTGACGGGAAGTCCGTGGATTAGAAATTTGGAACCCCATTAGACTCTGAAAAGACATGCGGAGATCATTATAAATTCATAAGAGGGATTATATATACAATAAAAAATATTAATAAAATTCCTGAGCAATTGATCTTTTCGTGACAATAATTACAAAATAATAATTATTTTAATTATTTAATATTATTTTATTATAAAAATATCATGTTAATCATTATAAAAAGTTCGTTAAATATTTTCACTAGAAACATTATTATTCAACTTATAATCAACTAATGAAAGTATGAAATTAGTTCCATCACTGCATGTGGCCTCAAGGAAGAAAAGTACTTCGCAACTTGATCTACATCGTGCACGGTTTGGTAGATACAGCCCAGAACTAGAATTGCAGGCCTAAAAGGGCAAAAAGACTCAACCCATGTGTAGTTTACAGTGTTTTGCCCAGAAGTATTTCTGTTTGCGCCCATTGGGCAATTGGTATTTCACAGAATGGTTTTGGGTTCACAGGCTACAGTATTTTATCAGTTAAATTTACTCTTTCACGTATCCCGTGGCTCGTCCCATAGTTTAAAACATATAAAGACGCTGCTTTGGAGTTGGAAAATATCTGCACCTGTTTTGCATGGGGCTATTGAATTTCTGTTCTTAAGCGAATTTGTGTTCGTTCTTGAATGGTCGTTATCCTGTGCACTTGTTTTCCCTATCGCATAAGCCTTATGTAATGTTAAGAAAAGAAAAAAGTGTTAAATTCAGAATAGAGATTTTCTGGTTGGGTTACAAAAACTGTTGGATGTACAGGGTTGGGCCATTGTTTCATTTTCCAACCTCATTGCCAAGGCTAATGTATCTGTCTAATATTCCATGTTACTTTGCCAAGTGTTAGTTCTAACTGAGATGCTGATAGTGAAAGAATTGTAGGCTTTGTCCCTCACTGCTCGCTAGCATGTTTTGCAAAAGTGAACACTAACCAAGTCGACAACAACAGGGGAAGTGATGTTAAGGGAAGATGAACTGCACCTATTGAAGCCTTTATGATCAAGAATGGTGATTGGAAAAAGCTACAGGATGATGTGGATGCGCCACGAAATAATCAGAGAGGCACATGCCAATACCAGCATAACAAGCTACCTTTTTCATCCTTTTCTAGAGTTTTTCCCTTCCCCACTGTCTTCTCGTGGTCCATTTCCTTCATCTTATCACAATCAAGTCCTCCTCCGCTTTTCCTAATTAGACACTTTGTCACATCAAGCCTTACCCATTGTTGACAAAGTGTCCTCCTTAACAAACATAAACCATGTAGAGGATTTTAAAAGGAACAAAGAGCCATGTTATTCAGTCAACTTGAACCAACTTGAATGTTTGCCTCTTCAGTATTCCCTTCCCCACATTAAAAGGCAATCCAACCATTGCATATCATTCATTCCTAAACTTTCTATAAATTATAAACACAGACATAGTGGCATCACGCCGCATAGGTAAGTTTTCACAAAATCTTCCAATATGCCAATCCCACCAGTGCACTCTAGTCCATTCCACAAGATGGAAAATTCTGTCTTGCTATCATTGCTGCAACGCACCACCAATCCAGATAGGAAATCAAAATCCGGTGGTGGAGGAGGAGGGCTTTTTCGAATGTTCAAGCTCTTCCCTATGTTAACCACAGGGTGCAAAATGGTAGCATTGTTGGGGCGACCCCGGAAACATTTGTTAACGGACAAAGCCTCCACAGTAACTCTGTTTGGCTACCGTAGAGGAAGAGTAAGCATAGCCATTCAAGAAGATCCTCATCGTTTACCTATCTTTGTAATGGAGCTTCCAATGCTGATAACTGCGTTTCATAAAGAAATGACCTCAGACGTTGTAAGGTTGGCTCTAGAGTGCGACACGAAAACACACAAAAGGAAGATTTTGGAGGAGTTCGTGTGGGCTGTGTTTTGTAATGGTAGAAAAATTGGTTTTTCCATTAGGAGAAAGAATATGACTGACGATGAGGCTCATGTTATGCAGCTCCTGAGGGGAGTTTCAATGGGTGCTGGTGTTCTTCCTAGCCCAAATAACAAAGAAACAGCTGACGGAGAATTAACTTACATTAGAGCAAGATTTGAGAGGGCTGTTGGCTCAAAAAACTCAGAATCATTTTACATGATCAATCCAGACGGTGCATCAGGACAAGAACTGAGCATTTTCTTTGTCAGAGTTCCTAGATCAACTAACTGATATGCCTATTTCTTTTGAGTGTACAGTGTCATGAAGAGAAGTATTGCCAAGGGTGAGTGCAAGTGGATTGCGTTTCAAAATGCTTTTCTTAAGCTTTCTGATATAAAGATTGAGAAGTTTTTTAATGTAAAAAATTATATTGAAAAATACAAAAATACATTTTGAGAGGCAATTTAACTATTCGCACCTGAGTTCTCAATTGAGATTAACATTGAATTATTAAGAGGGCAATCTCATATTATGTTGTGTAGAATTAGATATGTGTGGTGTGATAAATACGATGGTTGAAACTAGTTTCTTGCTTAGCAGTGACATGTCAATGTTGTCATATTCAAGACAAATAGAAATTAAGGCTATTATGATGTTGTTGCTGGCTATTTGCCACTTGGGAAATTAGAGTTTCTTGATATAATATGGTCTGATTTCACAATTCCTGAATGCCTGGTCATATCCCTTTCCTCTATTTTGTATTATACAATATGAAATCTGGAAGTTCAGCATTTGAATTGACAGGACTGAGGCAAGTGTAGAGTGGAAAAATGGGTCCTATTGCACTGAAATGCAAATGCTTTACACCGAATTCTTAGCCAATCTTCGAATAGACTGTTTTCCCATCTCAATCTGTACCAAAATCTTAAAAGCAATCGTTGCCCTCTTAAGGGCCTTAACAAAGGATATTAACCTTAAGAAACATTGCTAGAATTCTTGAATCCTGATGAGTTTGGAGGACCACATTTATGTTATTATGAGGAGTGCCATCCTGAAATTCACTGCTGTCTGCCCAGAGGATTTGAAGCTCACAAGCCAAGCTTTTATTGTCATCAAAAAAGCCTTTTAACCATGTTAGCTCCTCCACCATACTCTCTAGTTCATACATTCATCTTTTAGAAACAACATTAAATGAAAAACTAATGAGCCATGCATGATTAGATGGTGATCGTCTTGCAATGATTAATGAATACAATATCCTTGAGAGAAAATCGTGCACTCAAATTTGTACAATAAATCAATAGTTATTGGACTATGATGAGGGAGGCTGCCCAAATGTCCTGTCATCCGACTGACCAAAACCTTGGCCGAAAGGAGGAGTGCTAATTCATCACTTTATACGATGATCCCACCACCCGGATGGATGAATTATCTCCTTGGACAAAAAAGTTGAGTTCGGTTCCATGTCATCTTCAAGAACCACGCGTTTCTTGGCTAATAATTCATTGTGGCTGATCATCATGCCCGAATTATTTCCCAGGGTTCGAATGCTCTATTTTCTACTCTTGCACGTTCTTCTGTCCAATGCTGGATCTTTCTGCCTTACTTTGCCTTATCTAGTTGTAAATAGTCTACTACTTTCTAGGGTGCAGAACTTTCATGAAACTCTATTATTACTCCAAAAAAAGAGTTTAGATTCAAAAGTTTTGTCGTCCAAAAACAGTGCATTTCTAAATAAAATTAGATAAAAATTATTATATTATCCTTACACATCATAATAATATAGATTCCAACCTTAAAAACTAATAATAAATTTTAAAAATTAAATATTTAAATGAACATTATGATAAAGCTGATATTATCACATACAAAATTGCAAGGTTAGGTAAATCTATTACTAGAAAAGATCCAGAATAAAATGGAGGGGAGGGAGCTCAGTGCTAGTTTACTTTGTTTTTTAGTCCTAAATATGCATTTTTTTGACTGGCTATTACGAGGCCCAATGACTTAAAACCTACCACGCAGGCACGAACTCTTGTCCAATTGTTAACTCTGGGTCTTGGATTGGCTCAATGCCTAACTGTTTCTACCACGCCTGTTCAATGGCCCAATCCGAGTTCAATAATTTGAACTGGTCAAAATGAAAGTAAATAGTGCCAATTCATTGAACTGGTCAATGAAAGTACGTATTAAATAAGTAATGATTATGAAAATCATAATAAAAAGTTATATAAGTATAAAAAATAAAATCATTTCTTATTATTTTATATATTTTAAAGAGTGTGAAAAATTAGATTATCTTTCTATCAAATTAGTTGTTATGACTTTTCATTGTAAAATTCAATACTAATATTAAGATAAATTACATCTAATTCTCATAAGATTTGATTTTATTACCATTTATCCTATAAAATTTGAGAAGGCTATGGTTTCTCCGTTTTAACTATCTAAAAATTAGTTTTTCATTCTATAATTCATAAATCACTAAAAAAAAAAATAGGTAAAAACCTGAGTATAAAATATTTGCAAAATATATATAAAAAATAAATTATTTATCAATAGAAATATTAGAGTTATATTTTCTTTTGAAAATCCACGTAATATGAGTAATACTTTAATACAAAAATGAAATGAAAAATGTGAATTAAACTCTGTTCTGCATAATTTTTTTTATTAATTTCATAGATTATCTAAAAAAAACCAACTATTATATGGTCAAATGCGGAATATCATAATATTTCCACATGTCAAAAAGTAATGGGTAATAATACCAAATCACAAGAAAATAGCGGATAATTCACCCACAAATATTATTACTAGTATTATAATAATAATGATAATTCAGATTAAAGCAATCAAAACTTCAGCCCCGATTCAGGAACTAATAAAGTAATACAAGGAGCTTTCGTAGCAAATTCCGGGTGTCTAATCTGCGACAATTTTATATTGAACAGTGACAAACAAACAAGATTCTAAAGTTTGGTTTTGGCCCAACATCCCGGTCCCTAATTGAAGCGACCAAATTGGAAGAGAATGAAGAGATAAAACTATATTAACATTCACAGAAAAAAATTTTAAAAAAATGCGTCCCAGATTCCCTTTATACATTGATTGCCCATTTCGAGTTCAATGTACATAGACTCAGAAATAACAACTGCCCACTAGCTTCCCCCCTGTAGAAAATCAAATCGGATAGTGATTTCCATTTTGGGTAAAGTATCTTCCTCTGTGGACGAATGGACTCTAGTTTGAACTTCAAAACAGTATCTAATTACAATAATTTGTCCATGTCCTAAAACACGAATGAGCTGGACTTGCTCCATTAGAACCAGCATGTTTGTGAGTTTTGCCGTGGGCTGTTTGGCTTGTGTGCATCTACAGGAAGAAGGAGCGAAGGAAACAGCCATGGGGAATTAAGTAATGGCTGGACTGCTCACAATGGTACAAGAAGAATGGATTTCGTTCATGAATGTGAAATGAAAGATTGTATAGATATCACATCACCAGTTGTCACTTCAAGCCTCGATTGCTCTCAGTGCCTGCCGATGGCGAACTCGTGGTCCATCATTACTTTATTGTTGTTATGTATACGGGTTTTTCTTTACTTCGATAAGTGATATTTTAATTCGGGATAGTGTATTTTGATCCCCTTAGATGTTAAAAGTGTTGGGGAGGTTTTACATTTGGGAAGTTCAATTATAAGTAGTCAGGAATTAAAAGCTTAAACTAATTTTAGTGCTACTTATTCTATTTATTAGATCTTTTACTTCTCTTACGATGTAAAATAATATCCACGAACACAACAAAAAGTGAAACCACAATATATATATATATATATATATATATATATATATATATATATATATATTTTGTGGTTGCCTTGCCTCGATACTAAAGTTGAATGTTTTTGAAACTTTGCTTGTACTGTTTTTTTTTTTTTTAAATTTGCATTATTTATTTGGACAAAGTACAAAATTTTCATACAGCTCATAGGTGATTGAGACTGCAACCTTCTGCATAAATGAATCACTGACCAGACTTTGAATAAAAACAAGAAGAAATTATAACGTCAACAACCGCAAACCAAATTTGGTTGAACATTTGGCACAAGAAAGGCTAGAAAACAAAAGGTACAACAGCCCACTGCCCTTTTTCCACGCGGAATGAAGGGCACCATACAAAATACAAATCCTGTTATAGTTTTGGGCCACAGTAAAGTGCATACAGGCAAATAGGTTGGAAGGGAACATGGGGGACACTATTGATTTTGTGCTACATCTAATCCAGCACCTCAAACCATTTTAGGTTGCTCCAATAGCCATCACGCAATGCCGTATGATTAGTACTCGTTGATAACGTGTGATTCACTTCCACCTACACTGATACAGGGAATTGGAGTTTAATGAAATTATTAAAGGGATTAGAGATAAAATATGTGGATGTACATTCTTTGAATTTTATGGTTAATTTGTAAAATTAATCTCAAACTTAATACGTACGAGGAGTTTTAAGGTTTGTATAAATTGTATTTTATTTTATGTTTTTTATATTTTTGAAATAATTTTGACATTCTTGGAACAAAAGTTGCTAGAAAGAAGTGGTATAAAATTCGAGTTTATCTTGTAAATGTAAAAATAAGAAGTGAGAGAATGACTCATACAAACATTTGTATTCGTACGGACTACGGAGGTGTTGGTTGCTCAGTATGTCAATAGTCAATATTCTCCAGCAGTGAAAAGGAAGTGTGGTGGGATCAATTAGAATGGTGCCAATTTTGAAATCTCATCCCATCTTTCTACTTCCAAGGTGTAAAATGGTGCAAATGGGAGTTACCAAAATTATGGTTCAATTCAAGAAACACTAATAGGGGAAGGTTTTATCATCCGATATGAAAATGAAAAGGTTTTGACAGTAATTACCAAATATGCTGAAACAATTCTTGTTTATGAAATGAGATCAATTATAGATGGTATGGTTTTGGCAAAGCTTAAACATTGGCAAAAACTTTGAGGTTCCAATGAAGGTACGAAAGAGTTATATTTAGACTTTTTATAGCATCTTTTATCTCTTGTACATAGGCGATATAACCAAGTCGCAAATTAATAACGCTAGATATGCTAATAGTATTGGTAGTATTGCTTTCGACTCAAATTACCTTCTAGAATTATTAAGAAATATTGAAGCGTGTAAGAGTGGAAAGTTGACTACATATATATTTGAATTACAGTTTACAACGTGTTTAGTGTATTTTTTAATATAATATCTTATATTTTTTATTTCATAATTATTTCTTTTCAAAAATACTAAAATAATTTTAAAACACAATTCATACGCACTATATTTCGACATTTGATCCTTTTTTTTCTGATGGATAATCAAAATTTTATTTGGGTTCAAAGAGTCTCTGTTCACCAGAAATTCAAAATCATTAAAAAAAAAGATCTTTATTTTATTCTTTTCACGTATTTTTAAAATATGGTTTCTATGGAGAGAAAAGAAAAGAAAAGAAATTAAGAGAAGCGCAGTGAAAAACAATAGTAACGGTCGGTAGTAAAACCAGGATGAATGATGAATGATGAAAAAGGACGCGAATCAAAGAATCAATCCCAATCTGATTGATTGGTACAGATTGGAGGGAAGAAGCAATCAGGTGTTTTCGTCGTTGATGAGTCTGGGGTACAACCAGTCGGTGCGTCGCCAGCTGTACCGCTGCAATGTTTATCAACTGCCCAAACTGATTTGGTTTGGTTTATGATTGATCACTTTATGATTCATATCTTCTTTCCTGTTTTTGTTGTTTGTGGTCTCAATGCCCGAACAAAAGTCAGTCAAATGATCATATCGTCTCAAAAGTCCAAAATGTCCCTTAAATTTTGCCACGTTGGCGGCTGCACAATAATATTATAATAATCGTCCTAATATTTCGTGTCCGGACTTTGCATTTTAATATATATATATATATATATATATATATATTTTGAATTTTTAAGATAAATTTTGTATATTTTTATTTTAACTTTCTTATTATGAGTATATATAATTATTATTAGTCAAAATATTTTTAAAATTGAATTTAAAAGTTTTTTTTTAAACGAAAGAAGTAATATTCACTTTCAAAATCAAAAAAATGCATTTCATATGTAATTAATGAGCAACTCTAAAGTTACAATTTTATGTCACGCGAATTCAATAATTTAGTCATTCTCTTTTTCTTTTTATTTTTTATTTTTGTAAGCAAGAAATACCAGTTGATCATACAATTTTGGTTTTTTCCCTTTATTTAGGATAATCTCATTTGCATTAAAGAAATTTGTAGAGTGTTTTATAAATGTTCAAGTTCTCCTCAATATAAATATTAGAATTACATAGTACTTATGTCTTAAAAAAAATAGTTTTTTTTTATCTTAAGAAAATAATTTATTTTAGATAAAATTCCTTTATATTTATACAATTTAAAATTAAAAATTATGAATAAAAATTAGAAGTTATAATTTAATGCCGTATTAAATGTATTATGATGTATAACTAAAAAAGTTATACACATTTAAAAGCTGGCTATATTTTGTAATAGTAGAAGTAACTTTTTGCACATCATTTTCAACCTTCACTAAAAATTTTGAGAATTATAAAAAAAAAATAACTGATAAATCTTAACGGTTAATAGAAATTTTGGAATCAAATAACAGAGATGTTCGTTAACGGACGTGGAGGTCAAAAGTTTAATTTTTCATTAACGTAATTCTTTCACTTGACACTTTGATTTGTAATTCGCAATTCAAAATTCATTAATGGGTGAGTACTAACAAAAAATTAGAATTCTAAATTTTTCAAAATGTTATTTCAACCATGGCTAGGGCCACTCCAAAGGGGACCTTTGTAATAACACAAGTGCTCAAATAAAAAATTAAAATTTACAGCAATCAAAGTTAATCCTTCTTAGTAGTTACCAAATTTTAATTTCGTTGGAACAAATTTCTATTTTTAAAAAGTTATTTTTTTAAATAAAAATAAAATATTTAAATATATTTTTATTTTAAATTTTAAATTTTTTTACTTAAATTCCTCTTAAATAATTTTTTAAACAAATTTCTTCTATTTTTCTCTGCAATATACGTTTTGTATAAAAAAAAATATTCACTAAAAATTTCGCACATTCTAATACAACTTTTTTTAAATCAATCACAATCCAAACGAAGTCAAAATTGAGTTTGAAGTGGACATGCAACATATGCTCTTTTTCAAAACAAATTCAAACTACTCATGAAATTGCATGTTTACACGAGAAAGATTTTTACTAGGTTTTTTAAAGGAAAGGGCGAGGTGATGCTTTTTAAGTCCAGAAAATTAAGGTTCCATAATTAATCATTCCGATGTTATTATTTTGGAGACAACGAAAGTACGTTAGTAATAAGTGGCACGCTCCTCAGCGGCGAGTGGGACAGAAAACCCATAATTACTAGATAGCACTCTAAAGTCAAAGCGACTAGAACTCGTATCACGTGAGATTCCTCCAGGCTGTGTGTGGGTCCATCATACGTGGAAGTCGTTGAAGTCATCCTCAAACTGCCTATTTTATTGGATGGCCTTACGTTGTGTTAGCCGGTTGGTTGATCAGGGCCGTTAGTTATAATGACCCGAACTATGGATTTGGGAACTCCACAATCCCCAGCTGTAAATCTGCATAGAGTCAAAAAGCGTAGGGACCCACCTTACGTTTGTTTTTTTTATAATAATTATACTAAACTAATTTTACCTTGCTATGGGAAAATGCACGGCGCTTACGCTATAAATTATCAATCGTGATTCACGACGCTGGGCTGAATGATAAACAGCTACTCCTTTACTGTCATTTTTTCTTTAAAAAAAATGTTTTTCTGTTCTAGTAAAGATTGAAAGTTTAGTACCATAATGAAATATTTTGTATATAGATTGTGTTTTAAATCGTATTTTTATGCTTTCTGATACAGTAATATAAGATTAGAAATATATTAAAGAATATAAAATTATATTAAAAATAATTTTAAAATACTAATTATACACACGGGATTATATACTTTAGTATTAAGCGTGTTTGATTGGGTAAAATTTTAAAATTATATTTGTAATTTTTGAAAGGATTGAAGGGTTTGTAACTTTTTAACATGTTTCATATATACAATAATCATTTCTTTTTTTTCTTATATGTTTTGAATTGGTTAATGTGGATACCTGAAAATATATATTTAGATGGGACAAAAAGTAAATTGTCATCTCTTATATTTCTGTACCACTTAATATAGTACAACATAGCAATTTATGAGTAAAATAGTAAATTCATTAAAGAAAGTATGCAAAAAGTATCGATTCAATCTATCTCCTGCTATTTCGTTGGCTTGACGCATATAATTTAAGGATGCAACGAATATAATATTCAGTCCTTCTACACATATTTATTTTCACGTGTCCAATTTAGTTTTGAATTTCTCCTACAATTATCTCCATATCCATTCTATTTGTTTCCAAAAGATAATTCACTTTGACTAAGTATAATTTTTAAATTAGAAAATATAACACATTTAATACATTATCATTATTATTAATTATGACCACACATAATTATCATTAATAAGAGTATTATAAAAATATAATTTTTTTGGAACAAGTACATATTTTGAAAGTTTTTCTTTTCTTTTTTTTTTTGTACCACAAGGGAGTGATATAATTTAAATTATTCACTTTATATGCATACTTATCCCCGTTCCCAACTATTACAAAACATTAGTCATAAACATATGGAAGTTTTCGCAAACATGTACTGTTAGGTGGATAAACGAACTAGTACGTTTAGTGAACGAATACAAGTTTGGTTACGTTCGTTTACGTTTGTTTGTTAAGCTAAACAAACAGACATATGTTTAATTTGTTTATGTTCACGAACAAGTTTATTTAGTGTTCATGAACAAGTTCGTTTATTGTTTGTTTATATTAAAATAATAAAATAATAATATATATAATAATATTATTCGTTTATTGTTATGAACATACTCGTTTAATCATTCACAAACATATTAACGAGCTATTCATGAACATGTTCATTTAATGTGTTAATAAACATGTTTACGAACACTTATCAAACACTAATAAACGAATATAAAGGAGGTTGAACACATATTTGATATTAATAAACGAATATAAACGAACACGAACAGTTTTAAAAATAAATAAACAGTTTACGAATGTTCGTTCGTTCGTTTATAATCGGTTCATTTACAATCTTACAGTATTGTTTCCTACCATTCTAATTAAACATTTTGCAATATGTCAAAGCACACAGTGCCGTGCAATCGATTGAGATAAGGACTAGTTTACGAATGCTTTTGTTTTTATTTTAAAATGCTGTCCGAAAGCATCCTCCCAATTCATGTGCAAATTCGTTAAATTGAAGAAAACGTGTTTGTCAGCGAAGTACGATTAAACCCCCAAACTTTGTAGTTCCAAACACGAACAATAAATAACCGATGAGTTGATCAGGGACATGTATCCTTACCGAGATTTCGATGCTAATAAGAATCAAAACAAGCGTATCTAATCAGACGATTTAGTGCTGATTACATCCATTACCGGACTAATGTAAGAACCTTGTACATTGTTTGTACGGACAATGTTGATAATTCTAAATCATTAACTTCGACGATTTCATTTATGTACCCATAGACTACAAGACAAAACCCAACACACACCACCGCCAACCCCTCCCCCCCAATCGTACTAAGCAAGTTCCAACAATTTCCCAGGACTCGGTTCAATGAACCGAAAAACACGAAACTTTAAATTCTTAAAATGGAATTTTAACAAAGACAGACTGCCTAGTCCACCCCATTCATTCATTTCAACAAAATCCTTTCGTATCTTTCCGTAGCCCCTCTTCCGTCATTTAACCATTAAGTAACGACAAAAACAGAACACCCGCGCCAAATCTGCTAAAATATATGACCCTGGTCGACCGCACTGGGTGATGTACCACTGGTTAACACTTAATAACACCCCCTAACAACTTTACATCAAGCAATTTCCGAGAACCCTCCATGCCCTTTTAATTTTAGCTTAAAAAGCCATGCCAAAGCCAAAATGCATGCACCCCCATATTCCCCAACCTCTCAGATATAAGCTACCTTAGATCATGACCATGGCCTCCTCCTAGTTTTATTAAAAAAAATTCAAAAATTATTATAAAATCTATTGGCCTCTATATATATGTCCAACCCTGTCACACTTCACTCCCGAGTCCTCACTCGCTACCTTAGCTCTCTCTAAGCAAAGTTCGAGTCTTATTTTTGTGGGGTTAAAGTGAATTGTTCTTCTTTGGAGTTTTGAAAATCTTTGGAAATGGATGTTTTTTATAGATGTTCATCAACAGCTTCTTCTTCATCTGATTCTTCTACTTCTGACTCGTCTTTATCCGGGAAGACACCAAGGGATGATGCTGGCAGGCCGGAAAGGATTAAAGGGCCATGGAGTGCCGAGGAGGATAAGATCCTAACTCGACTTGTAGAGAAATACGGGGCACGAAACTGGTCCTTAATTAGCAAATACATTAAGGGCAGGTCGGGGAAATCGTGCCGGCTTAGGTGGTGCAATCAGCTGAGTCCCAGCGTCGAACACCGCCCGTTCTCACCGGAGGAAGATGAGACCATCTTGGCTGCGCATGCTAAATATGGGAATAGGTGGGCCACCATTGCTCGGTTGCTCCCCGGTCGGACGGATAACGCGGTTAAGAATCATTGGAACTCTACGTTAAAAAGAAGATACCAGCCACAGCAGCAAGAGAAGGGGACCGACCACAACCACCACCACCACCACTTATTCCGAGAGAATCAAATGTTCGAGGCCATGGAAATCACCGAGGTGAAAAACGACGCATCGGGATCCGCGCCATTCGTGAATAATAACACCAGCAGTAGTAGTAACTCCGAGAATTTTACCCCAAGGGTGAAAAATTCAAGGGTGTTTCCTTTCGTGAGTGATTATGACGAGTCCGACCCCATGACCATGCTATCCCTGGCGCCGCCGGGGATGACGATGAGCGCCGGGCAGGGTCATGATGAGTCGCTGCACAGGCAAGGGGATGCGGCGGAGAGTTTCCCGGCGGGGTTTTGGGATGCAATGAGGAATGTGATTGCTAGAGAAGTAAGGGAGTATGTTACGACGTCGTTCGAGGCAACTTCCTCCGGGTTTCATTAGCAGAGAATAATGATAATAATGATGATGATGATTATGTTTGTTATGTGATAATTAATCTCTCTGAGTTTCGGGTGGATTTGTTGGAAATTGTTTATGTTCATATATTATTGTTCGTTCTAAAATATTGCCAAAATGCCTCAAATTGAAAGGCAGCCAGCCATGGAATGGTAGTTTCACGCGGAAAGCAATTAATGGATAAACTCTCTCTTTTTTTTTTTTTGTTGAGTTTAATGTTTGTTGTCTTGATTATGGATTTGGATGGACATTGGACAGACAAGAGACTTTGGTATTTGGAGCATGTGAATGTTTTTTCAATTAAAACTCAGAACTTTAGATTAATTGCCAAATACCTTAAAAATGGGCATGGGGTTTTGGATTGCACGTGAAAACAAAAAAGATTCCAATAAATTTGAACTTGTAAGGTTACAGAATTTCGTGCAATTACACTTCACAAGGGCATATGCCACTGTTAAGTTGGTACTACTAAAAATGAGCAGTTCCACTGTTGGGTTCAATTTAAATTTGAAAGCATTTGCAAATATCTGATTATTGGAAGGAAAATTGTCTGTTAAAGACGGAGTACCAATTTTTCTGGCCAATAATTAGATGCTACTCTATTGTACACTACAGAGTACATTTTCTGTCCAATAATTAGATCATACTCTATCTTAAGAGTACTTTTTTTTTAAAAAAAAATAATTAAATTTTATTCTATTATAAAGGATAACTAAACTGAAGTGATGGAAAACTGTCCAGTAATTAGATCATACTCTATTCCAAAATACTTTTTCTTTGTTGAATTAATTAAATCCTATTTTATTTGAGAAAATGTCTTAACTGATCGCACAGGGATTAAAAAGGAGAAAATCCCCTCGAAACTAATTACATGTACTAACACGTATTGAATTCATAGGCACTAATGACCTTGGCACACCTATTGGATTCATAGGCACTAATGACTTTGACATTACATGTCTGAAAATGCTAATGTCAAAATTTGATACGTACTCTTAATCAATATTGGGTGACGATTGAGACAACCTTAAATGACTAAATACAGAATAGTAATAAAAAATCAAATATAATCTACTCGAGAGTTAGATTAAACTCACGCGAGAGTGAGATTAAGTAAATTATAATATGGCTAACAAAAATAAACAAACTATGAGATGACAAAATGCGTGACTAATGAAAAGATTCATTGTTTTAGGTCGGAGGAGGGAGTAATGAATTTATCTTCCTAAGCATAAGCTACATTTTCCCCCTCTACAAAGTCTAATCTCACGTGAATTCAAGAATCATAAGGAAGATTGGGTGAGGTGAATCCGAATGGGGTATTTTCAGAAAATGCGTGAACTTGTGGTAAAAACTTCCATTTTACGCGTGCATAATAGAGGACCTTTATTGTTGATGGGGATGTATTATTGCATCTTGGGAAAAATGTTACGTTTGACCTACTATTTTATTAACCAACTTGACAAAGCTCCTGAAAAAGAAGAAAAACATGGACTGGGGAATTTGGGCGATGGGCTGGCCTGCGGCTGCATCCCACTTGAGCCTTTGGATTATTGGTGATCAGACAAAGCAAAGCGGGCGGTGGTGGCGGCCGCGGTGGTGGTGGAGGTAGTTGGTTGGTGGGACAGGAGGAGATGGGTCAGCCATGGGATTGTTGTCTTTAAAGGTGAGGCCATGGCTAGGGCCCAGAGGGAATGTTCTCAGTTACCCACTTTGCGTTGGAGCTTGAATTTTTAAGTATAAGTCAAGGTGGGTGGCATGTTCCGCATTGTAAACGTGCTCAACATTTGAGTAGATCCAAGTCCGTGTGAATGGAACGCCTTCAATTGGCCGGCCACCCTCTTTTTTTTTTTCTTTTTTTTTTTTAGTATAAATATATTACTGGGCTTTGCAGTTCTTGTATACTTAAATTAATAAAATTTCTCACATTAATTTGAGCCCTGCAGAGTGGAATGAATGGAAGGATACCATTAGATGAATGGAAGGATACCATTAGAAGTGCTTTTGCATTTTTGTTTTCGCCTTCCACCAAAGGCTGCAACAATAGCTTGGGTTTTGATTAAATTGTCTTCCAAGATGAATTTTTAAGGTTTTTTTTTTTCATATAAGCTTTTAAATTTTTTACATAATTCATAATTTACAACTATTATCTTGTAAAAGTAAAATATATAAATATATAAATATATATATATACCCTGAATTTCTTTCTTTTTTCAAATAAGACTTTTTTCCAAACTTTGCACGGAATATTTTATCTAATGAATCGTATATGTTTTACTCTCTCAATTAAAAAAAAAAAGAGTTTATTTTATTTTAAATATTTTTTTATTAGTTATTAAGTAAGACACACTTAATATATAAATTAATATTTAATATTTAATATTTTTATTCTTAATTTTTTATTTAGACTATATATTATTATGATTAATAAACATAATATAATAAATTTCCATTAAAAGTGAAATTTTTTTGAAACAAAAGAAAATTTTTAACTGAAACCATCTTTGAAACTGAGGAAGTAGTACATTGCATCGAGACAAATAGAAGCGGGGACATGAGCAGTGCCAAACTTTATATGAATTGGAATATTTTTCTTTCCTACATGGTATTAGTTGGGGTAAACAAAATGACATCAGACCTATGGCAATCGGTGATATTCAAAGCCTAAGATAAATTATTTGAACATCTATCATTGAACCACGGTCAAATCCTTGGACAGCTTGATGAGACGTTCAATTTTTTTCATTGATAAGCTAAAGTCACAATTTCTTTCATTGATGACACGTTCAATTCCTTTTTGTGCACCCAAAAAACACAAGAAAAACAAAGTCAGCAAGAAAAAGGAATATTTTTGTCCTTGTGTGAAAAAAGATGTTGCAATAATTGATTGAATTTGCAAAAGCTCGACTCCACGGCAAGCATTTCAAAAGAGAAAGAACTGCTGGAAAAAGTAAAGATCTTCAACTTTTTATTCAGTTTTGGTGCATGTAACAGCTGTTGTAGTAGTAGTAGTAGTAGTAGTGGAAGACGAACAGCCCCACAACCATATTTCACTATAAATTCTTTCTAATATAATTATATAATGCAACAAAACGTGAGTAATAGAATAAAATCAAGAATTGTATGCATCCATGCATGCACATTCTTGATTTCCATTACGTATGATGTATGTTGTGCCGTTTTATTTGAGCATTAAGTAATCGTTTCACACTCCAAAAAGTTGGGTTTTGTGAATTTAGCAGGCGTCAATGGGAGGGACGAGGCAGAGGAAAGGCGAAGAATTTCATGAACCCTTTGTTACAGTCATTGGCATTGATCTCTCCCTCTCCTCCTCCACTAGCAAAGTAGTAATTCCTGTAGGTTTTAAGCTCATATGCGAAGCCATCGCCACTTCCTTCACTGGCATTTGCCAACAGGGTCGCTCTGCTAAAATTGCATGTCATGAAGCTGTAAAGGTTGGGTAGTAAATAGACGCTATGAGGCCTGGCCGTGTCACTGGGTGGAGCATATTTGAACACTGATGGAGTGATGGATCAACACAAAGAGTAACCACGTTAAAACCATATTCAACAATTTAAGGAAAACAAAATTATGTTTGTGCACAATCTTGCAACAACTTGTGGGAGCCAAGATGAAATTTTTTATCCAGTTTCATTCAAATGTTTGTGTACCTAGTACGTCCTTAATGAAGAAGGGGCCATGTTTGAGGGACCAATCTGAGTAATTGAAGCCAGGGTGCCAGCCCTCGGATCCTCCAACAACTATGGTCTCAGCTTGGCTAAATGCCAACGTGGTCACCATAACTAGGAGGAGGATACGTAGTCCTTTGCCAAAACTAACATTAACAGCCATTTCTTCTGTTTCCTTCTTGTCTGTATTGATTTTTGTATAGGATGATCACGCTAGAAAATACAAGATGGGATGCAATGATCTGTATTGGAGAGGATTTAAATAGGTGTTTGTGGCAACATGATCAAACCCATAGTTTTGACTAGTTCAGAAAATCAAAATAAAAATTTTCCAAATGCTGACTAAAATGGGAGGTCATCATCTTTTTCTCAGATTTCCTGGGTAACGTAGAAAATTTGCAGCAGAGTTCTAGATTGTAGGCAAGTCTACACTAACATTTTAAACAGCATTTAGCACTGATATAACCACAATGTGGTTAGTTTCCTTAGTGGCCAAGAATATGATGGCATTAAAATGATTACTAGAGGCTCTTAAAGTCAGCGAAAAAGAACCAATTCTGCATTTTTACCATACTTATGCGAATTCTAAACCGCATTGTCTTGCCCACCTAATTGAGAAAAGAAGGACTTTTCTTTTGCATATATCAGATAGTCTTGCAAACACGGATCATTTTATCCATAGTAATTTTACTGGACTTATACTATGATTGAAGTCAATTTACTTGGTAAAATGAAGATATCAGTAAATTTTATGAAATGATTCATGCGATTTAGCTAATTATTTTGATCAACGAATATGATTGAAAAATAAGAAATTTGTATTATCAAAAGATTTTTAGGATTTTTTTTTCCTAATATGGAATGAGTCACTCAACTATCATTCATCATTGTACAAATTGGATACAAACTTTCCCCAACACCTTCTCATTGATGGATTCTAATGCATATAGAGGAGCAATGCTTCTTGGTGATTCATATAATACAAAGGTTATTTAGTAACCCTTGCTATGTAAATGCTATCGCCACTAAAATGTAAACTATTACTCAATATATTTTAAAGTAGATGTTCTATTTAGGTATGAATACTTACATTGTTCTATTTTATTTAAAATTAGAAATAAGCTTAAGTGGACTTATATTTTACACATCTCTCCTTAGTTGGAATTGTATTTTTACCCTTTTGAGTATCTATTAAATCAAGAAAAATGTTTTATTATCCATCAATTCAAACTTTTTCTAACCCCCTTTTCATTAATGGATCTTGGTGTTATGGAGGAGTGCAGTTTGCTCAGGAAATATTTCTTAATGATTCATGTAGTATCTCCCATGTTTTGCTAAATTGCGAAATAGCAAGACATGCCTAGAGATGTTCATATTTGGGTTTCAATTTTGATGTTCGCACACCAATGACATTTTGACAATCGTTCAAGACATGGATTATTCAAGCTCAGTTTTCAGATGATGTGATACTGTCTGCGTGCATAATATGGAATCTATGGAAGACAAGGGGAGAAGCAGTATGGGAAAATAGATTAACAAAGCCATAAAGTATTTGGTTGTTGGCATGGGATAGCTTCAAAGAGATAAACTTCAACTGGCAGGAAAATCAATCGAAACTGAATAAGCTAAAGGAAAACAGAAGCAAAAAGAAGAAGATCGGGAACTTTATGATTACATGGGAGTGGGAGGAATCAAAGAAGAAGCTGAGCTATTTTGACAAAATAAAAATTTGTACTGACAGATCATTCAAGGCTGAACAAGATGAAGCTACTCTAGCATGGGTTGCATCGGACAAGGATGGAAGGAAACTTAGCTACCAAAGCTAGGACGATCTATGCCTCCTCTCCTGAACAAGCTGAATTATTAGCTATCTTAGAGGCTACGAAGGAAGTTGTTAAAAGAGGATGGGATAGAATTATATTGTTAACATATTCATTAGTAGCCCTACAAGTTTTGGAGCAACCATATAACTCAAGCATTCCTATAAGGAGTATAGTTGGTGACATTAGGCATGTGGTTAAGGAATTAGAATACTGTGTCCTAGTTAAATCGCCTAGTGAAGAGGTCAGACAAGTACACTGTTTAGCTTATAGTATTTTATCCAAAAACATTATGATGTAAGATGCATTCTAATGAAATGTTAGTTTCTTAAAAAAAAAAAATTCATGGAGAGGTTATTTTGTGACTTTTACCATATAAATGTTATTAGCATGAGCTATTGATATTTTTCACTATGCCGTTTAGTTTCCTTTGCTTCAAAAAAAAGGTTTTTTTAAAAAAAAACACACGCAGAGCCCAAACTCTTTAATGTCCTGAATCATTAGTTTCATGGGTACGATGTCTCTATATTGGGCTTTATATGTTTTAAAGAAATGATGCTACCCACCTTAAGTGGGCCTTTGCTGAAGAACGAATCGGGGATTCCGACCATGTTGAAACCCAAACCCACGCTATTGCTGCTCATACTCCAGTTTCCTCCCCTTCCCCTCATCCCGGTTCTTTCTAACCCCTTCACCAGTTAGCCTCTAATGATGAATTAGGGTGATGTATCATGTTGTAGAAATTTGGAAATTTGGAAGTTCAAGTTGATGAGGTGATTAATGAATTCACAATCTTCTTATTTATCGTAGTAGTAAAATTTTCTACATGCATGATTCCATCCCTTAGAATTTCTTCAGTTTTTACTGGGATTAATATGGTAGTAACTGACTCAATTTTTGGTGCCCAGAAAAGCTTTAATTTGTATGGAGAGCTTTTAATAGTGAACGTATGGTTACATATTTCTTGTCTTCTTTAATTTGTTTTGTCTATTTTATTATTCACTGAACAACCATATAATTGAATCATTTGGGATTCAGGGACTTGTGGAATTAAGCTTAGAACAGAAAGCTCACATTTTTTTTAAAGTATATGAAGATGGGTTCTGGACCAAAGAACCCTCTATTTTGCTGGAAATGGCCCTGGGATGTACCTGATGACAACCTCAAGAGTTCCAATGGCTGTCAGTTTGAAGCCCCTTGGATTTTTAGATCTTTTAGAAATATCGGTTTCTTGGCATTTGATTTCATGAATAATGTATCACAATGGCCGAACTACTTGCCTAAAGGCCCATTCCAGTTACATGCTGGGGTCAAGCAAAAGATTCCTAGAAAGAAGATTTTGACTGCGGAAGAGCAAGGGGAGGCTGAGCAGAGAGCTCTAGCAGCTGCGCTTGCTTCTGCCAAGGAGGCAACCGTGATCGAGTTCTACTCCCCAAAATGCAGGCTTTGCAGTTCCTTACTTGGTTTTGTCCAGGAAGTCGAGAATAGGAACTCGGATTGGCTCAACGTTGTAATGGTTGATGCTGAGAATGATAAATGGTTACCCGAGGTATCAATACTTCTTTGTGATCATGAATTAATTTCTCGTAAGTTTGTGACTCAATACATATTGCGTTTGTCCGCATTTTTTGGTTTTAACTGACAAGTCAACATTGATGACCTAACTTTTTCTTTATTTGCTTGGAGATTCACATTGTGTTTGACATAAATTTTTCTGCGACCTTTTATTTGCTTTAGATACGCAACTTGAGTCAGCTGAAAGTCATCGGATGTTCTTCCTGTCATGTGATTTTTTACCTTTTGTTCTTAATGATTAGTTTTTTCTGGTGTTCTATTATATGTCATAAAGCTGCGGTTGATGATTATGGCTTTTTCTGCTTGATGCAGCTCCTCTACTATGACATAAAGTATGTGCCTTGCTTTGTCCTACTAGACAAGTATGGGAGGGCACTTGCAAAAACAGGTGTTCCAAACAGTAGGCTACATGTGGTTGCTGGTGTTTCTCATCTTCTCAGAATGAAACGTCCCCAAAAGTAATTTACTGTATCCTTGATTGGATCAATGGAGAACATAGCTTCGGCCTATGCAATCTTGTGAGACATTTTTCAGCTATGGACTCTTACTGGATCATATATGCACCTGCATCAAACTTGTGCAATCCTTGAGAAGGAAGGGGAATGGATCTTGGTAATAGAACTGCTTGAAAGACATACCCCCTGCTATTTTTTGGTTGGTTGTCATTTTTGCCGGCTAATATTTCATCTGAAATATGTGGAAATGTCATTTTTAGTTTGCATGAAAGTAAGAAGTCTCTTTAAGCATTGCCTTCCATTAAAAGATGGTGAACCAGCTTCTTTTGGTGGCCCTTGTGCTGAGATTGTGTCGACAAATGGCCTTTCTTGTTATCATTTCAAAGTCAAACACTACTTCGTTGCTTCAGTTAGCATGAAACGGGGCAATTTTCACATTTCAGTTAGATGTCGGAACTTTGATCTTGAGTCCCTATTGATCTATGGTAGAATATCGTGAATAATCTCTGTTAGAGCTACAGAACACAATTTAAACAGGACGCTGTTGTTTAATTCAATTAGTTAAACTTGAAAGATTCTGCATGAACTTGCTTTTGTTTCTGAATAGTCAGGACAGTTAACCGCATTTATCCGGCAAGAGGCATGCTGATATAGTCTTGAGAAAAAGATTCCCTACTCCAGATCTTCAACTTGAAACTGGCAGGATGATTGAGGTTCTATAAAACTCTCCTGTTCCAACAGTATGTGAGATAAAAAGAAAAGGGACACTGTCAAGTGTCAATCCGTGTGGTAATTGAAAATTGCAATCAGTTGTTTGGGAACAATATATGCCTGTATTGATTTTATTTTTTTTAAGAAGCACCTTCATTGTTACAAAGTATGCATTCTTCTTTTACCTTGAAGCACCTGTTCTAATAGGAGGGATCGGGATAATAGGCTGCTGAAATATGCAGCTGATGAGGTAGGTAGAAAATTTGCAAACCACAATTTACAACGAAGCAACTTCAACAATCAATCTCAGCTAACTATTTACAAGCCCCTGAATGATCATCCTTGATTCAGCGAGAGGATCAGTATGACACACTGCAGTGGCCCATATATTTTGCAATGGAAGCAGTGTCATCTCCAGTTCACCTAATTTCTTTTCTAGCCGGTGCACGGCAGTTGTATCCATGAGACAACCAACAACCGTCTGTGAGACACAAGAAGAAGATTGTAAAGGCAAACTTTATTCATCACTAATTAAGTTAAGACAGATGATATAATGAAGATCCCCATGCTGTAACATCTAAATTTTCAGACTTACCCATGAGTTGCTGAAGGAAGCATTCATAATCAAGCCTCGAAGAAGGTGGTCATGAGAGCTGCTCATGATTTCTTTACTGTCAACAGAAACTGTAAAATCCCGACATGAAGAGTTCAACATGGAACCGTAGTTTCTTACTATAACTTTGCGATGCTGTTTTAAAATAGTGTTAAGATGACCAAGAAAGGAACCATTGGCTTCCCCTCTCACTGGAATCGACGATCTTAATGGCAATCCAAGAATATTTGCAGCTCTCTCGTAATTAGCCCAGCAACAACACGAAGAGGAACCATCATCTACACGGGCTTATGAAATTGCAGTTAAGATGGCTAAAAAACTATTCAGAGCAATTTAAACTGATAATACATAGATAACACACTATTGTAGATATCAAGATAGTCTACATTCAGACAAGGAAATGACTGCACAGATAATGGGCATACCCACAATAAAGCCAGCAAGTGGGATGTCAACTATAGATGAACAGGATCGCACTTTTGTGCTTGAATTTCCACCTTTCTTATTCCTCTGTAAAACCAGTACATAAATGCCAACTACCTGCAAAAAACTGCTATGTTTAGAAGGAGAACCAGCCTTTCAAGAGATTTGATACAGTTGAAACATGAAAAAATCAAGATCCATCTAGTGTATGAATATTTGGAGCACAAGCAAGAGTTACCCGGAAGTGGAGTTGCATAGGTTTAAAATCCATGCTCTGGGTTATTTCAGAGATCAAAGCTGCAGGAAAGACACCTGGAGAAATCGCACACTGTGCAATCAAGGAATCAGATGTAGGATCACTCTCATCAATGTACTGATAGTCAGTAACATTAGCAGAATCGAGCGCAATGAAAGATGTAGAAAGTAACATATACTGATTCTGCCCACTGAGAAAAGAACAGATTAAATATTAGTAAAGTAAAAATTTCCAACACAATTAACAAATGATGTTCTCCGTGAATGAAATAATGACAGCATGACACATTAGAACACGAACGAGAAAAATGAATATACAACAAAGCATACCCAAGTACAAGAATTCGGTGAAAAGTTGCATCCACTCCTGGCCCAAAACCCGTGGGATATGTGTTTTTATCTAGCACATCAAAAATCATGGCCTGTCAAAAAGGTAGAATGAAATAAGTTACTGGAACGTAATATCAAAGTCGTGTATAATAAATTGGGATGAAATTTGAGTATACCATGTGGTGGTCAACAAGAACATGAATGCAACTTATCCTAGTTCCAGGAGAAAAGATGGACCGGGGAGAATCAATAGAACTTTCATGCCTTGCATGCGAAATAAAAGAAGCACCATTAGAATCATGAATGGCCACTACATGACCATGAAGAGAGAGAAGATCTCCCTCAGGCAAAAGAAGTTCAGAAGAAGTTGTTCCATAAGAGAGCTGTCGGCAAGTGATAATTGTCCCATTGCCATTGTATATTTCAGTGCTCTCTTCAAATGTAACAGATGACTTCAGCAGACCACTTTCTGGAACATTGGTATCAATCTTTAAATAGCGTATGATATCTGAAGGCACGCATAAATTGATATCTGAGCGGGATGATTCAGGATTAACAAAATAGTGCATAAGTGGTAGATTTTCAGATTGTTGAGAAGCATTGGGCATAATTTCATGATTGCTAACAAATGGTAATATAGAAGAGGAACTTGAATTTTTGGAAACCACATCCGATGACAATGAAAGGCTCCAGAGATGTGTTTCAGATGTAATATGCATTGCACCACCAGTTACATTGTTATCATCCTTTGCAGAACAAAGAAAATCATTCCTTTGATCCTTTAAAATGTAGTAAGCACCGATTCTCAATCCCTGCAAAATGGCGAACAGGGGTAATGAATGTATGTTATAAGAGTTTTGTCATTCTTGCTACAAATATCCGGGTTCAAATAATAATAATAATAATAACAAAAAATCAGCAAACCTGATACATGTATAAACTTTCAGAATCAAACTCCAGCAATACCCCCCTCCCATCTGGTTTGAAACCAGAACTTGTCACGGCCTTCTTGTTTGTGCAGTACACAAAACCTTGGCAAGGACAATTTAAGCTTCTGCCAGAGACTAGACATGGAAATTCAAAACTCAGATCTCCGTGACTACTCTCTGTACAGCATTTGTTGCGATGTGAATTATATAGGCAGCCACATTTAAAATTTCCAGCATCACATGATCCAGATTTCCCATCACTTAATGTTTTATCAGTTCTACATCTCTTGAGGCCAAAATTTTTCTCACACTTGCCAAAATTCGTGTGTTCATCTAAGTGAAGCCATGTCAAATCTGCAATTTCATCCTTCTCAGTCAAGATCAAGTCCCAAGGCAAGACTACTGCCTCAGCAAAAGCTCTTGATCTGTTTGATATGACTTGATCTCCTAAAGACTGCAAAAATATGAACAAAAATTCAGGGAATGAGCAGATAAAATCACTGGCATTAGAACGCTAAATTGTTAGCAATGAAAACAATACCTTATGAAGCAATGGAAATTTGTGCTTTAACCAAAGTAAGTGAAAATTTCCACCATCAAACTGTTGAAAGCTTACTTCACAGTGCTTGCTAGGAGGAGAAGGATAAATTTTTGATTTTTCATCTCTTAAATGGTGATAAAGGAAAACTGATAACTTTGTCTCTTTCTTTAGTGCAACACTCTCAAAGATACTCCGACACGTTAATGGTTCACAAGGGAACAATTCTAAATTGTTCAAATTTCCAGGTACCCCTTGCATAATAACCTTGAAGTCTTCCACCTGAAACATTCACAGCTAACAATATTTATAAACAGATAAATTACTTTAAGAGATTCAAAAAAGGATAAAAGAAAAAGCAATGAGATTTCAGAGAAAATATCACCTCATAAATTCTGTTGAAATCCCAAGTTGATGGAAAATCAGGTATAAGAACATCTATACTGCCAGAAGCATCAACAAGCTGCAAGCTCCCAGAAGATAGTGAGACCTACACAAATATCATGTTATGATAATTACATGGGGAAACTGTAGACATGAGAGAAGAAACAAGAAGTAATGCTGCTATTAACCTTTAAATATCCAAGTAAGCTAACAGCAATATCTTCACTTTGAAAGGTTTTTCTTATAAACTTTGCATAAGATCTTCCACAACAGGATAGGTAGTTTCTTCGTGTACTGTTACTTGTGATATTGAAATCATTCTCCTGGTCCAACAGCATTTTCATCCATCTGTTTTCCACATAACTCCTAAAACAAGAAATTGGTATTGCCTAATAATGGAACAAAGTAAAAATGCCACTTGTTCAATCTCGGTGATGAAACAGTAAGAAACTAAATATTTAGTCAATCTTAAACAGTAAGAAACTAATATACTTGTAACAAGTTGGGCACATATGATATATATGCTCCAACTTCCTAATAGAGGCCAAAAATGAAACTGATGAACAAGTACTGGTTCAGACTTACTAATTTCAAAAGACTGTAATCTTCTTCATCAAAATATTTGCACAAAGAGTGCTTGCAGTACTCCACAAATACTCCATGCTGCCAAAAGTGAAGGGCCAACAACATGTAAAACCATTTCTACACTTTGGCTTCACAATAATCACATAGAGAACTTACCCGCTTTTGGTAGGCTGATGCAGGTAGACATGAAACAGCATACGTTTGAGCTTGTCCTAACTTCTGATGACACCTTGTAACTGCTAATGTCAGTTGTTGGAAATTCAAGCATCAAATAAAGGAAAACATCAGAAAAAGTAACAAAATCTGACAGATTCAAGGTGCCACATACATGTTTTGATCCTAATATTTCCTCTTCAGTTGAAATCCCAGCAAACTTTCTGTGGAAACACATTACTGTCAAAAGTACCCTGAAGTGAAAGAGAAAAAACATATAAGTAAAATTCAAACCTGGAAAATTGAAGGATCAGAGAAAATCTGTGCCTACCATAGTCTAGCAGAAAAGGTCAATGAGTCAACAAATTTCCACAGAAGGTTTTGAGAATGTGATCTTTTGTAACCCCTGTGGCATGAAAAATACCATGGAGGTGAATATACAATTATCATAGGTTTACAATCTGAAAACTTTTCAGTTATAAGTGCTAACCCTGCTTCCAATGGAGAAAATGATTCAATACAAATGCATGATATGACGCAAGCACCAAGAATAAGTGTCTTTGTCCAGGAAAACTGGGGATTAACAAAATGAACATTTCTCACAGACACCTGTAAAAGGTGCACATATCAGGAACTTTTCGTACAGTTTTCATTTCCAGAAGAATGACATCTATCAACAGAAAAACTTCAAGCAATAACATAAAAGAACTCAAACAATACTACAGAATACTGTGGGAGGTCATTTCTACAAATGAAACTGTCAATCACAAAGAAGAGCAAAGTAAATTAATAAAACTGAAAAGAGTGCTTCACTTACTATCGCACCAACTCTCAGACTATGAGGAACCATAAGCTGGCGGTCTGTTAACAACAGCAACAGTTCTTGGTCCAACTCCACAACCATGCCCTGCATGTAAACTCCAGTAATGGTTCCAGCATAGCTGCCAACCTCTCCCAACCCTCTTAATTCTGTTTTTTCGTTGGAATTGCATTTCTTTACCACCTCAGGAACGTGCAATGAAGTTTTCTCAGTCGTAACATACATTAATTCAGGGTCGTCATTCCCAATATAAACCAACTTCCTCTTCAACCCGGACAATGCAACTACACTCCTTATTAATCTCACAATTGCAGGGTGCCAGGATGAAGCACACCCACAGAAGTAGACCAGCAAAGACTTTATAAAGCAATGATCTTTGTGATTCCCTTCAGTTAAGTCCCCCGATGCGACTACGCCTTTTCTTGACCGACACAATATGCAATCACAAACCATAATTTTTACGACGAATCCACAAATATTTCTTGAACTACTCACAGACCTACGACCCCCAGTGGAACATGGAACCACACAGACCGGGCTTACAGACTCCAAAACACCAAATAAAGAATATTTAGACTTAGAACCGTCTTTACTGTCACTAACAGAATCCAGAGCCAACGGAAATGAAGTCAAATTCCCAGAAATTTCCGGAAGCTCCCAACTAATGATCTCCAAAAACCCACCTAAACTGCATCCAGCTTGTAAAGGAATAAAATTCCAGGCGCGAACTCGGACAATTCTTCCTATTATTTGGGGATGAAAATTAAGAATGTCACAACAAATTGTGGCGGAGCCATCGCTAAACTGAAAACAGCTACATTCAATAGATGAACAAAGATTATCGCTTTGGTGATGGACTGGTAAAGATAGCGTTCCAACGAGGACAGTTGGGTGCTTTAAAGGTTTAAGGATTTTACAGGTAGTGTTTTGAGAAGTGGGTTTGGCGGTTTTGGGAGCCTGATCATACCGTTGCCAATCGAAATCGGAGACGGGATTCTTGGGAGTAATGGATGAAACGCCGGTGACAGGACCAGCGCCGCTGATGAGGTCGGAGAGTTTGAGGATTTTCGCGGTTTCTTCCTCCATCAACGGCCGCGATTTTCCTTTTCTTTGTTCGCGGGTCTCTTATAGCGGGAAGAATGAAGCGTATTTTGAAAGCTTGGTTGCTTGGAAGTTCCTGAGGCCCAAGCCCACTGAACAAGTAGAACTCGGTGTGAATTTTGGATCAAAATGGCCCAACAAGATAAACACCAACTCTAAACAACGGAATCATCAACTGGGCCAAGTCATCAACAAAGGCTTGTCACTAAGGTACTCAATGCCTGATATAGATAAACACTTACGAATAAAAAAAGGTTCTTTTACTTATTTATTTTTTCGGAATTATAAATAATTCTGTTTTATAAATAACTATTCAATATACAAGTTATACTTATATATTCGTCAAAATTTCATCTATTCAATAACTAAAATTAGACGAAGGTATATATTTTGAAAACATAGAACGAATACTCATTTATTTGAGTTAACAATTATTGTATTTATTTATTTTTTCAAAATTATAAAAAGCTTTGTTCTTACAAATAACTACTCAATATTAAAATTATCCTAACAAAGTTGATCGTATAGATTATCATGATATGATTGGCTTTTTGTTACAATAGTATTATGGATCATTTTAATACATATGTATTTTTGTACAACAAACTAATTTTGGAGAAAAAATCCTTATTTTTGGCTCCGAATTGTGTATATTTTGGTCAATTAATTTACATTTTTATTTTTGAATTATTTGAACTCATGGTACAGCCATTACATCTAACATGATCTCCTATTTAAAGATGCTTGGGGGAATACAATTTTTTCATAGTAATGGAGAATACAATGGTTATGAATTGGCTGAAATCCCATATCAAAGAGAGAAGAATGAACGCATAATCTATATGATTGTGTTTTTTCCATATGAAAGAGATGGCACACACAAAAGGGTGATTCACTCAGCCCAGAAAGCTGCATTATAAGGCAGGCAAGGATCTCTTCATCATATGTCAGTGCTGTCCACTGGAGTTGTGCTGAATCCTCTCCTCCCTGAGTGACCATTGACTTGAAAAAATGGCAGTTCACCTTCAAGCTGGTGGTTCTAGCACATACAGACATAATATTTGAAAATTTTTGCGAATAACTAATTCCACCATCAATCTCGCCACACTGCACTTGCAAATGGTTATCTTCATCTCTGGACATTAACATCATCACTAAGATGCAGCCAGAGCCTTGAACAGCTAAGAAATTTTGGAATGAAGTACAAAAGGATTAAACATGGATGATCCTCCCATCTCGAGCACTCCAGCTGGCTGGATAAAACAGCTATCCTTCTTCCGTGCATTCTACTTGTAGCTTCTGTGGTATGAGCTTAACGGGTGACCAACAAAGAGATTTAATCACAACTACCAGCCTCATTCAAAGTACCACAATATAATGGGTAACACGAATTCTTATCTGTTCATTGTTAAAACCACAGGAGTGATCATTCAATCCATCCTGACCTAAAAGGCTTTACCCATCTTGGAAGTAGTGTTTTCAGAGCCTGTAGTGGTTACCAAGCTTCCACCGTCCGACATGTAGAAATAGTTGTAATTAATTATTGTAACCAAATCTGCTAAATGAGGAAACTGGCCCACGTTCAGCTTGAAAGATAAAATCTGCACCACAAAGAAAAGTCAAATCTCTCTCCTAAGATGGATAATATCAACTCACTAACCATGTAAATACAGGTTTATTTGAATTATGCAACTAATCTAAAGCATTTCATATTCTCCTTGTGTTCTCATCAAAGCTAAACAGAAAGATAAACAGACAAGTACCCTGAGAAGAAAAGCTATGCAATCATCAAACTGTCTTTCTATCCGATCTACTTCCATCTCACATCTTGCTTTTATGGCAGACATTGCTCCACCACTGTTTAGAGTCTGCTGGATTGAATAGAAGTCCAGAGCAAGACCAAGGATACTATTGAGCCGGTTAGCAATCAATGCCCACTGGTAATGCAACAAAACCATAAAAGAAAAAAATGTGAACTAACAAGGTTCAACTGAAAACAAAAACGGGGTGGGTAGATAAAAAGAACTGGCATGTGTAAAGGAACCATAAACAATAACAAACCAGCTTATCAGGAACAACAAAGCACTGTCTCTGAATTGACAACAGATAGGATTCATGCACTTCAATGACTTCATCCAAAGACCTAGCTGCTGCTACACCTTCACAGAGTTCACGCCATGCACTATGATATACCTAGACATGGTATTCTGGTAAGATAGTGCAATAGAACAAAGTTCCATACAGAAAAGAAAATGTTGGCATTTTCAATATTGCAAGTGTATACTTGCATATTGTTAAATAAACTGGCGTGGATATATACTTTCGCTTTGTTTGAAAATCTGACAACATTTGAACTGTCACTTCCAAGAAAGTAATTTTTGGTAAAGAAGTTGTATATGCACAGCAGAAGTAAACAAGTTAATATTACATTCTTCTGGATTATTCACTTAATTTAGTAATATTAAAAGGCTCCATGCACACCATCCTAGAAAAATGTCCCTCCTTTTCCATACACACAAGCAAAAAATAGAAGAACTAATACCTGCATATCAAAAACATACTCAAATGAGGGTAAAAGACATTACTCTGTCCATGACATACTGGTGAAAGGCATCCACAAAATTCAGTAATTTCTGTTCCAGTAACCAATGGCGTTTGCGAGTGGTTGTAGCAATCCTTCGATCCTGAAAGAGGCAGAGTATCAATCCAGATTCAAAGAATATCTTTCAGAGAATAATTTAGTTATCATTTAGCAGCATTTTATGGATGGGAATTCAATTTGCAAGCTTGAATTGCATTTAAGTTTGGCAAGATGATATAAGAACAAAAGAATGAAGAATTATGAACCTTCCACATCCACCTTCGAGCCTTATCAAGAACAAATTTTGCTCGCTTGACCTTCAACAGGAAAACCATTACCTGCGCAATATGTTCAGAATGATTAACATGCAGGTTTTAGCATGTACATAAAGGAAGCCAAACAATTACCTGGTTATACTTCTTAAGTGCCTCAATATTAGCTAGAAGTTCAAGAGGCCACGACACCTGTACATCCAAAAGAACTAGAGTAATTACGCTGTAGAGAGACAAGGTAGACATGCATAACAAATGCAATAATAGGGCTGGGCTATGTGCAAATAGCCACCACTGAGGAAGCAAAAAGATGCAAGCACATAAATCATAATCCCAACCTTGTATGTAAACCTCAGGGACTGAAGGACATCAATTCCTATGCTCTGCTGTCGACTTCTGCGAGGTGTTGAGTTAAGAACAGCTGCACCATGTTGTTCATCCTCACTTAAGTCGGGAGGTTTAATGATTGACACAACCAAAGCATCTGGTGAGCTTAACAATGAGCCATCAGCAGAGTTTCGGATTGATTCCTGAACATAACCAGTATTGTTAAAGTGTTGGTAAACATAATTACCTTCAGCATAGAAACATGGTTTCTTGCAAGTTAGATAGAGGATTAAACCCAACTAAAACACCGATAGTTAGAGACATTTATCTGAAAGTAGACTGAACAAGGCGAGACAACTTTAGCAGTTTCCATGAGTGGTGATTGCTTAGAGACATTAGCCATACAAATAATCTTAATGAGCATGACAAATATAAGATTATTCATAAGAAGTTAAAAGCAGAGAAGCTGGATGGTCTGGCATAATAGTTTGAATCTGGAAGATGGTAATGCATTTGCACCTGCAAAATAGTGTTTAACTCAAATTCATCATCCAAGGATTCTCCTTTGTCTAACTTATTAAAAATCACTACAAAGAAGTGCTGCAGCAGATCCCCTGCAAACAAAAGCATTCAGATTTTCTATTAATTAACAATCTCTACAGATACCTCCCAAACACATATCAAATATCTTTTTGATTACAGTCTTAGAATACCTGAACCTAACAAGTATATAGCTCGCAAAACTCCTAGCTCATCCAGTAATCTCCAATCATATAGTAACTTCGACAATATATTCTTTCCAATGTTATCAGCCTACAGAGAAATAGAAGAACTTAAAAAGATACTGGAATCTTAATAAAGATGGAATCTGATTAAAAGCGAAAATCCAGAAACAATTATTTACAAATCAGACCTGCTTCTTTATGTAAGTTAGAAGGCATTCCTGCATAATAACAACAGGGAGTGGAGTAACCTTTGGTTCAACACTTTGTATCCAATTAAGAATTCTCGATGAAAGGGTACTATTTTTCTCAAAAGGCAGAAACTCTGACATGTAAAGGTCTTCCTGTCCCACAACAGAGATTTATTTCAGACTAAAATGCTCAAAGAAGCTACTATCACAAACATAGTCAAAACATCAAGAAAGCAGTACCTGAAAAGATGGAAGCAAAGTAGGAAAAGGAAATATCATCTCTAGCATTTTTGTTTCTTCCTGATGACGATGAAACTCAGATTCATCAAACCCAAATCCGAACCTAAAATTAGTGCTTTTTTCCTCAAAACAAGATTCAACAGTTCTTTCAAATACTGCTTTTCTTAATTCCTCATCATCCAAAGGTGGAAGGTGCATATTTCTAGACAAACTTAATGAACTCCAAGCATCCTTTTTCTCGTGAAGAAACCTCTGACATACAGTCATAGCTGGATTTTCAGGACAATATGTTCCAACATAGGGAGTGTAACCAATTCCAACCAAAACTAGGTTCTCTTTCTCCAAATTAGAGGCAGCTGCTTTTGCTTGCATGGATTCAAAATCAACACCTCTTTTATGCCGCAATGTATCGGCCAAGAATTTATACCAGACCTTATCTGGTGATATAGATGGCAAGACCTCGTCTTTCCTCTGCTCTTCATGCTTTCCATCATGAGATTCAGATGAAGTAAAAATCAAATTAGTGTGCCAAACATACTCAGCAATGTGGTCACTACAGCCAATAAGAGCTGCCAATGACACACAAAAGGCCTCTGATAATGTCAATCCAGCTATACACCTCCCAATCTCATGGTTATGAGTATGTATATCTGAAGAGGATGTAAGCGGAGCACGTTGAATAAGTTGCAATGACTTCCCAGCAGAAACAATTGCCTTCCTCATGTCCTTGATGAACAAAGGACATACATGATAATCTCCGTCCCTCCTCTCAATTTCTCTTGTAGAAATTGACTCTCTTCCAGTCACATCTTTTTTCTCTTTTACAGTTAGAAAAACATCAGCTGAAGAATCACAATCAAGTTTTTCATATGTTCTTGACCTTAGCGGATAGCTTTTCTCCCAAAACTCAGTCTCATCAATTGCAATTGCTTTGTTAGCATAAAAGAACATCTGAAAAGAGCACAGAGATCAAAAAAAGAACTTGCTGGCATCACCATTATAAAGGTACAAAAGTAGGCACTCAGGACTAGGTAACAAACTTAATGAGATGAAACATCACATGACTGAAAATCCCTAATATTCTGAATCTTTAAAAGGCCCAACACAAACTCATCCATAGTAACTGAATAAGGTCAAATTGACTCCTGAAAAAATCGTGATAAAAAATCATAGTTGTTACCACAATTGATTAGGGTACTAAACATTTTTAACTACTTGAAAACTAAGTCGTAAATATTATGCAACACAAGCTGACTATCAGTCACGAAGTTTTGTCCTTTTAATGACACACGGGCTCCATCAAAAAGATGTTTGATAAACCTTCAAAAAGAATTACCTCCCCAAAAGGGTCATCAAGAGTCCCTTCAAAAAGCCAAGAGTCAAGACCGTCAATATAGGGCAAAAGACTCCCGGTAAATATGTAAAGTAGCATCTTGTAAGCATCCTCCTGGAAAGAACATAAAGATTCATACAAGAACAACAAAATAAAGAAAGCCCAGAAAACAAGGAGAAAACCCTTCGAATAACAAAAAACGTTAACAACCTCACCCCCTTGCACAAGACAAACTTCATTGAGCTTTCTGTAAAGCTGATCGAGAATGTGAGTTGCAACATCTGCTGCAGCAATAGAACAATTGAGTTCAAAATAAGTTCGTGGAACAGCTTCATGCACGATTTGCGACAAATATTCAGCTCCTGAGCATAGACTGCAAAAAAAACAGACTCCATCAGAAGCATCACGAATGCATAACCTCAGAAAGAGTGCTTAAAAAACAGCTTAATTTCAGAACAAGGATAAACTTTGTAAACTTGCAGTGCACTAAACACTAGAGAATGCAAAATGAAGACTGATAAGTCCAATAAAATGCTGACTGGCCAAAAGTCCCTTTAAGCGAAATAATCAGATCTAGACTGATTTTAGATTTTAAAAAAAAAAAAAAGTTGAGATAATACTCTCAGAGTAAGAGGTTTATTTTCTGAAAAGAGAACAAATTTAAGAAATTTTTGAATTATTGAATCCAACAGAAGCCCTCAGGAGTAACAGACCTTGATAAGGAAGTGAACAATCCCAAGAGGGTTGGAACTGTTTTGTCATCAGAGCTATTTATCTTTTCCTCCTCTCTCAAAGCAACATCTCGTAATTTCTGCGCCAAAAAACGAGAAGCAAAAGAATACAAAACAAGAAATAAATACTGAAACAGGAAATCAGAAAATGAATAAGGAACAAATGAACAAATACTATCGAATATGCATACTCTAAGCCAGGCAGAAACAGAGCATGTAAATGCTCTCAATGTAGGCGGTGGTGATACTGCAGGCTTCTCAATCTTATTCACAGTAATTTCAACCAATTGTAAACAAGTAGCAATATAAATGAACTGATCAAGGATGCCACGAAGACTCGTCTGCGTAAGATGGGACACATAAATCCCACTTTTAACTCGAAAACACTGCCCGCCGCCGTCCCAGTAAAACAATGAACTTGAAAAACCTTGGCATATATGCAACACTCCTTTCACCTTAACCAAATAATCAATACAGGAATATTAAACATAAGACTATGTTTTGGTGACAAAATGTGGAAGAAAGACAAGAAATCATACCAATTCAATTTCATTAGCCCTTTGGGAAGACAATGGTGTTGCAAAATGTAGGCCATTACTAGAGAAGGAACTATGAACTTTACTAATTAAACTGCCAGAGACTTCCATTCTTTACTCCCTCAACTGAATCTCTCAATGCCCATTTTCCTCCTCCTCACATATTGAACTACAATTTGATCCCTCATCCTGACTACATGAAATCTCTTCAAAGGAAAACCGGAAAAATAAAAAAATAAAAAGATTTTTGTGCTCACTTTGCTCGTGGGGTTAATGGGTTTGTCCACAAGAATTGGGAAGGAACAAAACAATAGTTTTATTTTGTGATTTTGAATGTGTAAGGAGGAGAGGAGCGGAGGGGCTGGTAACAACAGCGGAGAATAACGCACAAGAATGGATGATGATGGCGGAGGAGTTGGCACCGGTGGGATTTAAGTGAAGAAAGAACCGAGATCGAAATTTTCAAATTTATTTCCATAATCAAAAACATTAATAAGTATTACTAATCTTTTTGTTTGCATTTTTTATTTCAAATACACTTTTTAATATATCTTCTATTTCATAATTACTATAAAAATATATATATAAAAACACAATTTTAAATTACAAAACGTATTTTAAAACACAGTCCATACATACCTAAAATGTTGTCCTTATCCAAATTAAATTTTACTTCATATTTCCACTCTTGATTTGATTAATTTACTACTTCTCATCTTCCACTTATATTAAAAAAGTTTTCAACGTTTATTTAGCAAAGGAGTACCCTTGATTCATGCTGTTACCACTTTTTGTCATATGATTTTTTTGTGTTTTTTCTGAATACTAATCAGAATTAAATCTCTTCCGATTTTTCTCCGTTTTTTCCAAATGATCATCATGCTCCCACATTCCACGGGCTGTTGCTATTTGCGGGCACAATGTCAACAGCTCAAAATAATTAAATTTCAAGTGATTTGCGCATTAACTAATAAATATGGACACAGATGTTATACAATGGCAATTCTGGTTGGAGCCCAGAGGACCATTAGACAACTACAGGGTGGCATATTAACCATAGTAAGAACGTAGGACTTTGAGAAGAAGATTATGATGAACTTACCTCAACCAGAGGTAAAAGGGTGCTTTTCTAAGTTATGTACAGTTCATACTTAAATTCCATCGTTGTGTGCAATATCTATGAATGGGAATACTTCAATTTCTACTTACTTTGTGCAATATTCTTAAGATTATTCTAGTTAGACAACATGTTTTGCTAAGTTTGTCTTGATGGCGAATGTGACTGACCACATGGTTGCCATGTAATTCAACTCTCATCCCTGGTTCAAGTACTAGTTCTGCGAGATATGCTGAAATTCTGCAGCAGGAAGGCCTCCCAGAACTTGCAATCTGACTGAACTACTGGCATATTTGTGTACGGAATACTATCCCAAGGCTTCCAAACTACTGTTTTCTCCTCAATCTACAGTTCTAGACACAGAGATGCTGGATTTCTCTGAAGAAACCGTTAGGCTCCATATGTCATAATCAGATCACCCGAGGACAAGAGTCATCAACTGGCACCTTCTTGTTCCCTACTCCATCGAGCAAGCCGTTGAAGACATCAGGATGGCCAGAATTATTTGAACTGCAGTTGAGCTCTGGTGAAGATACAGAAGGAAGACTTTCGAGTGTAGAACGAGGAGAGTGACGGGAAGTGGGTCCACCATCTGAGACTTTAGCACAAATTTGCCGGGTTTCACTGGAACAATCGATGCGTTTTATATTGTTAGATACAGAACTTAAATCTCGATACATTTTGCAAACTATTTTCAGGCTTTTCAGCGTTAATAAGCTAAAATGAAGAGCCCAGTAGAAGGAAAATAACCTTACCTGTTGTGTGGCTGTTCCCTACTCCTTGTATAAATGTTTGGCAGCAGAAATGACAACAAATCCTTCTTACGCTTTGCGCAGTCGTTTGGACTCTGTTGTTTGTCCTGGCAAAGCACATCAAATTAGAAACAAGCCTTGTATATAGTACAATAGAAGCAAATATTTGCATACATGAAGAGTATACAGACCGTATCAATTGCAAATTTGATTGCACATCCTAAATACAGGAAATATTGCAGGACCATGCCAAGATTTGCACAAGTAACATGAGGTTGTTAACACTTACAGATAATGTCACTCCAGATAATTCCTGTGAGCAACTTGCAACATTCAGATCATCTGAATTTCTCAAGAAAGCATGCTCGAGTAGCATAGCTGCTGATGGCCGATCTGCAGGTCTTCGCTGTAAGCACAACTGAAGGAAATCCTTCCCTTCTGGAGACAATGTATCTGGTATAGGCGGTGATTTGTTCAAAATGTTGAACATAGCTTGCACCTAGTACCAAACAAAATGTTATGAGTTGTCAGATTTGAAAAACATCAGATGCTGCAAGGAGCTCTGGACATTATTGATGCTAAATTATTTTCTCAAGTACTTTGATCTGTATAGGAATGTTTAGAAAATGAAATTAAAACTACTTTATTTGACATAGATAATTGGACTACAATTCACCACCAATAAGGTTACTTTTTCAAGTCTATGAACTGAATACAGCAACTAAAACTGAAGTATAATTTACATATTACAAATATTATTATCCAGGCATCACCTAATTTAAAACTCAAAATGAGCAAACAGTTTTCCTCCATGGGATAGTTCAGTGTAACAAGCGAGAAATATTTCGCCAGCTACATGAAAGGAAAGAAAACAAAGCTAATTTATAAGCCTACCCCATTAAAGTCACTCCAAGGAGGATTTCCTGTAAACATCTCAATTACAGTACAACCCAAGCTCCAGATATCAACTCCAAAGGCAAGCTCTGAATTTGTATCTTTTCGCATAGCAGCCTGCAAGACCTATAATCGAGGAAAAGCATTTAAGCTTAAGCAGTTACAATCAGCTAGGTAGTGATAGCTAATTAGCATCTAAATCATAGAAATAGTACCTCTGGAGCCATCCAATGCGGACTGCCTTTCAAAGAAAGATCATTGCTACAGCCTGTAAGCTGAAAAGACAATAGTGTACTATTGAAGCATAAAGAAAACAACAAAAAAAAGGGTAACATATGCATAAGCAATAAGCACTAAAAACCTAGAACTCAAGAATTAAAGAGTGACCAAGATATTCATCTAAATTGGACAAACCTACATAGATTAAAAATGATTAAGTACATCAAAGTGGTATTAAAAATTTAAGGAGCTTACATGCTTCGCCAACCCAAAGTCTGCAAGCTTGACAACACCATTTGCATCTACAAGCAGATTAGCCCCTTTAATGTCCCTGTGTAGGAGGACTAAAACCCATCAAAATAAAGTAAAAAACTAATGAATAGCCTAATTAAGCCACCTAAACTGTGTTCTTTCTCCAAAAACTTAGAAGGGAAAAAAATGCCCAGGGATTCCAGAATATAGTTCTTGGCTTGTCTTCATGTAAAACTATAATATATTGCATCTTTTCAAGGACATCATAAAGTCAAGAACAATAGATAACACAGGATCATACTCAGCCATTCCGATCAAGAGTGAAATTACCTATGTATTGTCTTCTTGCTATGCAAGTAAGCCAACCCTGAAGTTATATGACGAGTAAAACTGCGAACAACGATCTCTGTCATAGCTCCACAATGCTCAACATACTTCTTAATCGATCCTGGATGAACATATTCCAAATATATGCAAAAGCGATCTTCAATCTACAAAAGAAATAGGATTTCACAAAGTCAATATGCTGCTTTTTCTACAACACAAAACATGGTTGAATTTATAAGCATATAACAAAGGGTTACTTACAATTTCCGTGCCAAGGTATCCTACTACATTTGGATGCTTTAACTGACGAAGAACTTTGATTTCCTGAAGAAGAGAAATATCATGGAAAGTTTAGTTTTTGCCTGATAAAAATTCTAAAAACAAACAATGCACTTAGTCAAGCATATCTTTTCCTTTTCCCGTCAATTTTGGCAAATTTTATGTTCCATTGAATAATGCAAGGCAAATCCACTTATTAGCTATGCAGTACTAACTGTGCCACAGAAAAATTTCAGAAACCTTATGTTATGGCGGAGAAGCTTTGTGTCCACACTTGTGAACATGTTCCCAAATTAGTTTATGGACGTTGGAAAGAGAAAAGATGGACAGAAAATAAGAACTACAGAAAACAGAACATGGAAAGACATAAAGAAATGAAGCGGCGGTGAAGATGTTTATGTCAGATGACAATCACTGAAAAACTACATCATAAATACCAAAATAAAGAGAACAAATTTATAAATTGCAGCACTGATTCTTAATATATCATTTAACTGCCCAATTTAAAAATAGAGTCAAGCATACTCAATCAGAGATTCCTTTACATGGGCTGTTTCTCATACAGTGCATGAAAAGTGATTTTGAACAAGCTGATAATATCACATACAAGACAATGTAAAACATTAACCACCTGCTCCAACTGCTTAATGCATTCCATAGCTTTAGAATCGTCGGGAATAAGATCAACCTCTTTCATTGCACACAGAGCTCCAGTTTTGCTGCAAGAAGGAAAAACATATGTAACTTTCTTGTATCCGCAAGAAATTGAAAGAAAATATCAGATTCCCAACATACCAATTTGTTGCAACATAAACACTTCCATATGTACCACGCCCTATGAGTCTTCCTTTTCTCCATTGACCCTTAACCGGTGATACATCTTTATCCATCTGCTGATGGATGAGGGGTGATTGTGATGGCCTTTGAACTCCTGGTGGAAGAGGCAGTGGGTGCACACTGGCACCATTATTTTCAAGCCATGTCTCTGAGTGAGATTTCTGACTTAAATGCATTGGAGCAGATGTATGTTTCCTAGTGTTCATGCACGAATTTTGTGATTTTGGGCTTTGAAGTGGCGAGTGATCCGGACTACACATCATTCTCGTGGGCAACATGTGGGAGGGAGTGCCTGTGACCCTATCCTGATGTGAACAATCGAAACCATGAGAAGCTTGAATTGGGGCATAATCCACAGTCCTGAATCTTTGTGGACTCAGAACAGGACTTGAAAAACCACTGCTTGGAGCACTCCGTGCAGGAACAGAAAGGCCAAAGTCATATCCGATTCCTTCAACATGAAGGTCATTAGAAAATCCCCTGCGGCGGTAAGTTGGAGATTTATATGATCTCCTTACAACATCATCACTGCTATTCCTTCGAGTTCTTTGAAAGATTCTGCTGCTAATTTAACATGAAAAACAGAATTAAAATTAGATTCAACAATTTAGGAGTAAAACTAAAGGCAGGCAAATTTTTAGGCCCCCATATAGTAACAAATACAGACAAGATGAAAGTAAACTCTATGAAAGTTTGTTTTATCATCCAAGCACCTGACTATTCCTGCCACAAATGAAAGAACATCACGGAAATGTCCAAGTTTGGAACTTGATGGACTTCTTTTCGTAAGAAGAAATATGTGACGAGCTAATCAATTAATGAGATTCTCAAGTTGTCACTTTCTGTTTTCCCAGTTCCAAATTAGCAAAACTAACTGTGTCTGCGAAAGCCAATTATTCATTTCCCCAATACTTTCTATGTAAACAGAGACACAGATAATGGCACAATTCAATCAGTTTCCCAAAAGATTCAAGCTTTCCAATTTGGAGTCAAATAAGATGCTAAAAGATGTCAGCTTTAGATTAAAAGGAAAAGGATTTGCACCTGGCAACCACAGGGCTAAAGGGATTATCTCCTTCTCCTTTGCTCAACCCTTCTTTCGGTGACAGCAAATGATCCCCTGCGTTGTTATTTTTTTGAAGAGTAGAGAGCTCTGGGAGCGGCAGTGGCTGAGGCACGGCTGATTTTGACCAGGGGTGGGGTGACCTGAACCCAGAAACTTTCTCAGGGGAGGCCGGCAAGGACTTAACTGGCTCATCATCTCTAGCATGCCTTGATTTACGAGGGTGACTAATCAGCTTTCTTCTTGAATTTTCTTTCTGAGGAGAATCAGTAGGGGAAATTGAAGCAGATGATCTCTTTGAGGAAGGTGAAAGTGCACCCCAAATTGAAGGCATCTCATTCGGGTTCTTGAGGAAATGTTGGAGTTGTTATGGAAATCCTACCTGGATTATTGGAAAACAATCAAGAATGTTGCCTTAATATGAAGAAACAAACTCGCACTTCAGACTAAACATGCAGAATGGTGGCTTTCTTTTTTACGGCCTTTGAAATGTAGTGTTGAACTGGGGAGAAAACGCTGATTGGCGTCAATGCACGAGCATTCAGCATGACCTAGTAGTATATCGTGTTTTTGTCAATGCCAAGTGTTGAATTGTATTTTTTTTGTTTTTTTTACCCATGTTTCCAGATTTCATGCAATCAAAATATTTGTTGGGCACTGGAATTGGATTTTATATTTTAGGTAAATCTTTAAAGAGCAGGATAGACATGGTCAAAAATCACTTATATGGCTTAAGTTACAAGTAAATGTCATTCCAATCATCATGAAAATATAACATCTTTGTATACACAGTGTGTGTTTTCATTTGTTGAGATCATAGTTATAAATATAAGAATTTTCATTGTAAATTAGTATTACTTATCTCGAAAAATTACCAATGATATTTTTACGATAATTTTAATTAAAAGTTAATGAAATTGAAAATATAAAATTATAAAATTATTTGAATTAGTAAAAATAATATGATAATTTATTTAAAAAGTAGACTTTCGTTAAAATAAATTATTTTTGGAACAAAGTAAATAATTTTGTCATGATCAACTCAAAATATCATTAGGCTTCATGCAACCCTTTGTGAGTGGATGGATAACTTGCACAATAGAATTTGAACACGGAAGAAGTTTCTGAGGCATACCATAACATACTTTTGTACATTTTGTTAAGACTCTCGGCCTTAACCATTTCCACAGTCCCCCTCTTACATTCCTACAAAGTCAATCCCGAATGAATGTCAATGGTGAAGAATCACACTTCAACAGATTCACGGACCGTGGTGGCAAAAGTTGTGTGCATGTCGTGGCACTCTGCCTCTGGGATTTGTCGAATGGTTAAGGAGACTGGGTCAAAGGTTGACAAAATCACCGCGTGGAATGGGAACACAGAAAAGGCACCGAGGAAATTGGTAAGGAAATAGTATTTATTTTGTTCTGTGGGGTTTACTGTCTGGACTGGGAACTGGGAAAGTGAAGACGAAGGGCAGAGTTTGTCTTGGTCCTTGCATTCAAAACCAGGCTACATAAGCACTAACGTTTGCCGTGCGTTTGGGCCAGCTCATGAGCAGTTGTAAAGTTCTGGATGTTTTTGGACCAGGTTTTTGTAGGATAACTCACAAATATTTTTTATTTTTTTTCACAAAAAGTATTTCTATATTCACTGTATTTACATGATACACTTACATTCTATATTCCTATTACTAAACTATGAAATCTGCAAACATACTCCACAAGTCAAGTCTGGGACTAATTCTCCCAAACAACAATCCATACCCCTATAACTATTATTAGGTACTCCCAAACAACATGTTACCCATACCCCTATAATTATTATCAGGTAGTTACGAGAATTATCCCTGAACTCATAATGAAAGAACTCAAAAAAATATAGTTAAGTTGATTTTCTTCTCCGTGAATTTCGTCTGTAAACACTAATCAGAAGAGAGAGATTTCAGTAAATGATATATATATTCACTATTTTAGTCATATTTGATTTATTATAAGGGATTTGGGTTTTCTATTGATCCATACGAATTTGATTAGAAATAATTAGGCGAAATCACTCTTTCAATTCCTAATGTTTTATTTAATATCATTTTTAATCCCAAATATTTTAAATTTGATACATTTAGTCCTCAAACTTTTATATTTTGACGGATTTGATACAATTGATAACTATTAAGGTAAGAGATAACAACACTGTTATGTAAAGCATTAGAGGCTATTAGTTTTTTTTTTTAATCAAAATTTTATTTCACAAATTTAATTAGTTATTTTTATTTTTTCATTCAAAACCTGTATCTTTTAATATTCAAACATTAAATATTTGTGAGATAAATTAATTAAATAATGAGAGTTTGGAATGAAAAGGAGAAACAAAAGAAGGTAATTTTCAAAATTTGATAACGAGATTGATCAACAGCCACATGATACTTACGTAACAAATTTTGTTATCTTTTGCCTTAATGACTATCAATTGTACCAAATGAGTCAAAATATAAAAGTTTGAAGATTAAATATGTCTGATTTAAAACATTAAGGACTAAAAATGATTTAGATAAAATATTAGAAATTAAAAGTGTGATTTTTCTAAACAATTATTAAATGAAGTGTTTAATAAGGAGGAATATAATAGGTATTACCGCTTAAAAAAATGTATACTATTTAAAAACCTGAGTCAAATTAGATGTATCATAAGGAATTTATCTTTTCCATTATTTCATGTGAATTTTATCATAAAAAATTATTAATTTAGATATTTAATAGGTTTTGATGAGAAGCAATTATTAAATGAGGTGTTTAATAGGTTGCAAATTTGCAATACGATAGATGCTATCGCTTAAAAGAAAAAAGAAAAAAAGATAGCATGTTAAGAGTTAATATGGCAAGCAATTATTGTTACTCTTTAATTATAGATCATATTAGTTATTATAGAAATTTTATTTAATAATGGATATTATTAATAAAAGAATATAATTTTATTAATAAATATTAAATGGTATAAACTCTGAAATTATATCATTTTATTAATGTCGCATGATTGGTAAATATTAGTTAAGACTGGAGATTTTAGATATTTATAAACAATTAATTAATAACTTTTATAATGACGGAGGGCCCCCTAGGGCATTAACTAGCTTCGGAATTAGCGCCTCATCATTCATGCCATCGTCTTACATTACCAAGCAAAGGCCAAGATTATTCATGCAGCCATCATAAAAAATTAACTCACGCTAGTGGCCTGACTTGTACTATTCACGCAGTCATTATCAACTTTTTTTACATTAATAATACAACTTTAATAATTTTTTGGGCCATTATTAAAAACATTTTTTGGCAAATAAATTTACATTACATGAAAAACTTAAATTTACATTACGTGAATTTAAATTAAATATAAAATACGTAAAACAATCAATAGAATAAATTTACATTACATTAAAATTAAAATTTAGTAATACTCTTAAAAATGAAAATAAATACTCTAAATTAAAAATGAAATACGTAAAGTAATTAATGAAAAATAAATTTACATTACATTAAAACTAAAACAATTAATGGAAAATATATTTACATTACACTAAAATTAAAATTTAATAATATACTTGAAACATGAAAATAAATATGATAAATTAAATATAAAATTCTTAAACGCATGAATAATTTTTTTAAACAATTAATGGAAAGTAAATTGACATTACATTAAAATTAAAATTTAATAATAAATGTTCACAATTATGACTCTAAATGAAATATGAAAGACAAAAACCAATTAATGGAAAATAAAGTAACATTACATTAAATTTAAAATGCAATAATACACTTAAAAATGAAAATTAATACTCAAAATAATTTCCAGTCTCATGACTGATTTCCATCAAAACGCTCCCATATGTGTTCAATCAAGTCATTTGTCAACTTATTGTGGATTTCTCTGTTGCGAAGTTGATTCCTGTTTATCAAATAATTATTTATGTTGAAAACTCTCCCCGTCGAGAATTGCGGAGTATTACGATTGCTGCTTTCTGGTTGCTCCCTAATAAATGTTGAACGATCAACGTAATATTCATAGTTAATCCGTTCATCCTCGGCGATCATGTTATGTATTATAATACATGCATTCATGATTCGATGCAATATACTCCCATCCTATGAGAGTGCCGGGTTTTTAATTATCCGCCAACGTGCTTGCAGCACTCCAAATGCCCGTTCAACATCCTTTTGAGCGGCTTCTTGGCATTGGGAAAATAATCTATGTTTATTTGTTTGTGATATTGGGATTGATTGGATGAAAGACGCCCATTTTGGATATATACCATCCGTAAGGTAGTATCCCATGTCATATTTTTAAATGCATTTATTTCTTCAAAATATATTTATTTTTCAATTACATCATTCATATTTTAATACAAAATTTAGTCAATTAATATAGCATTTTATATTAATATGATCATTAATAAATCTTTACATATTACCTAGAAATCTTATTTTAAAATAATTTTTACATTTTAATAAATTTCTTTTTATTTAATATATTAATATTATTATCACGATTTTAATATATAATTATCAAAATTATAAAGCCGTTGGATAATTTTTCTACTCCCAATACATGCAATCAATGCTTCCAATCATGCCCGGGAATCCACGCATTTCACCAATATGCAATAGTCTTCTCATATCTACAGGAGTTGGCCTCCTCAAATATTCAGCACCAAACACATCGATAATGCCTTGACAGAAATAGGAAATACACTCTCTGGACGTAGTCGCACCAATGCGCAAGTACTCATCAATTGAATCCGCAAAACTACCGTAGGCCAACATTCGTAATGCAGCTGTGCATTTTTGCAAAGTTGTAAACCCCATGCTACCGGTTGCGTCTGCCCGTTGTTGAAAATAGAGAGAAATTTGCAGCCCTTTCACAATACGTAAGAAGAGACTTCTATCCATTCTGAATCAAAGTCTGAATTGCCTGGCATCGTATATAGGATGTTTGGCAAAATAATCATTCCAAAGGCGGATTTGACCGGCTTCTCGATCTCTATCTAGACGACGATTAGGATTTTCGTTTCGTCTATGCCTTCTTCTAGGCCTTGTAGTATGTTATGCATTTTGCGCATTTACACTAGCTTCGTAAATTTGCACACAAGTTTCATCCAACAACCTATCCATTTCTGAAAAAATTGAGTCAAAATCATAAGAATTTGGATCCATTTTTTTTGGAAGAAAATAGAAATTTTGAGAGAGTTTGGGAAATATGAAATTTGGATTTTGACCCAAATATATGCAAAATGCATCTCATTTTATAGAAGATAAAATTTTATAACCGTTGGTGATTTTTTTTTTAAAAAAAAAAATAGGGCTCAAATGGCCGTTGCAAACCGCTAGACGGTTTGCAACGGGAAGTACACGTGGTGCTCCCCCATTGGGGGCGCGTCACATCGCAGAGCTGACAGGCGCTAGCTCTTTTTTTTTTTTTTAAAAAAAACGACGCCGTTTGGTGTCTTAAAGACGCCAAACGGCGTCATTTCAGAGGGGCTTTTCCGAAAAAAAATAGCGCAGCCACGCTGACACACATGTCAGGACGCTCGCGCTGTCGCGACGGCGACATCGTCGTTGACGTAAACGACGCTTTGGCGCAACGGCGTCGTTTTGCCACAAAAACGAAAAATGCCGCCAGTCGCATTGCTTTGGTGGCAGAGGCCACCAAATGCACTGGTGCTACTGCTTTCTTTTTGCAGCCAAATGCAACTTGCTGGCGCATTTTCCCCCAAAAGGGGCTGTTGTTTATGGCTTTAACATCCAACATAACCAACTTTGGGTTCTGAAGAACTTATCAATTCAGCATACTAAGTGGGTCTTGGCGCGTAACTAAAGCCCAAAGCCAATTGCAGAATTATGCCACGAATCTAGCCCATTATTTTTTCAGATTTTTATACGAATGGCTCAGTTCCAGCAATACTTATGTAGTCTCGTGTTTTAGCCCTTTTTGGGCCGTGGATAACTAATCAGTTGAACTATGGACATGGATAATGGTGAAAATGTTCCAAGTGAACAAATTTTTTTTTTCTTTTTAATCAATTCAATTTCCTCTTCTGTTTTTTTTCTTTGGAATTATACTAATTAAATTTCATTACAATAAATTTTTACTTCATTCAATTTAAGATGAGGGCCGCAGAATATAATTTTACAATTTCACAAATACATTAAAAACAAGAGAAGAAAAAAATACAAATTAAGGAAATTGGGGAGGGGGAGGTGAGGAACCCCTCCCTTCGGCCCAATGAACAATGATGAGGTACACTTTGGGCTGTTGACGTGGTTGATATTACTATTCAGTCATGAATAAAGAAAATAATAATGTTTCTTATTTGTAATTTTTTTTTCTATTCAAGAGGTATTCTCACATTCACTGCTTTTCATATTTGGTTTTAGACTTCCCACGCTTCTCATTTGCTGAAACCACAAGGGCTTCCTGCATCAGCTTGCTGAAACCACAAGGGCTTCCTGCATCAGCTTGCTGAAACCACAAGGGCTTCCTGCATCAGCTATAGGTTATTGTCCATATCTCATCATTTAACAATGACTAATCCTCTTGACTGCACGGGACCACCCAAAATTCCACTTAGTGATGACAGTTCAAAGACTTGAACCCATGATGTGCCTTGAAAACTTTCATTGGACAAGCCATCTCAGCTAAGCCATAGGGGGCTTCTCATTTGTAAATTGAGATCAAAGAATAGGGATGAGAATGTGTCACTTAAGTTAAATGGAAGTTAAGTGAAAATGTAAAAAGTGGTAAAAAGGTGAGTGGTGTGTCAAATTATGTGTTCTCTTGTTCACGGTGAAGGCATTTATGGAAAAAGCCGAAGGCCTTAGAAAGTAGTAATATTGGTCATCATGCTATTGGCTGTATAAGAGTAAAGCGAGTAAAAAATATTAAAAAATAAAATCATCTGATTTATTTCGTTTTTAATAGTTATGATCGTTTTAGGATAATTTTTTTGTCAATAAATACTTATGTTACACTCATAGTTTATGAATAATGAAAATCAATTATGTAACATTTATATCAATAATTTAAATACTATATATGTTATTAGTCCGATTGTTTATAAAAATGACTTATAAGTTATAATAATGAACTTACTATGTTATTGGGTCACTTTATCAAACAAAAAAAAAAAAAAGTTATTGAGTCACCCTGTCACGTTGGCAACCTAATTAAAATCTAGTTACATTTGTTAGTACGGCTCAAACATTTTGGAAGAAATGTTTTGATCTACAGACATTAAAATATGTTCTGGAAAAATAAAAAATTAAAATACAACATAATTAAAGTATATCAAACAACTCAATAAGGACACACAATCAAAATCACTTTGATGAGCTTTATTAAGTTTTCATATTGTAAGCAAAATAATGGTCGTCTTCATCGCCATTACCGCTTCTGATTCAAAGATGTAGTGTCAACGTTTACCGATTGGGAACGCTCACCAACCTCCATTTTTTTAAAACCATTGTGTCTTTATGCGGTAGCAATAATTGATTGTTTGATTTCTCGAATTCTCGGAATGGATTTTCTTCTCATAAAAAATGCTAAATTCGTACGTAATCAACGTGACTGTAGTCTGTCAGTCTGACTACTGGTGCTTGACCGGGTCAGGTCAACAATGCTGGTCTATATTTTTTTAGCAAATATAGATTACGAATCTTTTACAAAAATATATATATATATATATATTTGAAATTAAAAAAGATTTGTTGAAATTCTCAAGAATTATCCAATCAACATGACTCAATTAAATGAAATGAAAATCTTAACTCTTTGTGTTTAATTCCAACAACTAAATTTTAAAAAGATAATGCCTGATATTACGATTAAATTTTTTTAAAACCTTTTTATCAATTTAGTCAGTAGGGATGATAATTCTTTTGCCGACTGCGGGTATTAGTCCATTTGACCCCGTGGGAGGAGTCAGTGATAGGTTGCGACTTGCGAGTGTGTATTAAATACAAGTACGAAAGGATTTTTCTCTCCTTACATCTAAATGCAGGGGGAAGGGGGGTGTGGTCAGTGGTGGGGAGGTTTTTCCCATCCAATTATTTGCCTTGTTTATTCATTTATTTTTTTATTTATATAATATTTAACATTCTAACTAATATATTATTTATATGTATGTATGTGTATATATATATTTCTTTCGTCAAAATTTTTTTTAGATAATAATTAAAATTTCATTAATATAAATATAATTTAATGATAATTAAAAAATAACTTAACATTCTAACTAATATTAGTAAATAATACTCTTTTTATGCCAAAAACAAAAATTAACATTTGATTTGGTACTTTTTTTTTAATTTATAAAGTATAACATATTTAATGCATAATTAAGTATATAATTTATTATTATTTTATTTAAATTATATATTATTAATAAAAAATATATTTTTTTTTTTTACAAAAATAAACGTTGGTTAAAAATTTGGAAACGGCACTTGTGGGTGGTGGCGGGGAAAGCTACCAACTCCAAATTCACCGGCCATTGCATTTTCATGTTTTAATAAATAAAAAAAAATTAAAAAAACAAAACTTAAGTATTATTATTTCATGCCTTCACTATCAGAAAATCCGTAAACAACTTGCTAAGGATTTGTTGCCAACGACAAGCAACCAACTCTTGTAATATAAAAATCAACACATTGTTAAAACGTGATTAAATATCATAAACGATAAGTTTGGAGATTTTGTAAGATTTTCAATTGTTTAATTAATTAAGGACACCAATGCCAGTCAAGGCATAAATCCACTTGTCGCTTCTCAGTCGTCAATGAGATACATCCTGTCAAGTAAAGCCTTGACATAAATTCTTGATTTCTCTGGTCTTTAACATTTTCCACCCCCCTCCCCCCCTGGTTTTGTGCAAGGAGACGAAACTCAGGCCTAACTAAAGTTTACGGACAGGGACCTCATTTGTCCCGAAATGGAGGCTTCTATGTCTGGGGCAGCAAATTTAGACTTCTCGCAGGCAAAGAATTTAAGGAGGTGGAAATATGCAACGCATGAAGTCTTGGGGCGTCTATATATTACTTCCTTTGTCACTGCTAGTACTATATTTACGGCCAAGTTTTCGCATGCTGCCGCCATTAATGGGACAAGAATGAAATGATTGAATCAAACGCAGGCGGTTGACAATGTTATTGCCCTCGAACTGCTTACCATGATAATTGTTGTGATTTGATCTCAAGTCTTCTTTACGTGAGGTATTTTTGTTCCTCTTCAAATAAAATCAGCTGATCTAACCCCCAGCGGACGTTGCGGATCAGATTTTAAGCCCGAAGACTAGGAATTGGATCATCCGTGCAAAATGAGATATTTTTGTAGTCCACGAGAATTACAGCTTCCAAATGACTGAGTTTGCAATAGTTTTTCAGATTGTCAATTGGGAGGTTTGGTCAAGCTCAGGCTTTATGAAATAAAGGTTTGTAAAAAGTTATTTAGAAAAAGTATATTTTGAAAAATAAATTATATAAAAATCTAAAAGTGCCCTTTGATTGCATTTTAAAAGATATTTTTAATTTTTTCACCAGAGTAGTAAAGTCATAGCCCAACATTATTGAATCCTTTCCTAACATTACACATTGGATTTCTTGTTATACTCTTGCCTGTTACTCTATATTATAAATTCTAACAAATGGGCATAAATCTTGCAATTTATACTAATATATATACTATTAAAATCTGTTTTTATTCTAATTAATTTTAATATTAAGTTTCATATTTTTGTATCAATTCAATATTTTAATAAAATGTTATACTCTCACCGTCTAAAAAAAAATAGTCTAATTTGTGTATTAATTAAATGTATAATTTTATATTTTTATCATATTTTTTAATTATAAATATACATAAATATTATTAGTAATGGTATTTTAGAAATATTATTTAAAAGTGAACTCTTTTTTGAAATAAGGAAAAATTTTGAAAACGAAAATTTTTTTGGACAGAAATAGTAATATTTTTTAATTTTTTTCTACACTAAAAAAATTGACATAAATATCGCCTAATAACAAAAAATTAAACCGTAGCATTAAAATTTATTATAATAAAAATAATTATCTAGGGTATAAATATTAAAACAAACTACAAATTTATGTCAAATTATTAAAGCGTGCAACATAAAATAACATCCAAAGTGAAACAGCCTAACAGGAGATCCTTTGTGATAACGTTGTAACAATTAAAGTCTTTTTCATTATAATTAAACTTTATGACATTGAATTTTGGAAACTTTAGAGAAGAACTGTGGAATTATTACACTACAGTTTAATTAGAACCACGAATGGTAACCATTTATCTTTTCGTAAAAGCGAAGAAAATGGTGCTCCCATCAACGCTATCCATTAATTTTTTTCAAACCTTTTGTTCCGGGCTGCAGCATTGATCACTTTTGTCCAAAAATCTAGAATGCTCAAGAAAAGAGCATTATTAATTGTACTAATCACTTACTAAACATTCTCGTGCCAAAGTCAACTTTCTTCTCCCACTCGTACCGAACCCCACTAAATTCCGACACGTGGCTGATGAAAACGACAACAACCCATCAATTACCAACGTTAATTAAAAATCGTCGTAATTACTAATTAGTATTGCAACGGAGTTTTCGATGACATTATTATATAATATTTTTTCAATTCACGATAAATGTTTCTTTTATTTAACTATATTTTAATTCATTTAGCTATAGTTAACTAATTTAACTATATTTAATCAATTTGTTTATTAAATTAAAAAAATAATTAAAATTTAAAAAAATACACCAAACTTACATAGGGGAATCCCCCATTTCAACTACTACAATGGTATATTCCATCGCACCACTTTCCTAGAAAGTGGTTACTACCTGAGCTACCAAAGATACTTTTTGACCAATAATTACGTAAATATATATTACATTTTGACCTTGTTGATTGAGAATAGTATTGCAACTACTATCGTTTTACTGGTCTGTCTATCCCCAATAATTAATCATCGCTAGCCCCGTCCTATAGGAATCATCGAATCAATGGCAATAAGATTTGGTAAAATCCCCGCTCGTAACCCAACATAAAAAGTACATTACATAGTTCATGAATTGGCGACTTACCCATTCAGTGATTTTCGCACTGGATGTTCCCCGTATCACAAAAGACAGAACTCTAGTCCATTTGAACAATAATGTATTTGAGAAAAAGTTGTATTGAAACATGTATAAAATTTGATGGGTATTTTTTGATAAAAAAAAATATTTTTGAGAGAAAAATAAGAAAGAAATTTTTTTAAAATTATGTGAGAGGAATTTGTATAAAAAAATTTAAATTTTTAAATTTGAAATAAAAATATATTTGAATATTTTATTTTTATTTAAGAAAAATTAATTTTTTGTAGCAACCCAAGGATTTGGTACGAACTCGAAAAGATTTGGGGATAGCTAGAGAGGGACTTAGCCTGGGAGATTATGAAATCCGTTACTTCGTGGTAAGTCTGGATTTGATAGTATGAAGTTCTGCTATTACAAATTGATTAAATATGAATAAATTGATTAACTAGATTTAGATGGGTTAGAATATAGTTAAATAAAATAGACACTTATTGCGATTTGAAAGAATATTATAGAAAGTATTACACAATACTGTCACAGAAAACTCAATGTGAAAATATTAAGGAGAAAATGACATTGATTTTTGCAAGCGCTTTGTTAGTTCATCTGTTACGGTGAAACCTTTGTAAATTATTTACTCTATTTAAAAAAGTTATTTTTTATTTGGTATAATTAAATGTATATTATTTTTATTTTTATTTTGAATTATATATTATTATTATTATTATTACGAGTAATATAAGAATTTTATACAAAAATATACTTTTTTAATAAAAAGAATTTTTGAAACGTAATTCTTTTTCTTTTTTTTTTTGAATGAGAAGAGTAATAATTCTAAGATTATAAAAATTTTATTAATTTAAAGAGGGAGTAATTAATTGATAAATTAATAATTTATTAATTTATTGAGTGTACTTACAGTCCAAAGCACTGACACTCATTTAATCAACTAAAATTTGATTTTATTTTATAAAAATATGAATTATTCCATTCATAAAAGGAGGCTAAAAGTAGCCACATCTACTTGGTTTGAAAGTCAGAATTGAATTATAGTAATGTCTTCAATCTACAACAGACCCATGCTATGGTATGAATGAGACCAAAAAGATTACGTAAGGTTTTTTATTTTTTATTTTATAAAAAATCTATTACTTATTTTCTTAAAGAAGAGTTCAGTTTTAATTCTTTTTCTAACAATATAATTTATTTTTAATGTAAAATTTTTATATTATTTTTAATAATAATAATAGTGTATAATTTAAATTAAAAATAAATATACAAATATAAAATTATATATTTAATTATATGTTAAATGTATTATATTTTAACTAAAATAATTGTTCAAAATCTAAAGTGAATTTTTGTTGAGACAGATAAAATATTATTTTCCCCACTCAATTTCTCTCTCTCTCTTTTAGAGTCATCTTCGGGTAATAAAGGAGTGGAAAAACTTCTTCTTCTTCTTCTTTTTTTTTTTAAAAAAAGAGCTGATTCTGGGAATATTCCGTAAGTTGTGGCAGCCATTGATAATATTAATGGTCCCTTTAATTGAGTGGCCTACCCCTGTTTTCCTTTATTTTGTTCATATACATCCCAATCATGTTTATAAAAAGATGAATGACATTTATAATGAAAAATTATAGTAAAATATTTTAGTAATTAGTGTAGAGTTTATATAATAAAAGTAATTTAATAATAATAATTTTTATAATTTAATAATTTTGAATGTGTGAATATTATATTAGTTATTATAAAAAAATATTAAAAATCTTTAAATTAATATCATTACTCTGATAATAAGAAGGGTCCATTATAGTCAAAAGGACAGTATTGTATTTTCCAATCTTATTATTAAATATTAGTCCATTAAACTCTAGTCTATTCAAATGCAATAATATATGGACATTTATTTACTTATAAAACTCTAGTCTATTCAAATGGACATTTATTTACTTATAAAGTAATGTTCAACGTGTCACTTTCTCGCAAATTATTCCAATTTGACCAAACTGAAACACTGGGATCCAAAAATTTCACCACTATTTTTTTTTTTTGGAAACCGATAGTACATTAATATTACATAATGCAAAAGTATAAAGTCACAAAAATTTCACCACTAATTAAACATATAAAGATGGGCATTTAAGAGGACCCCACCAGCCACATGCTCGGAAAGCAAATTGAAACATTGGATCATGTCTTATTACAAATATAGAAGGGCAAGACACTTGAGGATTTAGATTCACAATATTAGACCTTCAAAAATTAGTGATGGAAAATATGCATAAGAAAAAAGAATAGTAATTGGCATGATAGAACTCTACTGACGGTTTACATACTTTTGATGATGTGGAAATCTAAAAATTTTTGATTATTCCAAAAAAAATATACGAAGGAAAAATTGGTAGTAGATTTGACAATGTCAAAATTGATAGAGTTTCAAAATGCTAACAACAAGGGACAAACAAATTCTTATGAATGAGGGAGCCAAGATACATGAGTTATAGTAGATAAGGTAACATTTTTGCAAGTAAGAAAATTACATTATCTACTATGAATGGAGTTAGATGATGGATCAATCCAGGGATCCTGAGATTTGTTAAGTCTTGAAACTTTTCGTTATGAGATAAACTTGTATAGGTAAGGAAGAAGGATATAGAGAGATAAGAAACGTAACAAAAAGTTTATTTTGTGTTTTGGACTCATATGGAGTATTAAGGATGTTATTGTCATTAGGCAAAACTGTGAAGGTTGATTTTTTAAAAAGCAAATACAACTATCATTTTGGGGAAAAAAAAAATTAGTACTTAATTTTTTGGATAAATTAAATTTATCTCCTACGGATTTTGGGTCTATTATTCATTTCTTTTTTATATTTAAAAATATTACAGTTTTATCTTTTAACTATTTCAAATGATAGTTTTTTATTATAAAATTTATAAAATAACTACTTCCTTTTCCCCAAAAAAAAAAAAAGAGTTAACTTTTAATTTGGTACAATTTTTTAAAGTTACAAGGTACAACATATTTAATGCATAATTAAATATATAATTTTACATTTTTATCGTTACTTTTTAATTTAGATTATACAGTAATATAAGAATTTTACTTCAAAAGTTGAGTTTTTTTTTTAAGACGTAAGGAGTAAAAAATTAAATAAATAATGAATTTTAACTTTTTTCAGTGTTGAATATACATTATAGTATTACTTATATTTATGTTTAATACATATCATTTTTAAGTAAAATGTTTTTAATTGATTTCTTATTTAATTTGACAACATTTTCTTCTCACATTTTTAGCTCATTTTTTTAGTCATTTAATAAATTTTATAATAAAAAATTAACTTTTAAACGGTTAAAACAAAAAATTATAATATTTTTAAACTTTAAAAAATAATCAGTACTAAATCCAAATCTCAAGAAATGTAAATATAATTGATCATTTTTTTTTCTTGGTTAAAGTTTTGACGTAATCACTAAAGTCATAATGGGTGACGATGGCACGCGTATCACGAGGGGGGCGGAGATATTTTAAGTTACAATTCCAGTTCTAGAAATTGGGCGTTGGAAATTAACGTTGTGTGTTCTTTTATTTACGAGGTTTCCATAGTTTTATTTCCCAATATTTGATGGGTTTAATATTTAAAATTTTTAACTCTATAAATTTAATTTATAATAATTTAAAACTACTGGACGAAAAAAATTGAACACTTACCGGCTAAAATATACCGGGTTTCCAATTATCTAAATTTTTTGATAATTTTAATTTTTAATATTTGAAGGTTTGATAGTTTTTGTTGTCAAATATTTTAAGTTGACAAATATAATTATAATTTCAATTTACTCTAATTAAAAAAAATTGTCTTCATTAGTTGAAAAGAATGAGAAGAGTAAAGTAACATATATTTGTATTTGTATTTTTATTTTTGAAACCAGCATCACTAAAAGAAAAATAAGTAACATTTTTTGTTTCATATTTTTTAAATTTTTTTTTTATTGAAACTAGCATCACTGACACTAATGAGCACAAATTTTTTTAATCGATTTAAATTAAAATTATAAAAATTAAATTTATCAATCTAAAATATTTAAAAAATAAAACTATCAAATTAATTGTTTAATTTTTTTATTATTAATTATTATTAAATTATTACAAATAAAAACTATAAAAATTATATTTGTCGGCATTGAAAATTAAAATTATTAAATATCCAAATATTAAAATTAAAGCGTTTATCTCTTCACCAATTGATTGAATTTCCGTACGGCCATTTTACCGCTGCCCCACAGAGCCACAGCCCACTCTGAGTCTCCCTCCCTATTTAAACAACATCAATTCAACATTGGATTTTCTGTTATCCCACTACCACTCATGGTGGCTAAGCTAGAATAGTCTCCCAACATGGCCGTGACGGACTTCTTCGCCGGCGAGATAGCCACCGAGCTTCTCAAACAACTCATTATCATATGCAAAAAGTCCACCCTCTGCAGGACCAGCGCCCATGATCTCATTAACAGCGTCCAAAGCCTACTCCCCATCATCCAGGAAATCAAATACTCCGGGGTCGAACTCCCTCCTCAGCGTCAGCGCCAGCTGGACCTTTTGTCGGAGAAGCTCCGGTATGGACTTGAACTCGCCGAGAAAGTTCAGAAATCCCCACGTTGGAACATGTACAAGAACTTGCAGTTAGCGAGGAAAATGGAGAAGCTTGAGAAGATTATTTCGAAGTTTGTGAATGGTCCCATGCAGGCGCACGTTCTTGCCGATGTTCATCACGTCAGGTTTGATATGGCTGAGAGGTTTGATCGGATTGAGGGGTCTACGAGGAGATTGGAACAGAGCCTTGGGGCATTGAAGATTGGAGTCGCTGGGGATGAGAAAGTGTGGATTGGGGAGGCTGTGAAGAGAGTTGAGGAAGAGAAAGAGATGTGGGGTGATGGTGGGCTGATGAATTTAGGTGCTGGGATGGAGCTGGGGAAAAGGAAGGTTAAGGAGATGGTGCTGATGGGGAAGGAGGGTATGAGTGTGATTGGGATTTTTGGGATTGGTGGGAGTGGAAAGACAACCTTGGCTAGAGAGATTTGCAGAGATGATCAAGTCAGAAGTAAGTTCTCTTGTGGTACCTTCCTTTAATTAGATGTCATTCTGTGTGTGTTTTGGCGGATTTCTAGAATGGAAAGTTTCAAGCTTTTTGCCAAAAGAGTTCTCTGAATTGTATATATTTCTTTAATCAGTTTTATTCCTGGTAGTATGCACTAGTAGACAGTCATTATCTTTGGTATTTACAACTGACAAAATGAATACGATAGTCTTTCATTTTTTGTGCAATATCGAGTTGAGGTTAGCTTGTAATCGGAGTTGTTTTCTTCTTCTACGAAGAAATTTAGAAAAGTTTCATCTTATTAAGTGTGTATTGTCTTTCCAGGCTACTTCAAAGACAGAGTTTTCTTCCTCACCGTATCCCAATCTCCTAACGTGGAGCAATTGAAATTGCAAATTTTGGAAATGGTATCAGGGAATTTTATTGATGGTTCTGGTGCTCTGATTCCCCAGTCGAGGCTACAAAATGAGATGAAATCGGCTGCACAAATGCTAGTGGTGCTGGATGATGTTTGGTCATTGTCTGTGCTTGAGCAACTGCTGCCTAGAGTTCCTGGTTGTAGAGTTCTTGTAGTTTCAAGGTTCAAGTTCCCATCATCAGTTATCAACTGTACATATGAGTTAGAGCTATTAAGGGATAATGAGGCCATGTTCCTTTTCTGCCACTATGCATTCGGACAAAAAACCATTCCTCTCGGAATCAACAAGAATCTGGTCAAACAGGTGATTCTTCAGTTATTGCTACTTGTTTTGTGTTATAGCTATTGCTAATGCTGATGGATTAAAATGAAACTGTTAGGTTGTTGACGAATGTAGAGGGCTTCCCCTGGCTCTTAAGGTGATTGGAGCTTCACTGAGGGACCAGCCCGAAATGTTTTGGACTAGTGCCAAAAACAGATTGACGCGATGCCAACCTATTTGTGAGTCCCACGAAGTGCAATTGCTAAGGAGGATGAAATTGAGTATTGATTGCTTGCCAGAGAAAGTCAGACAGTGTTTCCTGGATTTAGGGGCTTTCCCTGAGGATAAGAAAATCCCTCTTGATATTCTCATTAACATGTGGGTGGAACTACATGATATTGATGCAGAGGAGGCTTTTGCAATTCTTGTTGAGCTTTCAAACAAAAATCTCCTGACTCTCGTCAAAGATGCTCGGTGGGTGAATCTTTAGTTGTAGCACAATCATTATTATTCTTTGGTTTCGTTTTTTAATCATTCAGTCATTTTATATCATATTATGTTTCTTTTGAGATCTGTGTTGAAATGCTTGAACCTTGTTTATTTCTCAGGTCAGGAGACATGTATAGCACTTACTATGAAATTTCTGTGTCTCAACATGATGTGCTGAGAGACTTAGCCATCCATTTAAGTAATGCTGAGGACATAAACAAAAGGAGGCGATTGGTCATGCCAAGGAGAGAACAAGGGCTCCCAAAAGAGTGGGAGAGGAATGCAGAGAACCCATTCAATGCACAAATTGTCTCAGTCTATACGGGTATATCATGTTAACTTCTTCATAACTTAATGTAACTATAGCTACAATGCTTGTATGATACTCAGTTGGCCTATTGGCATTAGCTGGTACTTGTCTGATTATGGAGTTACCTAGTTGACACTGAATTTACTGGGTTTTTTTTTTTTTGGTATATATATTTTTTCTCTGTTAAGATTCAGAATAGACTTCGGTTGCTTTTGTTTGTCTAAAATGTCATAATTAAACTACTACTTCTTTTTGTTAGTCTCACTGCTAATGATATAGCTCCTAATGATATAGTTCCTTGATTCAGGTGAGATGGAAGAAATGGAGTGGTTCAAGATGGATTTTCCTAAAGCAGAAGTGCTCATCTTGAATTTTTCATCAAGTGAATACTTCTTGCCTCCTTTTATTGGTAACATGCCAAAGCTTCGAGCGCTCATACTCATCAATTATGCAACCTCCAATGCGGTTTTACATAATCTGTTGGTGTTCAGCAATTTGAACAACTTGAGAAGCCTTTGGTTGGAAAAAGTATCTTTTCCTCACTTACCCACCACAATGATACCCCTAGAGAATCTGAGAAAATTATCTGTAGTTCTTTGTGATATCAATAATAACCTGGATCATGCAGATATAGACATGCCTTTTCTCTTTCCACGACTCTTGGAGTTGACAATGGATCATTGTATCAATTTTTCTACACTACCTGCCTCAATATGCAGGATGCAGTCGCTCAGAAGTCTGAGTATCACTAACTGTGATACTGTCCAGGAACTTCCAAAGGATTTGGGCAAACTAAGTTATCTACAGATTTTAAGGATCTATGCTTGTCCAAATCTAAAGACGCTTCCCACTGGAATTGGTCATCTTATTTGGTTGAAGTACCTAGACATTTCCCAATGTGTCAATTTGGAATGCCTTCCTGAGGACATTGGTAATTGCAGTAGTTTGGAGAAGATTGACATGAGAGAATGCCCGCTGAATAGAAATTTGCCCATGTCTGTTCAATCACTGCAATCTTTGCTGTGTGTAATTTGTGATGAAGAGGTATCATGGTTGTGGAAGGATTTGGAGAAGATTGTCCCAGGTCTCTGTGTTCAAGTTGCAGAGGAAAGCTTTACCCTGGACTTTCTTGCCGAATGATCTGTACTGGTAAAGCAGGCCTCTCAGTGGTCAATTGGAATAGGAAAATAGAGTTAAAAAGGGGTGTCAGTGCATTCCATGATTAGGGGATATAGGCAATGTCATGGATGTTCCATCCAAACAAGCGCAGACTTATCGCTGAATGTAATAGAAAGATTTTGCTGTATTCTTCTCGCTTTAGTGGAGCTAATAAGCCACATGACAATGTACAACAATGTAAATACGAAATTAGGAATTTAATGGAAAGGTTAAAAAATATTGTCACTATCATGGTGTAGGAAGGTGACTGAAGAACTTAGGTGATATTGAAGTCTTCATATTCCATTATACTTCCCCAACTTCTACGTATGGACCCCAAAAAAAATGCCTGTAGTGAAGGGAAGAATCCATGGGGAGAGAAAGCAACGTCATTTAGTCCCGGTTCTTCAAATATTGAGTGCTTGGAAAAGTGTCCTAATCTTGAGGTGATGGTCATTGACGGCTTGCGGAAGAATTCATAGAATCTGCACAGAAAGATAGAACCGTGTGGACCCTTTGCTGTGCAGTATCTACCATTTCTGTCATTTTTTTAGAGAGGGTGGGCAAATGGCAAATGGCAAATGGCACATTCACATTGGCATTTGGCAATATATTAGATTGCTGGTACAGGAAGCAAAGTGTAAGCGAAGGGCAGGATACTTGTTCCGTGTAGGTTCAGTTTTCTATTCAGTCTTCAAGGGCACATTTTTCATAAGAATCCCTCGTACTAATCATGGAGCCCATTTGAAGATTTAATGCGCTGATAGTCATCAAACACTTGATGATGAATCATCATTGGCTTGGCCGGCACCTAAAAAATTGAAGTATAACAATACAAGTTGTAAATTGTTGTCCATTTTAAGGTTTAGCCAAAATTAGTGTACCAATGAACATCACAAAAAATTAATAAATACTCAAAATTATGTGAATAACGCATCTCATGCACTCATTTTACATCAATTACTATAAGAATATATATCAACCACGTATCCTATCAACTACTATTATAAGAATTTACGTCAATTACTATAAGAATACATGTCAACCACGCATCTCATCAATTACTATAAGAATATACGTCAACCACACATCTTATCAATTATTATAAAAATTTATATTAATTACTATAAAAATACATGTCAATCACACATTCCATCAATTACTATAAGAATTAAAGTCAATAACACATCCCATGCATTTCATTTCATGTTAATTAATATAAAAATTCACGTCAATGACTATAAAAATAATATAAAAATTCTTATACTATAAAAATAGTATATGCTGTTAACGCATCCAGTACCTATAAAATTCACATCACATCAATTAATATAAAAATTCATGAACGGTTAAGAAATGTCAATTATTCACATACAGTAAAAAATCACCTAATATAGCGTTTATCATTACCAAAAGTGACAGAGCTACCGAGTTGATCTAAAAAACACTGGCGGCTAAGAAAGTGAGAACCCCACACCTTTTTCTCGAAGCAAACATAGCTGGCACACAAATCATTTTAATGGTGGCGTGGTACGCGAAAATAACAAAGCCAAAAATATAATGTTTAAGTCATAAATATATTGGTCAAATATGTGGAATTTTCGCATGTTTTAACTCGTGACAAATAATATGGTCCAAACATGCCAAACATCCCTTCAATGGGCTCAGGAGGATTTTGGTTACATTGGGTAACACCCACCGCTAATCAAACTTCCTTTCACATAAACCAAAAAATGTAAAGGACAGAGGCTTTACTCTCTACATTCTGCAGCGTGTAATTTAAACGTTTTAACAAACACTAATGTACAATGACATCTTCACAGAAATCTTGTTGGGATGCACCGATTTATTCTACGAGGATAGCTGTAAAACTCCTCATTCCTGCTATCTCCATTCCTCTTCTGGAAGGGTACAACCCAAGGTATGCCTCTGTCACCCATTGTCTGCTTTATTTCGAGGGTGTTATCAAGAAGGGTTGCAACTATTATTGCCACAGTAGGAGGCGAAGAGAATGTAGTGTTCAGTATGTTGTTGAACTGCACGCACCACAGAAAAATGCAACTATTATCCCAACATTCAACAAAAGCAGGATTAGTAAGGGAATTAAACCAAAGAGCTAAGACAACTCTTACCCATCCACTACCAGTTTTAACAGGTCCATGGCCAGTCATATCAGTGTTCATGACAAAGTATTGTGGTATCGATATCCCCAGGAACAATGAGACGCCTATTATGTAAATGTTCCGCATGGAGTTCGGGTTTGCAAATTGAATGAATGATATGCCAATGGCAGCTGTAGAAAAATAAGTGCAATCATAAAACTTTCTCTGGAGAAGACACTGAAGAGGTTACAAAGTTGTACCAGCACCACTTACCAACGATAGCATAAAGCACACAGTATATAGCGGCAAAAATTGGCAAAGGAATTGATGCAAAGAAGGCCCCAAACTTTCCTGAGATGGAACTTAATAGTCACGCTAAAACACAACAAATGTAAAGCTCAACAATGACCTAACAGAATGATGAAAAAGAAACTCATGGGACAAGTCAAACCAAATATTGAGAAGAATATCATGAACGCAGTTGATATCTCAACAGCTCTTCTGCTCCCAACACGAGTAAGGCCAAGAAGACCAACATTTTCTCTGCATTTAGTCCAGATAAAAGATCAACCAATTGTATAGAGGATTAAGAGAAATCCAACTACTTTGGTATTTACAGCCTGGATGGAAACTTTGAAGCAAAACCCCTTCCACCCCATGACCACTTTAAAGAAAAAGGGGCTGATGCCTAATGAGAACACGAGAAGAATACTGAGGTACACTACTTCCCATAGAAAATGAATGCAAAAGCTAACTCATGACACTAAAACTGAAACAGATAAAGGTTACAAAAGCAAACTATCTTAGTAAAGAAGAAATTCCTTACACAGATGCAGTTGAACCAACCAAAGAACCAAAAATGCCATCAAGTAGTTGGCCTATGCCCTGCAAAAGGAAGACAACATGATGCAGCTGTCATTAATTTCACTAAAATTAACAACATTGATACTAAAAGTTTTAAGAGAAAAAACAAAAAATATAATCCCAGATCATTTGAACATTTTTGGTGACTATATTAACCTGCAAACCAATGCTCCGGTTCACAACATGTGCAGGAGGGATTGTAGCACCTGAAAGTCTTGCTGCGGCATAAAATGCTCCAGTTGACTGCACCAAAAGTATCCAACTTCAGCCCAAAGGACAATAATTAAAGAAACACATCCTTCAAATCAACGCTTGCATATAATACCTCTGCCGATGAAACAAGTGCAGCCCCCATCATTCCAAAGACATGGCTAGCTCTGAATATAGGGGTGCCCCACTGGAAGGGGTATGGAATCTTGATCCTATATTGAAAATACACCATTATCAAATAATATGAATCTTGTACTGGAACAAAACTTGCATTTTACAGCATACCATGGAGCAGATGATATCAGATAAGATCGGTCTGTACGGCAACTTATCTTTGTCCGCTCCCGAACATTGTTGTAAGCACCAGCTGCAGTAAGAATAGCAGCAAAAGCCCAGACAAGGCCAACACACAAGAGCAAGGCAAACCTCTCAAGTATTGGACGGGTGACTGAATGGATGCTTTGCAGATACTAAAGTGAAAACAGTAAAATCAGAAATTTTCCAGCTTATGATGGTGTCATCTCATTTAAAAAGTCCGATCGAGAATACTTACTTGTTGGCTGATGATCAACAGAATCAACATGGGCAGCCCAATTTCCACACAGTTGCCGAGCTATAAAAAACACAAAAGCATATAAGAGAGAATTCATCTGGCAGTGAAACTAGCAAGAAAAGTATTAAAGGGAAAAATACCTCTGGGAAGCCCCTAGCAAACAAACCTAAACCGACCACACAGATCACCGGCACCAAAACAACAGGACTGAAATACCTAGATTATAGAAGAGTGTATTCAGTTTTTTCCCGAGCACGCCTACTGTTGGAAGAGAGAGAGGAAGATGGAGAAGGAAGAGGGAATACAAACAGTCATGAAAACTGAGAATCACTTGATAGGGAAGACTGGGTTTATTCACCTTGTAAGACTTCCCCATGCCTTGCCATATCCAGTAATAATATTCAGAAATGACGACACAATCAGTGATCCTTGAACAGCTCTCATAGTGTGGGTAAATCTCTACAAGTAACAAGAATCAAAAAAGTGAAAAATGGTAATGAGTCTTACCTGAATAAACCAATTTAATAACAGTAACTCATTGAATATCATGCCACATTATTACTAAACTTCAATACTAGAGATTAAATTGACAGCTTAAGTTAAAGTAAATGAAAGAGTTTGTGAAAGCACCATCCCATTTATCCAAAAAAAGCCATTCAAAACTTGTCAAAGATACTAACAATCTTCTGAAGTCGTCAACATATTAGCAAGCAACTTATTACTGTTCTCAGACCAGAATTTTCCTGTAATTTAGAGTTGGTTCCAATATGCGTTATCAATTAATAAAAAATTGTGATCATGCTTCAAATATAGGACACACGGGTCAGATATAACCTGAACGTCGTCAACATAATAGCAAGCAACTGACTACTGTTCTCGGACCAGAATTTTCCTGTAATTAGAGTTGGTTCCAATATGCTTTATCAATTAATAAAAACCTGTGATCATGCTTCAAATATGGGACACACGGGTCAGATACAAGCTGAACCTCTATCTTTTATCCCGTGTAACAGTATTTACACTTGAAATTAAAATATCATACCTCATGCTCACTGTCATAGTTACTGTCAGAGAAATCATTAATGGCCAAGAGTACAGATATTGCATAGGCAGAAGATGGACCAATTACTGTAGGAAGCCTTGTACCAAACAAAGTTTGCAGAAGTGTATTTATCCCGGACGTGAAAAGCATAGACTGAATGACCCGAGCTTTGTCACCCTGTTTATATAACCAATGGAATTAAGGGCTTTTCTTATTCAAAAAACGAAATTTATACGTGCTTTAAGTTAGAATAAGAGCGAAGCTAAGAAAGCTTACAGGGCCTCCACCCATTCGAGGAACAAGCACGGTAGCAATCATAACTGCAGTTCCAAGCATAACAATGTAGTGCTGAAAAGCCAGCAGTATAGTTTGGGCTGCAAGATATATGAGCACTAACGTATTAAAAAGAAAACGCGGAACCCGAATTACACCCAAATAAAGAGTTGATGAGGTAGGAAAATGGCGCGGTTAGCATAAGATTGCAGAAAAACAGCAACACCCAGAAAGGAGAGAATTTTACCAGTTCCAATGTAATTCTTTTCTGAAAAGTGAAAAACATGTGAACCACAGATAATTTTTATGTAATTCTATGTGAAAAGCCAAAAACATGTGAACCAAATGGATAATTTTCATTCACTGTGTCCAGAAGGGTATCTCAAAACCAAAACAATAGACAAACGCCATTCTAAAATTTTAATCTAAAGCCCTCAGAGCCAAAGAGCTAACAACAAATAATAAAATCTTTGCACAATAAGATCTGCATGCTCCAAAGAATTTCAATCACAAAGGTTACACCTTTTTCTCTAATTCTTCACTGATCTTTTCAACATGATAAACTAAAGCATATATATCGAGTAGCAACTAGTACTGACAAGATGAGAACATGGGAAATATTAGAACACAGAGAAGAAATACAACTCACGCCAAGAAGGATTGGAATGGATGCAGTAGTGAAGTTGAAGAAGTTGCTCTGCAGGAGGGAAAGCAGGGCCTCTTGCAGCACCAAGAGGTGGTGCTGGTCCTGGAGGTGGCTGAGGTGGTGGTGGCTGGTGGTTGTAGTTTCCCGTTTCCACCATGTTTCTCTCTTCCTTCATTGAGCTTCTACTCTATCAACAATGAAAACTTTTCCACCTTTAAGCCACTCAAAGTCGGTAATACTCTTCCCTTTAAACACTCTTATTCAGTTCATAGTTTCCAATACCAAGAATCACAAACGGCACCGACACGACTCTTCAACACAAAGTGATAACTTATTATACTACTAACTCCAGTAGCGTAAAACTAATTTAGAAATACTCAAGTACAATAATCCCATGTTAGTACGTTTTCTTTGTTTTTATTACCCCAGTACTTCAAATTTGGAACTTTGCTGTTGAGAATTTAAGAAGGGCTTTAAATATTTAGATCAGATCAGCTTAGCGGTACTACTTTCTGACACACCATGAAAGATGGATTTCGAGAAGAGACGAACGGATGTATAATGGGTTGGGAATGAGATGGGGGGAACTGGGAAAGCGTTGTCATTTGAGTAGTATATACTATATAGTATATACTTGTATTCGAGATTACGCTAAGGTTTTGTCCATTTCGAGGAACAAAATGCATGGGCTAACTAAGGATGTGAGAGACGCGTGGGCCGTGGGTACACGAACTTCGAGATGCATTTTCTCAAACACCACTCGGCACCTTCTGTATTACGGGTTTGCCATGCTCCCATTTGAAGGCTTCAGTTCTGCTGTTCTTTCCCTCTTTCGTTTCAGTTTTTGCTCGCCTTTGAATGGCTTGACTCTCCGTAGGACTTTCTCAGCTTCAACATGGTCATGGGAGTTAATCCCACAGGAGCTTTTTTTCCCTCTAAACCGGTTATTGTATTTATTTTCTAAAAATCAATAGGTATAATTTTGACAAATGACAATGAGTTTTTTAATGCTCCATTTGAGGCTAAGGCACAAAATGACTTGGCACTATATTTCTTATTTATCTAGACATTTACAAAAAAATACAGTAACTCTCTAATTTAAAAAATTTACTATTTAAATCGAGACATATGCAGGAGTTAGCAAACGCATAATATTTTAGCGAAAAATTTACCCCACAGGAAGTTCAAACCTTTGCGGATGGATTTCTCTCCACGTTATTTTAAACTTACCAATTTGCCTATGTCCCATGGATAAAAGTTTACCACTTTTACTGTAGCTCATCTACCCTGATTGCAATCAAAGCCACCAATGGAAATATAAAATAGAGGTAGTTCCAATGAGTATGGAAGTTATTGAAATTTTCATACAAATTAAAAATACTTATTTTGAAAATAATTGAGAGGTGTGTTATTATGGTGAGAATTTATTAAAAGGGTTATGAGATATTCATAGGTCTCATTGGAATGGTTAAATAGATAATTATTATTCAATAATTAATAATAATTTAATTATTTTTAAAATTTTAAATATATTTTTATATATTATTAATAAATATTTTTTTAATTTTAAAATCATGACATCCATATACAACTGTACTATTATCTATCGATCATCATTTAATTTTTAACAAGAAATTTTAATAAAATTCAAATAAAAATTTAGAAATTTTAATCCTATTAAATCTCATCCTTTCCTAATTCTAAAATTTAATAGAAATCACATTTTCTGTTTCTAATAATTTCTTACTTATTCAAATCCCACTCAATTCCTTCTCATTTCCTTCCAATTGTCACCAAATTTCTTACTTATTCAAATCCCACTCAGTTCCTTCTCATTTCCTTCCAATTGTCACCCCTAACATAAAAGGGCGTTGGTTCTGATCTAACAAACTGTATTAGACTGTAAATTACAGTTTTTGTAGACACTCTTAATGTCAAGTTGACTTAAGAACATTTAGCCAGTTTAAAAATATATTTCTTTCAGCTACGTGTTCATAAATTAAGAAATCATAGACGCTAAGAAACCGCATAATTTCCTATGAATTTCCACAGCAATGTCTGCCATTAACACGAAAACGACAATTGACCCCTGTCAAATTCGTAATCTTATCAATTGTCGGCATCAGAATATTGTCCCCACCATCACGGTCACCATTTGATTCTTCAGCATTGATCACGACTATGCAAGGTACTGCATGAGTGAGCGAGACCCTGAAGTATTCATGGATTGAACAGTAATTCCGCAATGAACGGAGTGCCATGTTTGGCATTATACAGATTTTCCAGATGAGGATGCCCTCAATTGGGAGTGTTGATATTGTCATCCAAATAGTGCATATATATATATAAAATTATGTTAACACATCTAGATGAATATAGGTATGAAAATATAGCAATGAAAATTGACTATAAAATTAAATTCAGTAAATAGAACTCAATTGCTAACAACCGAATAACGAGAAAACCACGCCGGCGTGTTGACGCTTCCTAAAAACATATTTGTCCCCTCCCGTGTGCTTGAGATTTAACCGACGCCTATCTTCCGCGATACAACGATTTAACTAATCGCTTACTTGCAAAGCGAAACTGCTACAAATAACTTGAATTTGCGCATTTCTTCTATCACCGAAAACTACTAGAATTGAAAATTTGAAAGGAAAAATTATTGAGAGAGTTTTGTGGGAAAAGTTAGAAAATTGTCTTGGAATTCAACTTGTCCACCAAGAGAAGTCCTCAATTTATAAAGGAGATTTCCTTGTTCAAAAGACAAGCCATTATGTTTGTAGAATGAAAAGCCAAAAGCCATCCATTATACTTGATACATGAAAAGTCAAAAGTCTTTATTTATTCTTGACATGAAAAGTCAAAAGCCACCATTCATGATTGAAATGAAAAGTCAAAAGGCATCATTCATGAACCATCAAATGAAAGGTCTATAACCTACCAACATCATGAATAATATGCTTGAAAATGAAATATCTTTATTCATGCATCTTCTTAATTAGCAATTTTTCATTCACATGTGCTCAACAGAGCCATTCTTATTTTCCAACAGGTATCTTCCCTAATTACCGTTTACAGATTTAAAACTTCGCGCCAGCACGTGAGGAGCAGCCGGGGATGTGGGGTCAACCAATGTACTTATATATTCCTTGAATCTCTTCTAACTGTTCTAGGTACCAAGGTCAAGCAATGGGCTGCTACTGGTGAAGTTAACGGTTCTACAAAGTTTGTGCTTGGACATAATTTTGCATTTTTTAAGATAGTTTTTGACATTTGTAAAATAATTTTAACCTCTTGAGTTTCATAAAAGCAAAGAAGTATTGTTAAAACGCAATGATATGTCGGCTATGAAAACATAAATGTGATCAACTTTTGGTAAGAATAATGGTAATTTTATGACTAATTATTTTGTTTATGAATTTATTGAGAATGGCATAAATAATTTACTCCATTTATGAATACTGTGAACAATATCAATGGTTTACTTATTATTAATATCTATGCCTTGTTTACCTTGACTAAATGAGTTTCATAGTTATATAAAAAATTGAAAAATCATCATATAATAATTTTAAAAAATTACAATAAAAAATATAAATAAATAAGCCCCAAGCACCGGTTAAAATTCCCTAAATTTGAAACTGCTCATATTTGATAAATTGCAATGTTATTCTGTACCGAGTTTTTCCACAGTGCCCACAATGAGTTCATGACCTTCAGGTTGAAACGTGATCAAACCCAAGAGAGCTGGTAGCCTGGTAACGTGCCAGGAAAAGTTCGAGTACAACAAACTGTAAATACAGTTCGTGACTTGATAATGGAATCGTACCAGCTCCAAGATTATTAATAGCCTACTTGAACTCCTCAGTAAAGGTTAACCCCCATGGCGGATTGAATGCTAGGGATGAAAGAATGATTGAAAGGTAGCGGCTTGTACAAAGCTAAATATAAACTTTCACCATCAAATAAAGAATCCGTAGAACAGGGATGGAAACAACTCAACACATTATGCGTAATTGCGTATACAGGCCAAGCATAAAGGTGTTAGCATATTGTAGGATACAACATCATTTAAACAAAGTAAGCAGTACATCATTCTTCATCTAATAGCTCCAATTCTCCAGGGATTAAGAAACAACAGGATTAACCACACTGCCAATGAACTGCACCACCCCTGTCACGTCTTCTCTTATGAGGAAAAAGAATGGGTGATCAGCAATAAAGTCTAGCTTATCAAAAAATTGCAAAGAGCGCAACATAACAGCAGCAGTTGCAGCAGCAGCTTCTGTACCTTCTTCATTAACCTCAATAAAGGATTTATGGAAAATGTTGGAAACATAAAGCTTCTGACCAACAGGGGAGTCTACCATTTCAGTGAGCCCTCCATCAGAAAAAGGCAAGACCAGCCCCAAATCTTTCAAAGTTTTTGAAGCGTCAAAACCAAATGATATCTTAAATTTTGGAATGAGGAAATCACCAACTTCTACTTTGGTACGTGGTAAATGACGCTCTAGGAACCCAGGTTGAGATCCAACTTTATCCACCAAAGCTGGCAGCCCATTCTTGGCATCTGGGAGAAAGAAGTACATGGAGAAGCGTCGCTTGTCCTCACCTTGTTTGTAAGGAAGGCACAACACTTTAAAATCATCATAGGCGCTCAAATACTGTTTCTTCTTGCTCGTCATGAAGGGCGCCTTAATTGTGCTGCCATTTAAGAGGTAGAACTCATGCTCCTTTGTCTTCGTTGCATCAAATTTCACATCCCAGGCTCCTTTGAAATATAGGCCATTTGCAAAAATCAGCCTTGCTGAACTGTTAACGGCACCAGGAGGAAGAAGATCTTTGATGAGACCATTCGTTTCCTTTTCAGCCCATGCATTCACTTCGTTGCACACCTCAATGGGCTTCAACGAAATTCAACATCAAATACCAGAGATTTCAGCACATATATATATATATATATATATAAAATCATGCACTTTAGATTCTAATTTCCTTATTTATTTCTCATGGGATTGTTTCCTTCTTCTGTAGGGGCAAGGGGATGAAGGAGGAATTATAAGATAAAGTATGAGCAGAACAAGCACATTCACACTAGCAAGTATAATATCAACTGCTGTGATCATCAAAATCTGACATTCAATGCAGAACGAATATGGAACCTATCCATTTTCTAATGAAGATTGGCACAATAATATCAAACTTCTAAGAAAGAAGTTGATGCACGTAGTAAAGTGCGTCTCTCCCATACACTCTAGACAACCGATGCAAACACAAAGCAGGAAATTACAAAGTATCCATGCATAAAGATACTGATTAGCATTGAGAACCAATTTCAGAGTTGCAAAACAGGATCTAAACACCCAGAGAATCTATAGTAACTCGAGTAGATTGACACTGGAATACATGTCAATAAGCAATCACTAGATGATATCAAAATTGTTTCTCATTAGGAAATGAAAACCATCCTTCAGAAAAAGTAGCAGAGGAGCCAACCTAACTTCAGTCATTACTCAACCTCAGCTTAAAAAGTGAAACCAAGCGTTCGGCATAAAACAAAATGTGAGATTAATTTCACAGAACAGAAACAAAATGGAAAGGAAGCGTTGTCAAGGACCGCAGAGAATTCCTAAAGCAACAATCTTTCAGGAGTCTAAACTCTCAATCTTACTTAGAATATAAGAAAAACTCCTAGAGCAAAATGGGATATCTACAACTCTAACAAGCACAAACCCAACCTTGTGATGGGTCCAAAAATCTCGAGTTTCCCACAATCAATCCGACAGGAAATTCAGAATTCTACTGCCTACCAGTCACTAGAGCTAATCGCAAAATAATAACAACTCCAGAGTACATAAATAAACTAACCAAGTGACATGGAATGAGTATAAATAAAATACAGTAACAACCAACTGAATGAAGAAAAAGAAGAAAACCCATGTTATAGAAATTAAATAAACCGCATTTGGAACATATTAGCAACATCAAATTACTAAAATTAAACCCCGCAAAAAAATTAAGTAGTACTACAATACAACCGACCTTGTTTTGAAAATCAACTTGCTGAGAAGCGGCCTTATAAACATCGTCCACAACCTTCTTGAAAGAAGGCTTAAAAGACAGAGACTGATCAATCCAAACCCCGTTAGCAAACGACAAGAGTGGCCCACCGGAAGGGCTTCCGTCGGCGAAAACAGCAGTGACGAGCTGAGACGAGAGGGAGTTGAGGTCGTCGGTGGACTTGGACTTGAGGAAAGAGAGAAGCTGGGCTTGAGTTTGGCCTTTGGACCCCGCGGCGATCAGGCCCAGTACCACGTGGAGGGACAGCGGTGAGAACACCAAATTGGCGTCCTTCGCCTCCGTCGAGATGAGCCGCTTTGCCAGTGTCAACGAGACGTCGTTTTGGTCGCTGATCGATTCTCGGAGATCCATTTTTCCTTCGCAGTGAACGGTTTGGTTTTTTTCAGTGAATCGAAGTAACGAGTAAGGAGTATTGAAGACGGGGAATAAAGTAACGACTAAGTAAGCTTATAAATTAATTGAAAATGTTTGCATATTAGGACAGGTGTTGAGCCTGAGGTGGCTTGTACTATTGCTATAAGTAAATTAAACAAAATCAGAAAACTAATTCAATGGTACTTCGAACTTATTATATTCCTTTTATCCAAAACAAAATTTAGTTTTAAAAAGACAAATTGTCCAACAAAAAAATCAACTTTTAATATAAATTTCTCGTATTACTCTTACTAATAATGATAATATATAACTAAAATATAAATATATATATATATTTAATTATATATTAAGTGTGTCGTATTTTATAATTAAAAATAGACTTCTTTTTTTTTTTAAATGAAATGAGTAATTATAAATTTTAAAAGTATTTTTGTGCAGGTTTATATAGTAGCCTATAATTGATGTCACAAAAACTAGCAAAATGCTATGTAAGATTTAAATCAAAATCATGTTGCCAACCTACAATCATAAGATAATGAGATGCAAGTATTCTAATTTTGGGAAAAAAAATGCATGTAAAAAGACAATTCTCATATATTATATTTATTCATAATTAAAATTTTATTTTCTAATTAAAATAAATTAGTAATGCCAAATATGATTCTGTTGAGATTTATGAGTAAATACATCAATCCCATATTAGTTTTAGAAAAAATGTATAAAGTATTTAATAAATAAATTAGGTCAAAATTTAAAACTTTATGTCTAAATTGAACTTTAACGAAATTATTAGTGGGCTATTGAAAACTTTTTTGGGGTGAGGCCAGGCAACAGCAGCGTCGGATCTTTTAGACTTGCAATAGCTTCAACAATCACTTCAACCCAATGGACAAAATGATTTAGTTCTATGGGCCAGTCTGCTTCGTTAAAGTCTACAGACTAGCCCAGATACTACCAGCACTCAAGCCTCCGAATCTTTGCACTTTTCATTTACTTCCGGGACGGGTTCTCCTTAATCCTTATCCTGCCCAGGAAAGATAAATAAATAAAAAGACAAGCACATTTGATTTGGTTGTTCATGGTTGGGGTGGTCATTGGCTCTTTGCTAATTCAAACCAAAATTTTGGGTACTTAAGAATTGCGATGTAAAAAGTATTTTTATTTTTTTAAAAAAATAATTATTATAAATAAAAAATATTAAAAAACATTAACCATACACACCCTTTTGTTATTAGATTTTTACCATTTATAGAACATTATTCGAACCACTTTTGTAACAAAATGATTTTTATGCTATTTTTTCATTACTCCGTTCTCGTTTTACTTGCCATTATTAATTATGGGTATTGATAAAAAATATGCCTTATTAATTTGCAAGAGGAAAATTCTGCAAGCCTGATTAATTTTTGGATGATCCCTAAGCTCATGTCATGGTCCTTTTTTCCTTTCTTAAATTATTTTTTTTTATCGTCAGGTCCTTGATTTTATGTTGGAGTGGAGAATGATGTCACCTGGAAATTTGTGGGCTACAAAAGAAAAATACAAATTTAGTCGAACATATAAGTCCATTTCTCTACAAGTATATCCTCTCTAGCAGGCCAATTCGTGTGACTGGAAGACGTGGCATTATACAGATTTCCAGATAAGAAAGTCAATTTGATCAAAAATTAATTTTTTTATTTTGACTAAAAAGTTAGGAATGATTTGACAATTTCAATTGGAATCGAATAATGTAGTATATTTTTCATGTCTAAAAGAGTCTGCATATGTTTTTATTTTACAAATATAATATTTTTAAAACATTTTTAATAATATCAAGTTTTATTTTTATTTTAATATTTTTTATTTGGGGAGTTTTAGCCCAATTAACAAAGGGCCAGAGAAACTTCCTAGTTATGAATCTCAATTCGGCCTCACTTAGGTATGTTGATATCTCCCTTAATTACCGTTTACAGATTTAAAACTTCGCGCCAGCACCTGAAGAGAAGCGGGGGATGTGGGGTCAAGCAATGTACTCATACTGCCTTACTAACAGCAACGACAGTGCACTTTACTTCCGCCGGAAAACTCGAGCTGCTACTGGTGAAGTTACAGTTCTACAAAGTTTGTGTTTGGACATAATTTTGCATTTTTCAAAAAAAATTTTAACATTTGTAAAATAAAATTTAACCTCTCGAGTTTCATAAAAGCAAAAACGTTTGTTGAAACGCAATGAAACGTCGATTATGAAAACCCTTGAATGTGATCAACTTTTGGTAAGAATAATGGTAACTTATCACTAATTATTTTATTTATGAATTTATTGAGAACGATATAAACAATTTACTCCATTTATGAATATTGTGAACAATATGAATAGTTTACTTATTATTAATATCTATGCCTTATTTACCTTGACTAAATGAGTCTCATAGTTATATGAAAAGTTGAAAAATCATTTAAGCAAATTACATATACTCCTTGAAATTTTTCTTTATTACTAATCAAATTTTATAGTTTGTCAAAACTACCAATATTTTATGAGGTTTAAAAACGTTTAATATTTACCCTTGACCTTTCTTCTTGTTATGAACAATAACTTTTCAGCCATGAACAATAACGTACAATAAAAAATTTTAATATTTGGATAAAATTACCCCTAATACTCTAATTATTAATTTGTATAAAAAAAATTTGTAATTGACATTTACCATATAAATAAAAGCCAAAATTATACATATTCATTTATATCAAATGCAGAGTGCACAAAAAGGAAATAAAAGTAAAAAATTGATATGTATGAAAAAATATTTAAATGGAGTAAAAAGAAAATCTATCAACAAAGAAAAAAATATATGGTATGTATGGAAAAAAAAAAGTATTTTTATTTTGTTGATTTGGTAGATTTGACTATGAAATGAATTTTAAAAATTTTTATACCATTTTTTTTTGAATTTTTTGATACAAGTCAACTTTTTACTTCTATTTTCTTGGAAAATTTGCAAATATAGCACATTTTTTAATTGACTTTGCAAATATAACACATCTCTTTTTTTTTGTGTTTGCTGTTATAGTACTTCAAGATTGCATAAAGACTAAAATGCCTCTCATATTCTCTTCTAAAATGCAAAGATATAGCACTTTGGTCTTTATATAGTTTTGAAGTGCTATTACAGTAAAGAAAAAAAAGTGACGTCCTATATTTACAAAGTCAATAGTCAAATGTGTTATATTTGCAAATTTTCCTATTTTCTTCCTACGTATTCTGCTTTTAATACAAATGAATATATACAATTTTTGCTTTTATTTATAGGGTGAATGTCAATTATAAGTATTTTTTTATACAAATTAATAATTGGAGTATTAGGGGTAATTTTGTTCAAATCTTAATTTTTTTTACAATTACGTTATTGTTCATGACAGAAAAGTTAATGTTCATGACTAAAATAGGAGTTGGGGGTAAATGTTAAACGTTTTAAAACTTCACAAAATATTGGTAGTTTTGATAAATTATAGGGTTCGATTGGTAATAAACAAAAATCTCAAGAGATATATGTAATTCGCCCAAATCATTATATAATAATTTTAAAAATTTGCAATAAAAAATATAAATAACTAAGCCCCAAGCACCAGGTTAAAATTCCTTAAATTTGAAACTGCTCAATGTTATTCTGTAGAATCTGTACCATGAGTTTTCCCACAGTGCCCACAATGAGTTCAGCTGTTCAGGACCTTCAGGTTGAAAAGTGATCAACCCCAAGAGAGCTAGTAAAGTGCCAGGAAAACTTTGTACAAGAAACTTTAAATACAGTTTGTGACTTGATAATGATATCGTACCAGCTCCAAGATTGCTAATGGCCTACTTGAACTCCTCAGTAAAGGTTAACCACCATGGCGGATTGAATTAGGATGAAAGAATGATTGAAAGATAGCGGCTTGTACAAAGCTAAATGTAAACTTTCACTATCAAATAAAGAATCTGTAGAACAGGGAAGGAAACACCTGGAAAAAACTCAACACAGTGTGCGTAATTGCGTATGCAGGGCAAGCATAAAGGTGTTGGCATATTGTAGGATACAACATCATTTAAACAAAGTAAGCAGTACATCATTCTTCATCTAATGGCACCAATTCTCCAGGGATTAAGAAACAACAGGATTAACCACACTGCCAATGAACTGCACCACCCCTGTCATGTCTTCTCTTATGAGGAAAAGGAATGGGTGATCGGCAACAAAGTCTAGCTTATCAAAAAATTGCAAAGAGTCCCACATAAACACAGCAACAGTTGCAGCAGCAGCTTCTGTACCTTCTTCATTAACCTCAATAAAGGATTTATGGAAAATGTTGGAAACAGAAAGTTTCTGACCAACAGGGGAGTCTACCATTTCAGTGAGCCCTCCATCAGAAAAAGGCAAGACCAGCCCCAAATCTTTCAAAGTTTTTGAAGCTTCAAACCCAAATGATATCTTAAATTTTGGAATGAGGAAATCACCAACTTCTACTTTGGTAAGTGGTAAATGATGCTCTAGGAATCCAGGCTGAGATCCGACTTTGTGCACCAAAGCTGGCAGCCCAATCTTGGCATCTGGGAGAAAGAAGTACATGGAGAAGCGTCGCTTGTCCTCACCCTGTTTGTAAGGAAGGCACAACACTTTAAAATCATCATAGGCGCTCAAATACTGTTTCTTCTTGCTCGTCATGAAGGGCGCCTTAATTGTGCTGCCATTTAAGAGGTGGAACTCATGCTCCTTCGTCTTCGTCGCATCAAATTTCTCATCCCAAGCTCCTTTGAAATATAGACCATTTGCAAAAATCAGCCTTGCTGAATTGTCAACGGCACCAGGAGGAAGAATATCTTTGATGAGGCCATTCGTTCCCTTTTCAGCCCATGCATTCACTTCGTTGCACAGCTCAATGGGCTTCAACGAAATTCAACATCAAATTCCAGAGATTCCAGCATATATATTTATAAAATCATGCACTTTAGATTCTAATTTCCTTATTTATTTCTCATGGGATTGTTTCCTTCTTCTGAAGGGGCATGGGGATGAAGGAGGAATGATAAAATAAAGCAGAACAAGCACATTCACACTAGCAAGTATAATAGCAACTGCCGTGATCATCAAAATCTGACATTCAACACGGAATGAATATGGAATCTATCCATTTTCTAACGAAGATTGGCACAATAATATCAAACTTCTAAGAAAGAAGTTGATGCATGTACTAAAATGCGTATCTCCCATACACTCTAGAAAACAGATGCAAACACAAAGCTAGAAATTACAAAGTATCCATGCATAAAGATACCGATTAGTATTGAGAACCGATTTCAGAGTTGCAAAAGAGGATCTAAACACCCAGAGAATCTATAGTAACTCGAGTAGATTGACATTGGAATACATTTCAATAAGCAATCAATAGATGATATCAAAGTTGTTTCCCATTAGAAAATGAAAACCATGCTTCAGAAAAAGCAGCAGAGGAGCCAACCTAACTTCAGTCATCAACCTCAGCTTAATAAGTGAAACCAAGCATTCGGCATAAATCAAATGTGAGCTTAATTTCACATAACAGAAACTAAATGGAAAGGAAGCGTTGTCAAGGACCGCAGAGAATTCCTAAAGCAACAATCTTTCAGGAATCTAAACTTTCAATCTTACTTAGAATATTAGAAAAACTCCTCCAGCAAAATGGCATGTTTACAACTCTAACAGGAACAAACCCAACCTAGTGATGGTCCAAAAATCTCGAGTTTCCCACAATCAATCCGACAAGAAATTCAGAATTCTACTGCGCACCAGTCACTAGAGCTAATCGCAAAATAATAACAACTACAGAGTACATAAATAAACTAACCAAGTGACATGGTATGAGTATAAATAAAATCAGTGGCGGACACAGAAATATTATAGGGCGGGGTCACATTTATAAGAAAATTAAGTAATAAATAAGTTTGATATATATAAAGAACTATAAAAATAATGTAATACACTGTAACAAAAAAAGTAAAATCATACATTACAAAATCCTTTTTGGGGACTTCATCTCTTGAAATTGTTTTATAATGGCATCATTATCAATTGTATCAAATACATCATTTTCTATGAAAGTCACTATACAATCATTCATCAAATCTTCCATCTTATTACGAAGTGTAGGTTTTAAGATTTTCATTGCCGAAAAAGCTCTTTCAACTGTTGCGGTTGCTACTGGCAAAACTAATGTTAACTTTATTAGCAAATAAATTAAAAAGTATGTCACATCTTTTCCCTCTTCAACCATTTTCTGAGCAAGCTTGCAAATACTTTGCAAGTCTGAAAAATCAGGGCTAAACTTCACCTTTTTTTTAAAGAGGGGTTTTTGTTTAAAAGCCAAAAGGAGATAAATTTTGTTAATAAATATTTCTTTTTTTATTAGTCAATTAATATTTCTTTAATTTTTAGAATTGTGATTGACTAGAATTCAAATAGATTTTCTTGAAAATTATATTTACCAATAAATTTAATAAATAATATTTTTTTTTCTAAATAAGTGCTAGGACAATACTTTTTAGAACATAAAGTGAAATTAATTTTTAATATTACTATAAATTAGAAATCTAACATATGGAGGGTCACTCCACTGGGCCTTAATGGGTCCGCCCATGAATAAAATACAGTAACAACGAACTGAATCATGTAAAAGAAGAAAACCCATGTTATAGAAATCAGAGGGCGGTTGGTATAAATGGTAGGTTTAAAAATGGAATGGATTTAATTAATGGAAAGGTTTAGAATATAATTGAATGATAGTAATTACGTTGTTTGGTATTATTTTGTAATGGAATGGAATACATTTTATATTAAAATTAAAATTTAATATTAATATTAATAAATTTATTAATAAATTTTATATTAAAATTATAATAAAAATATTATTATTTTACATTATATGATATTTAACAAATTATATCTTGTTCAAAAAATAGTCAAAGTGCATATCAATTTATATAGAAAAATATTTTTTACAATTTAGTGAAATTTGTTTTAAAAAAAAAGAAGAGTAAAATGAGAGTTTGCAAACCATTAGGGGGTTTGCAACCCTCTTAACATGCGGCGCGCGCCCAAAGCCATAGAAATTTTTTTGTTTTTACTTTGACTCAAAACGATGTCGTTTTGAGCATTCCCCAAACCTTTTCCCTCGCCATAGAAATTTTTTTGTTTTTACTTTTGACTTAAAACGACGTCATTTTAAGCATTCTCCAAACCTTTTCCCTCCAATGGGTTTTGACAAAACCCACCGGAATGGTGAATTTTAACAAAACCCACCCCCAACATTTTCCCAAAACCCATCCCCCTAACTAAAAACCCATTTACCCCTCATTCCATTCCAAACCCTTCCCAATCCCACTAAACAAACGGCCTGTCAGATAAACCGCATTGGGAATACATTAGCAACATCAAATTACTAAAGCTAACCATAAAAATTAAGTAGTACTACAATACAACCGACCTTGTTTTGAAAATCAACTTGTTGGGAAGCTGCCTTATAAACATCGTCCACGACCTCCTTGAAAGAAGGCTTAAAAGACAGAGACTGATCAATCCAAACCCCGTTAACAAACGACAAGAGTGGCCCACCGGAGGGGCTTCCGTCGGCGAAAACATCAGTGACGAGCTGAGACGAGAGGGAGTTGAGGTCGTCGGTGGACTTGGACTTTAGGAAAGAGAGAAGCTGGGCTTGAGTTTGGCCTTTGGACCCGGCGGCGATCAGGCCCAGTACCACGTGGAGGGACGGCGGTGAGAACACCAAATTGGCGTCCTTCGCCTCCGTCGAGATGAGCCGCTTTGCCAGTGTCAACGAGACGTCGTTTTGGTTGCTGATCGATTCTCGGAGGTCCATTTTTCCTTCGCAGTGAACGGTTTTTTTTTTTTTTTTTCACCGAAGCGAAACGCTCTATTGGGGGTGGTGTGGCGGGAGAGGTGTGCTGAAGACGGGAATAAAGTAACGACTAAGTAAGCTTATAAATTAATTGAAAACGTTTGTATATTAGGACAGGTAATGAGGTGGCTTGTATTATTGCTCTGAGTAAATTAAACAAAATGAGAAGACTAATTCAATGATACTACGAACTTATTATATTTCTTTTATCTAAAAAAAATTGTCCAAATAAATTTGACTTTTAATATGAAATTCTACTATTCCTCTTACTACTACTAATAATAATATAATCAAAATTTAAAAGTAAATATAAAAATATATATTTAATTATATATTAAATGTGCTGTACTTTGTGATTAAAAAAATTATATCAAATAAAAAATAGACTTTTTTTTTTAAATGAAATGAGTAATTATAAATTTTTAAAGTATTTTTGTGCAGGTTTATTTAGTAGCCTATAATTGATGGCACAAAAACTAGCAAATGCTATGTACGAATTAAATCAAAATCATGTTGCCAGCCTACAATCATAAGATAATGAGATGCATGTAATATAATTTCGGAAAAAATGCATGCAACCTATGATTGCATATTTGTCTATAGGTAATCTCAGATGTCAGTATTCTAATAAATTTTATCAAAAAGACAATTAGCATAAAAAATGGTAATCTTATATTCTCATACATTATATTTATTCATAATTAAAATTTTATTTTCTAATAAAAATAAATTAGTAATGCCAAATGTGATTCTGTTGAGATTTATGAGTAAATACATCAATCTCATACTAGTTTTAAAAAAAATGTATAAAATATTTAATTAATAAATGGGTCAAAATTTAAAACTTGTTTATTTAAAATTTTATGTCTAAATTGAACTTTAACAAAATTATTAGTGGGCTACTGTAAACTTTTTTTGGGGTTAGCCCAGGCAACACCAGCCTTTGATTTTTTAGACCTTCATAGCTTCAACAATCACTTCAACGCAATGGACAAAATGATTCAGTTCTATGGGCAGCGCTTCGTTAAAGTCTACACTCTATCCCAGATACTACCAGCACTCAAGCCTCCGAATCTTACACTTTTTAATTAGAGTGACAATTTCGGGTTCGCAGGTTACAAATTACCTTTTAAATGGGTTAAGTAGGTCAATATGTTAATCTGTTAGGTCGGCCCGAACTCGACCAGTTTATTTTTCTTGTTAATTGTATCCGACCTGATTTCAACCCGAACTTGTTAATTTAGTATTTTTGTGTTGTGTCAATTTGGTGTTAGATTCGTGTCGTGTCGGCTATTGCCACCCCTACTTTTTATTTACTTTCTGGACAGGTTCTCCTGCCCAAGAAAGATAAATAAATAAAAGATATGACATATAAAATAGTTTTTCACATATATGAAAAAAACTTTTTAATCCTTTTTAAAAAAATAAACCAATCAGTCATTCACTTTTATACACTTCATCTATTTTGGTACTTTCGTTAACTGTCAAAATTTTTGTCAGATTTGCTAGTGCCCTAAACGTGCAAAACGTGAAAACATTTTTGAAAGAACAGAAACTCTTCCTTCTTTGTGCCAAGTGCGTTGTCGATTTGATTTTTCCCTCTGTTTTTCTTCTCTCCTCCGTTAATATGTAAATCTCAACCTCTTCATTATTTCCTTATAGTTCTCTTAGCCCCCAGTCCAAATCTCATTTACTGAAACTCTTCTTTAGTAGCAACAGAACACAAATAAATTGTTGGGTATTTCAGAAAATCTTTTCAACAACAGCCAAAAATTTGAATTTAGGAGAAAAAGATAGCCAATGAAGTGTTCTGCCAAGCATGGTAGATATTGTTGGTTTTGTACTAAAGCCAATTAAATCTAAGATTATAATTTGTTATTTATTGTCAAGTGATTAAGAACCTAAAGGGTCACACACATAAAGAATTTGTTCTTGGATTAAAATGATTAATTATGTGATAATTATGGGGGTTAATTTGTAAAATAATTAACCTAAAAGATCATAAGTTGTGATAAGATAAAATTGTTTTATGTTAATAGAATTAAGTTGTGATAAGATAAAATTGTTTTATCTTAATAGAATTAAAATTAGTTTTAATTTTATTAAAAGAATTCTATTACGATAGAATGTCTGATCAGTGATAGATAGAATTTACCTTTTAACACACTAAGTTCCATAGAGAGCGTACGTACAGAATTTTGACGTGCAAGACAGAGGGAAAAAGTTCTTATTTTGTTTTGTTAGAGTTCTCTTGAATTTTCTTGAACTCTTGCGACGCTCATTGAAGGAACTAGCATATTGACTTGGTGTCAATCAATTCTAGGAGGATTCTAAAAATAAGTTCGTATGAATACCTTAGAGGCCGGACGTCTGTGCGGCTGTGGTTGACAAAGCTTCCTTCGACGATACAATAACGACACAATCTTCAGTCATCAAAACAGGTTTTTTATTTATACGTATATTGAAATTGATCCTGGTGAAAATCATGTTTTAATTCCGCTGCCTATAAATTTGTTTACGGCATACATGATTTCTTTACAGATATTACAGTAAAATTAGCAAAATATTGGATCACCAGTTTACAATCTGATTATTGCTAGATGCCAAGACTTGTTCCTTCTTGAAACTGCTGTCTTTCAAATCAATTATCTTGAGATAACGAATTCCCATATACCTCAAAGCTATCTCTTATACCTTGCTATGCTCAATTATCAATCATACATTTCATTACAGTGCTCTGCAAAAAATTAATTCGCCATGACACAACTAATCGGGAAGACTGTTCTCCATATGGAAGATCAGGCCCCGGAGTGATGCAATAAAGCACTTCTACCCTAAAACAACTTCCGTACGGAGCATCTGGAGTGCTTACACTTGATAAAACTGCAAAAACCTTGTCATCAGCCCTCAAGTGCATTTGCTCTTCGGTTGCTTTCAGAGCTTTAATTAGTTTGCTAGGAGCTTTAATTTAAGTAACCACTCTCTTAAGGATTTCACCCCATTCTCAAATTTCCAAGGTCCTACCTGCAATTCCTTGGATCCCTGCATTTTCGTTGCAGATTTGAAAAAATCCGTGCATTTTCGTTGCAGATTTGAAAAAATCCGAATCTTGTGCAAAGAGTAAAGAGTTCAGTTCGTGAGGTGCAGTTACATACATTTGTCTGGAGCATAAAAAACACGAGCAATTGGGACTTTGATTTGCCCAACGAAATCACCATTAAAATACTTATCTTCGTCCAACACAGATATAATAAGCTCTTCCTTCAAGTCATCAACGCGGAAAGAAAATTCCTCACACCAGGTTGGATTTAAGCTTTTCTTGACAACCTTGGTCTTAAACCTCTGCTTTTCCAACTGCAATTTAACATAGGGATCACTGAACCCATTTGGGTCCATTGGTGGTATGTCTCTGGCCTCTATTACATGCACCAAAAGCTTCATACCAAGTCAGCAGCAGCAGTGATCACGGACTAAAAAGAGTAATATCGAACAGCAGCCTTAGCCCAATTGACAAGAAGTCGGGAAATAGCAAAGATTAAATTTTTGGGAGAGCAAGGTAGAATCTTTGATGCCTTTGGGAATCCCCATGTAAAAGAGCCCAATTCAGGCTCTTTATTCTTGGCTTTGTTTTTTGATGAGTAAATGGGAAAAAAAAGAAGTAAATTTTGATCCAGTGAAAAGCAGATCGACGGGCATACTTGCCATGAAAAAGGAGGAGTTTCTGTTTTCTCCAAAAATGCTCTCAAGTTTTGCACACTTAGGACAAGTGTTAGCAAATTTGATGAAAAGTTTAACAAAAGTTACGGAAGGACCAAAATATATGAAGTATATAAAAGTGAGGACTGATTGTTTCGTCTTTTTTTACGAGGAACTAAATTTTTTTTTTCATAAATGTGAGGGAGTATTTTGTAAGTTATCTCTAAATAAAAAAACAAGTACATTTGATTTGGTTGTATGGGTGGTCATTGATTCTTTGCTAATTCAAACCAAAATTTTGGGTACTTATGAATTGCGATGTAAAAAGTATTTTTGTTTTTTTAAAAAATAATAATTATAAAATATAAAATATAAAAACATATTAAAAAACATTAACCATACACACCCTTTTGTTATTAGATTTTTGCCATTTATACGTATGAACTGTGCGTTGTAAAAAGTGCTTTTATATTTTTTTGAAATAAAAATTATAAGATAAAGATATATTAAAAAAATACTAATCATATACACCCTTTATGTGTTTTATATTTCATGTTACTCAGCTGCAAGTTAGAACACAGGTTAATAGTGCTTTTGATTATTAGATTTTTGGCATTTAGGGTCCGTTTGGACAAAGCATTTCTATTTGCAAATGGAAAAAATTATATTGGAATGTGTGAAAATTTTGGTGGATATTTGTTGATAGAAAAAGTTTTTGGAGGAAAAAATAAGAGGAAATTTTTTTTTAAAATTATGTGAGAGGAATTTGAGTGAAAAAATTTGAATTCTAAATTTTGAAATAAAAATGTGTTTGAATAGTTTATTTTTATTTGAAAATTTTTTTATTTGCAAATAAGAATTACTTGTTCAAACGGACCCTTATAGTACAGTTTTCGAACTATTTTTGTAGCAAAATGATTTTTATATTATTCATTCATTTCTCCGTTCCCGTTTTACTCGCCATTATTAATTATGGGAATTGGTTTTGCCTTCGCCAAAAATATCCCTTATTAATTTGCAATAGGAAAATTCTACAAGCCTGATGAATTTTTGGATGATCCCTAATCTCATGTCATGGTCCTTTTTTCCTTTCTTAATTTTATTTTTTATCGTCAGGGTCCTTGATTTTATGTTGGAGCCTTGGAGGGGAGGATGATGTCACCTGGAAATTTGTGTGCTACAAAACAAAAATACAAATTTTGAACGTGTAAGTCCATTTCTCCATGAGTATATCCTCTCCAGCAGGCCAATTGTCAGTGACCAATTGTGTGACTGGAAGACGTGGCATTATATAGATTTCCAGATGAGAAGGGCCTCAATTGGGCGTGCTGATATCTCACTTAATTACCGGTTACAGATTTTTGCTCCTGGTGAAGTTACAGTTCTACCAAGTTCGTGTTTGGACATAATTTTGTATTTTTTAAAATAATTTGTCAATTATTTCTTTGAAACTGCTCATATTTGAAAAATTGCAATGTTATTATGTACCGTGAATTTTTCGAAGAGAGCTGGTAACGGGAAAAGTGATCAACCCCAAGAGAGCTGGTAACGTGCCAGGAAAACTTAGTACAACAAGCTGTAAATACATTTCGTGACTTGATAATGGAATCGTACCAGCTCCAAGATTACTAATAGCCTACTTGAACTCCTCAGTAAAGGTTAACCACCATGGCGGATTGAATGCTAGGGATGAAAGAATGATTGAAAGATAACTGCTTGTACATAGCTAAATATAAACTTTCACCATCAAATAAAGAATCTGTAGAATAGGGATGGAAACAACTGGAAACAACTCAACACATTATGCGTAATTGTGTATACAGGCCAAGCATAAAGGTGCTAGCATATTGTAGGATACAACATCATTTGAACAAAGTAAGCAGTACATCATTCTTCATCTAATAGCCCCAATTCTCTAGGGATTAAGAAGCAACAGGATTAACCACACTGCCAATGAACTGCACCACCCCGGTCACGTCTTCTCTTATGAGGAAAAGGAATGGGTGATCGGCAACAAAGTCTAGCTTATGAAAAAATCGTGAAGAGCCGCCCAACATAGCCACAGCAGCAGTTGCAGCAGCAGCTTCTGTACCTTCTTCATTAACCTCAACAAAGGATTTATGGAAAATGTAGGAAACAGAAAGTTTCTGACCAAAAGGGGAGTCTACCATTTCAGTGAGCCCTCCATCAGAAAAAGGCAAGACCAGCCCCAAATCTTCCAAAGTTTTTGAAGCTTCAAACCCAAATGATATCTTAAATTTTGGAATGAGGAAATCACCAACTTCTACTTTGGTATGTGGTAAATGACGATCGAGGAATCCAGGTTGAGATCCGACTTTGTCCACCAACGCTGGCAGCCCATTCTTGGCATTTGGGAGAAAAAAGTACATGGAGAAGCATCGCTTGTCCTCACCTTGTTTGTAAGGAAGGCACAACACCTTGAAATCATCATGGGCGCTCAAATACTGTTTCTTCTTGCTCGTCATGAAGGGCGCCTTAATTGTGCTGCCATTTAAGAGGTGGAACTCATGCTCCTTTGTCTTCGTCGCATCAAATTTCTCATCCCAGGCTCCTTTGAAATATAGACCATTTGCAAAAATCAGCCTTGCTGAACTGTTAACAGCATCAGGAGGAAGAATATCTTTGATGAGGCCATTTGTTCCCTTTTCAGCCCATGCATTCACTTCGTTGCACACCTCAATGGGCTTCAACGAAATTCAACATCAAATACCAGAGATTTCAGAATATATATATATATATATATATAATCATGCACTTTAGATTCTAATTTCCTTATTTATTTCTCATGGGATTGTTTCCTTCTTCTGTAGGGGCAAGGGGATGAAGGAGGAATGATAAAATAATGTGTGAGCAGAACAAGCACATTCACACTAGCAAGTATAATATCAACTGCTGTGTTCATCAAAATCTGACATTCAATGAGGAACGAATATGGAATCTATCCATTTTCTAACAAAGATTGGCACAATAATATCAAACATCTAATAAAGAAGTCGATGCATGTAGTAAAGTGCGTATCTGCCATACGCTCTAGAAAACAGATGCAAACATAAAGCTAGAAATTACAAAGTATCCATGCATAAAGATACCAATTAGTATTGAGAACCAATTTCAGAGTTGCAAAAGAGGAAACACCTAGTGAACTTGAGTAGATTGATATTGGAATACTTTTCAATAAGCAATCACTAGATGATATCAAAGTTGTTTCTCATTACGAAATGAAGACCATCCTTCAGAAAAAACAGCAGAGGAGCCAACCTAACTTCAGTCATCAACCTCAGCTTAAAAAGTGAAACCAAGTGTTCGCCATAAATCAATTGTGAGCTTAATTTCACAGAACAGAAACAAAATGGAAAGGAAGTTATTTTCAAGGACCACAGAGAATTCCTAAAGCAGCAATCTTTCAGGAATCTAAACTTTCAATCTTACTTAGAATATTAGAAAAACTCCTCCAGCAAAATGGGATGTCTACAACTCTAAAAGGAACAAACCCAACCTAAAGATGGTCCAAAAATCTACAATCAATCCAACAAGAAATTCAGAATTCTACTGCCTACCAGTCACTAGAGCTAATCGCAAAATAATAACCACTCCAGAGTACCTAAATAAACTAACCAAGTGACATGTTATGAGTATAAATAAAATACAGTAACAACCAACTGAATGATGAAAAAGAAGAAAACCCATGTTATAGAAATCAAATAAACCCATTGGAATACATTAGCAACATCAAATTCCTAAAGTTAACCATTAAAATTAAGTAGTACTACAATACAACCGACCTTGTTTTGAAAATCAACTTGCTGGGAAGCGGCCTTATAAACATCGTCCACAACCTTCTTGAAAGAAGGCTTAAAAGACAGAGACTGATCAATCCAAACCCCGTTAGCAAACGACAAGAGTGGCCCACCGGAAGGGCTTCCGTCGGCGAAAACAGCAGTGACGAGCTGAGACGAGAGGGAGTTGAGGTCGTCCGTGGACTTGGACTTGAGGAAAGAGAGAAGCTGGTCTTGAGTTTGGCCTTTGGACCCGGCGGCGATCAGGCCCAGTACCACGTGGAGGGACGGCGGCGAGAACACCAAATTGGCGTCCTTCGCCTCCGTCGAGATGAGCCGCTTTGCCAGTGTCAACGAGACGTCGTTTTGGTTGCTGATCGATTCTCGGAGGTCCATTTTTGCTTCGCAGTGAACGGTTTTTGTTTCAGTGAATCGAAACGCACTATTTGGGCGGGATGTGTTACGACAGGCTGAATAAAGTAACGACCATGGAAGCTTATAAATTGATCGAAACAAACTATTTTTTTTATTTAAATTTTTTTTTGGTCCCTATTTCTTAAGCTCCATCCTTCTTAGTGTTTTGTCACCACATTGGTTGCAGATTTCACCGCAAAAGGCACCGGAAGAGAGTTATCAAGTTTAGTTTCTTTCATGTAATTTGCAGTGGGCAAGTGCCCCCGCCAGCGTGGGTTTTGTTTTTTTTTACTTTTAATATAATGAGTAATAATTGAAATAGTGATAACTTATTTGTATAGCGATTAACGTGACAAACATGAAAAGATAAAATTGTTTCTCATTATTTTGTATTTTGTAATAAGGATAGAGGAATAATTTTATCTTTTCATGATTGCCACGTCAGTCACAATACAAAGTCACTATAATTTGTTACTATTTCTATGATTACTCTAATATAATATGATATCAATAGAGTTTGTCTTAAATTCACTATCATTAAACTTGTGTATGATATTAGTTGCGTCCTATTATTATTTTTTTTTCCCATGGTTATTGTAATAGATCACGGAGATCATAACATCTCTTGACTAATGTATGCATATATTTCATCAATGAAAATGACTCTCATTTTTAGAAAAAAAAATAATAATATAATGAACTTATTATATTCCTTTTATCCAAAAAAAAAAGTTTGAAAAAAAAATTTGTCCAAACAAAATTGACTTTTAATATGAAATTCTCATATTACCCTTACTAATAATGATAATATATACTCAAAATTAAAAATAAATATAAAAATATACATTTAATTGTATATTAAGTGTGTTATATCTTATAATTCAAAAAAAATTACATTAAATTAAAACAAACTCTTTTCTTTTAAATAAAATGAAAATTATAAAATTTTAAAAGTTTTTTTGTGCAGGTTTATTTAGTAGCCTCTAATTGATGTCACAAAAACTAGCAAATGCTGTGTAAGATTTAAATCAAAATCATGTTGCCAACCTACAATCATAAGATAATGAGATGCAAGTATTCTAATTTTGGAGAAAATGCATGCAACCTATGATTGCATATTTGTCTATAGGTAATCTCAGATGCCAGTATTCTAAATAAAATTTATCAAATAGACAATTAGCATAAAAAGTGGTAATCTTATATTCTCATACATTATATTTATTTATAATTAAAATTTTATTTTCTAATAAAAATAAATTAGTAATGGCAAATGTGATTCTGTTGAGATTTATGAGTGAATACATCAATCTCATGCTAGTTTTAAAAAAAATATATAAAGTATTTAATAAATAAACAAAGTCAAAATTTAAAATTTATTTATTTCAAATTTTATGTTTAAATTTAACATAATTATTAGTGATTATTGTGAACTTTGGGTGACCCAAAGCAACACCAGCCTTGGATTTTTTAGAGTTTGATTAGCTGCAACCCAATGGACAAAATGATTAAGTTATAGGGGCCAGTCTGCTTAGTTAAGTCTACAGACTAGCCCAGACACTGCCAGCACTCAAGCCTCCAAATCATGTCTGGCACTTTAGATTTATTTCCTGGACGGGTTCTCCAGCCCAGGACAAAATTAATAAGGCATATTTTTGGATGGTCCCTAATCCCATGTCATGGTAATGTTTTCCTTTTTTTTTTTTTTAAATTTTCTTTTTCGTCAGGGTCCTTTATTTTATGTTGGAGGGGAGGATGATGAAATTTGTGGGCAACAAGCCTACAAAAGAAAACTACAAATTTTGTCGAACGTGTAAGTCCATTTCTCTAGGAGTATATCCTCTCTGGCAGGCCAATTGTGTGACTGGAAGACGTGGTTTTGCCTGTCAATGTTCTGAATCACGACTTTTGACTAAGATTAACCCTTCCTTTTGCCTAACTGGTCTGTCTTATTGCTTACCTGGTTATGGATATTATGGTATTAAATTCTCAACAAGTATAACGTGGAGTGATAATTAAATTAATCTTGACCTTGACCCTTGACCACCTTTGACCAAGACATTTCTTCCTTTTTTTTTAAATTTTTTATTTAATTGTTGTTGTTTGGGCAATTCCAAGTGGAATATGTCAAGATGATGTTTTAACAAGAAATTCTCGACACTTCGATATATATGTTTCAACGAACCAACCATACAAATTTTATTTTAACAACTCAAGGTTAAGTGATTAATTTAATTGTATTTCAAAAATAAGTTAGATCCAATTAGTTGCATTTTTTCAAAAATTATAACTAGCACGTAAAGTCGCCAATTATTCAAAAGAAATTTAAAAATGCAATGTAAATACTATAGTATTTCATGATATATAATGACATGGTAAAACAATGAAAGACATATAATTCATCTTCATAGAGTATTTGTTCTTGATACAAAATCTCAGTTCTAGATGTCTTGTGGATTCAAGGTTCTTTTTTACTATAGTATTTCATGATATAGGGAATATGTTGATAAGTTTTTACTCGTTCTCAAGAGATTTTACTTTCGTTTCAAACATACTATTAAATATAAGAAATTCAAATATATTTATAGCTTCATAAATATCTCAACAGCTTTTGCATTTTTTCATAGAGAAATATCTAATAAAAAATAAAATAAGATTCGCCCTACATTATATTTAACGGATTTATCAGTTTGGGTAGAAAAAGCAATATCACTTAACGATTATCAAATCGAGTGAAATTTTTTTTTGTGTATGAAATTTTACCAAAATATTTTTCTACTTCTAATAGGTCATGAATCAGATAAGAATCATTTTCATCTGAATCCATAAGAAGTGATTCCAATGCTATCATCCCTACCCATTGCTGGTTGTGCATTCCTCATTTCCTTTATGGGGAGTGTTTGATATTGTGGATCCTAGTTTAGTCAAGAGTGGAAGCTAATAAAGAAGCATTAACGGGCGGTCAACAATTGGAAGTGGAAGCTAGTAAATATGACCACAATGCACTTAACGAGACGCAATTGCAGGATTTGGGTACTGGGTAGCATTAAAAAATAAATAAAGTTGTTGAGATTTCATCTTTCAAGTTGACATAATCTCAAGATAATGTGATTTACACCTGCTATACTATATATATCTCTTATTTATACACCATTACAAAAGACAAAGTTTATGAGTGCATATCTTTAAGAATCATGCAAATTCTTTAGTCAACAAAAGATAATGTGATTTTGACTCAGTAATTATTTTATGTGAATCAATCAAAAGGTTTATCATTTTTAGGTTGGTATGCAAAGAGCTCATGATATAACATGGGAACACTACTTTGTTGAGCATTTTAATTTTTTAAACTTTAATTAACCTGGATTTATTTTATTTTAACTTTTGAGGTTGTGTTTATTGGCAATACATGGCACGTCCATGCTTTGGATGGTACCAATTAAATCTCCTCTATCTCAATTAAAATAAAAGTTCATTATCTTTTTTTTCTTTTTGTTCTAAAAAAAAGTTTACTTTTGAATGAAAATTTTAAAATATACTTATTAATAATGACTACAGATAGTCGTAATTGAAAAGAAATGATAAAAATAAAAAATTATATATTTAATAGTATTTTAAATGTATTGTATATTATAACTAAAAAAATTATATCTAACTAATATTGGACTCTTTTTCTTTTTCTTTTTATTTTTAAAGAAGAAGAGAGTATTACACGAAGAATTTTATTACAAGAATCTCATTAAAAAAAAAAAAGAAGAAGGAATTTTTCTTTAATTTTGGAATATTAGGGAGGAAAAAATCTTTTGTTTTTTTGTCATGTAGAAAAGGGCATTGATTTCGCACGCTTCTTACGTTCGAAGTTGAAACGAGGATTCGCACGCTTCTTAACGATGGTTGCATCGTACCAATCATCCAAACGTCACGACAGCACGCCTTCACACTCAACATTAAAAAATTTTATAACTTACCTCCATATGGTGGCAGCATAAAGAAACAAAAAAATAATTCTTCAAGTATTTAAAAAATATATCAAATTTATTTTTATTTATTTTATTTTGATTGGTTTATCTTCATCATGACAGTGAAAGATTAGGCACGAAATGTTATTTTATTTTATGTTTTTATATTTTCATAATAAAAATTGAGATATCATTTTTTAACTTTTGTTTTTTTACTCAAAACTATAAAAATACAAAATGAGATAATATTTCATAGCCATTGGCCTTCCTTTTTGTTTTTCTTGAAAGGGCAGCTAGGGGGTAAGTATGTATGTGTGTGTGGGTGGGAACAATGAAGTTAAACAAAATAATAATGATATTTTAAATAACTTTTTTATAATGAAAAGTTATGGCTCATCAACTTGATCTTCTATGGGAATTATATGTCTGAACAAGTTTGGGAAAAAAAAAAAAATTGTCTCACTGGTTATGTTGTATATTTAAAAAGATAAATTTATCTATTATTATTTTATACTTTTAAAAAAGTATAATAAATAATTTTTTCTTTTATATTTGTAACATTAATTATTATAAATTTTTATCATACAAAATGAATACTGTAAGCAAAAAAAAAAAAACCCCTTCTCATAATGTTAGTCTACATAATGTAATAGTACAAGAGATTATTACAAGATCAATCCTAACCGTTAACTTAGTTGACCATTACTTACAATCCCATGTTTAAGGATGATCAAACGTTCTTTCCCTTGGAGGGATGCATGGAAAAATTGACCATAAAAATCATTAGCAAATTAATAATTTTGTAGTTGAGCCAACTTCTTGGTTTACATGGGAAGCATCTGCGAATGATTAGAATAATGTCCACTGCTAAAGTCAAAGGAAGCACGTCAGGCCAGTTTTGTTTGTTAATCGACAAAAATCATTCGTACAATTCATTGTAAAAGGAAAAGACATGAAAGTCAGTCAAGGCATCCACAGCCGCCTCTTTTGAGGCGGCCGTGAATAGCCTAGGCCACGCCACATCAACACAGCTGTTGATGTGGTGTGGCCTTGGAGTTACATGGCCGTGAAAAGCGACCTTGCTTTTCTCGACTTGGTTGTTTTTTTGTTAGATAAAATGACGTGATGTTGTTTAGCGTGATGTTAAACGGTATCGTTTTATTTTATTTTATTTTTTTTCTCATATAATTGAGCTTGTCAAATGTGACGTGTGCTTAATGGGTGCACAGCACGTCTGAACAGACCGTTGTAAATTAAACACTGATTTATAAATATTATTTTTTTTTATTATTTAAAAAAACAAAAATCACAAACGACGAGAAAAATATTTTTCTATATAATTGACATACATTTTACTTATTTTTGGTGTAAAATATGATATTCTTAATTATTAATTATTTAATGTATAATAATTAAAATTATAAGTTATATTGTTAATATATATATAATTTGATAAATAAAAAATAAATAATATTTTAATAATTGTTGTAAAATATTACATCACAAATATATAATATAAAAAAATGAATAGAGATTAAGTAGAGAAATCAAATAAAATACCATAAGTGAAATTCTTATTTCCCAATATTTTCTCTGAATCTTTCACTCTCTTTTTCTTTCCCTTTCTCGCTATGCCTGAACTATGCCTCTATTTGTAGGCATCAAAATGTTTAGAGTATTCAAATTGAATTTTGTTTCTTCAGTTACTTTTTCAATTTGAACTTTACTTCTTTGATTTGGATATGATCATACATTTGATAGGATGAATATTCATATATATATTTCATAACAATAATTATTAATTTAAATAAAAAATATTAAATATATTAAATAAATAGTGAAAAATTAGATAGATGAGGGAGAAATTGATAATGTGAAAAGAAAGATCAAATCTTTAGTGTGGGTAATTTTTTGATAATAACTGTGTGAATAATAAAGATTAAATCTTAAGCTATGGAGTGACCTTAGTAAGGCGCAGAAGGAAAGAAAGCAGTGAATGCAGAAACTTAGAGAAGACACAGGTTGTCACAAAAAAATATTGTAATAGTATAGGGTCTTCACTTTGAAATGAAATAATATAAGTACTTCTCAAGTATTCATTTAAAAAAAATAAAAAATAAAAAATAAAGCCTTGGCCAAGGGTTTCTGTGGATGGTCTCAGAAGAAACAAAAGCACCGGCTAGTGGACTCAATGCATAGATGCCGACCGAATCCTTTTTGGTTCCATTTTGTCATATGCGTGAAGTCCTTGGACCCATAATTGACTTGTAACAACTGCTTAATTCCCTCTATATAAATAAACAACCAAATGCTTGGTTTATTCAAAGCCATTTCCACTCATTGTACTGAGGCTAAGCTGCTGATAAACAAATTCTCAACAAAATGGTAATGTCATAATGATCCCTTTGTGATTCTTTTGTTTTGTATACATTCCCACAAGAGGCACTCAAAAGTCTAAATTTTCAATGTTCTCTTTCGTTTGGTTTTGTGTTCAGGGAATTTGCATGGATGTGGAAAGTAGTCGACCTAACAAAAGAACAAATCAGGGAGGAAGAAGAGCTTCATTATTTGTCTATGGTAAATTACTTCCCAGATTTTAAAATTCATGATGGGGGTGTTTGGTTTAAGCTGTTTCTGAGACGATTATAATCCATGCAGCTTTGGCTTCACTGGAGAATATGGCATTTATCTCCAATGCTGTCAGCTTAGTGACTTACTTCTATGGATATATGAACTTCGACCTTGCAAAATCGGCTAACACTCTCACAAACTGGATGGGGACAGCCTTCATACTGTCATTATTTGGAGGGTTTATATCTGATACTTACTTATCAAGATTCAAGACTGCCATTCTCTTTGGATGTTTAGAAGCTGTGGTACGTTAAAGTATATACTTTCTTTTATGTTAGAAGCTGTGGAATGTCAAAATATATACTCTCTTCTGCAATTTCTTCATACTCTCATTTGTTTGCTATGTTTTCTTTTGTACTTCCATTGGCTCATATTGTCAAAAAGAAAGTTTCATTAAATCTTCACCCATAAGCAGATCCCTACCTAGAACTCATACCAGAAAACCAAATCACGGAACAATTATGGAAAGAAGTTTTACTATACAGGTCCATTGACTTGCAATAATAATTAGTACTGAGTGCAGTGCATGATCATTTAATCATGCAACTCAACTACCTCCTACCCCTACCTCCTCTAGTCCACTCTCTCCCCACCAACCAAGGAAGGAGGAAACATGAGTAGGTGAAGAATTGGTGTTACAACAAAAGAATACTTGCAGGCTGACTTGCTAAGAATCAGCCATGCTTAAGGACACGCACCATTTGTTTATTTGGAACAAGACAATTCCAAATTTGTTCAAGCTAAAAGTTGCTTTGCCGTCCCCAGTCATGTTTACTTTTCAATAATATATTTCATTTTAGCATTGCTTTTAAAAATTAAGATACATATAATTAAATTTTTTTTAAAATTTTCTTAGTAAATGTGACATGTTCATTGCATAAGTCACTAAATAATAATTATTTTAAATATTACTAACATTTTACTAAATAAACATTTCACACTCCATGTTATGACAGTTATATAAATTTTTTTAATAAAATAGTACCTTTTTAACTCTTTTAAAATGAAAACGATTCCAAACATATATAACATGGTTCTTCTTTCTTGTTTCCACTAGTCACTTAAAAGGTTCTTCATTTGCTTTTTTTACTGTGAATATCTTTGTTCTTAATTTAAAACCCTCCATAAAGATTCTAGCGATAGCCCTTGTTGGATGTGGGGGTTATGAATGTGAGAAGTTCACCTGGCATGCTTCTTCATTTTCAGGGGCTTGCCCTGTTAACAGTGCAAGCACATTTTCCGCAGCTAAGACCCCTTCCCTGCAAGAATGCAGCCGCACTCCTATCAAATCAATGTCCCGCAGCAAACAGCCGCCAATTGGCAGTACTGTACTTAGGCCTTTATTTGGTGGCATTTGGCAATGGTGGTGTGAAAGCTGCTTTGCCGGCCCTGGGAGCTGATCAATTTGATGAAAGGGATCCCAGAGAGGTTCCTAAACTTGCGAGCTACTTTAATTGGTTGTTATTCTCCATAACTTTTGGAGCAATGTTTGGGGTCACATTTTTAGTCTGGATCAGTGCAAATCAGGGATGGGATTGGTCCTTCGGTATTTGCACCATTGCTGTCATCGCGGGACTTCTATTCCTAAGCATGGGAAGACCAATCTACCGGAATAACATCCCACAAGGGAGCCCATTTACGCGTATTGCACAGGTATGCAATGTGTGAACAAAACTGCATATCCATGATATTATAGCAAAGGGAAATTAACACAATGCAAGGCTACCCTTCCCTACAGGTTTTCGTTGCTGCTATTAGAAATCGAAATCTTCCTTTGCCGGAGATGGCAGATGAGTTATACGAGATCCGTGACAAAGCAGGAAAAGAAACTGAAATTCTTAATAGATCTGATCAGTTCAAGTATGTTGGCAACTTCTTTAGTTTTCAAAGTTCTTGAATACTATTATGGAACTTTTCGTTTCTCTATGACTAAACAAATTCCACAAAAAACTGCAGACGTTTGGATAAGGCAGCAATTGTTAGAAGTTCAGAAGATTCTACTCACCCTTGGAGAACGTGTACAGTAACACAAGTTGAAGAAACAAAGATTCTACTTCGCATGGTCCCCATTTTATTAAGCACTGTTTTCATGAATACTTGCTTGGCTCAGCTTCAAACTTTCTCCATCCAGCAAGGCACAACAATGGACAGAAACATCGGAGGCTTTCAAGTGCCAGCAGCCTCAGTTCCATTCATTCCCTTGTTTTTCATGACTATCGCGATCCCCATATATGAGCGCGTATTTATCCCAATAGCTCGGAAATATACAGGAATCCCAACAGGAATCCGCCAACTACAGCGAGTTGGGGTTGGACTTGTACTTTCTGCAATATCAATGGCAATAGCTGGAATTGTTGAAACCCGCAGAAAATCTGTTGCTTTTGAGCACAACATGGTCGACTCCATTGCCCCTTTGCCGATAAGTGTGTTCTGGCTTGGCATCCAGTATGCCATATTCGGAATGGCTGACATGTTCACATTGGTGGGACTGCTGGATTTCTTCTATGCAGAGAGCTCCTCAGGTATGAAGTCCCTAGGCACAGCCATTTCCTGGTCTTCAGTAGCACTTGGATACTTCACTAGTTCAGTAGTCGTGAATGTGGTGAACAAGGTGAGCGGTGGCTGGCTGGCTAGTAACAATCTGAACCGAGATAAATTGAACTATTTCTACTGGTTACTCGCAATTTTTAGTGCAGTGAACTTTGGAGTATATTTGATGTGTGCGTCCTGGTACAAATACAAAAAAGTAGAAATGAAGCAAGTAGATGCTGATTCTAGGGGAAAAAATGAAGAAAAAGTTTAAGTAGGCAGTGGAGAAACTCCACAATCTAGTCTAAGGAAGTAGTCAGTGTCATAATTGTAACACTAGACGTGCTATGTTATCCTCTCATCCATCATTTTCTCAATAAGTAACCAAAAAGATCACAAAATTTCCCTTCATTTATCCTTCGGTTACTGGAAGTCATGTTTTCACTTTCAGGGCAACAAGCCCCCTTATGAACTACAAGAATAATAAACGTACTGAGAATTTTTTGACTGTACAAATGCTAGAAATAAAACTACAGGTAGAGTGAATCAAACGAAAGTTATCAAAGAACTTTTGCCTTGTCACAAACAACAAAATAAATGGCAGGAAAAGAACAAACTTTCTGTTCCAAGGTGCTTTCTAGCGAAAATCAGTGCAGATGGACTTACATACAACAGTGTGATATTCAATATAAAGATAATAACCGGCTAATACAATCGAATCCAACAAAGAATTAAACAAGTCCGGACAAAGACTCCTTAATTTAAAATGCGGGAATAAAACAAGGACTCTATATTGCTCTAATCATTCTCCATAAAGGAGAACCAACCGACTTTCTATGTGCTTCTTGGGATCACTGATTCACTGTACTATGCAAATTCAAGTGTCCACTAGAAGGAATTAAGTAACATTTCATGTCGAGTTCCTTGTGACCAACCTCTAATACCCACGAACACACTAATCCAATGCCTAATGTTAGAGCTTCCCTCAACCAACAGCAGAGAAAAAAAACAAAAATCTGCATCTTCAGCATGCTTTCTTTTCTATTTTTTTCATTCTTTATTTGCACCACTTTACAAAAATTCATTACAACTCCATTTGTACAGATCCCATAAGGGATTGGCTGAATATGTATCAGATAATAAAGAGGACCACCTGACATCAAAATGTGAACGTTGAATGCGACAGAAGAACAGCAATCCATTATCCCTACCATTTGACATCCAAGGTGAGAGCCTCTTGAGGTACAAGGATGGATGGGAACTTCGTGAAGGAAACATTTGACAACAGATTACTCAAAGCCTTCGAGTCTACTTCAATGAATGGTCTGATCTTCTTAATAGTTAAGGGTTTCATAACCTCTGCCTCAAGTCTACCCACTACCTCAAACCATAAACGTTCAACAGTAGGCCTAGTTCGCCACTCAGCTAATGTACTCCAATAAGTATCATTACCACGAATATCTCTTTCCAATTCCAGCTGGAAGCGAAATATAGATGAGGCCAAAATTTTTACTTTTACAGAACTTAAGCTTGCATTTTGACTGGATCTGTGACCAACAAAAGTCTGCAGAACTCTTTCTAGCAAAGCTATCCTTGTGGTCAGGAAGTTTATAGGGGAAACCCTGTCCCACACTTTATAAATACGCTTATTGTAACACTTCCCAGGCAGTAACTCAGCTGTTCTATTGGACAAGAAAGCAGTTTCAATGAATGCCTCGGGGCTTTGAGTCCTGTAAGCTACCACCATTGCAGAACCTGCAACCCATATCGGAGGCCAGGCCATGCATAAAGTAGGGAAGAAATATCCAAGCTCACTTCTCTCCAACCTACTTAAAACACTTCCATTGAACTTTTTACGAAGTTCTGTGGAATGAAAAAGTGAAACTTCTTCAGCACCTACAACCTTCACGGTGATGCCTTCAGCGACATGAATATGTTTCAGACCAGGAAATGAACGGTTGCACTGATGAATAGAGCAGGAGATACAAACAGTAAGAAGGGGCTTTTGAAAATAACAAAATATTTGCGTACAAATTGTTTAGCATAACTTTGATTTACTGGAAAAGGAAAAGTACCCCGAAAAGGGCCCTAGTCACAATAGAATTCACTTAACCTTCAACTGCAGAATTGCCCTATATCTAGGAATTCCTCATATACAACCAAACACTAATCTCCGGGACATCAGAAAGAACCAAGGTTGTGTTAAACTAGATGACTGCTGGCATTAGCTTTTCTTAAATTTCAGCCTGGGAGACCACATTTATTGAAAATATACTCTTGGAAAACGAATATGAATTCTGCAACCGCGTGTCAAAGTTTGAATTTTGTCAATAAATGGCAGACAGGAATTACAGAACAAAGATTAAGAATAGTGAGATCAAGCAAAATCGAGTCTTTTTCTTAGCCACATGATAATAGCTGTTAAACACAAAAAAACTCACTTTAAGTAAAAAAAACAAAAATGGCCAAAGAACCCAGCAAAGTAAAGGAAAAAGAAAATTATACCGGCAAACGTAGCGTGAGCTCATGATCTCCCCTAACACGCAAGTGAAAAGGGCCTCGAATTTCCAAAGCATCAAGCACAGCCTTGGAGCTAAATTCAGCAACCAAAGCTTGAAAATGGGATTCATTTTGGACGCTTTCGAATCTCTTCCAGGAGGAAACTTGATCCAACAACTTGAAAACAAAATCAATCTTGCCAACTCGAACCCGGAACTCATACCTCTGCAAATCCCCAAACCTGACTTTATTCACATCCAAATTGAAAACCCGAATGTCCTCCAAATTCCACTTCTCCTTCTTGGCAATCTCCTTCAATACATCCTATTCAAAACACAGACAAACCAATAACCAATTTAGGTATGAAATGATAGACTTTAACCAATTAATTGAAAAAAAAAAAGAAAAGTAATTACAACTGGGTTGGCGAAGTAGTACCTCGAAGAAGGGGGAAGAGGGTTGAGAATTGGAGGGGAGCTGCAGAGGTACGGCGTCATTGGAGAAGGGGTAAAGGAAGTGGGAGATGTTGAAGGGTGGAATTGGTGGGGAAGAAGCAGCGGAGTGAGTTAATAAGGTCCAAAAATGAAAGAAACACAGAGACCAGAAGAAGAAAAGGGAGTTGGATTCATTTATGGACATGATTACATAAGGGGTGGTGCAGTGATCAGTGTCTCTAAATTTTGGGGGGTTTGTTTTTATCGTCGACGGGCGGTGGTAGGGATTGGGCAACGGCCGAAACCACGATCGACGCTTGGCCAGGCAAGATCCAAGTGATGAACTATATTTAAATTGGGGTTTTTTATTATTAAAAACAAAAAACAGGAACTTTGTTGAAGTTATAATCAAAGACATCACTAACTTACGAACTCAATAAGTTTTTTTTATTCTGATACTAAATTAATAACAAGATAATTTATGAAAATTAAAATTTATTGAACGTTTAAAAATATGAGCGAAGAGAAAAGGAAAATAATAATAATAATAATAATAATATAATTTCTTTTATCAATCACCAAGACAAGCTTTTCTTTCTCAAAATTTCACAGTATAATTACTCCTTTACAAATGTTTAGTCATGATTCATGATTAATAAATATTACTCTTGTGCAAATATTTATAAATGAATATTATTACTCTTGCAAACGTCTAGTAAAAAATGTAGAAATTTTTTACCCAATGGTTGACTCAAAACCCATGAACGTGCGATGCGATATGCATTTTAGCTTGTGTAATTGTTGTGACATATATTCTTTCTTTGTTTAAAACAAAGTTTTTGTATCCAAATTTCTTTCCATTTATTTGAATATGACACCAAGACCAAAAATTTCATCATTCATACTAGTGAGAAAAGTCCAGAGATTTTGCAATTGGGGAAGTAGAAGATCAAGAAGAGGGATGAAAGGAGGCTTTCATAGGAGGGACAACCAAAAAGCCTGGACAATGTACCTGTCCCCAAAAAACAGCAATTACTCAATCAAACACAGGGAAACTTAAGAGTGCTGCAAAGTGCAAAGCATCTTTTCACTTGTTTACAAAGGTATGAATTTAAAACAAAACAAAAAAGCCACTGTTTTGGCTTGTCAGTAACAAACTCCTGAAACAAGCTGATGCAGAAGAACATCCATCCACATAACACTTTTAGAAGTTTCTTCAAAAAAAAAAAAAAACACACTTTTACAAGTTCAAACAAATGAGATTTGAGTTGGTTAAATATTCACAACAGCTCAAGGAGAGCCCCAAAGGTGGATGAATGATTGGCGGTATGAGACTGAAAACACGAAACCAGTTTTGCCACCCAGTCTATACATGGAAGTGCTGGAGGTCAAGAAACTCGACAGCATCCTTCCATGTTCCGTGCAGGTGAGTCATTCAGTAAATCCTTCCAATGAACAGATTGTCACGAAAATGAAACATCAGTCTTATTCACCAACGATGTGTCCAACAGAGTGTTGGATACTTTGGAGGGAGGCCAGTATCGAAATACGGATCTACCAACAATGTTTTGAACTGGAAGGGGACCCCTGAAAATGATCATGTAAATATACACGTCAGCAAATAAAACAATGCTCCCAAAAAAGGTTTCAATGTTGGACACAAGCAGGGTACATTTTTATTTGCCTACATATAAATATTCACAATAGTACAAACATTTCAAGAGAGAGAGATTCTTTTGTTTCAGAATGTAGAGTTTAGAGAGAGATTCATGCTGGAAAGATAGGGTTGTGATGCAACTAGGAAGATTCATATTTCATACTAACAAGGATCTCACAGAAACTACTAAGGCATGAGCTCAACATAGGGAGATCATGAATTTTCACAACCTAGCAACATCCCTCTCAATGGATAACAACAGCGAACATGAATAATTACCAGTTGTGAGAGTCGAAACTGTTGTTGCGATTATCCCCCATGACAAAAACATACCCCTCAGGAACAAGCTAAAGAAAACCAAAACAAAGAACAGCAAATATATGTTAGATATTAATGCAACAAAGGCTTGAAATCACAAGTTATGGAAAAATAATACAGTTGTGAAGATTAAAGGGAAAAGTTGAGATTACCACAGGATCCATCTCATAAGCAAGTGGTTCTAAGATAAATTCCTCATCTTGAGCAACACCATTAACCAACAATTTGCCATCACAAACCTATAGTTAGGTGAGTATTGGTAACCACATCAGTAAGTTAAAAATGCAAAATTAAATAAGGTGCAAGAATAACTTCCCAAATAATGAGAAAAAGAACTTAAGAACATACCTCAACATAGTCCCCAGCTTTAGCTACAATTCTTTTGATGAAGACATCACCAGAACTATAACCAATTTCCTGAATAGGTATATCAGAACACCAATAAATACACAAGTTTAGCCCAGAGTTAAGAAAATATTAAAGACAACCTATTGAAACAACAAATCAGGGAACAAATGCATTACACACTTGAAGGATTGGAGGAGCTTTAAAAATCACTATATCTGAAACTTCAGGGTTCCTGAAAACATATGAAACCTGCAAAGCACAATGGTACAAGAAAAAGATCAATTACAGAGGCACCCCAAAATATGAAGGAAATAAGAAAGTTGCGATAAGCTAGACAGCAAAACAAGTAAATGCAGCTAACCTGCATAGCTGACAAAACCACAATATTAGACACTCGACTAAATTATCAAAATGGAGCAGCAGCAATATATAATCAGAAACTGGATTTGATTACTTAGAATAAATTACTATCTTCCTCCAATCCTCATGGTTGTTGGACAATGCAAATTAAATAAATTAAATTCAAGTACCCCAGATAAAACATAAAATCATTTAATTTCTGGTTTCGAGTGTGAACTCAGACTTGACAAACAAATTTTACACTTCAATTTTCACCCATTCATGTACTTAAAGTCTAAATCAATCCCTAAATCGATTAGAAAAATCATCTCTTGATCAATTTAAAACCAATAACAAGTCACTCAATAATTACCAATCACAATATTCACGATTTAATTCCTGCAAAGCATTCCTAAAAAGTGAATAACAAATTTACCAAAACATAAATAAAAATCTTCTCTATAGTACCTTCTCAGCCATAATGCGGTCGCCTACATCAAGAGTGGGGTACATAGAGGTGGAGGGGATCGATCTAGGCTCAGCCAGACATGATCTGAACAAAAGACTGACACTCAAAGCAGTAAAAGCAGCCTTAGCATCATCAGAACAAACGTTCAACAATCTTGACAGCCAACCGCTTCTTGAAAGCGTCAAATTCTCTGACATGGCCGCCGATGAAGCCATAGCAACAGCAGCAACTTTACTCCTCTCTACAACAGCCCCCTTCTTCCCTCCAACATTGTTCTTACTATCCTTCTCAGCTGCAGCAGCAGTTCCTCCTCTATCCACGAAAGTACTCGTCGGGCCAATACTGGGCTGACCACAAGGCAGCCACTTAGACGCCTGTAAGAAGGGGATGATCGTCGCCGGCTTCAGGGGAGAAATCCCGAAAGAACTCATCACACAAGACGGTGCGGGCGCAGAGGAGGAGGTGGTCGCTTTCATCAGCGAAATTAAACCGACGATCAAAGGACTCTGTGTTTGTCCCCCGAAAAGTTCACCAGCGATGGTTGAGTACGCCGACGACGAGGAGAAGCGAAAGGGAGGAGTCTTGGGCTGGGGAGGTTTGGAGCGATGTCTAAATTCAGAGGAGTAATTAGGGTTGGGTTTGAACCGAGACCGGGCGGCTGCGCATTCATGTAAGAAGCGGCAGTTGACAGCGGCGGTAGTTGCTTTAGAGGTGGCGCAAGCTACCAGGTTTTGGGCTATGTAGCCGGAGTAGACGACGGTTGATCTTAACGCCATAACCACGAATTTTAGAAAGCAGATTAAGATATGGAAAATTGCGGTGTCGGAAAAAAACGGAAAGGGTAGCAAAACCTCTAAAAGAAACCAAGGAATGCCATCGAAATGGAAGAGATCAGTGATGAATCGAAAAAACAAGGGATGAATTGGAAAGTCCTAAATAAGTATGGGAACAAAGAATCGAAGGCTATGATAAAAATTGACGGAGGTTTGAGGGTGTCAAAAATTCGATACTGCGGCGTTGACCGGCGGAGGGAGGGTTCGTTTTGGGCTGAGCTGATCCTCCGAGAGAGAGGAAGCTCAGGTGAGAACTTGGCGAAAGAAAACCAAAAGGGCTGCCAAGGCAGAGGGGTTTGGGAGGCTTAAGAGAAAAGTGAGAATGGGCTGCTGCGAGTAAAATCCTGAAACTACCCCTGCTGTTTGTTATAATTACGGAAAACCCTCAAAATTCATTTTTTTGTAATATTATTTATATAAATATTTTATAATTACTTTTGCTAGCGATTGATGTGATAAATATATTTTTTATTATTTTTATTTTTTAAAGTTAATGATGAATAAATTTTGTCTTTTTGTATTTGTTACACTAATAACTATAAAAGTTACTTTAATTAGTCATTAAAAATATTATTACTCATTATTTTTAGAGTTTAATATGCAAAACATAAAATATTTGACAAAGTTTTGCAATACTATACCTTGAAACTGATAATAATCTAGGCTTTGTTTTGTCAAAAAATTTAGTGTTCATATATTAAGGAACACTAATCCTTGTATTACACAAAGTTTGAATAGTTGAAGGATACATCAATTCTAAAATAACCATGAAATTATCCATTCTTTTTCTTCTTCTGGACAAATCCCTTCTCAATATAGGTCAAACAAAAAATTATCCAATATTTTTCCTTCTTTTGGATAAATCCCTTTTCAATTTAGGTCAAACTTTCTTTGGACCCATCCAAAATTTGCTTTCAATGTTTATTTGAGGGAATTTAATTTCGTATAATAATTATAGGAAACGTAGGGTTTATCACTATAACTCCAGATAAAATACTATATCCAAATATTTTTTAGCATTAAAAATAAAAATACCCAAATAATTTTTTCGTAATTGTAGAAAAACATTTTTCTCGAGTGTATATTCATTCAGAAACATAATAAAATCTTATCAATAATTTATCGAGTCAAATTAGATAGTGTGGTTGTGCCGTAAATATTGTAGCATGTGGAGAGCATTTAGTATGCCATTTAAAAAAAGGGACCATTTTGACTTTGACTCGCATAGTGAAGTACAATGACTAATTTACAAACGTTGCTTCCTGGCAACCGGCGCCCATCTTCCGGCTTCCCAGCCAAAACTTTTGGAATATTCAACGTCACCCACCTGTATAATCATTTTCTATTCTTTGTACCAAAAAAATCCCATTTACCAAATCGAATATCCTTCACTTGTACAAAAAAATTTCTTAAATCGAGACATGTGCATGAGTTGATATAAATATGAAAAAGAATTAACAGGCTAAATTCCATAATAGACTTTATAATATTTTAACGAAAAATTTATCTTATGCAAAATTTGAACATGCATTGTTAAAAAAAAATTCTCTATATTATTTTAAATTTATTAACTCGCTTATGTCATTGGGCAGATGATGACTAATCTTGGCTAAATGAGATCTTCTCAAACCCGCAAGATAATCCGAAAATTCAAACCTATGACGTGCTCTGATAAATACTACTGGACAAACCATTTCAGCTGAACCCGGGCTTATGGGATAAAATCAAACGAACTCTAAATATAAACGAAATTGGCATCCATATCTTTATTTTAAAAATGACCGACTAAGTATTTATGTGTAGAAAAATTAATGAATATTTAGAATGACTATTGTATTTTTATTACGTAAATGTTATGATAATCCAATGAAAAATATGTATGATTCAAGTAATGTCTAGTTTGATATGATGTTATTATATGAAGAATAATGATACTATTAATGATTAATCACAATAGCTTTTTGCAGTGACCGATATAACAAGTATAAAATAACAAAATTTACTTAACTTTATTTTTTTAAATATAAAATAATAATTTTATATTTTATATTTTATATTTTTATTCTTATCACGTCAGTTATTATAAAAAATTGTTATGAATATTATTACCCTTATATGAATAACTTATCAATCTAAATTGTAAATGCACGAGGTTTGAAATCGGGATTGACCATTCCAACACTCCAATTGTCCGTTTTGCCTTTTCTTAACATGTTAGTTTTCCTTTTCTGTTTTGTTTTTTCTTTACCATTTTGATATTCTATTCCTAACACGTTGGTTCTCTCAAAATTCAAAAGTCCCAACATAATGTTTAAAATATCTAAAAATGAAATTAATTAGTTTAAATGTGGGTTTTTTTTTTTTTTTTGGGTTGAGTTTGATAGGATAGTTTAGATCAATGTTATCGTCATTTTTTCAAATTTTTTAGACGGATTGCCTTTGATTGGAAGTTTTGAACTAATCTGGCCTGTTAGACTTTTAGTTGTTTGTGACGAACGCGCATGCATCAGCTAATTACTTAATTCTCGTCACTTCCATTCGGCCTTTAATTTGTCACCGACAAATTATTAAATAATAATAATAATAATAGTAACTGATATAATAAGTGTAAAAAAATAAAATTATTAATTATTATTATTATTTTATATGTGTTTAAAGAGTGTGATAATTAAATTTTTTTATATTTATTACATTAATTAATATAAAAATTATTGTAAAAAATTATTATAAATATCATTAATCGTATTTTATTAGATCATTGGTTGCCTAAGTCAAAAATTCGACTTTGATTTTGAGTCCTTATGTCAACATGGGTTTGAGTATAAGGAGTCAGATAACTAAATATCATTAATCGTTATTACAAAAAAGTTATTATAAACATCATTAATCATATTTTGTATATGTTTAAAGAGTGTGATAATTAAATTTTATTTTTTTAATTTATTACATTAATCAATATAAAAAATTATTATGAGTATTATTATTTCGTCATTGGTTGGCTAAGTCAAAGATTCAACTTTGATTTTGAGTCCTTATGTCAACATGGGTTTTGCTTCACAAAAGTTTACTCTGAACATTTCTTTACTAATTTTCTTTTCAACTTAGGCTTTATTTAAAGTGTGATTTATTTGAAAAAAGTTATATTAGAATGTGTAAAAATTTTGATAGGTATTTTTTGATAGAAAAAGTATTTTAGAGGGAAAAATATAAAGATTTTTTTTTTTAAAATTATATGAGATGAACTTGAATAAGAAAATTTAAAATAAAAATGTATTTAGATATTTTACTTTTGTTTAAGAAAAATTAAATTTTTTGTAAATAGAAATGGTGTCCTGTTTTTAGTACAAAATTATAATAAAAATAAAAAGTTAAAATCATTTATCACATTTTTTAAAAATTACAAAATAAAAAATATATATTTTATGTTTCCGTCATTACTAGATCAATCACGGTGACTTTTCACTCTAATTGCTAATGTGTTACATGTTTAAAAAAAAAGGTTTACTTTATAAAACTTTCTTTATTATCAAAAAATATTTTGCTTTTGAATTAAATGTTTAAAATATCTTTGTTAATAAAAAATATGTAGAGCGTGTAATTAAAAATATAAAATTATTTACTTAAACTTTGTATCAAATTTATTGTACTTTATAATTAAAAAAACTTATAACCCATATAATTTTTTTTTTTAATGAAGCTGTAATGGAAACTGAAGTTGGACTGCGGGCCGAAATGATATTGAAATTCTATGGGCAGCAACATTTTGCGCAAGCCTGCTTCTGATACAAGAACAGGGTTGTCCATAGAACACGGGATGAAGAACTGAGTTTCCACGCATTTTGAAAACAAACTTAGGTGATGAGTGCTAATGCCATTGCCTAACTTATTCAGCTTGTAAAATCATGTAGGCCTTTTAATGGGCCCTTCCGTTATTCACCACGCATTTCGTCCGTCCAAAAGAAAAAAAAAATATTTAAGAGTAAATCGTACATTTATTCATTTAAAAATAGACTTTTAACTTTTTCAATCCCACAAAATTTAAAACTATCTTTTTAGTCTCTCGAAATCTAAAAATGCTTATTTTGGTCATTTCTCTGTTATTTTAGACAGAATCCGTCTACAACGTGCGTGTTGCGCGATATTTTAATAAAGGGCAAAAGAGTCTTACAACATATCATTTATAAAAAATAGCCTCAAAAACATCTCTTAGCGTATCAAATCCTTAATTACACAACTAAAACCCTAATTACAGTTCTAATCCCCAATTCCTCTTTAATCCTTAAATCGTTTAGAAGTCCTAATCGAAGCTAAGACCACAATCGCTATACTGTGAGGCATATTATTTCAAAGCGAGGCCAGCATTTTGATTAACCAAGTATCATAGATTAGTGGAACTCTTAATCACTGTGGTATATTCCTCTTAACGAAGAAAGCAATCACCCATGTTGGAGATAGATAAGTCGATATGTTACTACTGTGGCAAGCTTGTAGTATTGTGAACATTTTGAATACTAACAAATTTAGGGAGAGGATTCTACGGATGTGGAGAATATAGGGTAAATGTCTACTATCATTGTTATTACTTTGAGTTAATTCAAAAAACATATGGATAATGTGGTTAAATTGGCTATAGGAAAAGTGTGGTTGTGTATTTTTTAGGTGATTCGATAAGAAATGTCATCGATGTGAAAGATCAACTGAAATTATTGGTGAATTACGGAGAACCATCAGGGAGCTGGAGGCAAAAAAAGCAAAGAAAGGCAGACACCATAAATGGATGAAAATTGGACTAATGATAGGCTTGGTTCTGGCATTCTGCCATATTGCCATAATTTCATAGCAAGGATGGTAAATATTCTAGTGGCAGACACGAGTGCTAGATTAAGCAGTTGAAGTGTGAAGAATGGCTGGTTCTGTTATTTGCTTTTATTTTTTTTTGTTTCTGAGGGATTGTGTTCAACCCATTTGCTTTTGTAGTTAGATGATGTAGTAGGATGTTTGTTTATAGTTTGATAATGTGTTAGAACTTAAGTTATTGTGTTTTGTTAATTGTATGGGTCAAGGTCAATACACATGTTTGTGTTTGTGCATGTGTATTTGTGACATGATTATGGTGCATGCAAAATTGCAGCAATTGTTTAACTGTTTTTTACCATTGTAGTTGGTCAATCAAAAAGTTTTCTAGCAATGCAACGATCAATGTTCATATACAAAATTGCACCGAATTTTCTTAAACTAGGAAACACTGAATATAATATCCAAATGTTCTTAACAACACAAATAATAATCCCTATGTATATAATTGTGACATTAACCAACCAAAACCATACAACCTTAATTATAATTGTCTTAATGCCCTAATGTTAGCTGCGAATAGCAAAACATAAGCTATATGGTACAAAAAATAGAGTAATGATAGAGATAATGACAAATCATAGTAATTTTGTATAATGACTGACGTGACAACCATGAAAAGATAAAATTATCTATTCATCTTCATTACAAAATACAAAATTGTGAGGGATAATTTTATCTTTTCATAGTTGCTACATCAGTCATTATATAAAGTCACTATGATTTGTCACTATCTCTATCATTACTTTAAAAAATAATAACCAGTTCAAAGCAGTAGTCATTTAATACCAAAAAACTAAAGTAAACCTACAACATTTACATTATCATAGGCATAACAAATTTAACCATCATTTGATTCATTCCCATATTTGTTTGAATCAGCCTGCCTACTATTGGAATCCTGTAGTAGAAAACCGTGAGTGTTCTAGATATTCAATCAATCGTGAATTTATCTGTCTTAGTTTTGATTAGTGCTTCTAAATGATTTAGGGATTAAAGAGTAATTGGGGATTTAAATGATAATTAGGGTTTTATTAGTGTAATTAGGGATTTGACACTCTTGGTGGGATGTTTTTGGATTTTTATTTTTTTTTGTTGGTAATGATATGTTGTAGGCCTCTTTTGCCCTTCATTAAAATGTTGCGCAATGTCAACACGCATTTCGTAGATGGATTCTATCTGAAATAATAGATAAATAACCAAAATAAGTATTTTTAGATTTCAAGAGATTGAAAAGGCCATTTTAAATTTTGTAGGGCTGAAAAAGTTAAAAGCTTATTTTTAAAGAATCAAACATATGATATACTCTTTTTAAAATCTTTATTTGTTTTTTGACATGGCTAAAAGTCATTCCGACTTGTCATATGTTATTGTTGAAAGCTCAAAAGATATCAGACGTGTTCGATCCTATAAATATAAGAGAATCTGTGTAAGATTGTCCAATAATTGATATTGGAATTAAATGACATATATAAAACTAATTATTTACAAATAAAGATAAGCGATTCATTTTATACAATTTTCTATTATAAAAAACAACAATAAATTAATTTAAGTATCGAAGTGGTCAATGAGTAAAGACCTCGCATCGTATGTCATTATCAAAGGCACATTGAAAACACACTTAAAGCAGTAAAAGGTTTCTTCAGTTTTAAAAAATAAAGTTTACTATTATAATGAATTTTTTTATTATTTTAATTAATAATAATAATAATAATAATATAAAATTATACATTAAAAGTATTATATTTAGTAACTAAAACATTATATATAGATTCAAAGTGATTTTGGAAAAAAAAAAAAAACGGATGGAGTATCTTTTTTCTTTATTTTTTAAATTAGGAGGGTATATTTTACTTTTGTTGTTTTTTCTACTTTGGGGCGCATGGACTAAATAGTTGTTGCGGCTGCTGAAATTCGACACTCTCGCTTTCGGCGGCGACAATTTGACATAATTTTGTCACTAATGCGGTTGCAGATTCCACGACCAAAGCCTTACTTAGAATTGCTAAAATAAAATCCCATGTCTTCATTCCATTCCAATTCCAGCTAAGTCAAACAATGATAAAACTGCTAAAAGAAACTCTTTGTTTTTATTTTTAGTGAAAAAAAGTCCCATGTCACTTACTGTTGGCATTTATGTACTTCTGTACAAAATACTCAATACTAAATCACTTCGTCCGTTAAAAAAAATCACTTTCCAAATTTTTTTTTCAGAAAAAATCATGTTTTAATAAAACTATTATATTACTATTTATGTATATTTTTAAATTAAAAATAAATAATAAAATAAAAAATTATATGCTTGATGATATATTAAATATTTTGTATTTATAAATAAAAATAATAATAATAAAAGAAGAATAAAGTTAAACAAAGAGCAATATTAAACACAAGACCAGTTACCCAGGAATACTAATAAAAATTGCACAACCATTAGCATAAAGGATGTGATATCTGTGTGATGGGACTTGGGAGTTCCAAAGATCTTCTTTAGTCTTTACCTTTATTGGGAGGACTATTATTTGGGCCAAGTTGGCCCGTTGTTTTATGAAATGATATCGGAAATTTGTTGAGTTCTTGCGAGTTTCAAAAGAAATCATTTTGTACAATCGTAACACCTTTTCTATAATGGTAGTTCATACCACATTTAAATAAATTCTTAAGTTTTGGGAAAGTTATAAACCACAAAAAAAATATAGATATTTTTTCCAACCACAAAAAACGATGTGAATTTATAACTGATTTTGCATGACGAGATAAAAGATTAATTGTAACTGATATTGATTGTTAGAGTATAAAAAGTATTAGTACATAAATTGCATAATTTCAAATTCAAATTTCAAGGCCTAATATGATATTCTTACGGTGAAATAAACCAAACTTATAAATTTACTATTAGATTTTTAAACAGCTCAACGTCATTTACTGACTATTGCGTTATCAAGTTGAGTAAATTTGTGAGTTTGAAATGCTAATATTTGAGTTGAAATGGAGTTTTGATGTCACTTATTTTCATGGTAAAGTTCATTTTTCTACAACAGAAATAAACAAGGAACATGATAAGTTTTGAATATAGAGCCATCATATTGTAGACGGGCTGAGCTCGGGCAGGGCTCAGGCATAATTGTTGGTGCCCCCACCCCACCACGGCGTGAAGAACAGTTTTCAATTGTTTTTAGCTTTTTGTTGTTTAGAAGGAAAGACAGTTTTCAATTGTTTTTAGCTTTTGTTGTTTAGAAGGAAAGACACAACAAAGTCATCGTATGAATAAGGAGGAGCGTTAGTTTGCCGGGCAATAATCACAGTTCACAATGGTGGGACTGTGTTATATGATTAAACAATACCACGCCTCAGATTTCTGACTATTTTGCTGCAATTCCACATGTGGTTTCTGTCGGATAATCCCCTCTCCCGTTTTCCCTGGTTTCTGCTCATTCAAAGTTACACTTACACAGTCAATTGTTTGCAGCAAACTCGTAAGAGCCATGGGATCATTATATATATTTTGCATTTTGCATTTTGCAATTTGCAGGCATCCTCCCATGTCCATTTTAATGACCATTACGTACTTAACTTAGCCATTGCAGTGGTTTCCAAATATCTTTGACCATAAAACTATGCTCAAAACAGATTCTAAATATAAAGAAAGCCACAGGTCCCACTCCTGTATCTCTCAATTCTCAAACAGTCAACCCACCATATGACACTGTATGTCTCTGTGTCTATACTCCTTGTATACAATCAAAGCTGATAATCATTCATACTCAAAAGCTCCGGATTCCCACTTTTTTTTTTTCCCTTTCTTTCCTAGTTATGCATTTAAATCCATCGAGGTTAGTGCAATCACCACAAAACAACGGTCAAGATCAAAACTTTACAAACTCTCACGCCTCTCAAGCTCTCACATCCCTTTCAATATCACGCCTCACTTCACTTCAGTACTTCACTCTGCAGGCTTAGTCTATTCCAGTCTATATATTCCTTCATCCCTTTCATTTCTCACTCACTTTCACACTAAACATATCCAATCCATCAAATGGAGGAGAGGCCGGAGACTGAGCTAATATCGATTCCGGCAACCCCACGAGCTTCTACGCCGGAAATACTAACCCCTTCAGGGCAGAGGTCTCCAAGGGGGCTGAACTCAACGGGGCCTGCTTCAAAGGAGGCAAAGTCATGGACCCCTACTTCATTTATATCTCCCAGATTCTTGAGCCCAATTGGGACGCCTATGAAAAGAGTGTTGGTTAATATGAAGGGCTATTTAGAGGAGATGGGACACTTGACAAAGCTCAACCCACAAGATGCTTGGCTTCCTATTACGGAATCTCGCAATGGGAATGCCCATTATGCTGCTTTTCATAATCTCAATGCTGGTTTTGGATTCCAAGCTTTGGTCTTACCAGTTGCATTCTCTTTTCTTGGATGGTATGCATTATTTTCTTTTTCTTTTTAATTACGTAACTGAATGGTAGGTATGACATAATGTGATAATAGGAGTAGCTTTTTTCCATTTTCATGTTTATATCATGTATTACCACTTTTGATTTCTATGTGTGTGATTTATGCTTAATTTTTTATTTTTGAACTGTTCTTTTAAGTGTTTATGTAGTGTACAAGATAAAATGAGGGTAAAAAAATCCGTTCTCGCTTGCTAAAGGCGTCTTTGCCTCTTCCACCATATGAGTAAGTAGCCAAGTTGAGTTGGAGAAATAAGGTCCCTGTGTTACTCTAGATTTTGCCTTTTCTACATTGGGCAAGTGTTTGGAACTTCTATTAACTCACTATTTTACTAAGAATTATCGACACTTATTTGAACTTTGAATATGAAAGGTAGAAATTAATTGGCTTGATAATCTTATTTGTGTTCGGATTTTCAAGATTAATTTACAACGTTGTAAGTTCTCTTGAGTTTCTGTCCAGTAGTACCGCAGTAATCCCTGTTTCCTGGTGTTAACATCCCTGGTGTTTTTATCACCATTGATTTTTATGTTTTTGCCAAGATATCAATCTTTTTTCAATTCTTCTATTATACTGCTTTAAATTGCTACAACTCTGCAGTTATGCCTGGAATTCTCTCCGACGTTTTCTTTCTTTATTTTGATGCCCTGGAATTTGATATAAGTGTGAATATCTTATGGGCTTGTGGGTCTATCAGGTGATCATCTCTTTTTCGTCCTTTGATTTCTTTCGTTGCTTTTTCTGATGTTCATCATTTGACTCGATTTGAATGCAACCAAGAGAGGTCTTTATGGCAATTCATCTCGTTCTTTTAATCATTTTTTTCACCTTTTTCCCTAGCAATGCTACCTAATCTGGGCCCTTTCATAATTCTGCTTTCACCTTTTTAGAATTTATGACAGTTGGATTTGCTTTATGCTCGATTGATGATTTGGTATACGCCAGTACCGTGGTGCTTTATCTGGGCAATTGTAATTTTTTAATACTGGTTTATATAACTTTCTTTGTTGAATTCATTAACATTCAAAAGTAAATACGCTTGACTAATCTCGTCATTGATCTGTTGATGCTGGTTCCTGCTGAAATAGTATAAAAGTGGTTTGCTTTAGGTTTGGGTTCTAATTCAAGAAACATAGTATTGTTGAAAAATAAATCATGCAATGTTTCTTAGTGAGCTTTACGAATGTTATTTCTATTCAATTTGTCTTTATTCTGATATTTGTTCTCGAACTTACTGAGGATGAATCTCATTGTACTGTTGCTTTGATAATGATTTGTATAAAAATTTCATTAACTACTACTTTTCTGTGTCTGTGAAACATTTAAGCCTACCCTCATTAGAATGTGGTTGCTCATTATGGCCAAAAGTTGATAAATGGCCAAAATAAATCCTCTAGGTCCCTCTTGCGCTGGTTATTGGCCAAAATAAGTTCAGATTTTTTTGGCTAAGCTTTTCTAAGCAGTGATACTTTACATTGATGAGGTAGAAAAGGGAAAACATTTTAGGTCATAAACAGAATATTGCTAGCTTTAGATTATTTAATACAAGAGATAGAGAGTATCACAAATGTGGGAAAGGGGATAAAAGGAAAGAAAAGATGAGATGAACAATAAGTGAATTTCTTTTACATCTTCGCGTATAGCCTATGTTATTACGAAAGGGCACTACCATTGTTCAAAAATACTTGGGATGACTTTGTTTAGTGAGTTTCCTATTTCTTGAATCTTGCAACTCTCTGCAGGGGTTGGGGCATTATTTCCTTGACAATAGCATACTTCTGGCAGCTTTACACGTTGTGGATTCTTGTTCAGCTCCATGAAGCAGTTCCTGGAAAGAGATACAACAGATACGTGGAACTTGCACAAGCAGCATTTGGTGAGGTTACTTAGGACACATAAAGATGACAGTCAAACATTTCATGGTTTCTCCTAGTACAGCATAGAATCACAATAATCTTCTGCAATTGTCCTCAAGAATTGTTATCACTTCTTCTTTGTTGCATATTCAATGAAACTGTGATTTGCTCAAAATCACTAATTACATGTAAATTTAAACTCGTATTTGTGGGAAAGTTGCTTCACCTGTCAATTCAAGTGAATGATTAAACAATGAAGACAATGTTCCAACTAGTTACAACACAGTCTTGCACGATTCATTTCTTTAATTCCAATGAAATGTGCTGATGTTGCATTTTACTGCATGAGTTTTCAGGTGAAAGATTAGGTGTCTGGCTTGCTCTCTTCCCTACTGTCTACTTGTCGGCAGGAACTGCAACAGCTTTGATACTTATTGGAGGGGAGACCATGAAACTGTTTTTTCAGATTGTTTGTGGCCCCCTTTGTTCTTCAAATCCCCTGACTACTGTTGAGTGGTATTTGGTGTTCACATCCCTATGCATTGTATTATCCCAGCTCCCAAACCTCAACTCAATCGCAGGACTGTCTCTGGTGGGAGCAGTTACGGCCATTATATACTCCACCATGGCATGGGTACTCTCAGTAAGCCAACAGAGGCCACCCTCTATCTCTTATCAGCCCATCCCACTACCTTCCTTTTCAGCTTCTCTCTTTTCATTCCTAAACGCTCTCGGAATCATTGCATTTGCCTTTAGAGGTCACAATTTGGCCCTAGAAATTCAGGTATGCCCCATCTATTCTCGCTGTTTATAGATGATACTGGATGCAGAGTCTTCAAACTCTCCCTGATGGACATTGTTGTATCATTGCATTAAACTGCTGGTATTGATTTCAATGGAATTTTGCAGGCAACAATGCCATCAACCTTCAAGCACCCAGCTCATGTACCGATGTGGAAGGGAGCCAAGGTTGCCTATATTTTTGTTGCCATGTGCTTATTCCCTGTTGCCATTGGAGGCTTCTGGGCATATGGAAATCTTGTAAGATTTCTCAATTTTCAGTCTTTCATAATTTTTCACTTTCCACATGTTCATATTTTAGAAGCTAGAGTAGGAATAACTGTTAATGCATGAAGTCAGGCGAAGATGTTGATACTAATACCATATAATTAATTTATTAGGTCACTAAAGTCTAAGATCAAAATGATTATTTTCAACTTCTATACTACAAGAATCTTGTACTTCTTTTTCTCGTTTTGCCTGGTCTTTTGGGCATCCCTTTCTGACCTTCCTGTTCTTCATGCTCAGTCCCAGGGGAAAAGGCATATATCACTTTCGTGATTCCTTGTGTCTATTTGCTAACTGCATCATCAATTGGTGGAATTTATTTCTTGCAGATGCCTTCAGGAGGGATGCTTAATGCATTGTTTGCATTTCATAGCCACGATATTGCAAGGGGACTTCTAGCAATGACGTTTCTTCTCGTTGTGTTCAACTGCTTAAGCAGTTTTCAGATATATTCAATGCCAGCTTTCGACAGTTTTGAAGCTGGCTATACGAGCCGTACAAATCGTCCATGTTCAATTTGGGTTCGGTCGGGTTTTCGAGTGTTTTATGGATTCGTCTCATTCTTCATAGGAGTGGCACTTCCCTTCCTGTCTAGCCTTGCTGGTTTGCTCGGAGGACTCACTCTGCCAGTCACATTTGCTTATCCTTGCTTTATGTGGGTTCTCATAAAAAAGCCAACAAAACATAGCTTCAATTGGTATTTCAACTGGATACTGGGGTGGTTGGGTGTTGCATTTAGTCTGGCCTTTACAATTGGAGGCATTTGGAGTATAGTGAACAATGGCCTGAAACTGAAGTTCTTTAAGCCGCCGAACTGATGAGCATATGCGGGGGAAGTCTTTTCTTGGTTTTTTTACCCCTAGCCCTCATTGTTAAATATCTCAAATTGGTTTGTCTCAGCTGAATGTCTTGTCCTGCATGGTTATAGTTGTAAGTTGATATACCCAGGTAATCAGAAAGGATGTATAATATCTTGTTCCTTATTTTTGACCATTGTGTGTTTACTAACCCATAATGTGTGTATTAACTAAGCGCTTGCTTTCTTTCCCTTATCTGGTGATAAGGGAAAAACTCTTCTTTTTCCCTTTCTTCTTAATCACTGTTAATCTGTTTCAGAAACCAATATCCATTCCGTCCATCATCATATTATTCTCTCTTCCTTTGGGAGAAAAAATGAAAACAAAAAAAGGAAGAAGAGGAAGAAAGAATCTACTTTGGTGATCCAGCATAGTAGTTAAAAGTGCGGAAAACATAGAAAAGCAAAGGAAAGCTTTACTCGGCTCTCTGTTCTGAATTCAGAAGTTCTATTAGTTTTGTGGGCCCAAGTCCATATTGGTCACTTTAATGAAGTTCTATCACATCCTTTTTTATTTAATTTTCCCAATATATTTACATATCAAAGTGTGCAGGAATGCAGTGGGAAATCATTCCATTGTTTTTTTGGGTTGAAACTTCCTCTGCATGCATGAGGGCACTAATATAGTGGTATACTTTTTGATACACTTCATTTCCTTGTTCTTATACTTTCTGCTCCTGCCTCCTGCAATAAATACTCGCAAATCTGCTAGCAATGGAAATGGAATTCGAATCTCCACATCTGAGTGATTCAATGAGCACTCAACTGCTAAAATAATTATTTGTTCCAGAATAATATACTTAGGTACATAAAAATGAGAACATGGTTTGTCATAGACTCATAGTATTGCTCCAACGAGTGTCATCGAATTGGACTTTAAGACATTGACTGTAGAAAAATAGACCACCGTGCGATATACGAAGCAAGCATTTAACAAAACCATCCCCCAATCCCGTATTCAATTACTATTTTCCAGCAGGTAAGTGATGCTGATATGCAAACTACGCAATGTTATATGACACTGTTGGAGTCGATCGGACTCTGATGGTCTTGGTGAGGGGATTTCCAGCACAGGGATGAACAAAGGGACAACCCAGCAGAATAATCGTATCAGGAATCATAGAAAATGTAGAGAACAGTGCGGGTATTCTAATACTATTCTTCCATTCCCATGTTCCGCCAAAAATGGGGCCCAAGGTCGGTAGCTTGTCATTCTTGATTCATCATCTCTTCCCATTTGTGGAAGACAACACGCAAAGACTGTGTATATCAACCTCGACATCTTCATTACCATCCAACTCTCTCTCTGTCTCTCTCTCTCTCCGAGGATTAATTGCTCCGTTTTGAGGTTTTGGGAGGTCATACAATCTTCCTTCTCGTGAACCAAGTTGCGGACACATATTACTAGGAAGAATAGTGCCAAACATAACTCCATCATGTAATACTAGTTTAAACCAAACCCTTTAACTGTTCGTCAAAATCAAACGTTAATTGGATCACATTTTGAAGGCAAGATTGTTATACATTGAATATTCAATAGTTAAAGGTGCCCACAAAGAAGACAGAACCATGCATGCCTGGCCCCTTTTGATTTAATCAATTCTAAAGCTAGCTATCATGAACCCAACAGAATAAGAACATCTAATCTTAGTTAAAGCATGCCAGGAAGGTTCTGTTTCGGTTGTGGATCCCCAGAAAAGTCCAGTCAAGGTTCAAAGATACATAGAAACTTTTATGGGAGTACTTTATCCATGGAATCCAATAAGCATGCAGATACAAGAATCGAAAGAGCACAAAGGAACTAATTAAATACTATTATTTTTTCTCAAAAAAAGGAAGAAAACCCAAATAATGAAAAGAATTCATAAGAAAAAGATTCTTCATTTCTTACATGTTGATTTGACGTAACCCAATGTCAAAAAAATAAAATAGAATAAGAACACAACCCCAATCCATTTACATGAAAAACCCTGTGCTGGAGGTGGTGCTGGTGGCTGACATGAAAGACAGCAAGCATAAGACATGCAAATATTCTGCTTCCAAACGCCAGAACGGCCAAAACAGCCAAAAGCTCTCTCTGCTTTTCATCAATCCGAGAAAAAGGCATTTACTAGCTAGCTAGTAGTAGTGATCGATTAAATATATAGTCTACTGCTATTACTGTAATAATGCTAGCCATGCCTAAAAAACTAAGGAGAACACAGCCAACCAACCCATCCAACTGAACTGAACTGAACTGAACTGACTCGCTAAGACAACATAAACAAAAAGCCTACCATGATCTTTTGTCCATTTTCTTGGAAGACTGAAAAAAGTAATCAACACCAGGTCACTTCATTTGAGACCTTTGCCTGGCATTGATATGGCAAGTTCCGGCCAACCAAAGCAATCTCCATCGCCTAAACCGCCATCAGCCCCACCACCCATCTGCCACGTGTTACATCCACCTGACGATGATCCTGCTGAACCTGAATTACCATTACCTTCTCCGCCGTCCTCAGCACCAGCGCCCCCTCCTCCCAGACCGATGTTACTATTGACATTCCCTTGATGACCCACAGGCTCCATGGGCCAGTCCAGTGGCCCGAGTCCAAATCCAAGCCCGTGGATGCCCGACCCAAGCCCAAGCCCGAACCCGCCACCAAATGGCAACAGACCAGCGCCAACATGGCTTGTCAATAAAGAACCGAAATTTGAAGCCTCCGGGACAGCTTCATTCAAGTTCACTTCGCAACCCATCAGAGAACCCGCCATGGGAAACGACCCGGAGCCCATTGGAGGCACCATGGGTGACATCGGGTTTGTATGCAATTGCTCATGGTGAGCTATATTCTCAGAATTCGAAGATGTGGTTGTCGCCGTAGTAGCTGTAGTCGTGGAGGGGCTCATACTAGCTGTTGTAGTACGTGGGCGCTTGTGGGAAGAGGAGGCGGAGCTCTTCCGGGAGCCACCCCCGACAGGGACGTTGCGAAGAGTCCCGCCGCGGGTCCAGTACCGGCGGCAAGATTTGCAAAAATGACGAGGCTGGGAGAGGTTGTAGTTGTTATAGTAACAGAACTTGGTGTTGGTGGAATCACAGCGCGGGCAGGGGAGATGCTCGGGTTCTGATGGGCGGGTTGCCATGGTGGACAGCCTAACAGGGCGTTGATCACTGGTCTCCGACGACATTCTCTTCCTTTCTTTGTTGTTTTGTCGTTTTGTCAAGGCGGAATATTTGGATTTTTGGTCTGGGCAGGTAGGAAGGAATAAGATATATGGATTCTTCTCTGAGGTTTTATGGGATTGAGGAAAGAGACAAAATATAGTATGGTAGAGTTACAGAGTTGGGATAGTGAAGTAGACAGTGTAAAGAGGACTTTGCGGGTGGGATTGAGAAGTCAATTTAAATAGTATTGGGAGTGTGAGAGAATTAATCAGTTAATACAATAGTCCCATTAGCAGTGGCCGACTTTCTTTTTCTTTCTTTTTACAATTTTAAATGCATGCCACATTTAATATTATGTCTAACAAATCAGGGACATTCCTATAGTATCGTGGTAAGAGTGATTCGTATCTATAGTAATTTTTAATAATAACTTTTTATAGTAATTAATATAATAATTATAAAAAAATAAAATTATCTTTTATCAATTTATATTTTTTAAGAAGGGTAATGAGTAAATTTTATCTTTTTATACTTACCACATCAGTCAAAAGTCATTAGAAATATTATTATTCCAGTAGTAATTTTGTGCTAAGAGTCTAATGCCCAATAATCATTACTAGGGAGATTGCCAGTGTTTATATCGAAAATCAATTTTTGACTGAGAATATATTATATATATGCAACTATTGTATTATATAAGTTGATATGTATGAATAGCTTATTAGTAAATGTGTAATTTTTTTTTCAGATAAAATATACAAAGATTATATGACTAAATTTACCAGTTTTTATTTTAATTGGATTAATGCATAGATTTTAAGGATGAAACACTTCTATACAATACGTAGTTTGTGAGAATGTTTGGGATTTTTTTCTTTTTTTGTTAAATTACTTATCGTGTTTGGTTTATCTGAGATATTATAAATGCAATATGTTAGCCAGAAAAAAGAAAATGTATAGAGAGAGGCACAGTTTTGTGAATTTTTCTTGCCTAAATTTTGCAAAATCCACATGAGACATATATGTGGGATTAGTAGCAAGGTTGAATATTTTTGGTAAACTCTAGAGTTTAGATTAGCAAATATAGTGGGCCTAAATTGTGGATATTAATTTTAACGTAGAATAAGAAGTGTGGACAAAAACAATGTTGAAACTTGACTATCAAGGAAGGAAGGAAGAAAGTAGTACCAGTATTATAAAACAAAAGAACAAAAAATGGAAATAAGAAAGTAGACAATAACAAAAGGGGACTCCTAGAGGTCAGGGGTTTGTTTAGTTAGTATTTCTAAAACACGTTTTGTATTTTTTAAAATACTTTTTAATTTTTAATATATTTTTTATTTTATAATCATTATTTCATAAAATACGTTTTGTATTTTGAGAATCTGTTCATATAAGTCATAGATCACTTTATCCATCAAAATTCAAAGGTGTTTTTCACCTTATATGAAACCTAATGAATGAAAAAAGAATATTAAGAAAAACAATATAATAAATATATATATATATATTTGAACGTGACTAGTGTTATTATCTCGTAATCTTGTGTGGTTAGATGCTAATATACAAATTAATTTTGAGTGAGAATTTGAACTTAAATTTTACTTGCATTGCATTATTTAGTTTATAAAACCAAAGCAAATAACATTTAAAATCATATAATATTATAGACAAAAGATCATTTTTAAACTCTCTGAGTAATATGGTATTCTTAATTAAGAATGGGGGTGGGTTGTAAAGTACAGCGTTCAATAAAATAAAAAATTTAGCAGCAATTAGCACGACCACAACATGGGCATTGGGGCATTGGGCAACAATAATTAATGAACATTCTAATCTTTTTTTTTTTTCGAGAAACAATCATATATTAAAAAATGCACAATGGCGATGTCTGAGTTTGAGGGCTAATAAAGCATTGTGGTGTATTGTGTACATTTATGCTTGCGAAAACGAATCACGCGAGGGCAAAATGAACATTCTAATCAAACGAAGGGAATGTCGCGTGTGACTTTTACGAATAGTACTAGGTTTGGATTTAGTGTTTGCGGAGTGATTGGTGAGTCCAAAATTAACGGATTGGAAGAAATGATTACACTTTTAATCTTAATTGATTCGAGTTTGCCATTTGACCCTCCCATTGTTGTTGCTATTATTAGTCAGCAAATGCTTGCAATTGTAATGTTTGAGGAGCATTTGTGATCTTCAATCTTGCAGGGGTCCAAATGTTTAGTACTATTTTTTTATCCACTGAGATTTAAAGATGGTGTAATCTTAAAATATAGTGAGGTTTGTAATACCTTTCCATCTGATGATCATGGCTTTTAATTGGAAATGTTTAGAACTTCTAATCATAATTGGGTCTGCCAAACTTTGTCCCGTGGGATGTTTCTCCCAACAACGCCAAACAATTATAAGTGTAATAACGAAAGTTTCTTTGTTCATTTCCTTTTTATTTGTTTTGAAAATTTTGTCCATCAATTCTGATGTTTTCTTTTTTATCTTCATTATTTTTCAATCGACATGTATAGATTCTATTTATGCAATAACAAAAATGTGTAGAAGTTTTATTTGTCTTTATTATTTTACGAGTCTATCTCTTTTTGTGTATAATATCATTATTTTCATTAGCAGCATCTATTAATTCGTAACTTAATTTGAAAGTCAAATATCGACTCGGATGTTTTCAGAATGTTAGTAGTAAAAATCATATATAACTATTATCCCACAATTTTTATGAAAATGTGTTTAAAAACATGTATAATTTTTATCTCACAATCTTTACAAAAACATATTCATCTTCTCCATTTTACGAAAAGACAATTATGACAATAGGAGAAATAAGTAGATAGATATTGTTTGGAGTTGGGAATCTGTTCAAAAAACACATACATGGTGTATCAGTATTATAACCAGGACGGACGAACAAAAACAAAAGCGGACAAAGGAGAAAAGAAACAGTCGGAGAATATGAAGATGAAGAAGAAGAATAAAGGGGAGTGGAAATTTTGGGATTAGACAGCCGACAGAATGATTACTGTCGGAGAGCGTGGGGGGCAATTATTGGTCTTCTCTTCCTCTCTTGACAGTGCCCCCACCCACCCCAACCATCATCATCGTTCTCCCCATTCCCCTTCGTATCTGATTCGGACCGTCCTCTCATCTGATCATCACTCGCTGCCGGATTTTTCGGTCTCTGGAATTCTTGATTCTCCCCCCCCAACCACCACCACCCCCCATAAAACCCCTCTTCGTTGTGCATGCAAGCTGCCTATACGTTCCAAGATACCAAGGCTATGTTTGGATTGTGAGTTATTTAAAAAAAATTATATTAAAATGTATAAAAATTTTAATAGAATTTTTTTATTAAAAATTATATTTTAAAAAAAAATAAAAAGAATTTTTAAAAAAAATTATATAAAAAAAATTTAAATTTTAAAATAAAAATATATTTAAATATTTTATTTTTATTTAAAAAGATTAATTTTTAGTAAATAAAACATAATTCAAACATAGCGCAAAGGTGGTGTTTTCTAAACTTATTTTTAAACTTTTTAAAATGAAAATTATAAAATAAAAAAATAAAGTGAAAATATAATTTTTAAAATTTAATTCAAATGCAAACTAATATTCTCGCATTCCTAGTTGATTGTCCATATTTTGCCATCCATTATTACAGCACACTAAAAACATATATATGAAAAAAAATAATAATAACATTCTCACTGAAACGCATCTATAATTTTCTTTTAATAACTTACAAATGTGAACAAATATTATTAAATATTAAAATAACTATTGTTGAATACCTTTCCAAACAGCGGAACACAATTATTGTGGGATTTCACCGTATGCCATTCTCATTGGACCGTTCAAATGCGTGTCCAGCATTGACTAATTTGGTGTGAACGTTGCCGAATGGGAAACAAAAATTTCCAGCGTACAAGGATGAGCAGGCAGGGAGGCAGGGGCCAGAGCAGGCGGCAGGCGATGACTAGAGAAAGGAGCAGGTTCTGGTTGGGCCGTACTTTGGCGGTGGCTACCTGCCATAGCTTACAGAGATTTGACGAGGCATGCGTGATGGAGGCAGCCAGGCAGGCAGCTCACTCACACAGCAGCAGAGTAGCAAGCAGTATTTACATATAAACCAGACCAGTCCAGTCAGCAGCCATTGAAGTCCAAAGTACTACAAAAACTGACTGCCCTCATCTGTCTTCATTCAGTGAGTCAGTCTCCTCCACTCCATCATAGGATTATAGAATGTGTGCCAAAGTCCATCATCATCCTGGGCCTCATCCCTTTTTCTCCATCTTATCAGATTCTCTGTTGCTGTTTACTTTATGTTGTGTCATTTTCAGCCAATCCCACATTGTCACATTCAATTTTCCAAACCAGACCGTTCACATTTTCACTCAATGTTGTGATGCACATTAATGGGCTTTTTCAATCATACACAAAATCTGATTTTGCCAAAAAAATATTTTTTGGAGTCAAATTTCAGAAGTGAACCATTTTTTTTATATAGGACAGAATGAGTAGTTTTCTTCAGTTCTTGTTTATGAATCTATGATTCACAAATTTTCCATATCACAACAATGAGAATCTAAGAAAAATTGGCCATGCATGCATCAATGTGGGGTGTTCTTGTTCTTTGGTTAACATTAAAAACCACGAGAGCCCTATGTACTATTTGGACTATGGAGCAAAGCATACTAGACAAATTAATTTGCTGGACATTGAGCAATTAGTCAATCATCAGCGACATGGCTTCTGATTTTTGAATTCAAAACTGAAGGAAGAAAAATATAGACCTGGCTGTTGGATTTGGGATGATAAATCCTCATGATTTCTGAATTCAGACATTTGATCCTTAGTTGAGAATAATGCTACCATGTACACATCAAGCTATATAGAACATTCAGAATACCAACACTACAGATCGCTTCACGCTTTTAAACACACAAAATACAGATCCTTCTCTCTCGCGTCTGGCCATGCAGGTTCTCTCAATATATCATGGAAAAATAGAATGTTTGAAAACAAAAAGGAAATGGCTATAATTCGGGTTCCCTAGTCAGTTCATCAAGTGGATCAAACTATGTCTTACCAGGCCAAACCACTGCAGATTTTCCCATATATTTGAATGCTTCCATGGTTGGGTATTTCAAGAGTGAAAGAAATGGAAGTTTTCACTAGAATTTGTAAGAAGACTGTAGCGCTGAAGATGGTTGCGATTTTCACCCTAAATTCAAGGATAAATCTCAGCTATAAATAGAATGCCATATACTTGGAGTGCTGAGATTCGATGGTGGTGTGGAAATTGTAAGACAAACACCTTTGCTAATCATATTGGAAGGCTCTCTCTTGCAGTCACCGTGTAGAAAATATGGGCAGCAAGGAACAAAAATCCTTGGAGCCCAGATTAATTGTTAAAAAGACATACGCAATATTGTTAAAGACATGGTAGCTTCTTGGACAGAATTTCTAGTCACGAAAGAGAATCAGGAGCTTGTAGAGGAATGAAAACTTTCATCTAGATATTTAGGAATAAATATCAGATATAATGTGTTGTGCTGCTGAGTCTATTTGCTCACTCTTTCTTGAAAATCAATAAAAATTCGACTGTTATATTGTAGGCGAGAAGGAAAAAAAAAAAAAAAAAAATCCAGCAGCAGCCAATATAGTAGTTGTCATTTTCCAGATCAACTTCTTGGCTTGATGATTGCTCGCAGGGGATGAAGCTTTTGGTTGGTAAGACCCACAGTATCAACATTATCTTTTTCTCCCTCTGCCAGTCCCCATTCGAACTCTTGTACTAACCTTGCAATTGACATGCACGAGATTAACATAGCTTGAAGAGCGCCTGCACACACCCTCTTTCCCCCTCCAAAGGCAGCTGTCTTATGCAATTCCATGTTATCAGATTGCCCATTGAGAAATCTCTCCGGCTTCCACTCATCCGGGTTCTCCCAAACTTTTGGGTCCATGTTGCAACCGTATATGTTTATAGCAATCTAGACAGCATCCATAAATAGACAGGCAAATCTTACATATCACAGAAATATTTAGAAACAAAAGCAAAATTTTGGAAGTTGGATCGGTAGTACCTCGGTTCCAGCAGGAACGTAATATCCTCCTAATTCTGTGTCTTCATGCACATATCTCAGAGGAACTACGGGTACCGGACTGTAAAATCTCAAAGTTTCGTGAAATATGGCAGACAAATATGGAAGTTGACACAGATTCTCCTCAGTAACCTCCTTTGCTCCGCAAACTTCCTTAATTTCACGATACAGACGATCCTGTGGAATAATGCTTGGTAAAATTAGAGAGCTAATTAATGAAAGACAATAAATCATATATGAGGAATCACAGAGGTGTAACCTGTTTATCTGGATTTTTAGCAAGTTCGTACATAGCCCATTCTGTAGATACCAAAGTAGTGTCTGATGATTCAATAATTGTTTCCCAGGATAACATCAATATTTGCTTCTCTGTAAATGCCTTTCCTTCAGTCAATAAGCAGTCCAGATAACAATTTATTTCCTGCAAGAACATCAGATAACAGGTTAAAATACATACCATATGAACATCAGATAACAGTTAAAATGAAGCTAGTAAGAGTACCTGTCCTGATTTGATGTTTTGCTTATGATCATTAATAAGGGCCGTCATGACTGCAGCCCTTCGGTGATCCAATAGCTGGATTTTATTCTCAAAGCTTTTATTTGGAATCCATTTTAAATAAGGGAAGAAATCCCTCCAGTCCACCTCAATTGCACCCTCCATTTCATCTTGCACTAAGATCTTAAGTAGCTCCTCCTTTGAAACTGTCTTTCCAAGTTCCTCCACATAAATGGATTCCACATCCTTTCCCAGAGTCTGCAGATCGGATATATGTATTTAAGCTACTGGATTCTCCATAGACGGTCCAAACATGAAGATTTACAATTTCTGTTTGAACAAAGTAAAAAAAAACTCACTTCTTTTAGCGATAGGCTGAAAAGTTCAGGCTGGAATACATCCCTGAAATTCACAGCTTGATTGGAATTCTTGTAAGAACCATGCAATCTGTAACAAGTATTCTCTACTAGTATATCTCTGTGGCCACGGTGTCGTTTCTGAAACAAAAGAAATTTATATCAGAATCTAGTCTGCAAGCAAAGCACCATTTTACCAATAGATCAATCTGTCGAAACATTATGCAAGCTAACCACAGGCTTTCTTGGCATACATACCTGTGCCTGTGTTCCCAAAGTACTTGTAAGCAAAAGTTTCTTTGCCGCCTTGTAGAAATCATCATAATCACTCATTGCGATAATACTTTTATCAGCAGTGAGGATTTTTAATGCATTTGATAGCTTCCGTGTTGAGATGGATGAGTATTTGTTCACCATAGCCTAAAATGACCAAGAAATGTGCAGATATTAATGGCACAACCTGCTAAATGAAGGGGAAAAGGTGTCTGTAGGAAAAATAAGTCTGCAATTGTACCACTAATTGATGCATGAATTCAAAATGTCAGATCAAAATGCATAGTCATAAAACTTAAAAAATAGCCTCAATCACCATGAATTTCATATTCACAAAGTTCTTTTAAGAATGTTATAAAATTCAATTTTCAGTAAACTTTTACTCCAATTTTCAATCTCATTATCCTAATCTAAAAATGACAACAACTTATATCAGAACCATCAGTGCAAACAGTTTAGATATAATTTCTCTAAGTTGTAGAACCTTGATGGACCTGCCATGCATATTGCATTCATTACCCCCTCGCGCAATGTTCTATGAAGAACTACAAACACACATGTCACGTGCAAGCCAATATCTCATTTGTGATACTATGAAGCTGTAGATGGTCTCATCTTCCGTACACTAAATCTTCTTTATGAAACCATTACTACAGAGATAATAGTTCAATATCACCAGTTTCAACTTACTGATTACTAATATATAGAGAGAAATTGGCAGAGACTTGCATACCTCCTTGGCAACGTCATTAGAGTTGAGTACTACCATTTTATTGGAACCAGTTTTGATAGAATAAATGGGTCCATAGGTCTCTGCCCACTTTGCGAAAGTCTTGTGGGGCTTCTTCTCTTTCAGCTGTAGCAAATTCCCAATCACTGGCAGCCCAGGTACCTCTGCACCGAATCAGCCATGGAGTTATTTTCATCAGTAATTAAACACAGAAAAAGCTAACTCCTTTGAAAGAAACCTCAATGCTAGTAATTTACCATTCTGGATCAATTTAGAAAAAGCTTTCGCTATTCAAAATTATGGGTAATTTAGCATTGCAATTACCCGGTACAGGAGGAAGGTTGGAAGACTTCATTCTCTGATCATTCGCATATGCTTTGATGAACCACAATGCAAGGCCACCGAGAGCAACAGCAGGACCACCCACAGCAACAGCAGTTCCCAAAGAAAGTGTTTGAACATCAAGAATCGCTTCCATCAACGCCATTTTTCTTCAATCCTAGAGGATATATAATGAAAAAACAGACGGCAGTCCTATCTCGACTTGTGCTTAAGGTGGATGAATATATAGAGCAAAGCAACAATAGATAGTAGTATTATCTGGACTCTGCCGGCCTTGATGAACATATAAAGAAAGAAAAAAGGGTCTCTTGGGGAATCCCAGATGGGGACTAGGAACAACCTTGTGTATGAGAAAGTACAAAAGATCAGTTCCCCTATGCAAACTCAAAGCTACGATCACCAGATACCCCAATAAGTTGACCAGGAAGAAGACGAGAATGGTCTCGTCCTATACTAAACTCAAAGCTATGGTCGAATATGCCATGAAGCCAATCTAGTTTTAATACTCCACTGTGCCAACCGTGTTCCTCTTATTGGACTAAAATGGACCCATGTCTGTGGTTCCTGGCGATATTAGTTTGGAGATGATCCATTCGATTATGGCATTGCTGTTAATGGAAATAATATCATATAACGGCGTAGCTGTTAATGGATATATAATATGATATTGCTGTTGTAAAGCTGCTTTGGAGCATTTGTTTTCTGGCTCAATTATCAGTCATCACACCAAGATTCTCCATGTCAGGACGATGCTTTTTCTTTGGCATGTAAAGTAAACAAATGGGCTCGGTTCTACCAATGTAATCTTTCTCATTAATACCATTAAGATTCTTACCTTTAAGGTTGTATCTGAATATTTTGTTGAATGATTTGGTTATCGATTCCAAATCTTTGACAGATAATCACCATATACACGGGCTATAATATAGTTATCCATTTTTTTCGACCATAATTTATAAGACCAGAATTTCATATCATAAATTGTAGGACTTTAAAATAAATATAATTTATAAATTATTAATTAATATACAAAAAATTCATATACAGTTCATAATTAAATATTTTTATTTAAATATTTATTTTTGTAATGTATTATATAATTTTTTCAATATTTGAATTAGTGTCACAATTAAAAGGTATTATATCTAATTTATTTATTTATTATTAAAGATTAATAAAAATAATTAAATTATTTATATCATGATAAATATCAATTTCACGCAGATAGAAAAAGCTTTTTATTGATTTATATTTCATTTACACTGTAAAAAAATAGGGTATACTCAAGATCAGCATCATTTAAACGGATTGATCAAATTCTAGTTTACCTCTTAGTGATTATTTATTAGAAAAATAAATTTAATTGTAAAATAATTAAATAACTACGACAAATTTACTTACTACACTTAATTAATATTCACAAAAAATATATCTAATAAATAATGAATTTAATATATCGATGACATCGAGATTCTAATAATTATGCTTCCAACAGTGTGTGTTTTGATTTATTCAATTCAGGTGAATACCAATTTTATCCTGTACTTCTACATTCTTCAGAATTTTGTCAAATAATTTTTACCTAAAGATGTAAGAAAAATGCAAATAAAAAATACGGTATATTGCAAATGTTTTTTTTCCCTAGCGACAAAGACGGAAAACACGATTGGGATCGTTCGTAGAATCTGGAAGAGCATGGCGTGCTGACAAGAAATCCCAAACAAGATGCTCAGTGCAGGCATAGCCATCGAATAAAATTGTTGGATCGGTCAGCAATCTATTTTCTTGTCATTGTTAATCGTCATATGCGTACTGGACGGTGGTTTTTCCCATTCAGGGATCATGTTTGAGCAGACATTGCTGGTGGGTAGGGTAGGAAAATATTAGATAACATTTCTATTTACAATATAGTAGTAGCATAATATGTAATTAGAGTTACAGTTTGCATACATTGAAGGATGCCTTTTGATCTGCTTTTCTGAAAAGAGTGGCATCACATTGTCAATGCCTTCTTATTTATGTTCTTTCTTTTCTAATCACTGTGTACTAACAAAACTGAAAATTGGAAGAACAAGTGGTGGTGGAAACTTTAGAAAGTCGGCCCACTACTTTAATTAATATCCTTGGAAGATTGGTGGAGGAGGAGATGCATAGACTGCTCCCACTGTTGGTGGAAGAACTACATCATCAAATGATGGCGGTGGAGGTGGTGACTGGGTTGGTGCTGGTGGAGGGGGGGAGTTACTTGGAGGTGGAGGAGATTGGACTGGAGGCGGCGGGGAATAAGTTGGTGGTGGTGGAGGGGACATTACTGGAGGTGGTGGCGGAGAGAAAATTGGTGGAGGGGAGAGTGCACGGGGGGGGGCGGTGAGTAGACAGGTGGTGGTGGAGGTGAATAAATTGGAGGAGGTGGGGAGAGGACTGGTGCTGGAGGGGATTCGCGGGTGGTGGTGGTGGGGAGAGCACTGGCGATGGAGGAGGATTTGCTGTGGTTGGTGGTGGTGGTGAGGAGAGGACTGGCGATGCAGGAGGATTCAACTTGGGTGGAGGTGGGGAGAGTGCTGGCGATGCAGGGGATTCGACTTGGGTGGAGGTGGGGAGAGGACTGGTGCTGGAGGGGGATTTGTGGGTGGTGGTGGTGGTGGTGGGGAGGGCACTGGCGATGGAGGAGGATTTGCGGTGGGTGGTGGTGGTGAGGAGAGGACTGGCGATGCAGGAGGATTCGTCTTGGGTGGAGGTGGGGAGAGGACTGGCGATGGAGGAGGATTTGCGGTGGTTGTTGGTGGTGAGGAGCGGACTGGTGATGCAGGAGGTTTTGAGGTGGATGGAGGTGGTGAGGAGGGGACTGGTGGTGTAGGAGAATTAGACGTGGGTGGAGGAGGGGAGAGGACTGGCGATGAAGGAGGATTTGCGGTGGGTGTTGGTGGTGAGGAGCGGACTGGTGATGCAGGAGGCTTTGAGGTGGATGGAGGTGGGGAGAGGACTGATGATGTAGGAGGATTTGCCTTGGGTGGAGGAGATGCGGAGAGGACTGGCGATGAAGGAGGATTTGCGGTGGGTGTTGGTGGTGGGGGAGAACGAGAAGGGATGATAGGGGACGATGGTGATTGCGCTGGTGGAGATGGGTTGTTTGATGGTGGTGATAGGACAGGTGGTGGTGAAGAGTGAGTTGGGGGTGGTGGGAAGGGCATTGATGGTGGTGGAGATGAACGAGAATCAGGTGAAGGGGAAGTAGGTGGCTTTGGTTCGGATTTTGGAGGCTGTGGTTCTGGAGAGAAAGTTGGTGGCTTTGTAACTGGTGGTGGTGGAGGTGAATAAATTGGAAGGGGATTAGGCTCTGATTTAGGAGGCGGTGATATTGATTTAGGTGAATGTGGTGGCTTTTCAAATTGTCTAGGACTAGGAGCTGATCTTGGACGTTGTGACGAAGGTGGCGGTTCTGCAACTGGTGGAGAACTAGTCCTTGATCTTGGAGGTTGTGGCTTTGGCGTTGATGGTTGTGGCTGTGGTTTTGGTGAAGAAGGTGATTTTTTAGGTGGCCTAGTCCTTCTACCTGGGCTTTCTCCGTGAGGGGGATGTGATGAACCACATTTTGCCTTGCTGCAATCAACTGGCTTGCTCACCACTGGATTGCATTGCTTCTGGGATTTTTGCTTTGGTCTATCTGGCAAACAATTGCCTGTATCATCTAATGTCATGTCCTTTCTAGCAGTCGGCACGCAAGAATTGTCTTCTCCATTGAAGTAGTTGTATGCGAATGAGAAATTAGACAAATTTGGCAATTTGCAAATGCCATCAGAAACGAACCCCGTTAACATGTTATAAGAAAGATCCAAAGCCTCGAGCTTTTGAAGGCCATTTAATGTCTTTGGCAAGAGGCCAGAGAATGAATTCAACGAAGCATCAATCACTGTTGTGTTTCGAAGCTGCCCAATTTCAGGTGGTAAACAACCTGAAAGATTATTGTTCAGGAAGATAATTTCGTCCAATGTGTTTGTCATGTTGCCAATGCTGCTGGGAATGCAGCCATTGAAATTGTTGTTGGCAAATACCACGACAGAAACAGGAGATCTCCCAAGGTTTTCGGGAATATATGAGTCGAACCAATTGTTATTCAGGAACAATCCATCAAGATCTTTGTCAAAAACTTCAGGAGGCAACTCTCCTTCAAAGTTGTTGAACCTGATGTCCAGGAACTTGAGACTAGGAATGGAAAGGACAACTTTTGGGAATGGCCCGACAAATCTATTGTTGCTTATATCAAACTCGTGCAATAATTTGAGCTTGGACAAACTCTTGGGAACAATCCCACAAAAGCGATTCGAATTGAGATGGAGAAGAGCCACATCTGTCAATAATCCCAATTCAACGGGAAGGTAGCCTGCAATATCAACATGGTTAAGATCAATGCCGGCTACGACTGTTGTATCTGGATCATCAAGAGCCGGTGCACAGAATACGCCATTGTATTTGCACACATCAGGCCCTTCCCAATTGCTCGTGAAACCTGTTGGGTCAGAATAAATGGCATTTCTCCAGGCCTGGAGGGCAGCATATGCCCGTCGGAGCCTAGGATTGGCAAATTTAAGCTTATCATTTACATCATAATCAAAGTCATCCGGTAAGTCACCGTTTTCGGGAAGGTTTGAGAGCTGGCGCCTTGCAATGAATGATGCTTCTTCATCTGAAAGTGCGAAAGAAACCGGGGATAAAAAGCAAGAGAAAAGGAGAAGAGAAAGAATAAAGCAGCCAGAACCCTGCATTGTGGAGGAGAATGCAATGGCAAGCTGCCTGGGAAGAGCCTCCGAAGGCTGGATCATGGAAGATGAATATAGGAAATTTGCATGGAGGGAACAATGTGAGGTTGGAATATAAAAGAGGGGACAAAATTCTGAGAGGCAGGGCAAAATTTTCTAGGATATCTTGCGTTGACCACACAAAAGCTGGCCTTAGGAGTTTAGGACCCTCAACATAATATGGGTTCCGACAATCTTGGAATTTGCTAAATGTGGATAACTTAAAACTATTTAATTTCTTAGCGTTAATGTTAATGAAATGTGGTTAACATTGCCAATGACAATTGACAATAATAATCTAGAAGTAATTCATGGAAGTGCAAAAATTACACGTGTACCATGCTCTTTGAAGGCTTGAACAAAATATGTCTAATCTTCCCTGACAAAACTGATTATATTGCAATTAGTACTAACATATGTTTGTTGGCCACGTAATTTTATTTAGTATTAAGTTCTAATTATGAAGTGTTAAAACATATAAACTTACAAAATTAATTTACATTTTGAGTTAATTATGATTATTATGTGGAGCTTTTCCATACAAGGGGGAAAATCAAATGTAATATCAGTCAGTATGGCTACGCAAATGGAGAATTTGAAACTGGTCTGATTGGACCCGAAATGATCCGCGCTTTATTTGTTGCAATTCAAAACCAATTAATATAATTCGAATCGGACTGGTTGGACTTGATTTCGTATATTCCTAAAACAATATATAAATTAAATATTCAATTTAATTCAAATAAAATAAAAAAGTCTAATATATTAAAATGATCTGAACTTTACTTCTTGTAACAATTTTGACATGACTTTTCAATTTCAACAATACAAACCTTTTCAATTTGTAATAATTATAGCCGCGCTATTAGAAAGTCTGTTAAATTAATGACATAAGCCAGGTGACATACACGGTTGATGCCCAATCAACAAAAAGTTTAATTTTTTTTTAGTTCCACACGGTAAAGCAAAACTTTGTTTTTTCAGGGGCCAACTTCTCCACCCATTTTGTTCTGTTCAAAACGAGCGTCAAATACGTCCGAAGGGCCTAAGATCAACGCAACTGACCCCGAAAAGTAAAAGAGGAGAAAGGGACAAGAACAAAATGAGTATAAATGTTTCAATGGTGGAAAGTTTCAGATAACGCAACTGACCCCGAAAAGTAAAAGAGAAGAAAGGGACAAGAACAAGCTGGGTATAAATGTTTCAGTGGTGGAAAGTTTCAGATAATAGCAGTAAGACTAGGATTGAGGAGGGTGGGATCAATTTGGAAAGTTTTGAATTGTAAAACATCTTTGATAGATGACCAGTGCTGGTGCTGCCAGCGACAATCGGAGCGCAAGAAATATTGTATGCGATGCCGGAGCTGGTGCCGCTGCAGGTGGGTCAGCTAAATTTTGCATTTTATTACAACTCATAAAGCTGATGCCTTTTTCTCAAAGATTTTATCTTTTTCCACTTTTATGGTTTAGTTTGGATTTACTCGAGATTTAATGAAGTGGGATTTGTTTAATGAACAAAGTTTTTTTCCCTTTTGAAATATTTTAGGTGCAATAGCTGCCACATTTGTATGTCCATTGGATGTTATAAAAACTAACTGCAAGTTCATGGCTTACCGGAAATGTGCCATTCTCGCCATGGAGGTTTGCGCGGCCAAAATTGTAAAAGAAGAGACTTACAAAAATTTTAAATTTTTTGCTGAATGAGTATCTAGGTATATGTCACGTGGCTACCACGTCATCAATTTAACAGACTCCCTAACGGTGCATTAATAGAGACCATAATTGTTACAAAAGGTCAGTTACTGTATTGTTAAAATTAAAAGGTCAGGTTAAAATTGTTACAAGAGGCAAAGTTCAGACTATTTTAATATATTAGACCAAATAAAAATACTAATTATGTTATAAATTATACACATTGGATTTGGATAAATTTTGTGCATAGTGCGATTTTACCGATAAATTAGCCTTCAAAATAAACTTCCCATAAATTGGTCTTAAAATAACAACTTAATGAAACCAAAAAGATCACCAATAAAGGAATTGACAAATGGTGACTGACCAATTCAGATCCAATGCAAAAATCCGGGACATTAGGTCATCAGGACAGGAGTTGCACAATCATAATGGCCAAAACTTGTATCAATTCACATAGTATAACCTCCAATCACACTGTCTAGTATGATTAAAAAGATTGCAATTCTCGTTGAATCTACATCATTGCAATTTACTTTCTCCTCATGTTGAATCTGACTGGAAACCATGAATCAAAAAGCAACTTTAAAGGGAAATTGCACATGATTTATTGGCTATCACTCTACAAGTACAATGCATGACCTGTTTACTTGTTTAGGATCCTTTTGTACTTGAAATGTCACCTAAATTCTATATCCCTAGCGATCACTTTTTTTCCCTTGCTTTTTTAAAGAAATAAAGTATATTATTATTTCTTTAAGGATCCCACTATCTCCAGTCTGCATCAACCAGGAATGCATGGTTGATGATCCACGTCCTCTTTACTTTTGTACTGAATTGACATGATTAGGAGAGGGAAACCTTTTTCATGTAACTACAAACGATTCCCACAAAAAATAGTGCAAATCTGATCTTAGAAAATGTCAAATACTAAACTACGAACAATAATGCCAAATACTACACTTAAGACCCATCAAAGAAGACATTCTAAAGAAAGAAACACGGTACTGAAACCTCATAATGCTTTACCTAAATATATATACATTGAGAGTTGGTTGACTACTCTAATGATGGCAGAATATTTTTTGAGATGTTAATGAACAAAACCTATTTTTCTTTATCGATAATATATTCCGTTTATCCGAAGTCTCTGTCTTATTGGGTCGATTGCCTTTTGTTGTGGGCTACCAACCCACCCTGGATACTGAAAGAATTACTTCTACCAGGGAGGGGTCCATAACTTCTATTTAAGTAGTTTATGTGCCTATAGACGATTTAATCGATTCCGTGACTGCTACGGCAATTGCCTCCTAGTCGCTAGTTATTCGCTTCTAGTGAACAGAAAAGATATTCAATTTCTTTTCTCCTTTTTAATTTGTTATAACTTTTTTTTTCGTTTTAGAGGTATAATGTGTTTTAATTTTTTTCTTGAAATAAATGTTCATTTTTAAATCTTAGATCTAGTGCGGACGAGAGTCAGCACTGGTACCAGCGAGATTGGGACAATTGGAGAATGGCGTTGCTTGCAGATATAAGTCGCACTGCTAGGAGTGATATGGCTGCAATTAGAGGATGGTGTGGGTTGCAGATATATTAATATTATAGTTTTAAAAGATAAAAGAAAGTATGTAATAGTTTTAAAAGATAAAAATAAATACTATTAAGATTAGATTTGAGGCTTTTTTTTTTTGGTCAAAAAGTGGTAATATTGCTATAAAAATGAAATTATTAAAAACTTCTATTCAATTTTAACCCAAGGAAGTTATAGTAATTTTTATATATTATTATTATTCAAGCTTTGCGTGGTTTTTCTATCTCTTTGGATTTATTTATTTATTTGTTTAATACGTAGAACTTTGCAATGGTATCTCGTGGAGCTTTTGTTTTCCTCCTAGTTCCTCAAAAGCTTTAAGGAAAATCTTACCAATTAATTTTTTACAATAATAATATTATTATTATGAATAAAGTACTATTAATAAAATGGTGAGATGAGGAGCACTCAAGTTTAAATAGGGGTAGTACTACATTAATCATGTGATTAGACGACACTATGAACAGTCCATGCATGTAATTATTACATAATTAAGAAATACTATTATATATTAATAAGGTACAGGCTGTTTTGCTGCAGTTGACTTGACCACCTTTTGACCAAGGATGACGCAGCCCAGCTGCCTACCCAAACATGCACGTTCTGGAACTTTTATATTGGTCCTAGAATTCCTTAAAATTGACTTTCTTCCCTTCATTATAGTTTTTAATTTTCCACAAATGAACATGAAAAGTAAAAGAAGTACACCGAATTGCATGGTCTCTTTTAACAATATTTGCAAAGAAAATCGTTTTACGACATTAAGGGTCAATGACAATGATTTTATTTATTTATTTATATTTTATGGGTTCGAATTAATAGTCTCTTTATCATTTAAAAAAAAAATCGGTTTCAAAATATTTTTTTTGTCTAAATTTTTTTATATTATTCTTATTGTTAATGAATACACGTGCCATGTATTTCAAAAGTAAAGATAAAATCAAAAAATAAAAAATTGATGTTATATTAAATATATTGAACAAAAATTATATGAATTTTAAATAATTGGAGTTGGGGTCTAAAAATAGAATTTTAAAAATAGAATGTAGTTTATTTAGTTGTTAGGTGTTGAGACGTTTCTTTATATGGGATAACTATGTTGTTTTATAATATTGTATATGTGACAATTTTAATAATTAATATAATAATATTTTTTTGAAGAAAAAAAAAAGAAAAAAACAACTGGGCCGTCATTGTGTTCAATTTGAATTTTTGTTGTATGCCACCTTGGGATTTTGAAGCATATCTAGGCATTAGAAAAAAGAAAATATCTACTTTGACCCATCAGTGTTTTAAAATTCTAAAACTGTCCCACAAAAGTTAAGCGTACGATTTTGGAGTCGAAAAATTCTGGGACTTCTTTTGTCCGTTTGTTTGTGGTCCAGTCCGGAATCTGTATGCTAGTATTATTACTTAGCCGACCCCATATCATTGACTGTTATTCCTGAAAATTCAACCAACCCCTGGCTAAAGAAACAAATAAATAAGGTGATAACTCTTTTTTTTTTTTTTAAGTAACATTGTCTTAATTACTTTATGGAAAAAAAAAGTTTAATTGGTTGAAGAAGACTTAAAAGTGTGTATGAATTATATTTTAAAATGTATTTTATTTTAAAATGTATTTTTTTTATTTTTCAAAATAGTAATTTTGAAATTAAAATGTATTATAAATTGCGAAAGTATTTTGAGAAGTACAAAAATATATTTTGCGACCACTAACTATACACACCTTTAATTAAACATGCTAAAAGGTATGAGTACATTCGGATTATATTTTATAACGTATTTTTATATTTTTCAACACACTTTTGCCTTTTTTTAATTTTTTTTTCACTTACTATCAATATTTCAAAAAACACAAAAAAAAAAAATTTGAAAATTTAGTTCATATCTCTTTTAAAGTTTTTTCAGACAAATTAAGGAGTTATATTTATTTATTTTAATTTTAGTTAAGATGTTGCAAGAAAATTAAAAATGAAGCAAATGTACATAATATTTAGTTTAGTGATCAATAACAAATGCACTAGGACAAAAATTCTCAATTCCATTACCACACTTTAGATCGACATTGTTTCACTAAAGCTTTAAAAAATCTCAAACAAAATGAGATTATTTGGAAGAAATAAGACTCAATAATTATATCTTAATTAATGTGACAAATACGTGTATAATTGAGGGAACAGAAAATACGACGAACCAAGAAATGTAACAGTAGTCCTTTAGTAATAATAGTAACAGAGACAGAAGAAGCATTAAATGTAGACAAGTAAAAATGGGCCATGGCAGTAAATGAAAATTTTGAGACCGCATGGGTTTGCAACTTTGCATTAAATAAGGATTCGTTTTCACCACCCACTTCACGATTTTTCTCTGCTGCCAACTCTGTGTGTGTGTGTGTGGGAATTGTGAGGGAGACGAGCAGGGTAGATCAGTAAGAAGTTGGTGGCATCATTAATTAATAGAAGGTTTTTAGCTTCCTCCATGAGAATTTTACTCCCTGTAAAGCCTGTAATTTGGCTTCCCATCTGTGATTTTGAAGTCTTTGTTTGAGTGTCTGGACGGCGTTTGACATGAAACGGAACCTTTCATTTGTCTTCTTCATATTCATTTGTCCTAGAACCTCTTGCCTGGGAATCTTCCAGCCTACGGAGGAGGACTGCTGAGGGATAGTAGTACATTTGTTTTCTTATGTTTTTACTTTTGTTAAGGGACTAAAGGATAAATTTTGTTCGGTTATTTTGAGGGGTTTGAATCAGGGGCTGGAATCTTTGGTGGGGTTGGCGCCACCTGCGTTCTGTTGAACAACTGGGCACTAAAAATGGGTAGGTGTTGAATTCTGAAAAAAATAAAAAAACCATTGAAACTATGCTAAAGCTAGGGTTTTTTCTTTCTTTAATGCAATCAAGGTTTGATCCGAAACAGATTTTTTTTTTTTCTCATTTGGCCTTGCTCGTCCTTTAGACCGAGGCTCTGACTGTATTTTATACTTGTTCCTTTATTTCTTTTCAGGTTTCGAAGCAAAAAGGTCTTCTGAAGTGAAGCTCAAGAATTGAAGCGCCTTAAATTTTGTGCTTGACTTCTTGGGCTCTTGTGATGATACAGATAGAATACAGACCACCCTTTTAACTCAGTGCCTTGATTTTGGAGATAATAACAATAATTGGGATTAATGAATTTTTCACTATGGAATCCTATATCACGCTGTGCTGCCTTGGTCATGGACAAGAAGAGCAAGAGGGGAGAGGCTTCTGGTTTGGATGAGGGAGGCATGACAATGCCCTCAATTCTGAAGAACCTGCAAGAGAACAAACTCAGGGAGGCTCTTGAAGAGGCTTCGGAAGATGGGTCACTGTCAAAATCACATGACATTGATTCTGATTCTTTTAATCAAGATGGCAACATGGGGAGGTCGAGATCTCTTGCAAGGCTCAATGCTCAGAAGGAATTCTTGAGGGCAACTGCCTGTTTGGCTGACCGGAGTTTTTGCACTGAAGATTCCATTCCTGACTTCAATCATGCTTTCAATAAGTTCCTGACTGTGTACCCAAAGTTCCAATCTTCAGAGAGGATTGATCAATTGAGATCAGATGAGTACATTCATCTGTCTGATCCTGGTGCCAAGGTATGCCTTGATTACTGTGGCTATGGGTTGTTTTCTTATTTTCAAACACTTCAATATTGGGATTCATCTGCATTTAGCTTAAAGGAAATTACTTCTAATTTGACCAATCACGCACTTCATGGGGGTGCAGAGGAAGGTACTGTAGAACATGATGTCAAATCCAGAATTATGGATTACTTGAACATTCCTGAGAGTGAGTATGGACTTGTGTTTACTGTTAGTCGAGGGTCTGCATTCAAATTGCTGGCTGAATCTTATCCTTTTCATACGAATAAGAGGCTGTTGACTATGTTTGATCACGAGAGCCAATCTGTGAATTGGATGGCTCAATGTGCAAAAGAGAAGGGGGCAAAAGTTTATAATGCGTGGTACAAATGGCCTTCCTTGAAACTCTGCTCTAGAGAGTTGAGAAAGCAAATTTCTAACAAGAAGAAAAGGAAGAAGGATTCTGCTGCGGGGCTTTTTGTTTTCCCTGTTCAATCAAGGGTTACGGGTTCTAAATATTCCTACCAATGGATGGCATTGGCACAGCAAAATAACTGGCACATATTGCTGGATGCTGGTTCACTTGGTCCTAAGGACATGGATTCACTAGGCTTGTCCCTTTTCCGACCAGATTTTATTATTACCTCATTTTACAAGGTATTTGGTTATGATCCCACAGGATTTGGATGCCTTCTGATCAAGAAATCTGTAATGGAAACCCTGCAGAATCAGTCTGGGCATACTGGTTCCGGAATTGTGAGAATTGTCCCAGACTTTCCTCAATATCTGGATGACTCTCTGGATGGTTTAGATGGATTGTTAGAAATGGAAGCCAAAGCTGTCGATAAAAATAAAGATGTGGACTTAAAGAAGCGTGGAGATTTGCAGCTTCCTGCATTTTCGGGTGTTTTCACAGCATCACAGGTCAGGGATGCCTTTGAGACAGAGATTGAGCAAGTTAACAGTTCAGATAGGGAAGGAACAAGCACAGCATTTGAGGAAGCTGATATCATTTCAGTTGGGGAAGTTATGAGAAGTCCAACTTTCAGTGAAGATGAGTCATCTGAGAACTCGTACTGGATTGATTTAGGTCAGAGTCCATTTGGCTCTGATAAATCTAGCCATCAAGTTATCAAACAGAAATCAGTGTCACCCCTGCAGTCCTCATGGTTACCTGGCAGGAGCAACAAGGAACCACACCCTGTGAATGTTGCACCAAAATATTATGAAAGCCCCATTTGTGATGACAAGAGAATAAACTTCAGGAAAGATCATGTTATATCTTTTGATGCAGCTCTGAAATCAGTATCAAAGGATTCTGACCAAGTTAAGGGAATTCCTGAAGAAGAATCCCCTATAGAAACAGAGCCAAATTTGAAAATTCTTGGGAGCTGTGAGAACGGCTGGAATATCAAAGAGATTGAGGAAGAAACTGAAACTGAAACTTCACTTGGATCAAGCTATGCATGTTCTGTATTGAGCTGTAATTCAAACACATTCAGGCCAAAGCACCTGACTTCAGGCTTGCAGTGTACCAAATTGGAGAGTTCCTCCATGTCTGGACTTTGTACTGAAAGAAAAGAAAGCGCCATAAGAAGAGAGACAGAAGGTGATTTTAGACTTTTGGGAAGTAGATATAGGAATAGATATAATGGTCGCAGATTTTTTGGTTTGGAAGATGGTGATAGAATTGCTAAAATGGGCTGTAGGGTATCTTTTAGCTTGGATGATGCACGAATTGCAAAATCAGGATGCTCCTTTGAACCAGGGGAAGTTTCTGTGAGTCTTGATGATGGTGAATCTGTGGATGACGATGATTATAGTGAGGAACAAGAATGGAGTAGAAGGGAGCCTGAGATCTTTTGCCACTACCTTGACCACGTTAATATGCTAGGCCTTAATAGAACAACCCTCAGGCTGAGGTATCTTATTAATTGGCTGGTCACCTCATTGCTTCAGCTTAGGTTTCCCAGTCCTGACAAAGATGTTGGGACACCTCTTGTGCAAATATATGGCCCCAAGATAAAATACGAAAGAGGTGCAAGTGTAGCATTTAATGTCAGAGCCAACAGCAAAGGAGGAATTGTTCATCCTGAAGTTGTTCAAAAATTGGCTGACAGATGCGGGATATCTCTTGGCATTGGTATCCTTAGTCATATACAGGTAATGGACAGTGCAAAACAACATCATGGGGCATTGGATATGGGAGATACAGCCTTTTGTAAACCCATGATCAACAGTCGTCACCGCAGTAAAAGTGACCTATTTCGAATTGAGGTTGTTACAGCATCGCTTGGTTTCTTGACCAACTTTGAAGACGTTTACAGAGCATGGGCGTTTGTGGCTAAGTTTTTGAATCCATCTTTTGTTGAAGATGACAGATTATCTTCTTTACATGAGGATCTTGGAGAGACATGTTAACCGGTGTTTGTTTTTAGTTCTCTAGCAATAGAATAGACTTTGTGTTACAATACGCCCATGCGCTTTGAGCCTTTCTTTATGCTAGTTCATGCCCAAATTGATTTTTTTGTTTCTTTTTCTTCACCCTTAGCTATTTGGGAAGATTGCGGAACTGAACTTGAAGTGCACTTGACATATGGTTCTTGGAGCCTGTTTCATACCTTTTCGCTCCAAGCCTTCTTCCTTGGCTTTTCTCTCCCATCCTTCTTCCTACAACCAAACGAACTTGTTGATTCTTGTGTTCGTTGATGTATTCTTTTAAGTCTATATTTAGCTTAGGAATATAGGATGTAGTTTACAAACATCTGTTGAGGAAACTTCTGACCCTAAAGTAGAAGTAAATTTTGCAGAAGGGCATTTCGATGGTGCTACCGTTGCTACAGTTTCAGCTAAAAAAATCAATGAAAAGTTTTCACTTTCTTTGGTTCTGTTCCTGAATTTACCATTGGGATCATCCATGGCTACAGTAGAATCTGGTGTTTTTATTTGCTTCATGGCAATCGATGTGGCTTTGTGTAAGCCGATGAAGTTATGGGTGATGGGAATGATTGTGTTCCATAGCAATCGTCTCCATACATTTTCCTAATTAAACACCATTTCATCATTTCCAGTTCAAAAAAAATAAGACATATTTTATATATTTATTGTATCACCTAAAATGGTGCATTCAGAGACAATTAGAAAAAAATAGAATTTTGTGAGTCAACAAACGAACAAAACAAGGGGTTAAAATTTTAATTCTTTATTAGGATTAATTTGTTGTTTGAAAAATAAATACAATTACTGCATATCTGGTTACCATAGTTCAACCAACATTAACTCAAAACCCTGTCCTCTGAACTCGAAATGGTAAAATAAAAAACTCATTTTCATCCAAGCAAAATGCAACACATTTCCATGTAAATGTAACCATGAATTAATCAAGTGTTAGAACACAACTAATTTATACAAATATAAGGTGGGATCAAGTTTTTTTCTGGGCTTCAATTCCAACTGAATAGAAAAGCACGCCTTCTATGTTCTATCAATGCCTTCAAACGCTTCATCGAACAAAGGGCCCATACATCTGAAAAGACTTTGATACCCATTCATTTTATCGATCATTAGATTAGATAAAAATGACAGTTTCTCTCTCTTTTCCTCGCATAGTCCAATTTTTGCACTTTCAAGACTGCTTCTTTCCGAGGACTGTAAATTGTGATTTGGAAAACCAGACATTCAAGATGTGATTTTGAGACAGAAATTGAAGTGGGAATAAAAAAAAATTATTTGGGTTTCTTTTTCTTTATGCCGGCTTTGGTGTGCGAAAGAGATTTGTAGAGAAGATGTCGATTGAGAAAAAGCCTCACTTTCTTGTGAGTTTTGACCCCCCTTCTAGTGCTGATGCACTGGTAAACCCTTCAATCCTAACTCTGTGCTCATCGTCCAAGTTAATGGTTTTTTTACGTAGCTATATGCAAATTGTGGGAATTTGCATGCGATGTATCTGTCCTTGCTCACAAGAAAAATTGTTTGGTTCGAAGAAATTTGGTAACTGGTAGGTGCCCTGTGAGAATGGGATGAGCGAAGATGGTCTTTAGTTAGATTTTAGGTGCTTGGATTTGTATCTTGCTATTTGTTTGCTGAGGTTTGAATTGATACTTTTGTTGGTACTGATGAAAAAACTAATAACAGTTGAAAGTAAAAAAGATTGGGGTTTAGCATTTGGTGCTTAGTTGGAGAGAACTAACAGATTGATAAATTTAAAGAAAAAGAAGAGTGTACGCTCATCCAAGCATTGCCAAGCCTTTGCATTAAGTGTCTGCATGTCATAAACAGAGGTTGCTGAAAGCTCAATTGATTATCATTGATGCTTTACTATTTTTATAAGGTTTCGTTTATCAGTTTGAAAGACTTGTATACTGCACACCCATATAGGCATGGAGAGAATATGTTCGTTGGAGGAGATCAGTCCTGCATGTGAAGTCTTGCAATGCTTATCACTTTACTTCACCTGTAGGCAATCTTTTAGCTGAGTTTAAATGCTTTTGCTGTAGATTTGATGTATTGTTAAATGTAGTGTGTGAGTGAAAATCTATGGATTATCTTTGTTACAGAAAGTTCCATTTAAATTCAGAAAACACATAGATGGAACAACTCCAGGGGCAGCATTCTTATTGGGTCCTAGTGGGAATACCTGGTGTGCAAACTTAATTCACCACAACAACGATTTATTCATCAAAGATGGATGGGCAGAATTTGTTCAGGATCACATGCTGGAATGTGGTGATTCTTTGCTTTTCAGATATGATGGTGATTTGCATTTTACTGTCCAAATTTTTGATGAAAGTTCCTGCGAGAAAGAAGCCACATTCAATTCTGTATGCAGTCAAAGTCCAGGCGACTACAGATTTCATTTAATGAAGAAAAGAGAAAGGGAGAATTCAGCATTTTTAGATGCCATTATTGAAGGGATTCCAAAGAGAGTGAAAAGTTCTCCAGTCCATTCTGAGTCCTTGACTAAGAATCAGGAATTACAAATAGTCGTAGCTGATAAGTATGGACAACCAGAAGAGGTTGGCTGCTTGAATGAGAGATCAGAGGAAGAGGTTGGCTGTACTTTAAACAACAATGTTACAATTGCTGTGCCATCCATGGGCAATTCAGGTAGGCTGACTTTTTTCATGTGACTTTTGTTCTTAACAGCTTGCTTTCTAACATGAAAACAATTGTTTGAGGGGAATTATAACATTTTTGAGTCTGAGACCTTAACCTTTAATTTCTTTGCTTAACAGGTGGTAGTTTTAGGTACCTCTAATCCCTGAATTGTTTTGCATTTTGATTTAGTAGCAGAGGCAACATATGATAGCAGGAACTGCAAGGAAGATTTGCTGTTGTCAGCACCAGAAGCTGAAAGGGTTGCCCGATCATTTACTTCATCCTTACCTTACTTCACAAAAGTAATGAAAAAATTCAACGTTAGTGGTTCATATACTCTGGTCAGTGGTTCTCTCTCTCTCTTTCTTCTTCCCCCACCACCCCACCCCAGGTTTCTCGATTCCAAAAGGGGTATACTTTTTGCATATATGTAATTCTGGCTGTAAAACTCGATTTGGGTTTCTTTTTCTGCAATTATCTTATATGTCATATACCGTGTTTCTTTGACACTTAAAGATCATTATTTTTAATTATTAGTTTGTGAAAGTTAAATTTTGCGTATTTATTGAGTGGAGATAAACAGATTTGTTTATCTTCAGTGTGCTATGTAATAATGGTAATGCATATCACCTAACAGTTTCCATCTTCTTTGCTTTTGCAATCTTTGAAATTGAGTACATACATCTTGCTTACAGTTTCTTGTTTGCATACCAGAAAATGATACATATGTATGTTCTTCAATTACCTTCTAAGCCTTTAGTGTTGGAGTCAGCAATAGATGCACCTAGGTGGTTAAGTCTTGTTTTTGAAAATGGAGCTTTATTCAGTTTCTAAGGTAATCTACTTTAAGGTCAAGTTTGTTTTTTCATTCGTCATTTGCTGAAGTAATACGGCTTACTTAACAATTATCCTTTTCTTCCCACTATTTTCGATTCATACTTGTGAAAGAACAAATACCAATAACTCATTGATCTTTGTTTTGCAGAATCTTCCATATCAGTTTGCAATGGCACACCTTCCAAAATGCAAAGTGAAGATTGTGCTTCACAATCTAAAAGGTGAAAGTTGGACTGTTAACTCGGTCCCCACGACAAGAGTGCAAACATCACATACTTTCTGTGGAGGGTGGTTGGGCTTTGTTCGTGATAACAATATAAATGTTGGAGACTTTTGTGTCTTTGAACTCGTGAAAAAGTGTGAGCTCCGAGTATGTATTATAAGGGTCAAAAGGGAGGGTATGGAGAATTGCAGTGAGAAGGAAGTTCATAAAGTGATGGTTGACAAATCCTGTGCTAAACCGAAGAAAATTTCACGACACAAGGCAAAGAAAAATAGTGGAAATTCCCATAACACTTCTTTACTGCAGATAAAAAAAGTTGATAAGAAAGGACAGGATCCAAACAAAGTAAAATATGTAAAGAGTTCTCAATCAACAACTCAAGATTTAGGTAAGGGGTTATGTCCCTTAATTTATGAACCCATGTTTACATTCCTTCACGTGTTTATTTATTTGTTTGTTAATTGAGTGGATTGAATTCCTTTTCATTTATGTTTTTATTGGAGATTGGACAGTGGCCACTGAAACAAGCTCACCAGGAAGCTTGAGTCCTCATATGAAGGGATGTATATCCTTGAAGTCTGCACCTGAAGAAAAATTAGTAGCAGAATTATTCCTTTCCAGTTTTCCTCACTTTGTGAAGATCATGAAGAAGTTCAATGTCAGTGGTTCATACACTCTGGTGAGTGCATTTTTTTTCTGGGGCTGTGGATATTTTTGAGTTTTCTTTTGTGTTATCTATTGATAATCTAGCAAATTATTCATGAAAAAAGCAATTGATTGATGGTTTCTTTTCCTGTATACTGGAATATTGGCCCATGTCAGAGTTGACAAATGTGGTTATGGAGTTCTTAAGACTTCCACATTTGGCTTGTCAAGAACTAGAGAAATTTGAGAAGCATTGAGCTGTATTTTAAGAAATTTGAGAAGCATGGCAATTATCACAGGGCAAGTTTTCCCTGATGAATGTGCTGAAATTTCTCATGGGATGTTTTATACTGACATTGGCAGTTATGAGTGCATATCCTTTCCTGATATGGGTTAACAGCTGCCACTGATTGTGGATATTAGCAACATACAATTACAGATGCAAGAAAAACATACAATATAATGGTTTATATGTTATTATGAACTGGAAGGTTACCATTCAATCTGTGAAGAATAGTTTTTTGCCCTTTTCTCAAAAGATAAATTTCATTCATGTACGTTTTTTATTCAATGAGTTAAAATCTTTAGTGATTTTTTTTTAAAACAAGATTTTTAAAATATGCTGATATTAGTATATTATTTTCATGTTGTGCTTAAGGGAAGGATATTGGAAAGGTTTTTTGTTTTCAGGTAGTCTAGGTTTGGGAAATATCTTGAGTAAATCCTCCTTTTACACGTGAGGTATGTTGGAATGCAGGAGTATTTTTCTTTTTTGTTGTACCAGCTGCCTTGTAGGCCATCTCATAGGTTTTGTAAACCATTTTCTTGCTTGCAGTTTAGTTGTCATTCTGCTGCAAACTGCTTCATCATCAATTTTCAATTACTGAGAAATTTCTTCCTTGCAGAATATCCCTTATCAGTTTGCCACGGATCACCTCCCAAGCTGCAGAACGGAGATTGTTCTACGTAATCTAAAAGGCAAGTGCTGGACTGTTAATTCAATCCCAACCATAAAGGTGCGAACTTTGCATACTTTTTGTGGTGGTTGGATGTCCTTTGTTCGTGATAATGACATTCAAATGGGTGATATCTGCATCTTCGAGCTAGTAGACAAGAATGAAATGCGTGTGCATATATCTCAGATGGGTAAAAAGGGTTAGTCCATCAAAATGGGAGAGCATCTTTGAATGCTGTTGGTTCCTTGACGAGCAACTGGTCTTCACTTGAGGAATAAGAAATTTTTTCCCACCAGATATTATGGTATGCGATGTTCTGTACCCATCTAATCTTGTAACTTATTTAGTTCTAAAGAACTGCTTTGTTGATTTTTATCAAACAAAAGCACCAAAATCTTCACAATATCTCTTGAAAATGGATATAGGAATTCTAATATGGGTTTTTCAGGGGAATTGAAGAAGCCCTTTTGCTGTTCTCAGATAAACCGCTGATCCTTTTTGTCATTTTCTGCTGATGTACTGGCCAGAAATAGGGATGATTGTTTAGAGTGTTAAGAGACTATTTAGGTTTGACTTTTTATGATGTATGAAAGTTCATATTAGGTATTATTGTCCTTTTTGTTTAAGTGCCTAAATCTGTGTTTATATCGAAAATATGCTACTACCTGAAGATTGTAGGTTTCTATTCATTAGTCAGTTTGTCAACTGTTAAGTGGACATGTAAATACAGAACACATGGTATTGGATTTTCACTTGTATGATCATCAATTGAGAATTGAGTCCATGGATTCTTCTTTCTGCATGCACTAGCAGTTGCATGTGTTACCGACCTTTGAACTGCTCTAATGGTGTGTAACTGGTATAATTCTTATCTACAGGCTAGCATATTTGAACATTTTTTGCATGTTGTACGCAATTTGCAACTTTGCGAATTGTATTTGGTTCAATATCAGGCTCATCAAAATGGTCGACACCCGTGGGACATTTGATGCTATTGTAAATAAAACACATTTTGCAGTCTCTTTATATACCGCAAAACTTTCTTGTTCTGCATGCACGAGTGCGTATATCAGTACAGATTAGTTAAAATTAGAAAGATTTATCTTGTGTTTGGATTGGTAGTCTGAGTTGGGGAAAAAAATATTTCATCCATTTGCTATATTTGTAGCAAATTAATTATATAAATTTTTATTTTGTTACTCCTCATATGTCATCCATTTGCTATATTTGTAGCAAATTAATTATATAAATTTTTATTTTGTTACTCCTCATATGTAGATAAGCTATTCCTTCAAAATTATACGTTGTCATTTTTAATTGTTTTTAACTGTATCATTTTATATGGTATAATTGGCACATTATTAGTTCCTGTAGTACCATTTGCAAAATAATTTTGTTTGACATATTTAGAATTGTGTTCATCCCAAATGATGGTCATAAAGTTTGCAGAACCAAAAATGACTTTGATTAATGCGGGGAGGAAAGGAGAGTGAAAATGTAAACTTATCATTTCAAACTATACCAACACTTGTTGAGAATCTTGAGATGACATTTTGATTTCCCTTCCAATGCCTTCTCGGGAAAAAAGAAAAAAATACCATCATAAACCAACTGCAACAAATGTTGATGATTAAAGTCGGATATATGGACTTTCCCCATAGCTCTTATATAAAATTATCTATTTTCCCTACCTCTTCTCTCCTATCTTTTCTATACAACCTTAACTCTTCATCTAGCATGGCTGCACCTAAGGGGGACCATACAAAAACACCAATTCTAATTACATTCCAAAAAATCTCCTGCAGATTGAAATGAGAAAAATGAGAGATTAAAGGGGAGATACAAGATAATTTTGTTGATCAAATATATATTCTATTTTTTTACAAGTTTTGGAAAACGCAAATGGAGATACATTTGGAGGCACACGAACCTATTATAGTTTATTCAGAAAGAAATTCCTATGGATGTTGTACCAAATATAAAAAGGAGATGCAATTTGTTGTAATTTCAAATTCATTAGATTATGGATATGTCAATTTTTAGAAAAATTTTCACTGCTAAAATAACAAAATAGGCGCAGGATATATTGGAATAGACATATAAAGGTATTAACAAAGTCCAAAGAAACAATTTATTGGCATTAAAAAGAAAATTTGAGCTATGTACAATGGAGAAATTGGAGACCATTGAAGCTTATTTTTCTCGGATGTTAGAAATTAAAAATGAGATGGACCTTAATGGACATGTCCTCATGGATGATGCTTTTGTTGAAAAAGTTCTCAACAACTTGCTAATGAAATTTGATCACATCATTGTAGTTATGCAAGAAACAAAAGATTTGTCTCCTTTAACCATTGATAAATTATAGGGTTCATTAATTTTTCATGAGCAAAGAATTAATGGCAAACTAAATGAAACACTAGAAAAGGAGTCAGTGAAGAAAGTTCTTTATGGCTTGAAGCCAACTTTGAGGGCATCATACACACTTATTGATATTTCTCTATAGCTCGTAATTTTCAAAGGTGTCCATATAAGCACACTCTATATGTAAAGTCTTCTATTGCAGGAGATATTACTATAGTATGTTTGTATATCAATAATTTGATATTTACAAGAAATAATCAAAAGATAATTGCAAAATTAAGGGAGGATATGATCAAGCAGCTTGAAATGATATATATGGGTCCAATGTCTTACTTTTTTGGAATTGAAATTTCCAATCTGATTGAGGAATTTTTATTTCTCAAAGAAAGTTTGCAGAGATATATTGAAGAAATTTAATATGCATGAAGCGAAACCAATCTTAACATAAGTTGAAGAAAGATTGAAGTTAACTTATTTTAAAAGTTTAGTGAGAAATCTACGATATTTGATTGCTCCAAGATCAGACATTAATAGATTTATAGAGCATCAGCGTGAATCTCATTTACAAGCAGTAAAGAGGATTTTAAAGTATATCAACAATATAAGAGATGGGATTCTTTATTCAAAAGGTGACAAAAACAAATTATTTGGTTACAAAGATAGTAATTGAGTTGGAGATATAGTTGAAAGGAAGAGCACTTCAAGTTATGCACTTTTCTTTGGATCATGCGTGTTTTCTTGAAGTTCAAAAAAAAAGCGAGTAATAGCATTATCAAGAGCAAAGGTAGAATATGTTGCAGTAGCAAATGCGCATTGTAGTTGAGAAAGATGCTTGGCTTTCTCCAACATACGCAAACTGGTCCAACGACAATATTTTGTGACGATAAATCTAATTTTTCATGGACGTAATAAGCATATTGATATTAAATATCATTTTATTCCCGATCAAGTTCGAGATGAAGAAATCAAGATAAATTATTACAGAATGGAAGAGCAAGTAGTGGATATTATTACGGAAGGTTTAAAACTGGAGACATTTATGAAGTTGAGGAAATTGGCATGATCAGATATGAAGGCTTGGGTTTGGGGAGGCAATGTAAACATGTTCTTATTAAACCAAAGCTGCCTTCAAATTTGTGCAATAAAAAAAGAAAAGAAAAGAAAAGAAAAGTTAAAGTCGGCTAACGGCTTGGTCAGTTAAGAGTTGGGGCATCTTTATTACCGGCTTGTGAAGGCTTGTGAAGGCGGCCTCCCTTAACCTACTCAAAGGGCCAGTTATGCCTAGGCAATCAGTATTGGAAAAATGAGAGATTGAGAGAGAGATGTGGGTGCTTTTGTATAAAAGAGAGAGAGTGTTGTGTTTGGGTCTGATAGGCTTTAAATTGTGCATATTTCTTGTAAATATTTTTTCAATATTAATTTGATTTTAAGGAGAAATTGATTTTGATATAATTTGTATTTTCGGTATAAAAATTAAAAAATTGAAGAAAAAGAAGATAAAAGGGGGAAATTGGAGCAAAAATTCAGGAAGCTTCTTATTATTATTATTTGGCATTGGGCATTAGCTGGATGAAAAAAAGTTTTCTAAAGAAAGTATGAACTGTCAAATTGAAGAAGAAAAAGGAAATTGTAGTAAATTTTAGAAAACAAGCATTTTATTTTAGTTAAGATTATATTTCCTATTCTTCTCCATTTTAGAGTAGAATTAGTTTTAGTAATAATTATCATTAGGGTCCAAGCCATACGGCTTGGTCAGTTAAAGTTGGGTATCCTTTGTATCTTCGAATTCATTTGGCTTGCATAATTTTGTGTATCAAATATATATTTTCTACATGCAAATCAGTCAACAACTCATAAACCCAATCAAATCAACTGTGTGATTTTCAGGCAAGCAAATGCTTGAGCATCGTTATTGAAATGCAGTCATTCAATTACAAGTTGAGACAGGCTTCGAAGTCTGTGGTAAATACTGAGCACTTCCACTGAACAACATAACCAGACAAGTATGAGTGCCTCCACTAGCAAAGCAAGGTAACCTTTTCTTGTTCATGGTTATTCTCCAAATTCTCTTAGAGATGAACTAACACGATTTTCTTTTTCTCTTTTCTACTTGGGTTTTTGACTTGAGGATGAGCAGAATTACTTTGGATAGCGGAAGGAAAATGGGAGATGATTACGGTGGCTTTAGGAACCGGGAAGAAGAAATATACTGGTCTCATTTCCAGACGGTTCAGTTCTTTCAGACTTTGAACGGCCGCTATCATCGGCAACTTGTAAGCCCAGATTATGTCATGCATGTCTGATTTATCAGCAATTTGATGATGTTTAGTGTCGAGATTTTTGAAAAAGACGCTTATTTGCCTTGCATGTGTCCTTCTCCTTGTCCTTTTGATATCAACTGTATTAGTTTTGTGTGCTTCTTGCCGACTTGGATAAAATGGACTGGGGGGTCTCTGTGATTGAGACCAGTCAGGACTAAGTTGATTTTGATGAGCTTTCAATTTTATTTTGTGGGTTTGCTTTCTGTAATTCAATAATTGCTCCATTCTGGGATAACGTCTGTTTGATGAATTGCAGGGAGAAGTAAGAACAGAAAATCTCTTGTGGGGGTTAGTTAATTGTTTGTGAACCCAAAAATCAATAATGCATGTCCTATACCGTGGTTGTCGGAAATTGTTTATGGCTTTTCTGTGCTTCCCTGTGTTTGGAGATTTATTTCCTTGTCACGTCAAGGAAATTGTTCGTCTTTTAGATTTGCAATAGCACTATTGCATGGTGTTGGATTTCTAATGATTACATTATTTTTTAACAATTTTTTAGCAGGGAAGGGATGGGAAGTAAGAAACGGCAGGGTGGGGAAATGCGAGAGTAAGTGAGAATTGACTAGAAAGAATGATCCCTAACGAGAATGATCCCTAACAATAGAAAATGTAGGCTATGTTCGGGTCTCACATGGTTACTTTTGGTTAAGAACTGAGAAACATTAATGTACATATCGGTTGAACCATGAATGAACTATATGGGCACGTCTCTTTGAGATGAACTATATAGTCACCTGTCTGTTGACATGAATGATGAGAATAAATCAAGATCAAAAGCAACAACAGAGAACTTCCTTACAGCAAAGCATCAATATGCTCAAGAAAGTATGATTTTGAACCTTCTTTAATTTGGGAAAAGAGAGAACATGAGACTTATCATACATTTTGCTTTTTGTTTGCCTCATTTTTGCATTGCAACTTGAACCAAATTTGCAGGCTATCCCCCAAAAGTTTGTGAACAACTTGAGAGAGAAGCTTGCAGGAGATGTTGCGCTCCGAGGCCCCAGTGGTGTTGTATGGAATGTAGGAATAACCTCATTTGGCAGTACTTTGTATTTCAAGAATGGATGGACAGAGTTTGTGCATGACCATTCTCTCGAAGAAAATGATGTATTAATCTTTAAATACACTGGAAACTCACGCTTTGATGTTCTGATGTTTGATCAAAAAAGCTTGTGTGAGAAAGAAAGTTCTTACTTCTTAAAAAGATGCAGTAATGAGAATGTAGAGGTTGACAGCAGTCAAGAAAGAGAGCGTAAATCCCCAGAAACTGTGGAAGTTACAAATGAGTCTTCGCATGAAATTTACATGTGTGGCACAGCTAAAAGGCTTAAAAAGGACGATATGGGGACATCAAGATCTGTTGGACGACCTCCTCAAGCAAATGCCAATTACCGAGGTAATAACCGAAGGGGACGACCAGGTAAGTTTCTTAACAATTCAAGTTCTTGTAGACTATTACTAATTTATTATAGCTTTTGGTGTCAAATACAGTAGGAAATATTTTGAGACCCTATATGTTTGGAAGAATAAAATTTGAGAAATGTTATCTGACTTGATGAACTTGGATACTAACACAAGGTTCGGCAAAACAAAGTTCAGCTTGTCGCCAGGGGTTGTTATCCCATAGGAGGCCAGTCACTGATGAAGAAAAACAAAAGGCCCTAAATGCAGCTATTGCACTTGCATCGGAATCTGAACCCTCATTTGTGATGATCATGCGACGTTCACATGTACACACAGGATTTTATGTGGTAAAATGCTGCAGTTCACTTTTTTGCTTGTTAGTTGTTGAGATTATCTAGCTGGTTTTTATGTTGAAATGAAGGTGCTTGTTTTAAGTGTATCTATGTTTGTGCGTAGTGTTTATTTTCTAGCTTTGAACTATGCACTTTCTGAGGCTTTTAATTGTTTTTATTTTGGTAATGACAGTCTATTCCTGCTGAGTGGGCAAGTAAGCACCTTCCCTTTAGAAGCCAATATCGACATGTGACACTCCAAGTTGAAGAGAAGACATGGCAGGTCAAATTTTATACAAGGGAGCATGGTTGTGGACTGGCAGGTGGTTGGAAAAAGTTTGCAGTTGAAAATTACCTCGAAGAATCTGATGTGTGTGTATTTAGCCTTGTCACTAAGACAACAGATTCCATAACCATGAATGTCAAGATCTTCCGAGTGGTAGAGGACAACATTAATCAAGATACGACTCCAGCTTCTCGAGTAATCGTAGGAGGGGTAGGAAGGGGCCAACGAAGTAGCATCAGGGGAAGATCTAACTAGAGAACTGATGTTCGAACGTGGATTTTGCTCTGTTTAGATATGTTGAAGTTTAATGGCGCCTAAATTGATGTAAACATTTGGAAAGTGCTTTGAACTGTCTAGTTCTAGCTTTATGTCTGTTGCTCTTGGTTCTGTGAGTAACTGTTTCTTGTACCATCCAGGAAATGGTCTGGCGTTTCCCTCTTAGCATCTGTCACGCTTTTTGTTGTTGTATATAAGAAGAAAATATTCAGGGTCCTTTGATCTCATCTCAACTTGATTGCCTAACTGAGAAATACCTGAAATATACACTAGGGAATGAAGAATAATTACAGACAGCAATTGTGGAATGTGACAGAAAAGACCATTCTTCCGTTTGTTCAGTTCATCTGTAATTCTCTCTCGCAGCCCAAAAAGCGCAGAGTACAAAGTGCATTGACACCATCAAATGTTGTGGCACATAAGAGTAAGGATTAATATTATATTTAATTTAAATTCTAATTTAATTAATAAAAAATATATAATTAACATGGTCTGATTTGCTTTGTTATTTAAATTAACATTGTTAAATTAAAAGGTGAATCCATAACCACCACAAGCTTCTTTATATTTTCAATTCCAGTAGTAACAACATATGTTTCATGAAAGCTTATGATGTTAAACGTTGTACAAAACTCTTCAAGACTAAACGATGTTATTGTTTGATTTTGACAAGATTCTGCATACACACTAGCCTATTCATCTAATAGGAGAGCAGGGAGTAGTGATCAACAAGAAGTAGAAATTTTGGCTATTCTCTTGCTGTTATCTTGCCAAAAAAGAGTTGTCCATTATCTTGGCACTAAATTGAATGTTAAAGATTTATGTTGTTATTCTGTGATGACAGTGAATTCCTTGTTAATGGGCAACGATTCATCTTCCCCGCATAAAGTCAAGATCTGCTACTCAGAGCTGGTGATAACACTTGGCTGATCAAGTTCATTAAAAAGGGAGAGTGATGGTGGACTTTACTTGGGAAGATAGATCAAGATAACCATTGCTTGTGTTTCTTTTCTACTTTGATTTTACATCTGTGAATACCAGATGTTCGGATGATATGTATATGGTTGATGAATTCACTCTGGGATTCATTACCCACAGTGGATACTTTTGCATTGCATTTGCCAGATCAATCAATAATGCACAACGAAAGGGGTCAAATGACATTAAACAAGTAGATTGATACCAAATTTTCAACAAATTCATGGTACATTCAGGACAGTCTCCCACCCCATGGCGAGATAATCACACAGTAACACCAACTAGAAGTTCTTCCCAAGCTAAGATCGACTAACCATCCAGAGGGTGAAACTGCAAAGTGATTATTAGCTAAGCATACAAACATTACATGTCATTGTAAAGCACTTTGTGATCTGATAATCCAAAATTCCTTAAACATGAAATTTCACTGAACAGATTCGAAGGCCAGACAGTAAGGATTAACCGCTCTATTCCTACACAACTTGGGGGGGAAAAAAAAAGAGTATTGTCAAAAAACTTGTTCCTTTTGAAAACAAGTTCCTTCACCTCTCCTCTATTCTGAAATAACCTCATTTTCTTAGCTTGATGGTCTCTGGCATGCGGCAAACAGCTGCCAGCTGATAAAAGCTATCACCACAGAGGTAAAAAGTTCAAAGCCTACTACTTTAGGAAACTGCCATCCTAATCCTCTCTTCAAATAGCTGCATAAACAAAATAATAGGTAAGACCAACTTCTAGTAGCCTGATGGTCTCTGGCATGCAATAGATGCTGCAGAAGACATACTAACTTTAACAAGAAATAAGTAAAATTTGTATTACACGAATTTTCATGTAATGTAATTGGAACGGAATTCTAATATTTGTAAATGAAGAACTACAACAATGTGGTATCAATAAAAATGCAGTGATGTAAGTTCAGGGGAGGGGGGGTGGGGTGGTGGAAGCAAGGATATAAGTGAACCTTGTTATTGATGGCATTGTTGCAACAATCCCTGCACATGCATATATGATAGGAATCAAAGTCTTTGGTTTGTTCTTCCGTAGCCACATCAAAGATCCCAAGGCAGCAAGTGATACACTGAGTAACTGAATTAACAGCAAGCAATAACGAAATCAAAACATTATATCAACTACCAAAATGTAATTACCAAAAATGATATCAACATTGTATCTAAGGCTATGATTAGATTGTGTTTCATTTGCACAAAGTTAACTTTTCTCAAACAAAAATAAAACATTCAAATACCTTTTCATTTCAAAATTTAAAATTTAAAATTCAAAATTCAAAATTTAAAATTTCCCTCTCAAATTCTTCTCACGTAATTTTTAAAAAATTTTCCTTTTATTTTCCTTCCAAAATACTTTTTCTACCAAAAAATTTCCACCAAAATTTTCACACATTCCAATACAAAATTCATCAAATAAATCACAATCCAAACATAGCCTAAGTAATGCAGACACTTGAACAGGATTCTTGTATCATCAATTAAATTATTTCTCAACATATGAATAACTAGACATGGGAAAAACTAATTCTACCAAATTTGCATTTGCTTCTAGGCCTTGTAAAATGTAGTCCCATGTAAACTCTAAGCCTCTAGCACCAACCCAAAGGGGTACCAACCTATGCAGAACAGAATCAGCAAAAGCCCAACCTGTCAACAGAAACATAAGTAAAACTGTTAAGAACAAAAAATTGTAAACCAGTAATACCTCTAATACATTATACCGAGAACTTCTTTATTAAAAGGAATGATGGAGCAAATGCATCAGAATCCCACATCAGAGTAGAATAACTTATTTTCCCCAACCCAGAGAGAGAGAGGAGAAGAAAAGAAACAAGAGAAAAAACTTTCATAAAAATGGAGTAAACATCACTGACCAAGTCCAACAGCCTGAAACTTATGATTTTGAGAAATATTCCTATGAGTCAGTTGCGTCAAGGCAAAATAAAGCCCTGCTACGTCTATGAACCCAATCAAAGCCTTCAATAATTCCTGAGAAAAAGGGAAAAAAATGTACCTCAGAACTTAAGTTCCCAAAAGGGGAAAAGGTCTTTCAGGGTGAAATAAACAAAATCCTGGAATTTATTATTTCCCATAAAGGAAGTATATAAATTGCTTCAGATTACTGCAAGAATATTTCTAAATCCATGCACTCAATAAAAAGGGCAGCCCAGGTCACTTGGTGATTCAAACCCGTGACCTCACGTCAAATAGCACCAGCACTTACCATTGTGCCAAGGCTTTCTTTCTAAATCCATGCACTCAATAAATAGAAAAATATGAACACAGGAAAATCGCTCCTTTTTTAGTCACAAAGTAAACTTCTTGTACTTGACACAGTAGTCTGTACACAAAATTCTAAATCAGCACAAAGTAAATGCAACCTTTCCCATATGGGCTTTCACTTTTCAAAGAGACTATCCATAAGTAATTAGAAAACCAGAGCCCATGTAAAATTAATGGCCCTCATGGTGGCTCAATGGCATTAAATTTGAGTTATGCTAGGCATAAACAAAAAATGATCCTGCATAAATAACTTTATCTCCGTCTAAGGGCACAACAAATAAACAGAAGAGAAGAAGATATACTAAAAAGGAGAAAACTACCTGATATGGGTCAAAACTGTCACTCTCCGAAACTTTTAAAAATGTAGCCAAACAAACAAGCTGCAAAGAGAAGAATTTGAATATAAAGAAACGGCATAAGGAAACATGAAATGTAATCAACAACTGAAGGATCTTCTTCATTTGCACAAATACTGACCTTTACTAGTGCAGTTCCAAGATAAGCAACAGCAGCTTTAATGGAAGTCCCTAGAGTATCATATTCGGACCTTCAATATACACCAATTAGTAACTGCTAGAAGTACTATATTTATAATCTAGAGCATTATCTTAATTTACAAAATAATATTTAGTAGCACAATAAACAGAATTCTGTACATTAAAAAAGGCAGCCTGGCACATAGAATCTACCGCACGTGCCAGTCCAGAAAAGGGTCAGGCCATTATGGCTTCGCAACCTTAACTTATATTTCTATAGGAGACGGTTTCTACAACTTGAATCCATCACCTCAGGTCATGTTGCAAAAGTTCTTACCGCCACCAAGGCTCCCCTTCAAACAGAATTCAGTACATTCCAAAAAGAAAAACCTCTTTTGGCCGTTCCAGTCAAAATGCAAGATCTTTAGAGCATTGCTTTAGCTTAGTATTCTTATTTTGCTAAAGCAGCAAAGAATCCAAAACGCACAAAGTACTGCTCCTAAGCATTTCATAATTCTTCACATTTTTCCTTAACAAATGAAGAATACATTTGTCTCTTAGCCCATAGAGTTCAGGAAAAAGCAGTTTAGTTCTAAATTGCTGGACCAATGAAAGGGAAATAGGTTGCTCAAAGAACAAAAACAACTTATAAAGCAAGAAAGTCGGAGCATTAAGAATCCAGTGTCAAATAAATTAGCTAAAAAACATTTAACTTCCTCCAAACTTTTCCTACACTCTTATTCTTATCCTACCCATTTGATACGCATACATATTGGATAACTTCAAATTAATCACCATGAATTATTAGAGACATACACGTTTCCTAATTCAAAACAGGAAAAAAAACGACCCAGATTCGTAACTAAGAATTTCAGCTAATATTAACGTTACCCGAAGCCCTCAAATTTAGAAAACCCAAAAAAAAAAAAAAGATTCATTGAAAGACCTCACAATAGGGTAAAAGCAGGATCAATTACTACATGTAAAAACACACAGACACACAAATCAAAGAGTATACTCTACTCACAAGGGAGTAGCGGAGTAGTAAACGGCGTGAGGGCCAAACGTTAAAATCGCACAATTGAAGAAGTGAAACACCGTCATCTTCTTCGTTCTCCTCCGTTCCACTCCCAAAGCTCAAATCAAAGCAAACCCAACTCCGGTTGATGCAGAAGAATTCAAAATTGGAGAGGGATCCAAACACAGTCGTTCACTGTAATTTCCTTTGTAGGTCGGAGAATGCTGACGACTGCGGGACTTTCGGCATTTCTTGGGCTGGTTTCTGTATTAATAGTGGGCTTTAGTAATCCTAATTTTTCATTTAACTATCGCTGCCCATTCACCGAGCAGCCCAATAGGTCACAACTTTGTTGTTCATCATTTGGGCTTTCATTGAAATGTAGCCTTAAAAGCCTGAATGAGATTAAGCCCATGATGAGGTTGCTGATAATGTATAGGTTTTAATGGGCTGGAGCTGGATTGAACTCCAAATTCATCACTCTCGAGATGCTTTTTGCAATGATTTATTTGGTTTTTTAAAAATAAATATATCCACCAAATTAAAATTTTGGATGAAAATTTATAGACTTTTTTTTATTAGAATTTTCCAAAATTGACAAGAAAACTGAACAAAGTGTGACATTATTGGATTATTAGTGAAACTCAATGGTACTTTCTCTTTCTCAAAAAAAATGTCATAGACAATCGACTTATGGAATCTATCTTTAACTTTAATTTTTTAATGTATATAATTATACCATCTTAAATTCCAATATATAAATTTGAAATTTTCAATATATATATATATATATGCAAGATATGAGCCCTCCAACATTATTAATTTTCACTAAAAATTTAAACACATAAGAAAAAGTATAATATATAAACGAAAATGGAAAAGTTGCAGAATCAAGATAAGGAATCTTTTTTATTATTAGTTTTTAACGTTAGCTTCAGAATCTTAGTAGCCGGATTGTAGTGCAAGAGTTCAGGAGACAAAATTACATAAGAATTAAAAAGAGTAGAATTTGTTGTAATTTCATGGGCCGTTTTGCAAACGACACCATTCTCTTTGGCTCGTATTCAATATCTTCCGCTCAAAAGGCAAACTTCGAGGACTGCATTTTAATTTATTCAACTCTCACCACTCTTTTTTAGTTGGGTGAATTACATCTATTACTCCTGTGGTTTTCAAAATCCGAAATTTAGAAAAATTACCAATATTCCATTTAACTTTACGACTATTAAAGTTAACTAACGAAATAAATGAAAAAACAAAAAAACCGGTCTAAAAAAATAGCATATACCTCATTGAGATTTGTTCTAATTACAAAATCATTTTTAAAGTTTTAAAACTTTATTAAATAGAATTTATTAACTTCTATTTCTCTATTTTATATTCTTATTTTCTTTTTCTTTGTTTTTTCAAGAAGAATAATTTTATAATTTTATTTTATATCATAAATCAATAAATTAAAAAAGTAATAAAAATATAATATCAATACGTACCTTTAGAATTTTTGAAAACTAAATAATAAAATTAATATATATTTTTTACCATATTACTATTTCATCATCTTCAAATTTGAAAATTTTATTTTCTAAATTTCTTATTATACCTTCAATATTAATCTATCACTATTGTCCCTTTAAATGATTAAATGGCTATTTTTATTATTGTTGTATCTCTATAAACTTTTAAGAAATAGTTATTTATTTAAATCTCTTGTAATTTTTTTTAATTATTAGAATTTGATATAATGGTCGTAAAACTAAGAATTATATTTATTAGACTAAACTTAAATTATTTGAATAGCAATGAAAAAATAAGCATAATAAAATATTACAACATCTAAACTTTATATCTATTTTGATAAGATGTTATCTTGTTAAATTGTATAGAGAATTGTCTAAATTGTATCTAAATTTTGTTTATGAGTAGTTGTTGTTAACTTTTTTGTAACACTAATTAAATAAGAAAAAAAATAGAGAGGGGCCTATTTTGTTAAATCTCAGGATCTATTTTGTAATTAAAACAAACCTCAAGAGGGTTAAATGTAATTCAAATATTATAGTTTAAATGGTAGTTTAGAAATTTTAAACAAATTAACTATTGACTTGGTCAAAAGTCAATTGTCAAAGTTAGTTAACTAATGATAGGGGATTAAATGTTATGAATTTATCAAATTTAAATAGGTATTGATAATTTCTTCAAATTTCAGAATTTCGATTGATAATTATCAAATTAATTGCAATCTTCTTCTGTTTATTTTTGTAATGCATTACAGTCGGCAGTTGGAGGATAATCAAAGAATGATCAATAAATTCTACTTGCATTTCTCACAAAATTTCGTATTGTCTTTTTCCTTCTCGATTATGCAATAATTTCCACAATCACAAATTTAATTCTTTTTAAATAATCAAAGACAACCTTAAATTAAGCTATCTACGTAAAGATTCGTAGACCAATTTTGACATCCAAAGCACATAATACCTTTTATCGGTAACGGTCATCATTTTCTGATAGGATTCTACGTGATATTTATTTAGTCTCATGCAATGCATAGAAACGGTAAGCTGAGTTTAGTTTATTCATTGCCTTCTTTGTCTTGAAAGGAACAACGTTGTCAAATACATGCCCTTTTTCCTCTTTATGGTTGGTTAAATAAACTCCCACTATAAACTGTGTTTTGTTCTTATTGAATTACAAATATTGAATTACAATTGTCCTAAGCCTTGTACGCTAATGCATGCAATCATAATTTTAATCATAACAACACAAGTATAATAATAATATTATTATTATTAATAATATTAACAAATATTAAACATCCTTTTGCCGGTTTTAGTGCACAAATCCATCGAATCAATGCCTGTTTAGACTTTTGTTGTAAACCATGGCCGATGATCCACTTTGAAGAAATTAAACAAAGAATTTCATTTTTTTTGAAAGAAAAGGAAAATCCGAATTGCCATGCCAGATTGAGAATGATGTTCAAAACAAACCATTCAAACAAATGTTAAAAATAGTGCTAATGGGTTCAAAATTCAACTTTTTTGATTTCCGTAATTGTCATCTCCGGAAGAGAATTATGTTAAAAATATGAATAAATCATGGAGGATGTTGACGTTTACTTAGTATTATGAATGTCGGTTTTTGTTTAATTAATGGTGACCAAAAAAAAGAAGTGACAGCGAAAAGTAAAATTAATTTTGTTTGGGGGGCGGCAGAGAATGGTAAAACAATGTCTGATTCAGCTTAGCGTTTGATGATATAGAAAAAGACTTGAGTTAAAGTAAACGGACAGGAATTGATCAGATGGGACGAAATTCTGGAGGATAAAAATTGTAGTACTATTTTGTATGCCATGCTCAAATAGTAAAGTTCCTCCAATTCTTGTTTCATTCGTGTGCCTCATTAGTTGTCATTTTTTTTTTCCTTTTGAGTTTTTATTATTAATTTGTTGAAGTTGGGTACGTTTGAATTGAGTTTCAAAACATATTTTTAAAATTTTTAAAATATTTTTTTATATTTTTAATATATTTTTATCTCACAATTTATATAGTGAAAAATACAACAACGCATTTTAAAACGTAATTCAGTCTAATATTATTCTAGTAATTGATTAATTCAATATGAACTATGACACAAAATAAAAAAAATTGAGTAACATTTTTTAGAAATTAATGTGACGTTTTTGTTACATAAATCGGTAAACAATAATCATTTTAATTATTCAATAATCCTGGGAACCCACAGCCACTACTAAGGGTGTGTACTGGGTAAACCCCACTCGTGTAAAATAGCCCGCAAATCCCACAGGAAAAGTAAACTACACTAGGCAAATCCTGAGCTTGTACTGGGTAAACCCCGCTCGTGTAAAATAGCCCGCAAACCCCACAAGAGAAGTAAACTGCACTAGGCAAACCCTGTGCGACAAGTTCAACCAAAAAGGTGTTAATAGAGAAATTCGAACTCGTAACTTTACCGTTACGTGCTCGCCCGCCACACCAACTTAACTACCCCAATGGGTAATTATTCAATAATCCTGTACCATACAAATGCTCGTTGATCGTCAATTAATTAGACTATGTTACTAAAATTTGTCATATTAATGTTATTACTCAATTTAAAATGTCCTCAGCTCAAATTCACTCTTTATGTGTGTGTTTAGACTATTTTATCCAGTAAAAAATATTACTGATTTTTTCCTTTGACATAATATATTACCATCAATACAAGGTTAATCAAATCGAAGGAAAATCGGAAACTGATCAAACGCACATGAATTGCAGAAAATGTGCATATGGATGTTTTTTTTTTTTTTTTTCTGAAACGATAGTCTATTAAGAAGAGGCACAATGGCCAATTTACAAGCCACAATGGCTAAGATAGTTTCGTGCAATCGAAACAGCTTATAACCCACGAAAACCAAAGCCCTTAAAAAGGACAAAAGGCCCACAAGGGGTAAAAACCCGACGAGCGGGAAGAAGGCCGACTAGCGGCAATGGTTGAAAACCTAGACGACCTAGAACTAAATCTCTATCTATCACCTCATGCCGTTGTGTGGAATCCATCCTGCATACGTTGAATAGCGCCGTCACCCAACTACTACCGCAAGCGTTGAATAGTCAGACGATTCTGCTACTACAGTATGAAGAGATTGCAGTACCTGAAAAACAAAAAACAACAACAATCAAAAAAAAAAAAAAAAGAGGAAAAGCAGCAACAGTGCGAAATCGCACCGTTGCCGCACCACAGATCGCCCTACTACTTTTGTTTGAGAGAAAAAATGGGCAGCGTGGCCCGGCACTTCTCCTTTTCTTGTTTTAATGCATATGGATGTTGGCCCCAAAGTTATGGTAAGGTCGGCAGTGAATGTCAGTCCACATCAACTTTCTCCTTATTGACCCCATGGTGTATCGTACGCAATTATGCATGGGAAAATTGTGTTCATGTGTACCAAAAGTCAGCCTTCTTCCTGGCTTCTTAATTTCCCTATCAATTCCAGGTTCAGGAAGATTTTCAATGCCATGAATGGTAGAGGGAAAATTTAATAGGTAGAAAGCAGTTCGTTGGTGGGTTCGTTTTATTATTACTCTATGCAAGAGTTTATTCGAGGTAGGAGTGATGTTTCCTCCAAGAAATTTAAGAAATAATAGTATGCGTAATGGTTTTGAATTATGTCAAGTTGAAGTGTTGCAGAAGAAGAAGAGGACTTTAGAGCTTAGCATCTACAGGGCCCGCCTGGCTGAATTTTTGCTTGTGTGTGCGATTCTTGGTGAGATTTTAGGTGCGATCGTTTTTTTTTTTTTTGAATTTTGAATTTTTCAATAGGGTCTTGGACTCCCTATACTAGGCTTTTGTTCTTCTTTTATGGAGGTATTTGTGGCCTAATTTGGACGGAGGGGCAATCGCTTACAAGGTAGCGTTCAAAGTGGCATGAGCATAAGTTAGGGATCAGATGTTGCATTAAGTATCTGAATTTAGTTTCATCTTGTGCATGTGACTTGCGATGCTATACTAGAGGCTAATAAGTTCAATTTTTTTTTGTTTGTGTTTTTGTTTGACGTAGCTAAAAATGTTTAGCTATAATATCATGTTAATCGATTCAGTGTGTCAATTAATCTTATTTAATCTCATTACGAGATCTAAGGCTTTCGTCGTTAGTGGGCGATGCTGTATATGTAACACTGTTTTATAGTAATATAATAATCATTTATTTAGGGGAAAAAAAAGTGTTGCCGAAGAGAAAATAGTCAATTCAATTCAATTTATGGTAACCAACTAGTTAATATGTTGGGTAAATTTCTTGACAGTGTAGCAATTAATTAATACTTATTACTTTTTTTTAAATGTAACTATATGTATATTGTATGAATTTATAAATATTATCAACAAGTTTGATTTTCTTCTACTCTTCAAATTATTTGATGGGAGTGTTCTGTTTGTATTTCATGAGTCATATGGGCTGATTACATAAATAAATGACATTTCGATTTCTTATCAAAATCACTATATAAACAATTACCCCTTTTATATACTTTTTTTTAAATAATAATATTTATAATGAAAACTTTCAGTGAAATCGTTGAATAACTAATTTGTCATTTATATGATAGAGAATCAATAAATAATCAAAATAATTACTATTTATTACTTTTTCATGTAAATATCAACTTATTCACTAAAATATTTTATTGAGAATTTTTTTCCCATTATCCATATCATTATTATTTTAATAAGTGCAAAGCAAGTATGAATATCATCTTCTAAAATCAATTTTCTCAGCAACAGAATATCACTGTGCATGCTATCAAAGGTTAGATACATACTGGAGATGGAGGGGTCCTCAAATTTCTTTGTCCTTTTGTCACATAAGGGAGGGATATTGCTCAAGCTCAGCGCCCTCCACTTCAATTGATTTTGAAGATTCACAGGTGGAAGACAGGCAAAATCATATATCCTGCCGCATGCATCCAGTGTCAACCGTAAAATCATATATTAATATGCTGCTTATCCTAATCTTTCCACTTTCTTCATGAGCATCATTGATTTTTATCTTTTCCTCTAAGATACTAAAATCCTTTGTACAAAAATCATGCAACAAAAAGATAACAAAAAATAATTTATTTAGAAATTAATAATAAAATAATTAAAAAAATAAAGAAACTTTACACCATAAATTGTGAAAAGGAACTTTTACTCTTTCCAACTCTATTTTTTTGGAATCTTTCTTTTATTTTTCTAAATCTCACAAAAACTAATAACCATAAGTACTTTATATAAATCCCATTTTTAATAAAAATAATTAGAATTTGATAAATCAAATCCTATTCAAAATCTTCTTTTCTATAACAATTCAAATCTAATTCAACTAAAAATTACTAAATCTTAATCAAAATATAATTTGCTAAATAAGTTTGGTTTAATATACCAACAATGCCTCCGTTAAACCAAGTTTGTCATGAAAGCACTTCCAATCCCATTTGGAGTATAAATTTCTTTTAAAATTTCCTTTGTCGTATAGACCATGTACAGCACCAACTTGTCGTTGATCTTCATTTTCATTATCACCTTCAATCTTGTCATGGATGAAAATTTGAACTTTGAAAAACTTTTATTTGACTCTTCTTCTTGATCAAAAAACTCATCCATAGTTACCCTCTTTTCAAAACAATAATCTTCACCATTGCTATGCAATTCAAAATATTTTATGATACCTAATTTTTCTTATAGATAAAAAGATCCAAATTTGCTCTCATCTTTTTCAACTATGTCAATGGTTTTTTATTCTTCTTCTAAATTAACAATTTCTTCATCAACCAAAACATCAAAAATTTCTTTTTGTTGCTCTACCTAACCAATTATCTTTTCTTCATCTTTTACAAAATCGACTTGGTAATTTTCACAATCCATCTCTTCAAAATTTTCGCTTTGAACATTAGACTCCAAATTGGGACCATCTTCTTCCTTAATTATTGTAGTATCTTAAGGTTTTGATATTTGTTCTAGTGGCTTGTTTTCTAATACAAGTTTCCCATCAATTATTTGTTCATGAAGAATTAATGAATTTTGTAATTCTTCAATGCTCAAAGTTGATAAATCTTTAATCTCCAATATAAGTGCAACAATATAATCAAACTTCATAGATAACAAATAAAGAATGATATCCAACAAACAGGAAAAAAATTTCAATCATTTCAAATCTCTCCATAGCACACAACTCAAATTTTCTTTTCAATAATAACGCGTTATTTTTTCTAACTTGATCTATGCCAATATAAGCTCTTTCTAAAATATTCCATGCTTGTTTGGCAATTGGCAGTTTTAGTAGTACAAATTTTATGAAAAATTGACATATCAATTGCCTGATGAATTTGAGATAAGGTCAAATATACATTTCTTTTGGTTTCGATAACGGCATTATTTGATACTTCCTTTTGAATGAACTGTAGCATATCGTATGCTCGAATATGTGTTTCCATCTGATCCTCCAAAATTTATAAGTTTGTTTTCCCATGAGTTTTGGAACAACACATATTATGTTCCAATCATCCATGGCCAACAAACAACTTTTAGCCTTTCTCACTAAAAAATCATCAGGATCAAGAAACTAACAATTTAATATTATTAGCTCTGATATCACATGTAAGATAACCAATAAAATATTTTTTGTTGTCTTTCCACTGTTTGATTTGTTGTCTTACACCATAAATTGTCATAAATTGTAGGAAAAAACTCATATTTCTTACAACTCTTTTTTTTTTTTTGGGAGTCTCTAATTTTTTTTTCAAACCTCACAAAAACTAATAACCATGGGTCCTTTATATAAATCCCATACTTAATCAAAACAATTAGGATTTGATAATTAAATCCTATTCAAAATTTACTTTCCTATAACAATTTAAATCTAATTCACCTAAAAATTACAAACTCCTAATCAAAATATAATTTGCTAAATAAACTTGATTTAATACACCAACATTTCCCAACTGCAAAAATAACAAAAATTAAGTAATTTTGGCTGACTTTTTCTGCTGCTTCTGTGAATTTGATTATTAGTGCAGGCCACTGGATGCCAAGCTCAGTTGTACTGAATTAATAAATACGATTTTCAGTTTATAGAAACGTGTGTATACACCACATTTTTGGTTTCTTTTGTGTATGAAGCATGAACACTGATTTTGGGACTATAATGATTAATTAATGTGGGAACTGGGAAGCAGCAGTGTCTTGTTGAGTGACAATTTATTATGTCAAGTTGTTTATGAGCAGAAGTAGTCGTCCATGATGAATTTGGAGGCAGGAGTACTGTAATTGGAGGGTCGCTCACATTTGTAGGTATTAAAAAAAAGAGATGAAAATTTATGGAGAAGGGTTATTGGAGAAGTTGTCAAAGGTTTTGGGTGCATTTGTCAAATGCATTCAAGCCCTTTGGGTGTATTTGGCAAATGCGTCCATTACAATATTAGAACTTCAACAATAACTCCCTCCATAAATTTTTATTTTTTTTTCCAACTTACAAGTGGAAAAGATTATGTAATTGGATGACAGAAAAATATTCATGTTTCCCAGTCACTTAGGAGCCGGATCAAAATCATGCACATTTATTAGAGATTTTTCTTGCTATAACTTATTAATGTTCTAAATGCTTGGCTTCTGGATTTTTTTGTCACTTTTGATTAAGTATGTTGATTTAGTCCACAAAATTTTTATTACCTTATTGGGCTTTTGTCTCCCTCATACTCATAGAATAAGTATGAATAGTTTGTATGTTGTGATCAGAATATGTACTTGCTTTATCTCACAAAAATTATGGCTTAGTCAAACTTAGTTGTTTTTTGAGAGATTCTTATCTGTACAGTTTTAAAGTTTTTCTAAATTTTCAAATTTTTATATTGTAATTTTTAATGTGGTATAGTGATATTTTTAAAAAATTTTAATAAAGCAATGTGGAAAAAAATTAAATTAAGGATCAATACACTGCTCGAACATGACATTTTTCCTTGGACAAAAATGGAGTAATACTCCCTTTGGCTCTTATTATTTGTCATTGTTGAGAAACATGCAATTTATGTGTAGTAATATTAATAGAATTTTTTTAAATATCCTTAACAGCGACCATCTTATATTTGATATTAATAATTGTGAGAAATAAGTGCCAAGCAATATAAAATAACTGATAAGCCACACATAAAAACTAAAAATAAAATTTCACGGAAAGAAGTGAGTTGACTATTTTAATAAGACTATTAATTTGAGATAAGAAAAATGACAAATACAAAAATTTTAATGGGACAGAAGAATAATTACTACACTAGATTTTTATTTTTTTTAATTAGATTAAAACATGTCCATGATAAATATAAATGAATTTTGACAATTTTAGATTTTTTTTAAAAAAACATATTTTTAACTTTGATGTATAAATATAAAAACTAAATTGCTTGTAGCTGAGTAATATTTTTCCAAACAATATCTAAAAAAAAAAGAACACATTTTTAACTTTGATGTATAAATATAAAAACTAAATTGCTTGTAGCTGAGTAATATTTTTCCAAACAATATCTGATCATCTTGATTAATTTCTTACCAACTGAAAATAAAATATTGTAGTTTATTTTCCAATAGAGTGACTGAAAAATGATGAAAAAAAATTTGGGCTTTGGCTGCCTCCACTGGGAAAATGTAGCTAGCTTCCTAAACCTAGTTATCACGATGTCTCGTCTCTCCCACATCGGAACTAATGATCTTCATTTGATCTCCCCACAATTTCAGGGTGTCAATTATTGAAAATCCTTTGTGTTGTATGTTTTGACCACCATGTTTGTTGTGTCATGTATGCCTAACTAGCCCACAGTGACAGATGAGGATTGTCACTATTACTATATTAGCAACTTGCACTTAGAAATATGTGATGACAAAACGGAATTGTTAGGTAAACGAGACAAAAAGATAAAAACTACTATTTTGTGCACGAAACAAACAAACTTACTTATTACTATTACTACGTTGTAGTACTACAATGACTAAAAATTAACAGTTAATGAACTTTTGTTTAGTCCATGTAAAAATGTGATGTCATGTCCTGGCAAATGCTCATCCTCATGGCTCTCTCTCGTCAGCCGAAACGGCGTTGATTCCGGTGATTCCTTTCTTTCATAGCATTTGTCTTCGTCCCCTTGTGTTGTGTTGTGTCGTGTCGTGTGGTGTGTGCACAAAGATAAGATTAAACATGACAGAGAGAAGAAGGTTTTACAACTTACGCATTCAAAATTTCACAGCAACATATGTATGTTTGTATCCTTCCCATTCCGAAATCCGAAGCAGAAACTAATATTCTTCTGACCATTATAGCTGTGATCTTCACTTGTTTAGGGCAAAAACTTGAGTATTATAAATCCCCTAATGAACTTTATTCTATAGTCTATGATCATCCATGCATGGATAGGAGAAAATATTGAATACAGCTATTATATCAGGTAAGATAATACTACGAAATAAATAATTTTATGATAAAAGTATAAATTTGACGAATGTATTAATACAAAAAAAATTCACCAATTTTTTATCGTTTTTGCGGCATGGTCAAGTGTTAAGAAGAGGGATTACAACTCTTTTTGCTCTTGTTCAAATTCAGCTCGAGTCTAAATATTCGATTTTTTATTCAATGTAAAATCTATTCACATTAATTCGTCATTTTTCCCATGAAAAAAACATAAATTTATTTGGGATGTTATTATTCATCTAATATACTATTGACTATGTGTGTATATACATTTATCCTTTTAATTTAATTAGTGTGTTAATTGCTGGCCCGCAGCCAATTAATTGGCTCTATATATATATATGGTTGTAGCTGCAAGCCATTAATGCTTCATCATGGTTAGCGTGTCATTTTTTCTTATTTTGTAGTTTTGCATGCAGCGTAAAATCAAACAAAGAGCTAGACTGATTCTTGTAATCTTAAAAATACTATAATTAATACTACGTTATTGCTGCCGCAATTTAATTTTGATATTATCAACCTATAAGGTACTACAAATGTGGAAAACGGCATTTCAGCTTGTGTTGATTATTTTGGCAAGTGGCCAATGTATATTATCTGTGTCAGTAGATCTTAGCCGGAACTGGGAGCTTCAATCCTCGTGTTTGCATCATGAATCAGCAATTGTCACTTCTGGGCTGCAATATAAGTCGGAAAACTTGGCACAAATTATTGGGTTTTGGCATGTTTTAAAAAGTCCAAACTGTTCCATCAAGAAATGTTATGCGATAAAACAAGACATCTCATGTTAGAAGAGACACCAAAGTACAAAAAAAAAATAAGAATGTTCGAATTAATCCTTTTTAGGAACAAGACATCTTATGCAATAAAACTGTTCCTAAAAAAGGGATTAATTCTAATCGATACTTCAGCCATGGACAAGACATCTTATGTTAGAAGAGACACCAAAGTACAAAAAGTATGAGTCAATTTAGGGCAACAATTGGTAATATGGAAGATGATGATGGATCATTGTATTTATGTAAAGTAGTTAATTGGTGAAGACAAATAACACTTTTTTTTTTTCATTGAGTAAATAAGTTAAGAATCATCTTTTCAGTTTTCCTCAACTATATACTACTTATAACATTAACTCATTTTGTCAATGGTCACTTTCAAGTATGGATGAAGATTTGTGAAGGTATCATTAATTAAGGGATGGAAAATAAAGAAAATTGACTTCACAAAGTTTAGTTTTTGTATCCTACGTTAACTATAAATGGTGAAATTAATTGTGACGATTTCATTTTCATTGTATTTATTTCATCATGTATTTTTTTCATAAAAAAAAATCACTTTGAATTAAAAATAATACATTTAATGCACCACTAAATATATAATTTTATATTTTTATCATTAACTTTTAACTTTGAATATATATAATTACTCCTTCCATTCTAAAAAAAGAATACACCTTTCATTTGGTACAACTTTTCTTTAAATTATGAGGTACAACACACTTAATGCATCATTAATTATATAATTTTATATTTTTATCATTATTTTTTAATTTAGGTTAGAGATTGTTATTATTAGTAAGGGTAATATAAAAGTGAACTCTTTTTTTTTTAGACAAACAAAATTTTTGAAATTGGACTATTTTTTTAGGACAAAGAGAGTATTATTAGTGAAGATATTTTAGAAATTTGATTTAAGAGTGTACTCTTTTTAGAACATTTTTTTTTTTGAAAATAAATTCTGTTTTTTTAGAACGGATACACTATTTTTTCTCACTTCGATATAGTAATGTTAATTAATTAAGGGCAATGCGCATAACACATTATTAGAGTGTGTAATGCTTAGCAATAACCAGTAACAATCAATCCAACAAATCCAAGTATCATTTTAATTAATTAAGAAAATACAGGATCAACTTTCAAGCTCATCCACCCCTTCCAGATCATTATTAATTAATCTTTCTTGACTAGGTTAATTTTCTCTGCGTTTACACTTCCATTTGAGAAGTAGATCGAACTCAGATGAAAATTTCATAATCATCATCATCATTAAAAACACCAAACGTAAAAACAAGGCCATAAACAAAGACAAGGACGAAATAAAAAGAATTAAGATCATGGGAGGACGGACATGAATGAAAGGCAATAAAAACTTATCAGATGGGATCAATGAGACAAACACAAGGAATATATGTGCAATATAAATGGGTATGTGACTGTTTGGCATCCCAAAGAGAAAGGGAAAGGAATTGAAAACAGTGAAAGGGCGGCATGAAGAAACATGGTGGCCCTCCCCGGGAATAATCCCCACAAATTACGTACTGATTATTAATAATATATGGGAGAGGGTCAGCCGATTGAGATCTTAACATTCCGCAATCCAACACACACGATCGCAATTTAGGAAAAGACCAAACTGAGTAGTAGTATTTTATTTTTGACGTAGGATGGGACGCAGTTGTTGTTAATTGTAGGGTGGAATGAGAGGTTGAATATGTGTATATTTATATATATTTTTTTTGCATTTCCCGGAGAATCTAGAGCGGATCAGGCGCTGACCGGGGCGTTGGAATTAAAGTACATTGACAAGAAAATGATTAACGTTTTTTATGTACACTTCTTGTTGTTAATGACATAGGGAATGAAGCGTTGATTAATTAATTATTGTTGTTGTTGTTGTTGTTAAATACTGGGTTGTATTGTGTTTCGTTAATATTGTCATCATCGATTGAATTAACTTTTTGGAAAATATGAAAATTTTCAAAGATTTCAAGCAAAATGCAAGAAAGCAAGACCTGTTTCGGGGAATAAATTTCAAGAAACTCCTTTCGATAAATTCTTTATAATTTACTTCTTTTATTACCTCATTCAAAATTATGAAAAAGCAAGTCCTATTTGATATAACTATTTGTGTAAGTATTTTACAATTAATAAATAACTGTTTCTTGTATGAAGATTATATATTAATCTATTATAATTTTACGATACGACTATTTTTGTGAATTCTTGCATTTACCCAAATGATTCAACAAAAAATTCCTTTTTTTCACTATCCCTGTCCCGTTGAGTTAAAACTAAAACTCTTATTGTTTATTAAGTAATAGTTTGTATAAGTTGTTTTAAATGGCCCTCCAAAAATTTAACGTGAATAAACGAATTTTTATTCTACGTTTCCAATCTATATGTCTTTATCTAATTCTAGTTATTAAATAAATGAAACTTTGAGCTTTCACTTAAGTTTGACCAACCCCACCCCCACCTTCCGCCAAACAAAAAAAAAAAAAAAGAGAAAAGTTTCATGTAGGATTATTATATAAAGTGTACCAGGGGTTGCATGCTTGGAACTAATTAACAAATACCCAATATAAATGAAAACAAGAGAGAGGAGAACAAAGAATGGGGAGGAGGGTATACATATACACTATACAGCCTAGACAAGGTCACGCCCACAAGTCACGTGACGGGAACCCATGTTGACGCCGAGGAATGTGGCAGTAGCCCAGTACTCCCTGCCAATATTACTATTCTTTCTCTTCTCTAGGTACAGAGAGGAGAGATATTCACGGTGGCGGAGTCCGGGAGGGAGGTCAGAGATGGCCCTGAATTGAATCCCGATGATGGGGGGCTGAGGCCAAGACCCGGGAATATTTGGACAGGGAGAGGGAATATTGGTGTTGCAGACAAAACTTTATTTAAATGGACAAACGCTAAGAGTTGAATATCATCCTTGGATTTGCGTGTTTTGAGAGCATGGAGGATGGACTTGTTCACAACTACTCCCACTCTACTCACTGTTTGTTTTGATATTAGTATAAATATATTGTCAAAAATATATTTTTTTGAAAATGAAGTTTTAGACTTTTCTTTTTTAATTCTCACATGCAAGAGTATATTTTAAAGTAGGTTCGAAAGATAATAATAATAAAAAAAAAAAGGTAAAGTACAAACATGCATTTTTAATTAGCACAAATATTTTATCCTCTAGGAATATATTGATATAGAGTTATGATCACATGTATAGCTAGTTATCAAAATTTGATGCATAAACTATCAAAGAAAAAGGAAATAAATTGCTGCACAAAATACATGGTTTTTTTTCTGCTTAAGATCCGATCATACATTTAAATTTTCTTGAAAAATTACATTACATCAAATAGAAGCCAAAAAAAAAAAAGCAAGTAAAAATACTTTATTTGTTTTTTAAAAAAGAGTATATTTTTAAAACTTTTATTTGTGCAAAAAAAAAATCTACTTTTGAATGAAATTTATATATGTCAAAAAAATAGTACAATTTGAAAATTTTTATTTGTTCCCAAGAGTCTATTTTTTTATTTGAAATTTTTGTATTATTTTTACTAATAATAAGAATGCATAATCTAAATTAACAAGTAAATAAAAATAATGGTGTAAAATTAAATTATACATTTAATGGTGTATTAAATGTGTTGTAATTTATAATTTAAAAAATTGTACTAAATCAAAAATAAACTCTTTTTTTTTTTGGATGAAGGGAGTAATATTCTTATTTTTTATTAATAATGATTATGTATTTCCAAATTATTATTTTTTTCAAAAAAAGTGAAAAATAAAAATAGAAAATTATATATTTAATAGTGAATGATAACTAATAATTAAAAGTAATTTTTAAAAAAACGAAAAATTAATAAAAATAATAGTTCCACATGGAATTTGAACATTTGAACTTAGAGGAAGACGGGTCACACAGTCAACAACATGTGGGTCTAAGGGTCTGTGTCTGAGGGTCTATGTCGCGGAAGCTCAACCCACGCTCTCACATTCATACTCATTCCTCGTGCCATGTTATCTTCCTCAAATTTTTATCCAAATTAAATGTGATAAAAGTAATATAAGAATTTCATATAAAAATATATATACTTTTAGACTGAACTCTTTTTTCTTTGGACTGAACCAATAGCATTATATTAACCGTTGAAAACATAATGGTTATTTTTTCAAATTCTTTTGGCTCGTAACATTTGGTAGAACTAAAAGAATTTAAACAAGAAAGAACAAATGATAGAGGGAGAAAAACCAAATGCATGGTAAACAAAATACTATAGCTGGCTGCCAATATTTATGGAGTTGTTTGGACAGATGAACATGTAAAACACCAGTTTTGACGCTGCACACACAAGTGAGGTAGCTGACATGATGTACATGTATTTGCATGGTGCTGGGGCGTGAGTGGGGGGACTAATAATGAATGGGAGTAGAATTGTAAGAGCAAAACTCCCCACAGCTTAATAATTGAATTGAATGAATGAGGATACTTTGGTTTGGCCTGCTCCCCTCCTGGAGAGACTTTTGTGTGAAAAAACATCTTAGCTTAGGAATATTCTGAAGGTCAGGGAAAGACATGGAAAACTTAAACAAAACGGCATAATCTTTCCATATCAAAACAAAAAGAGAATGGAATTAAATGGGTCACCATCCATCATCACAGAGAGAGAGGCAGAGCAGAGGAAGAAGGCAGGACAGTGGACCCAATTCCGTTTCCAAAATTCCATTGGACAGTACAGTTCCCACTACCCCTCCTCCCTTCGCTTTTGTTTTCTCGATTTCCAACCATTTATATATATCCCTGTTTTCCATTCCATGTTCGTAAGAAGTAAGAACTGAGAAGGAAGGAAGGAAGGAAGGAAGTAAAGATAAGAGTAAACGCAACCCCACCTTTCTACAGGCCATCAAAGTCCCCAACTTCTCTCTCTCACTCTGACTCTCAATGCGGAAAAGTTTTCCAGCTTTCTGATGCATCTGCTTGTTTAAATGCATCCCTTTACCCCTTTTCTACTAACTTTTCTTCCGTAGCTTCCTTTAATTCGTTTCCTCCCAACACAAAAATTAAATACAAATCCCTGCCTGCCCTTCTCTTTTTGTGCATTATTTTTCTGACTTCTGCAATCCCTTCAATATCATCTCTTTATATTTTGATATGGTTGTTTATAGCCTACTAAGAGCCACCTACTAAAAAGCCTAGTTTGAGTTGTTTTTTTATATGCACCTTTCTCCTTCATCACAGTCGAGAAAATCATAAGGCACTCATGATGTTATAATCACCACTTATTCTCCTCCTTTTCAGCTTTATATTTAACACTTCCCTTCCATTCAATCAAGATTTAGATTTTCCCATTTGTGCCCACAGCCATACATCTGGATAGCAATGAGGAATACAGCAGCTTCTTATTTCCCTGATCTTTCTTTACAGATCAGTCCACCATCTTTCAAAAATTATGATGTTAAAGAAGTGGGATACGATGGACTGAAGAAGAACTCTTACAATATCAGTGATCGTAGCTCCACCACGGATTCCGGAAGCTGTGGAAGCGATTTAAGCCATGAAAATGGACACTTTGATCCAGAAAGGAACTTCAGTTATGGTTCCGTTGATCCCACTTTGAGTCTAGGGCTGGACATGGGAGTCAGCTCGAATAGTCTACCGGCACAACCACCCAGAAATTTTCAATCTTTCCATAATTATCAGCCACAAATACTTGGACGTGATTTCAAGAGAAACTCAAGAATGATCAGTGGGCTTAAAAGAAGTGTTAGAGCTCCGAGAATGAGATGGACTTCAACTCTTCATGCTCATTTTGTACACGCTGTTCAGCTCCTCGGTGGCCATGAACGTATGTGAAAACATTGCTGTTTTTTCATTCACGGATTATGAAGTATTTTTTTGTTAAAGTTTTTTAGAGGATTAAGGAATGGGTATGGTGAAAAAAAAGATTAAGCAGTGGGCCATTTTAGATCTCTGTAGTCTTGAAATTTTTTATTTGCATGTTAGTCGCAGATCTTCTCCAGATAATGTATTTTGTGGGTAGGTGGCAAAAAAATACGTTCTTTGGTTATACTGAACATATACTGATATTGAATGTTGCCTTCCAAAATACGACTGCAGGAGCGACCCCAAAATCAGTGCTGGAGTTGATGAACGTCAAGGATCTAACCCTAGCTCATGTGAAGAGTCATTTGCAGGTGGGATTAGTACTGTGCTCAATCAACAACTTTTTGAAAATGGGAGGAACATTTATTTAGGCTTTTCAATTCCTAGTTGCTTATGTACTACTTTTTTATGTCTTATATGTATTATTACTGGTATGAATCATATGTAGTGGATGATGGCCCTGATGAGAGAAGTACAAAGGATTAGGACAAAAGGGCATCTTGAGAGTTGAGAGTAATCTTTACCGGTGTGGACTTTTTTTTTTCCCTGATATTTTTATATGAATGTTCATGCAGATGTACAGAACAGTGAAGAGCACTGACAAAGGAACTGCAGGACCAATAGGTTCTTGGATTTTTCTCTTTCAAGGACCCCATTCATTTTTTTTGGTTCTCTTCCCATCTCTTTCCCTTGTTTGTGAACTAAGAGAACAAACATTTGAACCAACTGAGAAAGGGATTCTTTTTTCCTTTCCAACCAAAACATAATTATAGTTTGGAATGGACCAAAATTTTAGACTTGGTAGTCCATGTGAATTATTTGCCATTTGTCTGACAAAGCATGCACAATTACTCTATGATTGTGTATTTTGCAGATCAAGGGCAGGCAGACATTGTTTTGAGCCGAAGGACGGGGATCCTTGAACTTGAGGCAGGAGGAATAGGACTATCTCATGACAAGGCTGATCCGAGCCCATGTAATTCATTCAACCCACTACCATCAACTTCATTATCACTACCTGCAACACTGCAAAATGCTCAGAGTCAGAGGTGAGTAAAATGAGTGATTGAGTTAGTGCATCTGCAAAGTCTGCAGTTCCTCTACATCAATTCCTTTGTTTTTTTCATTACTCCATTGTTCGCTTTGACAAGCCGAAGCTGCATAAAGCATATTCGCAGTTCTTAATGATTAATACTAGGAAATAAATGTTACTGGCACATATAGAAGGAATCTAAATAATGCTAGGAGGCAGGCACTCTTGTACATACAGTGACACACTTAAAATAGCTGCCTAGCCTATGGAGTTTTTCTGGTCCAACATGTTTGTTGTCTTTCAATGTTGTAAATAATGCAAGAAATGACTTAACTGCTCCAATAATTTCGGTCTGAGTTTATAGCCCTACACTGGTGATTTCCTATGCCCATCCAGCAGAAAATTGGAAGCATTTTCGTTTTTAATATATATGTCAAGTGTAGAGTATGTAAACTTTCATATTGTGCATGTGCGGATTTCGAGTTACTCTAAAAGTCAAGTATCATGCTCGAACCACGATATTCTATACCTAACAAGAATATAACAATAAAAAGGCTTGCAACAACATGTTAGTTCTAACTCTTCATTTATTGACATGTAGTTTGAACAGATCCGCATGTGCAATATCTTCTTCCCAAATGAATACATGGCGCTGCCCCCGTCAAGAAAATCCATTAAACTGTTGCCAACTTAGACCTTCAAATTCTACCAAGGTATTGTTCAACGCTCTGAGAACTTTTGTCAAACATGGACATTTTCTTGAGAATGGTCTCTTGTATCTAACACTTTTTTTCCCTGATTGTCTAAATGATTGTCGTAGGCTGCTGGAATGGAGAAGTTGTTCCATCAAACATCAGAAAACAAGGAGAAGAAGTTAGAAGATACTTGTAGCAGTACAACCAGGTCAGCATTGGCATCTTCTGATGTGTTGCTCAATCTTGAGTTCACCCTTGGGAGGTCAAGCTGGCAAGTGGACCATGCTGGAAATAATAGTGATTTGACAATTAATCTCAAATGTTGAAAGGCTAGCTAGCTAGTCACCAGTCCTACGTATGAAACATTAATTCACCTTGTATTATCCTCTGCGCCACGATAAAAAAATGGTCAATGTCTGAATGGTTACATTTTGTCTGGGAAGCAAAAAAGTAGTGCTTGAGAAAAATTTAGCCAAAAGAAAAAAAAAAAGAAAAGTACATACATTTGTGGGAGAAAGTGAAAGCTAGGAATGCAGTATTTGATGAGATAGATGGTTCAAGGTTTTACCTCTGGCTGCTAGCTCTAACGTTTGAAAACATTGTTTTAGTTGTATTTAGCATATGCATCATCATCTCCCCCTACTAAATAAAATGCAGAGGATTTTTCGATCTATCTCATGCCTTTGTCCATTGGTATCTAAATTTTTTTTAATATTTTCGTATCACAATCACATAGTATCCCCTTTTATTATATAAACTTGCCCAAGAACTACATTAGGCAAAAAGCCCAAAATTTCATAACCAATATAAAATTGCGCTATGTTGTGACGGGTCTCTATTATGGATCCGACTAAAATGATATTTGTTACTATTCATGATGTAATTTTGATAGTCATATTTTGTACTTCTCTTTGTTTCATGCAATGTTTATATTTAACTAAAGATGGATATGATGACATGATATATTTCGAAATTATAAGGAAAAAAAGTAGTATAAACCAGAATTTGCAACCATGGAAGGAGAAAATGGGAGTTAAACATTAGGTACCTCTATATGGTTAGTTGGATAACAAGATGTTAGACTCGAAAAAAATTAGGCATTCTTTTCTTAGTATGTTGGATAGTATTTCAAAACGTATTTTTATATTCTTTTGAAATAATAATTATGAAATAGAAAATATATTGAATTTTAAATAGTAATTATAAGATAAAAAAAATATGCTAAATTTGAAATAATAATTATAAGATAGAAAATATACTAAAAAATAAAAAAAAGTTTTGAAAAATATTTTAAAACGCAAAATTTATTTCTGGAATGTGGGTGTGGAATTTATTGGCCCATCCCACATTGTGACTATAGCCCAATAGATACTAATGGCATCCCATTTGCTCTGGCTTTTGTGTTGGGCTAGGGGCCGAACAATAAGGAATGAGAAAGGGTGACTAGCAACCTAAGATAAAAAATTAGTTTGTGAAATGAAATAACCTAATGTTATATATATTTTTCATGTAGAAACTAAGTCATATAAACAGTTCATGGATAACCAAATAGTTCATAACAATGTTCCGAATGCTCATCCACACAAAAATTCTATACTTTTCATGTGAACCAAATAGTATCTCAATAAAATCAAGCAAAATGGAAACCAAGTAGTTCATGACAATGCTCTGCATGCCCCCTACATGAAAATTCAACTTTTCATGTGAATCAAATAATATCCCACTCCTCATGAATTTTCGTAAGTAATATTTCACATGAAAATTAGCAATTCGCATACTGTTCACGTGAGATAAGCAATATTTCATATAAAAATCTCATACTTTTCACGTAAGACGAATGGCAATGGTTTAATTCTGATATCACTTATTATGATTCTTGAAATAATCTATCACAAAAATTAACTTGTAATATAAAGAAACTTAAAATCATATAAATTCCTCATAAAAATCTCATATTTCTCATGGGTAACCAACTAGTTGATGACCTGGACATGGAACTAGTTGATTCAGAGTCCATCCTCCATAACAGCCCATTCATGACACTTCTTGCACCTTATCCGAGGTTATCAGTGAGATGGGATTTTCTGTCTTGAGTTTATTTAAAGGGGGCATGAATTATATTTTAAAAATTATTTTTTTATATTTTAAAATAATAATCATAAAAAATTATAGAAAATGTAAAATGTTATTTATAAAGAAAGTGTGAAAATATATTTTAAAATATAATCCATACACAATATTAAAATACTTGCACTTTGTCCAATGTTGTAATATGAAACCAAAAAAAAAAAGTTCTATATCTTGTTTTCTTTGAATTTACTTGAACTGTCACTTGTTCTGCAAAAAGCGTACTTTTGGAAATAAATTTGCACTTTGAGATTTCAAATTTCAAGAAGAAAAATAGGGGCCTTGTTAGTTGTGCCTTCATATCCTGTGAATTCACAGCCCCATCCATCAATGCTTTGGTCATCTTGACTGGATAAAAACGTGGAAGAGTGATTTAGTCATATTATATTGATTCTCTTTACAATGGTGTCAAAACCAGATAAATCATAATCATTCCTTCATGTTTTGCTTCTTTTTTTTCTTTTCTTCTTTTTTTTTTTTTGAGGCACTAATACAGGTGATGATGATCTATTTTTCATTGTGCTATATCAGCATTGAAACGATTTGCTAATTAAATTCACTAATGCTGCTTGTACTTGAATTAAAAGAGAAATAATCAACAAGTATTCGAAATGCAGAAGTCAATTCTTAATAAATCGACTTCATTCTAAATGAAAAGAAAAAAAATTCCTATAAAAAAATTGCATTTAAAAATGTACTTTTACACTTTGAAGTAGTGATTCTTAATGAAATTTTTATATATATATAAATAAAAATTACTTTGTAAGATATATTTTTCACCTTTATAAAATAAAAAATATATTTTAAAAAGTAAAAATATGTTTAAAATGTAATCCAAACGCATCCATAACTATTTTCTTCCTCCATGAAATTTCACTCAAGCTGAAAAAGTTCACTTCACTGTGTCTGGCCAGAGATTCATTGCTCAGCCCGACTTATTAGCTTTGTGTCGTTGATGTATATGTTTTTTATATTCTATGTTGAAGTCCATGTGGATGTTATTCATTTGAGATAACTCCAAAATGGTCATTCACATATTGATCATTAATCTTTTTAGTCTCTTATTTTTAAAACGAGAACAAATGATTTTTCATATTTCATGAATATACTTTTTTTGTTATTCAAAACTATTCCGTTTGTTTTTTTGTCGAAATAGTGTTGAAATAGTAACGGATGATCAAAATGATATATTTATGAAATGTGATGAATCATTTATTTCTTTTTTAAAAGTAAATAACTAAAAAGATCATTACTCGAGTGACTATTTTGGTGTTATCTCTATTTATTTTGGAGTGTGTATTGTTCATTGTTCCGTGTGTTGGATTCTTCAGAGGTTTTGCGTGGGAGTGAAGAAATCAACTTTCTTATTTTCTATGTGTTTTCAAAAGATTAATATAATTTTAAGTACGTATTTACCGCATTTCGTTTCACATTTTTATATTTACAAGATAAAAATATGTAACAGAAAAATGATCTTAAAAACGTAAAAAAATATAACGTAAATACTTATTTTTTTTATGAATTTTTAGTCTTATTACTAAATATTTCTTCAAGTTTAAGAATATTACAGTCTTCCTTTAATTGTTTAAAAATTAATTTTTTGTTGTTTAATTAATGAAATAATTAAAAAATTAAACGAAAACTTGAGTATAAAATATTTTTAATGAAAAATAAATTAACAATATTTAACTAAAAAGATATATCTTAAACATTATTATAAATAGTATTATAATATAAATTTAATATAAAAGAATTAAATTCTGTATTTACTTTATTTAGTGGTCATTTTATGAAGTATATAATAAAACATTAATTTTTAAATAATTAAAAGAAAAAATCGTAATATTTTTAAATTTTAAGAGATAATTGATAATAAATTAAAATATCAAGAGAGAGGTAAATGTACCCAACATTATATTGAAAATGTTGACATTTGCTTGCAAATAGCACAGAAGAAGTAAAGAAAGAAATATCTATCACATTAATCTCGAAGAATGTCATGAAAATGCATCACAATTTCCCAACACTAAATGGCCCACTTTGAGCTAAATTAATGTCTCAGAAACCAAATTTATATTATTTATTCTACAATAACAAAACCAACAAAATTGATTGCATTGATTTCTTCATAATTGTAATCACATGATGTGGTTCCTGTGACAACCTGTCCTCCTCGACAACGATATCACTCCAATTATCATCTCATCGATTGTGATTTTCATCCAAACTCTTTCCCTTCTCTATCTATCATTCATTCATTCATTCATTCATTCATCAGTCATGAACTCATCATCCTTCAATCACAACCAGGTCCACTGTTCCCCATCCCCCCAGATCATTTTCAGAACCCTTGAATATATACGTGACAATATATGGATGGTGGCTTATGATGATGATCCATCATTGCTGCTGACCCATTTCAGCTCAACTCAAGGTGGTCACCCCATTTCTTCACATTGCTCAATCAAAGTCTGATATAGACAACCAAATTTCGAAAGAATTTGCATTAAACTGGACCAACCCTCGTAAGTTCACGATCATGAAACCTGTGGAGATATACGCAACTGAACTTTTTTGAACACGTGGGGCAGAAATAGTTATTTTTCCAATTAAGTGATTAACCAGAGTAATTGACAAAGGAAACAAGAATGACTAGAAGAAATGACTCCAAGCATATATAAATATGTTCTAAAGGTTTAGACAATTTGCATTGATTACTTGTTTGTAGTTAAGGAAATCATCATGATTGTTGTGGAAAAGGGTCCCAGCTCTAAACCAAATGTCATTGAATGAGACAAGCACAAATTCATTAGATTTTCTTGATGTATCCTAAATTAGAAAATCATTTTCCTGTTTCAATTTTAGGTTTAAATGTTTGAATATCACCATTAACTTCAAATTATAAATATTAAGACTCACGTGGTTGATGATACATATATAATCATCACGTTAACTATCCACAAATCTTAAGTTTTGAAACATAGTAAAGAAACATAAGTACAGCAGTTAACATGACTTCCAAACTAGGCCTTATATAGAAAGTCGCACTTTACAAGTTACTGCAACAAAATTGCAAATTGAAATCCAACAGTTTAAACAGCCAACAGGAAAATCCTTTATTTTGTGGCGCCGAAATTCACACGATGGCCAGCTTCCGGTGATAAACGTTCTTTCCAAGGATTGGAATTTGAAGCTAAAAACATTATTGCACATACAGTGATACAGGAATGTCGTCCGGCAAAGTCATCGTGGCGGTGAAAGCAGAGAAGGTGATCTCAAAGACAGCACTGGCCTGGGCATTGACTCACGTTGTCCATCCAGGCGACTGCATTACCTTGCTCGCCGTGTATCCTGAGGAGAAACCCGGTAAAAATTTCCAAATTCAGAATGGGGTTTCGATTTTGTTGAAATGTAGTAGTACTATGTTTTGTGTTAAAGCTGTGTGTATAACATATGAACCATACACAGGGAGGAGGAGATTCTGGGGCTTTCCAAGGGTCAGAGGAGACTGTCGGGCGGGTGACCTCACGAAGTTGCCGGATCGGATTGGTCAGATCTCAGAATCCTGTTCTCAGATGGTTCTTCAGTTCAACGATCAACTCGATGTAAGTAGAATCTTATGTCGGCGTAATTCTGAAATAAGATCGACTGACTTGTAAAGCTGTACGAGGTGGGAAGTTCTATGTTACTCTTGTACTTTTTACTGCCCCAAGCCTATTGGTTAATTTGGTTTGGTTTGGTTTGGTTGTCTCCCAAAAGTTTGGATTTGGGTTCATTTCCTTTTCGACGTACAACTTTTTCTGACATGTAAAATGGATAATTAGGTAACTTTAGTCAAGCATGGATTTTGACATCTGGAGAAGTTAAATTTATATTCTTCAGTTTAATTGCCGATGCAAAATTTCCTCTAGTTTTAAGAAACAGTCCTTCTTTTTTTTTTCTCACCATTGCAGTTTTTTCCGCATTCGTTGACAATTAAAACTGATAAAACAAATGAAATTTTTGTTTGTTCTGTTCTGTGTTCTTTTTTAGGTCAGAGTGCGCATCAAAGTAGTTTCTACTTCGCCTGCTGGAATTGTGGCTACTGAAGCTCAGAATAATGCAGCCAAATGGGTCATATTGGACAAGTAATTAAACATCAATGTATTATTCTTTATATTTCTGATATTTTGATTATTTGTTTGTGTTTCTTTTCTTGGTCCAACCAGCTAGTATGCATGTTGCTTTCTAAATACTTGTTCTATGTTCTCTTGCATCGATCTTTCTTCCAATCAAAAGGTAGGATGGAAGTGAAGCGGCGATGTGTTTGTGCATTTAGCTAACAATTATTGGAATGCAGGACCTCAAGCAGGTTCCAAGGAATCATGAACCTCTTCCTTTTTTTTTTTGCCTTTGTATGACTTCAGCTGTGACTAGTACATTTGAAGCTTAACCAAGCTTTCATCCAACCCAGCACCGCAACGAATGACAGCTAGGGAAGAAAACACTTATTTGGTCTTTGGCCCTGAAAGAATTAAACTAGTGTTTTCAATTAGAAAGATATTTCTAGTTCCCTGTTTCCTTTTTGTTAATAACCAGTCAACCAGTTCTAATTAGATACAACATTGATTTCTTTTGATTGAAATTAAGTCAGATTGGGTTCTGTGGTAGTATCAGATTTGAGTTGGAGGTTTATATTATATATCATGCTTACCTGTGCGTTCGTGGTTAAAATTCAAAAATTCAACAATGCTCATGCTTTTGTTTTCCTTAGCCAGAAAATTGAAGCTAGAGCGCAAGCATTGCATGGCAGAGCTTCACTGCAACATTGTAGTTATGAAGGGTTCTCAACCAAAAGTCCTTAGGCTAAATCTTGAATGGTCAGATGAAATTCAAACCCCTTTCTATTCTGCTGCTTCTTCGCCTGTTAAAGTGAAATTTCCGGGACGAAGAATGAGACATTCTACTCCTGTAAGCAGTCCTGATCAGTCCCCAAGCACTTCCTGTACAAGAACCTGTGGAGAAATTTCCTTATCTAGTCCTGACACAGGGACTTCAAGTTTACTTGTGTATCAGCAAAATCCCCTCTATGAAAAATTATATACAGGGAAATATGCTCTTCCCCATAATCAAAATGGCTGCGACAATTTACTTCCATCAACAGATTCAGTCGAGGAAAGGATCATAACTCTCTCAATGTCCTCAGGAATTTTGGGTTCTTACGATAAAAGAATCTTTTGGATTCCTCAGAACCATAAGATTGATAAGAATGCCCAGGAAACTGGAAATTGCCAAAATTCATTCAAGAATACGCTTTTTGCTACCAGAACAGAACTTCATAATCCGGCACGAGAAAATCAATCTATGTTGACAGAAGGGCTTAATCACAGCCAAAACTCCCATAGAGGTTTTGAATTGAACTCAAGCATAAGAGAGGCAGTTTCTTTGTGCAGAATATCCTCAACACCTCCTCCCTTATGTTCGCAATGCCAAGAGAAGGCACCAGCTTTTGGAAAACCCCCCAGGCAGTTCATCTATGAAGAGCTAAAAGAGGCTACTGAAGGGTTTTCTGATAAGAATTTCTTGGCGGAAGGAGGGTTTGGATTGGTTTACAAAGGGGTATTGAGGGACGGACTGGTTGTGGCAGTTAAGCAGCTGAAGTATTTAAGATCAAAAGGCGATGCTGATTTCTGCAGGGAAGTGCGAGTATTAAGTTGTGCACAGCATAGGAACGTTGTGCTGTTGATTGGCTTTTGTGTTAAACAGAATAAGAGATTTTTAGTGTACGAGTATATATGCAATGGCTCCTTGGACCTACACTTGCATGGTATTTTCTGCTCCTTCATGTTTGCAAATAAAATGGGTGATTTCGCCTCCTCTGGTTCAGCAACTTAAAGTTACAAGCTGAAACACTGATGTATACTATGTTCTGAAATGACAGGAAGTAAGGATAGGACTATAGATTGGGACTTACGCTTGAAAATAGCCATTGGAACAGCAAGAGGCTTACGGTATCTCCATGAAGATTGCCGAGTAGGATGTATAATTCACAGAGATTTGAGGCCCCACAACATCCTTTTGACTCATGATTTTGAACCTCTGGTAAATGATTGCTTGAAGCATGTAGTTTGTAGTTTCACATATCTTCTAATTCGAACAAACTGAGTGGCAAATTCCCTTAGAATTGGAAAATGTTATTGCCCTTTAGATACCAGAAATTGTGTCTGTCCACATCCTCACACCTTTGGACTCAGTTTAGTTATCTATGTGTTTGTTTCTTTAACTAACAAACTTCTTCCTATTCATATGCTTGACTTCTTTTAGGTCACGGATTTTGGGCTTGCTAGGCTGCATAACGAGTGGGAACTTTGTGACGATGAACAAGTTGTTAGAACGACTGGGTACTCCCGTGCTTTCTAGCTTTTGATAAGGCCATTTTTTTTTTGGGTGATAGCATGTGGTATTCTTTTCATGTTGGTCTTAAATGAATTAGACAAAATGATAAGTAGATCATTGTAGTTGGTCTAATTTCATTTTACTTGAAAGAAAATCTGGACATGTACATGACTTGATCCATTCTGTGCAGATTTATAGCACCAGGGTACTTCAACAGTGCCAAAGTTACAGAGAAAGTTGACATTTATGCTTTTGGACTCGTTCTATTAGAGCTAATTACAGGTCAAAAAACCAGTGCCTTGCAATATCACAGTGGCCAGCATTTTCTGTTGGAGAACTTTTACCTTTTGGCAGCAATGGAACAAAGTCATCTTTTATCAAATATGCACAAGTTTATGGATCCCCGGTTGCCTGATTTCGAGCTTTGCAACTTACCATATGAAGTTCAGACAATGTGCCATGCTGCATCCCTATGTCTTCAGAAAGATCCTGATCTACGCCCCCCTATGTCCAAGGTCTTTCCCTCGCCATCTGTATTCCAATATGGTTATTCTGATCTATCATTTCTTCTTTGCCCTCCTTTTTACAGAACTAGTTTCTACTTTTTCTCTTTAGGTTATTTGTAATGTTACAAGGTTCTATGGTTAAGCACTGAAACAATCTTTTAATTATTAGGTGCTTAGAATACTAGAAGGAGCAAGTACAGTTGTTCCTCTGGCATTGGATGCAACCTCAATTGGCAGTAGAAGTGGGCACATCAAATTAGCGATTTCAGACACAACTTCTGTATCAAGAAGTAAACATTCTAGGAGGCTCTCTCACTAACATGAAATGCCCATTTCAAGTGGGCTCCAACTATGATTGGTGAGGGTGCAGTTGGCTTTGTTAGGTTCAAAGTCCATTTCTAGATCACATTATTTGAAAGAGAACTGTGTACTCAAAATGCAAGAGCTGTGTTTATCATAGTTTAGAAATCGATGTCTTCCGATGTAAAAAGTTGCATTATTGATGAACAAAAAGCCGAAAAGTGAAACTGGATTTTCACGCACCTATTGTGAAGTCCATTCCACTGTCCATTATACTTAACACTATTCCTGGGGAACATACAGGGTACTTCAATGCCTTTAGAGTTTACTTATGGACAGCCTTTTAAAACGTTTTTCAATACATTTTTGCATTTTTCAATATATTTCCTATCTTAAAATCATTATCTCTAAAAACGCAAAAATACATTTTGAAAAGTAATTCATACGTTATAGTTTAAAAAAGCCACATACATCTATAGTTTAGAAAAACCTCGTCACTTTTTCTTAATTCAGAACACAACTCAGAACAGCGAGCTCTCATGAGGCTCCTGTCTTTCTCATTTACCATGAAATGTGGCAGCGATTCACTGTGTAAGTAGGAAGTTAAATGCCATCTTCTCCTTTAAAGACAGAACAAGAGTACCCCTCTAGGACCTGTACATTTCGTGGGATATGAAAGCACAAGAACAGATGAAGCAATAATTACAAAAGAGTTGGATTTTAAATTGATGGTTGGATTCGTCTAAATTGAGAGGTGAATAATTTAAAGTATAGAGTGGCTCCACATTTGACAACATCTTTGCTGGTCAGCCTAACTTCCGGCATGGGGAAAACTGACAGCAAGAGAAGAATGGTCAAAATAGAATTCACAAAAACCGTCCTATGTATCCAAATGTTTTGAGAGCCACCGAACAAATACGTTAAATTATGGGGGCATAGGTCGATGGATCTCACGTAAGAACTTCCTTGAAATCACTGGTCCAACAATCAAATAAATTTAGGACATAAAAGAAAATCTTATTTATGAAATCCAAATTCCTCATTACAACATTCAGGTTATCATCCATCAATCATCATTCAGGCATCAAGATTACATTTTTACAATTCTAAAAGTCCAGAGCATCCCTCCCAGTTATTTTCTTCTCACGAAAAAAAGGAAAACCTACCACAAACCATGGATTAGCAATACCGGGATCATTGATCAAAAGATGAAATAATCACCCCCTGCAGGCCAGTAAGGATCAATACTTGGCCGAGGGGATTGAATCCCAATTAGATTCCCCATGGCCTCCCTGTTGAGTGTTGGCCATATAACGGAAATCTGGCGCCATCTCAGAAACGCTCCAAACCTTTACTGATTTATCAAGACTTCCACTATATACCACCCACCGCTTATCGCCATTGGTGGAGGATTCTTTGTCCTCCTCAACCGCCAGGCACTTCACCGGTCCAGTATGACCGGTCAAAACAGAGAGACACGTATGAACATTTCCTTCTCTCCTCCAAACACATATGGTTTTATCAGCTGATCCGCTGAATACTAAGTTGCCTGCAGTTGCAAGGCAGAGAACAGCCAGTTTATGGCCTTTGAGCAAACCACCGTGAGATAACTCCTTGTTATATTCCCAAAAATTTACAAGCCCATCAGAAGAACCACAATAAACAACCGATCCTGATTTATTGACAGCTAAAGCTGTCACTGCACACTCTTGATTCAGAAGAGTTTGTACGAGAACATGTTTAACGGATTTGCCAGTGGATTCTCTTTTCCATACCTTTACACTCCCATCAGCGGATCCTGTATAGACCAATCCATCCACACTGGCCACGACAGAATTAACCGCATCGTCATGGGCTTTCACGGATTCCAGGCATTTCGAATTCTCGACCCTCCAAACCTTGAATGTCCTGTCCCATGATGCTGAGTAAAGAAGGCCCTGTTCTTGGCTCATGCTCAAGCAAGATATGGCATCGCAATGCTTGATCCAAAGGGAAGTCCTATTACGTTTGACCTCAACGTAATTACTCGGTTTAACAGATGCTTTGAATATGTCGAAAAATGTTGGTAACGTCCCCGTACGTTTATGGACGCTCAGGTCCTTGGGATTAATCTTCCAAACCCGAATTTTACCATCTTGATGGCCTGTGAATATCTTGTCCCCTGACATTATAATCGCCTTAACAAGGCCACTGTTTGATTTGAACGCTGTAAACTCATTCATATTCTTCCAAACACGGATGTTCTTGCTGTCGGAACCCGTGTAAAGAATGTCCCCTCTAGCAGCCAATGAATATATGTGACCTTCCTCTCGAACAAGTGAGCCGATGAGGCCATTCGGGGGTACATTCGATGGTGGGTTGTCATCAAAATTGGTCCAGGGGGACTTTGTGAATGGCGAATTTTGGTTCCATGGAGACATCATCATTGGAGACCCTTCTCCGCTTAACCGGTTGGCCTCGTACCCTGTGAAGCTGCTGTGTCGGGCTTGAAATTCCTCGTCTGCCTCCGCGGTGGCAGAGATGTTGGGATCGGAATGAATCATTTTCTCTATTTTTGGAGGCAAACTTGATGTCTGGGAGAACATAACAGGGCCCTTGTATTATCCGTCTCCTATCATGCATCCAATCCCACCATTAAAAAAAAGTAATGATCAAGAATTACCTAAACGAAGGGAAGCCCTGTTTTAGAAAACGTCAAAATTAACGATGAAATGATGAGTGACAGAGAAGGAAAGATTGGGAGAAAGGCAGGACGACGAAGGAGAAGGAATGGGAGAGAGATTTTGTAGGGGAAAAACAAAAAAATACCAGGACTCGAAGGCGGGAGTCTATGCCAATAATATCCCGACACGTGTGGCGAGAATGAGACGGTGGTGTACGGAAAGTTTGATCGGATCCTTAGAATCCGGGTCGGAAAGTTCGATGAATGTTTATGGCTATAGAGATAAATAAACATTTTTTTATTGGTATCGTGCAACACATTTAACATGCTATTATATATATGAGTAATCATTGAGATAGTGATAAATTATGGTGATTTTGCATAGTGACTGACGTGGCAACCATGAAAAGACAAAATTATCTCTCATTATTTTGTATTTTGTAATGAAAATAGAGGAATGATTTTGTCTTTTTATGATTGCTACGTCAGTCACTGTACAAAGTCACTATGATTTGTGATTATCTTTATCATTACTCCATATATATATATATACTTATTTTTTAATAACAAATCATAGATAGTAATTATTAGTAATAATAATATTGAAATTTTATTCAAAAGTGGATTTTTTAAGTTTTTTTAATAAATTTTAAAAGTTTTTTTTTTTTTTTGAAGATGGAAAAAGTATTAATTTTAAGGCTCCATTAATTAAAGGAATTTGGATGAAAAAAAAAAAGAAGAGAAAAGATTAAAATTAATGTATAATTTTAGGTAAGACGTAATCATTATTAGATTGCCAACATAACTCCTAACTCCAAAGTTAATCAATGGATAATTTTATACTATCATTTACCAATTGGTGATTTAGGATTATAGGGTGATAGAGCTCTCAATTTGAAAATAAAACATGGAATAAATATATATACATATAAAGTAATTATATTTATAGTAATTTTTTCATAGTGACTGATGTAAGTATAAAAAAATAAAATTATTCTTTATTTTTTTATATTTTTTAAAAAGTGTGATGAGTGAATTTTATATTTTCATACTTGTCACATCAATTACTATAAAAAGTCATTAAAAATATCATTATTCATACATATATATATATATATACACACACAATAATAATAACAACAACAACAACATTTATCTTAATATCTAAAATCAATTACATGAATCATATGTCATTATCGTTTTTATTAAAATACGTATTTTCCTTCAAATTTAGATATTTTCGAATCATACAAATTTCAAAATGTGGCTGTCACCGGCCATTTGCTAAAATACAAGCTATGATTGTGGATACTTGTTAATTAAGTTTCTGACATTTTATTATTGATAGAAGCAGTTTGTTTGATACCCCGGCGATACCATGTTTATGGGAAACTTCATATGTTCCCCCTTCACCAAGGAAACACCAACCACCCCTCAATTCATCTTCATCCCTTCTTTACAAATTTGTGACAGTTATGAAAGATAACATGGAAACAAATTTGGGACGGTGATGAAGATAATGTATCGGAATATACGGTAATAGGTTATTCCAATGGATAAATAATGCGCCAGGGTGGAAAAAATTTCTTGATATATAATTACTTTGCTAACTAATTTTGTTTCTTCACATTTTCGAGATAAAAATTGTACTAGGAACGACAAAATGCAAAATGAAATGCGTTTTTATACTACAATTTTTTTTTTTGGGGTGGGGTGTGGGAGAGCACACTCGTTCTATTCTTAAAAAAAAAAAGTTCACTTTTAAATTTTTTCTTTATTTAAAAAAAAAAGAGTCTATTTTTAAATCAAAATTTTAGAATATATTTACTAATAATAATTATATATATCCACAATTAAAAAGTAAAGATAAAAATATAAAATTATGCATTTAGTTAGTGCATTAAATATGTTATACTTAATAACTATTAAAAAGTTATATTTAAACTAAAATAGACTTTTTTTTTAGAACAAAAAAAGTACTATAAAAATAAGATAAAAGTTATTTGAGAAAAGAATAATGATATTTCTAATGACATTACCTAATAACTTTGCATAGTGATTGATATAAAATAAAATTATTTATCACACTGTTTAAAAAATACAAAAATAATAAGAGATTGTTTTATTTTTTTTATACTCACAAAAATATCATTACTGTTTTCTTACGAATGAGTCAATAATGTATATTTAAACAGATAATGTTGATCTTTTTCACTTTAACATGAGACTTCTCTTCAATATTATTATTAATGCATCAAACGAAAAGATAGAGGGATGGAGGGCCTCGCATGGTTTAAAACTGTTGAACCAAATTAAGAAAGCTTTGGAAAGCGAGTAAGAAATGGTCATGTACAAATTCTTAATGTTTTCAGCTATAAGCAGAAATTTTTGGGTGACCAATTGAAAGTTGTTCTTTGTTTGGCTCGTTGTTTCTGGTAACTGGGCATTTCTGGTGGTCAAGGTGATTTCTTCATAGTACGAGTGCTTTCAACTTCACGGTTTCCAAGGTTCCCAATTCTGGGTTGTAAATCATGGACATCGATCAGTGAGTGACACAGTGTATTTGGTCATCCAACCATTATGTCGTATTACCAGACATCGCATGATTGAATCGGATAATCAAATGGTGTGTAAATTAACTCTCGAACTTATAAGCATTATATTTCAAGTTTAGGCTTAGAAAACAATGATTATTGGGTTATGTAAAGTTTGTGTAAGAAGGATAAAAATGTGAGAATATGCACTCAATTTTAAACCCTTATAATTTTGAAGGTATAGACAATATCTATAAAACTAATATACCAGTTGATGCGGCAGAAGCTAATAAAGGATTAGACACTCGATCTATGTTAGAGATAGTTTCTGCAAAAAAAAAATTATATTATTAAAAAAAAAACCATAACTGCACTCATGAAATAGGTAATCTAATTTAACAAGAATTTTTGTTTTAATATTATTAGTAGTTTTTTTTTTAAAAAAATCTATTAGTACTATTACACTGGTCCTTTATATAAAATCTCTTGCTAGTTAAAATTAATTAGAATTTGATAGAAATATCATGTAAAAAAAATATTTTTCTAAAATAATTTAAACTTAACTAAATTAATAATTATCATTTATTAAATTTAAAATAAATTTAAAAATAAAAAAAATATCGTCTTTATTATAAATTTAAAAAAAAACTAATAAGATATGTTTAAAATTATTATAATAAAACTATTACGATTCTTTTTTTCCCTTAGGAAAATTTTACATTTACATTTACAGTTTGATCATGTTATGGTTCAACTACTAATAAGAGAATTTCCATTCGTGTTTTTAGTTTGATCTTTTTAAGGTTAGTGATGTTTAATTTTCCCTTAAACAAAATAATAATATGACAAGACAACATTATAACTAGGATAGTACTAGAAAAATAATAAGAAGAATGTTCATTATTTCAGTACAATCTTTGATATGAGTATGATTAACTCCTAATTTTATAGTACGGACATAATTTTCATATGGTGTGGTGAAATTTCGTTAAATCGTACATCAATAATTAGTTATGATAGTTTTATAAATAAGGTCGAATTCCCCTTAATCGAAAACCACTAATGGAAATGTGACCACGAACCCTGTATACTTGTATCTTAATTGTTCAGGTACAGGTACCCAAGATTCAATTTTGTTTTTCATTTATAACCCTTTCCTTTTCACTTGGTATTAATTTAAGCATCAAAATGATTTTTTGAAACCAAAACTCGATAATTCAACTTACATTTCTTTTATTAGACATTCGCAAGAGTAGCAAGGACTTGACCAACTCTTTATTCCAGCTCATCCGTTACTGGACAGGAACTCAATCATTCTTGTAAGTGGAAGGATTAAAATTTGTATTTTAAAATATATTTCTAACAATTTTAAAAATAAAAATAGTAAGATAAATTTTAAAAAAAATGTAAAAAAATAATCTTAAAAAATAAAAATATATTTTGAAATTAATTCATATAGAGATTTTTTTTTTTTTTGGTTGAAATCCAAGTTTTTTTTGGGGGGAGGAGAGGAGAGGAGATAAGAGGTAAAATGAATATCAATGATGATGATATTAGATTAAATCATTGTCCTAATTACTTCATTTAGACAACTTGTCTGATAATTGGGTGTTTGCGTATTTCCATGAATGCATCCCAGCTTTAGCAAAGAAAAGATGCTCCTGCTGGAGGATAGTTCTAGAACGTCTGTCAGGTGATGGCAACTTTGATTAACTTGTCCCTTGTTCTGTTCAGCACAATTTCCTTGTAATTCATGAGAGAGAGAACAACATCTCCCAACACACACACACACACATTTATATACCCTCTCCTCCTACACACACACATATTTATATACATATACATATTCTAAAGAGATAATCGATAAAATAATCTATTATAAATTAATAAATGATTTTTTATTTAAAATAATAAAAAAATATTATTAATATTTTATTAGTGTACTTTTTTAGTTATTCGTTATAATTTTATCTAATTTTTTGTCAAATTTTGGTTATAGTAACAGTGTCATTTTGACAGAAAATTGGATAGAATTGTGACGAAAGACTAACAAAGTACATTAATAAAATGTTATAGACATTTTTTCATCACTTTAAATATAAGAGATAAAAAAGATTATTCGATAATTTGTAAGAGATTATTTTATGGGTTACATCTATTCTAAAATGAAAGAGTTCATTTTTAAAGATTTTATTTATTTTAAAATAAAAATTTTAAAGTATTTTTATTAATAATAATTATATAAATTTATAATTAAAAATAAGAAAAATAACGATAGAAAATTAATACATTAAATATTATATTAAATACATATAATTTATAATTATTTAAAAGTGGAATATTTTGTTGAGACAGAGCCAATATATATTAAAATTTATGAATTTAATAGAATCCAATATGAGATGGACACGTAGACATTTTAGTTACCATGGAGAGCAAGACACGTAACATCGGTGTCCTTTAGCTTGCACGTTGAATGAGGATCCATGAAGGTCGGTCACAAGCTCAATATCCCCACCCTACTAGAATTAGACCAACCAACTTTAAAACCCATGGTCTATGATGGTGATTTATTTGAGAAAATTTATATTGAAATGTATGAAAATTTTAATGAAAATTTTTATATAAAAAAAGTATTATGGAGAAAAAATAAAAAGAATTTTTTTTAAAATTATGATAAGAATTTGATGGGGAAACTTTGAATTTTAGAATTTGAAATTAAAAAGTGTCTAAATATTTTTTTTTATTTGAGAAAAAATTAACTTTTTACAAGTGAAACACAATCCAAATATAATTGATTCGCAATTACTACTTTTGTCTCAAAAAAAAAATAGTTCACTTATTAAAGTTTTATTTTTTATAATCAATAAAATTCTCATATTATTTTTAATAATAATAATTTGATAATTCATAATTAAAATAAAAAATAAAAAAATTATATATTCAATAGCACACAAGCCAATACCCAATAGTTGTTTTTGGACTCATTCTATCATGTTTACTCCAGATTTGGGTCATATCTCAAGGTCTAGTAATTTTTTTCTTGGGCAATAATAGTTTGTGTAGGTTTCAAATAGAGCCCATTACTATCCTTTTTGCATGGCTAAATCATTTATGAAAAGAGCCCAACTCATTGAAAATTTACAGATTTCATAATGTTTCCCACACGAGAAATTTTTTGCATTTAGTATATGATACTCATTTCATTTCACATTTTTACATTTTACACTTTTGGGATAAATTTTACATCTTGAATGCAAATTTTACCACATAGTTTCTATGTTGAGAATGTAAAAATTTTCTCACAAACGTGAAAATGAAAAATAAGATGTTGGGACTTGGGATTTTCAAATTATATAATAATATAAATATCAACCAGAATAGTTATCTTTATATTTGATTTACTTGTAAGTTTTAGCCAAGCGTTAGGACTCCTAACACTAGTACGAACCTTGATCATTACTATTTGATATGTTTTACACGTGAGAAATTTTTTGCAATTATACAATTCACATTTCATTTTACAATGTTACATTTTTTTTAAAATTTTTAAGATAAATTTTACATTTTTAATACAAATTTGATCTCATAATTTTTATGTTAAAAATATAAATATTGTATAAAAAAAACATGAAAATAAAAAGGAGATGTTTGTCATCATCTTTATGTCTAGTCTACTTATAAGTTTTATTCAATAATAAGCCTTATTATATATTGCTTTTGGACAACATTCTCAACAAGTAAGAGATTCTTTTGAAGAACATGGGCACCAATTGAAGTGCATAGGCTCCCAATATTCATACCTACCTTAGTCATTACCTTTTCATGTGTTATCCACAAGAGGAATTTTTGCTCCTCTTTTTTGACCAAAAGAAGAAACAAAATGACAATGGAAACAAAGTAGTACCATGTTGAGAAGAACTTTCCGCGAACCGCCCATGGTCTTTGGGGCTGAACAAATATGGCCGAATCCAGGCCAGCCCTCTGTTTGAGGTGAAACGGTTGGTTTGGACAGTTGTTTTAGACCTTTTCTGTTTTCCCTCGTTTGTCTCTGACTCTGGGGGAAAAGCTTGTCAACTTTCCCTGTTGACCTGTTTTCCACCCTGGAAATGGATAATATAAGCGTCTCATGTTGATGTTTTAACCGCTGGAGCTCCCCTTTCTTCATTACAAGTTCACCAACATCGAAACCATTTCACCGACAACGCAGCCATAACCACTGTAAATTAATTGAAACTTAGACGAAGTAAAAGATTTGCCGGTTCAACTAGTTCGCTTGTGGAAATTAAGTTCTAGGGGCATGGGGTGTTGTCAGGGAGAATTAGTCTCACTCTTGAGCTTGTGGGGTGTGTTTGCATGTTTCATAAATTTAGTGGATGTGGATACCTCCGGTGAAAAAAAAAAAAGAAGTAAAAGAGTTTACTCCAGAATAAAGCAGAAAATCCACGATTCCTCTTTCCACGTGTATATTACAGACATTATAAGATTCATGGAAATTAGTACAAAAACATTATTAGTCAAGTGAAGTCACTCTGGTATCGGTATTGGATTTCCCTATATAAGCATATCCATACATCTAAAAGTGTCACATGCACATACGCATACTCTGTTTTTTTTTTTCTGCATACGAAATGAGTTCTTTGGTCTCAGAGAAGCATTCCACTTCCTCAAAGGAGCATAATGATGATCAGGGGAATACTATTACTGAATCGGGGCATCAAAATCAGGTCGAAGACGGCGAGAACAACCCCGCAATTCGCGTCACGAGTCATCTGCGTTTGAAGCCCGATCACTCTGATGGAACGTTGGACAGGGAAGCGGTGCTGAGGCGTATCCGCCACCGCAAGAGGGTTAATAATGTGAAGAAAGCCTTCCAAGCTCTCGTCAGCTATCCCTTTTCTTCGAAGAATGCTGACAATAATAAGGCCAAATCATCAACTACTCAGACCATCAAATGGGCTGATGATGCTTTTGCTGCCCCTTGATTCTTCAAGTTTAATTATCAGTTTAACTTTGTTTAGTTTGTTAGTAACATAATTTTTTCTTTTTCTTCTTTTCTTTTCACTAGTGTATTCGATAATGGTAGTAAATTAATCGTGGTTTATTTGCAGATAATTTGTACGTACATGATTAATAAAACTTGATTTCATCTTCCTTCCATTTTGCACAGCATTTTTAACTTCATTGTTTGCCCCTATGTCACCCTCTAAGTTCGTACTTTTGCATATATGGAAAGTGAGATCCACCATGGAAAAAAGCAAGGAGAGGGAACCAAGAAATTGCTTATAATCAATGCACAAAGCAAAAGCTTACTCAAAGTTACTTTTGAAAGGATTATGGCCTTATACATTCGAATTAAAAGGTGATATTCTTAAAGACAAATAAATTTAATCAGGATTTTCTTAATGGCGGAGAAAGGAATCTCCAGAGACTGATTATTGCCAAAGTCAGCAGTATAATTTTATGGCCTTTACGTTTGATTTGTTCTGGTTAATTAACAATGTCCTCCATGGCAGAAAAGCAGACATGTCCCTGCCGCTTACTTTCTAATCGTGCAATTTTATGTACTTGATAAATTGAATGAGGACAAAAAGAAAAATTCTTTGGAAAATTATGAAAGCAGCAGATTCTTTATCCATAGTGGATTGTTCTGGCCAGTGACCACCACGATAGATAAAAGGTAGAGTTCTGAAACCATCATTGGTTTATGGAGTTTTCATGCTCAAGACACGGAGTTTTTTCTTTTTAGTATGTTACTCATATTAAGTTTGGACTTTATATATACATATATATATCTATATATATCTATATATATATAATTGAAGTAAAATAGGATTAAGATTAGGTTGGATTTGCCCATTTTAAAGCATCTACGACATTTTTAATTTTTTCACATAATTATATATAAATTAAAAGGAAAAATCACAATTTTTCGTTTTCAATATTTTATTCAAAATCACTTTCAATTCTCAATATTTTAAATATGATACAATTAATTCTTAAACTTTCAGACTTTAATACATTTGGTACAGTTAATGACTATTAAGGTACAGTTAACAAAACTTGTCATGTAAGTAGCATGTGGCCGTTAGTCAAAAATTTTATCACATTTTTTAATTCACAAATTTAATTTTTTTTTTCATTCAAAACTCTTATCCTTTAATATTCAAACATTAAAGATTTGTTAAGTAGATTGATTAAAAGGAGAATGATTTCAAATGAATTTTTTTTTAAAAAATAAAACACTTTCAGAATAGACAAATGGTTAACGTCACTTGACAAATTTTGTCATTCTCTATTTTAATAGACATCAATTATATCAAACATATCAAAATGTAAAAAATTAAAAACTAAATGTGTCAAATTTTAAAATATTAAAGATTAAAAATAATATTAAGTAAAATATTAAAAACTAAAATTATAATTTTAAACATTACACAAAATAATAAAAAAAGTTACAAATGATTATAGTAGTATTCAAATATACTTGCATTCTAAACTTCCTTTTCTAATATTCCCGTTGTCGTTTCTCCCTCTTGTTAAAGTATAAATCTTATCTCACATTATGTAAAGCATATTTAATATAATTATAATCGAATAAGATTACAAAATAAAATAAAATAAAAAACTCTCTAACCCCCACCACCCCCCCCCCCCCCCCCCCCCCCCCCCCCAAAAAAAAAAAAAATTGGTCTCGTTGTTGATATGTTAACGATGAAAGCTCCAACCGGGCCTTAGTCAGGAGTCACTTCCAAATGTGTCCACACAAATTAAAATCCCGGAAAGTTCGTTATGGGAAACATTTAATGGTCCACCCACTACAAAAATAAAAAGCAAATGGTCCTCCATTTTGGGGCTTTTCATTGTCCATCGGCTCACTTTCAACTCCACTGCCACTATAATTTGTCCAATTCATTGACCTTTCCATCTGCTGTAGCCTGTACCAGAATTTGCCTCCTCAACCGTAACCAAAAGGTCCAAAACAACGTTATTGTTCAAAGAAAAAAGAATGGAAATATACATTTTTAGACGACCAAGACTTTGTTGATCAGTTTTAAAGTATTGGGTTCGAGTGTTTGATTAATGTAGGCAGCTACTGCAACTCATTATAATCAATCAAATGTTGCAAGTAATTGAATGATTAATTATTTAGCTGATCCTTCCGGGGTTTTTGCGCTCTTATTGTTCTTCTGCTTCTGTTTGTTGCAACATTCACCATTTATTATGGATGTTTCACGTTGTTTGGGTATAATCAAAGAAATGTTGCTCTAGTCTATACTTACTTTTAACTTTGTTTTAGTTTAAGCTATGTTTGGATTGCGTTGTATTTTAGAATTTTGAATTGAAATGTGTAAAAGTTTTAGTAAAAATTTTTTGTAAGAAAAAATTATATAAAAAAGTAAATTGAAGAGAATTTTTTTTTGAAATAATGTTAGAAGAATTTTAGTGGGAATTTAAATTTTAAATTTTAAAATAAAAAGTTATTTTGATATTTTGTTTTTATAATTAAAAAAATTAATTTTTTACAAATAAAAATGCAAACCAAATTACATTCTTTTCATGGTAATCATAGAAATGGAAGATTTATTGGTTCATTATGTATAACTTTGACTCGATGAAAAAAAATGCTGATGATCTTTTAGGTTGTATGAAAAGTATTCAAAATATATTTTTGTACTTTTCAAAATACTATTATGAAATAAAAGATATATTGAAAACTAAAAAATTATATTAAAAAGGTCAAAAATATGTTTTGATGGACCATCATACACGTTGATCCATTTGCAACGAAAATTAATGTAAGATTGAAAAAATGACCAAGACCCAACAACGCAAATAGGGACATGCAAATGCCGCCATTTTTTACCATTGAATAATTTGATACATATATATATTAAAAAATACACATTGTGATTGATGTGTTATTTATATGTGGGAATTTACTAAGTTATAATTATTTCATACATTATTAACAAGTTATCAAAAAAAATTACTACAAATTTTTACAACATATATCATTTCTCATAGCTAGCGTAAAAATTTTACATCTCTCTCCCTTTTCAAGTTTAGAATCCGTGAATTAGAGAGTGTAAAGATGTACAAATAGCTTTTATTTTTTTAGTGTGTATAGATAGTTTTTTAAAATATATATTTTTTAATTTTTAATACATTTTGTTATATCAAAGTCACTATTTTAAAAAGTATAAAAATCTTTTTTTAAAACGCAAAAAAAATTTGTTTTTGAATTTTTATAAAATAATAATTATAAAATAAAAATTACTTTAGAAATGTGAAAACCTGTCTAATAAAGTGTAAAATCGCTGCCTTATCCATCCGCTGGAGTATGATTTGTTTCTAGATGCTGCCTTGGTATAATACCACGACATTGCCATGGATTTGTCTGCAATGATTGTCTCCAAACCAAATTGACATGAAGCTCCCTTCCTTTTGGCCCGTGACACTGCATGACCCGCGTACTCCCCGAACTAGAATGCGAACAGACAATGATGGGGAATATTAAGGTTCATCTGCCATATTTTGAGGTCGAATGTTTGGACTTTTTTTAACACCTGTATCATTGAATGTTTCCCATACTTCGCGACAAATCGGAGGATTGAAGATTAGGCGAAAATCATTTTAATAGTAATTATTATGAACATCAGACCATGAGAAAAGTCCAATACGAATCAGCGTCAACATGGGAGAAGGAAGATACTCATACAGCAAAACACGCAACGAGTATATTACTATACACTTTTGATTAGGATAAAGTACCTTGCGGAGGCAAAACTCTTTCACTTGTGCCAGAGGTTCTTTAATCAAGTAGGATATAAATCGAAAAATGTGCAAAGGCTTAAGGGAAAGAGTCAACAAGCCAAACACTAGGACAAAATTCACAATATTTCAGCAAAAAATTTATCCCACACGAAATTCGAAGAATTCTTCTCACGGCACTTTAAACTTACCAACTCGCTTATATACTTAGTATTATCAGCAATGTTCTCGTCATTCTGGGCTCTTATTGTGTGGCCAACACAGTGAACTCTTTTTTGATCTTGGAAAAACTTTGGAAAAGAAAAATTAGGAACTTGGAGGAGATTGGCAGTTCAGTATGCCTTTGCGCCGTGGAAATACAGATGGTGGCATATCATAGTGCCGTGGATTTTACTGCAGACTGAGATTGAGATTGGGCTGCGTTGAAAATTTTCAGCATCCATCTTGATCTGAGGTGTGGCGTGACGACGATTCTGGGAGACCTTAGTGACTGGCACGATCAAGAAGAGGGGAAGGACCCACATTATCACCCACCACGATGACTTCAAATAAGTAAAAAGAAACTCAGGGAATTGAATTGAATGGGATCGTGGGAATCCATAGCTGTACTATTTAGACTTTCTTCTCATATCCAAAGGGCAATTGCCAAATGCAACCGCAATATCCTATTGACCAAGACACATGAGTCATCGTTTAATCAAGCATCGACTTCAATGATCAATATAAATTGCATACTGGTTTTTCTTTCTATGTATTTTACCATTTGGGATGTAATCCAAACTAACACATAAAATGGGAGGAATTTTGGCCAAGACCTCCCGGACAATAATGGAGAAAAAGGCTTTTAATACGTATAAAATTGTCTTGGCCCTTCTCTTTTTCACCTTCCTGTCCCAGTTTAGTTAAAACATTTGAAAGCTATTTTAGTCAAACAATCAAACCGTTACCGTGTTATTTATTGGTTGAGATAGGCTGTGCGGTGATGAAATGATGACTAATGTGTCTTGTTCTAAACAACACAAATGTGGAGACAGAAAAGAAGTCACCCTCAAATTGACAAATTACAAGAATCATCATGTTATTTTAGTCTTAATTACTTTCCTTTCACTCTGATATGTTCCCATCACCATCAAAAAACCCAAAATTACGCGTTACAGTTGCAGGTGTTTTCTTCTCAACTTCTTCAGTTCTTTCCCCTAGATTAGATAGAATTCATCATCCTCCCTTTCAATTTCATCCTTCATCCGCACTGCCAAAACAGACTAAACTTCAATCACTGAATTTTCTTTTTTCAAGATTTCTTTTGCCATGACACACAAGAGTCCATCCCTGTGATATAAGCAGGTTTTCATCAATTCCCAAGAACATGGTAATACGATTCCTTGGTATCATCTCATACATCCTCATATCATATCTTTTATCATCATCGTCATCAGGAACCGCATCAGGATTCTGCAGCAAGTCATGTGGTGGAGTTTCACATAACAATATTCCATTCGCTTTTGGATTCTCCTCAGGCTGCCAAATCCGGCTAAATTGCACCTCAAATGGAACTATGGTCATTCATGACTTTCCAATTCAGGATATAACGCAAGAGAACATATTGGTCAATCTTCAAGCCCGATGTGGCCGGTCCATTGAAACCATTCACAGCCTGTTCGGTCCAAACTATGCCCCGACATCTCACAACGGGATTCTCATGCAAAACTGTAGTTCTCCGCTTACATCTTGCGTGATTCCAAGAACTATGATCCAAACTCATTTTGAGCTTCTTGATTGTGGCAAAAACAGTAGTAATATGAGCTGTTACTCAGAGCCGAACAACCAGAGCCTTTTTATCAGCTACGAAAATCTGGCGAAGACTCATTGTGATTCCCTGTTTTCGGCCATCTCAATTGAGTCTTACGGCAGTAATTTAACTTCGGTATCATTGTCAGTTCAGTTGGTTCAGTTGGGATGGTGGCTCCAGGGGCATTGCCTTTGCTCTCGGCATGCCAATTGTAAAAATATAAAGTCACCCACAGACGGAAAGCCCGGTTACAGATGCCAATGTTTGGAAGGGTACGTTGGCGATGGTTACTTAGACGGCTCCCGCTGCCGTAAAGGTATGTCGATCTCCCTCCTCCATTCCTCTGCACATTGTCACTTCATCCTCTTCAGTCAAAACTTTCTAAAAAGAAAATAAATGCTGCTTTGTCTTCTGTATGATCATAGCCTTTTCCATCATACGTATTAATTTTCATTTCATTTTAACAATCCAATATTAATCAGATCATAAAACTGTGATATTTACTCTAAAATGGTATGATGAAAAAGATTTAATAGTCAACTCAATATATGTAATGGCCACTAAAAGGAACCAATTAATGGGTCCAGGAAATAGTGAAAAAGTTATGAAACAAAAGAAAATTTCAACGTTTGATTCATTGTTTTAACTCTTTTTGAATGGACCCTCATCATTATATTTAGAAATTTGTATATTTATGAATTTGTTGGAAAAAAAAACCTTCAATTATTTAGACATGTTTGTGACATGCAATCAGCAATTGAATTGTTTGTTAATGTTAACCAAGGAGTTGCCTGTACGCAATACTATTAAAGACCAAAACCTTTTAAATTGTGATAGATGATGGATTGATTATCAAACATGGAAGTTCAATTTTCACTCCTTAGCGAAAAAGTGTGGTTCAAGACAGAATCATATGTAATTATGTTTCATATATACAAAAGTACTTGTAGGACCGAAGAAGAATTATTAACCATGGTTGTTATGGTCTTCGTGATCAAATAAATGTAATTAGTACTACTGGCAGAAATTTTCTTTGGTTAAGAATTTAGTCAACTTATTCCAATCCCACATCAGTCCATAATGAAATGGATTACTACCTTCAAGCAATATCAAATAATATTTTGCTCCAATTTATGGTCAATAAGACAACAATAGAGGATTCAATAATTGAGAAATAGCCTAGATAATCAAAAGGGATTTGTCACATGGTCCACTTGTAAAACAATAATATAAACGAAAACTGCAGTTTTGGACTAAAATCTGAGGACAAATTGTCTATGTTGAGGGGTCAATTTTTGGCCCCTTATCAGGATTTTGTGAACTTTATTGAGTGATTTTTTTGCTTCATTTATGTTAGTTGAATAGTAGCATTAATATTGTGGAGTATTTCTTGAATGAAACAGACTCATCCAACTGCAACCCGGCAAAGTATCTTTCAGGCCAGTGTGGAGGAACAACAAGAGTTGGGGTTCTAGTTGGAGGTAATTCAGATTTTTGTATACAAATGAATGAGGAGAGAAGAACTTAAAATTACCATGTAATATTGTACTATAGGTTTACTAATGTGCCAAGCCTATGCACTTTTCATTAGGTATCATTGCTGGTGCTGCTTCGATTGTTAGTGTTGGCCTAATTTGCTGCTGTCTTCGAAGGCGTTCAAGGTTGAGAAGCAGGAATAGAACAAAGCGTGAATTATGCGAAGCTACTGGATTGATAAACATTCCTGTGTATAATTACAAAGAAGTAGAGAAAGCCACAGATTCATTCTCTGAGAAAAGAAGACTGGGTACTGGTGCATATGGGACGGTGTATTCAGGAAAGTTGCACAGTGATGAGTGGGTGGCAATTAAGAGGATTCGGCATAGGGACACTGATAGTGTTGAACAAGTCATGAACGAGATCAAACTTATTTCCTCAGTCAGCCATCCGAATCTTGTTAGGCTCTTAGGCTGCTCCATAGAAAAGGGTGAACAGATTTTGGTGTATGAGTTTATGCCCAATGGAACTTTATCTCAGCATTTACAAAGAGAAAAGGGAAATGGGCTGCCATGGCCAGTTCGGATCACAATTGCTGCTGAAACTGCTCAAGCTATAGCTTATCTCCACAACGCTGTTCACCCTCCAATTTATCACAGGGACATCAAATCCAGTAACATTCTCCTGGACTACAATTACAAGTCAAAAGTTGCGGATTTTGGCCTTTCTAGACTTGGTTTGGTTGAATCGTCCCACATTTCAACTGCACCCCAAGGAACTCCGGGATATCTCGATCCTCAGTACCATCAGCATTACCATTTATCGGATAAGAGCGATGTTTACAGCTTTGGTGTGGTTCTTCTTGAGATCATAACAGCATTGAAAGCAGTGGATTTCAATAGACCGCAACACGAAATCAACCTGGCTAATCTTGCTGTTGACAGGATTGGGAAGGGATGTTTGGAGGAAATCATTGATCCATTTCTTGAGGCAGATAAGGATCCTTGGACCCTTTCATCGATACATAAAGTTGCAGAATTGGCATTCAGGTGTCTTGCATTTCACAGGGACATGAGACCATCGATGATGGAAGTGGCAATTGAATTAGAACAGATAAGGCTTAGCAAATGGGCAAATTCAGATGAGATCTTGACGGGCTTTAGACTTTCATCAGAGGCTTCATCTTGTTCTTCATCATCTTCTGTCTGTGAAAAACCACTAAATGTGACCGTCCCCGACCCAGAATTCAGCAAATGTATAGCAGGTAATAGCAGTTTGAATTCAATGGAAAGAGGGAAGGATTATTCCCCCGTTTCTGTACAACATCCATGGCCAAGTGAACAAAGTTCACCATCCTCAAATAGTTTGCTAAGTCATGCTGTTTCTTAGATAACATAAATTGTAATGTTTCCTTCCCGGATGTATTGAGAATTTTCATTTTTGAGATAACAAATCAGACTAAAAAAATTCTGTCAATTTGTAAGCATAACATTATGATTACTCCAAAAATAAGAAACTGCAATTCAAGGTATCCATTTAGATAAGTTATGCTGTTTAAATTTCAACAACAAAAATGAAAAACAGGAGATTGTGAAATTTCACTACGATTTTTTTAACCGACAAGACAGGCAGTATTTTATCCGCGCATGAAGATAACTTTTAAAAGGAAAAATGAGTAGGAAAACAACAGGAAGATCAAAACCTAACCATTTCCAAAATCACATCTACCATGATTGTGGCCCTAAACAAAGTGAAAAACTTCACGTGTTAATTTAACTATAAAATTTGTGAAAAAAGGACCCCATGACCCATGTGTTTAGTCTTTGGGAAAGGGCTAGTGACTGATAAACAAAATGGTCCGTTCTTTTAAAATAATTTCGAGCTGTTTTGTTTGCGCATGGCTAAACAAAATTAAGACCGTGGGTCATCAAATCCAACGCGATCGCAGAAAGAAATGTTAAAAAAAGTTAAGCTGGCTTCTATAATGAGAAAGAAATGTTCAAAAAAAAAATCGTATTATATTATGGATGGTTAGGGCATGGTGGACTGAGAAGTTTTCACGTGGTACTGTTGTTTACTAATTTTCTAATTCTGAACCAACGTGGATGCTTGTCTGGAATCTTACAGCCCTCCTCATTTATTTGTCCAACGTTGCTAGGCTCAATACAAAGGTGTGGCAACTGGCTCACACCTTTTCAATATAAAAAAATATTTTTGGAAAAAAATTATTATTTTAAATATTATTTAAATTAAATACTTTTTCCTTATAAAAAAATAATCTATTTTTTTAAAAAAATTTGGCTTCAAAAAAGAGTTCACTTTTACACTAATTTCTTAAAATATTTTTATTAATAAAAGTTATGTACATTCAAAATTAAAAAATAAAGATAAAAATATAAAATTATACATTTAGTAATGTATTAAATTAGTTATAATTAATAACTAATAAAAAATTATATTTTAACAAAAGTAAACATTTTTTTTGAGATGAAAGGAGTAATAAAATATTTTCTAAGTTATAAATTTAAAAATATGTTTTAAACTAAAATATTGTATAAATTATAAAAAATAAAATGTATTTTCAACTAAAATACTATAGAGATAATAACTAAACCATTAAAATGTGAAAATGAAAGAGTGTGTTTCGAAATATCATTTTTGATAGACAAAATGCAAATTTCATTTTTTGATAAAATGTTGGACATACAATTTCACACATTCGAAAGTGACTATGAGACATTAAGATTAGTGTGTTTTGAAGTTTCATTTTATACATTTTACATATTAGGAAACCTTTTTCCCATATTATCTTATTAATAATGAAAATATATAATTTAGAATTAAAAATAATGATACATTGTAATTACTAGAATCGCAGAATAAATAAGCCACCTTCACACATTGAGCAATATTTGCACATTCCTACATATTTTGCAAAGAGTCTTGTAGGTGAGATTAAGAGAAAACTTCCAAAATGGTCTCTTACATATTAGTCAATGATCTTTTTAGTCACTCACTTTTAAAACGGAAACAAATGGTCCTTCACATTTCACATTTCATGAATATACTATTTTGACCATCCGTCACTATTCTATTACTATTCCGTCACTATTTCGATAGAAAAACAAACAGAATAGTGACGGAAAACTAAAATGATACATTCATAAAATATAAAAAATTATTTGTTTCTATTTTAAAAGTCAAGGACTAAAAAGATTAAATGACCATTTTGGGAATTATCTCGTGAGATTAAATACTATAAATGCTAATCTAATGGCGTTCAAAATTACAATTCTAATTAAGTAGTTGATTTGTTGGAAAATAAACTAAATTTTATAGATACATATATAATGATACGCAAATAAAATAATATGACGTGAAAATTATCATTATCATCATCGTCGTCTTTTCTGCGTCGTCGTTTAGAGGCTGGCTCTCTTCAACGACGTAAAAGTAACAGAATCACCCAACGCCGACCGACCAACCTCGATCTCGAACGAATCATACCGCCGGAAAAACTCCACCACCAACAACCTCGATACCAGCACCACAAAATCCTTGCCGGCGCACTGCTTGTTATTCACGCTTGGACTTTCCGTTTCGGGTCCATTAGACCACAAAACATGCTTCAACAGCTTCTCCCCTTCTTCACCCACAAACCTGTCCGCCACGAACTCCTCCGCCTGCTCAAACACCTTCGGATCCCTCGTTGCCAGCGGTTGGTACCCGTATAACATTTCCCCTTCTCTAATTTCAAACGCCGCGCCGTGGGATTCCAGGACGAAGTTCTTCTTGGCCTTGCCGTATTGGGAAGACACGGGCGGGTTGATTCTGAGAGCCTCGTAAACTACCGACTTTGTCAACGTCATGCTTTCGAGGGCTTTCACGGTGACATTTCCGCCGTTTGACTTTAGAGCGGATCGAATCTCCTGGGCTAGTTGGGTGTGTAGCTTCACCCCAGCTCGGCCGATCCATTTGAACATGGAAGGGAAGAAAATTCTCATCCCGCCAAAGGTGTTGAAGCAGGTGGCGAAGAGGAGGTTATGGGCTGCCTCATCACGATCGATTCCCAGCCTCTGGGCTTCGTCCAGGACGGGTGTGGAGTTGGCGTAGATGAATTCATAGAGCTTTTGGTGATCTTTCTTTATCAAAAATGGCGGCAGGGGAAAAGTGTGGATCAAAGGGTTTTCGATCGCTCTGGGAAGACCAAGAGTGAGGAGCCCGTGAATATGGAAGAGTACCCATTTGTTAATTATACTAGGCCCGTCGGTGCCCAGCTTCGACTCTGCCGGGTTGGCGCCGTAAAAGGCCCGACCCAGGAAATTGAATGCGGCCTGCTCATTGACTTTTTCCAATGGGGCTTTTCCTTTTGAAGCGAGATCTTTCTCCAGACCGTCAAACAGTTCGTTGTAGCTTAAGCTGAACTCTGGAATGACTCTGTCCCAGCTGGATGAGAGCTGGAAGAATATGAGGTCTTTCAGTTTGGCATGGTTGGGTTCGGATGGATCAAGAAAGGACAGGACGCGGTAGCCGCCGTTGAGTTCCACTGAGGGCATAAAAGTGCCAGTGAAAAGATCTTTCTTCTCCACTTTAGTCAGGTCGAACAGTACTGGAAAGCTTTTGGCGTCGCCCAAAACGATGACTTTTGGATTGGAAGAAATGAAAGGCCCCGGTGGCATGTTGGTCCTGAACACAGTGGACTGATATTTTTGGACCCTGGACTTGAAGAATTCGTCTTTACCTTGGTTGTAAAAGTAGTCGTTTCTATCACTAATAGCTCCCAAGACCGGAAGTCCATAGTCACCCGGGATTTCTCTCACGGGCAACTTTGTGGGTGGTGAAACAAGGGTCGCCTTTGAAGTAGGCGGAGCTGGTGATTGTGGGGTGATCGATGGTCTCTCTGATACGGAGGCTGTAATTGGCTGTACAGGGAACCTACGGGGGAATGGTTTTGAAGAGTAGGCCGGTCCATGAGAAGGAATTTGGAGCTGAGGAGAAGGCAAAGCTAGAGAACATAACGCCATTTTTTCTTCTAGTTCTCTAAAATCAGCGCAAGTGCGTGTTGGGTGCTCTTAGAAAGTGATCAAAATGAATCTCAGTGGATGATCTGATCAGTTGTGGTGGACTGTTATTTGGCACGAGTGTGCATCTTCTTTTATAGCGATGGATGATGGTTGATAATCAATTGATGGATATTGGGCGGAATGGACAAAAAGCTAGCGTTGGTATTGGATTGGTTTCTTTTCTTGTGGGATATTTTAATGCGAAGTTGATTTGTAGGCTAGATGAACGGCTTCACGACTCACAAGGGTGTATTATTGTTGACTTTGTGCGTGTGTGCCTGTGGGGGGCATGAAATTTCAGGGCCTGATTTTGAGTCCGAGTCGTGAAAGGTCAGGTGTGCATGATTTCGGATATTGAAATTTGCAGGGGGACACTGTTATTTCCCTTCCAAATTTGGTTCAAAATGTGCATATTTACTAAGTTTGAAAATATATTTTTATATTTTTAAATAAAAATTATGTTAAAAATATAAAAAAAAAATTATATAAAATTAAAAGCATATACTTTTACTGGCCTTTAGATAATTATAGGTAGTGTTGTACCTTACTTTCGAATGGATGGTGCTTTCCGGAAGAACAACTTTTTGTAGTTTTAACTTTTAACCATAAATTATGATATATGAGGTGAAAAAAGGTTTTCCGCACACACAAAGTTGACACTTTGCCCTTAAAATACAAAACACGTAAGTATTTGTCGCACGTGCGTTATGGGCGTAGACCACCGACGAAGAATGGGTGTATATTACTAGATTATTTATATTATAATTTTAATAAAAATTTATAATAAAGAATAATAGTGAGTAATGTAATATGTTAAAAAAGATAAAATTATTTTTTATATTTTAGTTAAAATAGTAAAATAATACTCATTTGTTTCAAAAAAAAAACCCAATTTTTTTTATTAGTATTTAATATATTATTAAATACACATTTTTATATTTATTTCTTAATTATATCTATAAAGGTATAATAGAAATTTGATTATAAAAGTTCACTATTTTTATACCAAATAAATATTTTAAAAATGAATTATTTTTTAAAGAAAAAATTATATGCATACAAAAGGATGCAATGAAAAATAATTAGAAAAACAATTTATTTTTATATAAGGAATAAAAAAAAGTTATTTAATTAACTCATTACACTAGATATAAAAATGAGTAAGGATAGAGATAATGACAAATTATAAAATAATTATGAAAAAATAAAATTATATATTAATCTTTATTATAAAATATAAAATAATAAAAGATAATTTTATCTTTTTATAATTATCACGTAAGTCACTGTATAAAGTTACTAATATATTAAATACATAATATAATTTTTCCTTTTGTTTTGAAATGAGAGAAATAAAAAATAAATTTATATTTTTAAATACGCCCATCAATAACAATAACTATGACATTTTTGTTAATTTGAACGCTAGAAGTAAGTATATATTATTGGCGAACACCAAGCTTGAGTATTTTAATGTTTGAAAGTTTGGGACGGAGGGAGGGGAAAGGAAAGGTCAAGCCGCGTTCAAAGTTGCACCTTTCCAAAGCAATGTGAACTCGCCAAAGAAAACAGAAGAAATAACGTCAACGCACGCTCGCTCGCTATAGTCACCATTTTTCGGCCGCCGCTATAGTCACTAGTCACCGCCATAACAAGGCCGAGGAAAAAACAGTACTCCGATTGGTCACCGACCATGCTACAATACTACTGCTTAATTCTGCAGGTGCTTTAAATTTTATGATTACCGGCCATGCCAAGACTGCAACTTTACAAATCTCTTTGGACTTGGATTTCGACATGCTTACTTTCCAAACATTTACGTTTTACATTTTTTTATTATATTTTTTATTTTACGATTGCTATTTAAAATAATATAAAAATATATTTTAAAATACGGGATTTATTAAAAGACTGTATTAGCAATATTTAGGAGTGTTTGGTACAAGGGTTTAGAGAGAAATGAAATGAATTAGAATAAAAATGGGTATTTGGTACAAAAGGATGGGGTTAATGAAACATTTGGGATGGGTTTCAAAACCCACCAATGGTTTCAAGGTAATGAAATCAAACAAGGTTCAAAATGACGTCATTTTGAGTATATTTAAAAAAAAAATTTCAATGCTAACAAGCACTGAAGCACTAATTGGACATGCACTACATATCCTGGTGGTTGCAAGCCCACCAATGGTTTGCAACCACCATTTTACCTTTTTTTTTAAAAAAAAAATTTCATTAACTTGTAGAAAATATTTTTCTCCACAAATTGACATGCACTTTGATTTTTTTTGAATAATATATGGTTTTCTTAAATATCATATAATATAAAATAATAATATATTTATTATAATATTAATATTAAATTTTAATATAAAATTTATTAATATTAATATTAAATTTTAATTTTAATATAAAATCTATTCCATTCTATTACAAAATAATACCAAACAATATAATTACTATCCTTTTATTTCATTCTAAATATTTTCTAAACCCACCATTTATACCAGGTATCACAACCACCTTATTGTTTTTGTGGGAATGTACAAAAGTAGGATTTGCTAACGGCCTGGGAAAGGAGGACTTTGTGATTTTCTTTTTGCTATCAACTCTCATGGGAGTCCTCGTTCATTTATTTTTTTTCCTCTTTTTTGTTTGGGCCTCTTTAAAGCAGTTTGTTTGTTAGGCTTCAAACCAGTTTTACTAATGCAAATTTTGCACTTCTGGCTTTATAAATGGTCGAGGTTTGGTAACAGGATTAAAATGCTCTTTAATTTATTAAATAAAAAAAGAGTAATGATATTTATAATAATTTTTATATTAATTTTTTATAGTGACTGATATGACAAATATAAAAAGATAAAATTACCCTTTATTATCTTGTATTTTTTAAAAAAGGTTATGAGTGAAGTTTGTCATTTCATATTTATCATATCAGTCACGACGAAAAGTCATTAAAAGTGTCATTACTCATAAAAAAAATAACATTGAAAGTGGGAAAATAAATGCTTGATATTGTGGTTTAGAGCTACATCATTAACTTTGAGCAACAACATTGGTGGCTCATGGCTAGTCAGCCCAAAAGATTCTGGGCCATTTAGAGAATAGTTTTATGAACTTTTATGGACACAAGCCTAAACATGAAAGGACACAAGAGAAAAATGGAACGCTCCAAGTTGTGATCCTGAGACTCCAAAAACAAGATTGGGCCAGGACTAAAACCCATGACCAGACTGGGTCGTAACTCGTAAGCCTCAGAGACAAAAGGAAAAAGAATATTTAATTTTGATTGAAATTCTATTCGTTTGGACAATGCATTTCTATTTGTAAATAGAAAAAATTATATTAAAATATGTAAAAATTTTGGTATGTATTTGTTGATAGAAAAAGTATTTTGGAGCAAAAAATAAGAGAAATTTTTTTTTAAAAATTATGTGGGAGGAATTTGAGTAGAAAATTTTGAATTCTAAATTTTGAAATAAAAATGTATTTAGAAAGTTTATTTTTGTTTAAGAATTTTTTTATTTTCAAATAAGAAATATATGTCCAAATGGACCCTAAAACTATTTTGTAATAATAATAATAATAATAATAATATATATATATATATGTATTCACTTTATATTTTATATTTTTTTGGTACAGAAAATTTACTAAAAATATAGATCTAAAATGGAAAAAAATAATTTTTTATACTAAAAATAACCATGATAAAAATAAAATAAATTATAATATAAATAATGAGATAAATTGGAAAGCATTTTACCAAAAATGGGATCTCGAATTCTCCCACGAAAGACCATCGTCGTAGGTTTTAAGGAGGGACAGCTTAAACTGAATCTTCGTCTTCTTAAGCCCATGCCATAAATCCTACCTCTCTACTTCCCCTCTCACCAGAATTTGAAGAAGATGGACTGGCAGTCAGCATGTGCTTGTTGCCTCCACAGTCAAAAACTCCCATGCTCCACAATTTCTCTATTTCAGCCTCATCAACTGGTGAGTCATTTCTTCACTTCAAACTATTCTGCAAATTTTTATTTTGGTTATTTACATAATGGTTGTGAGCTTCAATGTTTCTGATTCTGTATAAAGTTTGGATTTTTAGGATTCCCCTCTATATTCAACACCGGGGAAGCAGCACAACGCCTATCATCTGAAATGTACGGTTTCTTCTTCCTATTGCTTACTGTGTATGGTTAAACAAATGGGCTCACTTTCCATCCCCCTCAGGTCCCCAAAAATACGTTTTCTTTTTTCCATTTTTGTGAATTTAATTGTGAGCATAATAATTTTGCTGTTAGGCAAAATGACATTTTATTTTATTTTTTTGGTTAATTTTAGTAAAATCAAGGTTGGGGAGTGGAGTTGTGTTGTGTGCTGTGAATTCTAAGCAATTTGGAAAGTTAAAATCTTCAAGAAGGGAGATTAGAGATCTTCGGGTGAATGCATTTGATGGGTTGGAGCCATTACGTGGTAAACCCGGGTCTGTTTCATTTGTGGGGCTGACTCATCAATCGGTGGATGAAGGTAAATTGGTGTCAGCCCCCGTGGAGGAAAGTGCAGGGTCGTTTGTGTGGGTATTAGCCCCTGTTGCATTAGTCTCTTCGTTGGTGCTTCCGCGTTTTTTTCTTGGCAATGCCATTGAAGATCTCTTCAGAAACGAGATTCTCTCAGGTATTATCATCAGGAGGGCTCTCTGTTGTTTGCTTGATGCAATTTGCATTTTATGCAATATTTGTCCAACTATAGTGAATATCAGCCAATGTGAAGAGTTAGATGCTTATTTTTTCATTTTTGATTTGGAATGTTATCTTGTAAATCAACTTTTAATAGTCTTCTATGTTCTGTACCCTTACAGTGCATTGAAACATCCAATGTGTCCGAGCCATTTTATCTGTTAGCGTAATATTCTATATTAGGACATGAGAAGAATTGGAATATAAATAGTAGAAATGTTTTCTTTGAATTATTTTTTTTGTGCTGCTTTCTTGTGAAGCTAATCAACCAAGATAAGCTTAAGCCGTTGCAAATAATAATGATGAAAACTTAAGCCGTGAAAGTCATTTTATTCGAGAGTTGGACCTCTGGATTGAAGCAAATAAAACTCAAACTTAAGATCATGCTTATTCTCTTGTATACTGAGGGGAGCTAACTGAATTTATCAACTTTAGGACCTAATGGACTACAATTCCTGTTACTATTTAGCTACTCTTTTGCAGTTTAGGTAGATTTTTATAAATCTAATTTCTTTAGAGAATTCAATTCTACTTAGTGGATAAGAATCTGGATATCTTATTGCACTCGAGTGTTTACATATTCATGATTGTGTTGTTCTTGCTTTGGTTTATTCTGTCATATGTTATAGCAAACTTTCATGAATTCTCTCCCTTTTGAATCATCTTGCAGAAATTATTACTTCATTCCTGTCCGAGATCATGTTTTATATTGGACTTGCAACATTTTTACTCTTGACTGACCATGTCCAAAGGCCATACCTCCAATTTAGCGCAAAGAAGTGGAGCCTCATAACAGGGCTTAGAGGATACTTAAATTCTGTATTCTTTGTTATGGGCTTCAAGATAGTTGCTCCGCTCTTAGCGATTTACGTTACCTGGCCAGTGCTTGGTTTGCCTGCATTAGTTGCAGTGGCTCCCTTCTTAGCCGGCTGTTTGGTTCAATTTGCATTTGAAAAATTTGTTGAGAGCCGGGAGTCCTCCACTTGGCCCTTAGTTCCTATTATTTTCGAGGTATGTGAAAATCATTTGGTTATTGGTTAAAAAATTTTGTAATCAAAGAGAAGGCAGGGTTTTTATGTCCTCTAAAATGTCTTTGCAGGTTTACAGGATATATCAACTTACCAATGCAGTTCATTTTATTCAGACACTGATGTTTGCAATGAAGGATGCACCCATTACCCAACAATTCGTTCAAAGAAATGCTGCAATGATTTCTATGATTGTGACTTTCCAAATCTTGGGTGTGTTTTCCCTTTGGTCATTGTTAACATTTCTCCTGAGGCTGTTTCCTTCCAGACCGGTTGCAGAGAACTACTGAAGTTTGTACAGGGTTTCATGAAAGCATATACTAACCCTGTCTTTTTATGCTTGTGTGAGAAGAAGTTTTGTGGTAGTTTCTGAAGAACTCTTTTTGGCAGTGTTAGGCTGTGTGCACTTTATTTCTAGGACAGGCTGTTTACCGCACAGTTAAGTGGGTCATTTCCACAATTGATTGCGTGCCGGATTGGGTTTTCTCTCATTGTGCCAAGAGAAAACAACACACGGGAATTTCTTCCATTTCCCGCGAATGGCTTAGTCTATTGCACCCGGGGAAAGTTCCACACATTTTCGTGCGGCTGAGCCAAGAGAAGCTGCCATTTGAACCATCTGTATTTCCAAACAGCTCAGTGGCTTTAGAGCAAGCTTTCCTTGAATAGTAGAAGTTATGGGTATCGTCCAATTGAACGGACAACATTTGTCGATATTGAAGGAATATTATCTCCTCCATTTACAAATATCTGCGTGTTCACAAGATTTGGTAAATATCAATCTTACCAACAGATTGTAAAAATTAGCCATTTTTTGTTGCGTTAAAAATCTTTTTATTACTCTTGGGTTCTGTTAATAAAAGCCATGCCAGAAGGCTCACATAACTCTGCTTCCCAATAATTCACTCTGCTTCGATGAATAAAGTACAACAACATATCCCTTGAAGTAGTAGTAGATAATACTAAGTGTAATAATATTTATAACAAAAATTATTAGTAAATTCTTACCGTGACTGAAGTAGTATTCATAGGGTAAAATGATATTGAATGAGCAAAGTAAATTTTTATAGTGACTAACATATTATTTGTGAATTTTTATAATGACCGACATAACATTCTTATGATGAAATGATATTTAATGATTAGAGTAAATCTTTATGGTGACTAAAGTAGATATTGAATGATCAGAGTAAATCCTTATAGTGACTAAAGTAGCGTTTACATAGTAAAATGATCAGAATGATTATTGTTTAATAAATGATTAGAGTAAATCCTTATGGTAAAGTAGATATTGAATAATCAGAGTAAATCTTCATAGTGACTAAAGTAACGTTTACATGGTAAAATGATTAGAATGATTATTATTTAATGACTTATTCTGAAATAATACTGTTGTAAACACCATATGGCAAAATGACGATTATTTGATGATTAGAATGATTAGTATTTAATAATTTTTTTTCACATAAACACCATATTAGTCGTGGATACATATATCATCGCACCACTAATAATAATATGTTGTGTCATTAACATTAATTAGTGAGAACCTTAACAATCTGACGGCACGCATCACAGAATCAAAACTTTTGAGGGCTGCCCGTGTCGTGTTGTGGTGATACATTGCTACAATTTGCACGTGGTGGGCTAATTCAACGTTTATGGAATACAAGGAACACATTCATATTTTGCTTCTATTTCCATATTGAAGAAATCCTTACCTAACGCGAGGAGTGAAGTCGGCGGTTCTATGGACTAAGCCAACGATCATAAAAAGAGCAGCAATGCAAACTAATAGAAGTCCGCGGGGAATTGACTATTGATGCGGAATTGCCACACGTCCGGCTCACAATCTCAGAGGACCCGTGCTCTTGTTTGACCAAGCGAACGACGTTATTGCACAAAATTACAATATCGTTACAGCTCTAAAATTGCACGTCTGGGAAAATCGAAATATAGATTTTAGATTACCTCTGCTCTCTAACAGAAGTGAAAAGTTAAACACGTTTAAAAAAAAACAGACAAAAGTGGAAGGAAAAGAGCAAAAGAATATAGAAGACTGACAGCAATCCCATGTAGAGACAAATATAGCTAATATGCCCCGAATCTTCTCCCATTTTGAGTCTGTCCACAACATGACAATATATAAAGGGCATGTCCTCCACATTTCAAAGTTCAAAGCCGGCCACCTTGGATTCCAAGTTATTACAATTCAAACAATGGCAGCCAGTAGAGTTTTGAGAATAATGTCTAGACCTGTGGGGAAAGGTTTATCGTGTTCTTCCAAGAATTGCAGTTTTCCACCAGTAGGGTCTGTTAAGGTAAGATGTATTAGCAACAACAGCGGAGAGAATTGGCTCTGTTGTACTAGTCACCACGGTGAAAGGAAAATGAAGACTGCTGGCCCTGTAGAAGTAAAGGCGGCTGTTTCAACTCCGGGTTGCGTTATCAATTCAAATCCAAAGACGGACAAATTGGTCGATTTGGCCCTGCTGTTTGCAGATGTTGCTGATTTTTCGGTTACATTAGCTCGGAGGTTAAGTCTTGTCATAAAATCAGCACCACGGAAATGGTATTTGCAGATGTTCATGGAGAAGGTATGTGAGATAACCTGATTATCTCTTCTTTTTATGCAAAAAGATACGTAAAACTATTCTTGATTTTTATTTACTACTATATAACAAGGCAATTAGCTTCTTATAATAATAGATGATTATTGGAGGTTGACAGCTAACCTTGACATTATACAGGTGATAATGGACTGCCGATTCTTTACCATGCTTGCAGTGGGAGGATCTTTACTTGGCTCGTTATTATGCTTTGTCGAGGTAATTAAGATTTTGAATAATTCCATCCAAAGATGAAAAGCTTGTAGTACTACCATATATGCAATCCCTCAGATAATGAGATAATGAACGCATTTTAAACTTTGAATGTTGCAGGGATTTGTTTTGATAGTAGAGTCCTATTTGCAATATTTCCATTCCCTTTCACAAGGATCTACCCAAGAACACCTTGTGCAGCTATTGTTTGAATCAGTCGGTATAACTCCTGTCTAACTTTTGACTTGTTAATTTTGAACTACGTACGTTGATTTGTTATTCCCTGTCAGTTTCTTCATGGATCACTGCATAATCACCTGCGATTTAACATTTGATAAATGAAACTCTCTATGCAGACATGTTCCTGGTAGCAACTGCAATGCTTGTGTTTGGAACCGGCTTGCATGTCATGTTTGTGGGTTCATCTGGCTTTAGAGGCAAAGGGACACAGTTTCTCCAACATCCAAACTACATGAAGGTAAAAGATATATATATGTGTGTGTGTGTGTGTGTGTATTTCAATAAAAGAAGCATGCGTAGTGTATGATTCTGTGTAGAATTGTTGAGATTCTCAGTCATTAATGCTAAATTTTGATTGATCAGACACTGCAGTCAAGGATTGGAATGCACACAATAATGCAAGCCAAGTCCAAAATAGGGCAAGCTGTGATAATGACACTTCAAGTTGGAATGTTGGAGAAGTTCAAAACTATACCTTTGGTTACTGGCTTTGATCTTGCTTGTTTTGCTGGAGCTGTGTTTACTTCTTCCGCTTGTATATTCCTCATTTCAAAACTCGCTGTGAGAAGGTAGATAAGTTGATCAAGTTGAAGACTCATTTGCTGGCTGATTTATCCAAAGAAACCTCAAAAAGCTCGGTTTTTCTGCTGCATGCAACATAGAGAAATCAAAGAGATTATAAGTGTTCCAAAGATGGAGGATTTGAAGAAAGTTAAGCCATCTGAATCCGAGACTTGGATGATTGTTTAGTTCATTCAAGCATAGTAACAGTAAAGCAAGAGAGGGACCCACGTATAGATGTAAAGCACTATTAATTTCCTGATAGGCGTTGTAATTTCGTTGCTTCATTTTTCCTATTCAATAACGATTCATTAGTTAAGAGAGATGCACGTCTCATCATTTAGTGGTACAGATGAATGAAAGTATATTATTTGCGATAAAATTACTGTATTTCTCCTTCAAAATGAGATGTTCAGGCACATTAAGATTGCGAATAAATTGCGTTTTCTTTTTCACATTTTTTAAAATAATAATTATAAAATAAAAAATATATTAAAATTTATAAAAATATCTTTAAAAAAAAAACTAAAAAAAAAAAAACATCCTGTGCGGATTGGCACAGTATTTTAAGTTTAGAGTTTTTGTAGACCGTGAACTATACTGCAGCTTCTGTGACCCAAAACCTCCTCCACTGTTCATTAACACCGAAAACTAAAACAATCTGATAATATTACACACATATATAAGAGAAGGAATGAATACTTACTTAATAGCAATGACGACATTACAAGTGAATACTTGTATTTTATGGCAAAAAGGACAAAAATAATAGATTCATTTAATACAGCACAACTTCGCTTTACAAGTTACAATCAAACAAGGATTCATGGATGAATGTGAACAACCAACGCTTGCTTGATCACAATGAACTAAACCTGGAACAATCGCTCTATCCAATCTGTATCAACGTAACTAATATTCTACCTCCATTAATTAAATCAGGAGCAAAAGGGAGAAAAAATAACTATGATAGACAAAAAAAAAAAAAAACAGCTCAACTTTACAAGAGCAACTCCTCTACATAGATGCCAAAAGGTCCCCCATCTCAGCCACCGATGGTATATTCTCAGAAGGATACAGTTTAGCTACAAGTTGCGCAAAACTATCATATTTGTCCAGGAACTCCTTCTGACAAGTGGGAAAACATAAAAGGAATATCAGATTATATGCAAGGAATATTTAGCTTCAGTCTAGTGGCACGTGAAATGAAAACTTTCAGAAACAGATCTCACAAAAAAAAATCAGTAAGAAGAAAAGTAGAAAAAAATCCATGCCCAGTGCACGAAAGAAATAATTTATCTTCGGATGGGTCAAAGAGAAAATGAGGAAGGACCAAAAGCAAAAGACCTTCCTTCAAAGCAACATCAAAAGCAAACCCAATCTGAGGATTGCTGATCCGCTAATCACTGTCAGAAGTATAAAAAACATAATTTCCAAATATTCAAAATCTACGATGCAAAACATATATTCAATTCCACACCTTGCATTTATCCCAAAGTGAAGGCAACAACTCCTCTGAGGTTAGGTTCTTTTGTAACTTTTTATACATCATACCGATGGACTTGTCAACCTATACAAATGATTTAGTAGTCAGCAAATCAATCAGAAAAGATGGAAAAAACAGGATCTGGAAAGATAATTCCACTGACTTACCCCAGACAAGCTGGCTTTTACCACCTTTCGAAGGTCCGTTTTCGACAATCCAAGCTGGAATTGGATCTGACATTTTAATAGTTTGTCAGCCTTCGCTTTTAACAATACTTATATATATTCCAAAGAATAAATCAGTGATAGCTAAAAAGCTTAAAGCAACTCCATTGAATGACAGTTACAGCAATCAAACATAACAATGTGCTTTAAAGACTGCATTCAAATTGCACCTGATAAAGCTTTTTCACTCAGTATAAATACCAGAACCTTAGATTGCCAGGTAGTCTGCCAAGATAACTTGATGGCTACACATATACTATTTGGCAAACTAACTATTTAGTTGCAAGGTTGCAAAGCTATATTTGAAGAGCATAGAATCACAAATGCATCAGCATATTCAACAGAAGTATCCAAAATGACCCTTATCCTATTTGATTATCAAAGGATACTACACATAAAAGAAAAATGACAATGCATGCACAAAATCACAAGGATATAAACAGAATGAGTGTGTTCTCGAGATATCACTGCATAATTACTAAGAGACCCAAATGAACACTGTAGAGACTTTGCATGGAGACCCTCAGGAGAACTTCAAGCATCAAATTGAATATTTACAAATAAAGATTGTCCCATAATCAGTCAGGCACGATAAAAACACATAAGCCCTCCAAGCTAAGAGTTTCATCTGGCATTTACTAACCACAAAAAAGACACAGCATCAAAGATTATGACTACAGAGAACATTCAAAGTAATGGTTCAACCACATGATCAGTTCAAGGAAAGAGAACATTCTTATGTAAAAGCACTATCTTAATTACACAAGTTTATACCAGATAAAAAGAAGCCTGCTTGCAAATGAAAATGAGAGATAAAAAAATGGATTGATATGCCTTCCACCGACACTTACCTCTTCTGGTGGGATAGTGTACATTAAGTCCTCAATTCTTCGAGCAAATTGGAACAACCGTTCAAATTGCTGCAATCAAGAAAGTTTTCGCGGGGGGGTGGGGGAATGCATAAAAACAAAGTAAATACGGTAGTTCATAACAATAAAAAACATGCTGCAATCTCAGACCATATAGCCTAAGCAATAGAAGAAAAAGGATATTATGGACAAAGAGTTCAACTACTTACAAAATAAATGATCGTGCTAATAAAACGTGTACAAGCTTGTTCATAAGCTTCACTGGCTTGGTGATAAAACTTTGCTAAAGTCGGCACAACATTTGCAAGGTCATAGAGACTGTAAGCAAGTAGTTTCAGTCAGAACGTGAAATTACAGAATTAACACATTGCAAACTCACAATAGGAATGTGATTAATGTATTTTACATCTGAGATAGGAGTACCTATTCTGAAATGCGGCATAGTTCTCTAAAAGTAAAATATCTGCATATTTTGGGTCAGCCTGACTGATTTTGTCCAATGTCACAAACATAATAGTTACCTGTGAAAATGATTATAGTGCCATGAATAATAAAAATCCATTAATTGCACAAGTAGAAAAATGAACTCAAAAGGAGAAAAAAAAAAAAGAAAAAGAAATGAAGGAATTAAAGCATGAGGACTGCCAAGTGGAGTATTTGCATTATTGGAGTGTTGATTACGCATTGTTAAAATTGACACACGAAATGTGTATTTCCATCCAAGATTTAAGCAGTGATTTTGGCCATCTATCATTAGGCATCTAAAAACAACCATTCAACTTCATCAGAATGAAATCAGGCAAGTCAAACCAAAAAACTTACGAATTTCAAGTATGCCTGATCAACCAAATCCCTAGATTGTCCTTGGATGTACTGTTCCATACGAGTTGCAAGAGTAGCAAACCTGAAAAGGCATATAACCCAATGTTATTGGAACACATTTAACGAGAAATTTGAATAACAACAAAAAGCTATGAAGAGCTAGTGTCCAAAGAAATCGAAAGAGAGTTAATCATGCATGAGTCAGATCAATTTTTGCACAAAAAGCAAGAATTCTCATTTGTATTAATCACTGAACTATGCCACCAATAGAATCAGTATGCATACACATTGACAGTTTGTAATTAGAGCATTTATATATAGTATAATAATAGTCATGAAACTTGTATAAATCAGTAATCCTTTAGCAAATATAGAACGAAACAAGCCTAAAGAACCTATCAATTCACTAAAAAAATAGTCAGAAAAATAAAAAAAATAGACATCGTTGAAATTCACGAGGCAAAGCTAAGTCCATCAAATTATTCATCATCCAGACTTCAAAGATCAAGAATAAATTGTGAGACCTTAGTTCATCAAACAGCCACCTTCGAAGAATGACACTTTTTATAGTGATTAAATTGCGAGATGTCATGAATTACAACTAGAGCAGGTCAGTCTCTGTATTGTTTCTCAATCAAGGAGAACTAAACAGCCAAGATTCAAAAACTCACTGGAAAAAACAATAAGCATGAAGATTACTATTCATTATAGAAGTTTGACCGAAGAATAACAAATCTTTTTTCTTTCAACATAAGTATAATAGTCCAAATCCATTTTACTAAAAATCTTAGTGTAGCATGAAAATCATTCAGTTTACCTTGGTATGTATGACAAGACTCCAACCTGCTTAACATTTCGTTCATTTCTTTCAATTTGGTGACAAGCCTCCTCTACAAACTGCAGTAGTATTACCAACATATGTATAAGCAATTATGGTTAAAGCAGATGAAGCTTCCAATAGAGTAAGAGTCAATAACTCACGCGGCTGAATTGCATAGAAATTCTAGATTCCAGATCATCAAGCAGCAGGCGCACAAATCCTGCTGCATCAGCTTTCTGACCAGATATATAACGTTCTGTTATACCGTGCATCGATATGCAGCGCAAAGGGTCGATCTTATATGCCCAATCCACCACGGCATAGAAGTCTTCCTAAATGTTTGAGACAAAGCAAATGAATATACATCTATCAAATGTGAACTCAATCAACAAATCATTCAAATTGACATCTAAGCATCATCATCATCACCTTTATCCTAAATTAGTTGGGGTTGGCGGTCGATGAACCCAAGGACATAAATCCATAAAATAAAGAAAATATAATAAAATAAATAGATAACTAAATAGATAAATAGATAAAGAAATAAATAAAAATGCTAAAACTATAAAGGGTAGTCGGGACCATTAGAGTTTTGCTCTTCCTCCACACTAATAGTTTTCCTCCACTCTGTTCTACTACCAACCATCTGCCAATCTATTTTCCACTCTACTAAATCTTGTTTTACTACTTTTCCCCATGTAAATTTCAGCCGACCTCTCCCTTTCTTCCCGTCGTGCTCTTTATAACAAACTTCTGTTCCTACTGGCGCATCTATAGGTCGCCGAAGAATATGCCAAAACCATCTCAATCTATGTTCTCTCATCTTCGGTGCTACTCTAATTCTTCGTCGAATATCCTCGTTTCTTATCTTATCCATCATTGTCTTACCACAAATCCACCGTAACATCCTCATTTCTGCTACTCCCAACTTATGCTCATGTTGTCTCTTCACTGGCCAACATTCGGCTCCATAAAACATCGCCAGTCTTATAACTGTTCTATAAAATTTCCCTTTTAACCTAATCGGGATTTTGCAGTCACACAAAAAGCCCGTCACACTTCGCCCATTTCAAATTGACATCTAAGCATATATTGGAAAAAAGCACAAAGATATGGCAGGCAAATTTTATTTTTATAGCCAGAACTACAAACTGGTCTATAAATTTCTCACCAACAATGGGAACTCAATATAACAAACAACTGATATTATGAAGCTCAAATCACCTCTATCAAAATGCAGATCTTAAATCTTTGCTTTACTATCTCACATGAATGACATCAAACCTCCTTGATAAAAGATGCATTTAAGTTTAAGGAATCTTAAATGAGATTAGGCAAATCATTATCATTTTTAACCTTTCACCTTATCAGTCCATAACAAGTTCAGTCATTACTTAATCAAATACCTGTATTCCATCAAGTAAATCACGAAGTGATTCATTTAATGCCTCCAGCTCTGCAGTGTTTTTACCTACTGAAACACAAAAATGGCATGTAACAACCATCGAATAAAAGCATGTCAAGAAATATGAATATTACAATGACTTACCAGCTTTGTTGTCATTCTCATCAATGTCCATAATGCCTAAATCATCATCATTTCCATCCTCATCATCAGGGGGCCCACCTTTGTTTCCATTGGCAAGGCCTCCAGGCGGAACAAGTGCAGGAACTTCAAAGCACATAAAGTGTGCAAAAAATGAGCTCTGCAGTTTAGGCAATAAAAAGGTTTAAATGGGAAGAAGACAAATAAATCACAGAGAGAGAGAGAGAGAGAGAGAGAGAGAGAACCTCATCCACAAGAAGAGGAATGAATATGGTGAGCATCTTGGCATATGCTTCTGAAACTGTAGAAGTATCTGAGTTGTTAACATTCTGATTGGAACCAGTGGACCCTTCAAGCCATACGGTAGGATTTCGTGATGCTTTGGTACTAGCACGAAGTTCATTGGCAAATTCACGAGCCTACAAAGGAAAGAATGAACAAACATTTGAGCTGAATAAAAACAAACTTGTGATTGTCTTTTGACTTCACTGCAGCCAACTCTCTTCCTCCATATTCTGCGTTTAAGTTTGGACAAAGACTATACCAAAATTAACAACAAAACTTGAAATCCAGTCTAAGCATTTGAAAGAACAACAAATTCAAGATAAACCCCATCAGACAATTTTCTCCATTCACAATGGACACCACCATGATTGATAGGCTAATATGCGAACTTTTCATTTATCGGAAGTGAAGCTGATCATTGTCCAGGTCCCTTGTGTAGACATTCAAGTCACATTGTTCTAACACCAATCAAAATTAAAAACTTTAAATTAAAAAAAAATGGAAGAATTCAGATTCTGAAAATTCACTTGTTCATAAAAATTTACTTCAACTGGTCAGACCAAACCCAATCCAGGTAACTCATAACCTCACATGCAAACATACATATCCCAAAAGTTCACTAGTTTGCCTTGATATTTGAGCTCCAGTCTTACTTAATACTGTCACTATGATCCATAAAAATTTACTTCGAGTGAAACCAAGAAGTAAATCCAAAGACTTCCCTGGACCCCACACATGCAAGAGCTTATGCATTAGGCTGCCCTTTTTATAAAATTAGAAAAAAACAAAAAATAAGACATTTGCGCAAAGATGAATTATCTTCCCACCTCACGGCGCAAAAGTAAGTTCAGGGAGCTACAGTAAGCTTTCCTTAATGGACCAAGGCAATTCTTATCAAGACTCTGCAAGTTTGAAGAAAGAACAAATGAGTACATGGGGATAAGCAAAAGCCTAATAAAATTGGAAATTTGTTGAGGAGGAAAAAAAATTCATCAGACCTTCAAGTGTTGCAACAGGCGAGCATATGTCCTACACTTATATCGCAGATCAGCATGATCAGGCCTCTTTAACTGTCCACGCTGTTTAAATCAAGTAAGCAGCAAATTTAGGATTCCATGAAATTTGCTTATCACTAAACACAAGGAAAAATTATCTGTAACAATACCTGAGAAAAATAGCTCTTGTCACTTATCATGAAATCCACCAAACTCGCGAAATAGTTTCTTAAGAATTCAGATGCTCTCCGAACAAAAGTAGCTTTCAACTTGTCCAGTTCTGCTCGTTTTTCTCTTACCTGTTAAAGCTTAATACAAAATTCTTGTAAAGGAAACAACATAAAACATCTTGTATATTACTTCACACCAGTTAAAGAAGATGTAAAGGGGTTCACATACCGCCCGCATGTTTGCATAGGTAGGATCCAAGTTAGGAACTTCAAGGTTGCGTAAAGCATTAGTAAGCCATTCACATGCTTCAATACTTTGAAGCATCCTTGACTCATCAAATGAACCACCAGTTAGAGACGCTGCATACTGCCGCAAAAAGCACATAATCACTACCAACCATGAAACTTGATCAAAAAGAGTTCTATATCCCAAAGAAAAGAAAAATCAAGTACACAGTGAAAATTGTGGGAACACCTCCGAAGGAATACGCAATCTTTCAAGAAGCTTATCAAGTTCCTCAATTAATGATTTATTGTTCACAGAATGCATTTCCAGCTTGTTATTACGAGTTTCTATCTGCACATGAGGAGAAAATGTATGTCAATTCAATACTATTTTAATGTAACCCACAACAAGATTACAAACAACTATCATATTCCAAAATGCATGTTATACATCTAAAAATGAAGAGAAAAATGATATCTTTGAAAGTAACAACTAGAAAGGCACTCCTTTGATGCAGTTAAGCTATTTTTATTTCTTTGTGTCTCTGTGCATGTGGCACTTCAAACTCGTTCCAATACAAATCCAAAAAGTTCAACTAGGCACAGGAAAATTATATTCAGAGCAAACACAGTTACACAAGCCTAGTGATTAACCAAAAGTTGATAAAAATTTTTGAAAAAGTAACACTGTTGTTTTGAGTAGAAGCACTTTAGGGAAATCATTCAGTTACATACTTTCTACAAAGAAAAATTGCAGTCAGAAGTAGAAAAAGGAAAATAGAAAAACTCAAAACAAACTTGGCAATAAATAATCAGGTTTACACCTTTTAAGGTATGATCCACAGCATTAGGTTTGACAGTTTTTATGTTGGCTGTTGACCTAACACAACCCTCCTCCTTTATCCAAACTTGAGACTGGCCACATTAAAAATATTTAACATGTAGACATGTAAAATGTTTAAACATATATAAGCATCTTGAACATTGGGTGGAGTTGGAAATAAATGATCAGGTTATTTAAAGAAAATGAAAAGGTAGAATAATTATAAAAAAAAAGTGTAGACAACCAACTTATGCACGTTTTGGTATAAAACAAAGAGCATATAGGATAAGGAAGTATGAGCATAAATAATACATGTTCAAAATTCAGCACAACATCCAGGAGATACCAACCGATTCAATATCCTCTCTCATGTGTCTCAGTTTTACATTGAAAATGCCCAACCACTCATCCATGTCCTCAACACAATTAGTTGCAGAATCTAGCCCCCGCAAAACCTGCAGGACCAGAAAATTTTTAATTGACCTAACGTTAGGTATGATTTTGGAGAACATATATTTCAGGTAACACATGATTACGTGAAGACATCAACTACCATGACCACCAACACAAAATTCACAATTCTCTAGCAATAATGCAGCGAAAATTTAAGCAATGCCAGATCCACTGGACAACTAAAATGTAGCCTCTAGAGGCCTAGCTCAACCATAACATTTAAATAAGATCCCCAAATTGTAAATGAAAATCAATTATTGCGAGTGAAAATTCAAATCAAGATGATGAAGGGCAGATTTGTCAGGTTTCTTTTTCCTCTCTTGAATGAATTCTTAAGTGGAAGAATATTATGAGTTTAGAGGCTTATATTGGTATAAACAAACTCTAATGCATATAATGATGCTAATAAATTCAACAAGAAACAGCGAGAACAAACTAGACTAAATTCACATTTTGCACTCCCATACTGAAATCAAGGAAAAACATGCTAGTTGACAAAACAAGAACAGGAAATGAATGGAAACCATGGAAGAATAGATCAACAGGCTGTATATAAATATGCACTTTAAATCCTTCGTAGAAATTTAAACAAATCCTCACCTCATCTACTAAAGGCTCATTTTCCAAAATAGCATGAACATTTGCTGCTTCTAAAGCCTGAAGCTCTCGTTTTAATCTCTCAGAAAATGCCTCAGCTTCTCCAATACCCATGACAAAACTGCAAAAAATGTGCTCATTATTGAAGATTATGGACATTGAAATAAAATGAACAAAAAACAAAGCTGACTATGCGGAGGTACTGCCTGGGTTTTAAGGTTGCAGCCTAGAACAGAGACCAGAAACATTGGAAAGACACTAACGAAAGCATGCCAAAGACAAGGCATAAAAAGATCACAATGAAAGGCAAATTGCAATAGGAAAATCAATGTAGGCAGGATTAAAACAAGAAAAAGTTTATGAGTTTCTATTGGCTGGGCCAACTAAATTCCCTCTTTTGTTAATCTTTTTCTATCTGTAGAAAACAACACATACGTGTCTAAAAGCGCCTCCATATCATCTTCCTCTGCTTGCGAAACAAGTTCTCTTTCAACTGTCACTTTCATGTCACCCCCAGAAACTGCAGTCTGTGCAGGTCCATCTTGAACATTCACTCTTTGCTGGGTAATGGTAGGAGTATTCTCCTGTTTATATGAATATAGATGAAGACATTTGAAACGGGAAGGTTGAGAATCCCACTCAATGAACGTTACTCAGTGAGCAACTAATCTGAAGGATAAGCACATAGTTCTCTAAACAAATGATTGAATGCTCAAAAGAACAGAGCTTTTATTTAAAATAAATAATTCATAAAGGGAAAAAAAAAATCTACAAAGAAATCTCTTCTGTCTGCCAAAAATGCCAGCACATAGAAACTGATACCTTCACAAACCCAAAGAAAAGCAGACTAAGTAAAGACTCTTTAATTAGAATGCCATAATTCTTGCAATTAACTCAAGCACTTTGCACTCTTAGTTGCATCAGATAAACCAATTAGCTTTAAGAGTAGCAACATTTATAGGAAAAGTGAAAATATTAATAAAAAATATGTGCCATGTAATACATTGATTAACATAGACAAAGGTTCAGTGACAGTCCACACATTGGCGTGAGAATAAAAATAAGAGATTAATTTCAAAAAATGGGCTCATTAAAAAAAAAAAAAAAATCTGTTCTGGGGATTAGTAATAAAATGGACTTTCTATAGGTCACATTTTACCAGCAGATTTACCACCACCATAGCAGCTATAGCAGCTTGGATGGTTACTCAAGATTAAATTGACACACAGTCAAAAGAACTCTAAGTTTCTTCTAAGCTACCAGGACAATTTGAAACACACCTTAGCCCAAAGAGCCATCTCCACCACATCTATGCCAACAACTTTGGGGAGACGACCCAATACATCTTTGCAGACGCTCAAGATACACATCAAGAGGCGATTCCTATAACATATGAATTTGTCAATAATTTAAGCAAATAATTACAAAAAGGATCATAATACTTCAATATTTAGGATCTATTCTCTGAGGGCTCATAAGATACCTATCATCAACATTACGCATGGTCCACTGAGGTGGAGCAACACTCTGACTCCTAAGGTTATCAAAACCCTGCAAAAAGTAGATCATTCCAGAATAAAGTCTAAAACAGCATGGAAAGCCACCACTAAATTTTTAGCTGATAAATCTAAATGATAATTAAGCATTGCCCATATAGTTGGGTTTCAAAGAATACCAGCATAAATGTACATCCACTGGGATCATTAGTTACAACCTCCACCTTGGAAAGATGCTTCAGCTTGTACAATTTTGCGGGCTACAGGTGCAAAGAATGATTTTATTATCAGCTTAAGTTAACATTTCAAGGAAATATTTTTTTAAGAAATTTATAAATAGCAACAGGAATTTGGACTAATGCCATCAACATGTGATTCTCCAAAAGTTAGCAAGAGACTACTTTCTGAAAGTACATTCAATAATTACCATGTTTACTTCCTTCCAGTCCTGTTATTCAGTCACTCGTTTCTCTTTAAACTGTTTCATCATGTGTTGCTTTCTAAGTCCCAGAAAATTGTCTACCTTAGGAAAACTCATAGTTTAGTCAGGCACATGCAATGGAGCTAAAGGTGCTAAGCTAGTAACATGGATATCAGCAAAATTTGTCCAATGAGGTCATAAAATTTCATGAATATACATAATTAGACATGAAGTTATATGAACATGTTATTTGCGCCATTCCAGAGACAAATCATTGATTTTCCCTATCCCCACTTTCCAGCGCTAAATTATAAGAAAACAAAGAAGTTAAATCAGATTTGTCATGTGAATATATTTAGTTTAAAAAAATTGAAAGCGTCAAGTACAGGAATACACCAAATACAATAGAATACTATTGCCCATGAATGAACTCTTCATCTCTCAAAAACTTAATGTGCATGAGACAGCCGTCCCGACCAGAAAAGGTGAAAGAGAAAAAGAAAAAAAGAAAAAAAAAGCGTTAAAAAGCTAGAAAGCATAAAAAGGCAGTGGGGAAAAAGAAGTAGGATAGATCACCTCAAGAACTCCTCCATTGGAATATTTCATGACACGCAGAAATGCTTTGGTCCGCGGACCTTTGGCTTTTGCTGCAAAAATCTCAGAAAGTATACATCAAGCTTCTACAGTCAAACCATTGACAACAGGAAGTATAATGCAATGTGAAAGTTAAAAAGTTTTATACGGATACATTAACTAAAAATATAATTCCAATCCATCTCTATTGAGGAGTTCTTAGGCACTTGTTGACATGGGTTGCAGTTATGGAGCGGAATTCTTCAACCAATTGTGAGCTTTAATTCTCATTATCCTATTTCTTACATCAACTAAAACAAGCTTCCATTCCGAAAATGCTTAATTTTTTTTGCCATCTGGACATTATACGACAGAGCATAAAGATTCAACCAGAAAGTCAAGTAAAAACATATAATATAAAGGTTGAATTATGTAAACAGAGTTAAGGAATGGACGTACTGGAGATGGCGAGAACCCTAGGTTTAGCCATCTGACCGCGGCCTAATTTGGCAGTTTTCCCCCAGATCCCGAGGCTCTTGGCGACGCGTATCGACATTATGACCTGCTGTCTAGTGCCTTCAATGGCGGCTTCGCAAGCTCTCCGAAGCTCCTCATCATCGGCGCTCGATTTCGCCATATTTCCGCCTCTTCCTCTTGTCGTCCTCCTCCTGTTCGTCTATTTTTGCTGGTGAAAAATGAAAATAAAGAAAGAAAGAGATCGGAGTAGAGTCGAAACGAATAAAAAGCCCAAACGGCCAACGATGTCGTATTTGTCAATGGTGCTGGATCATAGCGCCAAATCAGAATGCTTGCTGGAAAAGTGGTTGTGCCGTTGCCACTGTAACCGTACATCCGGGTCGGATCACACGGTTTCATTTTCTACCTCCATTTTTTTTGTCCCTTCTTGAGAAAAATTGAACTTGTTGAGAAAAATAATTATATTGTCAGTGATTTTTTTTTGTTCAATAATCGAAATTGATTTGCTTTATAAAATAAAAAATATTATAAATTTCTATAAAATAATTTTACACGTTGACGTGGCATTTGAATGCTAAAATAATTTTGAATAGTATTAAAAAATTTTGCCATGAAAATTATAAGTCATACTTAATAATAAGTGATTCAATTAAGTCGCTTTTAATTTTCAACCATAAGGAGCAAATAATTTTGTCCTTTTTTCAAAGATGTATATTCTTTAGCGTAAATAAAAAAAATTTCAACCTTACTAAATCAGTAAATCATGCACATATCATGGAAGCACGTATGCTTCTTTCCAAATGAAACCAATAAACAAAACGAAAAGCGAGTAAAGGCCCATGGCATTTCTGACTAATCTGGGCTGCTTCAGACTTGACTGTTATCATGTGGAAACAAGAAAAATAGTCCTTTTACTGCAGTACTGCTCATATGTGGAAGAAAAAGTACCGTCTGGAACATACAGATTTCTTCTTCACATAAAGAGTCATACTTGAAAGCCAAGAGTAAAATCATGACATAGAACTTCAAATTTGCTTGTGTTACTGTCGGCTGAACACTGTAGAATTTGACATCTTTCATGCATGAGATGCATTTCTCCCCAGCAACGATGAATGAGCTTGAGGGCAGTCCTAGAAACTAACTACAAAATGAAGTTACAAGGCCCAGGAGTTGCGGTTTCATGACATTATCCAGGTATGGGTTGGGATCTATTTGGAAATTTCAAGTGCAGTTTTATGTGATAAGCTGCATCTGAACTAGATGATGATGCCTGCCTGTCAGTTTGCGCAAAAACAGCAAACCCACGAACAAAAGCAAAAGAACCTGTTCCACCAACAACAGTTAGTTCACTTTTCTCATTCTGGGCTATATCTTTAGCCTGGATGCTAAGGCTGCCAGAATGTTTCTGAGTGTTGAAAGTCAGGTAAATTATGTTGAATGCTGAATGCGCGAAATGATCAATAGGAATAATGAAACCTTCAGCTTTTCCTACCACCCTGGAAGTGTTCTCAGGTCCCTCTGTGAGAGTGCGATGGAAGACCAGTGCTCCGGCGTCTGATGATGCCACCGGGTGAAAATTTGAGCCACCAATTTTGGGCTGTTGAATGTAAAAAGACAGGGCCAGGGAGGACCTTGCGTTTTCTTGTTGATGTGGCACGGGAGAGAACAAGGCCAGCAGCATCACTGTAATTATAGCTAGAGAAACCGCAGCACAGAATATAATCGTTGCAACCATAATTTTCTAGACAGATAGCAATTTGCAAGTATCTATTACGTTGCCTTGGATTTGCGTCAGGTAGGTTTCCTTTAATACATCTGTTTTCAGTGTTTTTGCTGTGTTTTGGTCACCAAATCCACCCTCAATTTCTCAACCTAATCCTATATTAAGAAGTGGATGATGGCAAGAGGTAAAACCAAACTAGGATAACTGCCAAAACCAAATCCTGGTAGCATCTAAATCCAGTAAAAAGTATTGCAATCAATTAAAAAATTGCATGGAAGCCTTTCTCAGCGGACTCAACTTCCGCCATAAATACATAGGGTTTTGGTCACAAATGCAATTATCATATCAGAAATAAATGCAGATGGAAAAGATGAAACATGCAACACAGGGAAACTACCACAGCCAAAGATTAAATGGAAACAAAACTTAACTGGAGCATGAGCAACATAGTCGCACCAAGATGCATAGTAGACTATAGAATGACAGGGTCCAGAAAAAAATTCACAGCTATCAGACCGCTGCCAATATTCTTCTTCCTCTATATTATTGCACTTGAACAGGATACAATAAGTTACATGGTTTCACAGAGAAATAAATAAATGTTTCTTAAAAAAATAGAATTGCAGCAAGAAAAATATACAGAAACCTATTGACTCCTAGTGAGCCCAAAAGAATAATTACAACCCTGATCCTCTCTAAAACATCCTCTTTTGATTAGTGGAACCAAAACAAGCCGCCAAAAAATCGAAAAAGAACCGATACAAGAATGGAGAACAAATAATTAATTTAAAGGCTTAGCCTTGCGTATGTGGCCCATGCTATTAACAAGATCTTTGCGGGTGCAGACTGGGAATAAATTGATGTCCTTTAACACTTTGAATCGCCAGAGAACATATGGAAAGCTTAGCTGATCACGAGAAGTGAAACGAACCACCTCATTAAACCAGAGACACATGAAGACATTAGTAGATGGTGTGTGCTCCCTCACAATTATTGAAGCCTCGGCTAGAGCTGTAAATATGTAGCAAAGTGTGTGTGAGCAAACATTTTAAATTGTGACAAGGAATGTGAGGAAGAATGCAGCTTCATAAAAGAAAAGGATAGCTATGATACTAAGGAATGTAAGAAGGCAGATTTTACAAATACCACAGAAATTAATTAAATCCAAAATATATAAAAAATAAAAAAATTTAAAAAAAAAGAAAGAAAAGAAATTGCAGCTACACAAACTATCTCAGAAGAGCGCATCTTTCCTGCCAGATAATATCAGCTTACAAAAATTAAGCAACTGGAGCACCACTATCAGTTTCGAAAGACATCATCATTTTACAACTAACACCAAGAAAATGAACCAGGTCTGCAAGCATACCTTTCTTCCCATTAAACCTCTTATCCTCCGGCAGCGCATCCTTGCGGTACTGGGTCAATTGCACTTCTACCTCTTCTGGTGTTGCTTTATTTTTCTTGACAACAGCCTTTGCCTCATCATATACACTACTCCGTGCACCATGTTCTGAAATTGCAAGCACAGAACTTGTTCGCCATAATAGAGCTTCCAATACTCCTAAAGGATCCCTCCTAAACTGCGACTTTGAGTCTACCCAGATGGAGTACTTAGAATTTGGAAAGAGACGGTGGGCTAGCATCTGGACACAAAAGAGAGGAAAATTTTCGTCAAATTATACCAACACCTAGTATATTAGATCACAAATTTAAGCATATAAGACAGTGTATAGCAAAAGAAGCAATATATCACATGAACAACCCAGATTTGTGGTAGGCAAGATGACAGTTTATTTATTATTATATTTCTTTGGCTTAATCTTGTCTTTTTGGAATGTAATAAGTAAGTCAAGCCGCACAAATAATTTAGAGCTAAATTTCAATGAGGACGAGGTAACATATAACAAACAGCATTACAACCAAACAGTTCCATACCTTTGGGATTTTACCATTTAACCTTTGGTCTCGAAAAGGTAAATCCAGAACAATTATAATCCGCCACTTCCCAATAAAATGGTTTTCACCCACTTTAACTCCCTGTGTCTCTTGTGCAGCAAAAGTGATTTCATCCCAAAATGCAACATAGCACACCTGCATCCATTAAAAACTGTAAGCATATTACAAGAAAGTATGGAAACTCATTCAGGAAATCACCGCATCCAACATGCTAACCTTCTGAAGTGATTGCTCTGACATCCCAATAGGTTGGTACAGATCATCTCCGCCACCAAATGCACAGGTAGACACCACAACTTTACAGTTACGCATGTACAACTTGTCTTCCTCAGAAATCTTAAATCCCCCCTTTTCACTATAGAAGCCACAGTGGACAACTGATGTCTCATTTATCTGCCATAGAAAATGCAGAACATTTATGCAGATTACATTAGCACGACAGTAGAAAAATATCAGCAAAATTGACAACTTTTATAGTCTGGTACCACTGAAACTGGTACAGCACAGATAGATTAGTAAAATTAGTCTCTGTTGAAAACTTTGACACTTGTGAGATTCAATAAATTACCTGAAAACTTAAATCTCTCTGCTCTAGAGTTTGATAACCTGTGAATAAATTGAATCTTGTGGCCTCCAAAGGTTGATCAGACATTGTAAGGTTCCCTTCTGGGTAATGTGAATTACTGTCTGCAACATAGACCACTTCTTTAATGGGATTATTTGATACTCTCTCCTCTGGAATAGCCAGATGCTCAAGCTCTTCAGGAGGCAGAAGCTTCAAACAAGCTGACACGTGCACAAAATAAATCATCAATTACCATTCCATCAACCAAAATTTTAACAAACTCTGCAACCATAAAATAAAAAATTTATCCAAGATACGCAATACATCCCTAGACAGAGGATGTATAGCAAATTCAGCTGCCCAAATTCACCCCTACAATGATAAAATTCATTCAAACATGATTAATTCATTAAATGCCCCGTACAATCGTCTTTCACAAGCTCTTTTCAAACACATATATACATACCCTCCGCAACCCGCTAAGAGAAGCATACAGAGAATTAGCCAAATATATCATCTTTAGCAAGAAAGTGCGCAACTTTAAAATCAATATTGAAGCAATGGAAAAAATCTAACTCTAAGGAATGATCCCGAGTTCAGGAGTGAGCCTGCAGTAGCCCCATAGCGTCCATGAACTAATAAATTTCACACCATTCCTAGGTTTTTAGGAGTAAAAGAAAAAAAAAAAGTTCATAACTTTATCCAAATTAACCTCTAAAGAGAAAGTAAAAATCAGCACCCAAAAATTCAAATTAAAAAAGAAAAAAAAAACCCGGACCACATCAATGTATAAACAAGCAAACAACAAAATATTAACAGTTAAAAAATTGGAACTAAAACTAACGTTCTCTAACGCCATGGACAACTCTAGTAATGGGATCGAGACGATTCAAATTTCCTGGCGGCTTCTTCTGAGTCACAAGTTCCGGGTGTTTCACAAGTTCCGAGTGTTTTCCAGGTGAACTCGTTTTCCAATATAATCGGTAGATTTCAAAAAACAGTAGTGCGCCGGCGGTAAGGAAGAGCAGAAACGGCCACCATTTGAGAAGTTGTTTTATAACTTTCCGCGTAAACCCTGTCTTCCCTCCTCGATGCTCAAATTTCTTCCGCTTCCTCCGTACACGAGTTCTTAATTTTCCGGAGACCTCGTCGGAGGAATCGTCGGAGACATTAATTGAAACGCTATTATTGTACATTAATACGAGGTTTATTACGTCGGCGCCGATGGCGGCAATGACGAGGAGACTATGACCACGCCGTCGTCGATGAAAGACTTGATACGCCGTCGTATTCAAAAGCGCGCCCGATCCCGACAATATTTAGCCCGCACACACCTGAAGTAAATAGAAATTATAAATATCCTAATTCAACTATAGATAGAAAAATTACCAAAAATATTAATCAACTCTGGAATAGGAAAGCTAAAATAATTTCTTAATTAAATGAGCTTTTTAAAATAAAAAAATATATAAATTATACATTTAAATTAAATAATAGGAAACAATGGTTTTTTTTTCCTATTGCATTAATGTGTTGGTTGTCATCTCAAATTTGGTATGTTAGTTTTTCATTAGAATTAGAATTGATATTATTTTGGAATTGGCTCATTTTTGTAGTTAAATTTTATTATTTTTTTAATAATTTCAACTCATTTATAATGTGTATACTACGTGATAATATTTTAAAATTATTAAATATTTCAAACTAAAACTCATACCAAATTATTAAAAGTTTTTGGTTTGTCCTATATATATCTAAGAAGAAAAATGAGAAGTTTGAAAGAAATAAAAAAATACATGTTATCATCTCTTGTGTTTCTATTTTCTCTGTGCACTTGATTTTTTCAAAATATTGGCAAAATCCAATAGTATTTTAAAGAACAATTAATTCTTACAACACAAAATTAGTTATATAAACATGTGAAAAGCCATTAATCATCTTGAAGAATGATTAAGTCATGGTATATCAAGTCAAGGATAAGACTTTGGTCTCCAATTGATCTTTCTCCCCAGAAATGTGTTTATTTTGTTTACTTTAAAGAAAGTGATGTTGCTCCCAAAGAAATAGGGAACCTGTTCCATCAAGAAGACCAATCTTTAGATGGCAAAAGCAAATATTGCAAGAAATTAAACCTCAAAAACTTCAAATGGGATGATCCCAATATTCAAATGGTTAAACAAAGTGGCTATTAAGCTCAGGTTCTAAAAGGAAATATGTGAATATTAAGCTCAGGTTCTAAAAGGAAATATGTGAAAAAACAGTTTTAAGGTATCTAACTTAAGACCCCTACTATAAAGTTATGCACATCATATCCCCTAAATAGGAAAGGAATATCCAGAAAAGAACCCTGAAGAACAAAACTGATTTAGAAGAGAACTCGTGAATGGACCCAACTAAGAAGCTGATGCAGCAATGGTTCTGATTATTCCCACGGTAAGATTCACCTGAATACCATGTCATACTGCTGTGGTGTCATTAATCAACAACCTGTACGCAATTGTTATCGAATATCCTCAAATCATCCATTGCTTGAACAGCCATCCAAGAAGCGGTTTGACAAGCTTATGCAGCTCTATACTTGTACACCTCAGTCGCTTCTGCTTGTACTAACACTCATCAGTCTTGAATCAACATAATGCTGTGAAAAGGAAAAAAAATTATCTTACATCTATAATAAATGCAAGGTCAAAAAACTGTATGTAAAATAATTAGCTTTAGATGCTCATTATAGAAAAGTACCTCTAGTTTAAGTTCTGAAGCTTTCTCCACACCCGTTGACCTATATGGAGCTATAATCTGAGTTATTTGCTGAATTGGATTCAATAAATCATTTTCGACGCAGTCATACCTGCAAGAAGTCATATCTACCTTCAGCATTTTGAAAACATGACACAAATTTAGTCCTAGTTATTTCAATCATAAACTGTATATAAAATAATTAGCATTTGTATACTCACAATCTTCTGCAGTAGTTATCAGTGACCATACAGAGATTAAGGATCTTCATTTTTGTCTCCAGAAGTTCATCTCCAGAGTAATCAGCAAAAGGCTCCTCCAAAAACAATGAAAGCCTTTCAGTCATTGCCTCGAGCTGCTGTTGCTGCTCCTCAAAAAGGTTCTGCTTCAGTTCCCTTTCGTTTTTTGTCATTCCATCCTTAAATAGGTCATCACCAAACATATAATAGGCAAATGGATAGGAATAGGAGATAATCTTCCGTGATCTAAAAAGTCTGCTAAATCCAGTTGTCACCCAGCTGAAGTCTCTTGAATTCATGTCCCTTTCTTCCAAGGCAACAATTTTTTCTCGCAATCTGTCCTTCAATTTATTTTCAAGCTGCAAAGAGTCTTTGTGGGCCTTGTACCGATTATAATAGTGAGAATAGCGAAAAAGTTGCTTTCTTGCACGCTCAATGTTTTCCACCTCATTTTCTTTATATCGGCCACAAGTATGGCCCTCAATACTTGTCCAGGTGTGTTTCAGGCCAGTGGCTCCACCACAAAGCCAGCTGGAAAAATGAGAACAATAGGTAACCCATTTCATGTATGACATATGAATAACATCATGCACTAACGGAAACAATTCATGCATATTAACTGAAGTACCAAATGACAGAGCATAGAGTTTTCGGGAGTAAACAACGTGCAAATATCATTCTGATAGCATTACAATGAAATAAACACATTCAAGAATTCATAATTGTTGATAAATTTTGATCATACATGACTAACAATTGTATAAATGACAATAGGATACTAAAATAACCCTCCAACCAGATATAAAAGGTAACATATTAACAACACAAAATGCAGGAAACTGAAACTGCCAGCCAATCCAAGGATCAAACAGTGCACGGAACCCTAAACTGATTATATGTGCTAAATATAATTGAGATTGGAATAATGCAGCAGTTCTATAAGGGTGAATATTGCCAAAGAAATCCTGCTATAACTGGACAGACCAAACAGTGCGAGCAAAATCAGAAAAGTTTCAGTCTCAAAACAAACAAAGAATAAGAACACTCACCAAAATGCTTGTCCACAAACACAAAAAACCAGGTTGCATCCTCCACTCTTCTCGACAGGTTTATGACACTTAGGGCAAATCTTTGTATTAGCAGTAATCCAATTGATTGTCTCAGATTCATCCTGGCACTTCCTGGACCAATTCTCCCACATCAGACATGAACAAGGTGAGTGCGCTTCAGCGGTGCAGCTAAAACAGAACTCTTTGCCGCAAGCACATTCAACCTCACAATATTCGTCCTCATCAACACGAATTGCATTTCCACAATGAGGAATGCTAGGGCACCACTTTACCCTGTTATTATCATCAATATATGATTCAAGGAGAAACCGATCAAACTTTTCTGCTAATTCAGGATCTCTTACGCTGACTAGATTTCTAACACTTTCTTCATCACAAATTGCAGAGCACTTGTGGGCCATGCAAGTAATGCGTCTACTCTGCCCCTCATTTATCTTCACAATGAAGTGCTCTGTCCAACCTTAAGAAAGGACAGAAAAACAACAGCTAAGGGTATGTTTGGAAAAGGCATTTCTATTTGCAAATATAAAAAGTAGGCCCTTTTCTCAAATAAAAACATCACACTCCGAACACATTTGTATTTCAAATTTTAAATTTTAAATTTTAAATTTTTCCACCCAAATTCCTCTCACATAATTTTAAAAAATCCTCTCTCTCATTTTTCCCTCTAAAATATTTTTTCTATAAAAAAATACCCACCAAAATTTTCACACATTCCAATACAACTTTTCTCAAATACATCACACTCCAAACATATTAGATTCTTCAAGTACAGCAAAAAGAAGCAGCTGAATGTTTTCTCAAACAATTAACAGGAGTTGCTTAAGGAAAGGTGACACTGAGAAAGACATTCATCTGATCACCCTATGATCTGGGGTTTCCATGAGTTCTGATCACAAAATTAAACATTTGATTAAAGAAAAGGCACCAAGGGACCAAATTGTATACTGAATTGTTCATTCCTTAGACTTAACAGGCACCTTTACACCTGTTGCTCAAATGCAAGAAAAATGCCACGTGACAAACATCATACACATTTTGATTAATCAAGTATAGTTCTTATGAATGCTATAAATCTCCAATTTGTTTTCATCCATATACAAGCTTCAATATGGAGTTCAACTTCATGTTGTTCATTCTCATCTCTAATTTCAACAACAGATAGAGCAGATGCAAAGCAACTGACATTTGTTGTAGTCTTCTATTTGTATCAACAGGTTAAAATTCCAAACTACCTTCAGGCTTTATTTGAGTAACTTAGGGTTTGTTTGGAGTGTGATGTATTTGGAAAAAGTTGTATTGCAATGTGTGAAAATTTTGGTGAGTATTTTTTGATAGAAAAAGTATTTTGGAGGGAAAAATAAGAGGGAAAATTTTTTAAAATTATGTGAGAGGAATTTGAGTAAAAAAATTTGAATTTTAAATTTTGAAATAAAAATGTGGTTGGATATAGTTTGTTTTTGTTTGAGAATTTACTTATTTGCAAATAAAAACTCCCTGTCCAAACAGACCCTAAGGACCAATTTTCAACAAGCTACCAGGTGTCGAACTTGATTTGAGCTTTAAGTAGTTGGTTACTATTTCACCACTTGTGATTGAAGTATAATTACAGCATAGCAGTTTAAATACCCTGCCTCTTTCAAGCTCAAATTTTTCTGCGAAAGAATTGTCCATTTGAAAATCAGAAACAGGCACATAATTCAACACATTCACAATTTCAGGTTGACAAAGTAGACATAAATAACCACAGCAAATACAGTTAATATTCAGCACAATTTGTACAAGACCCATGCAATGATTTACATGTTATTAGAAGTATATGACATATATGCCGGGTCCTGGCATCATAAGAACATTTTTAAAAACATGAAAAGCAAAACACCAAGCAAGAGACTCACAGTTGTTGCAAAAACAATGGCCACATTCCATTACTGTGCAGACTTTGGCAGGGACTTCTTCAAAGCAGATTCCACAAGTTACTTCAGCAGAAGACATAGAGAAGGAAAGATCCTCAACACTCCTGACCGATAACCCTGCTGTTTTATACAACCATTCCTTACCCCTCTCAGCAAAATCTGTAAAAGCTCCATCAACATTCCAACGATAATGAATAAGCAAGGTCCGGGCATGATGCTCCTTCAATGACATCAAATCCATTACTCTTTGCAAGTCTTCTTTCTGCACAAATCAACATTGGTTGTTTGTCCTATTTAGATCATAAAGGAAGATATCTGGAGGATTGTGTCTCACCTGTGCAGCCAAAAGGCACTCTTTTCTGATCACCTGCGTAAGCCAAAGGCGATAAATATAATCAGTGACTATTCTCTTTCTCTCTTTAAAAAGATATAAAAGGCATAGAACGCAGATGAAAAATCAAAAGCAAAAAAACTCCAAACATCCTGCATGTTGTCATAAATTTTCAATCAGGAATTGGGTTTAGAAAAATTTGTACATTCCCAAATTAGACATTTTCTGATTCCAAGGTCTGAAATTCAGAACAGGTGACCCAAAACAGAAGCTTAAAACATTAAACTGACCATAGCTATACATTTACATTTGTTCTGATTAGCAGCCTGGAAAGTTAACAATTTCACTAGGCCTCCAATTCATCAAATAGACATAAAGACTGAAACTTGAGGCTGATCAACTAGACCAAACTGTAATTCTTCATAAATTCTTCAGTCTTTCCTTACAGAACCGTAACCTTAACCTCTTTATTGCCAATAAAGAAGAAATATATATATATATATATATATATATATATATATATATATATATATATATATAAAAGAATATTAAGAAAACAAGAAGAAAACGAAATGATGATTTGACTACAGTATACAGCCATTTACCATTAATACCTTACAAGAGGAACCCTTGCTGCCCAATGAAGAGTCCGTCTCCTCTTCAGGTTCTTGCAGCCCATCATCGGAGTCCTCTCCTTCATCGTTTTCAGCTACTTCTTGCATCCCGTTAACAAAGTCATCCCCATCCTCATCATCAACACTATCATGGAACTCATCATCACTGATACAATCATTATAATACTCCATTACACTCTATAGGTGGGGTGACTGATCAGACCCCACCACCGACCAACCGACGGAATCAAACCAAAAAATTAAATGGGTCAAAGATTTTGCTTTCAATGCACTGATTCAAAGTAGGAAAACAAACAAAATTTTCAGCAAGCGTAGGAAAAAATGAATAGAGGTAGAGTTAGAGTTGGAGATGGGTTCTATGTTTTAGGGGGTTTTGCGTTGTTGGTTTTTTTTCCTGATCTTTGCTGGAATAGGATAACAAGAGAGGAACGCGTTTCGATTGGAAAGCGGAATAGCTTTGATTGTATAGGTTGCCCGTTCGGAGGAAACTCCCATTTTTTTCCTTATTTTCTTCTTTTTTCTTTTCCCTGGTTCCATCGGTTAAAACATGGAGTCATAGTCATAAACACAAACATTACCTATCTTCATATATGTGACGCCGTTTTTATTAAAGAATTGTTTGGAGATTGTATTTCCAACATCCTGACTCGACAGAGGGAAAAAAGAAGCCAATTGTAATCCCAAAAACACTATGTTAGTTGTTTTTCTCCGCAAAGTTCTGTAGTTGATTGGAAGTAAGGGGTGGGTTGCCCCAGGGTCATAGGCGAATTGGTAAGTTTGAGGTGATGTGGGGAGAAATCCTCCGGCAACACAGGTTCAAACCTCGCGTGGGGCAGATTTTTCGCTAAAATATTGTGGAGTTTTGGTCCTCGATTTACATCCAGAAGGAGGACTTTCTCCAAATCAAAGTAAGGGGTGGGTTGGTCCCTCAAAAAAAATGGAAAAAGTAATAGAAATAATGATAATAAAAAATAATTTAAAAAGTAATAAAAATAATGATAATAAAAAATAATAGTAAAATTTTTTATTATAATTATGTTAATTGGTTCGTTTAAGGGGATGAGAAGATAATGAAAATGATAGTAATAAAAAATAATAGTGGATTCTTTTATTATAATTATACTGGATAGTTTGTACTGAGGAATGATTATAATTATCAATTATAATTATAAATTAATTGTAATAATTAGTATTAATTAATTAATTAGTATTAGTTAATTATTCATTTTAATATTAAATTAATTAATTATTAATAAAAATATTATTGATTAAATTAATCTTAAGTAATTAATTATTTATAAATTAATTAATATTAATTATAATAATTAATATTAATGAATGAGATTAATTAATTATTAATTATAATATTAACTTACAATATCAATTAAATTAATCTTAATTAATTAACTTATTATTAATTATTATTAATAAGTTAATTATAAATTAATTTATATTAATTAAAATAATTAATATTCATTAATTAGTTAGTATTAGTCAATTATTTATTATAATATTAAAATAATTAATTATTAATAAAAATCATTATTAATCATGAAAAGGGGAAAGAAATTTTTTTTTTTTTTGTTTAATAGCTTTCATACTCCCCAATATTGGGAGGTATGAGGATACCCCCATATGGGTTAATCAAAGTTTATTATACATCATTCATTCCCCCCCGCCCCCCTTCAGTGCATGGAATATTTTCATTCCCATTCCCTTCCTCCCATTCCCCCAACCAGGCGGCGCCTAAAACTTTTCTTCGAAGAGTCTGTCTACGGGTGGCAATTTGTGATACGATATAGAAACACAACATAATAACACATATTTAGCAGATATATGTATACCCATTTACGGGTTTGGGTCAAATTCGTATAACACGAAAAATAAATAGATCTAATTAGGTCAACCCATTTAACCTGTGTAAAATAATTTAAAAAATTATCTAATAATAATTTTATAAAATTGAAAGGCATTGTATAAGATATATTTTTAGGTATTTTAGATTTTTTAATCTTTCATAAGTATTTTTTTTATTGTGTTATATATGAAATAAATAAGTAATTAAGTTTTTATTAATTTCACATGTATATAGGTATTTTCGCGTCGTGTCGTGTTATCCGTAAAATAAATAGGTCATATTTAGGTTATATTACCTTACACGCATAATTAAATGGTTTGTGTTCGAGTTCGTATAAAGTCTATAATACCTATGTCTAAACACGGTACATGAACATGAAACATGACTTGATTACCACTCATAAGTCTGTTTGGTGTTTTAGAATTTGGGGGTTTAAAATTGAAATTAGAGGTCTCAATCATAGCTATCCGGATCATCAAAATCGATCCCAAATCTCATGGGATCGTTTGTCCTATAGGATCGGCTATGGGATTGGTGGAATTGTGTGGGATTGTACGATCCCACCGATCTTACACGATCCTACTGAAATTATTGTTTTTAGCAAAATTTTGCTATTTTTAAACATTGGTCCAATTATATATTATTCAAAAAAAATGCCCCATGTATTATTATTTTGGTCATTTCAAGTTTTTTTTTCTAAATATTCACAGCTAATTACTTTTTTTATTAAATCACAAATTTTGTTCTTAACATTTGACCTAAAGTTCTTTTTAGTCTCCAATATTCAAAACGGTTCTTTTTAGTCATTGACATTCGTAAACTTGTCAATTTAAAACTAATGACTGCAATAACTCATTTCCCCGGTTAAATAACCTTTGCTAGGTGCGCTATCTTATATTCGAGGGGCTACTTTTGAAATAGTCATTTTGGCATCTTCTTCTTGCTTTTTTACAGGAAAAAATGGTACCAATGTTCAATTTTTGCAGAGAAAAAGATCAAGAAATAAATTGAACTTTAGCACAAATGTTGGGAACTTTAGCGCAAATATTTTCTACAAATTAGTTAAATTTGTTTTTAAAAAAAAAGAAAAAAAATAGGTGAAATGGTGGTTGTAAATCCAGTGACAGTAGACACGTGGTGCGCGCCCAACACTTCAGCAGCTGACAGGCGTGTACTTGCCTTTATTTCGAAGAGAGAAACTTTAGAAAGCCATGAAAGATAGAAATTCAGAGTCTTTATTTTGTTCAAGCTTGTTTATATATATTTCCCCACTAAAGCATAGAGTATGTTCTGTACTTGCCTCATTTGAAGATCCTGTACATCAGAAATATGATGTCTGGTCCATCAATTTGCAACGGTCCTTGCTATTTAGCTGCAATTTTTTTTTTTGTTTAAAGGATTTAAAACGATGTCGTTTTGAATCTAGGTAATTCCATTCCCATCAAAATCCAAGGGGATTTTCCTAAACCCAAATCCAATAACCAAACAACAATTTCCATTCCATCTTCCCCCCCCCCCCTTCCCCTTTCCCCCTCCCCCTCCCCCAACCTACCAACTAAACACCCCTAAAATGTTTTCATAATTTAGTACCGTGATATACTTCATTAACATTGATGAAATCATGTACTCGTAACTGGATAAGAACAGAGTTTAAATGGTTGGTCTAAGCTCAACTTATTTAACTTGTATAGTTATCCAAACACATAGGTTGATAATGTTGGAGCTTATTGTAATAGATAAGGCTGCAGAGGGAGAGGTTTGCCAGGTGATAACATACAGCTGTATATTTACATGTATTGTTGTACAAATTTCTATTTGTTCTAGTTTATGTTGTCCAGTTTGCGGTTGAACTCATGCCAGTGTCCTAATTCTTGACAGTGCACTTAAGATGTGTATTTGCTATAAATATGGACATAAAACATTTTGTAGGCTTTAGGTGGGCATGCAAGGAGCATCATGTAGCCCTTAAAGAACCCTACAGACATTGAAATAAGATTGCAAAACACCATTCTTTGTTGCTTCTTATATTCACAATTTTATGAATTTATTGGGCATATGGTTTTATTTTATTTGTGGTTCTTGAGTTATATTTATATTTCATTTTCAAGTGTAAAACAATAAGGGTGACTTTGATGGTTTTTTATTGGCATAACTTTCCTCTCTCACTCTTTTTTGTTAAAATGTTCTACCATTTTTTTTTTAGTTATATTAGTTATGCCTAATGTATATTCTATTTTTTTCTCGCAGATGTTCCACTTGATGTCTACCCCTCAAGATAACTTTTATGTGTTGAATGACATTTTTCAATTGAACCATGCATAATGAAACTGTCTCTCTAATATATGAAGGGAGATCATTGTCTCCCTTGTGCTATTGGTCAAGTTAATTTGTGATTTGTTTTCTAATATTTTGAAACAAGGATTTTGGGATGTTTTATGATTTTTACTGCTCTATGAGTCATGAACGGTTTAGATGTATTTTTTTTGTAATTTAAGTGGATAGTTAAGTTAGTTTTGGATTTATTATGACAGTAAAATTTGAAAATCCTTTTGTTGAATGGATATTATGATATGTAGGATCTTTTATCCTATTATTTATTATACATACATAATTAATAAATTTCAGTCGTATTTGAAATTTCAATTTACATGTAATTTTTTAATATCCAAACAAAGAATTCGGAATTATAAATGAATTCCATATTGATTCAAGTCATTTGCCAAAACAAAAGAATTCAGATAATTTCAAATGCTAATATAATAAATTTAATTCTACATAATTCTAATTCTAAAGCACTAAATGGACCCGAATGAAAAAATAAAAATTTTGCCAAGGATTAATTTAACCCTCTGACTAGGTTAAACCTAAGCTCAAACCTGCTTAATATCAACTAGAGCTACTATTGTAATGAGTAGAGAATATGTAGTTTCAAGTTTCCGACTATTAAAGCTGATATTGTAATAAAATAATTCATGGTTTCTATTACTAAATTGATTTATAATGAAATAAAGAAATTACAACTAATATAGTATAGAACAAGGTGATTTAAGCTCCCTTGTGAATAACTAAGTTGGTGTGGTGAAGTCACGAGTTCAAAGTCCCTATTGACACCTTCTTGGTTGAGCCCGTCGCATAGGACTTGCATAGTGCGGTTTATATCTCCTGTTCTTGGTTGAACTTGTCGCACAAGGCTTGCATAGTACGGTTTATATTTGTGCGGTTTATATCTTCTGTTCTTGGTTAAGCTTGTCGCACAGGGCTTGCATAATACGGTTTATATCTCCTGTGTGGTTTGTGAGCTATTACACAAAGATGAGGTTTGCTCAGTGCGCACTCTTAATAGCGGCTGCAGGTTCCTTAGTCAAGAAAAACAAGGTGATTTACAATCTGTCGTTTCCACTACCAAAGTTAGTATATTAGCTAATATTTTAACCATAGCGCATATTCAACCGCTGGTATTATAATAAAAAGAAGACTGTCGCTTTTACTTTATTGTATTGAAACTAATATAGTAATCAATAAGGCGAGCATAATCGTTAATATTTTAATGGTATATTGAATTCAACAGTTGGTATTATAATAAAGATAAGATATGTCGTTTCAACTTCATTATACTAAAATTAATATAATAATGAAGAAGGTGATTGAGGAACTGTCACTTGACTACCAAAGTTGATATTGCAAGTACATTCATTGATATTGTAATAATGTAGTGGATTTGACAACTGATATTGTAATGAAGAAGAAATGCACCGTTTCGACCTCTACACCTAATATTGTAATAAAGATAACAAATATCATAATGAAATAAGAAATTTATCATTTCAATGACTAGAACTAAAGGGGGGTTTGGTTGGTGGATTTGGCAGGGGGAGAATGGAATGAAAATGATTGTTTGGCTATTGAATTTGGGTTTAGGAAAAACTGTGGGTGTGGATTTTGGTGAAACCCACATTCCCTCCCTGGGTTTTGCTAGGAATGAAATCACCTACACTCAAAACGATGTCGTTTTAAGTAAAAAAAAGCTCAAAACGATATCGTTTTAAACTTTTTTTTTAAAAAAAAAAATAAAATTTTGCAGCTGATAAGCCCGTGCGCGGCCAATTGGCACGCGCCACGTGTATGGTGGTTGCAAACCTACCCCTGGGTTTGCAACCACCATTTCACTTTTTTTTTTTAAACAAATTTCACTAATTTGTGGAAAATATTTTTCTTTACAAATTGATATGCACTTTGACTATTTTTGGAGCAAGATATGATTTTTTTAGATATATTATAATATAAAATAATAATATCTTTATTATAATATTAATATTAAATTTTAATATAAAATTTATTAATATTAATATTAAATTTTAATTTTAATATAAAATCTATTCCATTCCATTACAAAATAATACTAAACAACGTAATTACTATTGTTCCATTCTATTCTAAACATTTTCTTCTATTAAATCCATTTCATTCCTAAACCCACTATTTATATCAAGCGCCCTTAATATTGTAATAAAATAAATGATTAGATATCGTGATTTTGACTACTAGAGAGTTTAGTTGATATTCTAATGATCATAGCTGATATTGTTATAATATAAAAAATTTCACAATAGATATCATAGTGAAAAGGGAGATATGTTGTTTCAACTTATTTAAATTTTATATTTTCATAAAGCTGATATCTTTATGAAATAAAGAATTCATCGTTTTGAGTACGATATTATAATGAAATAGGATCCATTTTGATTAATAGAGCTGATATTGTGATGAAGGGGATTTATTATTTTGGTTACCACAATGGCATTTTGCCACCTTCTTCTTGGGAAGTGATTATACTATCGAAAAATGCTTTATGAATAATAATTACATACACATATTATCCTTGTTGAATGGGATAAAAATGAATAAATAATAATGTAAATAGGTTTTGAAGGGCAGGAAAAGAGGTGGGTATGGGAAAATGTGACATTTTAATTGCCACAATATTATATTTTATCCCTAAACCATTTTTCATAGAAGGGATTACAAATTTACAACCAAGGCTATCGAAAATACTTTGTGACTAATAATTACATAAACATATTGTTCATTTTGAATGGGATAACAATGAATAAATCTTAATATAATAAGGTTTGGAGGGGTAGGGGTGGAAGGGGTATAAAGAAATTTGATATTTTAATTGCCATAATAGTATATTCTATTGTCATTCTTTCTAGAAAGTGCTAATTACTTGAGATATTAAATATGGTTTTTGGTTAATAGTTATATAAACACATATTACCCTTTTCGAATGAGATAGAAATGAATAAATTGCCATATAAATAGAGCTCTAGAGATCGGGTTCAAATTTAGAATGGATAATACAAAAAATATGTAAAGAAGGAAACAGGCAAAACTAAAACCATGATTTTTCAATAATGAAGATGATTTAGAACCAGAAGTACTTGAATAAAGATTTCTATAAGTTTCAACTTAATTGCTGTTTTTAAAAGATTTCTATGAACGATATTTCAAAATAAAATTTATATATTTTTTACAATAATAGTTATAAAATAAAATATGTATTAAAAATTTAAAAATATATATTAAAAAACGTCAAAAATGAGTTTTAAAAAACCATCCATACACATCGGAGTGCTGTTTGGTTATTTTAGGTTCCCTCTTGTGTGCGTGCTAAAAAAAATTATGACAACATGCAGGATGACAGCAGGTGCATACAAGCTCGGGGCAAAGCATCAGTCTTCATCACATGATATAACCTGTGCTTTGCTCACAATGCAGGAACTCCAGCACAAATGTTCGGTATACATAAGTCATTTTCATGGTCTTTGCTATTTTCAAATAAAGAAACAGCACGTTCGTACAAGCTAATTTAAGCATTTCCCTTCATGAAATAATGAGTAAGAAGTTTATCATCATGACAATGATCCACAAACTACATACACAAAAAAGTACAGAAATATTCTAGAGAGGTTTCCAGCAACAACTTTGTGAAAAAAACTATCCTCAACGCTTGGAGAATTGTGGTGCTTTTCGGGCTTTTTTGAGACCGACTTTTTTCCTTTCAACAACTCTGGCGTCCCTGGTCAGCAGACCTTCAACTTTTAGAGGTACTCTGTGGCTTGCACTCACTTTTAGCAGTGCACGAGCAATGCCAAGAGAGATTGCTTGAGACTGCCCAGATAGCCCACCACCTTGTGCTTTCACAAACACGTCGTAACTGGACTCATATCCTAAAACTGTCAGCGGTGTTTTTACATACTGAAGCCACAATGGGTTCCCCTGAAGATACTCCTGAGTGCCACAAATGAATATCTTTAGCAATAGAGCCGACATAGGAACAAACGTCAAAGAAGCAACTAGCATAACACCATGATTCAGAGAAAATATAGAACAAAAATAACATCTTGATAAGAAAACTAAACCCACTGAAGAATACATGAGCTCAAAAGTTCCATCTGAAGAAACCAACAATACATAGCCATCAAGCGGGTTGGGTTTCATTGAGATTAAACTGAAGGAAAGGAATGGATGAATTTTGATTAAAAAAACCAAGATGGGTGGACATTTATCCAAATGCACTCACAGATTGGAGAGAATATGATTCTGAAAACAAGGAGAACCAGAATCAATTAAGTTTTCCAGCCGCAGTGAAGGAAAGTTTGCTTAACAGAGAGACCCCTCCAGTCTCCACTAATGCAATCAAAATCATGGTTGCAATCTCTACTAATCAACGAGGCATAGGACTGGCGTAGGGATCATGGCTATGGACTGGATGGTAAATGGCTACTAGCTTGGGCACTAACAGAAGGATGGAGTGACAAAGAAATAGCCATCAGCAACAGGGCTGGACTGATATTAAGATTCAGGTTTCATGCCATAGTATTATTCAAAGTCTCAACAAGGAAGAAATCTCCAATATTAGATGTGCTGATGTTATGGAAGATATAATTCACCTCAAAGATTTAGTCTTTGGTACAAATGGTGCAACAAAGTAGTCCACTTGTAATAGATTAGTAAAGTTTTCTAGTTATTTGATCAAAGATATTTAAAAGAGTTCTTATTTTCCAGCATGGATTATTCAGTGATCAAAAGATTTTGTAAGAGCAGTTGCTCTAAAAGTGTACAATTTGCTACGTGTCATTGAAAGCTGATTTTATCGTTTCTGTTAAGGGGAAAAAAAATTTGAAAAAAAAAAAGCGGACACACAGCCATCAAGCATTAAAACCCCTGCAGTCTGCACTTGTATGCAATTCTAGGATGATCATACCTTTCACAGTACAGCAATAAAAATCAGATCTTGAAAATGAAAACTCAAGTTCCAATGTAGAATTGCGTACGCCTACCTCAGCTAGAGACTCAACTAAAGAAATCATCACAGATAAAAGATAACCAACGAGCACATTGACAACGAAAATGGTAATTCTACAACAATAAATATCACACCTTGACACCGCAAACTACAATTCCATCGGAGAATTACAAAAGTATACCATAATTCCAGCTATAGGAACCATCAGCGCTTACCCAACAAGACAACAAACCCCTGTACTTTTCACTTGTACACAGAGCTAGAAATATTGTACCCTTCATTACATTGCAGGGAAAATTCTTCCTATCCGTTCCGGAACTAAACTTGAGCAAACCAAGAATAATTCGGAACTAATTTAAGCATAAGTACCTGAGCGTCACGGTAGTTGATGATGATTTTTCCCGTACCCTCTTTGAGTACAACCCGGGCAATGGCAGCTTTCCGTCTGCCGGTGCCGAAGATTGTCTGCGCAGCGAAACCTCCAGGAAGCCTGGACTTTACGTACTGCTTGATGTCTGCAGTCTCCAGCTCCACCGATGACGGGGCGGCTACTGCAGCTGCAATGACGGGCACTGGGGCTTTAGCAGAGAAATTGAGGGGTTTTGAAGGGGTAAGGGAGAGAGATGAAGCATGGGTTTTGTGTGAAATTTGAGAAGAAAATGAGAGTGAAGCGAAGGATGAGGTGAGAGCAGCCAAATTGGTGGCCATGGCTTCCCTGTTTTGTGGCAATGTGGGAGAGGAATTTGACGAGTTTGGCAGTGAAGCACGAGGGATTTGGATAATGAAAATTAAATCGCCAAATGTCAAATGTGCCCCTCGAATTACATATATATATAATATTATATATAGTTTTATTTTTTTTTCTTGAGTTTATTTAAAAAGGAAATTTTTTTCCTAAAGTGTGGTGGAAGATTTTAAATTAATAAAGAGGGCATAAATTTGTTAAATTGGCCATCCAAACATAAAAGAATTTTTTGAATAAGTGTTTTTTTCCTATACATTGAAATTTATTAAGTAAATATATATTTTATATTCTCGATATGTAATAATATATATAATTTTCATAAGACTTAAACGTTTGATTCTTTAAGGTTTTGATATTTGTTCACATTAAATTAAAATAAAACTCAAACAATATGCTTTCTGCTATCACTTCAAATCAATTTATAACAATAATCAACCCAAAAAATTAACAAAAATTAAAGTTTTGAACTCAAAATTTAAAATTTTCTAAATTGAGGAATTAAAAAGAAGAAGTAAGTAATGAAATAATGTCACTCACAATAGAATTACTATTATAATATTTAACATAAAACATTCCGTATTCAAAATTTTGAAAATTTTAAGAATGAGAGTAAACGAATGATGGTTATTAATATTAATTTTCTATATTGATAATACCTTTAAGTTTATATATTTAGTTAATTTTGGGAAAATGAGATTATTTTAAAGTGCAATTTTTTTTTTCTTTTTGTTGGGATGTCAAAAGGAATTTGTAAAGCATATTTTTCAGTGAAAGTTTTTCACCATTTTTTAAATTTTATTAGCCCTTCATCCGTAAAATGTATGGTGCCCATGAAGTTTTTCTTTTTTCAATTTTCTGACTAACATTAGCATCTACCTCTCCAGAAACAGTTACAATTAAATTTTCAGTAAAATAGGACAAGACATCATGATCAATAGATTTGGCAATGATCCAGATTTGGTACAAGTACAACTTTGGACTACACAAAGTTTATTCATGAACCAACTCTTAATGATTGGAGTACTGTTATTGCTGCTGAACCCATAGAAAGACTTGAATATAGTGCTTGCATTATCATGATTAGATTTCCCTATGGGAAACTCCAATCTTTGGGGAAGGACATTGATGAGGGCAAATACCAACAGACAGGCCATCATGTTGGCAGATCATTTTTTCTTTTTCCTATGGATGAACAAAGAATTCCTGGTGCTGGACTACTGTCTTGGTTTTGCATAGGAATCAATTATCTGAATTTGCTGTTCCTCCCCATCTTTGAATACGACTTTCAGCTTGGCTGGCCTGAAATATGGAAATTGGACAATGCATAGGATGTTGAAAAGTTTGTACTGAAGTAGTTTGCTACATAAGGAGGTCTAGACTTGGAGAAAGAGTAGGATTGAAACTTACTTCTTTATCCCAGTTTCTAACTGATGCAATGGCAACTAAGATGACAGTCTGCAAAAAAATGCCTCCGATCATGCCACCCCATGCTCCCTGCAAATCATTTGAATGAATCATTGTGAAGAAATTTAGCATAGTGGAATCAAATTATATGTACAAGGTTAGCAAATATTTTTGCAACATTGTAGTTCAGAAACTCTGAGATGATGAAGGCTTGATAGGATGTGATGATCAAGAAAAGAAAACGCGTCCTATAAACTGATTTTAGGCGTTGGCTAAATACAATGATAATAATGTTCCAACAATAGAGTAAGTACTCTCAGAAAGAGGAAATGTGATTATTACCATGTCTCCCAGATGAAATGTGAAGCCCATCAGTATGCCAGCAGGCAGTCCAACAATGTAATAGCAAGCAATGTTGACATATGCTATAAGAGATTGCCATCCAGCTCCAATAGCAACTCCTGCCCGAAGAATAAAACAAACATAGATCTGAAGGCCTTAACCTGAGCATGAATTCTACATTTGTTGGTCAGATGGTACTATTTTATACATCTCAGTGTCAGTTCCTTCCACTCACTTGATATAATCATTTACTTCAGCAAATTGAAGCATTTATATCTTCATTATTCATGTTCTTGGATTAACAATTTGCCCAGCCTTCATTTTCTGTCATAATTGAGAGGATGCGAATGAAAGTAAATTGCTTACCAGATAAGACTGGTTGGACACTGTTCAATAGAACTGTGACTCCAAGCAAGGATGCTACTCTGGTCGTCTCTCTGGCAACTGCTTCACTACTCGTAAAAAGACTTGGGAAATAGTCTCGTGTGGCAAGCACAAGCACCATCACCAGAATGCCTATGGACAATGATGTGATGGTTACCACAACCACGGCAAATTTTGCTGCCTGAGCATTACCAGCTCCTAGTTCATTGGATACTCTCACACTGCAATGGTATTAATTAACTCTTTGGTTATTTGGCTTTTCATAAGCGATCGTTGCATTGTACATCAGTGCATACAATATCACCTTATAGCAGCATTAAACCCCAGTGCGATCATCATATCCCATCCTTGGACATTCATGCTACAAAACATTTGATTATTAAGATGATGAGCTAAAATTTCAAGTTGTTGTGAACATGTTGGAACCAAAATAAAAGAAATGAAGTACTATATGTTAAGAAATCACCAGATGGAAATGGCATCAACTGGAATGATAGGATTTTCCAAACGACCAACGAGCACCACTAATATCATTAGATACCAGAACTCCAAGCTTCCTCAAAGAATCCAAACACTAGCTTTAGAATCAGGAAAGTTCTCCAATAATCAATCATTTTTAGTCAGTTGGGGTAATTAAAATGCCTGTGTGTTTAGATGACAGATATATACCACAACATGACGGCAGATGCCAGAGAAAGTTTGACAAAACCAAACAAATCTCGAAAAGCAAGCCATGAGAATCCAGTCCAAGCTCCATCTGATTTGGTAAGGACAATGTATAAGAATTGGCCAATTACCAAAAGCCATTGAGAGGTATCCACAGAAACTGCAGCTCCAACTAAGCCCCAGCGTAGCTTAAAAATGAGGAACCAGCAATATGCACAATGAAGCACCAGCACCGCCACTGCTATCCAAAGAATGACAAGGACTTTTCTCTGTGCTTGCAAGAATTTCTGTATTGGAAAGTTGAGGGCATATGCATATAGCTGGGGTATCAGATATAAGGAATATTTTCCTGCACCAGAAACATGAGGTTAGCTTCCTCCATCACCTAAAGAAGCAAACAACATAAATGGAGAAAAACAAAATGCATTTGACATTGACAGTTGAGATACTCTTAAATATGGCAAGCAGGAGAGGAATATTAGAATATTACGAAGAAGACAGAAAAAAGAGTACAAACCAGCAGCCTTAGAGATGTCAGCGGTCTCTCCAAAAAATTCAAGTACGGGAGGAGAAAAGATAAAAATTGGAAGCAAAACGGTGGCCGTGGTAAGCAAAATGAGCCATGATCTTTGCATGTATACGCCCAGCATCCGTTTCTGTCCTGCACCAAATGCTTGTCCACATAATGTCTCCAATGCACTTCCCATTCCCAACTGCGTAGATCAACATATGTAAGAAAAAGAAAATGGAAGACCAAAAGTTAAAATAAAATCATTAGGAGACTAGTATATACCAACAGTCCAAATGCGAGACCAGAAATAACAGAGTTGCCAACGGAAACCGCTGCAAGATCAAGATCCCCTACAAGCCCCGAAAATGTCAGGGTGATGGCAGACAATGAGTACTGACAAATTGCGGTTAGAATAACAGGACCAGCTATCCCCCACAGCTTCTTCGATTCTATACCGAATTTTTCAACAAAGCCCACATTTTTTTGTTGTTCTTCATTTTGATGACCATCAACAAGAAGCGGTTCCTCCCAGTTGCTCCCCATGTGGCAAAAGGCTCTTGCTTTGCTGAGAGAATAGGATTGTACAGGCTTTGCTTCGCATATGAAACAAAATGGAAGATATGCAAGATAGAATTTAAAACAGTTGCACCATTGATGTTGTCCTGTCCTGTAGCCACCATGGCCCTCACAGCAGATGAATATGTTTGAAACTTTGAATGGTGGTTAAGAGTTAAATAGCAGTACCACTGTACTAGTTCCGCAGGAAAATATAGGAAACTCAGGAAAAACCAAGTTCTTGTAATTAGTTTCGAAGAAAGTCAATTTATGAACCAAATGACAAGTGAATCACCAGATATCAATTCTTTTCAGAGTTTAAAGAACCTACGACAACCACCAACAAAAACGGCTATTGAATCCTAAATCTCCAAATCCTCCAACGGAGATTGAAGATGATAGAAAAAGTTTAAGCCCCGTCACCATTAGACTATCACCTGTTAAGCTGCTACTCCCCATTCCACCAGCAGCCCACCGAATAAATTTTTCAGATTTTTCTTTGCACTTTTTCTCTATGAAATTGGTGAAACACTTGCAAAAGATCATAACCTGCAACATTTCCCACCTCTTCGATATAGTTATCAAAGCATGCCTACAGATAGAATACTATATCAGTAAATCCAAATGCTTTCGACTGAAAAAATTCCTCTTTACGGTTATGTACATGGTCTTTTTCTTCCGTGCTGACGGGTTTGAAACAAACTGTCTCCGCAATGGGATCGATCGAATGTTCTTCTTCATGTTTTGTACGAGAATGAATCATATGCGACGGATGCGTTTTAGATTTGAAGTACCGTTTTACCTGAAATGTTGTAATCCACCATTCTAATAAAAGAGAGAACGTTCTCTAGTATCAATTTTCCTTTTGGTTTCAGTCTTCAAGTCTGGCAAGCAGACAAAATTATGAACAAAACTAAGACTAGAACCCCAATCTCCTTACTTAGTCCCGGGTGTATTACCTTTTTTTCAACCTCTAGGACCATGATCCTTATTTTGCCTGTCCTTTTTGCATTTTATTTTGCCGATGAAAATTGCCATCCACTTGGTTTTCTCTATACTAACCATAATTTCAAGAAAGTCGATCTGTGACTTGAGGCAGTAAAGAAAATGTTGAACCCTTACTTAACTTTCCAATCACGTGGCACTAGCCATTCTCCTACTAGGCCAACAAACATTCCAAGCATCTTCAAATCGGGGAAGGTGACAACTGCGGCCACGCTCCCACCAAACCTTCCTTACCCCCCACGCTTTACCAGTTAAAGACTTGGACAAAAGATGTTAAGTTGTAAACACTCCAAATTATAGTAAACTTAACACTCCAAACTATAGTCCATAGAATACATAGAAGGAAAAGGTAAAATACTCCATCCACAAGACACACAATGCCAAATATGCGTATTTAACATTATAACAATCTCAAAACAGGTGTGAATTAAATGTATTAAAAGCCCATAAGAGGTCAACAATTCATGTGGCTTCAAATGTTCTACGGGTCCAGGTAAATGATTTGTGCTTGAACTGAAGCTCTTCGGAAACGAAGCAACTCTTTCATCAGCTCTTTTAGCAACTCCCACCCTCCCTCAATTGATGTGGGCTTAACAGTCATTTTCTCAAGAACAGGTGAATTTTCAAGTAGAAATTTGATGAAGTTGAGTTCTTGTTTCAGACCAGAGATGCCAGCAATTTTCACGAAACGGAGTTGATTAAATGGACAATTTTCATAATCTTCTTCCAGTACGTAAGCAGCAATTCTAACAGCACTCTGCTCCTCTGGGCGAGCCTGAAATAAAGATCATCAAACAAAAAGTCAGTAAATCCAAAACAACAACTCCCAGGAGATCATTTCAAATGCTTATAAGATTGGCTTGAGGTATTAGCAAGATATTTAAACTTCCTCAAGAGAGGATCTAACATAACATAATCAGACTCGAGCAGCAGAAGCACTCACCAACATCTCAAGCTCCTGTAGGTTAGGGGAACTTCTAAGAAGGCAAAGAGCAGCCAAATTTTCCTCCACATCATTGAAATTAATCCGCAGTGAAAGAAAACTGAGCTCAATACAAGGTGCAGGCAGCCTTCCAGGGACCTTACCGGCTGTCAAATACTAAATCCAAGTAGGACATATGAAGCCATAGTTTAGATGCAGATGAAAATAAGGTTGCAAATCAACAGAACATTGAATCAGCCAATGAAGTTCCTTTTACATGAACTTAGATCAGTTGGACAACAAGGAGATAAAGAAGCTTGTTGTTCAGTTGCAAAATGACATAACTAGATCTCTATTAGGTGAACTAGGTAAACAAACTGAAAACCTGAAGCTTTGTCTCCTGAATAAAATTATGTGACTTTGTCTGAAAATAGTCTAAATTTTCCTTCTAATGGCAACCATAACTGCTTACCTTCAAGAAATAACTCTGTACCTCAAGCCTTTGTATTCGAGGTAGGTGAGCAAAGAACTTGATCAAATTGCCAGCACTTCCAAAAGTCAGACCACAATCATATGCTGTATTTGTATACAGTCCGATGGACACTACAGCTAGATGAAAGGTATCCTGGAAACTAACATTATCAAAGACACCTCCAATGTCAAAGAATAGAAGATTCGGAGCACGAATGTTAAGGTTTGTAAAACCATCAAAGTTCATTAATGTCAGTCTCTCAAGCAAAGGGCAGCTAGATATCAGATACTCAAAAGCATCTTGGTCCATGGTGATGTGCTGAAGATCAATGCTCTTCAAATTTTTAAATCCACTAAACGTAGCCGGAGGTTTTAAGAGACAATTAAACAGCTCAAGATGAACCAAGTTTTGACAAAAGTATATAGAAGAAGGGAGCTTGTACCGATGACCTTTCCATATCTCAAGAACAAATTCCTTAAAAGAGCCCCTTGACAGAAATAGAATCCATCTATCAATATCGCTGACACCTTGAAGATCACGGTGAGAAAGCTTGAATTTCTGTATTGGCCCAGAGTGGAGTAAAAGAACATGGTCAACAATGTTAACAAGCTTATTCTTTGTGAGGGATTGATCTTGAGATGAAACCAAGACAGATTGATTGTCAAACACAAGATGAGGAAGTGTAATCCATTTGTATCTCCACCTGCCTGACAAGACACTAGTCCTCACTGCATCTCTCAGTGACAAATGAGACAAGATTTTGTCAATAATATGCCCTGGCAAATTGCTAATCTTATCCACCTGCACTTCAAGGGGGACCTTGGGTGCTTCCCTTTGCTTCTGCATGTCCCTCAAAACACCAAACAGAATTAATTGGATGAAGATTTAGAAAATACAAATGATAACACAATAATAAATGGAAGACCAGAAAAGGAATGTAGACCACGTGGAGAAGATGAGGAAGATAAGTGATTATCAAATTCCTTTTTCCCATGTAACTTGTTTTTATCCATCCAATCCTAAAATCAACTGACATATAAGTCCAACCCCTCAAAGTATTACATAAGTGATAAAAAAAGTGAAAAGCATATTAAGCCACATTGACCCTAAGCAGAGCAGAGCAGTCAAAATTATCATGAATGGCAACAAATGCAACCTTGCACATTTTCCCAGCGCTAATTTATCAATAAAAACCAGCCTTACTAGTTGCACTAAGTTTTATTACTAGTTTTCTTGACCATGTAATTTAGTTGTGTGGTTGAACAAATGGACTTTACATGATAAAGAAACTAAAATAAAAAATAAGAATATAAAATTTTAAATTTAAAAAAGAAAGTCAGAAGATGAGTTGAGCCGCAATTATATCTAGATGCCTAAATGCTACCAAAGTTCTTAAATTGAATGTGACGGCTTCGTTCAAAACCCAATCTATCTAATTAGCTATATTTGAAACCTCGATCCAGAAGAAGACAGTTTGGCCATGGCATGTAATAAGTTTCGCAAGTAGGTCAGCATTACAATGTGTGAGAGAAGGGTTGAAAAAAAAAGCCAAGTTAAATAAAATCCTTGGAAACAACACCAAAGAGATGGTTACAATAACAAAATACGTTGTATAAAGCTTAGAAAATTTAATTCCAAATTTGGTTCCATTAGAACACAATATATGCATGTGCTATATCAAAGGCTGGCTTACCATACTTATGTAAGGCAATCAAAGGGATTCACCAGTACACCCCAATGCCCACAGAAGATCAAAATGTGATAGCAGCTCACCACAGGAATTCGAGTTGCACATTTAGTTTTTGTATAACCTTTATAACAGAATCAGCAGCAATCAATAGCCATCCCATGCAAGAAAAGAACATAATTATGTAAAGTTCCATGATGAAAAGTTATTGGAGGTTAAAAGTGAGAAATGGCTTATTATCATATTTATCACTGAGAGAATTTATGAGAGTTTTCGCTGTGTTACTCGTTACTTGTCTGAAAAGTATATTTTCATCCAATCACTAGAACTTCAAGTATCAGGCTTCCATTTCAAATGGCTCCCCAACCCCAAAGACAATAGATATTTTTCCCCAATGTTTGGTCTCTCAGCCTTCTAAAGTAGACCTTGCATATTAATTCATTACATAAACAACAATGAAGATGAAGAATCCAGTTTCTCCAGTAAGATTTAAGAAGGCATATAAATCTACGTTAGAGAGCTACATGCCTATATGCGCTTGTAGTACTACCAGCCCATCTTCAACAGTCCCTGAAAAGATAAATTCTTTCATGAAAATGAATTCAACAAATAGCTCAAAAGCAATTCTGCTACAGCAGGCCGGACTCTAAAACACGAACATCGTGCATTGGAAATCCAAATTCTCTAAACCCCACATAAGATATCTTCTAAAGATTCAATTTTGACACAAACTGTAAAGTTCAAGAAGCTAATCAAAGGATGATGAAGCATCCCAAACAACATATTCAAACTAACAAACGCGAAATGCAAAAAACCCCAGCACCCCTCCCTCCTCCACCACCACTCCCCGTAACCCGCGAAACTGCTACCACCCATCTCCAGTCAAAACAAGAAAATAGTAGCCAAATCAGGGAATTCAAGAGGCGTGTCAAACCATTTGAGAACTGGGAGAACGAAAATCCACGAGTCAATGCCACTCAAAATTATCATCAACAATGTGAAGAGAATCAATCGAGAAAAAAAAGAGAAATAAACAATCATTGAGAATGAAAAGAATAAAAAAATGAGAGAGAGAAAGCAATCAGCGAATACGTACAGTGGGGACTCGTTTAGGTGGTTCAGCCAGTGACGGTATTTCTGTAATTTTAATGACAATCAAGTGAAGTTAAGAAGCAACAGTGGTCCCCAATAAGTTAAAAATTTGTTTATCCGTCCACATTGTTGATTAGCTCAAGATAATTGCAGTTCTAGACTCCAAAGCTTATAAATTTGGTTATATGACCCTATATATTACGCTTGAGTTTATCTTTAATCCTTGGTTATATAATTTGATGAGTAATTAGTAAACATTGTTTGTGAATTTCAATAATAACCGAGGTGATATTTACTTGACAAAATGGTAGATAATAAAATGATTATTAGTTAAGAGCTCCAACATGGCCTCCACATAAGTCACTTTTAGTGTGTGCATGATTACTTAAATTTAACACGTTCAAAGTTCAAACTTTGTGATGTTCAAATTTTTCTGATTATCGATAATTTGAATAGAAAGGAATTTTTTTTTTGTTTATTTCAAAGAAAAATAAGTTTATTAATATAGTTTTACGTTTTTTAATATATATTATATTTTACGATCACTAAATTCAAAAGTGTAAAAACGTGTTTTAAAACACAATCCATACATAAAGTTTCAATTTGCCTCCTTCAACCTTGTGGGACAATTCTCCAAGATTTATATCATCCTTCCTTTGGTTATGTATGCATTCAAAGTTTCATAAAATATTATGCATGGCATGCAATGATGCAAATGAGTTTTGTATTGTAATGAGAATGCATTAATTCAGCCAAAAAAAATCATTATTTGATTCAGCATAGGTTTTGGGCCCAATTGGACTCATTTTGCTGTTGGATTAAATAAAAATGATACCGTCCATTTATACTTCACTAGAAAGGCTCTATATTTGCTAAAAAAAATTTCCAATCTATGTCGACAAATGTTAACCCAAATCGATGGGCAACCGCAAATGGCCCAAAAGTCCAAATACGTTTGGAAGCCGACGTAGGGCTCCCCTTAACGAAGCAGTCCTCTTGGAAGCAACAAAATATACAATTGTTAATTTGCATCCATGCAATTTTCCTTTTTTTTTTGTTTCCCTATCCATTTTAGTGTAAAATAATTCCATTAATGGTTCTATTCTAACCTAAAAAAAAAAAGACTTTTATATGATATATATATTTTTTATTTAATTACAAGTTGTAATATATTTCATACATTATTAATTGTGTAATTTTTCATTTTCTCATTACTTTTTAATTTTGGAACATATAGTGGTTAGGTCATAAAAGTGATAACCAAAATTATCTCAAAATAAGAATTGAACTAACGAATGCACCAACTACCAGTGAGGCCCAGTTGACCACCCAACTTTGCTAAAGGTTGTTGGGGTAAAAAGGGCAAGGGTTTAAACCCCCGCTTTGTCATTCTCTTCCTCATTTGATCTCCCTCCCTCTTGGTGATAGATAATGGCACACAATAAGTGAATTAGGTGATAGATAGGTTCCATTTGTATACTGGGGGGAATCTGGCATGTTTTAACCAAACCCTTCGCGTGGGCTCGGCGCGCACTTGTATGGTCTGGAGAGGCTTACTTATCTTAAGGGGCTTTAGCCGTCTTTGGTTTCATTGCTTGTTGTTTTGTTTGGTTCAATAATACCGCTTATCCTAGTGAGTTATGAATCATTTACTTTTCTAGTTAGAGACCAACGTTCCCTCCTTCTTGGTGATAGATAATGGCACACAATAAGTGAACTAGGTGGTAGATAGAGACTTACCTTATTTAATAGAATAGGACCACTTTTGTCATCTCCCTCCCTCTTAGTGAGAAAAAATAGAATAAGAAAATGTATTTCCAGAATGAACAAAATACCAGTTGAGAGGGGAAAATTAGCAAAATTAGACAAGATCATAGTAGATATACAAACATGTAGTGATGTACCAGATCGGCTAATGCTGACCGGTTGATGCTATGTATTCCACTAGTTAACTAAAAATTTTAGTATCGGTGTATCAATCGGTTAAGCACATATTGAAATAGAAGTCAGTTCAATAAAAAACTTTTGAAAACATAATTTACCAATATCAGAATAATTTCGTTTTAAGAGTAATTTTTTAATACATAAATTTTAAGGATATATATATTTTTTAGAACAGAAAAATGGTCAAACAACCATTTGACTTATTGAGCTTAATATAGAGATTATTTATTAAAATTTCGCCTATGAATTGGAATTGACTCATTGAGGATTCATAAGTCATAAATTGGGCCGTTTTTCTCAGCACGCAAGTACGTGAAATTCTTCGATGCATGAAAATCCGATCCTAATGATTTGGATAGCTCTGGTACGTACGAAACAACGGATTGACCCGAAGGCCGAAGCCGAAGGTTCAAAATTTCAAGCCGAAACAAAAAAGGCCGGTGAACTACCGCCATGAGAATTTGCCACAAACCACCGCCACAAAATTCCGATACAGTTATTCAACCTTCCACTTTTTGACACGTGGTATGTGCGTTGAATGACCCGGTTGGCAGCCAATGATCCATCATTATCGAACTTCCTTTCACAAATTCATTATTCTTTTTAGTAAATAGTTCCACAAAAGTCTTCCTATATTATCCTTTTTAGTAATGTTTTTATATATAACTTAAACATTAAAAATTATATATTTAATAATATATTAAATATTTTGTATTTTATAATTTAAAAAATTTAAATTTTAATTAAAAAGACCCATTTTTTATGATGAATGAAATATTATAATAACTTAATTAATAGGGAGTATTATACACTAACTCCGGAAAAATACATATATCATATTAAAAAAATCTTAATCTGCGCTTTTTCTCTTTGACTCTAGTTTGAATCCAATTTGTTCCATTTTAAGTTGTATAAAATTAAGCTCACCATAATTGGAACTTACGTATGACTTAGAGAAGAGAAACTCAAAATTGAATAGTGATTAGTGTGTGTACAATTGTGCATATCCAAATTTGTTTGGAGTACAACATTTAAATTTCATCACGCATTCCCTAAAATCGTACACAACTGTCATGCCAAGTACACACAAGTAATTGATGCAAATAAGTAATGATATTTACAATAAATTATCATGATAATTGAATTACCATATTAATTTGAATAAAAAAAATACACAATGGTAATATTTTTTAATTATCAAACCATTGTTATTTTAATTATTTAATATTTTTTTTTGTCACCGACATTGATAGGTTGTAAACATTAATTAGTACGTACTATAAAAGATGAACAATAAAAAGAGATACTTTGATTACATAACTTGTTTTTAGAAGACCTAATTGCCTTCCTATTTATTAGGAATTATGTTTTTTTTAAGGCTTTTTCCTCCTCAAAAGCAGTTTCCTTTTCAAGGGTTTTTTTTTCGTATATTTGATTAAATCTAATATCACGAAAGTTAATTAACTTTTTTGGTTATGCAAATGTTACTATTGCAAATATAGTAATCGTTTTGAAATAAAAAACAGAAGGCCCAATTGCCTAACTCTATAAAGCTATGTAGTGCTAGTCAAATGAAATACTACCTAAAATTATTCATGCTCAAGGAATTCTCTCAAGTCTCTGACTTTTCATTTCTTCCCCCATAACCCATATTCTCCTTCTCATAAATCACAACCGAACTATATATATAAAATACATCTCAAAATTCGATCCCAATTAGAGATTGGATTAAGTTTACAAAGAGTAGAGTCATGGCCAGGAGGGGTGGTTGTATCAGTACAAGAATTTGGACGAGGAAGAAGAAGAAGATGAAGCGTCCCAAAGCGCAGAATCTGCAGAGCGTAATTGACGACGACGGCGGCACCCACGAAGGAATAAGGACTGTGGATGCCGAACATGGTTGCTGTGAGTTTTCCGGCGGGATTTCCGACGTTTGCGTGTGCGTCGTGACTTGGAACATGAGTGGCCAGGTGGGACAGCATAGCTAGACGCATACGAGGTTGAGGTTGTTTTTCTTTCGGGCTTTTCCTCGGTGATTGAGATGATTAATGTTGCGTGCGTGTTTGGTTTTGTTTGAAGGTAAATTATGAAGATATACAGACGCTGGTGGGCAAAAAACGGAAGTTTGATCTGCTGGTGATTGGTTTGCAAGAGGTTCCTCGAGAAGATATTGCACAATTGTTGAAGAAGGCTTTAACACAGACTCACGTGTAAGGAAAGATTATCATATTTAGATTTCTTCCTCTGTTTATTGGATTTTTTTTTTCAACAGGAGTCTTCACGTTCATTATTCTCCCCATAGTACATAATTTCTCACCAAACTCTTTCGTCACACACCATTAGTTTCTGAAAGGACTTTTCATTCTAGGTTTTTTTTTGGATGAAAATGAGTCTTGTCAATAGTTTCTTTCTTTGAAACTTTAGCCATAATTTGATGGGCCACTAACAGCCAGAATGACTATGGCCTTCCATAATTTAGGTTAGGTGTACCACACGTCTAGTTAATATAATGATGTATTTTTATTAAAATTAAAATTTATGTATTTTTTTTATTAAAGTTTAATATTTATTAATAAAATTACGATGTTTTATAAACTATTAGTTATTCTCATCATTTATTAAGAAAAATTTGCCATTACATCACTGATAGACAAATTAAAAAAAAGAAGAAAAATTATTGTTTATTGTTTGATTTCAAATGAAGAAATGAATTCTAAGAATTGATTTGGTTGCATTGATGAAGCCTACTAGGGGAAGCTATAATGCAATCTCTACAACTATTCGTGTTTGGACCTCAAAATTCAGAGCAATTTGTGAGAGGTGAGTTTCAATTAATAGAGCCAGCCTTTGATTTGATGATTATTAGGATTGTGTTTAAGTTCCTAAAATTTAATGGTAATGTATTTGAGGATCATTGTTGTTTTTCAGAAATAAAAGTGGATAAGCTCCCTGTTGGTGGGCTTGGAGGTCTAATTAGGAGAAAGAAAGGAGCTGTGGCTATTAGGATTAATTACAAAGGCATAGAAATGGTATTCATTTCTTGCCATCTTGCCGGTAAGTGTTTTTACCTTGATCCCAATAATCATGCAACCATAGTTTATTTATTATTATTTTTTTTGGTGACAAAAAGGAACCAATCAATAGAACAATATATTAAGATTTGGCCCAATCTCATGACATACCCAAAATAGATTCTTCCCATCACATATCAAGATTTGGTTCTCAATGGGCCCATTTTGGATGGTTCTGGATCATGCATGATTAGGATCTGTCTTTCATGCAGTAGCCTAATCTTGAAGCACTCATCAGCCCCACTTGTGATGCAGTTATGGCCTATATTAATTTGGTTTGGTAACATTGTTAAATGGGCTTCCCTTGGTCCAAAATTTGATGTAATAAATAATTTGCATGCCAGGTGGTAATTAGTAGCACAATACCGTAATTTATCTGTTAAATCACGTAAGATTGTATGATTAAAAATAACTAAAGTGAATAATTTATAATTTAAGAGGGACAACTTATTTACATTACCGGAGCGTAAAAAAAAATTATATAAGTTGTTTCTTTTATTACAAATAAAAATACAACTGATATATGTAATATTTTTTTTCATAAAGTAGCATTATATCTTTGGATCCTCCTAACATGAGTGCTAATAACAGTAAAAATATTTCTTTGTAATTTGATATTACACCTGCTTTTGACCAAATAAATAATTAGAGAAAAGTGGTGGGAAAGAACCCTACAGAAATATTAATTAAAGTTAGGTAATTATTCATCAGTTCTCCAACAAAGAAATGGAGTGTCTAAGTTAACAAATAATTAGCACAAAGAAGAATAATTATTACTTGATTAGTACTCTAACAATGCGTGCTTTAGTCCTCATCATCATCATCACCAAATTAATTAGAGTAATATTCTTTATTCTCAAATGCTTTTGAATATTTACTGTGCTTGTTTGGAAACACGCATGCAGCTCATGGTGGCAAGGTGGAGGAGAGAAATGAGCAGAGCAGATTCATATCTCACTCCCTATTCTCCAAGAATTCGAACCCTTATGCCAGACCTTCTCAACTCACTGTCTGGTTGGGAGATCTCAACTATAGACTACAAGGGATCGATACATTTCCTGCTAGAGATCTCATACGGGATAACCTTCATGAAGTAAGTCAATAATAATTCAAGAGAAATTATATTCTCAGTGAACGATCTAAATGAATTTTTGTAACATCCATGTAAGAGAAGATTAGTGGATATTCAAAATGACGATCGTTTATCGACTTCTCCTGTGTAGGTGTCGTGGAGAGAATCTCGAATTTTTCATTGTATATTCGTCAATTGTCTTCATTAAAGGGTTGTAGTTCCATGTTAAGATCCACAAGGGGAATATGTAACCAGAAGGGCCATTATAAATTAAGCAGTAAAATCATCAAATTTGATGTTGCTTAAATTGCTAAAAATACTAAATTTTTGCAAATTATTTATGCAGCTGCTGACCAGCAAGGATCAACTTCTGCAACAAGCTGAAAGAGGGCAGATTTTTAATGGATATTATGAAGGGACATTAGCATTCAAACCAACCTATAAATACAACATTGGAAGCAGCAATTATGACACCAGTTACAAGGTACTGAGAAATATATGTGAATGAGAACTGAAGATGTAATAGTTATTTAATTTACTGAAGGCAGGATTTACCATTAACTTCGGTTTGTATTGAAATGTTAACTACAGGTGCGGGTACCATCATGGACAGATCGGATACTGTTCAAGATAGATGACCATGACAACATAAATGCAACCTTACATTGTTATGATTCTATAGATAATATCCGCAGCTCTGATCATAAGCCAGTGAAAGCCCATCTCTGCTTAAATGTCAACAAAGGCAGTCATCCCAGTGGTGAAGGATGAGAGCACACTCATCAAGCTGACCAATTCCAAAATCCAGCCACTTCTTTAGAAAATTGATATTTCAGGATTGATTGTTTCATATATATTAGAATATCTGGAACCACATCCACACGTTTGTACATCCAGCTTTTTTTTTTTTCTTTTACAACTCATTATTATTTTGCTATTCCATTAATTGGTGACTACAAAGAATTGTACTACTATGATTAGTTGGAACAATCATACACTCCATGTCCCTCACATTAATGGGATCAGAGAAACCATTAATGAAGTGTTAATATATATATATGTGCATGCTTTCATTATTAGTATCACTATTATTACCTAAAAGCTGTGCAAGGAGGCATCAGACAAAAGTAGAAAAACAAAAACAAACAGTTCCAAATAATTAAGTGGTTCAGTCTCATATATTTATCTGCAGATAGTGCCTTTACATAGATTCCGATGCAGCTAAAAAGCTCATTTTTCTGACTTCATGCTTTTATAAAGTTTCTTGGTAAAAAAGCGCCTCCTATTAATTTCAGATAAGCTGGCTTATTCTGAACTGTATACCTAAATAGAAACCCAAAAATTCCAGCCACTGAAGAACATTAATTGGTGTTTAGAATTTAAGATTATTGTAAAATGAAAGAGAGTTCAATTTTAAGTGCAACGTTAACTGGTGTCTTCACAATATATATATTTTATGTATGAAGAAAATTGTCCAAAACAAATTAAATGAAAAAAAAAAGGAAAAAAAGAAAAGCAACATTTGTATCCCACTCCTGTATACAATTGCAAATTTGCAACCAAATGTTTTCAAACAGACACACAAGAACTATATGCACTAATTTCCTTCACTCTTGCACTCCTCTCTCATTTTGTTTTTTGGGGGTAATAGCCTAATTCTATAATAGTTGTGCACTTTGATTAATACGCACCAAAGTCGCTTATAGAGAACTCAGTACTCTTTCTCGGTACATTTGTGGAATGGCGAAGTCCTAAAGTCAGGGAAACATCCCCAGCCTGAGTCCCAAATTCCGGTAGACTTCCTCTACCACCATGCATGCTTAAAGCATCAGGACTAATGCCCATAAAGCAACCATATGTGGGCAGTATTGTTTGATCATCATGACCAGTAGTGGTGGAGATTATGGAGGATGTGGTTGTAGGGGTACCTTGTAGAATTGCTTGGTTTCCCAAGGTGTACTGCCCATAATTGATGATGTTCTTTGAAGGGTCTTTTTCTGCAGCATTGATTTCGGATCTTCTTAACCCTTCTCCCAGTGTCACAGTTGATGGTGATATTGTTGCCTTTGGTGCTGTAGTTGTCTTACTGTGCCTTGGAGTTTGTGCAGAGACGATGTGTTGGTTTTGGTTTTGGTTTTGGTCTTGGTTTTGGCTTTGGCTTTGGCTTTGGCTTTGGTGGTCCTCTGAATCACCTTCTGATTTGGCTAATTCATTTGCTGCTGCTGCTGCTGCACGATTTACAGTCGTCTGTTCTTGGTCCTCTTCTTTGGTCTCCTCTTTGTATATATCCTCCACCATTGGCTTCCACAATCTTACCCTTGCATTTATGAACCAATTTGAGACCTGCCAATTTTTTTGTATTTATACATATAGCATTAGATCTATGATACAGAAAGTTAAGTGGATGGAGTTATTAAGAGAGCCGCATTCATTTCATGACTCGTTGATTACAGAGAAGCAGGTCATGCAAAATGTGTCAGAGTTTTGTCTATCTGCAGTGAGAATGTCTTACATAGATAAATGTATAGCGGCCCTTTCTGGAAGTAAAACATTCAGTGTCTTCTATATATAACTAATCACCACAAAATACTGATCAACCAAATGAGTATCCATTTTCTGGCATGATTGGCATCCAATATTTTCCATGACAAAACTAAATTCTGGCATAAAGGTTGATTGGAGCCAAATATTTGGATTTACATACATTGTTGAACAGACAGTACATATGAACAGGGAATTTATGATCATGATCATGATCAGGAAGGTGTGAAATGATTACATTATTAATGTTAAACCATAATTAACTTGTTTATTTCGGAAATTCCAAGGTAAAGGAAGGTGCATGGGGATCCATCAATACGTTACAAAGTTTTCACTTTTCAGATCTAGCTTCAATAATACGCAATAATTCTAACATGAACATGAAACAAGCGAAAATCATTTGGGCAAGAAACAAATGTCCTGATAAATGCTCTTGAAGATTCAAGTAGTTTGTTCAATCTTGGATTGATTTCCAGTTTGGAACTCATAAAATTTTCAATTCCAAGTCACATTTTCCAGTAAGTTTATACAAGATTTGGTGTATCAATTAAAAGTTTTAATTTTTGAGAAATAAGCTGAAATGATGAGAGACAGATTAAACAACAACAACTCCAATTTAAAAAGATTTCAACTTGCAGCTTATCATTGTTTTCTTTTTCTAATTAGCTTAACTAATCATAATGACTTTTTTTAGGAAAAGAAGGAAATATTTCAGAAACCAAACAAATTTGTATATTTAATTAGGGTGAAATATATTCAAGTCCAAAAAAGTACATAAGGTTAATTAAATTAGTGTCAGAAAAACACAAAAAAAGGGGGGGCTTATATCCTTATTATAGATTATATAGTACTAAGTAATAAACACTTTTTTTCATATCAGACAAGACAGTTTACACAACATAATGCCCATTTCCTTGGCTTTTTTCACCTAAAAAAGGCTGATTTATTGATATACTGGGGTTTTTGAAGTGTAGAACTATAACTTTTTTTGGGATCAAATCTATTCCATTTAAATGTGTAAATCACAACAGCAGGAAAAATTTCAAGTTTCTAACTCTTACTACCATTGGACAACTCCAAAATTTTTGAGACTATATATATTGTGAAGTTATGATGTACTTGTTTAATTTTCGTTTCTTACAAATCCCTTAGTTAACACAAATACCTGTGAAGGAACTATAATTTGCATGGCAACCCACGTTTAAATTTGCATCAAAATTAGTATGTTACCCTATCAAAAGTAAGACACACGAAATCGTATATACTTTGTGGCAATCTAAATGAACTTTTTTTTGGGTTATTGTCACGACTAACAACAAGAAGAAAGCTCTATGTGTATTGTAAAAATTTGGACATAAACATTAATGTCTAAGCATAGTAATTAATCTTTACTGTCTTACTTTAGCATGCATGCAAATTTTGCTTGTTTAAAATTTTTTTCCCAAATTAAAAAAAAGGAGAATGTTTTGAATTCAGACCTGGCCTTAAAGAGGTAAAAAGTGTTAATGATTAACCTTTCAAACGCGTGACACATCAGTTTTCATCATCTAAAAAGGTGTAAAGAATACCTGGTTTTTCGATAAACCTGTCTGCCTGGATAACAAATGTTTGTCTGCATCACTTGGGTACCTGAGCAAGAAACCAGAATTCATCTCAGGACTTATCATAAAATCCCACAGCAATCATCAAATCCCGAAACAATTCTCTTGCTCATTAGCAGCTTTTTCATGAGTTCAACATAAACAAGATTCCCATGCAGGTAGTAGAAAAGTTTAAAATACCAAAAAATCACCGTTCAAATAGTATAATTTTCTGGTATCATAGTTTTAACTTTCTTATTTACTGTATCAAGTCCCGATTTGTATGACTCAAAATGAGTATGAAAGAGAGAGACAGAGATAGAGAAAGAGATGTACGGATGCAGAAAATGTTCAAAAAGCCACGCTCTCAATATGTTAACAGATCGTTCAGGCAAGCCCCTCTGGGGCCTCCATGTTTCGGGATCAAGCATTCCCAATTGATGAAGGGCTTTTTGTTGTCTAAACTTTTGATCTAGCAACTTGAGTCTTGGTGTGTCTCCTTTAGTCAATCCTATTGCGCCGGCCACTTCTTTATCACCAAGAACTTCACATGTGGCCTTCAATTGAGCTAACATTGCATCTTTTATGCTCCTAAAATGCCTTGACATGGCCTTCTGAGCAAGGATTGTGTATGGTGCTGCCGCCCCATATCCAATTACAGAATCAAATGTGCTTACTATTGCCTGCATTTGCTCACAATAATGCGTATACCTTGCATCCACCTGATTGATTTAAAAAAGAAAAAAACGAAAAGAAAAGCATAGGGTAAAAAATAAAAATTTTTACGTGCCATATACATATATGGTCAGGAACTGACACTTCACTAGTGAACATTAAACTAAACTATATAAGGAAAAGAAGGTATAAGACATAATAAAAGCACGTGAAGCATAAAGTGTCTAGTGGTTAACAGACAATTGAGCTCCAATTATCGGCCTTTTCCAGCAAAGAACATTTTCTTCCCTTGCAGAAGAAAGTGGAGACACTTGTTTAGCATCAATAGTACGTACGGGTTAGGAAATCAATTTCCCAAAGGAAACTTCACCAGCCAACTACTACTATTCATATAATGATATATATATGGGAATTCGATAATAATGATGATGCGATGAGAATAGAATACATCTGGGAAGAATATTCTTTGACGGTTTCAGCGTAACACTAGGCTTTATTCTGACTTTTCAGAAGTAGTTTAAGCAAAGATTTGATGCCTTGTGTCAATGCCCAACTCAATTTGTACGAAAGAAATGCTTTAAAACTAAAGAGTGAGATGAAAAAGATCATGGTCCCGGAGTGGTTGAAATACATGCTTGGTATGCAAAATGTTTTTGGCTAGTACGGATGAATCTTTTGCTTAATCAATCAGGAGCTTTCAAATGAATCAATGATAGATCTAGGATTTGTTAAACCTCTATAATGGAGGCATGTCGCTCCTTCTTCGACATGTACCCCCAGATGGTATCCTGTCACGGCTAAGGAGGGATGGAGGAATATACAGAATGCATGTTCACACTTTGGATGGCGATGTAAATCATAGCCTAATAAAGCAATTGCATAGTTTATACCAAATGTTGTTATTTCCTTTATCTAAGAAGGAATCTCAATCTCAGTCTGCCGCCCGGATTTCTCAATGCATGCCAGACGACAAGGGATAATAATATGCAAAACATAATGTAGTTAGAGGAAAGAGAGAAATTAAGGGATACTTATACATGCCTCATCAAGCATGGACAATAGCTTGACCTTCTTCTTTTGATACTCATGCTTTTCAGCAGCTGATAAGGGTGGTCGGTCTTTGGAGCTAGAAGCAACTGTAGAACCACAAACACCATCTCCAGTAGAAATGGACCTAGGGTTTCCATTTTGGCTCTTGACCATAGGGCTCTTGAACTGTCCCCTCCCAACACAGCAAAACTCTTCCAACAATTCTTGAGCAGCCCTCAAGTACCTAGAACTCCTCAGCACATTCCCTATCCTTGAAGATGCTGGATGCCCAACATGAATCTGATAATCTGCAGTACTAATCCCACTTATTGTATTCTGAAGATGATTAGGTTCTTGATTATTTTTGAATCCATACAAATTCATAGAGGGTCCTACACCCACCCCTTGAATATCATAGAAACATAAAGCCCCATCTCCTCCTATTCTTAATTCTTGGAATTTGGCGGCTTCCAAGTTTGGTAATGACGAAGATAGTGACAAAGAAAGCCCTTGACCCTCAATACTCCTTCCAATTTTCGGGCCTATAGTATCATCAACTTCGTTGGCACTGCCGCCACGAATCCAAGAAAATTGGGAAGGATTGTCCACTTGGTACCCTTGATGATGAAGATGTTGTTGATGAGAGCCTAACGAGTTTGGGAGCACAGAAGTTGAACAGTTAGGTGAAGAAGATGATGCTTTAATATTATGCGGGTTCATTAGTGGAAGCTGCATGAAAATTGGTTAAAAGTTTTGTTAACAGTGTCTGAAAATCATTGACATATATTGGGCTAGCTAGCTAACTAGCTTGTTATCAGAAAAGTTTTTTTTACTTACCACAGCTTCATTTACTGCCACTGCCAGTGGCTGTTTCTGTGACCATCTATAGCTAGACTGATGGATCTGCCCATCAAGTATATGATTATTAACTACCTTTCGTCCCCGAGGGAAGCTATCGATCATCTCAGTCAACATCCCCCCGGTATCGTATACTTGTGGCCCTTCAGAAACCTCCACCTGCACTTGCTGCTGTAGCCCAAATCCTTGCACTTTAAGTATGTCTCTCTGGCTGATCCAATCCCCACCTTGCTGTTTCATGTTTGGAGATCTTTCATATCCATTTGAGAAATTGTACACACCTTGGTGGAAATCTTGGGACATGAGATGCGGATTTGGTTCAACTGCTACTCTTTCGACCTGTCTGTCAATATATTGTCAAAGAAAAGTTTAAGAAAAACTATCTTTGCTTCTTTCAAATTCATGTACAATAACAACAAATCTATGACCATCTTGTTTACAAGATCAATCTGGTCTTGGAATTCACTACTAGGGATGTAAAACTGAGTTTCTGCAAAAGGTGAGCAGCAAGAGATGATGTAGAAAACTGTCAAGTGATTTTCCAAAAGGAGGTAGTGAAAAGGGGTCATCAATATGCTTAATTCCAATGAAAAAATTCTTGATTTTCTTTAGTGCTTCCTAGTTAATCATGTTGGTAAATAAGTACCTGTGATAAGGGAGTAGTACAAGGTTGAATTTTTGGACTATATGTGGCAGTAGTCGTATCTCAGAAGAAACATCATTAATATCTTTGGTGATGGATGTTGATGATGATGATGATGATGATGATCCGTGATATATATGGAGCTAGCTACCCATGGGTGTTGAGCTGCTACTTGTAGCTTTAGGTGTTTGGAATCTCCTTCATGGAAACCAGGGAATGATTTAATAATCAGACAAGAAACAAGCCTGCCAGCCAGGGATATAGGATAATGAAAGGAGAGAAGGGAAAAAGGTCGCCCTCTTCTTCTTCTTCTGCTTCTGCACTCTCTCTCTCTCTCTCTCACCCTTCACTTTCACCACACTTTCTATATAATGCAGTAAATACAAACTTGTCATTTGTACTCCCATATGGTTTTAAAATACTACAATACTAGCTAGTACTAGTATAAAAAATTAAATGAGATGGTTGTATGTAAAAACTTTAACCTACTCCTTGCTCATATCTGTCAAAAAATAAGTTCATTTTTGAATTTAAGTAAACTTTTTTTTAGTTAGTATAAGCACATCGTTTACCAGAAATTCCCTCTCTCGTTACTGTACTTTAATTTAGTAGTTTCTCCCGAACACTTTTAATGTATTATCAAATGTATAATTTTATATTTTATATTTTTATTTTTTAATTATAATTATATATAATTTCATTTTAAAAATGATTTTTTTTAGGTATGATAAAAAATTTTGAAAATAAACTTTTCTAGAAGAGACTAGGAGAGTGAGTATGCTAGTGCTAAATTTCAAAAAAGAAGCTCATCTCTACTACTGTACAACACTTACAATGGCTACTAGGCAATTACACATCTCCAAATTCTTTACATATTAAATCTTGGCCGCCAATTGAAAAAACAAAAGAATTATTCAGGTGATGGAGCATTTGACCATTTGCAAAATTAGATCCCCAAATGTTATTATTCCATTATGTATGACCAACCAATTATTATAACCTGACTTGGGTGTGCAATTTTGATGGCGTCTTACCTATGCAGTATGCTTGTTTCTCTTTTAAGAAAACAGAAAAAAAGTACTGTTTGACAATTACTACTGATTTGGTTGTTGTCCGTACCCACTTAACTGTAGCCAAAATTGACATTGTTTTTTAACCTTAAATTTTTACTTGTAACAACAATTAATCAATCCCTTCTCAATATTGGCGTTCTTGGACTAAATCTAAACCTTGTTCCATTTGAATTTCAAAGTGAAAGTTGGAATGTCATGTTCTATGTATATATGTTCCCCACTTCAAATGTTTGATTTGATAAGTAGAAAGAACCCTAATTATATTAATTTTTATACCACATATTTTTTTAATTAAATAAAAATTTTAGTGAAGTAGGTTCATTTACATAGAGTCTAATTCTTTACTGAGAGGTAAAAATACTACTCCCTCCATCTCGAAAAAAAAACTATTTTTAATTTAATATAACTTTTTATCAAAATTACAAGATATAATACATTTAACCATTAAATGTGTACTTTGTTATTTTTGTCCTTATTCTTTAGTTTGAATTATTTATTATCATTATTAGCATTTCTATACCACACTTATATATCCATATATATCCCCAGTTAATTACGCTTGGCAAAACTCACGACCATGCATGATAAGGCTAGTTAATTCTATCTTATTGTGCCAGAAATTTAAATGGTCTCCAAATTTGCTGAAAATATTTTGTAATTACATGAACATATATATATTTATATATATATAAATAACATGAACATATATTAATAAGGATATATATTAATAAGGATACTCCTTATTCAATACTCCTTCAGTTCTTTGTATCCTCTTTCATATATATTTCTTCATTCCTATCCTTATTTTGTAATTCTATCTTATTAATATACTACTAAATACATAATTTTATATTTATATCCTTATTTTTCAATTGTGAATATACATAATTATTATAATTATTATTAGTAAAAGACAAAGAAAAGCTTTGAAAGCCACTTTTTTGTTTTTTGGAGATAGAAGAAGTATATATATATATTCAAATCTTTGTCCCTCATTTTTGGAATCTCCAATTTATATAGTTCAAACAAGTGTATACCTCTCGGGGCTATTTGGGCTAGAAAATGAAGGGGCTAGGGAAAAGTGTAAATGTAACTCCTCCTTATAAATATAGCCGATATAGTCCGTCTATTTGACTAATCAAATGTTGTTAAAGTTTTTTGAATATTTGCCAAAGTTCGATATACGTGGCTTTCAAATGATATGGACACTGATCCTTGCAAAATTTATTAGACGACTAAACGTGATTATTTGACTACAATTACGAAATTAAGCATCTCATCATTCTCTTAATTACACCACCATAGGAACAACTTGAATAAATTTTGAGCTAAAAGAATATATAATCATACAAAACCATCACCTATTCTAGCTTCTGATAATGATAAAGAGCTTTCAGGTAATGAATGAATGGTGTTACTTGTAATTATCTAAATTTTTCCAAATTAGTAATCTATTGAAAAACCCAATAAATTAATATCTAAGAATTCATCTCAAACACAATTTAGCCAGTTGAGACACATATAATTAATTTTTCCTCTCAATTTGATGTGTGACACATTATTCTAATACTACATATTTAATGGTAAATTTCAAATTTACATTGGAACAACCCTTAAATCTAAGTCGAAGGAATCATTTTATGATTTGACTCACAAATGTCAATTTTTATTTTTATAGTTTGGTTCACTTATAGTGGACCAACAACATGATACCCTAGTTTCATTTTAAATACTAATTGTTAGTATCAAAATTTAGAAAGAAGCCCGACAATAAGGTCCAATAATCATATAAAAACACAATTCGAATATTAATTATTATAATATATTTCATGCGGTAATAAGTTAATCAGTTTTTTCCCACTAAAAAAGGGGTTTTGAACATCGATTACATTGTTGCCTAACCTAGCTAAACTTTTGTTAAATTTTATGAGTGGGTTGTCAACAAAATTTAGGTGGGAGATTTAATAGGTTTTTTTTTTTTGTTAAAAAGGTTTGAGTCCAACTTATATACTTAAATAATTAAGGAAGAAACTTTCAGAATTGAAATGGGCTCGATATTGAAAGATAAAAGATTAAAATACAAATCACATAAATTAAGTTGAATTAGCATTTTTTTTTTTGACAACCCAAAAAGGCACATTTTATTATAAAATTGCAAGAGACAACATTACAAGAAAGAATATAACAGTAGCAATCCTACTCAATGGAAAAAAAACCATTGAGCCCGCCAAAAAACGCAAGGAAATAGGTAAAGCCTCTTTATTAGTTACGAGAGTTAAGGAGTGATTAAACCTAACGGAGACAATAAGTTGAAAGAACTTACCAAAGAGATATAATTCGTAAATTTAGATCGATTACTTATTTTTCAATAACAGTTGAATCAATAACCATTTTTTAATTATAAAATGTATAAAAACCCTCGATAGTATAAAAAAAAAAGGGCGAAACATTATATTTGGAAAAATTTTAATAACAACGACCCATAAAATAAAGTTTCAAAATGATTTCTTAATTTAGTTTAAGCAACAAGACAAGGAGGTTATATTTATTGGCTAGTTCAATATATTAAAATTTTGCACAACTTTTCCATAATTCAAGATTGGGATCAAAGAAAATGACCCCTTTGGCGACAGTAAACTTTTAATTACAAAGCATGTATGAAACGAAGAAAAGTAATCACTACTAAATGATGGAACTTAGTTTAACTAATTATTAATTCACAGGGGACACGATTGATTGATTGATTAAAGCTAGTATATGTTTGTGTGTGTGTATATATATAATTAATATTAACAAAACAAAAAGAAAAAACCAAAAAGAAAAAGGAAGTCCTTAAATGTGTGGATCTATAGCTAACGGTTTGTGTGGTGACTTTAGCAGAAATGGACCACACTTTGCGTTGTCGGAGGCGTTGTGAGGTGCCCCTTTGTGACTCATCAGAGAAGATAGAAGAGAACGGCCATCTCCTCCTCCTCCTCCTCCTTCTTCCCTCTCATAAATAATAATGACTGTGTGAGTGTGTGTGGGTGTGGGGGACAACCAAAAAGAGGCGCACCGATGGTGACAACCACCATTATCTCCTCGCCTGTCTTGCTAGCCGATCATCAAAAAAAATGGGGTTGCCAAAGAAAATGAAAACGATGTTTGTTAATGGGGGAGAGTAATGATATTTATGGGAGAAATTTTTTTAATGGTTGACGCTGTATTTATATGATAAAAATTTAGTTAATGATCAGAGTGATTGTTGTTCGGTAGTTTTTGTTATGTTAATTATTGAGAATTTATTAAAATTTTCTCCATAAATATTATTTTTTAGTCTTTAAAAAAGTTTGTCTAATATATTTTTTAATTATAAAGTATAATACGTTTAATGTATCGTTAAATGTATAATTATTTTAATTTTAATTTTTATGTTATACATTATCACTCTTAATAAAAATATATAATATAGAAAAAAAATTTTAAAATTTAATTTTTTTTAGACAGATGGAGTATTATCCTACTCATAATAATGCTATAATATTAGGCCATATTTGCAAACCTTTAATGTGATATATAGTATAATTATATTTTTAAAAAAAGGAATTAAGTAAATTACTGTGAATACTTTAATTCAAAGATGAATTCAGTTAATCAAATAGCAAATTGACAATGATAGTTTTCATAAGACAAAAGACAAAAGGGAGCGGTTATTTTCAACTATCCAAAAGTTTTTAGAATATGCACGCAATTAACGTGAGATGGTACATATTACTACTCTAAATGAATTTATATACTTGACATGTTATTTGTGAACCACTTGGCCAAATAAAATTAATAGGGTATAATAAACATGTGCTAGTGACATATCATGGGGGCATTTATTTTTTGTATTTTTTGAGAAGTAATGCCAAGGTGTAGCACTCACTACTCACCAATTCATTCATTGCGGGAGGAGGATGAATATTGAAAGACCGAAGAAGACCGCCACATAAATCTCTCATTGTAATTTGTTTGTGCAAATGTCACTTCTCCATTGAACTTCAACTGCCTACCTTCCTTATTTCTTGGACCTACTCCTTTAATAATCGCATCTGTTATAGAAATATGCATGCCAAACTTTGCAAGTTGCGAGTAATTAAATCCTAGGTCCAAACCAAACTTCATCCATGGCATACCACCGACCGTGGATTATATCCTTAATTATGTTTGTCTCCTTTGTTTTTCCATTGTAGTCCCATTGCCACACAAAATGCTCATCCTTAGGGTAGCTCCAAAACTTTTACAATGATTCTTAGTACTTGTACAATATTACGCATGCATGTTCGTGATATATATGTTTATGTGAAAATTTGTACTCGTGAGGGCCTTGTCCTATCCCTCGTTTGAAGACAAGTTGTCATTAGAAGGACAGAAATAGAAGAAGAGGGTCAAGAAAATTGGGTGATAGAATCTTGTCCCTTCGTTCTATTCAAAACTCAGAAGTGCAAGATTATAAGTTGGCTCCTTTAGGCTTGGGCTAGTCCTTCTAAAACTAGTTGTGAATTCAAGGATTTGCTCCTCAATCCTAATAAAATGTTTTCTACTCAAGTTGCACCAGGGCCGCATTTACACACGTTTTGTGAAGTTTCAGTCCGTCGCTTTCCTGATAAAAACTGTTTATTGGTACAAATTCAAAGTGGAAAGATACTTTCCCTCTTGTCTATTGCTTCACTTCCATTCATTTAATAATTTTACCTTTGTATTGCTTTTCATGGCAGCAATCGTACATAAATTATTCGTCTGCATCGGCTACAACAAATTCATAGGCAAAGAATCTACTGTTGGATTGATGAATGAGATTTCAGCATTCAAAGCTATCTGCACCAATTTTGGGACTCGCTTAAAATATGATATTGCCTTCATGGAGGGTTCAACTTTTACTTACTCTAACTTTTCTCTTAATTTTATCCTTCTCTTTCTTTTAATAAGAAAAAAACACATGTTGCCACCAAAAAAAATTAATTAACTAACTAGAGTGTTATTGAAAAAATAAATTATATTTTGATTAAAAAAATAAAATTGTAATTTGTTATTTCTTGTTATAAGTCATAATTATTTCCTTTTAAATTAGATGATAAAAATAATATTTAAGTCTTTGTAAAGAAGTTTAAAAAATTATGTACATTAGACATCTAAGTTTCATTTAGATAAGATATTGGAGATTTGAATATAGAAAAATGTTGAATTTAAAATTTTATTAAAAAGTTGAAGTAATAATACATAAGAAAAAAAATGAATAAATAGAAAAAAAACACGAAATTCAAATTTGATTATAATTATAACAGAATAATTTTAAATATTGGATATGATTGCTTATTTGTGTGTTGACTCGTGTTTTCTTTAACTATAATTATAATTGTATATATAAAAGATCGCCCCACAAGTGGTGAAACAAAACTACGTTAAACAATATATAATTTCTATTATTTAGATCAACATGTAAAAGAAGAATGGATGTAGTAATAAAAGATTAAAAGTTCAACTAAGAAACAATCTTTGGACTTGGGATTTCACCAATCATTACTATAAATTCCATTTATATAATTATTTTGTGCTATTCCTCACAACTATTCACATGATCAAATATTATTCAAAAAAAAAAAAAACTAAACTGTGTCTATCTATATGTTCTATCTCTATCGTTGTTGTCTAGCTAGCCTTCCATTTACAATTTGTTCTTGTCACTTAAAATTGAAAGTCCAACAAAATTGCAAATCAAGTTGGATAAGGCTAAATTCTTCCATAATTAGATAAAATAATAGGGATATCTTAACCTAGAAGTTAGCATTATATTCACTTATCATGTGTGTGTCTATATATATACATATGTTTTAATGAATATTATTTTCTATACATATAATAAATAATGGTAGATTATTATTGGCAAAAGTTAGAAGTGTTTATTTTGATCTACGGATTAGATCAATTCATCGATCCGATCTTATTTAAAATTTCAAATCTGATCGAATCAAAATTGGATTGGATCCATTCATTTTTCAGATCGGATCAAATTGGATTGGGACTTGATCTGATTTGATCTGCTTTGATTTAAATGAAAAATAATAATTTATAACTCTTTTTCTCAAAAAAAGTTACCATTAGTTATAAAATATAAATCAATATTATTTTTAATAATTCAAATAATTCTTCAATTAAAATTAGTCAATTTGTGACAAAATAAATTAAAATATTTATATGAAAATATTCAAATTAATTTACATGAAAGTACACAAATTAAAATATTTACATGAAATTTATTAATTTTCTTTACATAAAAAATAGATAATTTTTTAACATGAAACTATTAATTTTAAACCTAAATTAGGTTACCTAACATTATATATGAAAAGAAAAACAAGAGAGAAAAAAAAGAAACAAATAATATCATATCAAAACTAATTCGATCCGATCTAATCCAATATGAAATATTTGAATCAAATTGTATTACGATTCACTCAAATACAAATCGGATTTAATCGAATTAGATTATTAATTTTAAACACTCTTAGCAAAAGCAGTTTTATTCTTTTTTTAATCTCTCTGGTTGTTAATCGGATTTGGGCTCGGAAACTAAGCCCATTTGGCAGCATCGCATAATAGATTAGATGGATATGTTAGTGTCCATTGTTCAATGACAGTTTGATTGTAGCCATGCTTTTACATTGGCCCAGATTAAAGTTCACTCCTTTTGTTTCTACCATGGATTTGGGCCAATTGATTATAAAGTACTAACACAAAAGTCCGTTTGCTATTATTATGAATTTGGGCCAATCGGTTATAAAGTAGAACACAAAGGTCCATATCAACTTTTCGCTGATAAAAACGGTGCACTTCTTAATTCAGTTGTCCGTTGATACGAAGTGTACTGCAGTCAAAGGTAAAACTCTTGTTCAGGCAAGCTTAGTTTTACTTTTATGGCCAATTCTGTAATAATTTCTTTTCCTTGTAATAATTGCATTTGTACAGTTGTCCGTGTTCAAGGCTTGCTTGGTAGGGGTAATAAGATTTATCAACCAAAATGATTTCAATAAGTTATTTGGATAATTTCAATAGGAATAAAAATAATAATTTCATTTCCTCCATACTTTTACTTTTACCTCTTCAATTATTACATCCTCAAATCTTTCAATCAATTTTAGTGTTGAACACCAAAATTACCCCCAATTCTTCAATTTTGTCTTGCTTCATTTTTCTCTTCCACCGCTCTTTTTTTTCGACAACCAAACTCTTTAATTCAACCCCTCTTCCATGATGAGCCCGTCATTCATCCAATCGCCCATCATTGTTCTCGACGGTCACCTCGTCGACCATCATTTAGGGTTTCTAGTAGTACAACAGCCCTGCTTGCGAGCATTATTTCACTTGGGGAATGTTATTCTATGCGAATAATTAATCCACACGTGACTATTTTTTCTCTTTTTTCAATCTTCATGCATTAAACGACCTCCAACATGAGACTGAGTTCATATGGTTGTAATTTGTTGGAATCTAGACCTCTTAACACTAATGTTAAGGTACCCATATCACCTATATGCACGAGCTAAGCTTAGCAAGACAAATATTAGTAATGAATCTTTTTTAGAGTCAAAGACAAAATCAAAATTTTAGTTTAATTTGAAGAACAAAGCGATTATTTACGATCATTTATCAATGAAATAAGCTTTTTGTTTGGTCTATTTTCGAGTTTTGATTGCAATTTGATTACCACCATTTTGTATAATTTATAGTTTTTAGAAAACTAACTTAAACAACCCGTTGTTTATGTGTAATTCATAGTTGTTTTTGAAAAACTAACTTAAATTACTAGTTGTTTATGTGTAAATTTTTAGTTTATGAAAAACTAACTTAAATTACCAGTTGTTTATGTGTAAATTTATAGCTTTTGAAAACTAATTTAAACTACTAGTTATTTATGTGTAAATTTATAGTTTCTGAAAAATGAACTTAAATTACCAGCTCTTTATATGTAAATTTATAGTTGTTGAAAAACTAACTAAAACTACTAGTTGTTTATGTGTAATTTATAAAATAAAATAATGAATACTGATAATAACTATTTTTTTTTGATAAAATTATGGTTAATAGTATTTCTTTAGCTGTGGATATTAGTAAAAGAAAAAAAATTATTATTTGTAATATAGATTTTTAATGCATTCACTAGCAAGGGTAAAACTAAAATTTTTGTTAATTCCCATTACTAATATTGGATTGAACCAGGCATTAACCATTACAATGATTCCCATAGGATTCAAAACAAGCAAAAAAAAAAAATGCAATGTTGATTCTGATTGTCATTACACACCTTAATCATTCCCATTATGATCCCATTAACAGATTTGAACCAAGTACCCCCTAAATGTAAAGCTCCTATTTAGGCAAGCTTTATGTTACTTTTATGGTCAATTCTATAATAATTATTTTTCCCATAATATTCAATATATGTAGTTTACCATCTTCTATAAGAGAACTCTCAACCCACCATGGAAATTGCAGAGCATTTGAATTTCTAACTTTCAACTATTGTAGCTACAGCTGTCCTAGTATGGACAAAACTGGTGAAAGAATACATTGAACGCAAGGTATAAGCATTTCCTTTTATCGTAAAACAGGAAAGATTAACAATGATATTTAGCTTAAGCCTATCCCTCGCCATAGTTCACTTCATTGTGCATTTCACTGTGTCTTGGTTGTGTGGGTTGTCAAAAAAGTTTACTAACTGAAAACTGAAAAAACTGGCGAGAGTTTTCGATAAAACAGTTGGTTTAATTCTCTCTATCATCATCTTTTATCTGGCAACTAGGGTGGGGATGAAAGTTTTACTTCACCATAATTTGCCCGAGGGAGGAACCTTCCAGGTTGTACTTGCTGATATCAAAGCTGTGTTAGACTTGCGCTTTGAAGAGAAGGCTGATGTTTGTAGTTTATAAACCATAATCACTATTTTTCTCTACTCCATCAGTTGCATTTGCTTTTAGAGGGTCCTGCACGAGCTCCCCATGGAATTGGCATGCCACCTTACTATTGTGTTAAACCCTAATTGTATGGCTTGTAAAAAAAATTTGCCAACTGAAAACTGAAAAAACAAGCTCGTTCCAAAGTTGCAAGCTCTTAATACTAATTCATGCATTTTACTAAACTTGAGTCTAACTCGAACTCACCTGAATAAGTCAATAACCCAAGTTAAAAACTCTTAATACTTCAAGTAAATACTCAAGTTGAAACCTCTTAATACTAAATTCAAATTCGAGACTCGTTGATTTTAATAAACTCGAGCATAACTCGAACTCGTTTGAATAAGTCAATGACCTAAGTTAAAAGCTCTTAATAATTCAAATAAGTACTCAAATTAAAACCTTTTATTACTACATTCAAATTCAAGACACATGCACTTTACTAAATTTGAGTATAACTTGAACTCGTTCGAATAAGTCAATGTCTCAAGTTAAAATCTCTTAATATTTCAAATAAGTCAATGATAAACTCGAGTTCATTCGAATAAGTCAATGACCCAATTTGATCTTGAGCTTGTTCTAATAAGTTAATGATCTAAATCGAAACCTCTTAATACTAAGTTCCAAAATTGACACAAAAAAACACGAGCTTGAGCTCATTCTAATAAGTTAATGACCCAAGATGAAATCTCAAAATTGACATAAAAAACACAAGTTTATGAGATGAATGTTCAAGAAAGGTGAGAGTGCACTTTATGAGGTGGAAGTTCGTATGAACTCAACAATACCAGGAGAGCTTTCCTCTAAAATAGTACTACGTGAACTTTCCTTCTTTAGGAAAAGAAAAGAATCAATGTGTCTACAAAGAAAAGAAAAGTCATAGTTGGTAACAAGTAAAAGTAAGTAGCAGACAGTGAAGTATCCGAAGGTAGTCTACAAGTTTTAACTAAGAGAAGGTAAAAGGTGGTGACACCATCATGGATGATAATTTTAGAGATGATAATTGGTCGGACAACAACATTTCCTTGCAAGGATCCGAATATTCGGAGGAGAGGCGTGATATCCCAAAACATAGTCACCTGCAAACAAACATAGAAAGATCTTTCAGAAGGGGTTCAGCGCTACAATTAACAATGATGGAATTAGAAGAAAGTCTATTGTACTATAGCAACTGTCTGGTGGGTTGCCTTATTGACTATAGACATTTTGGTTTTAACAGAATGTAGGCGTATGTACGACAATACTGGGGTGAGGATATCTATATGGTAGGAAGGGAATGAAATTTCTTTGTTTTTAAATTCCCAAATGTGAGTCAAATGTATGCAATTCTGTATAATGAGCCTTACTCAGTGGCGGGTGCACTTTTAACACTGAGAAGATGAGAGCTAGGCATGATTTTAAGTAGAATCAGAGTTACCCATGTCTTAATGTGGGTAAGATTTTCAGGAATACCATTAGAGTGCTTTAGTCTGAGGGCAGCAAGGAGGATAGCAAGCATGGTAGGAGAAGTATATGAAGTAAGATCTGGAGTGGTTCATGCAACAAACACAAGATTCCGAAGAGCAAGGGTATGGATTGATGTAAGTCTTTCACTTCTTCCAGGTATATATTTAAGCTTGGAGAAGGGAAATATAGCCTGGGTGTCGTGCGCTTAGGAAATACTTTTTAAGATGTGTAGAAGGTGCAGGTCAATCGGTTATACCTTTAATAGATGTAAATTGAGAGATGATGAGCTATTGAAAATCTTTCTGTATAACCGGTTTGAAAGGATTAAAGAGCAACTAGGATTGCCAATACACTCGGATGATCAGCAAGAATTATACCAAGGCAATATAAGAGCTTTCCAACATATGCCTCATCGAAGGTCAACAAGGATTCCAGATGAATACATGCAGGAATTAAGCTTGTTTTTCCAGGATAGAAATGAGGAGCATTTTGCTGATGGTTTTAGGTTCAGAATGATTCTGGAACATTAGCCTCAATCTCAACATAGAGAACAGGAACTTGAAGAGGTGAATGAAAGTGATGAGAGTGAGGAGATGGAAAAAGAGACACAAAATCAGGGTTAGAAGGAAGAGCAGGATCAACACCAGGAAAATATGGAGGAAAAGGAACAAGTGGAACACACTATGCAGCTGGATTTGAATGAGCATGTTACATAGAGGTCAAACACGTGGTGCTCCCAGAGCAATCAGCAGAACATGAGTTGATGACGATGAGAATGCTAAAACGGAGGATTTACAGGTACTAGTACCGATGGGAACATAACCACAACTGAACCAGCATACACAGACAAGGGTAATTGAAACAGTAGATGGGGAAATCATAGAAGAACAATTTCAGATAATAGAAAATTAAATCCAGGCAATTGTTCAGATAAATGTGGAACAACTGTTGGAATGATGGTTTCATTCACTATTCACAAACAGAATAGTGGTAATCAATGATGAAAGTGACAGAGATGAAATGATGGAGGCTAGTAAATGTGGTTTTTATTTCACAGCAGAAATTAAATTAAAGACAAGACATGAAGCAGTTTAAAGTAGAGTAGACATCAAATCGGTAAATGCTGTCAATGTCTGAAGAGATACACAGAGAAGCTACGATAAGAAGGTTCTGGGAATGGGTCAAGAGTGTATGGGTAGATAGTGAGAGAGACAAACTAAGGCTGGGGGGAACACAAAGCGGCCAAATGTTAAAGGAGTTTGTTATGGAAGAGGAGGAGAAGACAAGCCCAGATATGTCCAATGACTCGGACCTAGAAGATAGGGCCCAACAAAATGGGCTAACAAATGAAGAGAGAAGGAGAAGAAGAGAGATTCGTAGGGGAAAAAGAAAGACTAGACCAACCCAAGAGGAAAGTTTCAACAATAAAAGCAAAATATCAAAGGAGGTGAGGGATAATTATCCCTCCTAAATGTTGCTGGTGTGATAAGGAAAATGAGACGATATCTCCTGTGTTGCTTAATTGTGAGACAGCAAAGCGAACTTGGAGATGTTCACACTTAGGTTTCAATTTTGACAACACCTGTGGTGTTTAGTCGGTGGTTCAAATCATGGATAATGAAGGTTTCGTTTTTAGAGGATGTGAGATTATCAACTTGTATACTTTGGAATTTATGGAAAGCAAGATGCGAAGTGGTATGGGAGAATAGATGCATACACCCGGAAAAATATATGGAGAATGTCGTGGTCAAATTTCATGCAAGTAGAGAAGGCTTGGCAGGAGGAGAATCAGGGTAGACAAGGAGTAAAACAAAGTGGATGTAAGGAACTGGTGCAAGGCAATCTCAAGATTTTATGGAAATAGGATGAAACTGTAATGGAAGGGAGAAGAACTAACAGGATACAAATATGCATGGACAAGTCATTCAGGAGTGGAAAAGAGGCAGCAGCCATTGCATGGGTTGTTTGGGAAGATGGAGGAAGAGAGCTGGCGGCGATATCAAAACGAGTGTATGCTATCTCTCCAGAGCATGCAGAATTATTGGCAATTCAGGATGCGGTCATGCAGGTTGTTAAACAAGGATGGCAAAACATCTTACTTCTCATAGATTCTCTTTTAGCGTTAAAAGCGCCGGAACAAACGAGCGAAGAGGACATCCATTGAAGGAGTTTGGCCGAAGAGATTAGGTACTGGATTAGTCAAGTAGAAGCTTGTGTGCTGGTTAAATCGCCAAGGGCAGAGGTTATGAAGGCCCATAGGTTAGCATATGGTAGATTAGGCAAACCAAACTGATGTAATTTGAGTTATAAGTAATGAATGTTTTCTGTTATTCAAAAAAAAAAAAAATCTAATACAATTGATCATCACTCCCCCAGCCTCAGGTCAAAGAGTAAAACTGAATGTGAACTATGAGGCTAAAATAACAAAAGGTACAATGATCCTCATCAGTTTCTATCACAAATTGTTTGTGGCCATCTTTGTATGTCTAATGTGTTTTGTGGCCATTATCCGGTACATGCAGTATGAAATAATCCTCGGTACATATTTTATGTAGTAACATAGTTGTATTTTTACTTTGCCCAATGTTTTTTGCGTTTGTGTAAGTGGCCTTAGCTTTACAGCCTCGCAACGAGTGTAATATGTGTATCATTCTCATAAAATTTTTTGGTGCTCAATTTTGGTGTAGGGACTCTTTATTATAATTTTCTCATAAATTTTTTTTATTACATCATTTTCTCCACCTCAAACCACGAATGCATCTTTCTTATAAAAATAAACGCACTTTCACATCTTTTTAATCCGAAACAATTAAGTAAAAAAAATATTATTTATTTTAATATACTCTTGCGAATATATATATATATGCAATAAATAAAAAATATGATCTTTTATAACCTACTAGATAGATGAATTGCAACAATGTTGGTTTAATGAGATAAGAAACGGTCAGAAACTACTAACTTTGTTCTTAAAAAAATTATTTTTATATTTTTAATATTATTTTTATTAATAACGACAATATATGTTATTTAAAATTAAAAAGTAAAGATAAAACAAAAAAATTATACATATAATGATATATTAAATATCGTATATTTTATAATTAAATAATTGTAGTAGATTAAAAGTCATTTTTTTGGAGGAGAGGGGAGTACTAATTAAAAAATTACCATATTATTATTTACAATTATCAATTATAAACAAATTTGTTCATATTCCTATAATCATTTTGTTGGTTAAAAAAAAAAAAATTTCATATTCCTTATAATCATTTTTTTGGTTAAAATTTTTTTTTTTAAAAAAGAAAGAATAATGATGACTTATTTATTTGAATTAGTTTTTTTTATTATTTCATGTCATAGCTCCTTTCCTTTTCTAAAAAAAAGGGTAAATTACATATACCCTCTAAGATTTTTGTTTATTACCAATCGAATCTTTTTGTTTGTTAAAACTATCAATACCTTCTTGAATCTTAAAAACATTTAACATTTATCCCCTGATATGGGATTCTGTTATGAACAGTAACATAACAGTAAAAAATTTTAATATTTGGACAAAATTATCCCTTATACTCTTGCTATTAATTTGTATAAAAAAATACTCATAACTGACATTTACATTAGAAATAAAAGAAAAAATTTTATATATTCATTTGTACCAAAGATAGAGTACGTAAGAAAAAAAAAATTGACTTGTATTAAAAAATTCAAATTAATTAAAAATTAAAAGTAAATTTATCAACGAAGAAAGAATATATGGTATGTATGAAAAAAAGAAATATATGCATTTTTGTTTTTGTTAGTTTGGTATATTTGACTATAAAATAAATTATAGAAATTTTCATCCTATACTTCATTTTTTCGTTGATAAATTTACTTTTTATTTTTTAATTTATTCATTTTTTTTATAAAAGTTAATATTCTATTTCTATTTTCTTCCTGCGTACTCTGCCTTTGATATAATATTAGTTATGGGTATTTTTTTATACAAATTAATAGTGAAAGTATGAGGGGTAATTTTGTTTAAATATTAAAATTTTTTATTGTTACGGTATTATTCATAACAAAATCCTGTGTCAGGAGGTAAATATTAAATGTATTTAAGATTCAAGAAAGTATTAGTAATTTTGACAAACAGGAAATTTGATTGTTAATAAACAAAAATTGAAGGGGTATATGTAATTTACCCTAAAGAAAATTTCCGCGAATGAAAAATTACGTGTGAATCCGCAGTGACATCATAATCCTCCCCAAAGTCCAACGATTCCCATTACAACACCGAAGAAAGAAGTTCCCGGTTGGGTTTGATAAATTCTTTGTCAAACCCTTCTGGGTTTAACTTTCACCAAAAAGTAACACGAACATCAAATTTAGCTCCACACGGTTGCCTTTCTTTGACTTTTGAATTTTATTTTCTCTTCTTATTATTTAAGTCTCGTTTTCGTTTTCACATGGTAATAATCACTTGAGGGAGAGTTTTTCCCTAATCAATTCTGTAAATTGGTCGGCCATCGTTTGGGATTCTTCTAAGGTTTCAGGTATATAAGGTAGGATATGAATTATGGAAGATAAAAGTTGCCCTTGAGAGCATTTTGTTTTTGGATTAATTGGGTTTTGATCTGGGTTCCTTTTTGCTTCCCCCATTTAGGTGATTCTTGGTCTCCTTTTGAGGTAAGTCACATCTCCAGTGATTTATCCTTCTGTCTGTTTTCGTTTGTTGAGAGTGTAGCCTGATTTTCATCAATATGATCGACGGGACAGATTGAGCTGGAAAGAGTCTTTCTTTTCTGATATATTTTGTTGCCATGTAATGCGAATTTGTTTATTAGCATTATTTTTTAATGAAAGTTTGTGTTTTGTCATTTGGACCGAGGCATTGTTTGGGTTTGGGCAAGCGTGTGTATTCTCCTTCTGGTTTTGGTTCTTATTTTGTCTTTTATTTTGTACGTTTTCATATCCTTTAGTTGCAGAACTGTATTATTTAAGATGGATTGGATAGTGTCCTAATTGTTGAAATTGAGTTCTACATGGTGCATTGTTGTATATTGGTTTTTGTTAGTTACAAAAATACTATGCATTGCTTTCATCATCACTTTTGCACCCAGTTCTGCGCGATATCTTCTGGAAATAGATGAAATTTTTGCATACCAGACAAAACCGGATATGGATGTACTTGCATTGTGATCGATTATTTTCTTTTTCAATAAACCTAGTAAGTGGGTACTGTATTAGAATCTTATGCTGGATAGTGCTTGAGATGATGTAGTTGGTGCCTGTTTTTAAGGATGTGCTCTATGAAGCAAGATTTTCTTGATTTTCTTATTCCATTTGAGTTGTGTTGGAATGTCAAGTTGATGCCTGATTATCTAAGCTTCTGAATTAGCAGCAGGATTAGTGAACTCTGATTGATGCTAGAAATTAGGTCTTCTTTGATGAAAGAAACTAGTGATAGAGGATTTAATGGAATTTCTCCCATGTCTGTTATTCGTCACTCAGAAACTTTATTGCAGTCCAATTCTCTTCACTCTTTAATTTTGTCCGCAGTTGTAAGCTCTCTTGTTTATTTCTTTTCATGTGCAATTCTTGCAGCTAAAATATTCACAGTAATCCTCAAGATTTTCTGGAGAAACCCTGGCGGAGATTCTCCAAAACAATAATGGGTTGGCTAAGTAAAATTTTCAAAGGTTCAAATCATAAAGTATCAGAAAGGGGATATAATAGTAGATATGATGCAGATTTCTTGGGAAGTTATCCTTCCAGTTCCTGGGTAAATGTCTTCACTAAGTTACCTCACAAGTTTCTTCATATCGCATTTATTAGCTTTTTAAATTGCTACCACATTGTTTTCACATCTTGTCCTACTTATGGTAACGGAACTTGCTAATGATCCTCAAAACACTTGCTGTAGGATACAATGTCAGAGACAGAAGATATAGACCGTGCTATTGCATTATCCCTTGCAGAAGCGGATCAGAAAGGGAAACATGTGGTTGGTGTGTACATACCTACGGTTTTTTTTTTTGGAGCCACTTTATTGCAAAGATCTCTAACATCTGCATGGTACTTTATCTCATTGAAAGTTGATGGTAGTAAATGCTAATTTAGTGCAAAAGTTGCCAATGTACATGGTTTGACATGATTATACAATTGTTTACAATCTCTATGTGGACAATAATGGTAGTTATCAAGGCTTCTATTCTTCCCTTACACTGAATACTTGGTCCTCTATATGGAATATTCCATTTAGGAATATTGGCTATTGTTTAACTTTACTGTCTTGCCATCCTCAAACTTTACCCTTAAATTTTATGTGCCATTTTCTTTGAATATAATACTGTCATGATTTATGATAAGCTATCAGAATGATAAACTGAACTGAATGCAGCTGTATCTGTGGTACTGAGATGCTTGTTGTTATCATTGCCAGTGACAGATGATTATAGTATCTATGTGTCCACTATATAGAAGTTTCCAACTTATGAAATTCCTCATATTTTTTAGATAGTGAGACTCAATTGAAAGAAGATGAGCAACTAGCCAGAGCTCTACAGGAGAGCTTGACTGATGAATCTCCACCTCATCGCGGAAATAGAGGCAGCAGTACAAGTGATAGTGGACGTGGAATGGGAAACTTCTATCAGCCCATGCATTACCCCTATTCAATAGGTTTCAGGTAATATGAAAATTTTGTGCTGATTGGTGGCAGTTGAAGATGTCACTTTAATTATGGAATGCTGCATTTGAGACGCATTTGTCCATGAGATTCATGTTACCTTTCTTTCCACTTTTAGCAACCAATTTACATGTCTAGAGATGGCATATGTGTCTTTGAAAGTTTGTGTATTTATCCTGTGGAATCTGCATGATTTTGAGCTAATTTGTTGCATTTATGTTTGGTTCTCTGAACTCTCCACAATGTCTGCTTGTAACAGCAGGATATGTGCTGGCTGCAACACTGAGATTGGACATGGACGATTTTTGAATTGCATGGGTGCAGTGTGGCATCCAGAATGTTTCCGTTGCCATGCCTGTAACCAACCAATAACTGATTACGAGGTACAGCAATTGTTGATCATATGTGGACTTGTGCCAAGCTTTAGCTGATTGTCATGGTTGCTCTTCTTCTCTTCGTCTCCCAATTAGGAAAGAAAAGACTAGTAAACTATTTGTTCCCCATAAATTTGTCAAAGATTTTAGGGAAATTTCCCTATCTTTTCATTTTGGGCTAGTTTCATTGTTTTGTTGCATGACATCTTTGCCTTCTAATTGATTTTTTCCTGCATTGTATACAACTGTTTCTTCATGATCATGCAGAAAGGAAAATACTTATTTGGGCTAAACACACACACATACATGCCTTTTGAATGGTCACTAGTATCCGTATTTGTTTTTTGTCATATAAGTGCAAAAATGGAGTTGCTATTTGTGTATGTATGTGATTGTCAACTGTTATTCCTCTGTTTAACTTTGTCTAGAGAGTTTCTGATTCTTGTTTTTGCATGCTGCTATGGAATCTAGTTTTCAATGTATGGGAGCTATCCTTATCACAAAGCTTGTTACAAGGAGCACTATCATCCAAAATGTGACGTCTGCAAACACTTTGTAAGTATTTATGCTTGACGTAGAAAGTATTCTGCAATTGACCCTTGTAAATGCTGCTTATTTTGACTTATATGGATATACTAGTACTGAACTTCTAATTCACCATATATTTTTATGTGCTACATGCACTTGATTTTTTTAAATATCTTATTGTACTTAATATTTCTTCATGAAGTGCCACCCTAAAATATGATGATCACTGATCCCTTTACCCAGTCATGATTGACCTCATAGCGACTTAAATACGAAATATTCAAGCCTAACATTCTGATTTATTTTGAAAGCTTTTACTTGCTTATGCTAGTCTTCATGCTTCAAGTTATTTCTAAGTTCTAAAACAATATTGTGTCACTGTTTGTTTGATGACTAAACCTGTATGTCATTACACAAAATATAACAGGTAGCAGTCCCACAAATCAAAGTTGAAAACTGAATGAATAAAGTGTCATTTTAACGTCTTCTGTTCCTGATTGATAACAAATGGACAGAACCAAGAAAAGTGATTTGTGCCTTCAAATAATTCTAAATATAATTTTTTTCTCATTGATTCGTGCTCTCAGATTCCAACAAATGCATCTGGCCTTATTGAATATCGGGCGCATCCTTTCTGGTCCCAGAAATACTGCCCTTATCATGAGCTTGATGGCACTCCTCGCTGCTGCAGCTGTGAGAGAATGGAGGTTAGTCTAATATAATGCTTTCCAATTTATCAGAGAAAGAGAGAAAGTTGGTAATTATTATTTTAAAAACTCCTAAATGTTTTGGTTTTTCTCTCTGTATGTATAAGCATGTATGTTAATAATGTACCTGTAATGTACAAATGATACCCTAATTATTTGTTTGGTTGTTGCAAGCAGCCAAGAGACACAAGATATGTTGCCCTTGATGATGGTCGGAAGCTTTGCATAGAGTGCCTGGACTCTGTAATAATGGATACAAGCGAGTGTCAACCTCTTTATCTTGACATACAAGAATTTTACGAGGGATTAAATATGAAAGTAGAGCAGCAAGTACCGTTACTTTTGGTTGAGAGACAAGCACTGAATGAAGCCATGGATGGAGAGAAACATGTAAGAATTATTCCTGGTGTTGAAGAACAAATAAGCAAAGTCACTTTCTTTTGATTTGCTTGTCTTTGTTGTTTGTGACATGCTCCGAAAGATAGAAATAACACTTGATTCTGCGTGCTTCATTTTGACCAGGGGCATTATCATATGCCTGAGACCAGAGGACTTTGTCTTTCTGAGGAGCAAACTATTAGCACAGTAAGAATATTACTTCTCTTTCCTTTCAGCAATGCATTTTCCATGTAAATAATTAATTAAATGTCTTTGTGGAATTACAAGATTCTGAGGCGACCAAGGACAGGAGGTGGAAGTCGAGTTATGGATACGAGAACAGAGCCATTTAAGCTGACTCGCCGGTGTGAAGTAACTGCAATTCTCATTCTATATGGTCTTCCTCGGTAATACTACTCCACCTCTTTTACTGGGACCTGTTTTAGTGTATGCCTCATTGTATGATGCATATAGAATTTGCTGCCTGCAGGTTGCTCACTGGATCAATCCTAGCCCATGAGATGATGCATGCATGGTTGCGATTGAGAGGTGCTTTATCTTGGCTTGGTTTAGATGCATGCATGATAAAATGTCATCTTTTGTGCAGTACAGGATGAGAAATGATGCCTCTAACAGTTATTATTCAAGAAATAGACAGTTAACCCATTGATTGAGGCTGAAGATTTCACACACTTTATATTGACTGCTCCCTTTATGTCATTTGCTAACATTTTCGGTTTTGTGTATGGACATTTGCTTTGTATCTATTTGTGGATGTTCACAATTTGAGGTTGATGGAATTAATTAAAATACCGATGTCTTGGCCTTTCCTTGATAGGATATCGAACTCTCAGTCAGGACATTGAAGAAGGTATATGCCAGGTGCTAGCTCATATGTGGCTGCAATCACAGCTTCTTCAAGCATCATCATCTGGCAACAGTGTTGCATCAACCTCTTTTGCTTCTACATCTTCAAAGCAAAGGGCAAGACCTTCGTATGAGAGGAAACTGGGTGAATTTTTCAAACACCAAATTGAATCAGACACATCTCCAATCTATGGAAATGGGTTCAGAGCTGCTAATCAAGCAGTTCTCAAATATGGTTTACAGAGGACCTTGGATCACATCCGAATGACTGGAACATTGCCATACTAATTAAGGTTTAGCTGTTAATGTGATTAGTACACATGCACATGATTTTTTGTTAGAGAGAGCTTCACCACTTCATGGGAATTTTATCTCCCACATTGTTACTTATTTGAAAGAAAAGATCCAGTTCTCATTCATACATACCTTGTAGATGTCATTAATGTACATTGGCTGCAGATTGATTAATGGAAAATTCTTTTTTCACTTTTCTTTAAATTTGTAGTTTAAGTTGTGCTCCTATGCAAAATCACTTTTCTTGGTGATTGATCAGCCTCCTCCTCCTACCTTTGAAGGGATATTTAATGGGCTTCCATCTCTTAGAAAACAGTGATCGGGCCTTTACGAGAATTGGACCTTTAAATTGTTATGCTTGTGCCAGAGTGCCCAATTACTTTGACAGCGAACAATTGGGCTTCACTGATACGCATCATCAAGGCCCAAAGCTCTTTTCTTCATTGTTTTTAATTTGTTGCTGGGGCGGGGGGGTTGGGAAGGGGAAGGAGGTGTGTGCGCTGGGGTATTGATGTTATTGGTGGGGGTTGAATTGCTCAATACGCGGAAAGAAGAGACAGTGGTCATAACTGAAAGCATTTGATTTTTGGAAAATTTTTCTCCAAATGCTTGTCGTCAACCTTAAATAAGAAAACAGAGTTGGAAAAACACTTAAGATGTGGATTGTATTTTCAAATATTTTTTTGCAATTTTTATGATTTTTAAAATAATAATTATGAGATATAAAATATATTAAAAAAAAAATAAAAATACATTTTAAAATATTAGACCATACTTGTGAAAACTTCCTTTCTTAACGTAAACTCAAAAGAGAGTCAAGAAAGAATGTTACGAAAACTTGCTTTCTTAACGTAAACTCAAAAAAGAGTTAAGAAAGAAAACAAAAGTCAAGAAAGAAAGATAAGAAAGTTATTTTAGTCATCCATAGAGTGGGATCAAACCTTTAAAAAGTATTCCAAACGTTTGAAAGTGCCTTATACAGGCCCAGTCGAAAGTACATCCTATTTTTACTTCTTTCCTATGCACGTAGGTAGGTAAGCAAAGCAAGCCTGGTGTAAGAGCAAGACTAATGAAATGGGGTGCTAAATACTGGGATATTTTTTATGAGACTATATTTTTTTGTTTTAATTTTTAAATATCAATCGTATTTTACTAATAAAACGGTATCAGTAATTTCATTTATAAATATTAAATTTTAACATAAGGTATATAATTTCTAATTTTAATCAAATTATGTCGTTTCATTAGTAAGACATGGTTGGTATATATTCGTTGAGTGAGAAAATCTTAATTAACTTTATTTAGATTAATCCCCATATATTGGCTTATGAAAGCTAGCTTGACACACCTCTCTTGTAAGAGCATAGCTGAGAACAACGCAAAAAGAAGCTCTTTATTCTTCCATTTTTCTCAGTAGTTATTTAAACTATACGTAGAAATTTGATTTAAAATTAGACAAGTTAATTACTCTTTGCTATTGAAGCCATATTTTAGTACTGCAAGAGTGGAATCAACTAAATGTAAATTCATGAATACTAGATATGATTTCAACATAATAATAGAAGATAATAATTTGACACATGACTAATATTAGGTTGTACTAGTTTTTCCTTTTCAGACACGATTCTTTATAACACTTGTTTATATCATTTCTTGTAAATTGTGTGGAAGGGGGGGCAAAGAAATAAAACATATCGATGCAGACAAAAATGATTATATCAGTCCAAGGAAGATATTGTTCAGGAGAAAAAAAGGAGTGCCACTCATAGTTTTAGAATTATCCAACCAAATTACAAAAGAACAAAAAATAAAACGTCTCCTCTCGATCGATTCAAAACCTTAAAAAATTTTTTGAGACAATCCCATAATATTCATACCAGAGTTGAAAACTAAAGCTCACCGAACAAACGAAAAAGCCAAAAATTATTGCAACTCAACCTGCTAAATATGCTTGCGATTTACGTTGGTTTTGTTATGTGCAACATATACGATGAGAGTGATTCAATTATATTCCTTAATTAGGACATCATCCTTTGGAATTCATTAAGGTCTAGCACGCCATTCCCATCAAGATCATACACTCCAATCATGGCTTTACATTCCTCGAATGATTTTGCGTTTCCAAGGCGTTTCAGAGCTTGTTGCAGTCCTTTTGGAGTAATGCATCCGGACCCCTTTTCAAGCTCAAACATCTCGAAAGCTTTCTTAACATAATCAACACCCTCGTCATCATCCTGTTCGATTAATTCAACAAACTCTCCGAACTCTAACAAATTGTCTCCATCTTTGTCGAACTCGTTTATCACCCGTTCGGCCTCCTCCTGCGACAAAGATTCCCCCACCGACACGAAATAAGTCCTTAATTCCTGAACCGAAATCTTCCCATCTTTGTTCTCATCGAAAAAGCAAAAGACTTGCTGAAGTTCATCTCCTTTACTGCTGCTTTTTCTGGGCCACGAATTGTTGGGGAAAAGGATTTGAGAAGATTTTGATTTGGAGCGACGAAAGAGAGGGAAGCTGAGGTTTCGAATGATTTTATTTTTCTTGGTGAACCATTTGAGTGAGTGGTTAGCAGCGGCCGCCATTGAAGAATTGAAGAATTAATTAATTCGTGGGATCGATAATCAACAAAAAAACATTGTACAGAGATCTTGGTGCGATCCCTTTGTTGTTGGTTGCGATGTTATATAAATCATCGACTGCAAGTGGAGAGACCAATGAGAATTGCAAAGAAACAACGTTGTAACAGACAGATAATGGAGGCAGGGCCATTATTTTAATGAAATTGCATGGCAGTTTCGCGGTTGCTTGAATGGAATTTCTGAAGCTGACTTCACATCAAAGTTATATAGACTTATGGTTTCATGATTCATCCCGGAAATTTTCCTCCAGTTTTTAACTTTACCTTTTTAACTTTTTAATTGTTCCTACCAATTTCCAGCTCCACAAAAGGAATGAACCAGCAAAGTTTCAGAAATTGCATTAACATTTCTGGGTAGAAATACGTGCTGGTTCTCACATTCTCAAAGACCATGTCCTTTCAATTTTCAACATATCTATAGGAGATAATCAATAAAACCGTCTCTCACATATTTTAAAATAAACTCTTTAATCCCTTATATTTAAAAAGAAAAAAAAATCAATCCCTTACTTCCATACATTTGATTTTTCTTGTCCTTCTGTCTCCTGTCGTCAAACTTTCCATCCAAAAAGATAACATGTGCCCTAAGCGTGCTATTTTTTGAGGGTTTTTTTGGAAGTACGCTTACACGCTCTAGTTCATGAAATTGAGTTTTTTCTTTTTTTTTACATAAAAATAATTGGCGAATTTGTCCTTTATTTAATAGGAGCTGCTTGAGTTTTGCCCTGGATTAGTTGATTGTATAATGAACTGCCATGTCCAACAATACATCACGTTGGCGAAGTTCTTTTCTTGACCTATTTGGTTTGTTGAGTTTTTCCTTTTACAAGTCGGCAGTCTTAGCGATGTTGATCGATAATGGCTTTTATGTCTTTGTTTGAGCATTATTGAATTGCTTTTTGGTGAGTGGAATAGGACTTTTCTCCCCTGTGATAGTATTGAGGAGTTTGTTTTCTCTTACCTAATGCCTAATTGATTTGCTCTATCTGCCAGAAAATATTAGAGTTGCATTTTTTTGGATTTTGGTTATTGAAAAAAAAAGACATTATATAAATAACAAAAATGAAAACCCTCAAAAACAATTTGGGCCTCTACATACAACATATTTACGCATTATTCAATATTGAGTGGTCTATTTTGTCTCCTTATTTTTTTGTGGATCATTATTTCAGAAGTGCATGTGCATGCCCATGAAACTCAAACCCCATGAGGTTCGAGAATCAGAATTATCAAACTATATTCTTGAAGAAGTGTATAATTTGAAATGGAGAAAATGTTTCTCAACTTGGGCTTTGTTGGATTTGATTTGTCATCCTTAAACGAATTGTATTATGTCCTCAAATATTTCAATTTAAATTTTTGTAATTTTATGTCTAAATCATGCTAAATTATTCAAACTCTTTGAACATGTCGCATGAACTTAATAACAGGACGACGAAATTGACAAGCCAATCGATCTGTTTTATTTTTCAAAAGAAAGCAAAGAGAAAGGAGATGCAAATTGGTCCAAATTTGACATCTCAAGGTGTAGGTGTAATACTTCAAGATCGTTGGAAGTACTTTGGTTTGAATGAATTTGGTGGCATGAAGTATTACATCTTGAGACGTCAAGTTTAGAACGTTTAACAGTGTTACCTCAAACTAGATTATTCTAGAATATATATGCAAGTTATTGGACTCTAACCCACACGTGCCTTAATAACCAAGCTTTCATCTATTTGGCTTGTATGTGAACATACTGTTTGAACTATATTTTAAATATATCCAACACAAATTACTATAAATGGTATTTTAGTGTGGTGAAATGTGTAAGTGAATGACATGAATAATGATTTATTTTATATACTTTTCCTTTTTAAAAGTATAAATGATATGAATAATTATCATTTCTTATTATATATATATACTTTTAAAACTCTAATAATTAATAGGTTTTACTATACAAATTCACTAAATACCATTACTTTAATGTTGAGTCATGATAAGGAATGGTTTGATTTTCTTTCTCTGATAAAGAGACGAAATATAATTAACTTGAATTCAGAATCATTATTCGAAATTTTAATAAAACATTGAATTTCTTATCTCATGTTTATTTTTGTTAAAAAAAAAAAACCAATTGTAGTGAAGGCTTTTTTGAGTTAGATCAACTATTCAATCAAATTATGTTAAACATGTTTCTTGTGATAAAAATATTTTATTAGGGATTAAATCTCACTAACTACAATAATCAGAATCCCACATGAGCTAAAAGTGGAAATTTGCATTCCCATGAAGTACAACATTCAAGCTAGGACACAACCAATAATTGCCCGATTCCCAGAAGAAGAATATGACCTAAGAATATGCTAAAAACAAGTTGCTCCTCAATCCTAGTGTGTGTGTCTATATATATATATATATTTATTTATCGAAGGAAGAAAAGTAATCTTAAATCTGCTGTGCTTTGAAAATCCACGCATGCATGCAGTTTTTCATTCACCAGCAGCTCAAATTGACCTAGTACGTACGATGATTTGCATGCAATTAAATAAGCATCAGTGGTAGATATTACTCGATCGAATCCTTTTCTTCTCACTTTTCTTGTCTCCCAAGGTTTTATTAGTAGTTTATATCAATTTTTGGGGAATGCTTTCCTATTTAGGTTAATTTGAGGCAGGCTTATGCAAATTTGGCAGGGCGGATGATGCTATGGGATTAATTAATCAGATGTATTGTGGGACACGTTGGTGTCGACATTGACTGGTCTCATTTTTTGTGATTTTGACTTTGCTGACTGAACGGTGGATATAAAACTTGGGCAACCATAATAAACATAAAATTATTCGCAAAATCTTTATCAAATTAAATTAGCCACCTCTCTATATATGTCATGAGGTGACTTACCTAAAAATAAATAAATAAATAAATAAATTATTGAGATTTATGAGTAAGTATAAAAAATCTCACATCGGTTTCAAAGAGTGATATAAAATACTTAATATGTAAAATGAGTTTAAAATTTATTAATTTAAACTTTTAGATTTATTAGTTACTATTGTAAGTCTTCAATCAACATGAAATGCATTCTCAAACATAAGGTGTTGTAATCAGTTTTCACATTATCATTTACTAATGTTATCCCACTTTTCATGATGTTATTTAATTTATAATTTTAACATAACGATATCTTTTTGGTAATGTTATCCCATTTTTCATCACGATATGTTATTCAATTTATAATTTTAGCATAGTGATATCGTTTTGATGAAATAGAACACTATTAATGCACAATAGTAAAATAATGAAGTCCTTAGACTAAATTATGTAACAAATTACAAGCAAATGATCTTTTGTCCATTATTCATCGAGTTCATAGTTACATATACAAAGTTTCAAACAATAAATCAATGAGGTTTTATGCAAATTCACTACAAGAAAAGGCTGAATTTCCGACGGAACCTTCCAACGGCCATTCATCCGTCGGAAATTAAAAAGAGATAAATCTGATATCCGTCGGAAAAAATATTTCCGGCGGAAATCCGTCGGAAAATCTTTAAAAAAAAATTTTTTTTAAACTTTTCCGACGGAGTATCCGTCGGAATATTTAACAAAATAAAAAAATTTAAGAAAAATATTCAAAATAAACTATAAAAAAATTTCCGACGGAAAATCCGTCGGAAGTTCTTGCCAAAATTAAAAATTTAAAATTAAGCGGATAAAATTTGAAGAAAATAAAATATTTAACTTGAAATATTCAAAATAAAAATTTAAAAAGTTCCAACGGATAATCCGTCGGAAGTTCTTCCAAAAGTAAAAATTACTTTCGGATATCGGAAATGTTTAAAAGAAAAACCCCCTTTTCCCCTCCTCCCATTTCCTCCCGCCTCCCTTTTCCCCAAATTTGCTAGTAGCAAGTAGGGTTGTCTTTCCGCCCCTTTCATCCTCTCTTACCCAAAGCCCTCCTCGACAACTTCTCTCCCCATCCTCCATTAACACTCTACGGCCTCTTCCCTCATCCATCTCTTCCAATAGTTTGGTTCTCCTTCACAAATCTCCCCAACATCTCCCGCCTCCCACTCCCATCTCTTTGTTCGGTTGTCAGCCTCTTCTCCATTCTCTCCTCTTTTGACCAAGATTATCCCTTTTTCTTCATTATTATTTGAATTTTTGGTTGTAATGTTGGATTATGGGAATTTTTGTTGTGATTGGTGTGATTATCATTTGCTAATTTTGGGCATTTTGTGTTGTGATTGATGTGGTTATCATTTTCTAATTTTTTGGGCATTTTGTGTTATAATTGATTTTTTTTTTGGGAATTTTGTGTTGACAATATTCTTTATTTAAAATTATGTTCATATTCAAGTTCAAGTCTTGGTGGCATATGCATTGTATACGGTAAAACAGAGAGTAGTGGTGCTCACAGTCGGGTTAACGACCCTCTTTATTTTCCTTTCTTTTTGGTGATTTTTTGTATGGTATGGTTGACATTTTTCCCGTTTTGTTCTTGGGTAACCCATACTATGCTTGAGCGAAAATGGCAGAATTGAATGGTGTTTTTGGTCAAGGAGTGATCAAGGATGCTAGGCAAATACATAGCATCCTTGATCACTCCTTCTTGACCGAAAACACCAGCATCAATATTTTATGCATTGTAATTGGCTAAATGGTCTGAAATTTGAGCTATTTATGACTACTGATGCAAACTACTTTTACACTGTAATATTGGTTTAAATGTTATTTTATCTGATTAAGTTCATCTTGGACAGTTTTCAAGACCTTTGGTACAGTATGATAATTGATGATTATTGAAGGATTTACGTAAGGCCACAACACTCTTATCAGCTTTGCTCATATCCAACTTTAAGGCAACTAGACTTCTTCCCCTTTCCTTCTTTTTCCTTATACGTTCAAGCACTTCATGAGCTCTCAGGATGCTAGTGCTTTGTTCATATCAAGCACCTTTTTTTCCTTATTCTATTATCTTTTTCTTTTCTCTCAACAATTCCAAGTGCTCCTACTTGCTAGTTTTTTTCAACAAGATGCTATATTATTTTTCCCAACAAGCTAGGGAAGAAAAATCTGTTAGGATAGTATTACTTTTTGTCAAATTTATGTGTATAAAATAATTTTTAATTTTTTGTTAAAATGGAATTTATTTTTTAAAAAAAAAAATTTATTAAATTTAAATTATTTATTTTGAATTTCTTCTCATAAGTTCTGATGCCAATTCCGTCGATTGACGATGCTTGGAAAAAAATTTTTTTTTTTATCATTATTGGAAAAAAAAGGAAATAAATATATGTTTTTCGCGGAAAACCCGTCGGAAATATGCAGGTTTCCGACGGAAACCTTGATTTACCGTCGGAAATTGTCCGTTGGAAAAATCAGTTTTTCTTGTTGTGATTAAAGTACATGATATGGATGAATTACCACTAGTTTGTACAGACTAAATAATGTAATGCAGATCTTATTTTTCTTTGAGAACAATCCTCCATTAATTTCTTCAATATGGAATATGATTTCTTCAATGGAATGATTGCCAATGATCTCTTGTACCATCAACGTGTGTAGCCTTGGGTGGAAAAGATGGATCAGATCCATTGCAACCGACACACAATTCTGCAAAAATCCAACCCGAGTTTCCTCAATAAATAAATAATACCAAGTTTTCTTTCACTATTAATGTTCTTTCGTGCATATTCAGTCTTCATACAGAGCATCAGATCAAAGTAAAGGAACTAGCAATGTTCATTGTACCTGGACATGTTCTTGACTAGTCATGATACATTATTGTTGTATTTGGACATGCTCGTAAGAAGACAATTCGCAACTTAGATATTACCTATTAGTAGGAATAATAAAATTGAAATTATCTAATCGAATTTATAAAATAATTAGGAATTTTTGTTTTTGAAATCTATTGGATTGAGTGGGATAGTGCAAGAGAAATCATGCAAAAATGATCGAAAATTTGAAAGTCTCAAAAATAATATGATATGAGGTGTTTACAAATGGTTGAAATAATTGAATAAAAGGATTACTATGACTATAATCCTTGGTAAATTTATGAAAGACGAAAATAATAAAAACGTGTTTTGAAATGTAATGCAATCTTATTACTTTTTCAATTAACAAACTTCCCTTCTTTTCTTTTTTTTTGAAATTTTTTCTTTTAAAGAAAAAACGTGTGTACGACCAAACAGCTATAAATCCTAGGCAAAGAATTCCGATGATGAAGTTGAATTTAATCTTGAATTTGTTTACATTGTACTAGTAATTAATGTTTATTCTTTAACGAGGTCTTGTGTAAACTAGTGTGCCTAATTTGCGCTCTTTTTTTTTCCCTTCTAAAAACGATCCATGTATTAAAATGTAATTGCAATAAATACATAACTATAAAGGTTAATTGAGTTTCGTAATGTTGGATTGTAACGAATCCACGGAAAGAAGTCTCCGAAAAGAATCCAATCCCTAATAAATAGGAACACCCTATCATGTAGGGACAATACTAATACTAAACAAACCTAATCTAATACTATCGATTAAGGCAGTCGGTGGTGATTCCTAGCTCTTTTCATATACATGATTTGGCCGGGCTTTGTTGGTATTTGGATGGACGCTGCGTGTCGATAAAATCTTGTTTGTCTTGATGTCATGATAGGGGTTTTTTTATTCATCCCCAAGCCTTGCCAAACATCCATATCTGCTGTCAAAGTACAGTCAGCTGTTATTTTATGCCAGCATGGTATGTTCTCGCATGTGACTTCCTTGTAGATTGAACGAGGTACCTTCAAACTATCATCATAAATAATTAATTGGATGAGTAATTAGTACTCCTAGATTATAATCATAGTACACTGATTTATATTTCGTGATGATGTTTATTTGACAAAAATTTCTAAATAATAATTATTTTAATGATCTAATAATTTTTTGTCGCGTAAATATTAATGAAAGTAAAAATTTTGAACACGAAACACTCGAGTACAACATGGAGCAACCTGCAACCACACAACCAATAATTGTACTATTTACAGAAGCAGCATATGACAGAATATGCTACAATAAACCAGCTGCTCCCGCATACCTTAATGTTCCTTTTTCTTTCAAAGGTTTTGGACGCTGATACTCCCGACTATAGAAGGAACAAAACTCATCTTAAATTTGGTAAGCTTCGAATATATTATATTGTCTTGGCTGGTATATTTATGTTTGTGTCTACAAATTGGGCATGTAATGAAGGTTTTCTTTAAAATTAATACTAGTAGTGAGGTAGCGAGAAAAGCTGAGAATGATGAAGGCCATAGAAGTGTCACAGTACTCATCATCATGCGGATTGGAGGAAAAAGCTTGCGTTGGATGGGCTATGGAGTTTTTCAGGGACTGTCTCTGCAACCTGAAAGACGAAATATCATTTGGGTTTGGAATAGTGAGTCTAGTTTGTTGGGGTGTGGCTGAAATCCCTCAAATCATCACCAACTTCAAGAACAAATCTGCTGATGGCGTCTCTCTCGCCTTCATCTCCACCTGGATTGCTGGGTACGTACGTAGTACGAGTGATTGTAATTAACACAGTACCATACATGATTTATTATTTTTCCATGCATAGGCAACAATTAATGAATTTGTGATCGTTAAAATCTGATCAAAATGCTAATATAAGTCTTAGTATTGTTATACAGTGATGTGTTCAATCTCATCGGGTGCATTCTGGAGCCAGCCACGGTAGACCAGCTATGCTGCAATTTCAATATTCAATTTTTTTGCCTTAATTTTCTTACATGAACTAACAAATTATCTCTTGGTATTTTGGCAGTTACCTATCCAGTATTATACTGCATTGGTAAACCTGATCTTACCTTTGTACACTTACTTTTTGGTCATACAATTTATGAAGATGTCCTAGTATACTCTGTATATCATGACCATACGTACTCAATCATCATGGGTCTGATTCGTGTGCAGTTGTACACAGCAACCACTGTAGTACTGGCACTGCAATGCTTATATTATGACCATTTCCTTCCATTATGGAGGCGCCCTGAATCCGAAGAAAATAAGGTGGCAGAATATATAATCGTTTAAACTCAATTCAACGTTAAATTTCTGTTCATATTAATTCCCCCACTTACTATCGTTTAAATTTTGGCAGCTTCCCCTGCAGGACAATGATGAGAGGAGTGCTTTAACACAAAAAATAAATGACAGAAGAAGAGATGCATCAAAATCAGAGGACCCAATTGAGGTACCTCGTCGGAAGGACTTCTACTTCATGTAAGCTTTACTATACATCCATCCCTCAATATATGTATATATATGGAGTTTTTTTATCAAGATAATGGAGGAATTTCTTACAAATATAGATCAGCAAGATCTTTGGCTGGAAGCGATACTTCTCCGATCCACTCTTACATAAAGCCTAAGTGTGGCCCTCGTGCCCTTCACCACCACACCGAGTCATCCTCCGAGGACGAAGCAACAATACCGGCACCATCCTACTCCAAACTATGTAGTCAACCTCGTCCAATTCCTCGTCCTGTGAGTTCCTCATCAAATTTAGTTTGAGTAGTGTAGTGTACCACGTTAAAGGTGAACTTAGCTAAGTACAACCGTAGCAAAATTATAATTTTGAAGAACCCTGCAACCGAAAGAAGAATCAATGGCATCTTTTTCCTTAATTCTCACTTGCTCTATACAAACAAAATTCAGTGAAAATGATTTGAGAGTTGGTGATCATGATCAGGTGGGATATGGAACTTTTCTTGCTGCTTCCGCCTATCTTCCTCGTGCAACTAAGGGTTCTCGGTTGAGATTAATGGGCAGGAGAATACTACAGGTTACCTTAACATGGTTACATATTATGTGCCTGGATTATGCTTTGTGCCTGCTATAAATGAATTAATTAATTAATCATAATTGGTTGAAAAAGTTAGTATCGATTAACACAGGAACAAGAACTCCATAGCAGTAGATATGGACAATTGCTTGGATGGCTGATGGCTGCCATATACATGGGCGGACGAGTACCCCAGATTTGGTTGCATGTGAGTTTAATTTTTATATCACTAGCCATAGAAACTTTTTTAGTTTTCAATTTTTGGGGCTATTTTCATTTGTTTATGACAAATTATTAATTGTTTGGCCTTTGTTGCCAGATTAAAAGAGGAAGTGTGGAGGTAATCTACTTCTTATAATTTCCGGACTTATAAATCAAAATTAATACTCCTTTTGTCCCAAAAAAGAATAAAAATAGTAGTTTAGTACAATAATGGAAGAAGTATTAAATTCTTGAATTCTTAAATACATATATAATTTTTTTTTCTTTTTTATCTCTAGGGTTTGAATCCACTTATGTTCATTTTTGCGCTCATTGCTAATGCTACTTATGTTGGAAGGTAATCCTTCTCTTTGAAACCCCCCCACCCACCCCCTGGAAATGTTACTTTTCGACACTCTATCTCATTATGTGTAATTGGTTATATGGATCATATATATGTTTTCTATTAAAACACTTTTGAGCCAGAATAAAAGGGGAAAGAGAACGACAACACAACAAAGAAGAGATTCAAAATTCAGCATCAATTTTCAGAACATGAATCTGAAATGTATGATCAATATATGAATTGCAGTATCCTAGTGAGAAGCACAGAATGGGAGAAGATAAAAGCTAACATGCCATGGTTGCTGGATGCTTCAGTGTGCGTGACCCTTGATCTTTTTGTATCCTTAATGAGTCTGTCTATATTCAATCATTTTGGTGCTCATTAGTTTCTCGTTTCAGAAACATTTCATTCCTTAGACCTTAACATGCATTTGCACAGATTATCCTTCAATACATCTTCCACCGCTTCATCAAGCGGAACAAATGTGGCCAGAGATTCGGGAAATACTATGAAGACGAGGTTGAACCAAAGTAGTAAAAACCCCATGTTCCATATTAGTCAATGTAGCTCAAATTATTAAAACGTGTGTTGTTAATCAGTTGATTCAGAATGTTTGTTGATGCTTGCTTAATTTGAATGGAATTATCTACGCAGAGGGTTCCCTTGCGAGGATGCGTGTCACAGGGCCCGCAACTTGTGCTCATTAAGTTCAGTCCAATTATGATTTATATGGTCAACTCAAAGTTGAAAGTTGTGGGCCTGATTTGGGTTGTGTCTAGAGACTAAACATAACACAATTAATGTATTTTTAATTTTTTTAAATTTTTAATTATATATTATTATTGTTATTATTTATAATATTACAAAAAAAATTAAAAGTAAGACTTCTTTAAAATGAAAATTTGTCAAAATAAACTATTTTTTTAAACAGAAGGATCAGTATGAATAAACTCTCAGCCTCTAAATTAGTTTGGTACATTGACAAATATTGAATTTATGAAAATTAACACCTTGACACATATTGAATTTATGAGAATTAACTATTCAAAATGCTTAGAGATTTCTTCCATTATTCTTATTATCTTTTTCATCAATAATTTTTCTAACTCTTTCTCTTAAATTTTTTTTTTTTGGAATTTACTTTTTTCAAAAATATATCAATATTTCTTCCATTCTTGAAAAAAAGCTTAGGATCCGTTTGGACAAAGCATTTCTATTTGCAAATAGAAAAAGTTGTATTGGAATATGTGAAAATTTTGGTAGGTATTTGTTGATAGAAAAAGTATTTTGGATGGAAAAATAAGAGAGAAAATTTTTTTAAAAATTATATAAGAGGAATTTGAGTGGAAAAATTTGAATTCTAAATTTTGAAAAAAAAATGTGTTTTGTTAGTTTATTTTTATTTAAGAATTTTCTTATTTGTAAATAAAAATGGTCAGTCCAAACGCAGCCTTAAAAGTATAAAGTATAAGGCACAACAACATTTAATACAACATTAATGATATAATTTTTTAATTATGAGTTATACGTAATCATTATTTATTAACGATATCATATACTAACTTTTATATAATCATTTTTTTTTCTTTCCTTTCGGAACGAAGAGTAGTAATTTATGTCATGTTTTACTCCAATTTACGTTAATTTACTACGTCAGGAATTGCTAAAAATAAAAGAGAAAAATAAAAGTGGAAAAAAAAAAAAACGGTAGAATATAAAGGGAGGGTATAACAGGCAGAACGGACGAGGGGAGAACGTCGATGATTCCTTCCCGCTCAATTTCCAGAGTCACTCGTCGACTCCTTTCTCATCTTCACCACCGCCACTTCCATTCTTCCACAACCCTCTACCGATGGAATCCCGGGCCAATATGTTCCTCCAACCTGGCCGAACACGAACTCACCGATCGAATTTGTCGTCTTTTAGTTCTCGAACGTTTCACGGCGCTCGACAGCCTCTATTTCGATTTCACCGACGACCTCGTCGACGCCGTCCTCCAAAAACTTAAGCTCAATCCCAATGCCTCTCTTCACTTCTTCAGATTAGCTTCAAAGCAGAAAGAATATCAACCCCACCTCACTATTTACTGTAAGATCGTTCACATTTTATCCAAGGCCCGACTTTTTGATGAAACGAGGTCGTATTTGGACGAACTGATTGAACTGACGCGAAATAAAGGTTCGGCTTCGTTTGTTTACGATGAATTAGCCCGAGTTTACAGAGAGTTTAAGTTTTCTCCTACTGTATTTGATATGATTTTGAAAATGTATGCCCAGAAAGGGTTGGTGAAAAACGCATTGTACGTGTTTGATAATATGCACAAGCTTGGATGCTTGCCGAGCATGCTTTCCTGTAACAGCTTGTTGAGTAGTTTAGTGAAAAGTCAAGGCTTTCAATCTGTTTTTTGTGTTTATGATCAAATGATTAGAATGGGGATCATCCCAGATGTATATACTTGTAGTATAATGGTGAATGCATACTGTAAAGATGGTAGGGTTAGCAAAGCGGCTGAGTTTGCGGATGAAATGGAAAAGAAGATGGGTTTGGAGTTGAATTTGGTTATTTATCATTGTTTGATCAATGGGTATGTTGAGAACGGGGATTTGCAGAAGGCAGAAGGAGTGTTGCATGTGATGAGTGAACGAGGCATTCTAAAGAATGTGGTTACCTTCACATTGCTGATCAAGGGTTACTGCAAGCAAGGAAAGGTGGAGGAAGCAGAGAAAATATTTCGAGAAATGAAGGACGAAGCTGGGGACTCAACGGTTGTAGATGAACCTGCATATGGTGTTTTGATTGATGGGTTTTGTCAAGTTGGAAAATTGGACGATGCTATTAGGATTCAGAATGAAATGTTGGCTTTAGGATTGAAGATGAACATGTTTATTTGCAATTCTGTAATAAACGGATATATTAAACTCGGTCAAGTTAGTGAAGCTGAGCAATTTTTAAGGAGTATGAGTGGATGGAATTTAAGGCCTGACTCCTATACTTATAATACTCTATTAAAGGGATATTGCCAAGCGGGTCAGATACGACAAGCATTCTTTCTGTGTGATATGATGGTTCGAGATGGTATAGAACCTGCAGTTGTAACCTACAATGTCCTTTTGAAAGGGTTTTGTCAAACTGGCGCCTTTGATGATGCTTTGCATCTATGGGTTTTGATGCTTAAAAGAGGTGTAACTCCTGATGAGGTAGGATACGGGACTCTCTTGGATGGCTTTTTTAAGAATAGAAGTCCTGAAAAGGCTTTGGCTTTGTGGAAACATGTTTTAGCAAAAGGCTATTGTAAAAGCAGGATTCTCTTCAATACAATGCTCAGTGGACTGTGTAAGCTGGGGAATATAACTGGAGCAGAGCAGGTGTTTGATAAGATGAAAGAACTGGGATGTTCACCTGATGAAGTAACTTATAGGACCTTAATTGATGGTTTTGCAAAAACTGGAGATATTGAAAAAGTTTTCCAAATTAAGCATGTCATGGAAAGGGAAGGAATCACTGCTTCCATTGAAATGTATAATTCAATTGTTTGTGGACTGTTTAAGGCCAGCAAATTTAGCCAAGTGCCAGATTTACTAATTGAGATGAAGAATAGAGGATTAAAAGCTAACGTTGTTACATATGGAGCCCTGATTGCTGGTTGGTTTAGAGAAGGAATGTTAAAGAAAGCTTTGGATACATACTTTGAGATGAGAGAAAATGGCATAGCTCCAAACATAGTAATCTGTACCACAATTATCAGTGGACTATACAGGCTTGGTAAGAGAGCTGATGCAAATATGCTGTTACTGGATGTAATGGAATTGGATATTGCCCCAAGTCTCAAACATTTATATGACCGTGTGAACTCTGCTGAAGGACCACAAGATGCACAGAGAATTATAAACTCCATTGACAAAAGCAACAAAAGTTCTCTTAGTCCAAACAATATTCTGTATAATGTAGCTATTGCAGGTTTATGTAAATTTGGCAGGGTGGACGATGCTATAGGATTAATCACAGATTTGTCTCTCAGAGGTTTTATTCCAGATGAGTTCACATACAGTTCTCTAATTCATGGTGCATCTGTATCTGGTGACGTGAATAGAGCCTTTGATTTACGAGATGAGATGCTCAGGAAGGGTCTTGTTCCGAATATTACTACATATAATGCTCTTGTAAAAGGCCTCTGCGTCTCTGGAAAACTTGTTCGAGCAATGAAACTTTTTTACAAGCTTCGTTTGAAAGGTCCATCTCCCAATCTCATCACGTATAATATTTTGATTGGTGGACACTGTAAAACTGGTAATACTTCTGAAGCTTTAAAACTCAAAGAGAGAATGATAGAAGATGGGATTATTCTTTCAGCAATTACCTATTATACTTTGATCGATGCTCTTCAAAAACAAGGTGATAAACAAGAATCCGGGAAGCTGCTGGCTCAGATGTTGAAGGCAGCTCGGGGTCCAAATTCCGGGAGATATGGCAGATTTTTCCAAGGTAGTAGTCGTATAATCTTTCTGAGTTTTAATAAAGAAATGGACATATTTTTATGAACAAAATAAAACCTTCCCAATCCTTCACTTCCCTTGGCTGACTTACTGTATGCTCTAGGGATGTCCTTATTTCCTAGTAGGTCTTCTCAGCTCTTGCTTTCTTGTGTTTTACATTTGCAGCAAAAGTGGCTTCATGCAGTTAGATTTGGATCAAAATGTGGTTTCCTTGTTGGAAACCCAAGCGAGCTAGGAACCTGCTCTCACTCTTCAGCTTGGTCGAGGATAGATGCCATAATTTTCATCATGATTAAGGTAAAGAAATGTCAGCCACTCACGAAATTCACTGTTTTCCATAAATTATAATTTTACTTCTCAGTAAGGCTCTTCTTCTCCTCCTGCTTCCAAGTAGATTGCTGTAGCTGTGGTCATCTCATCATCATTTCCAATAAAACTCTCGACTCTTGTTGAGTATGTCAGGTAGTTTGATCTGTTTGAGCTTACTGGTATCCATTTACGAGAGTAAAATATTTTTCAGTTGTCTTGCCTCACAGGCATATCTAAATCCCCTTCGTGTTTTGTTTTCTTGGTTTTGCAATGAATAAATTTTTGCAGAGTTATCAGATTTTGCTCTGTGCGATATCTTGTTCAGTGTCATCCTTTCCATTTAAGTTCAGTATTTTGCATGTAATTTTTTATTTTTAAATCTTCAAAAAAGAGGTAGGTAACAAATTTGTTTGTTCACTACTCCATTGATGAAAATGAACTAATGCTCATACTAAATCTTGTGAATACATTCACCTCAACTTCTTAGTTGCTAACATGCCTTTTTGGTTCTTCATTTTACTTTAGCATGCAGTTTGCAGGAAGTGTCAAAACGCACGCAACATTATACAGTTTAATGGGAGTGCCAAGCTTCAGCTTTGACAGCAAAGACTGCATTTGAAGTGAAAGGCAAACAAAGAATGAAAATTCCAGTGTGCCATTCTTCCTGATTCAAAGGTGCATATTGATTATAATTTGAAGGAGGTCAAAAGCTTCTGATAGTGACAGGCAGCTCGGTCTCTCTTAAGATGCGAGGTGAAATTGCAGTTAAAATTCTCAAATGTCGATATCATTGTCCTTGATGGCCCTTTTTGTAGAGGAGAAAATGCAGGATATATAGCCAATAAGCCGAGTACTTAGCTGGCATATTAAACAGCACAGGGAAGTGGCTTTAATCTATCCTTCCTCTTGTACTTTCTGTTAAGTCTAATTCTATTCTATTTATAGCTAGTGAGGAAAACATATGCAACCATATTAAGATGAATCATTTGACAAGCTCAGGGATTGATGCTTGTGGCGGCCATGATGATCCTGCATGAAACTGAATATGTAGAGTTTTGGTTGATTCTGATCCTGTTGTATATCGACTTACATTTAACTCTTTGTGTCAGTTTTCTTGTTAAAACGCAATACTATTCGTTAAATGTAATCCAATTCGACTTTTGAGCTTCCTCCATCTGCTTCCTAACTCTTGCTTAATTTAGAAATTTTCTGACCATAGAACCGAACGTGTTGTATCATTTTCTTGACATCATGTCCGCCGGCTATTTTCTCCCTTTTTTTATCCCAAATAGGGACGCTGGTACGGCCTATATGTGTTGACATGGTGTGTGATCATATTTGCTGTTGGCATTCGTTCAGTTTTTCCTTTTCTTGTTTTTCTTTAATCTACATTAGTCCCACTATCAGAATATTAATACTTATTGAATCATTATAAATTGTTCTGTGCTACAGAAATATTAATACTAACAAGTTATCGGGTACAATCGTCGTACCATTACGTCAAGAAGAATTTTATTTTATAAATTTTAACGTACTGAAAATAAGAATACATTTGCCAATTGTAACCATTAACATAACACCAACATTATTTCAATCTATTGTTTTTTGACTAAGTATTACCCGCAGGACGGGCCGAGATCAATTCTCCAGCAAATGACTTTGAAGTTTGGCCATGTTCCGTTGTTGGGCTTTTGTCATTTTGGATACCCAAAATGGCAAACTTCTAAAACTCTCACCGTATTCCAGCTCAACTGCTAATATATAATACTTCGAACGTGGTTGTTTTTTTTGCTTAAGTTATTTATTCCTGAGGTTTCTGACATTTTCCTGTACAATTAAAAGAACTTAAATAACGTTAAAAAAAATAATAAAAATAATTTGAGCATAGGCTCGTGTATACTACGAACAATATAAGACTAATTAAATAGTTGGGTACGATCCCACGTTTTCAAAAATAATTGAAAACCAATCATGGTCCCCGGCTTCCGTTCAAATTCAAATGATGAATTTATTGGAGGACATTGGCTGAAATGAAAGCAACCATTCAACAAAAATTTCTATTCATTATTTATTTTATTATGCAGATAATTCTAAATTACATAAATTTCAAAGAAAACATTTCATACATGATATTGATATAGTCACAATTAATTAAGGGACAATTGAAGTCAATTTCATTAATTAACATTCATCAATTTAATCTTTATCTTCTGCTGATTTTTAATGGAACAACGTCAATCCTTCCATTTTTTTTTCTCCATTTTAATTTATGTTTTTGGTGAGAAAAAATAATTAAAATGGTATGTATGTTACTAATTAAGGACTTAATCTACTTTTACTACTGCTTAAACGCGTAGTCATCGTAAGTACCGGTTAATTACCAAGTCAAATAATTATTTCTGACATAGTAATCATCATTATTGATTTAATCGTGCAACGTAAGAGTACATACATATTATCTTCCGAACGACGTGATTAACTATGATTCGCCTTTGTTTGAAAGTATACATTCGTCAATAAACAACATAAGCATAACATCAATGGTTTTTCTCTTTCTAATTATCTTAATAAGAATTACATATTAGTGCCTAATAATTTTATAGCAAGGATGGTTTTTTAGATAAGATTTGTTTGCAAGTAATCTTGAGTATGTGATGGGATTATGAAGATTTTTTTAGAAAACAAAAAAGTGAAAGAAAAATGTGGATTTGATGCAACAATTTAGATCCAAATGGAGAAAAATAAACAATTTGATTAATTTGGAAAAGTGAATTGCAATGAACACAAAATCTAGGGGAAATATCTATCTTTCAAAAAGGGCAACTTGAAACGTCCTGTTGACCAAAATAAATCGAATCCTAGAACAAAAGGGATCTTTAATTTGAAATACAGTAATGTAATTAATGTCGTTCTGACTGTTGGTTTACAAACTCATTAAAGCACAAGAAAATCCAATGCAAATCAAATGATGATTGAAGAGTATAATTGCATGGATAACGAGTGAAAAACGGCTACCTACCCAATATTAAGGCAAAAGTGGCACGACATTTAATGATTGAACAAATTGATGAATAATAATGATACACATTAGTGAAAAACCATACTCTCCTCATCTCGTTTCAAAATAGAATTCACTTTTAAAACAAAATTCTCATATTATTATCATTAATAATGGTTACATATAACTTGTATTAAAAGACAAAAATATAAAAAAAAATTATACCATTTAATAATGCTAATTCACACAATTTTCACAATAACTAATATGACTTTTAGGTATTACGTATTATTAAGTAACCGTCGTTCTGAGTATCTGCTGATATTTTATTATGTAAACGCGACACTAGTCACTAAAATAATTAATTATGATAATTTGTTATAAATATTATTATTGTTAAGCATACAATTCAGGTATGTCTCTAAAGAAGCTTCTTGTCTGTAGCAAGTGTCAATTGCTTCCGTCCTGCGCCATTTTGAATTAATGACAAACAAATGGCCTCGTTTAATTACCTAAGCAAGTAAACCCCAGTTGTTTTAGTCAATTAATTCCAGCTCGCTTTGTGCCCTTCGTAAGTTCGTATGTTTACTAGATCAAAGTAGCGAATGTTTCATACAAGGAAGAATTTTCAATTTTGTGTTTTTTTGGTTTTCGTTATTGTTGACGTAATCCTCCTGTTTTCCACTTCAATTGGTCGGTCCCTATAATTTTCGAAGTTATAATAACTTTTTATAATAAAATAATAATAATTAATAATATAACAAGTATAAAGATATAAAAATATTTGTTATTATTTTGTATGTTTTAAAGAGTGTGATAAATGAATTTTGACTTTTTATGTTTATCATTTCAATCGCTATGAAAAGTTACTATGTGTTTCATTAACTTTATATATTTACTCGATTAAATTTGTGCAAAAGTTACAACTAAAAGATTTTTGTGTGCAATTTCAAAAGATATTTTTTAGGTTTTTTAATATATCTTTTATCTTACAATTGTATATTTGTTAAATGATCATCTTTTGAATCTTGGGCAACTAAAATGCTATAGGTTTACTTGCAAAATACTCCTTTCGTTAAAAAAAAAAAAATCACTTTAAATTTTTTTCTTATCCCAAGAAATAAATTTTACTTTTAAACCAAATATTTTAAATCTCCTTACTCATAATAATCATGTATATTTAAAATTAAAAAGTAAATATGAAAATATATAATTATACATTTAATGATGAATTAAATGAGTTGAACTTAACAACTAATAAAAAGTTATAAATTAACGAAAATAATTTTTTTTTGAAACGAAAAGAGTAACAATTAAATATTTAATGCAATAGCGGTAACAACTAATAAATTCATATTTTTTTCACATCAATAGGGATAAAGAAATAAAAATCTGTTTTTATTTTTATTTTACTTTTGAATGACAAAGCATATATTTATCCCAAAATTATTCAAACTATATCATCCTATTTAGTATATCTCGAAATTATTCAAACTATATCATCCTATTTTATACAATTGTTCAATGCGATATCTTCTCAAAAATTTCAATCCACTCCATTTTACTAATTCTTGGAACTTGTTAATTTTAAGGAAATTATCACGAAGAGCAAGGATTTTATTAATAAGTCACAACATTAATTTCCAATTAACGTAACTCACTTAGACTGCAATTCGAAGCCCCTAAATCGGAAGCTGATCAAAATGTTCTAAAATGGCCGACATTGAACCCAAATTAAAATTAAACAAACCAATAATGAAGCATTGTAATTCTTTTTTCTTTTCTTTTTGGGATTTTGCCTTTTTGTTTTGGGCAATAAATTTTTTTATAAAAAAAAAAAAAATTTCTCTACCGCGTAAAAGGATATATATAGGAAAAAGTAATCTTTTTTGGCAAACAAAAAAAAAAATTAATCCAAAGCAAGTACGTCAGTACAGATCGGGTACAGAAACCCAAGTCCGGAATGCATTCCAGCAATTAAAATAGACGCGTGGGGCCGCAAAATGGTGGGACCCATCCCCAAAGACTTTTTTGTGGGGCCGTACATACGCAGAGATTACATGCCCACGTAGTCCTCCTTTGAAAAACATCATTCTCAATATTAAATATTCAATAATTAATGTTCGGTTTGTTTACTTGGAACTTGGGAGCCCGCCAATGACATCTTGTTTGTTTCTGCCTTAACATCGGCCACCGACACCCCCCATCTCTGACCATATATTTTTTTTTTCATTGGTTTAGCAAATCTATGTTTGGTTTGTGTTTTTATCTGCAACAAACTATTATTTTTTAATTATAAAAATAAAATATTTAAATAATTTCTCATTTCAAAATTTAAAATTTAAATTCTTACTAAAAGAATTTTTATATTATTTTAAAAAATATTTCCCTTTTATCTACTTTTTTTTATATCACTTTTTTTTATAAAAAATTTTCATCAAAACTTTCACATATTCTAATACAAAATTCTCAAATAAAACTCCTTCCAAATATAGCTTCGTTTGGATTGATTTATTTGAGAAAAGTTGTATTAGAATGTGTGAAAATTTTAATGAGTATTTTTTTATAGAAAAAAGTATTTTTGATGGAAATTTTTTTAAAATTATGTGAAAGGAATTTGAGTGGAAAATTTTTAAATTTTAAATTTTAAAATAAAAATGTGTTTGAATTTTTTTTTTAGTTTAAAAATTTAACTTTTTGTAAATAGAAATAGGTCGAAAGGAAGCTATAAGTATTATATTAAGGGTTAGTTTCTGGCTTTCCTATTTGGAATGGGCAACCAATTAAAGAATTGAAATTATTCAGTTAGAGGTTCCATCAAATCGTATGGGTACCAATTATTATCCACCACAACCATATATTTCTACTTGAATAATAATAGGTACCACAATTCTTAACTATAGTATCATAAATTATAAGATTTTTGTTACCATATCAAATTATATAACATAGAGTGGCACATGAGAAAATATTTGATGTATCTATTGCATCATATAAGATTGTGCAACTTGAAAATTTTTAACTATAGTAACATAAATTATAAGATTTATGTTATCATATCAAATTATATAACATAGAGTGGCACATGAGAAAATATTTGATGTATCTATTGCATTATATAAGATTGTACAACTTGAAAATTTTTAACTATAGTAGCATAAATTATAAGATTTATGTTATCATATCAAATTATATAACATAGAGTGGCACATGAGAAAATATTCAATGCATTTATTGTATCACATAAGATTATGCAGCTTGAAACAATTAGGGGAACAACCGATTTACATAATAGATGAACAAAAAAATAAAATTATGTGATTATCTTAGTTTGTTAGAAGCAAAGATATATATAATGCATGCAATATTTTTTGGAGTATATTCACGTTGTAAGCCACATACTTGATGGGTTTGGATGTCATGGATTAAAGCATTTAAAGTTTCTTGAAATAGTTTAGACCTATATTTCTTCATCAGGCCCCGTAATTGTAGGAAACCAAGTAAATCAAGTAGCAGAATTTTAAAATTTAATATTCTTTTAGGATCCATATAAAGTGAGATCAAATCAAAGTTTAAGGTTTGTATATTGTTAATATTGATAGAGTTGATTTGCGAAGATCATTGTTTATTGAATCACCAGCAAAACTAATTCAGTTTCACCTCTATGATATCCACACGATCTTTTATTTTTCTTTGTGGGAAGTCTTGGGCGTTTGATTAAGCCCTTGATCTAGACAAGAGTACATGGATTTTTCTTCACGGAGGGACCAAGGGTGGCCTTAATGCTTTTGTGACCACAGCTTTACCGCGTCCAAAAAGTCTTCTATGCTAGTCAAGAGTTATAAAATGAAAATAGTAAATTTATTGTAAAATATGGAGTATAATGATATTTACACTAACATAATGATATTGTAAAATGAAATTTAAAAAGCGTTTGTGAGTTATAATGATATTTACACTAACATAACATTTATCGGGAATGAAAATAGTAAATTTGAGGGAAAATATTAATAGATATTTAAAATAATTATTATTTTCTAGTTTCTACTATATAAACGTTACATCAATTATTAAATTTTCACTACATGTCATTATACCTTTGATGTTTACAAAAGATTTAAAATGATCATATATTGACAATAAATTCTACATCAATTATTGAGTCGAAGTCGCTAGACATATACTTTTATTTTATTACAAATTCAAAATGAAAATATAGTAGAGTTTGACCAAAAATAAACTGAGAATTCAACATATACATATATAAATGAACCCAAAAGTCCAAATGCAACCACTTAATGCTACGTGCATGCTTAACATAGCAATTTTCCTTCATAACTAATCTCATTTAGATGATAGTTAGTTGGGAATTGGAATCATGTCTTAATTAATCTTCTTTGAAATTTGTTTGGCTTCTGGTTTGATCCCTTATAAATTTTATTTAGAAAATTTAAATAGAAGAAAAAATTACGAGGAAAGAGCAATGCATCTAGACATTGTAGTAGTTGGAGAGCTTGAATGCATACTAGTACTTGTGTGTAGCCTTCTTCATCAACCAATTCAGTGAACTACTAGTACAAGGAGGAGGGATCTGCATTTATTTCCTTCAACATTAATACTACATATATGAACATAAGAAAAAAGAGCATTAAAAAAGAAAAGTAAAAATAAAAAATAAAAACCCGATTGTTTTTTGTGATTCCTGCCATCAAATCACCAATGGAAATTTACTATTCATGTTTGGATGATTATAGTTCTCTAAGTTAGAACAAAATAAAAATAAATGAAAAAAGAACATTAAAAAGATATTCGTGGTTTAATTCGATCGAGCAAATCAAATAAATAGAAAAAAAATCCCGCAAAGTTTTAACGTGCATTAGAATTATATCTTGAAATGCAATTTTGTGTTTTTAAAATAATTTTTATCTCATAATTTTTATATTGAAAAGTACAAAAACGCGTTTGAAAATGTAATTCCGTAACTTATAGTTGTACTTAGCTCGGTCATTTCAAGTAATATTTAATTAAAAAGAAGAAAGAGATGGTAAAAACAATTGACTTGTTGCACAGGCACAGATTCATTAATATTTGACAATTAATCAGTCATCATCTAAAGAAACGCACTGTCTCAGCTGGCAAACACACAAACACAAGATACAAGAAAGATACTGCATTGGAATAAATAGATTACAATTATTAATTTTGTTTGGAGAAAAGCACAAAAGACTTTTGGGCATATATTTAATAGCTGGTTGATTCCATGCGCTGTTACGTACCTTTCCTTCTTAATCCTGAAGCCATCTCCTGTTTTAGAATTCTAAAAGGTTGTGTTTGGTGATTTAACATTGGACAGCCAGTGGACATCAGATAGTGATGGTTTTTCAATTTGAACCTTTCCCAGTTTGCTAGATTACAAATAAGATTGACTGATGGGCTGTACTTTAAATTGATTTTTTAACCCTTTTGAAATGTTTGAATAATTCTCCATTGCAGAAAATATTCTTATTGGGGAATGAAAATTGTGTAATGCATAAACATAGTGAAAATTTTCACTTAATTCCTGATGAGAGCAAATAATTTTATCTTCTAAACTTAACGACTGGAAATTGATGAGTGTTGTGTGAATTACGTTTCAAAATGTATATTTATATTTTTTAAAATACTGATTATAAAATAAAATATATGTTAGAAAAAATAAACATATCTTAAAAAATATAAAAATATATTTTGAAATTGGAATCTAAACGAACCCGAATTATGATAGCCAATCCTCCTTTATTTGGAAAAAGGGCACATCTTGCTGTTTGAAATAACTTTTAAGTTTTAATTCATGACAATGATATAAGAACAAAAGTAATTCAAAACTATCAAGGGCAGAAGATGCTAAACAAGAAATTACAACATATTTGGAGCATGAATAATTTGTCTTATGGCAACAAACTTGATGATTATTACTGCTGAAATGACAAAATGGAGAAAATTTGAATTTTTACTGCATCTAGCGTGTCCTTGTGGGGTTTGAATGGTGAGGACCTGAGAAATATTTACAAACGATAAAGAAAAAAACCAAAAAAAAAAAAGAAAAAAAGAAAGCCCTCAACCTTTCAACCTTTCCTCTATCTACCGTGTATTGCTGGTGCTGAATCACGGCCAAGATTTGTATTGGTATGATGATCAGATCAAGATCCCTGTACAATTTTTCAGCCATTTTTATTTTACTCTGCTAAAACTGTGCCTGGAAGCAAGGACTTTTGGTATTGTTTTTCTCAAGAATCAAAGGCAAATGGAGTCTTTAGAAGATCATAAGGTGCCCATAATGCATCCAGAGGGCATGGCCGGTTGGCGTCCAATCTTGCCCATGGCTTCCCTTTCCCACTCCAGTGCAACAAACTGACAGGGCCAGGATGCAAATCCCTGCAAAGCCCACGAAAGTTGTCCCCACCAAGACCATGCTGATTCCACCGGTGATCAACCGGAGCTATGTTTCCGGCGAACACGAGCAAGAAAGGCGGCAGTGAGCCCAGCTCGTATATTCTCATTCTCTTCTGCAGTTCCATCCATTCTTCTATCTTTGTCGTGTAATCCCCTGCCCTCCACCGATCAAGATCAATGACCATAACCCCAGTGTTAAAGTAACAGGGTTTGCGATTTGCAAAGGTTAAAGAAAGAGAAGGGTTGGACCAAAATGTTGGAGTGAAATAGGAGGTGAAGTTGGCATTACAATACTCAGGTGCGGCGAGGACTTTGTCATCCCCCAGTGGAGTGGCGGCAAGTTTTGCAATGTCATCAACCAAGACTAAGTCTGAATCAAGATAAACTATTTTCCTTACACAAAGCGGCAAAACATTGGCTAGATAACTTCTTGCATAGTTGAGAGGGCAGTCCAAGGCTGAGCGGATTGAGGTGGAGATTAGACCTGCCACTGCTGAATCGGCAAAAGGGTAGATTTGAAACTTGAGATAAGGGAAGGACGATACAATGGTGGTGCTTAAAAGGGACGCGTCCGCGGAGGCTGAAGTGACAAAATGGAAGATTACGTTTTGTGGGCAGGATGTATGTTGGAGGATGGAATGGATTGCCGCCATTGAGCCACGGATGTAAGCCGCATCTAAAGTCATAGCCACATGGACTGCATCATCGGAGCAAATGAAGTTATGTTCATCTTCTTGAATGATATTGATACTTTCTTCGCTGTCATTTGTAGCAATGTCAACAGGGTCGGTGGTGACATCATCATCATCATGAAATATGGAGGGGCAGTCTAATGAATTGTAGAATTGAGGGGCTTCTCTGAATCTTTGTGAAATTGTAGGAGATGTAGAAGGTGATGTTTCAGTCGTTGAAGAGAATTCAAGAAGGGAGGCAATGAAAAAAAGGAACATTACTTGTTGGGGCTTCATTTGAGAGTGTTTGGTAGTTCGGGAAATTGGAGGGGCCAAGGGCACCAATTAATTGGTTTAAGAGGAAGAAGGCAGGAAAAAAAAAAGGTTTTGGTGGGTGAAATGGTTTCAAGCCCCCTAGGACTTGGTTGGGGTCTGATTTTTAATTTATAGTATTGGACTATATAATTAGAGTTGAGATACACGCTTTGGCAATATTAAAAAAAACAAGGAAGGAAGGAGGAAAACGTAGCCATACGGCTAGGGGGCTGCAGGCTGCAGGACTGCTAGAAGAGAAGGCATGGAATGGAAAGGGGAGGGGGTGAGGAGAGCAAAGTCAAGATTTTCAGATCAAAGGAAAGGTTGTTGTTGGGTTCAGACTAAGACTTTTTGATAATTTGGGGTGCTACAACTTTTCTTTTTTCTTACTCAGACCAGTGTCTCCCTAATCATTAGTGGCTACTAGCTACTAGAATATATGAGGTACATGGCAACTGCATTGACAAAAAAACCAAGAAGGAAAGAAAAAAAGAAGAAGTAAATGTTAGTGCATCTTTTCCAATTTCTAGCAGGCATATACCAACTCTAAAGTTTTAACTTTTGAGGCCGTGTTAGTGGAGGATCAATCATATTTTAAGCCTCTAAACTTACGCTTTTGACATTTTTAATATTTGATATTATCTACATATAACAGTATTCATGAATTCCTAGGACAAAGTCATTAGATTTGTCATCAAATCAAACTGAAGAGCCCAAAGCAATTTGTTGAAGAAGAATCTATGACAAATTTTAGCTCATAGTATTTAATGAACACAGCAAATTTTGACCAAAATGTTTGATGACATAATGAGAAGGTACCAAGTACTGTCTAAGTTTAAAATTAAAGGAAAGTTGCAATGTCCCTTTTGGTTTGCTTCGACTTCAAGAACCCTCTATTTCTTTAGTAGTTAAGTTGATTATTTGATGGAAAATCAGAGAATTTTATTCAGGAAGCTTGTATTGTAGCCTCTAGAGTGAATTTCGCCATGGCTTCTTTAATTACTTGCAAGACTGAAAATGGTTGATGATGCATAACTTTCACCGACAGTGAGACATAAGCCGATGGATTTGATCTTGACACAGCTCCAATTTCGACAAAGAATACAACCACCACAATCAAATTGTAAAAATTTGATGAGTGAAAAATAACCAAAGAAGGATTGCGAATCCTTTTCAAACGTTCATACGCTATTAAGATCTGCATTTATAGTCCACAGTCGGCAATGTTATTCTATTTCTAATCACGTCATTATTTCCAAAACTAGATGGAAAGCAAAGCACGTCAACCGTCAACCATTCCCTTATCTTAAGACGTTGGGGTCCCTTCCTGGCCGTACTGCTCTGTCCTGATTAGCTACAATGTGCAATTTTTCAAACTCAGCGCAGGCGGCTGGGGCTACTTGGTGTTGTTTTCTTTCTTGGACCTGTCATCTTTAATAATGTGGCAGTAAATTTGCAGAAGTTAATCCACTTATAATTATTAATTATGATGTATGATTGAGCACCCCATTGCCACCTTGTTCAGCCCATTGCCACAACTACTACTCTAGATATTGAAGAACATTTATGACCTTTTGTACATACCTTGTTTTGGGCAAGAATCAAACTAATGAACAACAAAAATGGCAATTATCACTGTGGCAGTCTAATACTGAATTGAATGGTATTGGCATTTTGCTCTTACTTTAATGAGATAATATTTGCAAGGATCCCAAAATTGGATATTAGCTGCAATCTTGAAGCTCGAATGGGTGTGTAAAGTTGCATAATGTTGGTTAGACAGGGAACTTGTTGTCATAATCTGGGGTGGTTGGTGGTTTTGGCTTTGCAGAAGTTGATGTAACACATTGAAATTCAGCAGAAGTCTGAGATCATAATGCCTTGTTTGATAAATTGATTTAGCACTTAAAATTAATTAAATGAGTACTTAGTTACTTAAGTAATTTGAAAATAAATGCTTAAGGTTGTTTAGTAACCAAAAGTTAAAAGTCTTAATAAATTAAATGATTTGAAAATAAGTGTTTAGTCAATTAAACATGTTTGATAATTAAAATTTAAATGTTTTAATGAATTAAGTGGATTAGAAAAGTTAGAAAAAACATTAAACACAAAAAATAAGTGATAAGTTTTTCACTTAGCACCGAATTGAATTGTCTATTGTTTTCATAGTTTTTTTTCCCTTTTTATTTATTTAAATTTTGTGAAATAAATTTTATAATCCTACACACAGACACATATGACTTCTTTAATTTTATTTATTTATATCTTGGCCCTGTTAATATTTTCTTTGAAAAAATGATAATGCAATTATTCTTTTTCATTCAAATACTCCTCAAAATATTTTCATAATTACTATTTATTTTATTATTCATGACACCAAAAAAAAAACACACATGCACACATACACATTACAAAAACTATATATTTTACTGTCATACAAATTTAGACTAAAATAATAAATTTTTATATACTTATAATTTTATATATCCAATTTCAAATCTGATTCTACCCTTCATTCAATTTCATTATTTTAATAAACTCATATTCAGACTTTAAATTTCATATTTCAGATGTTCATATTTCAATTTTATAAGAATATAATAGAGGAGAAGGTCGGCAAGTCAGTAGTCATAAGAGGTGTAAACTGAAAATAGGCCTTGGAAGCACATGGATTGCTTCTCTATTTGAGTTATCTCCTCCCTTGTTCTTCAAGTACAATCTGCATACGGACATGGGACATGTATGGAGTCAATGGTAGACTCTGATGGCTTTAGCAATGGAATTTTCCACATTCGTCAGAGATTAGAGTACTCCATCAAAGTTCATCCTCCATTTGGTGGGACAAGCAAGCAAAGTGAAGTCTCTACTTTGCTTCCTTGGCCACTTACTCCCTAATTTCTTATTGGATTCTCAAACAGTAATAACCTTAAACGTATATCTTCTTCCTGAATCCTAACCATTTCTGCCCAGTAACAAAGTATGTTTGTTTCAGTTTCACGTTTGTCTATTAAGACAATCCTCCTAACATTTGCTTCACTTTAAAGAATAAATTGATGATGCTTACGAGGTTGAGTACCAGATTGGTTTGTTACCTACATGGACATTCAACTATTCAGGAACCGAAGAAAGATTAGCTCAAAGACTGGTACGAGAAATTGTTTATCAAATCCAACTATGGAGAAATGCAACTTTCAGATTCAGTGGCTGCAGGAAACTGTGATCAATACTGGATTATGACATTTCAGAAGAATTCGCGAAGATGAATAAACCATACTAAAGGCCCAACAGGAGCAAGAAGTAACATGACATCATTTATTCCCAAAATCCTGTTCAACTGGGTCAGTGATACTATAACAAGAAATCTTTATTTGACCTGAGAACACAAGCCCACAAGTTTTATGCAGGCAAAGACTCAGTTTTCAAGTTAAGTATCCAAATTTCTCTGGGATGTGTCAATTAACCCAAACATACAGTAAAGTTGGCATTGTCTGATAAGTAAAAACGGAAAGAAAAAAATATTGCCAGAGCTATGGAGATCAAATATCTATCCAGTATGGGACAATCCAACCGTACCCCACGCTAAAACAAAAGAGGAAAAGATATACAGAGCCTCCCCCAGCTGTTAACCGTTAGTCATGGACAGGAAAGTGTGATGTCCAACCTTAAAGCAAAGAGCATTGCCAAAGTTCGGATGCCAGGGATGAGCAATCTTCATTTGAAACTCCTCAGCACTAAATTTAGAGAATCACCGCTATTTGATAAACGAAAAAGGAATGCAGGAAAGCCAAACAATTGTTATTCATCACCAAAATCCCAGATGCAATCCCCATAGCATACAACATGTAGAGGGCCAAAACAGAGGTGTTTAAACCAGAGCCACATACATGATAGAAAATAACTAACTCAAATGGGAGACTAAAGATCCATGGCGCCAAAAAACTCAAGGGCTATTGACAGCAAACCATGACCACTAGTTTACAGTCACTCTGACACAATCTTAACAAAAACATGACCCTAATGCAATTCAACGCTCATTAGCTCTCTAGTTAACAAATCTCAAGGTAAATGTCTTAATTCAACCACTTAAATTCAGTAGCAAATGTACAAAGCATGGTAAAGGGGCATCACATACTGACCCATAGGCCAAGAAACTTTTGATTAGAAAGGAAACAGATAAACGAGAACTTTAAAGTATTATTTCTCCTCTGTACGCTTCTGGTAAATGTTCTCTTCTCAAAGAGATGAAAATGCTCAACCATATGATAAAATTGCTATAAGATTCTTCTCTGAAAAGTGATGCAGTTGTGACATCGAACAACCTTGTAACTGTTTAAAAACTTCAGGCAAATAATCTTCTCAAGTATTTATGTTCCCAACTCTCGAAAACCCAACTTTGCCAAATGTAGGCATCTAAGAACCTGCACAAAAGCATGTGGTAATCCCTTTCACCGTAGCAAAAAGGAACTAGAAACAATTCCTTCTAGCGAAAATGGATCAGTTCGCTCACATTGCAACCATTTTCTGTGTGAGCTTTTACGTTTTCCGGTATTTGGATGGTGAAAAGTGTGAGCATTTGATCACTAGAAACTCCTCTAAAGTTCCAACAAGCAGAACACAAAAAGAAAGATGATCATGCAGGTCTTGATCAGAAAAGCACATTTATTATCTGGGAATGGTAGATAACCTACAAACATACGTAACAGTGTAAACTTTATTGTACAACTATCATTATCATGCATTATGATAGTCACAGAGTACAATCTTGGAAGATGGCTAACATCATAGGAAGGAGATAATAGAGGTAAGAAGGGTTTACCAAACACATTTTCTTGACCAATAAAAGTGAAAAAAAAAATCTACAGCCCACCAAATATACAGATTCCAGAGCACAAACACTGATAAACCTAGGTATGCTAGGATTCTCAAAACCTAGGACCATTTACCTCAACTCCAAATTAGAGCAAAGATCACAGCAGCCCCAATCAACAGACAAAGAATCTTCAATGAGAAATCTGCCTGCTGTTGCTGACTTGTACGCTGAGGGAAACCATGTGCATGTCCACCATGGAAGGTATTGTAACCATATGGAAGACCACCAGCTGCCCCATACATGGCAGCATCGGGAAATCCATGCACTTGGATGTTAAATAATGATGGGATTAGACCTCCAAATGCTGCAGAAAGTGTAAAGTTCCCAAACCTTGCAGTTGCCATTGGAGCAAATCCACCAATCCCACCTGTGAACCCAAAACCATGGGCAAAAGCATTAGTGTCTGGTGGTGGAGGAGGAGCTGTCTCAGGTCTTTGTCCAGCAGGGCGGTGGGGAATCTCCATCCCAGGAATCGATTTAGACCTTGGATCTGTTGAGTTTTTCCCCCGGCCATAAAGAGGAACCAACTTCTTCTCTTCTACAAGGGCCTTACAAACAGGGCATTCTTGGGAATGAGAGTGAATATGAAGCCACTTATAGAGACAAGGCCAGCAGAAGAGATGACCACAGAGTGTAATAATTGGGTCTTGAGCCAAATCAAAGCATATATTACACTCGAAATTACCAGCATCACCACTGTTACTAGCGTTCGCTGAGCAAGATGGGCTTGGTGGTGCTCTGCTCGTTGATTCCCCAAACCCACTTGCCATAATTTCTGCTCTCTTAAACTGACCTGGTAACCACAGGAATCCTTACTCAACACCACTCACCAAAAAACACATTGTCCACATTAAGCCAACAAACAACAAAAGCAGAATAAGTTTTTTTTGCAATCACACCAGTAGATACAAAGCAAACTTATGGATCACTTAAGCATAATTATCGTTGTTGACTATTCCTTATTGAAGATCAAGGCTAACAATGGTAAAAAGCTCGAATTTTTATGATTTCCTTGTAAAAAGAGAAACGTAAACAGATTATTTTCATGATAAAGTAAACTTTTTGGAAAAGGGTCTAACTTTCATGTACATAATCCTTCCTTCCACGCATTGACATTAAAACCTCGATGTTAATTCAGTTGCAGAATAAAGATTATACACGGCTAAATCCTTCTTTCTAAGAAACTCTTTAAACAATAATTACTAATTAATAAAAGAGTAATACCATTGTAAATAACAACCAAAAAAAAGTCAGCAAACAGAAGATACAAGATCTAACAGAAAACATGGTTCATTGACGCGCAAATCAACTGAAACACAGATCTAATCCTACAAAAGCTCAAAAACATTAGACGCACAAACAAGTAAATTAACTCACCTAACAGGAAAAGAATTTAAAGGGTCTCTGATTTGATACCTGATCTTTCGAGGGAATACCTTAATTCCGAAAGAAATCAAGCCCACCGGAACGATTATGTTGAATCCCTTGACGGACCTGCGAAGGAAAAGGCAGAAAAGAATAAAAACGAGGAACCTTCTAAATTTCTTCGTACCACTATACTCCGGGGTTGGTATTCGATTTGTCTTCCAAAACGACGACGTAAAGAGAATTTTCCAGTTGGTTTATGATATACAGTTGGCAAAGGTATTGATTCTCAATTTCTCACTTAGTTTTGGAATTAATGCTCTAAAAGTCGCTTAATGACAGCTTAAAGTTAGATTATGCGTTATCTGCCTTATTTATTTCTCCGACTTTTATAAAAAATTTCATTACCATAAATAACATTTCATATAAAAAATCAAAAATGTCAACAATGAAATTTTTAAAAAATTAAATCTAAATAAGACCAACGACTTCCTCGTGTTGATTTTGTTCAAAAAGGTTATAATGAAAAAGTCATAATAAATAATAATATATTATACTCATTAAAATAAAAAAAATAATTTTATATTTCCATTTTTATCATATCTCCCTTCATTTTTTTAAATAATAATTTTTTATCTTACTGACAAAATAGTCATTTATAAATTGACAAATAATCTTTTTTATTCCTCATGTTTAAAACGATGAAAAAAGATCTCTACCATTTTATTAGTGTACTTTTTTAATCTTTCTTCACAATTCTTTTTAATTTTTGATCAAATTTTAGTCATAGTAACACTACTATTTTGATCAAATAATACTAATAAAATATTATAAATTTTTTTTCATCATTTTAAATGTAAAAAATAAAAAAAAATATTAAAAAAATTATTATAGATTATTTTGTCGATTACCTTATAATTTTTCAATAAAAATATAACTACTCCAATTAGCCTGTTCAAAAATTAATTAAACAAATAGTTAAAGAGATGCTCAAAAAGGGCCTGTTGATATGGATCGACATCAGGAGACGTGAGAAAATTAAACCCATAATGCACGGTGGGGAGTTAGAGTATGATTTGGGTCCAGAAGGTTGGCCCAAAAGACGTTGGAGTTGATTTGGATCGAGGAGTTTCTTATTCAACTGTCCGTGTTCTGTAGACCACGACGCGCAGGAAATTAAACTGAACCAAGATTCTAATGTGGCTGCCATTGGATGTTGACATAGTCCTAGTGAATGGGGTATTTTGTGTAGTAAGTGATCAACCCCTCCTGCATTCGGCACTAATATATTTTTAACATCTAATTAGATCAGGAAATAATTCAAATTCAAAACAGAAGCTCGTTGTTTTGCCTCTTCCTATAATTAATTGAAGCCACAGAACCCTTTCCATTTATTCATTGAATCAATTTTATTTTTTTCTGTTTCAAGAATTCCAACTAGGTTTTTGTTTTGTACTGATCCGAAAAGAATGAAATACTCTCGCTACTGTTTATCAAAAACACGAGAGCCCTCTAGTCAACGTGAATTCTATTTTAGCTATTACCTTTTCTATTATTGTGTTATGGCTGGATCCAAAGCTGTAGGCAGATACTGCGTTTCGAAAGTATTCACACTAGGATTAGATTTTGCAATCTCATTGCTGATGTTTTAATTTTTCCCATGACTAAATCCAGTCTCACGGGGCAATATATGAGATAATCCAGTTGACAAGGACAAGATTCATCATCACCAGTGACTAGCAGCAATGTTATATCATTATCTTGTTTATATTTTCTATGGAAGAATTTAGGGGTGTAAACGAACTAGTACGTTCGGTGAACAGTTCGTGAACAAGATCGGTTACGTTCGTTTATGTTCGTTTGTTAAGCTAAATGAACAATAAACGAACACATTTTAGTGTTCGTTTAATAAACGAACACGAACACGAACAAGTATACGTTCGTTTATTTATGTTCGTGAACAAGTTCGTTCAGTGTTCATGAACAAGTTCGGTTAATGTTCGTTTAAAACTCGTTTATATTAAAATAATAATAATAATATATATAATAATAATGTTTGTTGGTCATTCATAAAAAAATTTGTTGTGGTGTAGTGGTAAGTAGCCATACTCCTCACATTAGAGACCAAGGTTCAATTCTCAATAATGTTCGTTTACTTGTTCGTGAACATGTTCGTTAACGTGTTCGATAAGTGAAATGTGTTCGTTAAGTGTTCGTTTACTCGTTCGTGAACGTGTTCGTTTACTTGTTCGTGAACATGTTCGTTAACGTGTTCGATAAGTGTTCGTGAACACTAATAAACGAACATAAACGAACACGAACACATATTTCACAAACATAAACGAATGAGCGAATGCAAAAATAAGCGAGCGAAAGCGAAGACCCGTTCGTTTATGTTCGGTTCGTTTACAGCCCTACAAGAATCGGAATGCATCCATCCCCAATGAATTAGATGTCAATTACACCTGGGGATGTGACCTGTTTAGTCTTCAATTGAATTGGTTAGAAATTAAAGCGAGACACCATAAGGAAATGATTTCCTCCATTGTTTGTTTTCTTCTTGGACAGGTGACATGACAATATCTTATTGCGACAGATATGATAATACTCTTAACATTTTTTATTCAAAACTTTACATTATATGTCACATGAGAACATTCTATAAGAGTTAGTCAAGGTACTTTATCACACATACTTTAAAAGAAACACATCGGCCAGCAATCAGTTTTATCAACAGGGTTTACTCAAAATAAAATGAAAGAAAGGAATGTGGGACTTTAAACATGAGAACATGCTTTGAAGACTTTCCAGAAAATAAACTTAAGAAGCATCTTGCAGAAAAATCAAAGAGAAGGGGTTGAACTTATGTTCTGCATTTGCGTCCATCCTGACGACATCAAAATAAAACGAAATAGAACTTTCAACTTTCAATTCACACGCAATATCAAACACATTCCATCTCTAAGGGCAAGGTCAAACTCAATGAAAGCGCCACATATAATTAATTGGACCCAACACCATCAACTGAACCGTCTACTTAATCATTCATTCTTGTTTTCCACAAGACAGATCCATCGAATACAATCAATGCCCAAGCGCCAAAGCTGAATAGAAAAGAGTAGGAAGAAACCGTTAGCTTAATTAAGCTAAGGGTGATCCATGAAGCGCTTTTGCATCACAAATTTTCCCTGATTATTTTTACTGCAAATACAGCAATTTGAAGTCTCAATTCATCTCCAATTTGATTCTTACAAGAGTACTGATCGATCATATGATCCATCCCGTAAACTATTATTTATCCGACCATCCGATCATAGTCGGATTCCGGTGGAGCCCAACTCACATATGGGGATCGACATGGTCATTTCTCATATTTTCCATCTCCACTTACGTTGCCACCTCCACTGTCCTCCACCTTCTCCTTCATTTACTTGGCCGCAAAAAGCCAGTCCCACTGGGATTCCTTCCTGCCCTCCATAGCCTCGTCATGGCACTCTTATTTACCACAATCTTTGCGGGGCTTCTCTCCTCAGCCGCTGCAGAAATCCACGAAACAAGATGGTTCTGGCGAAGAACGAAAACCCCATTTGAATGGCTCCTCTGTTTCCCACTCGGAACACGTCCCTCTGGCCGCGTTTTCTTTTGGTCCTACATTTTTTACCTCTCTCGATTTCTCCAAATTTTCAACACATTTTTCACTATTATGAGACATCGTACGCTTTCTTTTGTTCAACTTTTTAACCACTGCACTCTTATATGCATGGCATTTCTTTGGCTCGAATTCTCCCAATCTTATCAAGTTCTGGAAATTCTATTAACGACCCTTGTCTTCGCAATTATCTACGGGTATAGATTTTGGACGGAAATCGGATTGCCCAGAGCAAATTTTCCGTTTGTGATTCTGAACTTCCAAATCTTGTTGCTGGCTTGCAATTTGGTAGGCCACGTCGGGGTGCTGCCGCTGCATTTTTTGAAAGGCGGGTGCAATGGAATGGGAGCATGGGTATTCAATTCTTTGGTCAACGGTGTCGTGCTTTTCCCACTGTTGAAGTACTATTTGAAGATCACGCGTTTGGGCAACCGAAGCTATCTCATTTCCCTCAAACAAGAACCAAAATGGTGATCAGAACGATGATGATCTAAGTGATCATGTGATCGATTGCCAAAGTCAATACAGAGTTTGGTTTCTCGGACTTCTGTTTTGTCCGAGCAAGAAGAATAAGCCAATTCTGTATAAGTGTATTTTAAGGTACATAATATTATATGTTAATTGTCTTATGAAACAACGGGGATTTGGCTTTCTTTTCAATTCATTCACCACTAAAATCCCTTCATGAGTTAGTTCATTGAACAATGAATCCTAAGTTGTGTCCATTTGGAGAAAACAGCAAGTCAAAAATAACGATAACGTTTGATGCACATTGTGGAATATGAAGATTTGAGAAGCTTCCTCATTCGAGTCCTCTTGAAGGTTTCAAAATCTTGGAAACTTTTGAATATTATAAATTGCGTGCATTGTGGAATTGGAGTTCTTAAACCATGTGATTTTAATTACTAGTAATTAATTTGGAATGTTTGTAGTTAGCTACCATTTTAATCCATAAAATTCTACCATTTTTCACATATAATTCTTTCTTACATGGTTTCTCGTCTGTATTGGCAGCCATTGAAGGAGACTCTAGTCCCTAGAACAATTGGTTAAACTTTATATCATCCTATTTTGTGAAATATTATTAACTGTAGTTTTTGGCAGAATGATAATAATTAATGATGTACACCAAACTATATAGCATTTTGGAAAATTAATTGATTCCAAGTTTTATGGAAAATGTTTTGGGTACATTTTCATTGAAATTTGGTAAAATATCAAGTTCTCGTTGTTTGAAAACACTAGCAATACTTTCCCTTACTAAGTCAACAATTTATGTGTGAAAAAACTAAAATACTTATCAATTTATTGAATTAATATGTAAATAAAAAAAATAATAAAAGTGAAAAAAATATATGATATTTGGTCATAAATGTTATACATGATGTTACTATTTTAAATTTTGATTATAATTTTATAATTTTTTTCTTGAATTTATATTTTTATTGCTATTTTTTTGCCTTTATCATTTTAACCTTCGAACTCAAATTTAAATACATAAAAAAAATACACCTATTTACTCAATTTAATATAAAAAATAATATTTTTCTTGTATAAAAAGTTACAAACATGATTTTATAGAAAATAATTAATAGAAAAAATTAAGGGGTTTTATACAACAAAACTCTTTTGCGGACGACATTATTTTTCAACCATTAAGGGTTAGATTTTATGGGTTTTATCAATGGGTGCATTGATAATTGTCACGAAAATACCATCATTGACGTTTTCTATCACTCAAAGGATTTCCATCCTTTCGTTAATTTATCTTCATAAATTCCCTTATATTTAGGTTCACTCAATCTCACTCGAATGTTTGAATAAAAAAAATTACATGAAATTAAACAAGCCAAATGCATAAACGAAATTTACAAGCTACAAAAGTTCAACTTTGCATTGCATATACTCAGCAAAAATATAAGTAATCTTAAAGCTCAAATTTGCCCAAAGTACAAAAATGATAATAATGCAATTGACAGTCCCAACTGTTACACATTAAGTTAATAAAAATTAAAGGACATAGTCTAGTTACAAGTATACATGTAGGCTAAGTCAATTTCACTTTGGTTGAATTCAATTTTTTCCAATAATATGTCACGTCTAACTCATGAATTAGCAAATGTACATGCCGATTATACACTAGTATAATAAAGTTCCACAAGTTACCAGAAACCAATGTTTCGTACATATTCATTCGGCCAACATCCTAAGTTTTAGCTAACACTAACAAAAAATTTGTGAAAACTCAAAATAAACTCATTTGAACATCTAAAGATAGCCAAAGCAAATTGCGAGTCATTCCTAACACTTGCCAATAGCCCTCAACAATCAGTCACTAAAATCTTCTACATATGTTTTGGAAGAAAAATTAGAAGCGACAATTGTAGGAATAGATTTCATCCACAAGTGTTACAAGAGTTTGACAACTCTTTTTTTTTTTTTTTTTTCTCGAATAAGTTTGACAACTCTTAACTTATGCAATACTACCTATACCCATCCAACTTTCCTTACAAGTTTCAAAAATTACCAAAGAAAATTCAATCAATGCTTAAATATTTCAAACGACTCCAACTCACGGAATCTCTTGATTCATTTGACCTGACAGCTTGATCAATAATTGACATTAATTGCCTACAAGTAATGTCAAGTTGGTGGAAAGAATTTTGGGGTTGTTTGGACAAGGTTAGAAAAAATGTTTTCGATTCGAATCCGATGATCGATCCGATTTTCGGATTCGATCGGATGATCGGATGATCGATCATCGATCGAATTCGAATTCTGATCGAATTTTTATTTTTTTTTTTTTTTTTTTTTTTTTTTTTTTTTTTTTTTTTTTTTTTTTTTTTTTTTTTTTTTTTTTTTTTTTTTTTTTTTTTTTTTTTTTTTTTTTTATAAGTTTATATATTTTTTTTTTTTTTTTTTTTTTTCTTTTTTTTTTTTTTTTTTTTTTTTTTTTTTTTTCTTCTTTTTAAAATTTTTTTGCTTTTTTTACTATTTCTTTTATTTTCATATATAATGTTAAGTGATTTAATTTATATTTTAAATTTTCATGTTAAAAATTTATATATTTCATATAAGATAATATATAATTTTTTTTTTAAATTTTTTTTTTTTTTTTTTTTGTAAATAAATTTTATTTTTTTCATATAAATATTTTAATTTTTTTATCACAAATTGACTAATTTTAATGAAAGAATTATTTAAATAATAAAAAATATCAATTTGTATTTTATAATTAATATTAATTATTTTCAAAAATAATTTTTTATTTAAATAAAATGGATCGGATGATCGATCGATCCGATGATCGATTATTATTGATCTCCGATCCGATCCGAAATTTTCGGATCGGATCGGATCGGATCAGCGGATCGATCCGATCCGCTGATCCATTGAACGTGTTCTCATTTATATTTGGAAAAAGTTATATTAAAATGTGTAAAAAAATTTGTAAGAATTTTTTTATAGAAAAGTATTTTGGTGGGAAAAATAAGAGAGAAAATTTTTTTAAAGTATATGAAAGGAATTTGAGTGGGAAATTTTAAAATTTAAGTTTTAAAATAAAAATATATTTGAATAATTTTTTTTTATTTAAAAATTTACTTATTTACAAACAGAAACCCTTAATCCAAACAGGCTAAGGTTCTAACAATAGACTACTTCATTCCGTGGGTTCACTGAACATTGAGTGAAGTAAATTTAATTTATCCAAATATATACATGATAAATGGAAGAATAAAGATATTTTGAATAACAACGTTATTCACAACACAAAAAATTATTGAATAATATAAATGCTGTATTGATGGCTTACTTAAAGATTTCATTAAAAAAATTATATATGTATATATATATATATCACTCTTATAAATTATTACTATTTTTATTCCAAAATTTTTTTATTTAGAATATTTATTTTATATTATCTTTACTAATAATTATAATATATAATTTAAAGTTAAGAAATCAATATAGAATTAGAGAATGATGTCTTTATTAATGTATTAAATATATTATATTTATAACTAAAAAAATTATATACGATTAAAATTAAAAAATTTTATATTTTTAGACTACAAGAGTACTTACTAAATTACCAAGATAGAAGGCATATGTTACGTCCAACTTATCCACTGTCTGAACACTCAAGTTTTAAGTCATAAGAAACAATGCAAAATTATCATAAGAGACAATGCAAAGATTCTCAACCATCCAAAGTGACCAATTAAATCTTTGCCTGCCTTTCTTTGTTCAAACAACAAATTGACCCAAATGTGCTGACGAATGCAAAATCCAAATCAATTTGTTTTCTACTATTATATATATTTATATATTTTTTTCTTGATTTGACATTTTTGCCGAACGCAAAATAACCATGATTGTCATCCATTACGTAGGTGGAGTAACCAAGGGAAAATAATTCTTTTCTTTCCTCCATTTTCAAAGGACTAAAAAAAACAACTCGAACCCATCATGGCCGCCGAAACAGCGATGCTTTAGTCAATTATACTCACCTAAATATTAAACAGCAAAGTCTTACAGTCTTAGAAGTAATTCAATTCTCTAGTGCGGATTTATATTCCCGTTTCGTGCGGGTGTATATTATTTTGCTTTTTCTTGTTTTTAATGGACTTTTACTTTTATTTATAAAATATATTTTCGCCACTTTTACTTTTTCCCTCAGAAATGCATCATCGCCTTCGCGCTCTTTATTAATCTATTATCGTTTCAAAAAAAAAAAGAAGTAATTCAATTGCACCAAATCACGTTTGTTTACGTTTTTTGAAATAATAATTATAAAATATAAATATTTATTAAAAATATAAAATTATATTTTTAAATATTAAACTATACACATTTATAATTTATAAAATATAAAATATAAAATAAAATACATTAAATTATATATTAAAAAAATATAAAATTATATTTTGAAGAATTAAACCATTCACAGTTATGATCCATGTTTCATGGAAAAGGATATGTACCAAGTACTATTCAATCTTCTAGATCTTACAAACCTTCTAGATGTGGCAAGGACTAAAAGTGATGCCACTGACAGATGAGTTCTACCCTGCATAAGTTACCATTTGCTAATCATATCCTTATCTCTTCCCTTCTTTCAAGAAGTAAATCACCAAACCATCACCCAATAGTCATTAGTCATTCTCAAATTGTGTTTTTATCTTGAAATGGGAGAACAACATTGGGTTCAATTGTTTGTGAACAAGGTTGGTAATTTTCTTATAGTGTAGTGTGTTAACTCAAAAAATCAGGGAGCAAAAGTCACCAAACATAATATTCTTAATTTTCTGAACTAAATATTTTTAGCAATGAATTCTCAAATTGTTTAATATAGTATTTACATAATAAAATAATATCAAATGATATGATTAGCATGATTATTGTTCAGTACTTATTATATTATCCATATTCAACTCCAAATTTAAATTCACAGTTCTAAATTTAAATTCAAAATAAGTATAATTATAGACTAGATCATATCCTCTTTTCATACTTAATCAACAACTAAAAAAAGAAAAAAGAAAAACACAGATAGCACTCCCAACTAAAAAAAGTGTACTTTTACTCCCTTGGGAATATTAACAACATAGTTTAATAATAATGTGTCTGGTGGCGTTAGAATCGGGGAAGGTTTCTCTTCTAATCCAACCTAATTAAACATGCTTTATAATTCTTTTTTTATGATCGCATACTAACGACCCACACAATGCCACCCCATCTAACCAAAATCCAGCCGTTGATTTGTCCAGATCTGTCGCATGTTTGCACCGCTGGCCAATACAACGCACCCCAAGGATGGCCCGGCCCGTACTAGATACATTCTCCGCCTGTTTATGCTGAGATTATGCCACTAATACTTGGGCTCTTCTCTGTTTTCAAAGAGCTACGCAATTAGCGAAGCACTGTTATATTGATTAGAGCAGATTTAGAGACAACCCCTTATCATCCGCTTTGACAGTGACCATGTTTCGAAGCTCTCCGAGGCTGCCTCTTTCCTGGGTAACAATCTTCTCCTTTTGATTCTACGTGTCTATGTACAAAATGCAAAACCCAGAATTTTCCTTGTTTTGTTTTTGGGTAACTGTTGTGTAAAATTTCGGAATTTCCTTTGTTTTTCAAGTGCAAGGCTCACAACCCGTTAGTAACAAATGGCTCACTTAGCGATTTATTAGTGTCCCTTTCCATGGGTGACAAATGACATTTTTTTACAAAAAAAAAAAATGAAAAAAAGGTTGGGGTTGACGCATGAGATTTCTGGGAGAATCCCAGAAAGTCAAACTTGATTTAGACATGCGGTTTCATTTAGATTCAACAGGGATGAAAATTTGTTTAATAAATGAAGTTTTTAATTTGTGTGTGGGACGATCTTTGGATATCATGTTTGTTCGAGGCTTCTCATGAATGTTGTTTGCCGACCTTTTATTCATGAATGTGTGGGACGATCTTTTATTACTTGAGTTGGTTGCGTACATTTTACTGATTATAATGAAAGGTGCAAGGTTAAGCAACGCATATAATCTGCTCATGATTGGGAACGACAATGTAACAGAAAGCATACTTATCCTCCCCCCCCTCCAAAAAAAAAATAAAATCATTTCTACATGGGAGGATTGTTGAAGCACATTAACGTTCCTAAATGATCTTAAAGATTTGTTTTTAGATCAATTTTTTTGAGGCTCTGCCAGTGTGGCTGTCTTCAGTAATTCTAACAAATTATTCTGATTCACCAGATGGCCCTCGTTTTAGTGCGCTAAACCTCACTTCTCTGTCAGGGGAAGTTGGTCTTCTAGATACTTGGCACACATAATAATCATGTTTGCAACCTCTTTTGTGATGCTGCCGTGCCAAACTTTAGTTGACATGGTAGTCGGTGCGTGACTCAGTTGCCGTCTTAGAAAAATGATACACTTGTGTAACCTCTTTTATTCAGTAATATAGATCTAAACTGATCTTGATTTTCTATTTCATCTCAATAATGCAGATTCGAACCGTGTGATGCATACTATTGGTGTTACTTCCGGTGACCGTGGTGGCCTTTTGATCCTTAATTTAATGCAAAGTTTGCTCTTGTCAGATTGGTGATTGTTTAGTCTGAAGATGACTGAACATGTGGAAGTTAGCCAAACTGTTTCTGCGGATAATTTCACTCATAAGTCATTGACCCCTCTGAGGATTATTAGGGGTTCGATATGCTTAGTTGTCTTCGTTTCAACAGCATTTATGTTCCTTGTGTACTTCGTACCAGCAGTAGTTGTGATCTTGCGCCTTTTTAGTGTGCATTACAGTAGGAAAGCAGTTTTCTATATTTTTGGTCTTTGGCTTGGTCTATGGCCATTCTTTTTTGAAAAAATAAACAAAACGAAAGTGATTTTTTCTGGAGAGACTGTTCCAAAGGGGGAGCGTGTTTTGCTTATTGCAAACCACAGGACAGAGGTCGATTGGATGTATCCATGGGACCTTGCACTGAGAAAAGGGTGCTTGGGATCCATCAAGTATGTACTGAAGAGCAGTTTGATGAAACTGCCAATTTTTGGCTGGGGGTTTCACATATTAGAGTTCATCCCAGTGGAGAGGAAATGGGATATTGATGAATCAGTATTGCGCCAAATGCTGTCAACTTTTACCAATCGTTTGGATCCCTTATGGCTAACTGTTTTTCCTGAAGGCACTGATTTTACGTAAGAAACTCATTTCCTTTCTTCCTGAATCCTGGCATCAGACTGATGCAAGTATCTTTTTTTGTTTTTTTTTTCCCTTTCCTCTGTGCTTGTGCTTTTTACCTACCTATTCTAAGTTTTTGTTAGAGTTTAGACAATGGATACAATGATGCTTTTAGCATCACCTACTACTATACACAATGGAACTTGGAAAATCAAGTGTATCTTGTACACTACATGAAGAATACATAAATTTGCCATTCCTTTTCAGTCATTTTCTACGACCATTGTAACGAATCTGTATAAAGGACCTCCAAAGCAGCATCCTTTTTCATTTAGTCTTTCCTTCTTGTGCAGTGAGCAAAAGTGTAAGAGAAGTCAAATGTTTGCGTCTGAAAATGGCTTACCTGTGCTTAGGAATGTGCTGCTTCCAAAGACAAAAGGATTCCATGTTTGCTTGGAGGCCCTGAGGCTCTCCTTAGACGCAGGTATGTCATTCATCAACATCATCTTTTAACTCCATGTACCTTGAATTTGCATTGGCACTTTCTCTCAAAATTTTGGTTGCACTCCATCTCTTCGAAGTCCTAAGTGCATCCTTGCTCTCTTTAATGCAGTCTATGATCTAACAATTACGTACAAGCATCGATGTCCCTCTTTCTTGGACAATGTTTTTGGCATTGAACCCTCTGAAGTACATGTTCATGTCAGACGCATCCCGGTTGGGAAGATTCCATCATCTGAGAAGGAAGCTAACACATGGTTGATGGACACGTTTCAGTTGAAAGATAGGCTACTCTCTGATTTTGCTGTTCATGGTCATTTCCCCAAAGAAGGAACAGAAGAAGAGCTTTCTACACTGAAATGCTTCATTAATTTTGCCGCAGTAATCATTCTCACGGGCATATTTACATTTCTTACTTTTTTCTCATCCATCTGGTTTAAAGTATATGTAGCTGTAGTATGCACTTTCCTTGCTTCTGCTACTTACTTTGGTGTCAGACCATTTGCAACTCTTAATCTTGGTAAAATATACTCAAGAGAAAAGAAAGCTGTGTAAATCAAATTATTTACGCAAAAAACCGAGTTCTTTATCATTGCAAAAAACCGAGGATTTCATGATAACATGCTCATGATTCATCTAACTTTGTTGCAGGAAAACAACTGTTTCTTTCAATAATAGAAATGCTCTAGGAGTTTAATAACTTGATCTCCCTTTGCCTTCTGAAATCATTCTGAAATCAATTCTCTTATTTATGTGTGTTTCATTACTTTTACTATTTAGAAGGTGCAAATATGATTGGAGTTGGTATTTTATGAACAGTCAGCAACAGGTTCTGCAGCGGGGCTGTTTTTTGCCTTGAACTTGGCCAAGAAAGCGACGAATAATGCCTTTGAAAATGTCACTGAATGAACAGGAGTTTGATGAATCTTGTTCATTCTCATAAACTTTTATCCTATCTTCAAGGCTACACATATCAAAATTGAGTGGCAAAATGTGGTTACCCCATGAAACGGTAAAAGTATACTGAGAAAATGGCATTCTTCAAGCAATCAAGCAACGAGATGTGCTTCTAAATAAAAGACAAATTATTAAATAATTTTGCACTAATTTGGGCTCGAATCCTTGAAGTTCAATAACGAACCCATTGTGACTTGTTTTGTTGCTCATTTGTTTCTCGAAGACATGTTGCCCATAAGAAATGAGAGCCGATATCTAGATTTACCTGCCAACCTGAGAACTAGTTGATGGATATGCACGGCCAATATGATGGCTCTCAAAAGTCATTTTTTGCGTTTTCTAATACATTTTTTTAATTTTTAATATTATTTTTTTTCACAATTACTATCACAACATTAAAAAAATATAAAAACATATTTTGAAATGCTATCAATACATGTCGGTCTTCCACAGTCTGATTTGGGCTGAAGCATAATAATATCAAATGGTAACCATCTTATTAACTGTGAAGGAAAGACTAATAAGCATAATAATATCCTGCATAGAGATTCAATTCTGTTATGGTTGTATGAGTTTATTCCGCACGTATAGTCTTTAGGGATATTGTGCGTGGCATAACCTTAAAATTCATGTATGAATTGTTGGACCATGACTTGATATATAAGGATAATCTTGTAATCAAGCGTGTTTTAACAAAAGGTATTAACAGTGATATACTAATAGAACTTTTATTTCACAGGCACCACTAACACATTTTCATTCTTGACAATTGCCCACTTAATAACCATCCAACCACACAAACGACTTTTTTTCATATGGAAAGGCTCAGTCTCACTATTTGATTTGAATGATGGAAACACCAATAACCATCTTATATTTTCTGATCACCCACAAACGATGTGCATGGTCAACCTCACATCAAGTTACTGAAAATAGATGTTGGCCCTTTGAATGCATCAAACCAAAAACTATTTAAGCCTTGTTGATTTCTCAAACTTTATTCAACTTTAATTGCTGCAACTTATCCTTTTACTACATAAAAAGTCATGGATGTGATGATGAAGAAATGTGTTGGGGTGATGATGCTGATGGTGGTGGTGGTGGTGATGACAGAAGCCGCAGATCCAGCAACGCAGAAAGAGCAAAACATTGAGCCACAGGAATCAGGGAAAGCATGCAGTATTCGATGTTCTACCGGCTGTACTGATTTTAGTGGATTTATAAATACAGACTGTCTAAACAATTGCATGCAGAGCTGTTCCCGTTGAGATTCTGTTGCCAAAGGCCATCTGGAATCCCTGTGCCGTTTCCAAGTCTCTCGATTTCAAGATGGGCTCTCAGACATTGCAATGCAGAAAGAAAATAAAACTCTCATTTCATCATTATTCATTCATTGTGAAAAAGAAATGCAAGAAATCAATTCACATATATAGGGAACTTTTTGGGAGGAGCGAGTATATATCTTTGAATACATCCTACGTTATAATTGCAAAGCTATTAAAGTCTATGATTTCTCAAATCTCAGTAACTTTAGTTGCTCAACTTAACCTTTTCTTCAAAGTGGTACTGTAAAATTACATTGGCCTTTAATTACTCTCAAATGTTCTTCTCATAATTGGCAAAAAAGAGAAGTACATTAGAATGATGAATGTGATGAAAAAATGCATTGGGCTCATGATACTGCTGCTGATGGTGGTGGCAGAATATCAGCAGATCCAGCAGTGCACAAAGAACAAATCACGAAGCCACAACTACAGGAAGAAGAAGAAAAGCACTTGAGTTTAGATACTAGTATTATGGAATTGAAATCTTGTGATGTATCCAACTTTCTATTTCAATATGGATTCTCATGTGTTGTAATCAAGAAAGTCGTAATAAATATAACGTTCCATATATCCGTTGCTTGTTTGTTTGTGTTAAAATTTCATTTTTGACTCGTTTGAGCATTCATTCGTCGTGAAAAGGAATTGCAAGAAATCGTTTGGTAGAGAGCAGAGTCGTAACGCATGCCCAAATGATTATTGCAATGGTGGTGATATGGAAAGAGTGGCTGGTGTTATGTTTGATTTACGTGGAACCCATAAAAACTTTAACTTCTGTTTTTGTACCCACAAACAAGAAGGACAGGATCTAAAGAAACCACCATTTTTTTGTTTCGTCCTGAACACAATAGATGGGATGATCATAGATACCATGAAAACGTTTTTACTAACTAAACCTGCACGGACATGGAGTCGCAGTCAGAAAATTAACATGGGATCAGAGATCATATAGCCATCTAAACATTCTTTGCTGACCATTGGAACAAAAATTTCTTTTTTTGTGTGTGTGTTTTTAGTGCATACTTAAAACTAATAATCATTAAACCGATAAATGATCCCATGTCACATACAACTACAGCTGCATGACCTTTTATCTTTCTTCATTTTACTTTGCCTCTGTTTTTTAAGATTAAGCTCAATTGTAGTTTAACATAACACCCAAGAATCAAGAATGTGAAGTGAGATTGAAGTTGGTACTGGAAATTGGAGTAGGACTAGATTTCCTGTTAGAACCTGATGAATTCTAGGAAATCTAAATATCCCTCTTCACTCGTGAGCTCTACAGATAAAACACTCGTGAGCTCCACAGAATTTATCTGTAGAAGGTGTAACTAAAACGCGCATTCCTGGTGTCGGCAGTCAATAATCGTGGGACTCACTTAGCAAAATCATGTCATGTATTGACGATACTTCGTACAGTGTAGAATGTAAATTGTATTGGGTTCGGTGAAGTAATAATTGAGAATGACGTTGTAATTGATGGTAATTTCAAGCTGTTTTTGCTGTACCAACAGCTGGGAAGGTGACTAGCAAAGTGTCGGATAAGATAGCTTCCAACTCCCTTGCATGAACCGAAACTAGTTACACATTTAACACTCCTATCTTCTCTTTTTTTTTTTTTTTTTTTTAACCTGAAGGTATATCACATTCACTAATTTTGTGTGTTCCAAACTCCATTCCTAACAGTCACCTATTAACCTTTTATACTGGTAGGTCCCAATTCCTCATTACGTCTAAGTAACTTACACAACCAGATATGGAACTAAATCTCTCACTATGGTTAAGTGACTTACACAACCAAACATAGAATAAATCCTCTAAAACTACCAAGATATGCTAAATCTCTCACTATACCAGACATAGAATTAAATCCTCTAAAACTACCAAGATATGCCTCAAACCCTAGGGGCCGATAGTCAGGTTCGAACACTGATCGTCGCTGAAGGAGCTCCTCAACGTTACCATTAGATCTAGCCCCTTGGGGCACACATTGAACACTCCTATCTAAACTCGGAATTTTTTTCCCCTTTACCACAAAAACTTCACAGTCATTACATCCTCAATTTCTGCAAACTAATCAAGAGGGGAAACAAAAAAAGAAAACTTTGGTCTACTAAATTATGCATAGTTTGGCCAACAAATTCACATTTTTATTATTCATATTACTATATAATCTTGTCCCGTTCAGTAGGTGCTTAGTATCTCCTGGACAAACTAATATTCCTATCAGTACCAAAACGTGAAATCTTTGCATGACATTTCCAACAAAAGGAAAAGAAAGTCTTGGCAAGATCATTGTGATATGACAAATTTTCAGTCATTCAAGAGAATCCCACTTATATTACACTAGTTGCTTGAATCAAAAGATCACTTCGAGTGCTCTATCTAATAAATAGAAGAAACGTTGGTTTCTTTCAAAAAGAATTCATCAATGAAAAGCAGTGCAAGAAAAACAATGGATCATATTGATTCACGTACTTTTTACCCCCAACCATTACTGCCCCGATAGAGATTCAAAGTCTCTTCCCCGATATCCCTTCCTCCCCCAATTCAAATGAAGTTGTGGGAAATCAATTCTCATTATTTTATAAGTAATGATATTTACAGTGATTTTTCGTAATAAAAGTTAATAGTTAGTGACAATTATGAAAAGACAAAATCATCCCCTAATATCTTGTGTTTAATGGGTGTGATAATTGAATTTTGACTTTTCATATTTATCGTATCAGTCGCTATATGACGAGTCTTTGTAAAAAAGTCATTATGTATATTATTACTCGTATTTTATATTGCAGCAATCGAGTTAGGTGTTACGTACCATTTAAGACATTGGATATAAACAAATATGGCAATTCTTTGGCAGGTTTGTCGAAACCTACAAAATTAATTACTGGTTCTCAAGTAATTACAAATTAAATTTGCAGTAGTAGCAGACCAGGTCGAGTCCCAAGGGAACCTAAGTATGGTTCCAAGCCTTGAACAATAAATTATAAATAAATAAACATGGGGATTTTTTTGAATGATGACTAAACTATGGAAATTCTGAAAATTAATAAAAATAAATATTTAAAACAATAAAAATAGAAAATAACTAGAATTACCAATTAACCGAGTTTCTAATCTAAGGGTCGATATCATTCAATTGCATCACTGATCACAGGTCACAAAAAAAATAATTCTTGCAAATTCAAATATTTAACTTGAAACTTATTAGGATAGCCATAATAAATTTCCATTTTCCTAAAATAATTGACCGAGCCCAGCACTCTAAATCAAAACTTACCATTAATTGATTGGGTACGATAGCGTTCCATATCAATTTAATGATAGCATTAAGAACTATGAAAACAGTTAAACCAAAATTAAAACACCGAGATAGCTGCAGTAAATTAATCTTGTCTCATTAATTCCCCTAAGCTAAGCATGCATATTTCAAGCCATAAACATATTTAACCTAATTTCTACTTGGTCCATTTATTCATGACAATTACGGATCACTGAACTCATGGATAGCAATAGAATAAATAATGAACAATTAAATTGTCAGATTAATTAATCATCATTTATTCATAAAATTAAATCAAGAATTAACAAGTATTTGAATGAAAGCAAGAAAATAAAATTAAGAACAAAACCTCACAGTAATTGCAATTGAAATCAATCTTTCCCTTTAATTAGAGGAGAAAATTTAGCCACTGATAGTGGCATACATTATTGCTGAAATTTTCTAAGAGAATTACTAAACTAAAGAGAAGAAGAAAAAAAACAACAACGTGAGTTTTGGTGAAGAGAAGAAAAACGGCTGCTAAACTAAAAAGAAAGAAAAAACAAGAGGCATGAAGGGGATGATTTTCTTAAGCAAAAGAAAGAAATTGTGGAGTACTCCTGCACGTTGTTTCCTTATCCTTCATTTTTCCAAAATCAATTTCTCCATTTCCTTTCCCCAATTGAACTTTGACTTTGTGCAGAATTTGGTCCTTTTCCTTCCTTTTTCTGTTTGTTTCCTTTTCCTCAAGGCTGGCTGCCTTGCTTCTTCTTCTTCTTTTTTTCAGTTTTTCTTTGTTTCCTGAAACCAATTCCCTGGCTGCTTCCTTTTCTTTGTAGTCTTGTGTCCAACCGCCACTTGACTTGTCTCTGCTTTCCAATTCTCTTTTGTTTCTTATTGCCAAAGACTTATTTCCTTTTTGCTTTCCTTTCTTCTTGCAGCTTCTGGATTTTTCTTTTTGTCTTCAATTGTTGCCTTTTATCACATTTTTCTCCAATTCACCATTTTTCATACCTAAACAAAAAGTATATTAAAACCAAATAATTTTTCATAAAATTCAAATTAATATTAAAGAAATATTAATAAGAAAAATATATAATTTAAGCCCTATCATTCTTGTCTTAAATGCTTACAAAATTGCGTTTTAAGTATGAATTAATTTCTAAGAATCGTAACAACAGATGGAAAGAAGAATCACGTCACTAATTTCATATTTGATTTCCCAAACCAACTTTGACTAAATGGTAAATTTTGTTCATCTCATTAAAATCGTGTCTACCTTACCTTAATCAATCAACTATTTGAGAAATGGTGGGGGAGGGGGGTTGGGGTTTGGACGTGTAATCTTGGTCCCGCTTTCTCCTTATATATAAAATAATGGCAACTTATATAATTTAGTTTCCACCATCCCCAACTACAAATAAACCAACCTTCTTTCAAGCCTACTGTCTCGGCCTCCTAATTCTCCAAGTGCTAATCAATGGCGGGCAGGCAAAACATGGTTCTTCTCCTTCTGGCTTCTCTTTATTCTGGTAAGTGATTCCATCTCATGCCCATAGTATCATCATTAATCATATGCATATTCTCCGCCTTTAATTCAGGACAAGCATACCCACGTTACCTGTTTTGTTGGGATGTAGTCTCTGTTATGCCAAAGAAAGAAAAGAAGTTAATCCAATATGGTTCTCATTGTACTTGTGTTAATCGGTAACTCAGGGGAAGAAAAACACGCACTCACACTTTCCTTGTCCCTTTACAGAGTATCCCTTCTACCAGTTTTCCAAGAGTGAGTGTCAATTGTTTTGCATTCCATGTAGGAGTGAACAATTTTAGTATAAGTTATTCTCCCCGGATTGGCCCATTAGCCATAATTAGCCGAATTAATTGATGATTGATCCCACGTTGTGCAGGAATATTTAGCATTGTTTCAGCGACAGTTTTCACGTTACAAAATAGTTGTGGCTACACAGTCTGGCCTGGAACTCTATGCGGTAACGGTGCCGCCATTCTTGGCGACGGTGGATTTGCTTTATCCCCTGGTGCAACCATCCAACTGTCAGCCCCAGCTGGTTGGTCTGGCCGTTTCTGGGCACGTACAGATTGCAAGTTTGACGACTCCGGCAAGGGCAGCTGCTCCTCAGGAGATTGTGGGGGATTGAAATGCACCGGCGGTGGCGTTCCACCGGTAACCCTCGTAGAATTCACACTGGCGGCTGACAATACTAAAAAAGACTTCTACGACGTTAGCCTTGTCGACGGATACAATGTGGGAGTCGGGGTGCGTCCCTCCGGCGGATCTGGTGCCTGCCAATATGCAGGCTGCGTGACGAACTTGAACGACAACTGTCCCCAGGAACTGCAGGTGAGGGATTCAGCGTCGGTTGTTGCATGCAAGAGCGCATGTGCGGCGTTTAATACGCCCCAGTATTGTTGCACTGGCGACCACTCGACGCCGGAGACTTGTTCGCCGACTCAGTACTCGAAGCTGTTCAAGAATGCATGCCCTTCTGCATATAGTTACGCTTATGATGATGCTTCCAGCACATGCACTTGTGCAGGCTCAGATTATGTCATCACATTTTGTCCCCACAGTTGATGATAGAACACATGCAGGGATCTCATTAAATTCCTGACATCGTCCTAGGATTATTGATTAATTTCATCTTATGAGACCAGCATTTCTATGTCTTGGTTACTTTAACTATTGATATTTTCATATTTGGACATATAATTTTACACGTTTTGATCATCATCTGGATTTGATTGGTAAGAATTCAGAATATTTAGCATTGGTTTGTTGAACTGAAGACAGTAGTTAGCAAAGTGAATTTTTCAGAAAGTTGTGTTTTTCCTTTCCCCCTCAAAGTCAAAAGTTGGCGAATTGGTGAGGTGTCTGGTCTTGTTTCCTGCATTTACTGATGAATTTGGTGAGTGGTCTGGTCTTGTTTCCTGTATTTACTGATGAATTTGGTAAGTGGTCTGATATTTTTTCCTGCAACTTAGTGAAGAATGGCTATCATAATGCTGGTTTTGGCATTAACAGAACAGATCCCAAATCTACAAATGCAAGTTTTCTATTTATGGACCTTGATGTAGTTGATGGCAACAATTACTTCAAAGGAAACGATGGGCTGGGATGCCTTCTCACCATTCCTCCATAATGCAAACTCCACAAGAATGGTTTTGATTTTATAGACAGCAAGAGGTGTTCATGACCACCAACCATATCCGGAAGTATTTCAACATGAGTGGGGATAACCAAAAAACTCAAAAACATGGAAAAAGCTGGAACTGGATCACAATCCACAAATACATGGCTACTTGGATACACCACGAACACCATTAATGTATGATAAACATGTAAGAAAATGGCATATAATATTATACATATTGAGACGCAATACAGGATAGAAATAACGAACAAACTAATGTTCTCAACAAGGCCTTAGGCCTTGATGCTTACGTTTACTAAAAAATTCCCTCACTCTCTCCATCTTTGTCTTGTTTTTTTCTTTTTTTCTTTTTTTCCTCCATACATTGTTAGTTTCTCTCTACATTAGGCTTTCATCTTCGAAAGCTTAGTCTCAATGAAGAATCCCACCCAGTTTTTTTAAACCAAATTGGATGGGAAAATAAGAATCTACACTAATACAGGGGCAACTTATGCGACCTGATCCTACAACTAAGAGGAAAATGGAAAAAGCAAACTACAGGCGAATAAAGAAGCCCCCCAAAAAAACAAAGAAATACTAAACACTAAAGCCACCTACAAATTTACAGGCTTTTCTCAAGCACTTTCATTAGATCACGTACTCCTACTATTAATGATGTCAAAACCAAGAATCTAGTTCACCCCATCCAGTGCAAAGACCTTCTCCCTCTTCTTCATTGCTAAATAGGGTTTGGTCGGAGCAATCAAGTGAAGCTCCGCATGCCAAGTTATACGATTTGCAAGCTGAATGGCACACCCGTAGCCTGTTATCACCATCCTTGTCACACTTCTGAATAGAGATCTGGTTCAAGGATCAATAAGAAGGAACGAATCAGTGTCAACAAAAAACACCAACTTTGGCAAGCCAGGTTTTCTTATATTATAAATGTTTTCAAAAGCTATTGAAATTTTCTGCATGTCGCTCCTCAATAGCAAGTATCAAGCATTCATGATAACTTGATCAACTTCCAATCAGAAACCAAACAAAACCACAAAGATGGAGCAACTCACCCAGCAAGCTAATCGCTTAGCGGCACCATCACAGTCTTTGCCTCTAAAATAGTTCAAGAATTTCCGAGGTCCACCAGGAAACAGCCGGTGGTAGTTGGGCATTACAACAACTTCTTCCAGCTGCTGCAAGATGCTCAATTCACTAGGAGCGCAATGTTGACCACTTGCATCTTTTTTTAGCACATCTTGACACACCGAAAGACTTGGGAGAAGCAAGGAGCTGTTCTGGCAAGTGTAACCAGCATAGTCAGAGCAACGGAACTCGCAGACACCATTATCACATACACCACCATGAAGGCTGCACTGTTCATCACAAGTTGCTGCATTTCACCCAAGTGTTGTCACAAAAGAGATGAAAAAGAGAGAGAACAACTAAAATTTTAAAACAGATAATATTTCAGAGAGGACAGTCAACCCTCCAAAACAGGAGAATTCACAAAAAAAAGATAATTTATGTGTTTTTTTGGTATTACGTTCCATAATTGTGTTTAAATGCAATCAGTCACAAAAAATACAAATGATGATATAACCATCAATTACGGTACAAACAGCGTTGAACATAATTATTCACTCCATCAGTTTATATATAATAGACTACAACAACTAGCCTTTATCCCACCACTATGTGGTGTCTGCTATTGGATCCTATCTTGCCATCACTTTCTAATGATATGGATCATACTTTATATATCATCATCATCATCACCACCTTTATCCCAAACTAGTTGGGGTCGGTGTTGATATGGATCATACTTTATATATAATAAACTAAAAAGAAAAAGTGTTCTTAAGTTGCTGCATGAAAATATTTTTTTCCCTTCCGAATGTTGATTCAAGTAGATAGAGCCATAGGAAAACAGAAGACTTGGAAAGAATTATGTACCTGTAGAACAGTCAATCCCAGTGTACCCATTTTCACAATCACAAACACCATGCAAAAGGCACTTCCCATGCCCGCTACAATTATTAGGGCAAGAGCCTGCAATAAAAGTTTTAATGAAGGATTGAAAAACAATGAAATCTAAAAACATTCCTACAGTATACTAATTTTATTAGATACAACAAAGCCAAAAAAATGATGCTCACTTTTGCTACAATCGTCACCCTCAAAACCTAGAAAGCAATTGCATCTTCCATTAACACAATCTCCATTAAAATTACAGGAACTGGGACATTGACCAGATACAGGTTCTGGATCTATGTCACATAGCTCATGGTAAGCAGGGCAAATCAATTCACCTACACTTGGAGGAAAAGGTATTATGTAATAAGCAGGCTTCAATAAAATATGAAAATAGATAATCATGTTTAATAGCCATCAAAAGAGATGCGAAATTACCATTAAAGCCAGGAAATTGCACTGGTCCACCAGTAGCAGGGCATACCTTCCAAATACCATCCACGGCAACCTGGAGATAAGAGTTAGGTATAGTCAATTATGTACTGTTTGACATAGCAAAGCTTAGGAAGGAATTGATATACAATAAATTATCTCCACAAGCAAGTGGCACTTTACAAATTTCAGATCTCCCCCATCCTCCAAAATAACAAAGAAAAGAAAAGAGAAAGCACCTGGGGAAGAAAGCAAGGCAATAACGTGAAGGAAGACAGACAAAGGACAAGCACCAGACCACAATAAAGTCCACTACTAATGGGAAATGATGACTCCTATCATGATAAACAAGTAGCTTATCTAAATTTTCTTGTGTGTAAATACTGTAGTTATCTGTTTTAACTTTCACCAAGGTTGCTAACACTTTAGCCCATTTGCGGAGAGGCTGCATGGCAAAGCATACCATACTTATTCCCTCATAAAAGCATAGCCTGAAGAACTCTCGACTGTGCATTTGGTTCAAGGAAACAGTATTTACATAAATAAAATAAGCTACCATCCATCAGTTGAAGAAAAGCAATCTGAACAAGTATGGCACCAAATCATACCTCCAGAGAATTGTTTACGCATCTGTACTGATAACAACCATTTCCTTGTGTCATAGAACCACGTACAAACCCAGTACGCACCAAGGATGACGCCATACACCTGTGTCAATAAAGAAAAATTAGTCACAAATTACAATTTCTTGCAAATAATTTACTCATTCACCAAGTCAACTACATACCTTGAATTACTACCGCGTACTTCACCCAACATCCTATCCGGTGCACGGGCACTGTTAGTGTCCGTACATGATCCATCCGAATATGCCACAAAATAAGTACAATAATCAGCCAACGGTGACTGACCACCTGCAATTGTGAAGGAGACTATCAGTCATGTTATGAAGATGTACAATTTAAATCATAAACTAGATAAAATCTGGGATTTGGAGGATGCCGAAGAGAAAATTAATAATACTAACAGCTATAATTTGATGTCAAAGCCCAAGCATTTTTCTCATGAATTATTTGTAGAAAGAACACCAAAGCAATCATGAAGTTGAAAAGACAATTTTCAGGCACTGGGCTTTCTAATATATTCATTACTTATTCTATCTAGTCCAATATGTCCATATATCCATCTTCACATTCTTGTTTCTCCTACCCTCATTTTCTATTCATGTTCATAGTTAATGCCCCCAACACTGTTATCAATAAAGCATCATAGTTTTTATGACTGTCATGAAATTTTCCTTTCAATTTTAGGAGTACTTTATGATCACAAAATATCACCTTTGTTAGCCTGGGGAAAATAGCGAGCCCATTGCGGAAGATCTCCACTATAGTTCAGAATTGGGCAGTAACCTTCAGCTTCTCTGTTATATGTACATCCAGATAACTGGGTCGTGTTACAATGGTATGCACCCTTCCAAAGGTTACAAGGCAAAGTAATAAATTCAGTTCCTTGGTTATGGCCCCAATCAAGACGGTCAGCCATGCTATAATTAGCCTGGTACCATCCACTATCTTCAAGCAAAGCAAGTGTCATTTTTGAAACAACTGATTTAGTATCCACTGAGCCTGTCATAATCTCATTCATCAAAAGCCTTTTCTCCCAGTGTGATCCTGTAGTAAATATTTAGTTTACAGCGATTAGGGAACATTATTTAATGCACAAATACTTACTTCTAATGCTCATAGAACTGCACAAGGAAATACTTACTTTAAAGTCACTAAAATTCATTTTTCCTCAGGACTTCCAAGTAAAATACAATACACAGATACATTTTAAATCTAAATTGTGTATGTTGGAAACCACTTCAACAAGATATTCATCACTATCACTTCAATATCACAGAGTTTTTGCAGAATAAGAATAACCAACCTGCTGTGCCACGCCCACCACCATCTTCCAGCTCCAAGCCAGTGAAATTCTCAGAGAATGCCTGCCAGCAAAACTTGATCAAACCTTCTAGATTGTTCAAGCTTTGTTCAATAGATCTCAGATTTTAAAAAGATCTTAATATTGTTAGAAACAATATCCATGTTTCTCACAAAGTAGCTTCAATATAAAAGAACAGCCAAGTACCCCATAGTGAAAGCGTGAGTACATAACAACTCGAGGAAGCACAACTCGCGTGACCATTCGTCCAAGCTTTTCATCAATTCCTTGCTCAGTAACCTAAATCAAACCAACTAGTTAATTCAGGTACTAGCCTTGAAGCAAATAAAGAAAACAATAGGCAAATACAATCAAATGGGTACACATAGTTGCATCACTGCAGACATTGAAGCAGTGAAAGTTTTAAAATCAAAGTTAGCAAACAAGGAATATATTTCATCTTCTCATTTAAAACCCAAAAGTAAAGAGGAAACCAAACGCAACTAAATTTTACAATTGCGATCCGGATAGCTGAATCTATTATCGACGGCCATACCATAAACAGACCACGTTCATTTACTTAAAAATCTTGCAGATCAAAAGTTACTATATATGTTCTGATATTCTAAGGATGTGGGGTACAACAGTATACAGTTCTTTCTTTCTACATGCCCATTTGCTCTGAATTATTAACACTAGATGAATAGGATCTGTATACCCATGTGAAAAGATTATTCTGAGAACAATTATTTGCAAGGCGCTGTGTGGGTATTTAAGTCACAAGATAAAGTTATAGAGAGATTCATTGATACAGGACAATTCCTTCTGGCTTTCCAGTTTGTGCAAAATGTGCACTTCTTTGTTTTATATCTATGTACAGTTTCAGTTCAAGCTAAAAGCCAAGCAGTAACATTAGCATTCTAGCATGGAAAAGAAACAAAGAAGATAGAATGGGAACTGACGGACACGGACACAGAACTAGCAAGCAGTACTAAAATAGTATCTTCAGATTTTAATTAAAACTACCACGCAAAACATACTTACCCGACTACGCCTTCTTTTTCTCTCATCCCGAAAATGTGCAAAGGCATGTGGATCAAACCCAAGCACGTGCATAACCTGCATAAATTAGGATTTCAGGCAGATCAATAAAAGAGATCTCTCCTACACTTCAATTCTATATTATGTACCAAAAATCAGCTCACCTCATGTATTAGAGTAGCTGAAAGTAATGTTTCAGCTTCAGCAGTCAAGTGACGTGGAGCAACATTCACGTGGCCTGCAGACACAAGAACCTTGCTGGTTATTAAACTTCACAATTTTGATTGGGCTTGCATATTACAGTAAGGCTCCAAAAGAAACTATGCTCAACCAAGAAATTACCAGCTACAGCTCGTCCCCATTGATCCCGCTCACATGCCACTGCCCACGCTAGAGTATTTCCAGTTGTGGGTCTCGTAGTCACCAACAGAACTAAATCGGCATTAGCAACACCCACTGCAAATGTAAACAAGTCAATAAATATCTAGGGAAAATGAAGAAAACGTGAAGCACGATAAACAAAAAATGATCGTTACAGCTTTGTCATGACAAAGATACCTTCTACATATTCTCTTGGAAGTTGAACACCTCCATCTTGTCCACATGCAGAATATCCACTCAACCGCAAGTTTCCTTTCACAGCTTCAACAGCCAAGGCTCTCTTAAACCAGTCTGCTGTCTGCCCAAGAGCCTGCAATAAGCCATTTCAGTAAATGGGTTTTCGTTTCCTTGATGATAAAATTGCACAAAATTCACCATGCAAAGTCATTTGATTTGTCAGAGTAACAATGGCATAAAATGATGTACCCACCCAAAACAAAACACACACACAAAAAAAAAGGCATCCGTACTACTCATTATTTTATTTTATTCTTTTTGCAGACGTATAGACTCAAATTTGAAATTTTTGAGCATTAAGAAAGTTTGAGCATTACCTTGCGAAGACGGTCTTTCTTATCACCCCCAACTATGTCTTCTAAAGTGCAATTATACCAACAGTCGCCATGAACCGGTGGATCCCCATGTGGATTACAAGAAGGTTCACCAGAAAAAGAAGCCCCTGGTGGTTCTCCTAGCTGCTCAGGAGAGTAGGACAGCAGAAATAATGAGCAAAGAATTACTTAAACCATCAGATTGTATAACTAAACCAAACAAAATAAACAAGGGCAAGGACAAAGATCTAAGACTTGCCTTTACTATATCACCCACATTTTGACAGTCTCTATCGGATGAGTGACCAACAGCATCATAATTTAAATAAATTCTAATAGGTAGTTTATAATCTTTCTGCAGCCTAATAGACTCAGAATCACTTAGCAATGCCCTTCCCTTGCGGTGAAGTGGATTCAAAATACCAGGCTTCTCATAGACCTGCGGTGTCACAGAATACACCTGGCGACCAGGTCTCTTTCTTTGTTCAATTATTTGGTCATGAATGCATGAATGTGAAACTACATATTCATCTCCCTTTTCCAGGCCTTTCCTCTCCAATGGGTGATCTTGTATTGTAGCGTAAACAGCTTGTAGACACAACAATGTCAGGAAAACCTGCTAGGGAAAAAAAAATTTAAAAAAATAAAATAAACTAAGTTCCAAAAAGGACTACTTGGAGTTCATGTACCCCCCTGAATTATAACAATAACCAAATACATAAAACAGTGAAGTTTATACCAGATTAAAGGAGCAATCTTTAAACGTCATATATGCACTGAAGCTCACAAGCACCAAAACTAACTACTATCTACCCAGTACAGCAAAAAGTATGGAATTTGATCTCTACTGTGACTGCAACCGAGAAAAGAAAATACTTTTCACTCGCGAATATCACACGAAAAAAGAAGTCGCTTATGTTAATAGACCGCCTGAAGCTAAGTTAGGAACAAATTAACAGAACAGGAATAAACGAAACAAAAGCAAAGTGGAAGCTAAAATGGAAATTACCAAATACAAACATATTGTTAGAAGAATTAAATGACTACCAAATATAAGAAAAAAAAATTCCATATTTTAACCAAACTTCCCAAGAAAAGAAACGCTACTCCTGAACACACACATAAAAATTTTGAAGCAATTTCTTGAAACCCCAGATTCGTCTACTTTCAACACCACATTTTATAGCTTCCAAATATCCAATTAAACTCAACGTTGTCAGTGTCTTAGCTCATTGCCCTCTAAAATCCACTAAAAGAATCGGATAAAAAATGTAAAAGATCACAACTTGAACGGAGTAAACTATAAATCGAACAAATTTCAGTAGAAAATCAAAACATTACCTTGAAAAAACTGGAAAAAATTTGATGCTTAGTCAAAAAAGTCGGCTGTAAAGACACACTAGCACATCCGCTACAAGAAATCCTTAACTCCATATAGCAACTCCGGGTCCATCAAACCTGCGGCGTCGTTCCGATCGGCTCCAACCCAGAAAAATACCTCAACCCTCTTCGCATTACTAATTCCCAACCAAATTACTTCACAATTTCCCCAAAAAACAGTAATAAATAAGCAAAAAAAAAAATCCGGCGGTTTCGAATCGAAAATCGAGCAAACGAAAGCTGGAGCTCGCTCCCCGTTTATCTTTTCCAAAAACCCAGAAGGAAAACAGATAGTGCGCTTGCGTTGGGACGTGACAGACAGCACCCCTCTTGGTGGGTTTTCACTGTGGAAATCTAAGAATTTTCTTGCTTTTGAGATGTGGATTTATGACTCGGGACTACAGACTACAACATTATTACACGATAATTCGGATATATACCGTTCCAAAAGTCCCTCCCCAAGTCCCGCGTCTCCTCTGTCTTCTTGCTGCTGCTGCTGCTGCTGCTGCTGCGAACAATAATAGACTCTGGTGGGTTTGGAGTGGGGGTTTGGTACAAGGTGGGTATGAAAGTCGATCAATTTTTACTCCCCAAATAAATATTTAATGATATATTCTGTGCACAGTTTCACAAGGCAGATATTTTTTATTCCTTTGATTAAAAATCGCGGGCTTCTTTTTTTTTTTTTTTTTTTTATCTTTGGGTTGTGGTTGAAGGGAGAATCTCTTTTCGGTGGGTTCAATGGTCCTCAACTGTTACTATCAATATCAGCAATGCTCGTAGCAATAAAAATGGTTATTTTTTGGTTTGGTATGGAAAAGATGACGATTCAATCCCATGTTGTTTTTGTTTTTGGAGAAGATAACGTTAGAATTCATTATCTAGTTAAATGCCACCATTAATCCAACCCCACAGTTCTTAGACGATAAAATAAATGAGGTTTGGTTAGAGATAAATTAAGATCTTTTTTATTTTTAATATATATTTTATTTTATAATTATATTATTAAAAATATATAAAAACACATTTTGAAATACCATTACGAACCGAACATGTTGTGGAATATGGTTTATCCGATTGTCCATGGGCTCTGCCGGAGGGTCTATCATTAATGATAAAAATTGGATCCTATGTTTCTTAATTAATTCTAAATTTAGGTATTGGATTAGTTATTATTGCTGACTTTTGTCCCTTTTATTAGGTGCAATGTTGATTCATTTGATGTGCATTTAATTTTCAAGATAAGCAAATATATTAGTTGCAATCATTGTATCAAATGGAATTGTACAACATAAATAATACTTCATTCAAAAGAATTTTACTTTGATTTGGTATCATTTTTTTTTAAATTATAAAGTATAATATATTTAATATGCAATTAAATGTATAATTTTTTATTTTTACTTTTTTTACTTTGATTATATATTGTAATATAATACAAGGATTTCACATAAAGTTAAACTTTTTTGGATAAAAAAAATTGAAACTAACTTTTTTTAAAATGGAGGAAATATAAAGGTAATTGTATAAGTTTAATTGCTAAAGTAGAAAAATCAAAATTATTACTCCCTTCTTCCCAAAAAAAAAAGAAGAAGAAAAGTTTAGTTTTTTTAAAAAAAAAAGAGTCAATTTTTAATATAAAATTCATATATTTCCCTTATTAATAATGATAATATATAATTTAAATTTAAAAATAATAATAACATTATAAAATTATATATTTAATAATACATTAACATTTTTATAGTTTGTAATAAAAAAATTCTATCAACAGTTGAGTATTTTGTATCTCGATTAGTTCGTTGCAAGAAAGTAAGAGTGCATGTTGTATTTAACAATTAGTTTCTTTCTTTGCTTGATAAGTATCAATATTCAATGGAGATAAAATCAAAGACAAACTCCCTTTACTTCCACGCTTTCTTTTCAAAAATTATTTTACAATTCACTTACCTTATAGTCCTTTTTTTTGGTTGGAAATGTGGATTCTAGTTTTCTTTTTTTCTTCTTCCAATTCCTCATTACAGTAAAAACTCTCTCGTTATGTCCAAAAGGGATTGCTTTTTCTCTGCATTTATAGTGAAAAAATGCAAAGAAAAACAAAATGGAAGCCGAAGACTAACAAAGATCACTTGAATTGGAGTCTTGGTTTGGAACAATACATTATTTGTTTTTAAAGAAACGTGGTAAGAGTAAGAAACAAGAGAAAATATCCCATTCATGTCATGCATGAGAAAGAGACCAACATCCAATAATTTTTACTGAGGATGTGACTACGAACGCAAGGGCTCTTAGGTTTGGTGCTTTGCTGACCTACAAGCCAATTACGTTTTCATTAAGGATCACTCCCGAATATTAGTTAGGTTCGGTGCTTTGATGACCTAAAGTCCAATTATACTTATCCAAAATTTCATGCAACTTTGACCATTTCCCCACTTTCTTTAGGCTAATTTGCTTTATATAATATGTGCCCAGATCAATTGATTTATCATCCCTAGTCCAGAAGTTCTATTTTACTTTAAAAATTACAAAACCAGGCTAGTATACAATCACAGCTCACCCAATCTTGGTAAGTGGACCGGTTTATACTAGTTTAGATACGTTGGCCACCAAATGGGCATTATTTTAGTGGGCTAGTGGGGTTGCAATTTTACAAAAGGTTCGATGGTTAGCTCCAGCCTCCACCACTAGCGATCAAATGATTCCAATCACAAATTTGTTCGTTCGCCAAATGCGTAAAGTGAAATGGCATGTGTTCACAATATTTTTAATGGCAGGCTCCCCGATATCATGGATTTGTAACTTTTTAAAGCCAAACTAGAAGTGGAAAATATCTTCGTTGCCTTTTTATTTCCAATCTTAAAATCTTTACCCTGATACATATTTTTATTTTTTCACTAAGAGTAATAATACTTTTAATGACTAAGTAAATTAATTCCCATCACAAATTTGTTCGTTCGCCAAATGCGTAAAGTGAAATGGCATGTGTTCATAATATTTTTAATGGCAAGCTCCCCGATATCATGGATTTGTAACTATTTAAAGCCAAACTAGAAGTGGAAAATATCTTTGTTGCCTTTTTATTTTTTACCCTGATACATATTTCTATTTTTTCACTAAAAGTAATGATACTTTTAATGATTAAGTGAATTTTCATAGTGACTCATTTGACAAACATGAAAATATAAATTTCACTTATTACATTTGTTAAAAAATACGAAATAATAAGGGATGATTTTATTTTTTCACATTAGTCACTTTGAAGAGTTATGATATTTACATGGTGAAAAATTTTAGTAAATTTATTCATACCTAATGTTCACGTGATTTTTAATAATTAAATATCCAAAGGTATTTGTATTTGATAGTTTTTTATAGGCACACATTAGGTCAACAATAAAAACATTCATTGAATATAATTGAAAAAATATCATTATTTCTTTTTTCCAAGTCTCAACATCTAATATCGAGTTATGATATTTTGAGTGAAAAAGTGTAAAAAGTTATAATGATTGGTATAGAAAATAGAAAAAATAAATTAATAAAAGGATAATTATGTCCTTTTAATTTTACCACATTATTCATTAATTCATCTCACTATATAATTCCACTAAAGATCATGATTTTCTAAAGAATGTTTTACAACAAGAAGAGATTGCGTGAAATACTCTTCTCGTCTCAAAAATGAATTCACTTTTAAAATTTTTCTCCATTAGAAAAAACTATGTTTTTTTATGGAATTCTTATAATGTTCTTACTAATTATAATTATGCACTAGTTAGTAATTAGAAAGTAAGAATGAAAATATCAAATTATACATTTAATAATACATTAGATAAATTGTACCTACAAATTAAAAAAAAATTATACCACTATTATGATTCCTTATTTTGAGTCAAAGAGAGTACGACACTATTAAAAACTTAATCACCAATTTAAAAAAAAAAACATTTAAAATGGCTATCCGAGCTATTATATGTACTCTTTAGTGATATCAAAACAGGTTGAATAAAAATAATGATAAATCGAGTAATTTTTTTTAATGTTTTAGTATGTAACAAAAACCACTAAATTTTTTAATATCAATCACTGTGTGCCATCCAATAAAATCTTTCTAATTTTCATGTTCCAATTTTTATCCCAAAATTTCTACATGACACATTCTCTTTAATTTTTAAATTAATCTTAAAATTTGATTGTGCACCAAACTTCCACGCATGACATTAGGTTTCTTACCAAATTGGATAAACTTCCCCAAATTTAGATATCAATGGATGTTCACAATCACGAAAGCCAACCAAATTGCACCAAAAGTGAGTCAATAAGACAAATTATACACAAACTCACATGACTGTCACTCCAGGCTTGTATTGCCGTCATTAATCAATAACATCAGAATGGTATTAACGTACGTACTGCTTTCAATGCAAGAAAAAGGACTCCTCCATTATAGCCAAAAGGATGAGAGCGAAAGTAGGTAGAAAGATCCATGAGGTTTTAGACTTTTTGTGGCAATTCCCCACATTCTTTGATGCAGACAAGACTAACGTATCTAAGGAATTGAACGTTTCCTTCCTTTTTTTTTATCTATATTTATTAATGCATTGTTTTGTCAATGGTTGAAAACTTGGAATTTGTTAGGGGTGGTTAAAATTACTTATCCGATTCAAACATGATCCGATTTTATTTAATCCGCATTTGATCGGATCCCACTTGAATGTTTCGGATCGGTTTTGGTTTTTTGGATCCGGTTCGATCCCTTTTTTTTCCTTTTATTTTTTATATGCTGTTAATTTCATTTTTACATATAATGTTTTGTGATTTAATTTATTTTTAAAATTAATAATTTTATGTTAAAAAATTATATTTTTATATGAAGAAAATAAATTAATTTTATGTAAATATTTTAATTTGTGTATTTTTATATAAATATTTTAATTCATTTTGTTACAAATTGATTAATTTTAATAAAAAAATTATTTGAATTATCAAATAATAATATTTTATATTTTATAACTAATATTAGCTAATTTTGAAAGAAAAAAATTATAATTTTTCTTTTTCATTTAGATCAAAACGGATCGCATCGTATCGATACGTCAATTTGATCTGAAAAAATACATTGATCTCATCTGATCTGAACAAAGAACAAATAAAATTGTTATATCAATCTAATCCACAAATCAAAATGAACACACATAAATTTTATGGCCATATTATAAATCTAAAATAACTGTAGTGATGATTTTTCTAATGGTCGATGAGGTTGTATTTTGACGTTGAAATAATCATCAATGAAGAGGATATCGAATTTCAGTAATAATTAATTGCCATATAACTATACTGCAAAACGGTCTTGAAGCTTTAATTGAGAACCAAGATAATAAATAAAGTTGGAATATGTTTGAATTGTGCTTTAAAATTTATTTTCATATTTTTTTGATGTAATAGTCGTGAAATAAAAGATATATTAAAAAGTATAAATATATTTAAAAATTTTAAAATATATATATTTTAAAAGTTCAATCCATACACATGCTTGATATATTTGAAATCCCATTTCTTAAAGAAATAAAGAAAATAAAAGATAAAGAGAGTATTCTTATTTCTTTTGGTGCTCCTTAAAATGAAAATTAGTCATATTATTAACCTTTAATAAGCTCTCAAATATCCTAGTATAGTCTTAAAATTAGAGTTGTGATATTTACAATGAAAAGTTACATGTAAGCATTGACGTAAAAATGATTGAGCCAACTTAAAATTTTTGTACTATTGTCACAACCACGCAAGAGTTTGTAAGTTTTTCTTCTTTCATATTCTCACAAGTCACAAAGATTGAATTTGACTCCCAAAAAATTAAATAAATAAATAAAAATTCAATCTTGCAATTCCATATTTGTTATAATTAGTCTTTGGGTGTTTATATTTGAACAATAAAAGTCTTTTAATTTTTTTTTAATAATAGACGTGAAATTTACATTAATAAATATTCAAATGATTACCTGTTATTGTTATATATTATATGTACAATGTCAAATCAATCATCTTTAGAGTGATTTGGCATTGGAATTGGTGCGGCAAACTTGAACAAAATTTTTAGCACACGTTTGAATACCGTCTTAAAATATTTTTTAAATTTTTAATATATTTTTTATTTTTATAATTATTATATTAAAAAATATAAAATATATTTTAAGAAGTTATACATATAACCATTATTTCTTCAACAGGGCCGCGGCTTCTAAATTATATGACACAATCTTCAGAGGACCCATGTTCCTAATAAAGCTGTTCGAATTAAACACCATCCCATGTGGGAATAGTTGATGTTGTTTTAAATATTTGGATTTGAATTGGTAATTTCCCATTTTAGTATTTGTATACGACATTCCTAATTGGCGTAGTAAATAAAAACTACTAATAAGAAAATGTTGTGGACTAGAACGGGCCAACACTTTCTCCGGTTACTTGTTTGCTCATCCACTCCATTGACTTGCAGCCATTTTTTTCTTTAAGGTCCGATTTAAATACTTTGACCGTGTTTGTGTTGTGTTTTTTTAACAAGACCGGTAAATATTATATGGCAATGGCAAAAAATTGTATACTAGATAGTCTAAAAGGATTAATTATTTTTCGTAATATTTGATTTTAATCACGAAAAAAGTGCGATAACTAAAGTCAAATAAGACGCAATATATTTGCGCAAAATATTGATGTGTTTGTGTTGTGTTTTAAAAAGACCTTTCTGCTCTTTTTAAAATAAAATTTATATTTTTTATATACTTTTAGTTTCATAATTATTAGTATTGAAAATTTAAAAATATATTTTGAAATTTAATTTATACACACCATTTATTTTTTTTAAAAAAATATATTATTAAAATTTTCCTTTGTTAAAAAAAAGCACTTTTAAAATAAAATTTGATATTATCTTTATTAATGGGGATTATATATGACTCACAATCAAAAATAAAGATTTAAAAAAAATGGTGTATTTCATTGTACATTAAATACTGTATATTTATAATTAAAAAAATTTATACCTTATAAAAAATTACTTTTTTTTAAAAAAGATGAATGGAGTAATTATTGATGTCTTATTTTCAAGATTTCATCTGGATGTAAAATTTGAAATTACAATATAAACACTACATTAATTACTATGGAAATGGGGTTTGTTGAATTTGGATAGGAATTCCAGAAGGGAGAATTGTGGTCAAATATAGGCAATTAGTGTATATTCAATGAGCTGATATCATTTGGGGGGAAAAAATACACAAAAAGATTACTGATTAGTTGAATTTTGCATTAGGTGTCCATTGTTTATCATGTGGTTAGGTTGTTAATCAGATTTTGGTTTGAAATCATATCTCTGCACAGTTGTACAAGTATGGCATATTACGTGCTAAATCATCAAAGCGACAAACAGGGCAGGTGAGGTTTTTTTGTTTGTGTATATATATATAAACCAGAAGCCCCATTATAGTCAAACATTTTCAACCTTGTATTAGATTTTGGATAAATTTTTTTACTAAATTTAGTTATATTTTATAAATTTTTTTAATGATTTTAATACTTTTTACTTAAATATTATAGACAAGTTGAAACTATATAATAAATAATAAAATTCAACTAATTTTTGTTAAAAAAAAATCTCCAATATAGTTACTAAAATTGAAATTCTAATTATTGGTTTTTTTTTTTAGGTATGTAAACATCTCATCATTTGTCAGTACCAGAATCCAATGTGCGAATATCTGTACCAAATATAGTTATATGTAATTGCTGTATTGCATTGGATGGCACAATATAATAATTTAAAAATAAAAAATAGTTTTTTTGAAGAAGTATGTACAATTTATATATATATATTTCATTCTAATTAAATTGTTACCGTTGCTGTATACAATATTTGTCAGAGATCCAATGTTACATTTATAAATTATAACTGCTAATATGAATGACAACTGTGCTACGTTCACAAGCTAGCATACAAATTTATATTTAGGTAGCATTCCTTTTTCTTTAATGGCTTTATCAATTGATATCTTTTCGTTCATAAAAGTTAGAAAACATCAATCAGGACCAACCCCCCGAATCACAAAAGAACCCTGCAGTCTGCATCTATTGCCTTATTTACTAAGGACATTACCAAACCGACTTTAATTGGAGGGTTTGGTGTTTTGATGATCCCAATCTTATTAACGGTAATTTTCATATTTATTATCTCCTTCATTAATTGTTGTTATTCCCGTAGATATTGATAATATTTGTGAACCTACTTTTGAATTTATTTTTCGAAAATAATACTATTTCGGATGTCAATGTTTCGATTTGTACAGTTATCGATTTTACAGTTTTACTCAATATAAGAAGTACTGAGTGGTTATACAACGGCGATTTTTATAAAATAATTATTTTACACTTCTTACTTAATATTAATGATTGCGTATAAATTGCAATTCAAAACACATTTCCTTAACCATTTATCAGATGGCATGCTAAAAGCCTAAGGCCTAAAATTTCTTTATCAAAATCAAGGGAATGGGGCAGATTTTCACAAATTAGAATCTCAAGTGAAGACGTGCAATGCAACATTAGAGGAATGAATGGTTAATGGTGCATGATGAGATATGGAGACTAGCAGCATATATAGCCCACTTGTGTGATTGTAAAAAGCCGAAAACCCTCCTCATAACTCAATGCCGAAGGCAGACTGCCCTACAGCAACCATTTGGGACGCCACAAGTCAATATAACCACATGTGGCAGGGGTCCTGTAGGGACGGTGGTGTTTTTCTGCAGAAATCCGTACCTCATCTGCATCTTAAATGAAGAAATAGATCATGAGTAAGATAACGGCAACAATGGTGAATGGTCCACATTCATTCTTTCCTCACAATTAATAAGCATTTTTTTGTTCAAGAAAACGATATATATATTTGACATTAAAAACAATATATATACAAGTTTATCCACTAGCAAGAAAATTGCCTTAGTTCTCACAGAAACACTAAGAGATGCTAACCGAATCATGTAAACGGTTAAAGTAAAACCATCTAACTATATTAGTTACGCGAAACAAAAAATATAACTGATAAGTCTCTACAAGAGAATCACAAACGACTGTAGTCTACCGGATAAAAAATGGAACACAGACATTGCGCGTATCTATTTCCATTATTTACACTGCTTCTCACATCGAATATTCCTTTTCCCAAATTAGACTACAAACACCTCCATAAAAAAGGAACAAAAGCCTAATACAGCAGGATCATAACTCCACTGAGTAGGCATAGTGAACTACCTAAAAAAAACTCACAATTAATAAGCATAAGGATTCATAAAGGTACCTTGCCTACCTATACTTCAAGAATCAAGTTTAGAATTCACACTGATTTCTTTCTGTCATTGAAGTTTACATGACAAAAATCATCAACCAAAAGTCATTGTAAATTTTCAACGTCTGATTCTGCTATGCCAGGCCTTGTGCTGATCCAGAAGTAGTTCGTTTCATTTTTAAGGGGGCCAAGGCACTGATGGACTAAGTCACATCCTAGTTCAGTTCCCTGAAAGCCCAATCTACGGAGGGCCAACACAGAATATCACTCCTAGCTCTGCAGTGATTGCTTTCCGAACAGATATTAGAGAGAACGCGGTAACAGAACTCCTTCACTTGGGCTGTTTTATTGAATGGACCAATTCCAGTTTTAAAGGATAATTATATAAATCGGTTTACATCTTCATTCTTTTGTTTGTTGGTGGTTGGTTAATTTAGTTGATTGAGAAAATTTTGATTTAGGATATAACAAGATTTCAATTTATTGTAATTACCACATAGGTATGGCAACCATTTCAAAGTCAAATGATTTTATTTTTCACAATTACAACAACGGCAAAAATATACAATTCTTTCAAATTTAACCTGTGATATTTTGTATGGGTATATAAAACTCCAATCGCTATACTCTTAGCCCGTTACCTAGTCAAACTGTACTGTATTTAGGAGTTAGTACATACAACTCTAAATGCAAAAGTCAAATCAAGAGTTCAATAAAATTATTCAATTTACAAATCTCACCATCTTTTTTATAAATGTAATTTAGTCCACTCATATGAGTATATAAGGCTTTAACCGTTGCATAACTAACTTATCCCAAGTCACACGATATCGTATTTGAAAGTTAGGACACATACTCTAAACGCAAAAATCGAATCGAGAGTTCAATAGAACTTCTCAATCTACAAATCCTCACCATATCTCTTTTGTTAATTTTGTTACGAAATGCACACTCAATCCTAAATAGAACTCAAGGCTACGCCTCTTGCATGATCATTATTTTTGTCGACATGCATTAAGGGCCATGCTCGTTTCTCACCATACGAAGGATAAAACGCCCGACAAAGCTCCTCGTACTTTTCAATATCGAAATTGTGAACCTTCATCAAGTTTCTTTGCTTCGCCCTGAAACGACGTCGAAAGTATCCTTCAAACGTGGGCTCTTTCGATGTCCTGAGGAAGAAACCATAAGCCAATGCGAAGTGGAGAGACGTTACGAAGAAACAAATGGGCTCCATCACATCCCAGCTCAGCTCCCAGAAAGTCAGCCTCATGAAGCCCAGAGTTTGGAGGACCAAAAAGCCCAGCCCGCAATACAACTCCCCCCTCACTAGTGACTGGGCTTTTTGATCGATTATGGCCTTTTGCTTCTCCATCTGGTCCAGTTCCCTTCTCCTTGGGTCGTTTGGCACGGCAATTGACTGAAATATCATTTTCTCCACCGATATTGCTACCTGTTTTTTTAAATTAACGACCTTAATCAGAAACTGACAGACAAACTAGAACAGAAATAGGGTGTTTATGAATTATATTTTTATTTTATAATTACTCTATAAAAATACGTTTTAAAATGTTATTTATATATTTTTTTAATTTTTTATACTATTTATTTATTTTTAATGTTGAAAAAGGTGTTGATGCAATTGTTTTTTTTTTTTAACCCATCATTATTACATCAAAGGATAACTCTCACAAATTCCCCATCCATCTTATTTTTATCGTTCGTATAATTATTTATTTTTAAGTGTTCTTTTTGAGAGCACAATGGGAAGTGTTCGGGTCATCAATTTAAAGAATATGTTCCTATTAACTAATTAAGCAAATAATTATCACGAATGATATCATTTTTATTTTTTGTTATAGCTATAATTAATGAATTTTTGAGAACGTCATATATTTTTTGAGTGGGTATGAATTGTATTTTAAATAATTTTGTATATTTTAAACATAATTTTTATTTAAAAAATAAAAACCACTTTCTAAAATATAATAAATTCGAATATCTTCGGTCGTCCAATCATCATCGTGGGGCATGCTTCTCGCCTGTCTACCGGATTGAATTCTTGGCAACCGTTTAAACAATATTGAAATTAGTGATTGATAAATTTAACGTTGTCAATTATACCTGATCGGGCCGGAGAAAGACGACGTTGCCGACGACGATGACGGTTCCGGCCTCGTCCAACTTCTTCGCAAACTCCAAGCCCTGTTCACGATTCTCGCAATCCTCCTCACAGATTTTTACGTAGTCATTGTACGAAATGGAGTTGGCAGGAATCTCCTTAAGTCGTAACCGTATCTTTTCCATCTGAGTAGATCTCAGAATCTTCCTTGCGTCAGCGGCGGAGATTCCTCCCAGATTCGGCGCCGGCGATAAAACTCGGTCGAACTTAAACCGTTCTCCGGGAACGTTGAGGGACCTTAATTTCTCCCTGAGCTTATCGCCGACGGGAATCGAGAGGAACTCCGGCAGCTTCGTCGGAGCGGATTGGTTGATTCCCCGCTTTTGCTGGAAGAATCGGCGGAACAAGCCGGTCTCGGACGGCTCCGGTAATGTTTTGAGGGCGACGCTGGTTGAGTTAAATAAGGAGGGTACGCTTGGGGAATGCTCGGGAATTCCCAAATGAGATAACGACGTCGTCGCGTCGATTTTGTTATGGCTGAATGGGAATAAGCGCTTCGAGAGTGTTTTACGAAGCGCCATTTTTAGCGAGACTGCGAAGGATGGCGTGGTTTTAGAGAGAGAGAATGCAGAAGAGAGACAGAGAGAGCTTGAGCTCCGATGATGGAGGGAAGGTACGAGGAGGGCCATTTATAGTGTCCCAACGGTAGGGGAGAAATGAAATGAGAGATGAGAGAATCTGACAAGATACCTCAAAATAGTTCCCATTTCAAAAATTAAGCTCAGAATCAGAATCTCATTAGTTAGTTGCCTAATATGCTAATTAACTATACTTGTATTGGGATTTCTTTTTTTGAAAACAACACAATATTATAATTTGGAGAGTAATAATATTCTCAATAAAAATTATTACAGTGGCTAAGTTAGTATCTTAGTATATAAGTATTAAATAATTAAAATAATTGTTGTTAAATAATTTTTACTACATGAACGCCATGTTAATTATTGAAATATTTTACTAAAAATCATTCTAGAGGAAATGATATTTTGAATCTCTAACATAATTTTATAATATTTTCTTTTCTTATATTAAAATAGTCCTTTTAATCCTTTACTTTTACCATCTTGAACTTTTTCTTCTTTTAACTTGTAAATAATTTCAAATGAAGCACGCATAATCAATTTAATTGGAAAACCAATCAAAGGATGAAAAGGTTTAAAATAAAAACATGTAAAGAACTAAAAAAAAAAAATATTAAAATGTAAGTGCTTTGGTTAAAATGAATAAAAGCCAAAAAGTGGTTAGGCAATGATTTAACAAGGGCATCCGTACTTCGATGGATCAATAAAGTACAAATTCAACTCTATTGGCATAGATGAGTTGGTAAGTTTGAAGTGATATAGGAAGAAATTCTCTAATAATGCAGATTCGAACCTTGCATAGGCAGTTTTCCGTTGAAATATTGTGAGGATCTGTCTTGGGATTTTAGACTGTTGACTCTCTTTCTTAGGCCTTTGCTAACTCGTACATATCTTTCAATTTATATCTCACCCGGACCTCTGGTATAGATAGGAAAATTTCACCTTCACAAGTGACATTCTCCTAAAATAAAATAAAGTACAAGTTCAAAAGAGTGATACGTACATTAAATATGGCAGTGGCTCAACAATTTGGTTTTATTTGCATCCCCATAATTAATGGGGAAATTAAATCCAGTCCCCCATTTTGTCTCATGAGTGATACTTGGCCGGTGAAGTATTTTGTGCATCCTCAAAACTTGTTCACATTTGCCTCATGAGTTAGTTCAGCTGGTTTTACTAGGAGGGCAATTACAGCCTCACACAAAAAGGACTTGGGTTCAAACTTTCGTAACTGTCAATATTCGTGGGGCAAAGCTCTGTTAACTAAGAGGACTTAATCCCACATTTGTTTGACATGGGGCACGATGAAGCATAGCCGAAGTGTGAGATTTTAGGACCCGTACATTGATTGGAGTGCGTGGAGTTTAAAATCAAGGAGATACCTCATGTTTGTCCAAATTTTGGCCATAAATATAAAGATAAACATAATAATGAATATGAAGTGGTACTTCTCGATGGTAGGCCTCACTCCCTTCCCATTCAAATGATAGTACCTAAAGTTGCCCAAAAAAAAAAAAAAAAGACTTGGCAATTGAAAGCTTTTTATAAAAAGATCTGTTTTGGTTTAACGTAATTGGATTGTGCATTATTAGAAGGTATAACTCTGGCTAATCAAAATAATGAGAGAAAGAATGTTGAAAAGTGTGCATTCCATTGCCTCCTCCTATCATGTCGTATGGAGGTACAGCATCCATCCCATAAAAATGTCATGTTTATTACGTTTTCTATTTTGAATTAACTCTTTATAATTATTTTTATTAAATAAAAATGACTTTTCACTACAAATTTTTTAAAATAAAAAATTTCCCTTTGTACTAATATCTCGACACATAAGTTCTTTGTCTTTGTAAAAACAATAAAAAATGATATATCTCGAATAATCGAATGAACACATGGAGCGAGTCACACCACCGCATGAAGACCAGTTTGTTTGTTGAGTAACACCAGCCAGAATGCCGCCCCTAGGACATGTATAAATAGACCATTAGAAGCTTATTTTGGACACTATCTACTTACACTTTCTATCGCCAACTTTAATTTAAGTAACTTATTAGAGTCTTTATCAAAACTAACTTTTTTTTTAACATTATCTCTTCTTTTTTTTTTCTTATACTCTATCGGTCCTAAAAAAAAAAATTACTTTGATTAATATATAATTTTTTATTAGTTATTAGGTATAACTCATTTAATATATTACTAAATGTATAATTTTATATTTTTATTTTAAATTTTAAGTATACATAATTATTATTAATGAAAATATTTTAGAAATTTGATTTAAAAATAATTTTTCTTTTGGGACAAAGGGAGTATGATCCAATTTGTCAAGATCAAACTCTTATTAATCGTCCGATTCAACCACAATCGAGTAAGACTTATTCAAAGAAAACATGGAACGTAGTGGGTTTTGGGTAATGCATATCATATATTGTGGGAAGGCGGTAGCCATGAGATCCGGCCACTGTCGTTAAACTTTAGGCATCTAGAGTCCTCCATTTCAAGTTAGGGCATTGTCCGCACGCAACAGTTTTGATGTGTTATGGCAACTTTTGAGAATTAAACACTTTCCCTGAACAGAAATTGGTGAAGAAGACTCCAAAAGCTTCACGAAGTTGGTAGATACGTGTGCCACTCTTTCCTTCTTTTTGGGATGATGATGAGACAAGCACTCGGCTTTTCTGGCCAAGAATGAAGAACCCATTTCTCTTGGGTGATTATCTTCCGTTTCAATAAATATTATCAGTTTATATTTTTATTAGTTATTAAATATAATTCATTAAATATATATTTTATATTTTATATTTTTATTTTTAGTTTGAATATATATAATTATTATTAGTAAGAATATTTTAAAATTTTGATTTGAAAATATATTTTTTTTTTAGGATAGAGAGAGTATAAAATATTTTGGAAAAATTTTCATATATAGCACATTTGAACTTCACTTTATCAAATATAATAGTTCCAAAATTTTCTTCACAAATATAGCAGGTCAATACTTTTGACCAAGCGAAAAGACAGAAAGACCCTTTTATTCACCAAAAAACAACTGAAACATCGTTCAAGATTTCTCCCTTTCATTTTTTCACTTCGAATTTCCTTACCCATTCAATCATTCTTCATCGATTCAACATTTCGTTTATTCCAAACTGCATCAAAGGCAAGTATAGTAGGAGGATAGGCATTTTCAAGAAAAAAATTATTGCCATAGAATGGTATTTTCTTCCCGTCATTTTTTCACTTCAAATTTCTTTGCCCATTTAATCATTATTCATTGATTCAATATTTCATTCATTCGATGGTGCATGAATGAGATGTATGCGAGAACTAGACATTCGACATAAAATTTGACATTTGTAACATGTATTCGATAAAAAATTTAATATAAAATTAGATATATTTTTTTTTTTACAAATGTCAAATTTTACTAGAAAAATGTCAAATTTTATATCGAAATTTTTGTCGAATACATGTTACAAATGTCGAATTTTATGTCGAAAACTTCTCTTTTTGTCGAATAAAATATTCATGTCTAATTCATATCCAGTTCTCGCATACATCTCATTCATGCACCATCGAATGAATGGAATATTGAATCGATGAATAATGATTAAATGTGTAAGGAAATTTGAAGTGAAAAAATGACGAGAAGAAAATGCTATTCTATGGTAGTAATTTTTTTCCTTGAAAATGCCTATCCTCCTACTGTACGTGCCTTTGATGCAGTTTCGAATAAACGAAATGTTGAATTGATGAAGAATGATTGAATAAGCAAGGAAATTCAAAGTGAAAAATAAAAGGGAGAAGTCTTGAACGATGTTTCAGTTATTTTTTTGGTGAATAAAAGAGTTTTTCTGTCTTTTCACTTGGTCAAAAGTATTGACCTGCTATATTTGTGAAGAAAATTTTGGAGGTGCTATATTTGATAAAGTGAAGTCCAAATGTGCTATATATGAAATTTTCCCAATATTTTTTCCTCAAGTTGGGAATTAGGCAGATTAATATACTATCCACATTTACACATTAGAGCTACATTTGCCGATCTAGGTAAAAAATGCTCTCGTAATTGAAAACAGAAAGAAGGTAAAGCTTATGTTTGTTTTAAATTGAGAATTAGACCAGCAAAATGTGATGTCACTGTATCTTGAGTTAGTTTTAGGTTATTTTCTTTCCAACTTTTTACGACAAAAATAAAAAATAAAATTACATAATCACTCATTCTCTTTTGGAATCTATTGGGAATTTGTCTCAAAAAAAATATTTATAGAGCTCACAATAGAAATTTATAAGAATATAAAGATTTAAATTAGTAGTTTCGAATTCATTCTATTTATAAATACTTTGTACTATTTTGGAAAACCGATTTGAGATTCTGAGTACTTATAGATGAATCTCGACGGAATCAAATTTTAAAATTCCTCACTAAAATTAAAGAATGTTTGCTGATGTTGATTCTAAATTGAGAATTAGAAAAGTAAAATGGGATGATGTCATTGTATGGGGAGGTAGATTTAGATTAGGGAATACAGAACATCTGATTCGATTCCTGCCCTTTGGATTAAGGTGGAGAAGAGACAAGGGGTTAATCCCATAAAGAATTGAAGGGACATGAATGAGGAACTGATACAAAAAAAAAAAAAAAAACTAAGGATATCAACGGGGAGAATATATGTAATGCTTTGAAGATTCTTACAAATACATAGTAGCACAACGTCAGATAAATGAATAAGAATCGAAGAATCCCAACCAATTGGGAAGTCGGGAATTTTGCTAGGATGGTGGATTCCGTTTTAATTCTTGAAGAGAGATTCTGAGAGATGACCTCAGTGGGATGTCTACGGAACCCCCCCCTCCCATTTTCTCATATGTGTGTGCTTGCGTTTGCTTGTTGATCAATGATCATGTCCCCAAATCACGTTGTTGATTACTCCATTCGCAGTGATTCACACATAGAACCAGATCACGCAAATGCTTGGAAAGAAGGATGGCTTCCCTCAAAATGATTCAACCTACCAAAAGAATAATTTTGATCACTCAAATTTTTAGCCAATTTTGAATCTGAAATTCATGTAAATGTCACGTTAATCACTTCTTTGGATTTGTTTAGACTCTTTTTTATCACCGCTTTTGTATGTCTTGTAGCAAATACATGCTCTTGTCATATTATTGATTTTTAATGAGAACCCAGACCATAGCAAAGTTGTTATTCCATCAACTAGATTTGCTAATAATTGATACATCATCACCATATAATCATATATCAACTTCCATTCCTTTTGTTAGATTTGCTTATATAATAGTGTGATATTTTCAATGGAAGAATTTGGAGAATATGGTGGTGAAGTAACAAATTTTAACATTAATTGAGAAGGTTTAAAAAAAAATAAAAAATCTTGAAAGTAGTCATGGCATGCATAATATGCGTCGCAAAACTTATGTGGAATGCAGTTGAAGAATATGGCTGAAAACCAGGCGCATTGCTGATGGCATTTTGGTGACAAAATTAAACTTTTACGCAGTGTTGTCCACTCAAATAGCGGCCACTAGACCTTTGAATTGAGGGCATTGCAAGACAAGACGAAGATGATTCCATAAAATTAAAGTAGGAATATTGCGGCTCCTTTCAATTTTTTTTCCCTTTTTTTTTTTTTCTAGTGTGGAACCTCCTAGTCTGATTTGCACAATGTATACTTTTGAAAAAGAAGTAAGTGAATGATTAATTATTTATAGGGTTTGAGTGAAGAGAAATAACTTAAATTCAAAGAAACTATATAGTATTTTAATAAAATACAATGGCGATTGATAAAGAAAAGGTCAATAAGATAGAATAAAACAACAGTCAAACTGAATTTAGTAAAATGATTATGACTATTATGGATGGTCTAATATTGAAAAAAAGAGTACCTCCTCTAGATGGAAGAAAATTTTCTTTGAAAAAATTTTAGTTTTAGCAGAAAATATAATGAGTAAGTAATTGTGACAAAAATTAAAAATTTTCCCGAAATAAATCTTCCCAAGTTTTGAAAGCGCCCACATAAAAGTAAAACAACATTGAATTATTTTATTTGATTATTGAGAAATTGTCATAAATCAAGATGAGACGACTTGCAACTTGGGTGATGAGGCTAACAGTGATAATTTTTTCCTTCTCAGTTTTAGTGGGATAGTGCAATCTCATTCAGTTGGCAATTATTTTGTGCCATCACATGCAAAGCACTCAATTTTTGTACTCTATTATAAATAAATTAGAATCATATACCAATGACCTAAGATGTGTCCCTTTTGTTCATATGAAAAAGATGGGATGCAAAAGCGGGCTAGCTAATCAACACATCCAATATGAATGGGGATTTTCAGGCAACTTAATATCCTATGCTAGTAATCCGCATCATCAAAGCTTTAATCAATGAAGTTGGCACATTCCAACGCAACCACATTAATTTCAACTTTAATTCATGTCTTAGTCCACAAGCACTAAAGCAAACATATTGTTCATTATTATCGCAATACCAACCCTAAAACCCTACAACAAATAACTAGGCGGGAATAAAAGTTTGAACAACATTGGACACTCTATTATCGTAACATAATGTATGTATTGTTCAATATAGTATACAGTATATCAGAATTAATATTAATTTTCGATTTTCGAAGTGTGTAATAGGATTAAAATCCCTTTGGATCACATTCATGTTAGAGTGCAAATCTCGGCTAGTTGAACAGACGCATCACCCAGTCACATATAGTTGGTTGAAAAGGGATCCAATTTGTGTGAATAGAAAAAGATTAAGCCAAGAGATTCGAACGCTACAGCTGCACATATTTCCTTGCGAATATTAAGCTATAGATATATCCGAGGGGCTGGGGGAGGCATCATCTTCATATCAACTAGATTTGGCTAAGGAGGCTAGAAGATTATAAAAGCCTATGCCAAGAATCAGTTTTCTGATTTTTTCCACTTTGATTTTTTTTTTCCCCAAATAGTAGTTATATTACTAAGTCGAATGGCAACATATACATAGCTAAGAAAGTTAAATGAGTTTCATGGTGGTGGATGAAACCAACCGCACGAAAACATACACCTCCGTTAAAGACGAGTACGCTCGACTAAATCGGGAAAAACAACAATACTACCTAAGACAAAAGAAACACCCCCAAAGGGGGACAAAAGAAAACATCTCCAAAAGGAATACAAAAGCAAATAAAACACCCGACGAAATCGGGAAAATGCACTCTACCGAGTAGGGACAACACACTGACAGTAAAACTAAAAAAACTAAAAGCTAAAACTAAAATACTTACCGATTAAGGAGGCTGGCTCAATTGAGAGTAGGCACCACCAATTGCATGTAAGGAAAGAAACTGAACACCTGAAACCTAACTCACTTTCCACACAATTTGTGATCATTCTGCAAACGTTGAATAGTGTAGTAACCATACTACTGCCGTAAGCGTTGAATAGTTTGGCTACCGAACTACTACCGTATGCTTGAAAAGACTGCGCTCAAAATCATAACGAAACATGTACCCAAAAAAAATAATAATAAATAAATAAATAAAAATTATGGAAAGATCTTACTCCGAAAGAAATAGAAACTAACGACTTCTACCTTCAATTTTAACTTAGGCATACTTCAGGCATAACTAACAAGTATTAGCTTTTTTTGAAAGGAAACTGATTCAGTCGTACCTTTCAATGCGACTAGTTATTCCAACTTCATCCTTTAAATTTGAAGGTTTTAAACTGGCGAAACTCAAATTTTAACCTAAAACCTTAAATTATTAATACAATTTGCCCTCTGAAACTGACGTTAAATGTATTACCTATTCATAAACTTCAACAAATTCATGACGTTTTAGGTTTTATTTTTCTCATTAGGGTTAAAAGGAAAAAAAATGCTTTGGATGCATGCCATCTTCCCGAAGAGAAACCTGGGACCAACATATGAGGAAAAGTTGGCCTTAAAGATTCTATTTTATGAGATTCTACCTTAAAGAAACTTATCGGTGTTCTATTCTTATACGAGTTGACATTAGTTGATCACCGGCCCTTCAAATCTGGAAGATTGAGATTCCAAAGAGGAGGAAGAAGTTGGCATTATTCTTAATTTGCACAATTGAGGCCACATTGTCAATTGGGACGGCTGGAGGGATAACTGTGGATTTTCAGAAAATCCAATCTGGGACCAGAGAATGGTGATGTCATTAGTTTATGATGGATCAGATACTGAGGAAAGTTTGGTACCAAAATAAGATTAGGGAATTTTGAAGCAGCATTTCTGCTGTTGGAGGGTTTGGAACCACTATGTCGACCTGATTTAAATCATAACATTCCCTTGTAGATTTTTGCCAATATTATGCCCGATTCGTTGCACCGTCGCGATTGAACTATGTATAGGCATTGTTTTTGCATTTGATTTCAAATTCATTCTTGTGCTGAATGCAGCTAAAAGAAGTAATTCTTAGTGGATTTTTTAAAAAACAGTTCACTTTTTGCGTAACTGTTTTTTTAGTTACAATATACATATTACAACATTTAATTATACAATTTTTTAACTTTTAATTTTATATAATATATTTTTATCTTTATTATATTAGATATTATGACTTCTCACTATAATGTTTCATAATTGAATAAAGAATTAAGAATAAGTAAAAAAAAAAAAAAGGCAGAATTGATGAAATTTGATTTGATCTTTACTAAGAACTTGAGCAAGTATTACTCCTTTTGTAATAGAAAAAGAGTTTATTTTTAATTTTGTTCAAGAAAAAGATTCTACCTTCAAAACTTTTTCCTATATTATTCGTATTAATAATAACAATTCATGATTTAAGATTAAAAAATAAGAATAAAATTGAAAATTTATATATTTAATGATACATTAAATATGGAATACTATGTACTTTATAATTTTTTTTAAAAAAAGTTTTATTTAATAAAAAAATAAACTCCTTTTCCAATAAGGAGTATTACTTATTACTTCTTTTATTTAAAAAAAAATTACTTTCAAATTAGTATATCTTCTTTTCAATTATAAGATACAATAGAAACCTATAATTTTCTTCTTCTTTTTTTTACTTTTTAATTGTGGCCCTTAATGGTTATTTTTAGTAAGAATATTTTTAAAAAGATTAAATCACAAATTTCGTCCTTTACATTTGGGCCAAAATTCTTTTTAGTCATTTACATTTAAAACTGTTCTTTTTAGTCCTTCAGATTAATAAACTAGTCAATTTTAAACCAATGACTTTTGATAGAGTTATATGTGAATAGGTAATTTAACATCTTCTTCCTTTTTTTTTTGCAGAGAAAACACCAGCGATTCAATTTTGCATATTGTGCGCAGACCCCCAATTGGCCTGTACACTGGAAAGATAGTCCATCGGCCCCCATCACTCCAGCTGAAGGTGGAGAACTTGCAATATTGTTCTCAACGTTCCTTCCTTCAAACATAGGGGCTGCAGGTGAATACATAGAATGGTATGCAATCCCAAGAGGTCCAAGAGGCCCACTCTTTGATTTTGGCTTCTTTTGCGGCTGTTGAACTGAATGCTTCACTGGACCATCCCCTAAGATTGGACTGAAAATCCAACGATCTGCATCCTCCCATTTAGAAGGCAGTGCCTTTCCATTATCATAAGGAACCAATGCACCAGTTGTATGCCTTCTATTGGCACTATTAGCCAATGGAACACGTTCTGAACTCACCCCTTTTGCATCCCAACACTTGTTTGCCTATAATTGGGTGTTCCAAGGCTAGGAAATGTGCCAGTCTGGCGATTCAATACAAAAGTTTTCTTCATTACTCCAAACCGTGGGGAAGATGAATTAGCAGCATTATTAAAATCTAGAGAAACAGTTCTTTGCTTGTTTGGTTTCTTCTTCACAGCATCCGATCTAGACCTCCTATCTTGACATTCAAAGTCCACAAATTCCTCAAACAAATGAGATTGTCCCAACTTTGAATAGGTCTTCATAAAAATGCAGCAATTCAGAACACAGCTTTGGCACATAAATTCAGAAAAGTCCCATCTTTTTTACCACATTAATTCAAAAAGTCCCAACTTTTTTACCACATAAATTCAGAACACACACGAATGTTTTAGAATTCCATTTAATTCCAGTTTGGACAAACTCCATAAAAAACTTCCAAGCATCATTTTCTAATCCAAATACCCATTCAACATAGCAATCCAAGATACATCATTTCTCTCCAGCATTTCATCAAACATGTTTCTAGCCTCAACCAACATCCCATATATTGCATACTGACTGATCAAATTATTGCTAATAAAAATATCTGAACCCATCAAAGAAAAATTTCAATAGAGGTGAAGATGCCGGTTCTGGGTTTCTGCAAATGCGTGAGCGAAACAGAGTACATTCACTTCCGACTAGAGTACGCTCCACTGCTCTCTTTCTAGCAGCCACTACCGCCTCCAAATCAGCAGACATTTTAGTCCTGCTTCCAACGAGTGATGCTTTTTGTGTACTGGATTGCAAATTTCGTTCTGCTAGAGCTCATAATGAAAGATCTTCAAGGAGACAACACAAAAAAAGATGGGAAGGGGCCAAAGGGCGATGAAAATTCGTTAGATAATGGGCAAGGAAGCATCAAATAAACAAAAACCCAAGTTCATGTCAAGAAAAAAGGGGCTTTGGCAGCACGATCTGTTTTGATTCTCAACAAATTAAACTGAAAAGCAAAAAATCTTAAAAAGCAAGAAGATTAGGAAAGAAAAATCTTAAAATTTTAAATATAATATCATTTTTCTTGTGTGAATCTCATCTATTCCGAAAGTACCCTTCACATATAAGACAATGCGCCTTAACAAAAGTCATTTAATCGGAAAAATAGGCTACAGCCGGTCTTTGGTTTAAAATTGACAAGTATATTAATTTTAAGGACTAAAAAGAATTGTTTTAAATGTAAAGAACTAAAAATTTTTTTGACTCAAATGTAAAGGACGAAATTTGTGATTTAATCTTTTAAAAATTCAAAGTTTTTATTTGATGAATTTTTATAGTGCAAAGGAAGTATATTATCAGATCCGTTATAAGTACAAGAAAGGTTACAAATGACTAGTGTTCTTAAGTTTCATGGAGCTTTGGTTGATATCAAATTTCTAGCTTCTTCCAAGGGATTTTGTGCTAATTAGTTGCTTTTCCGTTGGCCTAAGCTCCAAACCTTAAGCATGCAAAGGCTTTGTTACATACGGCTACGCAATTGTATTGTAAAGCAAAGATGCACATGATGTGCATCCTTGGTTCATCATATATGGTAGTTTGTGCATAATTCTAGCACTGATTGATGATGAAGAAGGGCAATAATTCATCATGCGTTCTTATTCTATAGCATATTACGTCTCATTCTTTTCAAAATCTTTTGCTAATGGACAACTATTTTGTGGTGTTTCTTTTCCGAAAGGGCTGGAAAAAGTTGATGAAAGGGTGCTCCATTGGTCATGGTATTCTTGCATTTTGTTTTGACTGCTGTTTTGTTTCATCGCCCCGGCCAAACTCAAATTTTGTTTGACTGCAATTTTCAGCAATGCAAGTTCTCCCAATTGTTGCATGCTCATTGGCCTCAGGTTTGGGAAAGATCGAAATTTGAAAGTAAAATAATTCAAGGAACGCAACTTAATTTTTCTTTACGAATGAAAAACAAAAATAAATGAAGACATGCATGCGTGATTAGACAGAAGTCATGGAGAACTGCTAAATCCCATTCAATATGGTGAAATAAATCAATCAAAAAGGGATGGATGATGTTAACACAATAGACTGTAGTGTTTATCGGTGACACAACTGAATCTTTGACCAGGAGATTTTGCCACATTTTTCATGAAAAGACATATTACATATTCAATAATCACGAATTTCCCGTCCTTGCCAAAGGTTCCATGTCTTCAATATTTTTCAAGCCCCTTTATTGAGCCAGAGACATAGGAGAAAGGTTTATTTCGCTCTGTCAAAGTTGTACGTTCGTTGTATACACATCTACTATTTCTCTCTAACTAATAAAATTTATCCTAATTAATCAATTTTTAAAGCTTAATGATGAATTAAGAGTTGAATTGGCTATGAAGAGATTGAGGCCTATATAGACGGTGTTTTAAAATGTATTTTGCAGTTCAAAAATATATTTTCACATTTTTTGAAATAGTAATTATGAAATAGAAGATATATTAAAAAACGTGTTTGAAACAAAAATGAGTTTCAAAATGCAAACCAAATAATCCTGAAACATTGTCTAGCTCATTGGTATAATGACGCATTTCTTTGTAAACTCATTTTTCACCATAGAATAAGTAAATGTAGTTTAAATGTTGTGGATTATAGAAAAAATTATAATAAAAAGGATATGAAAAAGAAGAAGAAGAAGGAATTAAGAGTAATTTTGAGTAATACAACACTAATTAGTTTCATAATCAGACTGATAGGCCCAATCTCATTTTTTACGGTCCTAGAATAAAAGAAAGCAGAACTGATGTTGCGCGAGTGACAATTGATTGGGCCTTCACCTATTATGTCCATGTCGGATCTTGGACATCAATTCTAGAATTAAAGCCTATTTATGCGTAATCAACAGACGTAAAAGCCTTGGGTTGTGACAGTCCACTGAGAATACTGACCCAAATCGATCAGGGCATAGCATAGCATCATTCAGGACCGAATAACCCAATATATCTCGCTGCTTATTTTATTTATTTGTTATATTAAGGTTGAGGTTCATTGCTTCCCACAATCAGGGACCGTCAAAGTCCATGTCCTCGTCCTCCAACTGGTGGGCGAGGTGGAGCATGCCGTGGATGGTTAGGGGAGTGCGGAGGACTCGGAGGTGGAGGAGAGTAGAAGTAGAACCAAGCCGGAGGCGGAGGAGAGTAGAAGTAGAACCAAGCCGGAGGCGGTGGAAATCTGTTCGTACCACCATGACAAGGTGGTGATGGAGGAGGCCTCAGCTTGGGGAGATATGAAGACCTTACTGTTGGGCTCCGGGGATGGCGCTCATGATGATCATGTTTCATGAACTTCATATTAATGGAGGGATAATTATAGGAAGAGGCTTGCAGATCATGAAGGAGCAAGAAGGAGGTAAATGCAAGAACAATAAGCATAGTTGAGGGAGGCATTATTTTGAGTTAATGTGCAAATTCTTGGCTTGATCATTGAAATGAGGAGGGAAATTTATAAGCTGGAGCCTAGAGCCTAAGGGGATCTTTTTTTCTTTGGGTTTGGTATTTTACATCAGATCATTACTTTTGACTTGAGGATCCTAAAACGTCAATGTTGGATAATGGGGATTAGTAGTTATAAATTAGGTAGAAACCAACTTTCTTCGCTCGCGTGCTTTTGAGTCTTACTTTAGTTGACATTAGTCATCATTATTTGGTTGACAAAATGAGCTTTAGTTTTCAACTTCTGATCATTATGTTTAACGAAACAACACTTGTTAACAAATGATACTTGGGATTAATCACAATACTGAAATGATTTGCATGGATCAGACAGAATACCGGGGTGAGAACTTTATCAAGTGTAAATCAATGGGAAAGCTGCTAAAATGGCTTCAAATGTCAACTTGTACCTACCCCTTTACTTAATTAAAGCGTGGCATTCTGTTTACGCCAAGAAAGGCGCCTTGATCACTTCTCTGTCTCTTTATTTTCGAAATTCGAGCAACTTTTCTCAAAATTTTACCCAACAGGTATTTAACTTGAAATTCTTTTGTTTCCGAGGATCCTGACTTTCACACAACATACATCAACACAACTCATGAGTCATAGGAAATCACTGGAGGATTTGACATTTACGTATTTTTGTTGATGAAACTAACGGACTGAACAGCTATTTTCTTCACTGTTACATTAGTTGAACTTTTACCCGAGTTAATCCCTCAAAAGAATAGAAAGTCCAATGCACGCACATCATGCAAATGTAAGTAATTAAGGTTGCAATTATACACCATAATTACTCCACTTTTTTAATGTCATTCAAATGCACACACTTCTAACCCCATCATAAGAAGATTAATCGGGTCAAACTGTTCCACCATTTGCCTTTAAGAGAGTGAGGGAAGTTAAGAGGGTTGATTGTCATTATAAATCAAAATTAAACATGCCAGTTAAGAGGGTTGCTGATCAGAGAGGGCTTTACATTTGAAAGGACGACTTGCCCCTAGACTTCTTAATTGCAGATTAAGAAGCCCATAAAGCACGTTAATTAGTTGTCTGTCCATCCACTGGTTTTACACAATATATATCTACAAAACTACAGCTACTAACTCAGAACAATCCTGAGGTTATATTATAAGTATATCATATTTTACAGACATTAGTGAACCAAGACAGAGAGGGAGCAGAAAGGGGAATTAGCCAACCAATTTGTTAGTGTCAGGAACAATGTGCAAAGAGTTTCATCGTTTTCCGTTAATTACTTGCACACAGTCTTGAGTCTCTTCGCAGCCTGCACAAATCCCGCAATCACCTGCAACTCGTCCAATTGCTTCACCAAAAAAAGAGTGCACTAAAACAATGAGTGTTTAAATCATCCAATATGTTATTTTACGAAGGAAACAGAAGTACGACTAAAATGGCTGACATGAAGGGAAAGAACACCGTGTAAAATTAAGTACCTGAGACATAAAATGCCTCTGAACAACATCAAGGAGCTGCTCCTTAGAAGGGTTAGGGATGGCGTCAACCTTAACGGGGACAAAGAAATATATAAATATGCTGATGTTTATTAATGTGCAGAACTAAAGGCGCACAGAGGCTTTCCAAGAACAGTTTATAATCTCCAGATAAACTCACAAGGTTAAAGTGTCTCCAATATCTCCATAAAGCGGCCATCTCTAGTTTGCTGAGGTCAATCTTCTGCACGGGAATGTTTCAACAATGAAAATTCATGAAGTTGTAGACACATTCAAACATATTCTGCAACTCCCGAATTTTACTAAATACAAAATGATGATGTCTTTTAACAACTGACATAAAAGTCAAACACGTAATTAAGAAGCCATCCTCAATTAAAATGATAAACAGCGAAGGGTTAAAAAGATTGCATACCGTGGACCCCCGAGGGGTAGAAATAGATCCCTTGGAGTGAGAATCACAAGAAAGAGACCTGCTCATAGTCCTGTGAGGTGACACTGATGATTTATGCATGCGATACCTTGATCTATGGGACTTTTGAGTATCATCGGATGCTGAAAAATAGCATTTAGGCACAACCATATTGAGTGGGTGGGCCAAAAGAATAGGAAAAAAGTAACTCTGTAGTACTTTTTTTTTGTAATGGAAAAGGAAAATGTTTTGTACGGACATGAGGAATCCTATGTGACAACCTTCACAAATTCATACTTTTCCTAAAATCTTGAAATCTTCATTGCAATCACATTATACACTCAGAGAGAAATCATTCTTGAGAAATGTACCATCTATTTTTGAAACACTGAAGCCATTCAACCATTATGTGTAGAAATTGAGTATTTTAATTACGTTCTACTAACACTGGGAGAAGGATTAGATAGATAGTAAAGAATGGCCATAAAGCTCCATTAGCACAAGCAAGTCATAATCTACGGAGTTCAGTTTACATGAGACAAAAATTTATTGTTGATAAGATGTAAAAGAACTAAACTTGGAAAGCAGCAGCAAGCAACCAAAGTCAATTTCATAAAAATTACCCATATCAGCGACATTCCACTGCATATTTTCAAATTCAATATCATCATCCTCCTCATTTCCAGTTGGAGCTTCTATAACACTAAGTGCATTTCGTTGCAGCTTTACTTCTATGCCATTTGTGAGAACCTGCAAATGCACAAACTAACATTTTAATCCCACCCCAACAATCAGGACCACTTCCTGTAATTAAACAATAGATGAAATTAAAACCTTAATGCCCCACATAGAAACTTTCAAAAGTTCTCTGATGATTAGTGGTAGCTTTGAGTTAAAAATGAGGGAGAAATGTCTAGTTAGAATCAGCAAATTTATGCAATGCCACCATGCCAAATACAGCAAAAATTGATATTTTATACTCGGCAGACTGTTATTCCTAAGTAGTGCAGAAGAGACAATTTACTTTTATGCCAAGAACACAATGATGCTATATAGTAACATCCAAAAATTCATGTTCTTAAATTTAAACCATTGAAATGTCAAAGGGTTGATCGAGTACAAGAAGCAAAAGTACATCCTTCATCCTATATATCATCTGAAAATGGTAGCTGAAGACGGAAACAACTAGGAAACTGTCCAAAATATACATCAAACCCATCATTTAGTCAATTACAGACAGACATTCCAAGATCATTCAATGCTAACAACATATCAGGAAAATAAATACATAAAAAGGAAAATGAAAATTCCTAACTAAGCTCCAACTTTTGTTGGAAATTAAAAATGCCAATTTGGATTTTTACAACCAAACCATGACTCCAACCAGGAAAATTAATATAGAAAGCTAGAGGAACTATAGGTAAGTAGTTACCATGCAGAGCAAGTTAAGCCAAAGGCAGTGTCATTGCACTGCTAAGTAAAAAAGGGGTGATAATTCATAATACGCACACCTTTTGGTAATAGAGTTATATAGTGGAATTGTTAGCACAAGGATCCTAAAATTACATTCAGAAAACAACAATCTAAGTCAGATTGATATTCCAGTCGATCAACACTGCATGAAGTATCGATTTCAGGGTGCTCTCATTACTAACCTCATCAAAGAATACGTTTTGAATACTTATTCAAGCACATAGCTTAGATTCAAATTTGATTGCCTCGCAAACCTAGAAACGCACGACCGTTACTAATAAAGCAATGATGAATCCATGTGGAGGGCAGTTTTTAACATTTTAAAAAAGAAAAAAAAAATCAAAGGCATTGAAGCGGTTATATTTATTCTGCAGATTCGCAAAAGAACATTGATGGAATCCAAAACATCACAAAAACACCCTCAAAAGACTAGATCCATGAAACATGAACAACATGCAAACGTGATCCTCTCCAAATACTCAAAATTATACCTGATTGCCACATAAGTAAGCATTTCTACAACTTTCACTAATAAACCACGTTATCTTCTACTTCGGTACAATTGCTAGGGGAAAACAATTCCTTAATGACTTTCTATGACGAAAGAGTAAAATTTGCTGGCAGGAAAAATTCGAATTACCATAACCTTTCAAAAGCAGAGTGAGACAATTGAAAAGGAAAAAATGCAGAATAAAAAACAATAAAACTGTCCCATAATGCAAACAAGTCACAGGCAAAATGCAATTTAAACAATAAAAATAAAGTGCCACATTACAATACGATACTCAAATTCAAGCAAAACCCTTTACTCCAAAAGGCCAGAAAAGAAGAATAAAAAGTATTTAATTAAAAAAAGGAAAAGGATACCAGCCAGTGCCATCCTCCCAGTCCAACAGCTTTCTTGACCACACCTTGAAGACCCACAAGAACAGACTTAGTCCTGTTATTACCAGTCACCACAACCTTAGTATGACGAGGTAGCACCGAGAGTTCTTCTTCACTGCTGTCTCCACAGCTCTGCAAATGTGAAAATCCATTCACTGAACTCTCTACAGCTTCAAGCATTTCCAAGAGTATCCCAACTTAGCCCCTCAAAACTTACTCAATTTCCAATCACCAACCCAAAAATTTAGAACTGGCAGGAAGATCGCGCATTGCAGAGTTCAAAAATGGTGATCTTTGGAGCGAATCGAGTGACAAAATGAGTGGAATTGCGGGATTTTTCGAGAGTGAAAAAACACAAACTTAGGAGAGAGAATGCGATGAGAGGACAGAGGAGAGAGAATGAGGAAAAGGGAAGAGATGAGAGCGACTCTGGATGTGTATGTCTTTGCCTGTGTTTTCTTTGGCTTTCTTTAATGCTATTTTTTTCTGTAGGGTATGAATCCCGGAGACTCCGAATGGACCAATCGGAAGACGCCACGTAGGAAAGGAGGCTCCTCAATTATGCGATGGAGGCTTGCGTTGCGGCATGATGCAGTCCAACTAGCGGTGTTGGGTTGGAGAGTTACAGGCGGGTTGACCGTTTGACTGTTGCTGTGTAATGGAGTCGTGGGTGTTGTTCAATGACCAAATTGCCCCTTTTCTCAAATTAAATTTTCACTGAAAGTGTTTTTTTTCGCATCTTCTATGGGAGAAAATATAAAATACTACTTCTTTCCTCTTTAAAAAAAATAATCCATTTTATGTGACGTATAACTTTTTTTATTATAAAATACAATATATTTAAAGACATAAATTTTCGTTCTTTTCTTTACGTTTTATATGCGTGTCATATATAATTATGATTAATAATAATAATATATGAATTTATTTTTAAAAAATTGATTTTTTTGAAAGCAAAAGTAACTCTTTTCTTAAACAAATATTATTATCGTTATAGTTACTCATTTAATTATGTAGTTAATAAATGTTCTCTAGCATAAGTGATTGATTAGTTTGTATATAGAAAAACTAAGGTCTTGTAACTTAATTTACATGTACTTTTAGATTGTAAAGTAATTAAATTTTCTTGCAATATATATATTATGATGTAAATTTACTTGTATCTAAGGTGAAAATATCATTATTTGTGACAAATATTCTCATTTATGAAAATTTAAATAAAATTAGAAGCTTGAAATCATGAATAACTGATCTTAATGATTAATAGTTTAGTATCATTTACTAAATAGATTGTTAGTTTAATTCATATATAGTGATGAAACTAAGTTCGTGAGTTTTGATATGCAATATATTTTTTATCGTTTTTACTTTTAATTTCAACGTGTTTGTTGTTTTTGCAAATTTTATAAGAAATTTTTGATAATATTAATTTAAATTTTAAATACATTGTGATAGCTTGATACTTTGTATTATCAAAATAACGAAAATAAATTTTTCTTTTTTTTAATTTTTAATTTGTCATTTCCTTCGCTTCTCTCAATATTTTGTTTATTACACCATTAAGTTTTATAAACTAGATTTATTATTTATAATTATCATTAATTACATTGTTTCTTGTGATTAACTGAATGTATAAAATATTTTATCTAATTTTATAATCGATTCAGCTAATTGGCCTATGATGGTAAAACATACAAGTACCAAGTAATATTAGTAGCAATGTCGAAAGATCATATGATATTTAATAAAGTAATAATATTTTTAATGAACTTTTACAATAAAAAAATTATAATAATTAACATAACTAGATTAAAAAAACATAATTATCTCTTACTTAAAAGGTGTAATAAATAATTTTGTGTTTTCATACTTAACACATTATTAAAAATATAAATGGAGCGACAAAATATAAATGTAGAATTGAAATGAAAAAAAGAAACAAAAATAATGAAATACAGTTACCATATGACAAGGGTGTTTGGGTAATTTGGATCGAGAGACAGATAGCGGGTAAAGTAGCCGAAACCGGGAAATAATCATAGGGGCCCACGTGGACAAGGAAGTCTATCTACCGACGGTGTTGTCTTATCCGACATGGGCCACTTGTCTCTCTCTCACTAAGCTTAACAAATAAATAAATAATTAATTATCTTTACCTATATCAATAAACTATTAATTATACCATTTGTTTCCATGCATAATCAGCAGCATTATTTTACGAATTACTTTTCTTCTTGTTTTGCGAATAATAATAATCAATCCGTTGAAAATATGGGAGTATTCCTTTTCTGATTGTATCCAGCACCCCAGTTTTCCCGCCATAATTGGGCAGCATGGACCGTCGATCTGGGTTCGTCTGGGGAATCCAGCCATCCAAATGATTCGGCTCTGTTGGGATCGTCGGACGAAGTCAGAAGAGGACGACCGCCACACAAAAGGGCACATGTAACAGCGGTAATATACTCTATGAGAAAAGAAACCTAATTGGATTGTATTGTGACATAGTCGGCCACACAAAAAGGCATACCTAATAAGTGTAATATACTTTATGAGAAAAGGAAACTCAACTAGATTATATTGAAAGGTAAATACTTAACTACCAGACCAAAGTGGTGAATTGTATTATGGGATTGTTAGATGAAGTCATCGGAGGACGGACAGTGGCCACACAAAAAGGCACACGTAACAGGCGTAATCTACTCTACTATAAGGGGTAACCTAACTGGATTGTATTGAGGTGTAGGGACTTACCCACCAGACCAAAGAAGTTGGATTGTATTGAGGGGTAGGAACTTACCCACTAGGCCAAAGTGGTTGGATTGTATTGAGGTATGGGGACTTACCCACCAGACCAAAGAAGTTAGATTGTATTGAGGGATAGGAATTTACCCATCAGACCAAAGTGGTTTGATTGTATTGAGGGGGCACACGTAATAAGTGTAATCTATGAAAAAGGAAAACACAACTAAATTGTATTGAGGGATGGAGACTTACCCACCAGATCAAAGTGGTTAGTTGGCTTGTACTGAGGGGATTATATTGAGGAGTGACACATAACAAGTGTAAACCCAATTGGATTGTATTAAGGGGTAGAGACCTATTTACCATACCAAAGTGGTTGGTTGGCTTGTATTGAGGGGGCACTCGTAACAAGTGTAATATACTTTACAAGAAAGGAAAACGCAACTGGATTGTTTTGAGAGGTGGAGATTTATCCACTAGACCAAAGTGGTTGGTTGGCTTCGATTGAGGGGTGGGTAGGTAAATAGTCGCCCGGGTTTGGTTACTGCGACCCCTTTTGTGATGAGGCACCCTTTCTCATAAAGTTACGGGGCTACTTTATCGAATTCTTTAGAGAGAATTGTCGTATTCTCTAGTTACCCACATGTGTCGGTTTCAGGTACAAGTACCTTTTTGTGACCCCTATTGTGAGGAAGCACTCATTCTCTCGAAGTTATGTGGCTATTTTCCCGAATCCCATAAAGAGAATTGTCTTGTGCTCCTAGGTATTGTCTACTTACCCACTTATGTTAGTTTCAAGTACAAGTACCATTTTGCTTATAGTCATTATCTACTTACCCACCTATGTTGAATCATATAGTTGTATTGCTCCCTTAGGTATTTTTTACTTACTCATCTGTGTCAGTTTCGGGTACAAGTACCTTTTAATTTATAATCATTCGGATTGTATCGAGGCACCTTTTCTCCTAAAGTTAAGGGGCTGTTTTACTGAATTCCTTAGAGAGAGTTGTCTCACACCTCTAGGTATTCTCTACTTACCCACCTGTGTGAGTTTCAGATACAATAACCTTTTGCATATAGTCTTTCGAGCTTTTTTCTGGATTATATTAAGGCACCCTTTCTCCTGAAGTTAAGTGGCTATTTTGCCGAATTCGTTAGAGAGAGTTGTCTCACCCCTAAGTATTCTTTACTTACCCACCTGTGTAGGTTTCCTTTTTGCTTATAGTCTTTCGAGTTTTTCCTGAAAAAGCCAACTGGATTGTATAGTATTGAGGCACCTCTAGGTATTCTCTACTTACCCACTTGTGTGGGTTTCAGATACAGGTACCTTTTTGCATTTAGTCTTTCGAGTTTTTTTCTAAATTGTATTGAGGCACCGCTTCTCTTGAAGTTAAAGGGTTATTTTGCTAAGTTCCTTAGAGAAAGTTGTCTCATGCCCTAAGTATTCTTTACTTACCCACTTGTGTAGGTTTCTTTTTTGCTTATAGTCTTTCGAGTTTTTCCTGGAAAAGCCAACTAGATTGTATAGTATTGAGGGGTGGAGAGTCTAGAGACTTACCCACCAAACAAAAGTGGTTGGTTGGCTTGTAATGAAGGTGGGGATTTATCCACCAAACCAAAGTAAGACATGACACTAACTTTGGATTTTTTAAATTGGTGCCAAGGTTTGAACATGGATCAACCTCAACTTCAAATCTTAAAGTTTGTTTGGAGTGCGATATATTTGAAAAAAGTTGTATTGGAATGTATGAAAATTTTAGTATGTATTTTTTGATAGAAAAAGTATTTTGGAGGAAAAAATAAGAGGAATTTTTTTTTTTAAATTATGTGAGAGAAATTTGAGTGGGAAAATTTAAATTTTAAATTTTAAAATAAAAATGTGTTTGGAGTGTTTGTTTTTATTTGAAAAATTACTTCTTGACAAATAGAAACTGCCTGTCCAAACAAAGCTATTAATACTCTTATTAGTGGCCAACTTACCTAAGCCAAGTTAGTTATCGCTATTGTAACGCCTACAATTGCATCAAGACAAAACACACAATGGATCAAATTCCACTCGTAGTGGTTGTATTAAGTAGGAATGGCAATTCGGGTAAATGGGTGGGAATTTGATGAGATTTAAATGGATGAGAAATAATTAAAAATAAAAAATGTATTTCTCATTCAATTTTTGGAGTTGGATTATAATGAGATTTAATAGAATAAAAATATTATAATTCCTATTAAGGGATCCCATAGAAGTTTTTAATTGAAAATTTAATACTAACCGTTGGTGTCTGAATATTGTTAAACATCGCCAGACCACCAGATCTACTAGGATTCTGGTCAAATTTAGATGATCATGTTAGAATTTTGCTAGTTGACTAGCAGTTTGACCACCAACAGCTACCATGATTTTAAAATAAATTTTTTTATAAATAATATATATAAATGTATTTAAAAAAGTTAAAATTATCCTTACTCATTAATCACTTAACATTATTCAATAATTACCATTTAATTTTTTTCATTAAAACCCATGAGTATTCCAAAACCACCCAATAAAATTCAATCATAATAAAATTTTATTATTTATTTTTAATAAGTATTGAAAGTTTAATAACTCTCATCCCACTAGCTATTCATTGGCATTAAAATTTTTTACCACCCTTCTATTGCATAAGGAGGTAAGGTCCTAGTTAAACAAAGATAAATTTGTTATTTCATTGACCAAAATTAACATAAAATAAAAAGGCCAATATTTTATTTTTAATTTGTCTAATTTACAGTAGAAAATGTCAATAGAAATTTAAAGGCATACTGTACCGCTTTTTAAAATGTAATTTCATATTTTTTGAGTTAGTAATTATAAAATAAGAGATATATTGCAAACTAAAAAAATATATTGAAAAAAGTTATAAAAAACTATTTAAACAAATCTTAGGGTCTGTTTGGATTTTCAATTTCTATTTGCAAATAAGTAAATTTTCAAACAAAAACAAATTATCTAAACACATTTTTATTTCAAAATTTAAAATTTAAAATTTCCCACTCAAATTCCTCTCACATAATTTTTAAAAAATTCCCTATTATTTTTCCCTTCAAAATACTTTTTTTTATCAAAAAATACCCACCAAAACTTTCACACATTCTAATATAACTTTTTCCAAATACATCACGCTCCAAACAAACTCTTAGGATATGTTTGAACAGGTAATTTGTGTTTACAAATAAGTAAGTTCTCAAATAAAAACAAACTATCTAAACACATGTTTATTTCAGAATTTAAAATTCAAATTTTTCTACTTGAATTCCTCTCACATAATTTTTTAAAAAAATTCCTTCTTATTTTTCTCTCCAAAATACTTTTTTCATAAAAAAATACTCACCAAAATTTTCATATATTTTAATACAATTTTTTCCAAATACATCACACTCCAAAATTTTATAAAAAAACTGTTTAAACAAATCTTAAATTTTTGTGTTGGCAAAAACGTGGTATAAAAGTATGACTCGATTGATTGTTATTTAATGATTTTTATCACGTTTATATTAGTCACTGAAAAACTTAAGTGCGTGTCCTATGATAATCTCACTCTTTAAGGGATTTATGCAAGTTTTTAGTGACTGCGATAAATTCAAAGGGATGAAAACATGTTGTGGACCTTGTGGTACATGATTTCACTCTCGGCTCAAGACACAGGATGAAGCACAACCATTGGCTTTGAAAATGCATACGAGAATCAGTGGTTGGGATGAAATGTTGGAAATAGTATCACGGGACTTGTCTAGGGGTGTAACACATCGGAGAAAATATAGGCGGAAAAGACATTTCAAATGAAAGCCACCCAATGCATTTGGGGCCAAGAATGGCAGGAATTCAAACCCCCCACAATATCATTCTCACTCCTTCTTGCTGAGAGCCTCACCCCTCTAGTAATGCATAAATAAGATAATACCTACTTATTGTAATAGTGTAGGACAATTGTAATAAAATAGGATTCTTGTAATGAAATAGAGATCCTTAAAAAAAATAATAACTAAATTATTAGAAATAACCATCGATAAAAAAAACCATAAATGTGGCTCTACAACATGCTTGTGGGCAAAGAAGCCCATTCTGACATTAAAATTTTACAAAAACTTACAATAGAGCTACATTCAGCACTTAAGTTTTAGTCTACGAATAATAATACACAATTATTTTTTATAGTGATTTTTCATAATAACTGATATGACAAATATGAAAAGTTAAAATTCAATTATTGCACCCCTTAAAACATGCTACATATTAAGCAATAATTGTCTTTTCATACTTGCCACATCAGTCATTATTATTTTTCACTATCAAAAGTCACTATAAATATCATTACTCTTTAGTCTACACTCTCGTAAAGAGAACTCAATTCATTCTCTTCACAGATCAACTTAAACTACTGAGTCACCACCATCAATTTCCTCCATAAGCAGCCTAGCTGATTTAAATCTATAGTTGTTACTATAATCTACCCCTACAGGATGGATACAGAGCAGTCATCAACCTAGCTTGGTTATTTACTGGTCACCAACTAACACAATGGTCATACATTATGCAGTTACAATCTACAATGGCATGAAACAGAAGTATTTCTTCAGCATTTTTATTTTAACACCAGCAACCTTCTCTTTACCTTTGGACTTTTGTTTGCCACTGTTGGAAGAGCTAGCTACTCCCATGAAGCGTGATGGATCGCCCTTCGTTTCAGGCTTCAGTTTTTTCGCAGTGTGATCTGGAACCCTTTCATCTGTATTCCGTGTCTTGAAGGTTAAAGAAGGTAAAGTGCATCCAGTAGCTGGCTGTTTCCCACTAGCACAAACTAGAGATCCTAGGATAATATTCTAGGTTAGCCCAGAAAATAAAAAGGTTGCAATTGCGAACATGAATTTTGTAAGCATTTGAACAGCATACCTAAAGTGGCTGGTTGCATAACTACTTCAAATGGTTTAGCAGACGCAGTTACACTTAAACAAGAATTGGATGTATTCACTTTTAGATTTTGATCGTCCTCACTCTCCAACTTCTGTAGAAAGGCATATGAATCAAAATATTCATCCAATGTCACACTTGAGCGACTCGAATTGTCTGAACTGGTAGAACGTGTTAGTGGATCAGCGAGATCATCCAATTCCAAATAGTCACCATCAAGTATGTAATGAAGCTCTGATATGTCCTTTATTTGAGGATCCAAATGCCTGTCAGCTCCAGATACAATTTCTTTGGCATCACCTCCATCATTCATCTATGACACAGGCAGCTATATGAATATACATGGATGTCCACTGCCAGTCATATATTTTAAACTATGTCATGCTAATATGTAACAACTAGTTTATCCTAAAGAAGTGAAGGCCTTCCTCCCCTAACCCTCCTCTGCAATTAAATCCACAATAACTAAGAAAGCTTTAGCCATCACCAACAAAGGAAATGATGTAACTAGAGGACCTACCAGGAACATGCTTGTAGAACCTTGCTTGTATATAGTGTCACTTATTGGGACAACTGATGCCACTGAATCTACGCCATTCCTATGTAAAGTTGCAGCTTCTCTTGTATTGGGGTGCACTTCCAAATTAGAGTTCTTTCCGCCTGAAAGGAAAACTCTGCATATTGCTCTTGATTCCTACACATCATCCAAACAAACTTGTAATTGACCAGCACCCCATTAGATACACATCAAGTACCTTGTTAGAAGCAAATCTCATGAATGCTGGTCCCTATAGATTACCTCTTCCATTTTGGCACCGCATGGTCCTTTTTCTGTTATCTTGTACTCTTGCATCACCCAATTAGTTCTTTGTTCTCGGGCATCTTGGATTTCAATAAATTCCAAAGTAGTTCTCCAACCACTTACAGCAGAGTTTGTAAATATCTCAGAGGCGGCTTCCTTCTGTCTCCAAAACCCAAACTCAGTCCGTTTCTCCACGGTTGAACCCATGAGGTACCAAACTCCACCTGCCCATGAAAATTTCGTTTCCTAATATTAGCAACTTTTAAGGACTAATGTAAAAGCGAGACCTTTCTGGGGTAGAAAAATAAAGATGACAAAATAGGGTCGCCGGGGTAACATCATCAGCAAGTGATGATGCTTCTACCACAAGGTCTGATCTGATTTTGCATCAACAAACAATTTGTAGCACATGCTAATGTAACAACTAAAGAAGTCTCATTCACAACTCAAACATTTGAATGATACAGGTGTGCATATTATTTTTCAAACATCTGAAACAATGCTACTCAACGAGATTTTGGAATGCAATCTAACATCTCAATTGCTAGCTTTAACACTGGCTTTTATGTCACTAAAATCAAACATATTGCCTTAAGATTAGGCCTGTGACATGGAAGACAGCTTGATCAACCCATGGATAAAAATTTTATTCAATTTCAGGTGATAGATTTATCCCACATTACAAATTTCACTAAACCAAGGGCTATTATGGTGGTTACCATTTTGATAAACAACATCAAAGACAAAACATAACACTAACCAGGTAAATTATAAGGCTTGTATTGGTAAGGATTTAAATCAATCACGTTGTCTGGCAGAGGATACTTATGCCTGAGTCTCTCCAAATACATAATTGCTTGATCGTCAGACCCATTTAAAACCACGTCAGCAGGGGGACCAAAAGCAGGAGGACACATGGTAACAGAGTCTCTGGCAAAGAGCACACTACAGTGACGAAGACCTGTGTCACAGAAATGGAATAAATCTTTAACAAAATCTGAAATGATATTGAGACAGATCAATCGACCACTATTCTCATTACAACATCTTTTTCTTTTTAGAGTCAGAGATTGGGTTTAGCCTTGGCTATGCTTCATGGGTTGATCCAAAAATCAACCCGTTCTACAACCTAATTCAGATAGATTCATAGGGTGAAAAAAACTTAATGCTCTTTCATGGATTATCTAGATAACCATCAATATGAATCACCAAATTGCTCAAAGAAGAAATTTCCAACTCAACCACCACTATACCCAGCAACTGTAACGCGTTGGCATCAGATGCACCAGGGTACAACAGTGGGGGAACAAATCGCATATCGAAGTAAAAAAGTCAAGACCTTGCAAAAGTATACTAGCAGTTAAACTCGGAATAGTTCTTGACGTAAGCTATGTCTCCAATGCATGCTCCACTGACCCTAGCTCTGACTACAAAGACTAATCAATCTTCTAATCCAAACTGATCCATACCATCGAAGATCGTCTAAAACGAAAAAATTACAAATTCCTGATTATTATCCGAGAAAAAAGGTGGCTGAGAATGATGGAAACGAAGTGCGAATGTATAAAACAGAGAAAGAAAAGGCGGCATGAGAAGGACAGGATCAAGAAGAACACTTTTAATCCCACTAAATAAATAAATGCTCTGATTCCATGAATGCACCAGTATTCAAAAAGGCACCACCATAAAATCTGAATCTATGAACGCATGAAAAAGAAAATAGCAAGAAAACGATCATTTGTCCATTAGCAACCCAGATGTAATTCAAACAAAAACAGACCCTAGAAGAAAACAGACGATCAGAGGACAATCCAATACTGAAAAATCAAAACAACCCACGAGACAAAATCAGATGAACAAAAAAAATCACTGGTAAAGGACAAACCTGAGCGAATGAGTGAGTGAGTGAGAGAAAGACCCTCTTGGCTGAACTTCAAATACTTCGCTTACATTTACTTAATCACTAATTCACTACTCGAAAAAAGGAAGAATCATAAACAGAAAGGGGGGGAGGGGTTCCATACGTATATATAGTCAAAGGATGACTGGCGGGCTTTGTTAACGTGACCATGGTTTACTCAAGTTCGGCCATATGCATGGTTAAGTTGCTCCACTCTATTTCTGTCCAATTGCTAATTTGCCACTTACTACTAATGCTCTTTTTCTGTAAAAAAATATCACTTTTAAATTTTTCTTTCTTTGAAAATAAGGGTTTCTTTTAAATAAAATCGGGTAAAATCCTCTATTATACTCAATGATAATAATAATATAGGTCTCAATATTAAAAAATAATAATAAAAATAAAAAAATTATTTCGTTCAAAAAAATAGTTCTTTTTGGATTAAATATAACTATTATATAAAACACATTAATAATGTGTATATATTACACTTTCAAAATACATTTTTATATTTTTTAATATATTTTTTATTATATAACTATTATTTTAAAAAATATAAAAACACTTTTTAAAAGGTAATTCATATGCACTCTTAATGTATGACAAAATATATAATTTTATATTTTTATTATTATATTATAATTATAGTTATGAATAACGATTATTAATAATAATATTTTAAAATTTTAGTATAAAAGTAATTTTTTTAAAGAGAAATAAAGTGTGTAATTAATTAGGTATTAAATGATTTTTTTAGAAAAAAAAAAGAAAAAAAGCACTAAGCGTGTAATATTTTGAGCGTTTTTCCAATTTTACCCTGCAAATCGAGTGGTGAGAGTGGGAGTTTTGGGTACGTGGGCGTTTGCTATTTGGAGAGTTATGTAACGCAAGAGTGTGGACCCAAATCCCTACGGTTTTCTTTTTCAGTTCTATCGCGTCTTCTTCGAAGGTTCTGGGTCTGGCATTCTGTCCTCCCCCTTTCCTTTCCTTTTTTTTTTTAAACGTGTATTTGTGGGAACTTGCAGTGGTATTTATGACGCAATCAAACCTTTTTATGCTGATGCAAGCCAATCAAATAAATAAAATAAAAAATGGTATCAAACTATTTTTTTTGTTCACTTTATCAGTACCAATGAAAGAATTTTTATCTTGAATTTGATAATCACTTAGTTTGTTCCAATAGTCACTTAACTTTTGTTTGGACTAAGAGAGCAATGGTTTATCATTCTCCTCCCCTCGTTCTTCAGAGTTTCACCCCCGATACTCGAATTGAACAATCAATTAATCTTTCTTTTCTTCTAAACAATGATATTTATGTTGAAAACTTTTTCATAAATTATTTATATGACTTTAGATTAATAAATGATTGGAAAACCAATTTTCTAATGGCTCTAGCAGTGGAGGAGTACGACAACATTTATCGAATTTTAATATGAGTAATAATACAGACAGTGATAAATTATAGTGACTTTATAGTGATTAATGTGACAATTATAAAAAGATAAAATTATTCTTCTATTTTCATTATAAAATAAAAAAATAATAAAAAATAATTTTATATTTTTATAATTATCACGCTAGTTATTATATAAAATCATTATAATTTATTACTTTATCAATCATTACTCTTTTAAGATTAAGGATATCATTATCTTCGTTCTTCAATTATACGTGGTTTAATTCGGTGTAAAATGAAAATTTTCATCAAAATTTGATTTGACGCGTCTTAGACTCTCTTGAAATAGAGAGTTGCCACCGTATGAATGCAGATCATGAAATATTCGCTGTAGCTATCACGCATGGAAAATTCAAGCAAGAAACAATGATGATTTTTTTTTTATTACAATCCTGATAGACGTGACGTCTATAAAACACAAAATATTAATTACTTCTTCCATCATAAAAAAAAATTTACTCTGAATTTTTTTTTTGTTTCCCAAAAAAGTTCATTTACAAACTAAAATTTTAAAATTTTATTAATAATAATTATTATATATATTCAAAATTAAAAAGTAAAAATATAAATATAAAATTATATATTTAGTGATATATTAAATAAGTTATACTTACCAATTAATAAAAAAATTATACTTTAATTACAGTAGACTATTTTTTTTGGATATAAAAAGTAATTAATTTTTTTAGTATTATTTTATTATGTGAAATTTTACTCAAAATTTTCACTGTTATCTCAAACTCTAATTCACAATAATATATGGTACCACGTAAACATATCCAAACGTAGTCGGTACTTATAAAGTATTAACTTGGTTAGCTTTTTGAAAATGTATTTTAATATATATTTTTTAATTTTATAAATATTATTTTAAAAAAATACGAAAACACTTTTTAAAATGGTTATTATGTTTTTCTGTTACTTTACCAAATCCGTAGCTGCTGATCGGATCACGAAGTATCGAATTGTACCCGTACAACATTCCCCGGCCATTTGGATTATGGTACGCTGCAGATAAGAACCACACTGACTCGCAGGGCTGAGACTAGGAGTTGCCTTTTGCATAGAACTTCCACTTTCACTCCACAACATTCCCTTTTTCTTTCGCCACTTTTGTCAACATATTAGAAAAGCAGTTTCTCTGTGTCAAAGTTTAAACATAGGAGGCTCACTGTGGTTTTAAATGTCGTTTTTAAAAAATATATTTTGAAATATTGTAAAATTTAATAGTATAAATTATATATTTAAAAATATTTTTAAACTTAAATATTATATGAATTGTAAATTTAAATATATATTTTTAAGATATCAACTTCAATTTTCAAAATGTACTTTTGGTGTGTTTTAAAATGTTGGACACATAGCATTTTTACAGGCTTGAAAAGTGTGTGAGTTGAAAATTAGTTTTAAAATCCTAACTATATTGAGCCTGAATATAACTTTAAAATGTTTTTTTTTATGAGGTAAAATTCACAAAATAAAAATATAAAAGTGAAATTATTGTTCATCGAAATTTGATTGGTGGTGAATCATCATCGCCACTTTTGTATTGGTTCGTACTTGGTCAACAAAGCGTAAGCCAGCCTCCTCAGACCTTATCTTTTTTGACCCTTTTTTTCCCTCTGGTTCGATCTCTTCTTAATCACCAACTTTTACAGGGGTGGGTGGCCATCGGAGTAAAACAAGGAAATCATGTTCAATAAGTCAATAAGATGCTATTGACTAATCCTCACGACCGAGACTAAATGAATTCTAGATTTGGACCATGTAAGACTCAAAACGTGTTTTTTATATTATTAAAGAAAAAATATTTTAAAAAACGTTATAAAATGATGTAAAAATAAACCCCTTATTTACATCCTCGTTTTCCACCATGTTTCCATGCTACTAATCAAGTGTGTGGAAGGCATTCCCTAATTCCCAATCGTACCAACGATCCAAATCAAGGCACCGTATATTTTGGACAATTAACGTACATTGAACAACGATGGAATGTCAATTCCATTTACGAGTAGACAGGTGATGGGCAAAGATATAGAATTTGTCACGCTTACTTAGATTTTTTTTTTTGTTTTTTAACATTCATATACTAATTGCGTGTTATACTTCAAAACGATATATGTTACTTGCACGAAACATTTCAAAATGTTAGAGGCGCAACACCATTGATTTTTCTTTTACAACTAAATGAAGCCTGATTATATTTTTTACGACAAAATAAAAGTGTCAACCTTTTATGTTCACTTAATTTTTATTTGATGGGGAAAAGGATTTTGTAAAAAGTAATAATAATTTTAGTAATTATAAAAGTTAAAGTGAGCTGTTGAGAAAGATAAAATTATTTATTATTATTGTGAATAATTTTGTATTTTTATACATATCGCATGAGTTATTATAATTTTTTATTATAAAATTCACTAAAAATATTGTTAATATCTTATATTTGCTTGTCCTAAAGAACAAGTCAAGAAATAGCAAACAAACTTTCTAGTATATTGTGTACCGTAATTTGTTTACCTTTTGGGCTTCAATGGTAAGAATAATTTACCACACCGGGGACAGAATTGGACAAATTCTAAAAATTGAAAGGTCTAGGGACTTAAAAAAAAAACGTAGCACAACGCAAGCTAAATAAATAAATAAATAAATTGGATCGAAATGTAATTACGACGGGATCCTCTCACCCTCTTCCCCGCTGTGCTTCCAGAGCAGCGGCAATGGAGAACGCGGGAACCCATGATAGGCTCTCACAGTTCCTGAACTCAGGTATTTACCGGTTTGAAAACTCAACCGCCATATTCATCGACCCAGTTCGTATCCTTAACCGGTCTTACACACGGTTCAGAGTTTCACCTTCTGTTTATTACTCTCGCTTCTTCCATGACTCCCACAACAAACCGATCCAAAAAGAAACTCAAGCTCCCTCGGATTCTCGAAAACGAAAGCGGAAAAAGCAGAAACAACCTCCTCCTCTAAACCAAACAGAACAAATTGCCCAACAAAGGCACCAGGTACTACCCGACCCGAATGGGCTGTTCCATAGGATATTCGTTTGACCCTCTCAAGTCCCAAGTTGGCATTTTGGGTGTCTGGACTATATACTCTGTTTTTTTTTTTTTTTTTTTTTTTTGGAGGGGGGAGGGGGAGCTTTTTAATATTTTTTAAAAAAAATTTCAATGTTTTGAAGGGAGTGAGACCATTCCTGTTGGGAGCCCATGCAGCTTTGCTTGAAGCCACTGAACTATTGGGAGTTTTGAGAAGTTTGAGGAACGATGAATGTACTGAAGAGGAATGCAGAGAAAATTTACGGAAGAGGGAAAGCAGTGAGCTTAATTTTGTTGAGCTAGGAAGTGTTTGGCAGGCACCATTATGCGAAATTTGTCTTCATTTAGACGAGGACAGGGATCCTATCGACGATACAGGTTTGCTTCGCTTCGAAGAAGAAACTTTGGTTATCTATTTTGCGTATTGTTCCTCTTCTGGAGTTAACCTTTAATGCATACTTTATTTTTAAGTGAATGACTATCTATCATGATTCTAAGGCTTTTTTCATGGATAAAGTTATAATCTTCGGGTCAGGCTGGAAATAGATTGTGCATGTATATCTATTTTAGGCCGTGCTTCTCATATGAAAAAGATCGTTGTTGTTCTCTTTGAATATGTCAGGCTTTCCACTTGTCGCATGCGTCGAGCGGACATTGGTACCTGTATTTAGTAATCTTGTTATGAATGAAGAAGACAACGATGTGGAGGCCGAAATTTTGAACCACAGATACATTATACCTAAGAATAGCTGTTTTTATATGGTATGGCATTGCAAGTCCTTCGATTCTTTCTGTTTGCAAACTGGGGAAATTTTTTTCAGGAACCTCATTTAGGCTTTGCACGTTTTACCTGTTTTTTTAGTGCTGTTTAGTAGCCTTAGTCGTTGACAGTACAAAAGTTAGTGTATGTATTAATTAGATGCGGATTCAAATTTGTTAGGATCTTGATGCATTCTTTATGTTCTTGTTTTTGGTTTTTTTCATGGGGCTTGGAAGTCTGATCTGCAGGAGATTCATCATATAGTTCCAGGTAAGTTAAATCCAGTGAAATTCCATCTTCCCTTGTCTACCTGGCCTCCATTTTCATATAGTACCATGATGGAGCTTTATATGGAGAAATCCTATAATATTGGTTTCACATGCTACAAACATCTGAATTCACGATTGAGATTTTGTAGTTGAATCTGATTGTGGCTTCAATCTCATATTGATGGACCCACCATGGGAGAACAGCAGCGCTCATCAGAAACTGAAGTATGCAATTAAGCTTTACCCTCTGTTATTCTACCATTTTCTAGCATTTTGCTATTTGGATACTTTTATTGTCTGTTAAAATCTTTTCATGGACTTTATATCTGGAAGTTTCCAACTACCAAATGATTAACTTGTTCTTTATTCTGTTACCTTCTTCTTTATTTATTTATTTATTTTTTGGTTATAAATATCTATGATTGGAGCACAATTTACCTTTCAAGTTTTTACACATTCAATTGGACATAGAGAAGAGGGGGACAAAATCTATACTATGTATGCACTACCCATACTCAGTATCTTTTATGCGATTGCATTCACATTTCTTCTTATCGCATGTAATATCTCTGCTTTCAAGGTCAAATTTGCTTCTCTCATTAAACTCCTCCATTATAGGTATCAGACTTTGCCAAACCGACACTTTCTATCTCTTCCTATCAAGCAACTCACACATACAAGTGGAGCATTGGTAGCCTTGTGGGTGACTAATAGGGAGAAATTGTGGAAGTTTATTGAGAATGAATTATTTCCAGCATGGGGAGTCAAATATGCGGCTACAATGTTCTGGTTGAAGGTATTATTCTCCATGTTGACAAGGTTTACACAATTTTGGTTTTGTTTCACTCTGTTTTATATTTTTTAGCATCATACAGGTAAAGGCAGATGGCTCATTAATTGGCGAATTGGATCTCTTTCATCATAGGCCATATGAATGCCTTCTCTTGGGTTACAGTAGTGGAAAGGCAAGCTTGTCCACTGTTTGTGAAAATTGAATAATTTGCTTTCCTAGATGGTTCTCGAAATTTTGGCATTCATTAAAATAACTTTGTTCAGTTTGTTGCATAACTCTCTGCAGGATGTAGATGTAGATAAAGTGCCAGGTCATAAACCTCTCGCAGATAATCAAGTATTTATTAGTGTTCCTGGTGATTATTCAAGGAAGCCCCCTATTGGAGGTATCAATCGAACTTATATTCACTCGCTGTTATTATTATTTTTTTTCTCTTTTGGTTGTTGGATGAGTTAGTCTTTTGTTTTCCTTCTAGAGCTTAATATTTATGTTATGACTGGTCTATGTCCTTAAAAGATTTGCAGGCCCTTCTAGCCTGTTATTGTGATCTAATATTTGAAATGATGAGTAAATCTTGTGCTTTTTTTATACCTCTGTACTATAGATTTGCTGCTGGAGTACGCACCAAGCTATGGGCATGCTCGTGGTGTCGAATTATTTGCTCGAGAATTGAGTGCTGATTGGTGTTGTTGGGGAAATGAACCCCTACACTTTCAAGATACAAAATATTTCTTCAGGAGGAGAGATACATGAAATTTGGGACAACGTGTTTTAGACTGCGGACGAGTCTTGCAGTCCAGTATCTGTCTGACATTCTGCAAAGACATCAGCTTATAGTAATTCACCTTTTCTTGAACTGTTTGAAAGACCTTCAGTAAGTTTTAGAAGCATGGGAAATGTTAATGTTGTGTTGTATCAACTGTCAAGCAATGTGTATATTCAGGTGTTAAACATGTTTTTCCTTCCCATCCCTCGTAGGGTTGTGCAGCTGATGGCAAGTGTGATTGGAAGAAAATGTGGAAAAGACCAGAGCTGCAAACTTTCTCATTTTTGCAGGAGTAAATAGCAAACACATCCCAGTTCATGTTCTTGTTAAATTGACAGACCATACCAATTGAAGGACACATTGAAGAATATCTGAGTATCTACCTGCCTACCTTGTTATGGAACTTCTACGTGGAAAAGCGTCCAAAGGAGTGAAACATTACCTGAAAGCAGCTGGTGCTCTGTGAAGGAGAAAGCAAATCTGCAAATTTTGGGTGCCCTCGATTCTGGATTCATTTTATTTTGTTTGTAGTAATTTGCATAGTATGTGAGAGTGATGAAACTTGGGAATGTCTCAGCCTCTTGTCCACGGGAAGGTGTGCCCTATGTGTATCGTTTCATCACTAATTCATCACCAATTTCCACAGAAGCGGAAAAAAAAAACACAGAAAAAAAGAAAAAAAAATACTTGTAGGGTGCATTTTAGGGCCATTGTTGCCTGTCTTGCCAAACTGTACAAGTGTACATGGACTTTTGCCAATTAATTGCTGGAAATTTTGTCCTCCCGTTTTAGCTATAGATAGTAAATGAAATGAACAAATCTGGGCAGGAAGTGACCATCAAATGACATGCCAATTGCTATTTGGGGTCTGTTCTGTAACCACCCATGTCATGATCAGCCTCAAATCTACTGCATGTGAAAATGCAATCAAGTAACTTAGGTTTCGTTTGGATTATTATTTATTTGAGAAAAGTTGTATTAAAATGTGAGAAAATTTTAATGGATATTTTTTTATAGAAAAAATATTTTTAGAGGGAAAAATATGAGGAATTTTTTTAAAAAAATTATATGAGAAGAATTTGAATAAGAAAATTTGAATTTTAAATTTTAAATTAAAAATGTGTTTGAATGTTTTATTTTTGTTTGAGAAAAATTATTTTTTTTGTAAATAAAATCATTGTCTAAACAAAAGACTTAGGATATGTTTAGACAAGGCATTTCTATTTGTAATAGAAAAAATAAGTAATTTTCTCAAATAAAAATATCATACTTCAAATATATTTTTATTTCAAAATTTAAAATTTTCTATTCAAATTTCTCTCACATAATTTTAAAAAAAAATATTCTCTTTCATTTTTCCTTCTAAAATACTATTTTATAAAAAAAATCTCCCAAAATTTTTACACATTTTAATATAATTTTTCTCAAATACATAGCACCCCAAACATACCCTTAAATATTCATGTTGGCTTTGGAGCCTTTGGCGAATATAGATCCCTTCAAGCTAAATTACCGTACTCTTTGCGCAGATTACTGACTGGAAAAATTCTTATCATTAACTGAGAAAAATAAATTTTGTTTGTGAGAACACCAAGTCGTTGTAGTATAGTGGTAAGTATTTCCGCCTGTCACGCGGACGACCCGGGTTCGATCCCCGGCAACGGCGCATGCCTTTTTTATTGCCTTTCACTTTTGTGATATTCTCCAACTGCAATAATGTCAACTTTTGTGATATTATAATGTCAAATCTGCCGTCCGTCTGCGCAGCCTATCATTCTCCACACGCAATTCCGTTTTGTTTTGTTTTTTTTTTTTTTTGCCTGAAACCTTCTCCTCCGCAATGTCAAATCTGCCGTCCGTCTGCGCAGCCTATCATTCTCCACATGCAACTCCGTTTTGTTTTTTTTTTTTTTTTTGCCTGAAACGTTCTCCTCCGCGTATTAATGTCGAATCTGCTGATCGTTGGGTTATCTAGGTATATAACTCAATTTTAAGTTTGACCCTTTTTTTTATTTATCTTCTCCCACCATTTTGAAGCTGGTTTTTCCACAATTACTCCTGTGTTAAGTTCCAAGGGAGCTTCTATGGATGACAGGAACACTTGATAATGTCTATTCTATTTCAATGACTAACAAGGATTAACAGAGGAAGATGAGCTGATGATTTAACACTATTTTTTGTCTTGGTGCAAATTAACTTCACTCAGAAAAAGAAATTTGAGATTTCAAAATACAATTTCCTTTCTGAAACTTTTAATGATCAGAAATCCCATTTGTGCTATCTCCCACTATAATTATACATTTAGTTCTCCCTGTGGGCAATGTAGTCCGCTAATGCAATCAAAGGAGCGGCCTTTTGGACATCAAATTCAGACAATTGTTCTTTAGCATCCTCCTTCAACTTGTTAGCAAATTCCCTGGCCTTGTCCAATCCCATTAATTTGGGATAAGTAACTTTATCCGTCACAAGATCTTTTCCCGCCGTCTTTCCCAATTCCTCAGACGACTTTGTAACATCAAGGATATCGTCGATCACCTGAAACAACAACCCAATACACCTAGCGAATCTCCTCAACTTTTCCACTTCTACTTGTGTCCCGCCACCCATTATACCTCCAAGTACTGCTGAGGCTTCTAACAATGCTGCGGTTTTGTGTACGTGAATGAACTCAAGCTGCTCTAGTTCTATATCGGATTTTCCGGTCGATAATATATCAGCGACTTGGCCGCCCACTAATCCTTCAGCGCCGAATGATTTTGCCAATTCGTCGACTGCGGCCAAGACTCTGGCCGGTGGGACTCCGGTGGTGGCCGTGATCATGTACTCAAAAGCTAAGGCGAGGAGAGAATCGCCTGCGAGGACCGCCACAAGCTCGCCGAAGGCTTTGTGGTTGGCGGGTTTTCCGCGGCGGAGGTCGTCGTTGTCCATCCAAGGTAAATCATCTTGGATTAATGACATGGTGTGGATCATTTCCACGGAGCAGGCGGCTGGCATGGAGTTAGAGTAGTGGCCGCCCACGAGCTCGCAGGCGGCTATGCAGAGGATTGGACGAACCCTTTTACCTCCGGCCAACAAGGAATACCCCATAGCCCGGTGAATCATTGATGGGTTTTCCACAAAAACGGAATCCTCCAAAGCACGATTTACTACAACAGCCTTTTCATCGATGTAGGCTTTGAAGTTGAACAGAGTGGAAGAATCCTGTGCCTTTCGGTCTATTCGGTCATTAATCGCTTCATTTTCCTTCGCGGTGATCGCTGAAATTGAAAATAAAGAAACGGGCTTTCTCCGGCTGTGAAAGTCCAGCGTGACTTTTAGATAATTCAGGGGTTTGTGCTTGTGGATCAGGCTAATGAAGGATCCACAAAGGGTGTTTGGTTGATTGAAGATAGAACAGGTTTGTACCCTTAAATCTAAAAAATTCATGGTCGATTATGATCTGAAAACTTTCTGGAATTCAAGTCAATAGTTTTGCATTTCTTTTATTCCGCTGTGATTCCTTTTTAATATAGGTACAAGCACCTTTGAGCAGCGTTAAAACGTTTTCATGATATTTTTTATTTTAAAAAATATAAAAAAAAACTTTTCAAGAGGTTAAAACGTTTCTAATGATATCTTTAAATAAACGAACTAGTACGTTGGCAGTTTGTGTTTGAGTTCGGTAATGTTCGTTTATGTTAATTTGTTAAATTAAACGAATAATAAATGAACACATTTTAATATTCGTTTAATAAACGAACACGAACATGTATACGTTCATTTATTTATATTCGTGAACTAGTTCATTTAGTGTTCATGAATAAGTTCGGTTAATGTTCATTTAAAGTTTGATTAACGTTCGTTTATATTAAAATAATAATATAAATATAATATAATAATATATATAATAATAATGTTTGCTTATCGTTGATAAACAAATTTGTTGTGGTGTAGTGGTATCAGTTTAAAATTTTTTCTTTAATTATTTATATTAAAATAATAATATAAACAAATAAATTTTATTAATTATAAAATTTATGAATATGTTTGTGAAAATTACGAAAATAAACGAGATCGCAAATGTGTTTGTTTATTGGTTCGCAAACTTATTCGTTTACTCGTTCACGAACGTTCGTTCGTAAATGTGTTTTTTTAATATGTTAATGAACATATTCACAAACACTAATAAACGAACATAAACGAACACGAACATATATTTCACAAATATAAATGAACACGAACAGTTTAAAAAATAAACGAATAGAGTTCAAACATAGTCCGTTCGTTTGAGATCGGATTGCTTACACCTTTTAATATATTTTTTATTTTATAAATGTTATTTTAAAAAATATAAAAAAAAAAGTTTCAAAACTAAGGGGGCGCTTGATTGGGAGAGAGGAATGAAAAAGGTAATCGAAATGAAAATGATAGTAGTAGGGAATGATAGTAGGGTCTTTCATTATAATTCTGTTGGTTGGTTTGTGTTGGGAAATGGGAATGATTATAAATTAATTGTATTAATTAGTTATTATTAGTTAATTATTTATTATAATATTAAATTAATTAATTATTAATAAAAATAGTATTAATTAAATTAATCTTAAGTAATTAATTAATATTAATTGTAATAATTAATATTAGTAAATGAAATTAATCAATATTAATTATAATATTAAGTAAATGAACGATTAATTAAATTAATCTTAATTAGTTAATTTATTATTAATTAATAATAATAAGTTAATAATAAATTAATTTATATTAATTATAATAATTAATATTAATTACTTAATTAGTATTAGTTAATTAATTATAACAAATAATATGAATTAATTAATTGGTTTTAGTTAATTAATTAGTTAGTAATAATTAGTAATTAATTAATATTATCAATTAATTATTTATACATTAATTCTAATAATTACTATTAATAAAATGAGATTAATTAATTATTAATTTATTTATAATATTAAGTAAATTAATGATTAATTTAATTAATCTTGATTAAATAATTTATTATTACTTTTAATAATAATAAGTTAATAATAAATTAATTTATATTAATTAGTTATTAAATTTATAATAAAAAATGATTAGCATTCCCTAAATTGCTTACCCCCCAATATTGGGGGTATGAGGATTATCTCATATGGGGAAATGAAAAGTGGGTCAGAAATTCCATTCCTTCAAACCAAGCATCAATAATCTTATCAAACCCATATCCCCTCTAATCAAACTCACACTCCAGGCACCTCATAAGAGTTTGAAAAAGTTGCAAGGTGTGTTTGGTTGAAAGGTTTGGAAAGAAATAAATGGGAATGAAATGAAATATAAGGTTTAGTTGAAAAGTATTATTATTTGAACTAGTGTTATAAGACTCGGTTCGGACCGGCCGATTCAATCGGTGAACTGGACCCTATACCAGTCCGAAAACCATCCGGTCCGGTTCTCTACAATTTTTTTTTTACAAATGGCCAAAATGACGTTGTTTTGGCCATTTGGAAAAAAAATAAAAATTAAGTAGCTGACAGGCGCTGAAATGACGTGCGCCACATGTCATAGTTGCAAGCCATCCACCACTAATTTCCAACGGCCATTTCACTTTTTTTTTCTTTTTTTAAAAACAAATTTCACTAATAAGTATAAAATATTTTTCTTTACAAATTGACATGCACTTTGTCTATTTTTGCTACAAGATTTGATTTTCTTAAATGTAATATAAATATAAAATAATAATATATTTATAATTTATCTTTAAAAAAATATTAAATTTTTTTTAATATTAATATTAAATTTTATTCTTATTTTTATTTCTTTTATAACAAAAAAAATACCAAATAACATAATTATTAATTTTATAATTTATTTTAAAATATTATATATATATTTTTAATATTTTGATATTAATTTTATTTTTTATTAATTTTATAATTGACCTATAGATTCGACCATTGACTCACCAGTTGAACCATTGACCCGTTGACCTGAAGCCTTGACCGAGTCGACAACAGGTCCAAGTCTGATAACTATGATTTGAACAGTAATTCCAAATATCATCAATTTCCCCCCATTTAAGGGTATAAAAGTAATTACTTACTATTTTTTTTCCTAAACTAACAATGTGAAAGTAATGCTTTACATATTTAGAATAATTATTATTATTCTTATTCACTAATTCAAATTAAACAGTATAATTATAATAAAAAAATTTATCATTATTTTCATATTATTTTTTACTATTATTATTTTTATTCCCCCAACAAACCAAGAGGGGCCTTAGTCTTTAATAGTTTGAAAAAGACTAGGCTTAAAAATGTAGTTTCAAATTACTAAGGTGTGATATATTTAGAAAAAGTTGTATTGAAATATATGAAAATTTTGATAGGTATTTTTTTTTATAGAAAAAAGTATTTTAGAAAAAAAAAATAAGAGAATTTTTTTTAAAAAATTATGTAAGAGGACTTTGAGTTTCAAAATGTAAAATTTAAATTTTGAAATAAAAAATATTTTTGGATAAGTTATTTTTGTTTAAAAACTTACTTATTTACAAATAAGAAAAGTATATCCAAACACACCCCTAGTTTTGATTTTGGAAACGTGTTTGAACGGTGACCATAAAAGCCTCTGTAGTCTGAAACTAGTAGTGTGTTGTGCCGCCTGTTGAGGGGACAATGGTAGAAATTGTTCCCGTGGTCAAGGCACGTAAGCTGCCGCAAGGAGTTTGAATTCCATAGTAAATAAGTAGCATATGATATATCATTTTGGTGCCTCTTCATGGCCACCCATGTGTCTTTTGATCAGAATTCTATGGAGGTATTCACTTAATTTCTTGAAACATTTTTTTTTAATTTATTGAAGAAAGTACTCACATATTCGGTAGTATTGTATCATCTGTTATAATTTTTTGTATTATTCAAGTTTGACATAAATTTTATTGTTTGTATGAATATATATACTATTTGTATTTACTTTAATCTTAGCTAATTTTAAAAGTTTTATGTTTCTCGTGTCAACTCAATATTTTACAAAAAATTTATAGCATTCTCTGATTTTTCTTATGATAAAAATTTTAAAGAAATATCAACACAAATTACAATATTTATATTAACTTTTTAAAGTGTATAAACTGAAATGGTATATAAAAAATATAACAGGAGATTTTTTTTTATATTTTTTTTCTTTAATTGTTTGTGACTCTACAATGTTACTCACGCCTACTACTACTACTACCTAGAAATAATCAGTGCATGCTAGGCTATAAAAGATAGGGCTAGTGAAAAGTGACTTTGGGCCAGAGTGAGTCCGGAATTGCGTGGGTTGACCCAGGATTGTGGCTATTAGGATGTCGATTTTGAATAAGTTTTTGTATGTCAATCCCACCAGTATGTTATCCATCCTAATGAAATCATGGCTAGGGGCTTAAGTCTGATAGAAAAGCGGGTCGAAGGGGCCTTTTCTTTTGGATTAATTTAATGAAAAGCACATCTTAGAAATGGCCCAATTTCAATATAGTAGTGAAACGGAAGTTCAACTTGCCGGTTTTGTTGTTTTCCCTGCTAATTGCATTCGAATGGTTTGCAATTCAAAACAGCATTTTTACGTTTTTTTAAATATATTTTTAAAATTTTAAAATTTTAATTTTTAATACAACTCATATTTCACATCGTTTTGATATGCTATCCATACAGAAGAATTTTGTTTTATTCATCCAAATTACTACAGTTGAGATTTCAAAGTAAAATTGAAAATGTCAACAAATTGATGAACATCACAAGGGAAGGAATAAAAATGCCAAAAGTGCAGAGTGAAACCTGCCCTCGTGCTAACTATAATCAGACATTAACAGAATATTACTTCTGATGATCATATAACAATTTTTAAGGACATTCAGGTACATTTAGGGATGCGCTCTAGCATTGAACTATCTATAGTACGAGCCTCCCACTAAAACCTGTTATGCTAAAAGCAAGCCAAACTTCATCCCTTTTTTTTCCCTTTTAGGCCTCATGTCGCCACTTCGGGTGTAAAAGGTGATCATATCAACTTGTTGTCCACGGATTTGGTAGTAGTTTACTGATTGAGTTTGAAAATGTATTTTTTTACAAGATTATGAGATATAAATTGTGTTGTGTTGAAAGTGTAAAATGTTAGTCTTGCAAAAACACAAAAGTAACTTTTAAATACAATTAATACAGTCCTTTAGTACATGCCACTATTCATAGCCAGATGCCGAGGAGAGTTTATTCATGTTCCATGCTACTACATATAACAAAGGGTCGTTTTTATAGTACAATGATCAGAAACCAATTCTGGAATGTCCCAAATTTTCTAGTTCTCCCTAAAGGAAATATAATCCGCCAATGCAATCAAAGGAGCTGCCTTTTCCGAATCAAACTGAGACAACTCCTTTTTAGCGTCCTGGTGCAACTTGTTAGCAAACTCCCTAGCCTTGTCTAAACCCAATAACTTGGGATAAGTAACCTTACCCTTCAGGTGATCTTTCCCCGCCGTTTTTCCCAATTCGTCAGACGATTTTGTAACATCAAGAATGTCGTCAACTACCTGAAATAACAGCCCGATACTACTCGCAAATCGCCTCAACTTTTCAACTTCTTCTTGGGTCGCACCACCCATCGTTGCTCCCAATACTGCTGAGCCTTCAAACAATGCTGCCGTTTTGTGCAAGTGAATGAACTCAAGCTGTTCAAGCCCAATATTGTTCTTTCCTGTGGACAATAAATCATCTGCTTGGCCCTCGATTAATGCTTCGCCTCTTTTCAAGAATTCGCCAACTGCAGCTAAGACTCTTGCCGGTGGGACCCCGGTGGTTGCCGTGATGAGGTGCCCAATAGCAAAGACGAGGAGGAAATCACCGGCCAGGACTGCCATGTCCTCTCCAAAGACTTTGTGGCTCGTGGGTTTTCCCCGGCGGAGGTTATCGTTGTCCATGCAAGGTAAATCGTCGTGGATTAATGACATTGTGTGGATCATTTCCACCGCGCAGGCAGCCGGTATGGCGTTAGAGTAGTGGCCACCAACGAGCTCGCAGGCAGCGATACAGAGAATCGGACGGACCCTTTTGCCACCGGCAAACAATGAATACCGCATTGCCTGGTGGATGATTGTTGGTTTCTTCAGGGAAAGGCAATCTTCCAAAGCTTTATTTATCATATCAGACTTTTCAATCATGTACGCTTCGAAATTGAACCCACTGGAAGTGTCCTGGACTTTGTGGTCTTCTCGGTTATCAACAGTTCCTACTTCCTCTCTGATGACTGCTGAAATTGGAAAGGATGAAGGGTGCTTTCGTTGCTTGAGGAAGTCGGGCTTGAGTTTTGGGTAATTCAGTGGTATGCTGTTAAAGCCAACGAAGGATATGCAAGGGTTCTTTAGTTGATTGAAGGTGCAACAGGTTTGCAGCGCTGAATCTAACAAATTCATCTCGTGCTCTGAAATTCAGGAACAAACTAATGTGTTTAATTTGTTGATGATTGTTTTTTCACTAGCAAGGCTTTTAAAGTTGTAAGTAGTCTGGAATTCTGGAGTTTCGAGAAACACCTAGCTGGTATACTGTTCCTCGCGGTGCGACTTGAAATCGCGTTACGCGCTGAAGGCATGTGCCAAATTTGATAAAAAAATTTGAAGTACCTTGCAAGCTACAGCACAATACCTTCATAGTAATAGCAGCCATCACCTATCCTCGATCAGCCGCTGGCGAAGAACGGGAGAATCATCAGCCTGCTGTGTCGACATTAATTAACCCAACGCAAACAAGCAACCGAGTATATATATAAAATACATCATCCAATACGTACTGATCAATCTTCAAATTAACAGCAGAAAGCATCAAGGTTAAAGTACTGTTGAAAAACCTTACAACCACAAGCAAGGGACTCTCAAGTCTCATCACATGGTACGTATATTATATAGGTAATTTAACATCTACGTATTTATTCATTGAAGCAATAAGTTTCTGCCGTGAATCTTACTTTATCTTGCGTATTTTAGGGCCATTGTGCATGCATGCATGCATGGATGGTTTTCTATTCTAAGCTGTATGTGAACATTTGCGCTTAAGGCCTTTAGGCACGGAGGTGTATGTGGAATGTATAAATCCGGGCCGGAAATGTACAGCTCCCTAGATGTGACATTAGAGTTTGGGACATGTTTAAGGTGTGCTTTTATGAACTCCAATTTGGCCTAAATAATATTTCCCCTTCCACTTGGTGGAGACCATTCGGCTCATTTTCACAACATGGATCCAAAATGGCTTGGCCATGTGAAAGATAAGCTCTACTTTCACACACGAAATCGGCCTAAGTATAAATTTTCAAGAGACAGCCCACTAAATCAAAATATAGCCTAAATCCAAATCCCGGATTTACTCTGGATGACTTCAACTCAGCTACTTCAATGATTCAATCGTCCTTTTTTCCCAATGAAGTACCGATTTCAGTTACTAATTTGAGCCGACGAAAGATAATAAGATGTTTGATGTGTATGGAAACTCGACTCATTTGTTAAGGTTTAAAAGATCTAATCCATGAAGGGGTTTATGGACAACCAATTATATACTATCTCAAATTCCTCACCAAGTATATATAATTCATATTGTCACTAGATAAAAAATAAAAAACTCTAATTCTTATATTCTATTACTTTTTCCTATCCAAAAAACTTTATCACTTACTTAAACATCGGAATGTTTATTCCGCTAACTATTTTAGAATTTGTTTTACAAGACTCTTTCAGGTAAGAGAGTTCGAGAGTTCAAAAATTATGATCCTTGAATCGGGTGGTGAATATCTCCGTCGTCAATGTTCAAGTCAAAGCATATCGTTCTGGCGTAAGGGTTTGATATCCAACAACAGCGTTTCTCTCTGGTTTCTAATCTTATTTACCCATTTGGTTATCGAGCAATAAATGGTACCAACAACCAAGGCATTTTGTTTTGCTAGGGAGAAAGAACCTACATGATCAATGAAATATTATGTGATGATAATGGCAGATAGGGATAGGCCACGTAGGGTGTTCTTTTTTGATTGGAATTATGCGGGTGTTTGGTTGAGAGTATCAAATAATGTAATAAAATTCATTTTATTATTTAATATTTGATATAAGTAATAAAAATAAAAATTTTACTTCCTTAGTTTTAAAAAAAGAGTTTATTTTTGTTAATGTATAATTTTTTATTAGTTAATAGTATAATTTATTTAATACACCATTAAATATATAATTTTACATTGTTATTATTATTTTTTAATTTTGATTATACATAATAATAATAATAATAATTAAATATATTTTAAATTTTTGATTTAAAAATAAACTCTTTTTTGAGATAAGAAAAAAAATTTCAAAATGAATTTTTTTTAGACGGAGGGAGTATAATATTTGTGAAAAATTGATCAATGATTGATTACATATAACCCCTTATAATTATTGATAACCTAAAATTTAATATTTATTTTTGTTTTTGTATTTTAATTTTTCTCTCAATAATAAACCACTATTCTACATTAATTCCTTTCTCTCATTTCTTTTCTTTAGTTCTTTTTTTTATTCTCTCTTGCTCCTCTTTCTCTTTCATCCATTTCCACTATTATTTTCTCTCTCATCATTTTTTTCTTTTTACTTTTCTCTCACTCTTCTTCACCACTATTTTATCTCTTATTACTTTCTTAATCATTTTTTTCACCCTGTTTTTTCTTTCATTCCTCCTCACCACTATTCTTTCTCTTATCATTTTCTTACTTCAATTTCTCTCTCATACCTATCCACTATTACTTTATATTTCATAATTTTTTTCACTCTACTTTACATGTCATTCATCTCAATTATTACTTTTATCTCTCATTCTCTCTTTTCATTTTACTTTCTCGATTCGCTTTTTATTATTTCTTTCTCTGTCTTTCCTCCCACTCATTTTTCTCTACTATTACTTTCTCTCTTGTTATTCTATACTCTATAGTGTTTATTTCTTATTCTTCTCTCTCACTCATCTCTCATCATTCTCTATTTTTATTTACTTTCTCTTACATCAATTTTCTTCCTCTCCCCTCTCTCATTATTCCATATTGTTTATTTCTCTTTCTTCTCTCTCATTCATTTCTCTAATCCTTTCAACTATGCTTTCTTTCTTATAAGTTTTTGCACTTTTCTCTTATTTCTTTACGTTATTTCTTCCTCTCTCTTCCTTCTCACTTCTCTTTCTTTCTCATCTATTTTTCATAGTTATTTTCTCTCTCATTCTTTTATCTCTTTTATTACTTTTTCTTTCATCATTTTCCTTCACTGTTACTTTATTTATCCTCTATCTTTCTCTTTCTTCTCAATTGTCTATTTCTCTCTCTCTCTCCTCCCACTTTTTCTCATATCTCTTGTCTAATGTTATTTTTATAATATATTTATTAATGAGGATAAAATTGAAATTTTGATTGTTCCTATTTTTATAATTAAATTAAATCAAGTATCATCATTCATATTGATACCTGTTATGGGGTTTAGATCAAGCACTAACAATGCAATGAAAATTTTTATTGTGATTAAACACCTCAATAATACTCATTAGGATTCCAATTGAGAAATTCAAACAAAATATCACCTCAATATAGTACTTATAAAATTGATGAGATTGGAACCAAATTTCTTAGGGTATTTATAATTCATTTTGACCACTATATGCTCAAATAAAAATTTTACTAATTTAGATTTTTGAGAAGGCAAAATCACTTCAGTAGTGTGTGACACTAACATTGTGCATATGTTTTACTGAGGTGAATTAATACTGATAGTAAAATAGTTACTTAAAGAGTGCTAGAAATTATTTTGAAAAATATAAGAATATATTTTGAAATGCAATTCATACACACTCTAACTATTTAAATTCGATTGATGAAGCACATATTTTATTTTTCGACCTCTTGTCTTACTTGTAACCTAACATCCCTAATCAACCAGGATGATGATAAGCACAACGAAAATAATGTCATGTTGTTAAAATTGGACAAGATTTGCTAATTTGACTGGTCCAACTCGGGACTGGCGGTAAGTTTAGTCCAGTTTTCCTTAAAAAATTGGATTTTTAAAACCCAATCAAAACCAAGGTTGATCCAAGTTTAAGCAGGTCAAAACATTTATTTTTTACCTAAATGATTTCAATTTTTAAAAATTATAGTTTGACCTCAAATTTTTATAAAAACATGTTTTTTTATTTATGAAGATTTTAATTCTTTAAAATTTAATGTATTAAATGTTTATAAAAAAGAATTCTTATAACTTTTAACATATTTTTTACTTAAAATATTTTTTATACTATTTTTTTTTAAAAAAAATATTCAATTATACACTTAAAAATTTCATATAATTTATAATAAATTGAAACTTAATTACACGAAATCTTTGGTGAAGGATTCTTAAATACAAAAGTTAACTTTTCTTAAACAAAAACAAAACATCCAAACACATTTTTATTTCAAAATTTAAAATTCAAAATTTCCCACTCAAATTCCTTTCACATAATTTTAAAAAATTCTCCCTCTTATTTTTCCCTCTAAAATACTTTTTCTATAAAAAAATATCCATTAAAATTTTCATACATTCCAATACAACTTTTCTCAAATAAATCGCACTCCAAACAAAGCTATAATTTATTTATAATATATTTATATATTATTATTAATAATTAATTTATATTTATTATATCATAATGACATTATATGTTTTTTTTTTAATTACCAATTAGACTAATTAACCCCTAACCCCTTAGTTCACACTCTGATCCCATTCTTATAACACAAAAATCAAATTATGTTGTTTAGTATCTTGAACTAAACATTCCTTGGAATGTATTGTTAAAAGATCATCGACTCTTAATGAATATAATTTCAAACTTGCAATAGCTTGCATTTGCATTAATTGGCTGAGGGCTGCACATTCCTTTTCCATAACCCCTTAAAATATACATGTGCAATTTTTTCAAAATTGATTGGATTCTGGTATATTAGTTTCTTCATCGTCAATCTAACCTTCCCTACCAAAAAAAAACTTAGAGATTTCAATGTGTAATCTACTATGCGAAATTCCAGTCAGTAATTGAGCGATAGACCCAAACGAAGTCAAAAAACAGTTGAGAGAAGCAGTCAATTGCAGAGTGAACATTAAGCTCTGGTGTCAAATCAGACATCAATACAACGGAACTTCTCATGATCAGATAAAAATCCAGTTTTCTCTACCTGCTGTACATCTAGTACAATAAACAGAAACAAAAATTAGGATTTCACAGAATTTCTAATTCTCCCTGTGGGCAATATAATCCACCAATGCAATCAAAGGAGCTGCCTTTTCCAAATCAAACTGAGACAACTCCTTTTTAGCATCCTGGTGCAACTTGTTAGCAAACTCCCTAGCCTTGTCTAAACCCAGTAATTTGGGAAAAGTAATCTTATCCGTCAGGATATCTTTCCCTGCCGTTTTTCCCAATTCCTCAGACGATTTTGTAACATCAAGAATGTCGTCAACTACCTGAAATAACAGCCCAGTACACCTCGCAAATCGCCTCAACTTTTCCACCTCTTCTTGGGTCGCACCACCCATCATTGCTCCCAATACTACTGAGCCTTCCAACAATGCCGCCGTTTTGTGCAAGTGAATGAACTCAAGCTGTTCAAGGCCAATACCGGTCTTTCCTGTGGACAATAAATCAACTGCTTGGCCCATAACTAATGCTTCGCCCATTTTCCCGAATTCGCCCACTGCAGCTAAGACTCTGCCCGGTGGGACCCCGGTGGTTGCCGTGACGAAGTGCTCAACAGCAAAGGCGAGAAGGGAATCACCGGCGAGGACTGCCACGTGCTCGCCGAAAACTTTGTGGTTCGTGGGTTTTCCCCGGCGGAGGTCATCGTTGTCCATACAAGGTAAATCGTCGTGAATTAATGACATTGTGTGGATCATTTCTACCGAGCAAGCGGCCGGCATGGCGTTGGAGTAGTGGCCACCAACGAGCTCGCAGGCAGCGATACAGAGAATCGGACGGACCCTTTTGCCACCTGCCAACAATGAATACCGCATTGCCTGGTGGATGAATGTTGGTTTCTTCAGGGGAAGGCAATCATCCAAAGCTTTATTTATCATATCAAGCTTTTCATTCATGTACGCTAGGAAGCTGAACGCAGTGGAAGTGTCCTGGACTTTTTGGTCTTCTCGGTTATCAACAGTTCCTACTTCCTCTTTGATGATTTCTGACCTTGGAAATGCTGTAGGGGGCTTCCTTTGCTTGAGGAAATCGGGCTTGAATTTTGAGTAATTCAGTTGCATGTTGTTAAAGCCAATGAAGGATCTGTAAGGGTTCTTTAGTTGATTGAACGTGCGACAGGTTTTCATCGCTGACACTGACAAATTCATGGTTGATCTCGTCCCGTGAAATTCAGGAACAGATTAATGTGTTCAATTTGTTGATGATTCTTTTTTCACTAGCAAGGTTTTCAAAGTTGCAAGTACCCCGAAATTCTGGCGTTTCGAGGAAAAGCTAGCTGGTGTGCTGAAGGCATGTGCCAAATTTCGAAAATGTTTTGAAGTATTTTGCAAGCTAAAACATAGTAACTTCATAATATTAGCATCGATTACCTGTCTCGATCAGTGACTGGCGAAGAACGGGAGAATCGTCAGCCTGCTGTCTCGACATTAATTAACCCATATTAAGCAAGCAACATAGTATTTATATAAAATGCATCATCCAAAACTGATCAGTTTTCGAGTGAACACCGGAAAGCGTCAAGATTAAAGTATTGTTTAAATACCCCACACCCACAAGCAACTAAGCAAGGGACTCTCAAGTCTCATCACATGGTACGTATATTATATAAGATCGGTAATTTAACGTCTATACGTTTCTGCCGTGAATCTTACTTTATTTTGCGTATTTTAGGGCCATTGTGCATGCATGCATGCATTGCATGAGTGGGTTTCCTTTCCAAACTGTATAACGTTTGCCGAAAGTTGCCGGAACTTTTGGTTTAGGCACCGACTGCACAGTTCCCAAGCTGTTGTGACATTAGCACATAAATCAAATGATATCTGGATTGAGCGAAAGATCTTTTAGTTGGTCAGAATCAAAATTCGTTGCTTGATCGAGACTAAGTTGGGACAACTTCAAAGATGGGTTTTCATAAACTGCAATTTGGCCCAAACAAAATTCCCCATCCACTTGCTAGCAGCCCATTCTGATCATTTTCCCATTTGTAAGATGAGATATACACATAATGAATGATGGCCCATTAAATGAAAATATAGCCCAAGTCACTGATTCACTCTGGCTTCAACCGATTTCAGTTGTGCTTTTTTCCCCAGTGAAGTGTACTGATAATTTGAGCCGAGCAAGGATGAAAACGATTTCAGCCCAACAACAGCGTCTCTCTCTTGTTTCTAATCTTATTTGCCAATTTGGTTATCGAAAATAAATGGCAGGCACCAACAGCCAAGGCACTTTGTTTTGCTGGTGAGAAAGGAACTACATACATATCGATGTGACATTGTCATGACAGGAACAAGGCATTTTGTTTTGCTGTGGAAAAGTGACAAACATGATCGATACAATATTGTGTGGTGATAATGGCGGATAGGGACAGTGGCCCCATGGGGTGTTCTTTTTGCAGTTGATGATATTGGAACTAAATTGACAGATTTGGAACCAAATTTCTTACGTATTTATAACGCATTTTTATGGCTCTATGCTCAACCAAAAATTTTGGTAATTTGATTTGTGAGTAAGGCAAAATAATTTCAGTGTATGTGAAATTCTAGTCAGTAATTGGACAGATAGACCAAAGGAAGTCAAAAAACAGTTGACAGAAGCAATCAATTGCAGAGTGAACATTATTACACTCTGTGTCTCTGGTATCAATGAGACATCAATACAACGGAACTTCCCATGATCAGATAAAATTCCAGTTTTGTCTACCTGCTATACATCTACTACACTGAACAGAAACGAAAAATTAAGAGTTCCCAGAATTTCTAGTTCTCCCTGTAGGCAATATAATCCGCCAATGCAATCAACGGAGCTGCCTTTCGGACATCAAATTCAGACAACTGCTGTTTAGCATCCTCGTTCAACTTGTTAGCAAACTCCCTGGCCTTCTCCAACCCCAACAATTTGGGATAAGTAACCTTATCCGTCACGAGATCTTTCCCCGCCGTCTTCCCCAATTCCTCAGACGACTTCGTAACGTCAAGGATATCATCAACTACCTGAAACAACAGCCCAATACACCTTGCGAATCGTCTCAACTTTTCCACCTCTTCTTGGGTCCCCCCACCCAATATTGCTCCCAGCACTACCGAGGCCTCCAACAACGCTGCCGTTTTGTGTATGTGAATGAACTCAAGCTGGTCCAGTCCGATATCGGATTTTCCGGTGCAGTGTAAATCAACGACTTGGCCGGCGACTAATCCTTCGGTGCCGATAGATTTCGCCAATTCGCCGACTGCGGCCAAGACTCTTGCCGGTGGAACCCCGGTGGTCGCCGTGACGATGTACTCAAAAGCGAAGGCGAGGAGGGAATCGCCGGCAAGGACCGCCACGTCCTCGCCGAAGACTTTGTGGTTCGTGGGTATTCCCCGGCGGAGATCATCGTTATCCATACAAGGCAAATCGTCGTGGATTAATGACATTGTGTGTATCATTTCCACCGCGCAGGCTGCCGGCATGGCGTTCGAGTAGTGGCCACCAACGAGCTCGCAAGCAGCGATACAGAGCATCGGACGGACCCTTTTGCCCCCTGCCAACAACGAATACCGCATTGCCTGGTGGATCATCGGTGGATTCTTAACAGAAACGGAGTCGTCCAGGGCTTTATTTATAGTACTAGCCTTTTCAACCATGTAAGCTTTGAAGTTGAACGCAGTGGCAGAGTCCTGGGCTCTCTGGTCTTCTCGGCCAACAATAGTTTCTTCTTCCTTGGTGATGATTGCTGAAATTGAAAACGGAGAAATGGGCTTTCTCTGGCTGAGGACATCAGGCCTGAATTTTGGATAATTCATGGGTTTGCGGAGAAAACCAATGAAGGATCTAAAAGGGGTCTTTGGTTGATTGAAAATAGAACATGTTTGAACCCATGAATCCACCAAACTCATAGTAGATCTCGTGCTCTGGGACTCAGGACGAAACCTGTTTAATTTATTGATTATTTATTTATTTCTCACTAGGATTAAGGTTGTTTTATATGGACGGACGGAGGATTCTAGGACAAACTGAGCAGGATCTCGCAGTAGGAAAATCGAAAATGGACACAAAAGTAAGGACAGTGAAGATCAAGGGTGAAGTATGGGCATCAGATAGGGTTTTGGATCACGCGAAGTAATGGCCGAATCCAAATTGGACATCCTACGCGTCGATTCAAAATGGTGGATGACATCGTTTCCAGTCTCCATCCCAAAGGGCCTACCATTTTCCAAACTATTTACTTACTTTTGTTTTTTTTCCTGGGTGCTCTTGAAAGGAGACAAGTGTTTTTGGAACATTCCACAAGTTTATCACACTGAGTATGATTATGGGTCGCAATATGTTTTTATATTTTTGACAAAAAAATCGTGATATAAAACATATTTTTAAAATATAAAAACTTATTTTGATAAAATAAAGTGATGGTGTGAATTGTGTTTTAAAATATATTTTTATATTTTTTTAATATAATAATTGTGATATATAAATACATATTAAAAAATATAAAAATAATTTTTGAAAATTCAGTCCATATACACTCCATATTTTTTGAATATGATTTTTTTTTGATTCTGGGTTCATTGATGAATAAAGTTTCTGATTCCTCAAATTAGCTATTCACATTTAAAAGTCAAAATATAGGGATATCTTAAAGGAATTCTCTACGGTTCTCTGAAAAAATGGTTTCAAATCCTTAGAGGATATAGGCATACTCAGTTCAATAATCATCCTAATATAACTGCTGTAATGGGACTAGCTCACTGGGAATTTCTTGGAGATGAAAGTGAAGAATGCAAAAAGAAGGAAAGAGATTATTATTACCATAACAATATTTAGCATCTAAAGTGATTTTTATCTGAAATACCTAAAGAGGGAAAAGGAAAAGATTAAAAAATTATTTAAACAGGAGCTTTTATTTATTTTTATTTTTTTGAGATAAAAGAAGATTTTAGTAGACATTTTTTTGAGAAAGACTGAAGTATTATTTATTTAATTTTTTTTAAAAAAATTCTAACAGTATCTAGAAAGGGAAACATATACCCAAAAGAGTTGTATTATATCAAACTTTTGTTTCGACATTATAAAGACACAAAATAATACTTTTATGTTTAATAATAAAATACTAAACAATATATCCTTCCTAAATTTCTAAATATGAAGGGTAGTGGGATGAAAAAAAAAATCCATATGAATTACATTTTATTTTGTACTTTTATTTTTATAATATAGAAATTATATTAAAAAAGTACTCAAAATATAAAAATATAAAACAAGATGCAGCTCTCCTTTAGCATAATTGTAGGGTACCCTACATAGTGCCTAGCTTCCATTCACTAATGGACCGCAAACGACAGACCATAATAATAATTGGAAAGAAAATGACTGCTAATAATAATTTGAGCAGGAAAACGGAACAGAACCAAATATTGCCAAAACGTTTTTTTTTTTTGTTCACTTTTTAAACTCGTTATAAATAGAAAATATATTATTTTTATCGTTAAAAAGTAAATTTGATTTTAAAAAATTTATTTATCTTAAAGAAAATTTTCATATTCTTTTTATGAATAATAATGTATAATTAAAGAATAAAAATGTAAAATATATATTTAATTTAAAAAATTATATTAAAAAATATATTTTTAGAATGAAGGAAGTATTAAAAATATAAAATATTATATTAGAAAGTGTAGAAACGATTTTAAAATAGCATCCAAACGGAGCCTAAATAGCCCATGGTATTACCATAATAAAAGTAATAGCAGTACATTGGCTGATTACCATGCATCCAACGCAGAATAAAGATTAAAAACCCGTTTCCCAAAGTGGACTCGTTTTCACCCTTCTTTCTCAGATTCTCCCTGTGTCTCCCTCATCGATTCGATAGGGACCCGGATCGGACCCTTGTTTCTTCTCTTCAACCTTTTCATCATCCAGGTTAAACGCACTTCCTCTCTCATTATCCAACCTACGTGTCTCTGGAGATTAGCTCTTGCTTAGCTGTCGTTGATTATTGGTTAGATCACGAAATAATCTAGGGTTTGTGTTGATTATGCTAATTATAATTTGGGAGGTTTTGATTTTTTATTCTTTCGTCGTTATAAAGTGTATTCGATCTGGGTTTTTGTTTACGGATTTTCTGTGGGTGTAAATTTTATGCATCTAAGATATCTTCTGTTCAAGTTTGAATAGGTAGTCCTTGTGTATGTCATTTCGTGTTTATTTTCTTCTATATATATGTGTTTGTTGATATGTTTATTGATTATCATCATCGAATTTGTTTTCAGTTGATGATCAAACTAAAAGGCTGAATTTTTTTTTTTATCAAGGAGCTAGTTAATTAAATCAGTTTTTGCTCCAAGATTCTGTTGGAGCCGGAAATGAGTTCTCAATTTACTCACTGAAGGAAGAAAACTAAAGTTTAGGTTGTGAGAATCGCCTTACTTTTTGGTCTCTTTATAGACAGTAGTCTCTAGAACCCAGGTATTACTTACCATCTTTTGCCATTTTGGTCCATTTTGGGATGTTTAGAACTACTTGGTGTAACTGTTTAGGATTCATATGTCAGTCGATTTGGTGCTACACAGTTTGATTATGAAAGTAAATGATGAGGATGTCTCAATATGCATATATTTAATTGGTCTGAATAGTGAAGTCTTTGTTTATAGTCACAAGTTGGGACATTCAATAGATTGGACGCAGAGTTCCTTTGATGGACAGTGGCTGGGGAGGTTGGACTTATCTAATGTTATGATAACTGTTCATTCTGGATCCTTTTTGCATTGAAAGCCAGATTATGTATGTGATTTTGGAAGTTATATGATGCCACTCTTTTCATGTATTCAGACAAAGATCATGTTTGTAACTTGGGATGGTGGACACAGAGTTTCTACATTACCACATATGAAACTTAAAAAACTTTCTACTGTTATTGTTGTTGTACTTACATTTCTTTTATTTTCTTTCTAGGACAATGATTAAGCTATTCAAAGTAAAAGAAAAGCAGAAGGAACTTGCTGAAAATGCAAATGGGAAAGCTCCAGTTAAGAAGCAAAGTGCTGGAGAATTACGCCTTCACAAAGGTTATTCCCACCCTCCACCTTGTTAATGTGTATAAATCTTTGAGCTTCTTGGAAAGTACTTGGTGTTGTTGGCTTCATACTGTGTGATCAAAGAAAATTATTGTTCATTTTATTGGTTGTTTTATTGATGGTATCTGAAGTCAAGGCTTTTGACAAGTGAAATGTTTGGCACGGAACTGTATAGCAATGTACATGTCACGGAGGGCTGAGATTTAGGTTTTGTATGAAGATTTGGGTTTAATTGAATTTGAAGTATAAATTATCAATTTTTTCATAAATATACCTAAGCACCATCAATTTTATCTGACATCCATTATTCTGATGTTAGAGATTCCAATAGTTCTTGTGAAGCATAAAGTTTCTTGAAGTGCAACAAGGGGTTGGACTCATTTTCTCATCAATACCATCTTCTGGGAATCATTGTGTTGGTTTCTTTCTTTTGCAAAACACATAAAACACCAGAGCACATAAAATTGCATTGAATACCTCTTGATTGTGTTAAATGTCAAATATTAGTTTTGTGGCAATATCTTGGACACTTTGTTTCATACTTATCTTTTGTTTATGATAGTTGATACAGATTATTCACAAATTTGAAGCTTTGGTACTAATGAAGAGAGCAAATTTACCATGTGTGATTCTGTTGCGATGTAGAGTGGCAAGTCCATATCTTGATACCTCCTGAACCTATCTGGGAATGGGTTTATGTTCTCTTCTTGCACGAGAATAGTTTTATTTACACATCCTTGCGTTGGATCATAGTTTTTTCTTTGGAAGGAAATGCATCACTGATGAGTTATTGTTCTTTGTTTCCCTATCCTAACCAAGCCCTACAAAAAGATTGGATGAATTTTGCTGCTGGATCTTGGGGAAAAAAGGGCATCTTTTTCTAACCTTTCCCCCCCTCTTATCTGCAGATATTAGTGAACTAAATCTGCCAAAAACTTGTACAATATCATTTCCCAATGGCAAGGATGACCTTATGAACTTTGAAGTTACAATTCGGCCAGATGAAGGATATTACATGTAAGCAGTAGTTTCTGGTATTCTCCAAATGTATGTGGGAATACATTGGACTTTGCAAATGATGTATGATGTATTTCTCTTGTACATGGACTCCAGGAATGGCACCTTCGTGTTTTCGTTCCAAATTTCTCCCATATATCCTCATGAAGCCCCAAAGGTCAAATGCAAGACAAAGGTTGGCAAAACCTTCTTCATTTCCTAAAATACTCTTTATCTTCTGGTACTTATCTGCTGCTTGTCATGTCATTTTAATGTAGAGTTCATTAATGGAATCTTGCAGGTTTATCATCCTAACATTGACTTGGAAGGAAATGTTTGCTTGAACATCCTTCGCGAAGATTGGAAACCTGTGCTGAGCATAAACACAATCATCTATGGCCTTTTTCATCTTTTCACGGTACTTTGTTATTTTCATTTGGCAATGCTTATATAATGTGTTGCTTCATGGTATCACTTATTGGGGCTTGGATTGTTGCAGGAACCTAATCACGAGGATCCTCTGAATCCTGACGCTGCTGCTGTCTTACGAGACAACCCAAAACTGTTTGAATCTAATGTAAAAAGGGCAATGGCTGGTGGTTATGTTGGACAGACATTCTTTCCTCGTTGCTTGTAGTGCGTGAATGCAGCATTAGTTCAATGTCTTTTCTGGTGCTGTTACATCATAAGTCTGTACATTTGTGCACGAAACAATGCATCCTGGGGTGATTCTGCAACACATTTCTTGTGAAACCATATACCATAGCTTGCAGAAGCTGTCTGTTATGCTATTGTAACTTCAAATTTCTTTTGTGTTAAATTTATTTTGTAACTGATAAGTTGCCGAATTTGGTTCTGATAAAACTGCTATTGTTGCCTTCTTCTCTCGTTTCCCTTTCTATGTTCCCTGTTTTGGGTTCCGTCAGCCATTCGTTTGTTAGGCAAATGCAGATCAACTGGAGTGGATTGATAATCACCTCAAAAAACTGGGTTGGCTCATTCAATTCTGGGGAGTATGTTATTTGTATTGGGATTCTGTCTTGTGCCAAAATTACTTGGGCTAGTTGCCAAGATCTTCTGGGAATAAATCATCCATTGTTAAATATAATTATGGCCCTTGATCATCTATTCTCACCTCAGAAATTCGTTTATTATGCGAATTGAATTTTATTATTCTTTATTATTATTATTATTTAAGAGTACATCAACGAATTAATTGTGAGACGTAGATTACTACATTTGTCCGTTCGGTATTATTAGTGTCATGAAGCCATATCTTAAAATAAGAGAACGAAAACTGGAAAGTGACAGTCATATAATAAAAGCCAAAGTTGGATCATTAATTAATGTTGCCATGGAATGGAGTGTGTGAACAAGAAACATGAAACATGACACGTTAAACATTTGTTTTTCCTTTAGTTCTCTAGTCAACAAATTTTTATGTATGTTTTTATCCCATTTCAATTTAAACTAAGGAAAGTGGTGCCATTACTTACCCAAACTTACAAAGAAAAGACGTATACTTAAGTCAAAATAGCCAAACACAAGATTAGACCTATATTAATGTCCAATTCTCCCCCGTTAAAAAATAAGGTTAATTTTTTTTTTGAGCATAAATTTTTTAGTTTTAGATCACAATATATTTAATATATTGTTAAATATATAAATTTATATTTTTTAATTATAGATATGATACAGTCATTATTGGTAAAAATAATGTAATACTTTTAAATAAAAATAAACTTTTTTTGGAACAATGAAAATTTTAAAAGTAGATTTTTTATTGTTTTTTTGATGTAAGGAATAGTGTAATTCTATGAAATATGAGATACCAAATATTAATTTTTATAAAAATTTGTTAAAAAAATACAAATTTTTACATAAGCATAAGGCAAACTGTTGAACCAAAATCTATTCGAGCACAAATACAAGGCTAGAGTAGTAAAATCAAGTAGTAATTATAAAAAAAAAAAAAGATTAACATAAAAAGGTTGAAATCTGGAGCCCACTCTTCAATCTCGATGACACATAAGAAAGAGGCTGGATTAAGTAATCCGCCCAAAGGCCAATGGCTATCCGCTTGACTCAGCAGTTCTTTTAAGGTAGTGATAAGAAACGTCACTGAATATATTTGGGTTGAGTTTCATTTCATTTTCAAAGATTAATTTCATATTTGGTGAGTGGGTCACTTAATCTAATAATGTCTAAAATCTGCAATAATTAGGGTCACGGTATAAAAGAGAATTTAGAATTAATTAATCAATGATTTCCAGAGATATAAGTGAGTTAGTAAACTTGAAATGATGTGGGAAGAAATTCTCAAATGACACAGGTTCAAATTTTGTGTGGAATAGTTTTTCGCTAAAATATTATAAAGGTCTATTTTGATATTATGAGGGTCTATTTTGAAATTTGACTTGTTGGCTCTCAAATCTCTACTAACTCGTGCACATCTTTCCATTTATATTTCGCCTATCCTCAAATGAAAGATCGTGCACATCACATCCCTTAGTTTACATTTCCTTTAGCTAAGGAAACTCTGGTATAAATGAGAAAATTTTGCATTCACATAGGATTTTCTTTTAAAATAAAGAATTAACTAGTCAGTGAAGGTGGAATATTTTTAGGTAGGTAAAAAGAAAAAAACCAAAGGCCAATTATAGCCAGCCTACATCGTTCCGGACCACATGAGCCTGCACAAAGATTACGTGGCGTGAAGTGATTGGATGTTTGACCACTGCACCACCCTAGCGGTCTAGACAACAACTCTGAAGTCTGATCCAAAGTAGTACCCATCACATGAAAATTCTCCCTCCCTCTGCTTTTTACAGTTTTTCCTGCGTATGCACGAGCCAACAACAGAAACTCAGTAAAAAAAAAAAAACAGAAGAAGAAAAAAGGCTGCGAATTCAAAATTCAGTTTCTTTTTGCTTCTCAATTCTGCATTGTGACATATGAAAAAAAAAAAGAAACACTCAATTCTTATCATCATTTTACCCACAGCTAAAAGACAATTATTTACGAAATGAAACCATTCCTACTGTCCTACCTAGTACAATTTCAGTATTACTCCGAATTCCACGTCTCAAGACAGGCTACGGGCGTGTGTATTGATTGAATTTTAAAAAATATTTTTATATTTTTAAATTAGTAATAGTAATTTAACTCAATTATGTTAACCAAAAGAATCACTCACTCGTCACTCAAAAAACGCCTCTAGTGTTTAGAAATTATAGATAAATCATAAAACTCGTTCAACAAGTAAAATATATAAACTATTTATTTTCGAATTAAATAATAAGAGTTGGAAAAAGTAATTACTCATTTTTAAATTAATATTTGTGAAAAAAATATAACTTAATTGATAGATTATGGCTCTTGCAGTTGGATAATATCGATTAGGGATTGAACGTCTATTTAGACCGCAAAGAATTTTGAAATAGTAATCTTAACATAAAAAATTTATTATACGCTTTTATAAATGCAAACATACACACCCTACCTTTCCTGTTTAGCCCCATTTTGGCTTTTATCTTTCACATTGTAAAATTACTAAAATTATTGTGTGAGTATTTTTCACAACCAAAGCTCTTACGGCAAAGCCATGGCTGAGTCAAAAGTGGACTAACCATCATGGAGAACTTTGAGTAGATGATGAACTATTTACACATTTTTCCTTTTCTGTTTTGTTGTTAATGTGTAGATGTAATAATTAATTATATAAATACATATACAAAGCAACGCAGACACGCACAGAGACACGCAGAGAAAGAGATTGTTCTAAACTTTGGAAAGTGAAACGGGGGAAGCGTATTCCTCGTGAGTACTGCAGACCCTGCAACGCAATATACGCTATAAGTATTACCTACAAACCCATCTCCCTCCTCCCCCTTAAGCCCCTTCAGGCAGTCTGCGATCTGGGGTCCCCACCTTTTCGTATATAAAGGCTATATACACACAGAAAGCAACTGTTTGTGTGTGTTTCTCTGTGTGTTTGGGTGAGTAAAAGGAAGAAAGGTTGAAACTTGACGAGGAAATGATGATGTGGGAAGCTGGAGGATCAACTGCATCATCATCACCAGCTGGTGGTGGAGCTGGAAGCGGGGGCGGAAGTGGCGGAAGTGGCAGTGGTGGTACTACGGCTAATGGGAGGAGGAAGCCTTCTTGGAGGGAGAGGGAGAATAACAGGAGGAGAGAGAGGAGGAGAAGGGCAATTGCAGCTAAGATATATACAGGATTGAGAGCTCAGGGGAATTATAATCTTCCAAAACACTGTGACAATAATGAAGTCTTGAAGGCTCTTTGTGCTGAAGCCGGCTGGGTTGTAGAGGCTGACGGCACCACTTATCGCAGGGTCATATTTTTGTTCCTTTTTTTTTTTTGAAAATATTCTTCTATATTTGCAGATTGATGTATTCGGATCTTCTAATAATTGATAATTGTTCCAGAATTTCTCTTGATTTGCGTTTGAGAATTGCTTTAGATCTGTAGATTTGTGACATGGATTTTGCCTGATTTGGATCAAAGATTGCTTTTTTGAGCACCTAGGTAAAGAGGGTAATGGTAACTACTACATCTGGTTTTTCTGCGAATTTGAAGTGAAAGATTGGAAATTTTAGAAAATTTGGACTTCTCTTTGTTAGAAGAGTTTGAGGGTGGTTCTGGGATGTCTGTCTTTATGTTATTGCTGTAACATATTGCTACCTATCAGCTGTTTCCGAGCTAGATTTGCTCCCGTTGGTTTATTAAAACTTCTGTGGATCAGTGTCCAATTTTAAGAATTTACTCCATTGATTTACTCGAGAAGAATTGTATGTGAAATGAGGTGTTAAAAAAAAAAGTACTCTCTTTTTAATACGTTGTTTCTCATGGCTTTACTTGTTAGCATTGTCTCACTGCTCAAGTGTTTTTTCTTGGGATCTTTGCCACCCTGCCATACCAAACAGAATTCTCTAAACCATCATGTTTTGACTTGGAAATTTTTAATCATCAATTTTTCGTTAGTTTTTGCTCTTCAAAATATACAATACTTGGAAAAATCAACATTTTATGAGGCCAGGAAGAACCATTTGATTCTTCTTGGGGTTAGGATGTTAATGACGGTTGAGTGATTTATTTTTTCCCCATCTTGCGGAGTAATTAGTTTTTTTTTTAGGGTGCTAATCTAATATTAGATTTGTGTTATATATGTTTCAGGGATGCAGGCCATCACCAATGGAGATTGGGGGAACTTCAGCAAATATTACGCCAAGCTCTTCCAGAAATCCCAGTCCACCTTCTTCATACTTTGCCAGTCCAATTCCTTCGTATCAACCCAGCCCCTTGTCCTCTTCCTGCCCCAGCCCAACCCATCTTGATGCAAACAAGTCATCACATCCATTTGCATTTCTCCATGAATCCATTCCTTCATCACTCCCTCCTCTCCGAATATCGAACAGTGCCCCTGTCACCCCACCTCTTTCCTCCCCAACTAGACTTCCTAATCAAATTTTCAATCTGGAAGCCCTTGCCAAAGAGTCAATGTCTGCCTTCAACATCCCTTTCTTTGCTGCTTCTGCTCCTGCTAGCCCTACGCGAGGCCAACGTTTTACTCCAGCAACTATACCTGAATGTGATGAGTCTGATTCATCAACTATTGATTCAGGGCAATGGATGAATTTCCAATCATATGGGCCTAATATGGTTCCAACCTCACCAACATTTAATCTGATTAAACCCGTGGTTCAACAAGTTTCTTCCAGGGATGCTGTCTCAGGAAAGGGTAAAGGTACAGAATTTGACTTTGAGAAGCTACCAGTTAAGGCATGGGAAGGGGAGAGGATTCATGAAGTGGGATTGGACGATTTGGAGCTCACTCTTGGGAGTGGAAATGCTCGCATCTAAGTAATTTATCATAAAGTTATTGAGTTGATGGATGACCTCAAGATGCTAGTAGTTCTGGAAATGCAATTAGGAGTCTTATGAAAGTTCTGTCCATGTTTGGAGATCTTGTTCTCAGCTGAAACTTGGACATCTGGTAGATGTAGAGATGTGGCCAATTTGGTTACCCGGATGGATTGGCTTTCAGTCTTTTTTCTGATTCACTTTGGTTTTATTTTATTATTATTTTTTCTATTTTTTTGTTGGGCCTTATTGTTAGTTCTTGGAGACCCCTCCCTAATTTGTTTGGGTGTCTCCAGAGCATGACATGTAGATAATTCTGTCATCTTTTCATTGCGAACAAGGATATTTTCCATTGTAAACTAGAGGGAAGTCTTGCAAACTTAAAAACTGTTTGAAGATTTGCTTGCCTTCAGCAGATGCTTAATGTTACAAGTTCTCTGGTTCCCTTCCTAATTCATTTATTTGTATGCGCTTTAGCTGGGATCTTTATTGGAAAATGATCAAGGATGAATATCTTCTGTTTCCAGTTATTTCTATTTGAGCAGATTGCACAGGAACTTGCCGATACCATCTTTTAGATTCCTTCTTCCGTAACCTGAAGACAAAGAAGAGATAAGAGGGCCCTAATAATCAGTTTTACACCTTCACACATGCTCCTACGTACAGAGTTTTGGATTTTTCATATAGCCATCACACATGCTCCTCTATCAGCAGAACCAGGTTCAATGTTTCTGCACAATTTGTATGAGCTCTGATGTTGAATTCTTTTGACCAACTTGACCAAATTATTTGATGTCCATGGGCCACGGGTGGCCGGGTTTTTAACGGTTGGAATGGCTGACAAGCCACGTTCATGCACACGTAGATGCATGTAAATTAGGTGGGGCGTAAAGAATTGTGTTGTGAGGTTGGCTGCGTAGCTTGCAGAATCCCATCATTTCGTGACATTATAAGCCATAAATCTCTAGCGTTATCCATAATTCCAACATAAGGATTTCATTTCAGTCATAACGCGGCTTCTGGCACATGCATTGCCTGTTGATATCTTGCCCATGTTCAACAAAATCCCAACAATATTAACAAAACAGATCATTGCAATTCTGAAAGAAACAATTTTTTGCTTTTGAGCACAAATATGATGAACTCCAAAAATAAAACAATCAGTAGTACTACATTCACTGTGGTTACTACTCATACATCACGCACGAATCAGTATAGCTACACTGCAGTAAAAACTTGTCATGAAAAAATTTACATTGAATCATTAGCCTGAACCTGAATATCAACAAGCAATAACCAAAGAAATTTCAACTTCTGCAGAATAACAATGGGACTTGCAGTAGAAACAAAAGCCCGTGGATCAGTAAAGGACTGTACTGATAGTTTTTATTTACCGTTAGTGAACTGCCATGGTCAAACATCAAAAACTCTACAATGACCTGAAAACTTCTACACTTCAATGCAACTTCACCAATTAGCTCCGCACAAGAATTCAGGTGGTCATGGACCTCTCCAGAGGTACTATTGTCACTTTGTCGGCTCTGTCGCATGTGGTTTCACATCCGAATTCTTGATGAAGTTAATGTTGCATTCGTTGTATCTAAAGCATGATACAAGGTGATCATTAACCATTCCAGCAACTTGCATAAATGAATATACGACAGTAGGCCCCACGCACCGGAAGCCCCTCCGCATCAAATCCTTGCTTATGAGTTCTGATTTTGGTGTTCTTGAGGGAACTTCACGTGCATATCGAAAGATATTTCGTATTGGTTTGTGGTTTACAAATAGCCAAATATAGTCGCTGAAGGAACCAAACTCTTCCTGGATCTAAAACAGGAGCAAATTAAAGAAAAAAGACACATCAATGAGACAAACCTCCCATTATCCAGTCCATGTTTTGTTAGCTTTGCTTCAAAAAAATTTAGTGGAACATGAGGAAAAGAAGTGCTGCAGGTTAATTCTTGATTTATGGTAAATCACAGAAGAGTTAAAATGAAGCAACCTTGTAACGCTTAGGATGCTGCTTTCAAGCCTGTTTACGCATATCTGTATGCACAGTGCTTTTTTAGTTTTTCTGTCCTATAAAACACCCTCTTAAGAGCTCCTTTTGAATGTCAAGCACAACCCCCCTTCCCTGTTTTTTTATCTCGATTTCACTTTGAGCAATAATAGCAATGTCAATTTTCAACGATTGTTTTTTATCTAGTTAGCGAAAGAAGATGCTTTTAGTCTCAACTGTGACCAGGTTGCTGAGGACACATAACAATGAAACATGAAATTTGGTGAATTTGATTTGGAGAAATAACGAATGGCAGATTTGCTTCCCCATGTACATCAATCTAGTTGATACTTTTATAATTAGGAGAATTGAAAAATTAATTGGAAACTCAGTACCTTGAGCACTTGCTTCGAGTTTTCAATGATGGCATGAAGCTTCTGCTCAGATAATAATGAATTGCCACCATTCGATCTCAATGTAAGCAACTTCTTCTCATCAATGCTTGCAACAGATAATGGGTCAAAGTTGTTAAACAACTTCCTGTGAAGTAGAATTCAACAGTAAGGACCTAAGCTATTTGATTTGATATAAGTGCGTATATGATGCTAGAATGAATGCAATGAAACCTGAATGTTTCTCTCTTGGTAAGAATTGTCGGCCACGTGAGTTCAGCCAATGCTTGTGATAAAACAAGCAGTTCAAATAGCTTTCTTTCATCATTAACTGGAACTCCCCATTCTCCATCATGGAAAGCAGTATAAATTGGTTCTGTAAAGTACCAAAATTTACTTCTCAGTTGTGATTCTGCCAAGCATATGAATGATTTTCCTAGTTTCTGCTACAGATACGAGGTACACTTTTTGTACTTCAATTTCCTTCTCAGTATTTTGCATGCTTTCATTACCAGGCCAGAAAAATTCTTCCAATTCTTCAATTTCTATTACATCTAAAAAGATTGACCAAATTGTTATTCCCATAAAAAACATGCAACCAAAAAAAAAAAAAAAGAGGTTGAATTTTGGATCTTATGGCATTGGAACTATCAGTATCACTAGTTCCATAATGCTAGCAAAACTTTTGCCCCACATAATACGGCTAATTCGAATTACTATAAAACATCCTTAACTTCACTTAAAAAAAAAAGGAAAAAAAAGTACCAGAAGTTAAATGTCACAAAATAAAACAACGGTTCACAACAAAAATCAAAGCTTGCAAAGTGGACATACCAGAATTTGGTGTAATCCAGTCGCAACGCTTGACCGGACCTGAAACCCGTGGAGAGAGCGCCAATGTTTCACCCCCATCAGGAACCACTTTAGAAGCTCCTTTTTTAAGATCACTCGAGTTCTTCACTTTCTTCTTGGAATTCATACTTTTCACACCCGACCCATCATCTCCTTTGGGGCTGCTAGATATCAATTTCTTGGGAGGAATTGTGCAGTCAGATGCCAACTTCTTCTTTAGTACCGCCTTTTTTTTCTTCTCTTCTTCGAAAACCCGGACCCTGTTTCCCCCAGGACCAAGAATTTTCCTGGTTTCTGAACCTGGTTTCGCTTGTGAGTTCACCTCAGTGGCCAGGGACATGGTTCTAGTTACAGGGGTACTTTAAGCTCAGCTAAGCTCTGAAGATCAGTGGGTAGAATAAGGTTCGAGTGTTATGTATGCACTGCAAAAATGCAGTTGAATAGAATTTCGAGCAAGGGAGGAGGGCTAGAGAATTGGAATGCGAAGAAATCAGCGATGGAATTTAGATTTTGGAGGCGGAAAAAAGACGAAAAAACAGTACTGGTTTTGGAGGTTCTGAAAACGGGAGGGACTGTCCGGAATGGGGGACTGGTTATAGCTGGTGTTGGTGCTTTCGTGCTGGTTAAGATTACCATTTTGGGTATTGGGAATGATGGGAATTTCATCGGGAAAGTGCAGCATCATTCTCTCGATTTTCCCATCCTCTCGCTGTTCTAAAATTCAAAAACTCCAAAGACTGCCTTTTTCTTTTGTTTTTTTTCCCCTTAAATGACGCCAATTAATTATGAAAAGTTTAATATACACTCGTGGGACAAGCCCTCAAACCTCAACGAATCCTCTATGCATTGCACGTATATTAGGGTGAAATAAGGTATATATGAATTAAGGTATATATGAATTGTGTTTTAAAATATGTTTTTATATAATAATTGTGAAATAAAAGATATATTAAAAATAAAAAAATGTTTTAAAATACTATTTATATACATCCTTAATATTTTTATATGATAATGAAAATATAACTATGTTGTTATATACACAAATAGTGTAAAAATCATTTTATATTTCTTATTTTTCTTCTGGTTGCTCGTATTGATTTGTTAACCAGCTAAACAATTGTAGAGACAAAACTAACTTAGTATACAAAATTATGACAAATTAAGAAATTCGACAACAATAACAACTAAACCTTTATTATACTATGTAGGGTTAAATATAAAAATCATAATTCATCATTGTATTCAATTGAAACACACATTTTTATCTAACTTTAGATGATGAAAAAAAAAATGTCAACATGAAATGTTGATATTATGTTATGTCATTTCATTGCAAAAGGTTGGGCATTACTATTACAATTGGAAAAATAGTGAAAAGTAATTAATGGCAATACTATTTGAGGGGGGAAAGGGGCAGGAAGGCATTTCTGCCAATTACAATGATTCCGGAAATGAAATACCCTTGAGCTGCAGTTGCCGACTTTAGGCTAGGCGTCGTAATCGGTTGTTAAGTCGGTTACGTTTGTTTGCTTGCGATACTTACCGTTACGAAAAAGCATCCGAAGCCCACTCCCCAGTCCCCACTTTCACCGAAAAATAAAGAAAACAAAAGCACCGGTTGGCTGTCAAATAACGGCTATAAAATATGGTCCACCAATGCTCAAAATGGGCTGGGCTACCACTTGTCATGAGATGATGATATCCCCCAGTTTGTGCGTGGGGGACTTGTTCACCCAGCCCATAAATCGGTTTTAGGATGGAGGTACTCAATATACAAAAATTGTTTGTAACATTTATGTGTATTAATGTTTTTATCACATTTAAATGTATGTGAGTGGTTTTATTTATACTAATATTTATACGATTTGTGCCTATTTTCAATCTAATTATTTTCAGTGTAATTATTTTTTAAAAAAAATTTTCGTGTTATTTTTATTCTTTTTATTTGTTTGACATACTAAACAAGAAAAAATTTGTTTGACATACTAAACAAGAACAATGGTAGGAAAATACTAAAATTTTATCCAAATATGACAAATAAATAAATATTTATATTAAAAATAATTGCTGGTGCATGTTAGGAATTATGAAATTGCATTTATTTTTCATGAACGAGTTGTGTCGCAAGTTCCAGTAGCCTGTCACCGCCACTCGCAATCTTCACTGTTGGCTGCAGCCTCAACTGAGGGTGGTTGTGCATGCCTGTCCGTTACCACCACGGATTAGTGTTCATCAACAGCTAAAGTTGGTATTTTTCCCATGGTGTTTTGGAGATTTATTCATGTGGTAGTTAAGAAAGAATAGAGAGGAAGAACCTGGGGTAATGCTGCAATTTCCCATGTTTTTGAATACTGTAATTTTTAGTAAAATACTGCAATCCTAAAAAGGGTTTTATTTATTTATTTATTTTTTTTGGCGTGGATCTTGGTTCTGTTTTGTTACCTCCAACCAAAAATAGAAAGGGAGGTATGGGGGCGAAAGAAAAATTCATAAGATTCTGCTATAAGATTCTACTATGTTCTGAATATTTCAAATCTAGAAATTTACTAGCTTGGGCCTTTCATAACAAGGATCTTATGTCATGTGTATGATTGGTTTGATTTGTCCCTCCAAGAAACCAAAACCATCATTCTTTGTGAATCTGGAATGAGCATCATGAAGATGGATACACAATGAATTTCAGCACATTGTATCAAATGTTGTCTGCCACTTCAGCACATTTACTGTAACTTTGAATTTTGCTAGCGATAGCAAAATGTATAATAAATACTAACAAGTTTATTAAAAAAAATGATAAAACAGTATCACCGAATACTTCCTGCCTGTAGGGTTTAAAAAAGGTGGGAATGATTGGGGAAACCGATGTAATATTTCAAGGAATTCAGAAATACAATAGTTAAAATTTAATTTGCAACACACTTAACGTGGACAAGGAGATATGAGTGTGATTAATTATTTGCCATTGTTATCCAATCTAGACCGGAAAGATTAAAATGCACAATTGAAATAGGGTGGCGTCAGCCCTCGAAAGTTAAAAACTGTTTTAGAAATTAGGAAATTGTTTAATTTGTTATTATAGTTAATTTAAAAATTTTAAATTCATTTTATTTTGTTAGTTTGACATTTTTAAATTTCTTGAAAATTTCATTTTGCTCTTATCTCTTTTCTCTTACAAGTTAAAAATATATTTAAATTGTCATTTAATTACTAAAACATGCTTCAATTCTGTACATTGCATAGGTCATTTTTATTTATTAAAAAAATTAAGTTGTTTTACTACTTTATATAAAAATTATGAAAAAATTAAACTTAAAAATTTTTTTTAAAAATTTATTTTTTAAAAAATAAAAAAATAAATTATATTTAGATTGATGTTTGCAAATATTTTAAACTAAAATCTCACTATATATATATATATAAGAATTTGAAAACTAGGTGGGTTTAGAAATGAAATGGATTTGATAGAAAAAAAGGTTTGGAGTGGAACGATAGTAATTATGTTGTTTGATATTATTTTGTAATGGAATGAAATAGATTTTATATTAAAATTAAAATTTAATATTAATATTAATAAATTTTATATTAAAATTTAAAATTAATATTATAATAAAAATATTGTTATTTTACATTATATTATATTTAAAAAAAATCATATCTTGCACAAAAAATAGTTAAAGTACATGTCAATTTGTAGAGAAAAATATTTTCTACAAGTTAGTAAAAAAAAAGAAAAAAGACAAAAAAAAGGTAAAATGGCTGATGCAAACTAGTGGTGGATTTGCAACCACCATTACACTTAATGGGCATGCATCACGTCAGCAGCTGACATGCGCTGACGCGTCTGTAAGATGCAGATTTTTTTTGCTTTTTAAAACATACTCAAAACGATTTCGTTTTGAGTTTTTTTGAAACTCACTCTAAAGTTTTTATTCTATTCCCCTAAACCCAAATCCATCCACCAAACAATCAGGTGGCGTTTGGTATAAATGGTGGGTTTAGGAATGGAATGGATTTGTGGAATGGAAAGGTTTGGAATAGAATGGAATGATAATAATTATGTTGTTTGGTATTATTTTGTAATGGAATAGAATAGATTTTATATTAAAATTAAAATTTATTAATAATAAATTTATTAATAAATTTTATATTAAAATTATAATAAAAATATTAGTATTTTACATTATATGATATTTAACAAATTATATCTTGTTCAAAAAATAGTCAAAGTGCATGTCAATTTGTAGAGAAAAATATTTTCTACAAATTAATAAAATTTGTTTTTTAAAAAAATTAAAAAAAAAAGGTAAAATGGGGGTTGCAAACCATGAGCCAGGACAAGTGGCGTGTGCCCAATCACTTCAGAGTTTAGTGCTGCCAAGTCCTAAATTTTTTTTTTGAATCTTTTAAAACCCACGTTGATGGGTTTTCAGAAAAGGAGGGGGGTTGGGTTTTGGCTAAAGGCATCTTGGGGGTTTTGATAAACCCATCTCCACAAAACAAACACCCTTTTTAATAGTAAACCTATTCAATCCCTTGCCAAACCCAGTAACCAAACGTCTCCTCATTTTCTACCCCATTTCATTCCATTTCCACCACCCCTCCCCAAATTCACCAACCAAACACCCTTTTAATAACCCTCCGGCCCTACGGGCCTACGGCCTTCAAGATTTATTATTACATCTGTATGCCCTCTCCAATCGACCCAGACGCTGCAAGTTTTCTAAGCTTAATTTCTTCGCACAGGAACTGCTCTCATTCGCATGGAATCCATGGTGGATGCTAAGGACGTGAAGCCACATGTTGCCTTCCTCCCCAGCCCCGGCATGGGGCACATGATCCCGTTAATGGAGTTGGCTAAACGCCTTGTCACAAGCCATGGCATCACTGTGAGTTTCCTTGTCATAACTACCTATGCATCCCCGGCCCAAGACCAGTATCTTCAGTCCCCAACCCTCCCTTCGGAGATCAGAATAGTCAACATTCCTCCTGTTGACATGTCAAGTATAGTCGACGAGTTCACTCCTGTGGTTTCACGCCTATGCCTCGCTGTCCAGGAATCCTTGAAACCAATACATTCCATCTTGTTTGACATAAATCCAAAGGCTCTTGTAATTGATCTCTTCACTACGCAAGCTATTGATGTGGCAAAAGAGCTTTCCATTCCGGTATATTTTTTTTACACTACTTCTGCCGCTTTCCTCGGGTTTTCACTGTACCTTCCCACGTTAGACCGTGAAGTTGAAGGTGAATTTATGGACCTTCCTGAGCCAATTAAGGTTCCAGGGTGCAGGGCAGAACGCCCTGAGGACCTTATGGATCCGGCAAGGAATAGAAAGTCAGATGACTACAGATGGTGCCTGCTTCATTTCAGTAGGTTGACTTCGGTTGATGGGATCATGGAGAACAGTTGGGAGGATCTTGAACCCTTACCACTCAGAGCCGTGAGGGAACATGATTTTTACAAAAGCATATTGACTCCACCGGTTTATCCAATTGGGCCAATTATTAAGCCTGATGAGTTCATTTCTACCGAGCAGGGTGCTAAGATCATGAAATGGCTTGATAATCAACCCACGGATTCAGTTTTATTCGTTGTGTTTGGAAGTGGAGGCACAATAACAAGCGAACAGCTCACTGAATTAGCATGGGGTTTGGAGATGAGTGAGCAAAGGTTCATATTGGTGGCCCGTAACCCATCTGATTTTAGTGCTTCCGCTGCATTTTTCAGCGTGGGAAATAACGAGAATGATCCTTCCCTGTACTTGCCTGAAGGATTTCTGGAAAGGACAGAGGAGGTGGGGTTTATAGTGCCTTCATGGGCGCCACAAGCAGCCATTCTTGGACATGCTTCAACAGGGGCCTTTTTGACACACTGTGGTTGGAACTCAACACTGGAAAGTTTATCTCATGGCGTGCCAATCCTGGCTTGGCCTTTGTACGCGGAGCAGAGGATGAACGCAACCCTTCTGGCTGAGGAAATGGGCGTGGCATTGAAGCCTGTGGTTCAGCCAGGAAAGAGTGTGATTGGAAGAGAAGAAATCGAGAGGGTGGTGAGGTTGATAATGAAAGGTGAAGAAGGGAAGGCCATGAGGCGTAAAGCCAAATTTCTGAAAGAAAGCTCAGAGAAGGCATTAAATTATGGTGGTTCATCATATGATTCGGTCTCTCGTGTTGTTGATCTCTGGAAATCAAGTCCCAGGGCCAGGGGAAATTGATTGTCCCGGCCTCCCCGGCCTCCTGGATTGTTGTCCTGTTGGTTCTAGCTGCAAGCAATCCAAGTATCCAACTCAATTAGTGAATGGCAGTTCTTGAAATAAATTTTAAACTTAGAGGAGTGTTGTTTTGTGAATCAATGTTGTGCTGCCGGGTGATGCATCAGCTGATAAGCTTTTGAGTGCTAAAATAAAAAACTAATAATGGGCAGTACATTTATGTATTTATGTTTTCTATTTCTGGTATATGCCACGTTTTTAAATAATTATTATATATGTGCTTTCTAATTTTTCTTTACGGATGGGAATTAATTATTTGTTTTGGTTCTTCTAAATCTCTAATTTGTCTTTTGGGATTGTGAATCATTCACCGAATATGTACTAAAAGTCTGTATCTTTACTACGTATAAGTCTTTCTCCGAACTGAGGAAGTTGATCACGACTGAACACTAAGGTGCTTATTTTGATTTGTGAATCAATCAATTCCCCGATTTGATTCAAAATTTCATATTAGATTGTATTAATACATTTTTCAAATCGAGTTGGGTCATTGTATCAATATGATACATTTCGTTTTGATTCAAATGAAAAAATTATATATATTTTTTAAAAATAATTAACAATAATTATAAAATATAAATTTGTATTCTTTAATAATTAAAATATTTTTTTAATTAAAATTAGTCAATTTGTGACAAAATAAATCAAAATATTTATAATAAAATACACAAATTAATTTACATAAGAAATATACAAATTAAAATATTTAGATGAAATTTATTTATTATCTTTATATAAAAATATATAATTTTTAACATAAAACTATTAATTTTAAATTTAAATTAAATCACATCACTTAACATTATATATATATATATATATATATATATATATATATATATATATATATATATATATATATAAAGTAATTAAAAAAAAATCTAATCCAATTCAAAATATTCGAATTGAATTATTAGTTTTGAACAATTTACATAATACCCAATCTAAAAATGCAACTCTGACTGAGGCTATATGTTCCTGCAATAAAGAAAGACGTGAATGGAAGTCTGGATTTTGATGTTCTAACCGGATTTTACATGCTGAAAGGCAGTAGTGGACTAAAAAGTACCAATTGACTATCAAATAACGGTTACTATGTTATTTCTGCTAGAAGATTCTACTCTGTTCTGAATATTTCAAATCTAGAAATTTACTAGCTTGGCCTTTGATAACAAGGATCTTTTGTCATTGTGTATCATTGGTTTGATTTGTCCCTCCAGGAAACCAAAACCGTCATTCTTTGTGAATCTGGAATGGGCATAATGAAATGGATACATTTGATTTAGTCACAAAAGCGGTCATATGTTGTGAAACAAGCCAACCAGTCAGCATGTTCATTCTCATCAACACACCTCTTAATTACTTCTAATATAAAGTGTGGAAACAAACAATAAAGTGAAGCTATTTTAATTTTTGCAAGAAAAAAAATCTATAATTAGCAAGCACACAATGCATTTCAGCACATTGTATCAAATGTTGTCTGCCACTTCAGCACATTTACTGTAACTTTGAATTTTGCTAGCGATAGCAAAATGTATAGTAAATACTAACAAGTTTATTTTAAAAAAAATGATAAAACAGTACCACCGAATACTTCCTGCCTGTAGCGTTTAAAAATGGTGGGAATGATTGGGGAAACCGATGTAATATTTCAAGGAATTCAGAAATGCAATAGTTAAAATTTAATTTGCAATGCACTTAACCATTTAACGTGGACAAGGAGATATGAGTGTAATTAATTATTTGCCATTGTTATCCAATCTAGGCGGGAAAGATTAAAATGCACAATTGAAATAGAGTGGCGTCAGCCCTCGAAAGTTAAAAACTGTTTTAGAAATTAGGAAATTGTTTAATTTTTTTTATTATAGTTAATTTAAAATTTTTAAATTCATTTTATTCTGTTAGTTTGGCATTTTTAAATTTCTTGAAAATTTCATTTTGCTCTTATCTTTCTTCTCTTACAAGTTAAAAATATATTTAAATTGTCATTTCATTACTAAAACATGTTTCAATTCTGTATATTGCATAGGTCATTTTTATTTATTAAAAGAATTAAGTTGTTTTACTATTTTATATAGAAATTATGAAAATAATAAATTTAATGAAATTTTATTTCAAAAAAAAATTATATTTAGATTGATGTTTGCAAATATTTTAAACTAAAATCTCACTATATATATATTTTAAAAAATAAGAATTTGAAAACTAAAAGATAAAAATGAAATATAAAAACTAAAGCACAATCATGGAAATAACAGTCATAGTAGCCAAAGTAGTCATTGATTTGACGATTTTAGTTTAATGTTAAAAAATACAACATTTTGTATATTATATTTAAATTGCAAACTATTTTAAATAAAAACCTTCCTATTTTTAAACCAATGTTAAAATATTTATAACACGTTTTCAATAATAGGCCTAATATACAGAAATAGCCTGAACTTTGCCTCTTGTAATAATCATAGCCCGACCTTTCAATTTTAACAATACAATACCTGACCTTTTCAATTTGTAACAATTATAGCCTCAGTTAGTCTGCCATTAGAAGTTCTGTTAAATTGATGACGTGGCTGCCACGAGGGCTACACTTGGATCCCAGTCATCAAAAAAATTTAAAATTTTTTTGGGTCTCTGCTTGTAGCATTTTGGCCGCCCAAAACCGACAAAAAATTCTTCCTCTTTCTCTCATCCTCTTCGTCGCGCCTGCCGCTCATCTGTGTCGCGCACATCCCTTCACCATCAACGTCTCCTCTCCTCTCCGTCACCTTTGTTATTTCTAACACTTCACCCCACTTCAAAAACCCCCATTGCCACCCCAAACTTTAGCTTCAAACTCGGCAGAAATCCGCCATTGCCGCCACCCTTCGACTGCACCTGGTAAGGTAAGCAAATCGAGGTTTTGTCTAATGGATCTTGAAGAACATGTTCTGCTTTTGTCCATTCTATCCATTTTTCTCCATTTTTTCTCCATTTTTTCTCCATTTTTCCTCCATTTTTTCTGCATTTTCTGTTGGATTTTTTCTGCAAATTGAGGTTTTGTAAGTAGGATCTTAAAGAACATGTTTTGAAAATCGAGATTTTTTGTCAATTTTTTGTGCATATTTTCTCCATTTTTTGTCCATTTTTTCTGCATTTTCCATTGGGTTTTGTTTAGATGAAGATAGCACCTAAGAAAATGCATTTTCCATTGGGTTTTGCATTTTCCGTTGGGTTTTGCATTTTCCATATTTTCTACATTTTCTCTGGATAGCAGCTAAATTTTGACAGTGGGTTTCCTTAGTGAGAAAGACATAGGGGACGAAAGGTTGTTTGTCTCCGAATTGTTTACATGTTTTACAAAATTTCTATTAGACCTTTTCTCTGTAATGTGATATTTAGCAGAAGTCCAAAAACTGACTTTGTTTTTGGTGTCCAATTCAATCCTTTCCGGGTGTATTTTTGCTTGATGTATTCATAACATTTACAGTAATGCATTGGACAGAGGTTCTGATGATAATTTTCTGCCTTTGTTGCATAAAGAATGAAAAGTTTGCTCCTATTTAAGCTTCAAGTGTAGTTTTATGAACCAATTGAACCTCAAGCTTTTTTTCCTTACACTTCCTTGCTAAGGTTCACCTGTTCAGATTGGTTGGCAGATTTTCAGGCAACGGCTTGAAGAGGAAGAATTTTTTGTCGGTTTTGGGCGGCCAAAATGCTACAAGCAGAGACCTAAAAAAAATTTAAATTTTTTTGATGACTGGGCGATGACTGGGATCCACATGTAGCCCATGTGGCAGCCACGTCATCAATTTAATAGAATTTCTAACGGCGGACTAACTGAGGCTATAATTGTTACAAATTGAAAAGGTCAGGTACTGTATTGTTAAAATTGAACGGTCGGGCTATAATTGTTACAAGAGACAAAGTTCAGACTATTTCTATATATTAGGCCTCAATAATATATGCACCGCCCTACTGGCAAGGTTGGACGTGCTTTTTTCTTTTTAACTAGTGGGAAGATTCAATGCAGGCACGCAATTCCATGCCCACAACCTGGGCAATGGCACTGTAAAAGAAGGTAGCAGTACCAGAATTATAATACTTCTGATTCCCATGCCCATGTGAAACTAGAATACAGTTGCCTCCCAGTATAATCCACACAAAATTGCTCAGAGATGGAATTTAAGTACCATTAACATTAGCATTAAGGCCATCATGATAATAAACTATAAAGATGGATGATAGGAAATCAAGACGGGCATGTAGCCATTGAACTACCAATTATTGGAAAATTGGAATCAACAAATCACCCATCAAGAAAAATGATTTTATCTACTATTACAGAGCGTTTGTTTAGTGAGTTTGGGAGGAATTTGGAATGGAATGGGGTAAAAATGAGTGGGGTGATGGGTTTAGGAAAAGTAACAAAACCCACCCTATTGGTGGGTTTTGGGGGGAAGGTTTTGGAGAAGGTTCAAAACTACATCGTTTTGAGACTCAAAACCCCCCAATGATTTGCAATCCCCATTTTACCTTTTTTTTTAAAAAACAAATTTCACTAAATTGTAAAAAATATTTTTCTCTACAAATTGACATGCACTTTGACTATTTTTTGAACAAGATATAATTTTCTTAAATATCATATAATGTAAAATAATAATATTTTTATTATAATTTTAATATAAAATTTATTAATATTAATATTAAATTTTAATTTTAATATAAAATCTATTCATTCCATTACAAAATAATACCAAACAACATAATTACTATCATTCTATTCTATTCCAAATATTTCTATTGATCAAATCCATTCCATTCCTAAACCCACCGTTTATACCAAGCGCTCCCTTAGATTATTGAGCTGGAGAGGGTAGTTCAGTAGGACCTTGATTATCATACGAGATCCTCATCATCTCTATTGAATTATTGCGTGTCTTGTTTTTCAAAGAGTTTTCTTGTGGACAAGGCCTAATGGAAGTTGTACGCCTTGTTTCAAAGAAATTTTAAGGGGGTGTTAGGTTGGTGGGTTTGGAAGGGAGGAGAATGGATTAGAATGGGGTAGAAATGATTGTTTGGTTGGGGGTATTGGACGGGTTTGTCGAAGCCCACAAAATTAATTACTGGTCCATGAGTAATTACAAATTAAATTTGCAGTAGTAGCAGACTAGGTCGAGTCCCAAGGGAACCTAAGTATAGTTCCAAGCCTTGAACAATAAATTGTAAACAAATAAACACAGGGATTTTTTTGAATATTAATTAAATTACGGAAATTCTAAAAATTAATAAAAACAAATATTTAAAACAATAAAAATAGAAAATAACTAGAATTACCAATTAACAGAGTTTCTAATCCAATGGTCGATATCATTCAATTGCATCACTGATCACAGGTCACAAAAAAAATAATTCTTGCAAATTCAAATATTTAACTTGAAATTTATTAGGATAGCCGTAATAAATTTCTGTTTTCCTAAAATAATTGACCGAACCCAGCACCCTAAATCAAAACTTACCATTAATTGATTGGGCACGATAGCGTTCTATATCAATTAAATGATAGCATTAAGAACTATGAAAACAGTTAAACCAAAATTAAAACACCAATATAGCTGCAGTGAATTAATCTTGTCCCATTAATTCCCCTAAGCTAAGCATGTATATTTACAAACATAAACAATTTTAACTTAGTTGCTACTTAGTCCACTTATTCATGACAATTGCGGATCACTGAACTCATGGATAGCAATAGAATAAATAATGAACAATTAATTTGTCAGATTAATTAATCATCAATTATTCATAAAATTAAATCAAGAATTAACAAGTATTTGAATAAAAAGCAAGAAAATAAATTAAGAACAAAACCTTACAGTGATCGCAGTTGAAATCAATCTTTCCCTTGAATTAGAAAAAACGAATTTAGTCACTCATGATGGCATACATGATTGTTGGAATTGTTTAAGAATTTTGGTAAACTAAAACTAAACTAAAAGAAAGACAAAAAGAAAAGAAGAAGAATGGGAATTGGAGAGCAAGAACACGGCGGTTGCTTCAGGAAAAGAAAAGAATATGTAGGATTTGCTGTGAAGATGAAGGCTGCACTTGCTTTTATAGATGGCCAAATATCCTTTTCCTGAAATCAATTCTTGACTTCTTCAACTTTGGCTACAACGGTGGATCCTTTTCTGTGCTTCTCTTTTTCTTTTCAAAGCCAGCTGCTTCCTGTATTTCCTTAGAGTCTTTGTGCTGCTGACTTCTCAAATTTCCTTTTCTCTCTCTTTGACCGAAATCAACTTTCTATTTTGCTTAGTCTGGCGAAATCAATTCTTTGAATGCTTCTTGTCTTGTTTTCAATTTTGTCTTGGCTTGTGCAACGGATTTGTTCTCTTCTTTGTTTCCTTTTACCAATTGAACTTTGACTTTTCCAACATTTGGTTCTTTTCTTTGTCCTTTTTCTTTCTTTTCCTGCTTATTTCCTTTTTCTCAAGCCGGCTGCCTTGGTTGTTCTTTTTCTTCAGTTTTTGTTGTTTCCCGAAACCAATTCCTTGGCTGCTTCCTTTTTTTTGTAGCCTTGTGTCCAACCGCCACTTGACTTACCTTTGCTTTCCAATTCTCTTTTGTTTCCTATTGCCAAAGACTTATTTCCTTTTTGTTTGATATAAACTCTTCTTCTTTGATTCCAATTCTGTTTTCGTTTCTTTGTAACTCTCTTTTGTGCTCCAAGACCAACGAAAGGAATAGGAAACTTTCTTGTTTCTACTTCAAATTTTGCCTTTTAACAACTTTTTCTCCAATTCACCTTTCTTCATACCTAAAACAAAAAGTATAGTAAAATTAAATAATTCCTCTTAAAATTAAAATTAATATTAAGGAAATATTAATAAGAAATATATATAATTTAAGCCCTATCAGGTATTGGGTTTAGGGAAATAGAATTAAACCGTTGAGGGTGAGTTCCCCCGGATTTGGGTGGATTTGGTTTTAGCAAAAATTCAAAACGATATCGTTTTGAGTATGTTTTAAAAAAAAAAATTTGCATTGCGCCTGTCAACTGTTGACGTAACAGATGCACCACGTGTAATGGTGGTTGCAAACCAACAACCATTTCACCTATTTTTTTTCTTTTTTTAAAATTTTTTTTATTAACTTATAGAAAATATTTTTCTATACAAATTGACATGCATTTTGACTATTTTTTATACAAAATATGATTTTCTTAAATATAATATAATGTAAAATAATAATATCTTTATTATAATATAAATATTAAATTTTAATATAAAATCTATTAATAAATTTATTAATCTTAATATTAAATTTTAATTTAAATATAAAATTTATTCCATTTCATTACAAAATAATACCAAACAATATAATTACTATTATTCCATTACAAACTTTACCTTCTATCAAATCCATTCTATTCCTAAACTCAACGTTTACATAAAACGCTACCTAAATTTACAATGTCTTAATATAGGGTACAATGTCTTAAGAAAGGGGACATAGGATCAGGATCAGGATAAGAATCAGAATCCGTTAAGTATGAGACAAAAAAAATTCATCACCCTCCGGGCCTACGGCCTTCAAGATTTATTATTACATCTGCATGCCCTCTCCAATCGACCCAGATGCTGCGAGTTTTCTAAGCTTAACTTCTTCACACAGGAACTGCTCTCATTCGCATGGAATCCATGGTGGATGCTAAGGACGTGAAGCCACATGTTGCCTTCCTCCCCAGCCCCGGCATGGGCCACATGATCCCGTTAATGGAGTTGGCTAAACGCCTTGTCACAAGCCATGGCATCACTGTGAGTTTCCTTGTCATAACTACTGATGCATCCCCGGCCCAAGACCAGTATCTTCAGTCCCCAACCCTCCCTTCGGAGATCAGAATAGTCAACATTCCTCCTGTTGACATGTCAAGTATAGTCGACGAGTTCACTCCTGTGGTTTCACGCCTATGCCTCGCTGTCCAGGAATCCTTGAAACCAATACATTCCATCTTGTTTGACATAAATCCAAAGGCTCTTGTAATTGATCTCTTCACTACGCAAGCTATTGATGTGGCAAAAGAGCTTTCCATTCCGGTATATTTTTTTTACACTACTTCTGCCGCTTTCCTCGCGTTTTCACTGTACCTTCCCACGTTAGACCGTGAAGTTGAAGGTGAATTTATGGACCTTCCTGAGCCAATTAAGGTTCCAGGGTGCAGGGCAGAACGCCCTGAGGACCTTATGGATCCGGCAAGGAATAGAAAGTCAGATGACTACAGATGGTGCCTGCTTCATTTCAGTAGGTTGACTTCGGTTGATGGGATCATGGAGAACAGTTGGGAGGATCTTGAACCCTTACCACTCAGAGCAGTGAGGGAACATGATTTTTACAAAAGCATATTGACTCCACCGGTTTATCCAATTGGGCCAATTATTAAGCCTGATGAGTTCATTTCTACCGAGCAGGATGCTAAGATCATGGAATGGCTTGATAATCAACCCACGGATTCAGTTTTATTCGTTGTGTTTGGAAGTGGAGGCACAATAACAAGCGAACAGCTCACTGAATTAGCATGGGGTTTGGAGATGAGTGAGCAAAGGTTCATATTGGTGGCCCGTAACCCATCTGATTTTAGTGCATCCGCTGCATTTTTCAGCGTGGGAAATAACGAGAATGATCCTTCCCTGTACTTGCCTGAAGGATTTCTGGAAAGGACAGAGGGGTTGGGGTTTATAGTGTCTTCATGGGCGCCACAAGCAGCCATTCTTGGACATGCTTCAACAGGGGCCTTTTTGACACACTGTGGTTGGAACTCAACACTGGAAAGTTTATCTCATGGCGTGCCAATTCTGGCTTGGCCTTTGTACGCGGAGCAGAGGATGAACGCAACCCTTCTGGCTGAGGAAATGGGCGTGGCATTGAAGCCTGTGGTTCAGCCTGGAAAGAGTGTGATTGGAAGAGAAGAAATCGAGAGGGTTGTGAGGTTGACAATGAAAGGTGAAGAAGGGAAGGCCATGAGGCGTAAAGCCAAATTTCTGAAAGAAAGCGCAGAGAAGGCATTAAATTATGGTGGTTCATCATATGATTCGGTCTCTCGTGTTGTTGATCTCTGGAAATCAAATCCCAGGGCCAGGGGAAATTGATTGTCCCGGCCTCCCCGGCCGCCTGGATTGTTGTCCTGTTGGTTCTGCAAGCAATCCAACTCAATTAGTGAATGGCAGTATTTGAAATAAATTTTAAACTTGGAGTGTTGTTTTGTGAATCAATATTGTGCTGCCGGGTGATGCATCAGCTGATAAGCTTTTGAGTGCTAAAATTAAAAACTAATAATGGGCAGTACATTTATGTAGTTATGTTTTCTATTTCTGGTATATGCCACGTTTCTAAATAATTATTATATATGTGCTTTCTAATTTGTCTTTACGGATGGGAATTAATGATTTGTTTTGGTTCTTCTAAATTTCTAATTTGTCTTTGGGGATTGTGAATCATTCACCGAATATGTACTAGAAGTCTGTATCTTCAGTAAGGATAAGTCTTTGTCCGAATTGAGGAAGTTGATCACGACTGAACACTAAGGTGTTTATTTTGATTTTTGAATCAATCGATTCGTTGATTTGATTTAAAATTTCAGATTAGATTGTATTAATACATTTTTCAAATCGAGTTGGGTCATTGTATCAATAAGATTCGTTTCGTTTTGATTCAAATAAAAGAATTATAATTTTTTTAAAAAATAATTAATATTAATTATAAAATATAAATTTGTATTTTTTAATAATTAAAATATTTTTTAATTAAAATTAGTCAATTTGTGACAAAATAAATAAAAATATTTATAATAAAATACACAAATTAATTTACATAAAAAATACACAAATTAAAATATTTAGATGAAATTTATTTATTATTTTTAAATAAAAATATATAATTTTTAACCTAAAACTATTAATTTTAAATTTAAATTAAATCTCTTAACATTATATATATATAAAGTAATTAAAAAAAGGATCTGATCTAATTCAAAATATTCAAATCGGATCAAATCAAATTCAAATCGAATTATTAATTTTGAACAATTTACATAATACCCAATCTAAAAATGAAACTCTGACTGAGGCTATATGTTCCTGCAATAAAGAAAGACGTGAATGGAAGTCCGGATTTTGGTCCCTGAAAAGCACTCTCAATATCGGTATTGTGTGTATGAGAGTATGAGATAGAAAAACATAAAAAATCGTATTGTAATTGTTTACCTCATATTCTCATAGATGATATTAAGAAAGTGGGCCGAGTTTAAAACTACATGTTTTTACCTGTCTTTTTAAGCCCTAATCCCGAATTCATTAAAGAAATTTTTTTAAATTAATTTTTTTTTTCATATAGATAATAATAATTATATTGTTTCAAATTACAAACTCGTTGGAGACAGATTTTATTAAAAAAAAATTATATTTTCATCCATCTTGAGCCTACCTAGCCTACCATCTGTACTTTTCTGATAAAATTTGGTTCCAAATCATGGTTCGAACGGGAGGAGTACGACATGAAAAGGGGCTGGCAAAGTTTTTTTTTTTTTTATTCACTTAAAGGTATTTTTACATTCACTGATAAAGTAATTTTTGAACTCTACTCAGCTTGTAACCCACAAAAGTATTCTGTGTTCCAATAGTTATCATGTAAGGTTCCAAGTGTTTTTGCGGTTACGTGATCCATCACATCTGACATAAAATTAAATTATCTAAGATTAGATGAAACTGTTTCAAATTCCACCCCAATACAGCAGTCAGGGAATTTGATTCTGGTCGTCGCTGAAGGTTGCCCCCAACATTACTATCTGGACCAAGCCTTGAGGGCGGCAAAGTATCGAAGATGGAATTTTTTTAGAGATAATATTAAACACTCCCCTCGAGGTTTTATTAAATATCAAATCGGACACTGAGGTTTGAAAAATATCAAATAACCTCCTGTAATGAAAAAAAAAATCAAACACCCCCATTAACTGTCAGTCAACGGAAACAAGTTGGAAAAAAGATAAAAAAGCCCTCCAATATAAAAGGCCAAAAAGTATATAGTTTAAAATTCTAAAATAAAATTTTAAAATACAAAAAAGGCAAAAGTTAAAGACGAAAATTTAATAAAATTATTTATACTATATAATAAAAATTTTTAAACTAAAAAATAAAATTTAAAGATGGAAATTTAATAAAAGTTAAAGACAAAAATGACAAAAATTTTTGATGTAGTTTAATTTTTTAAAATTTTTTTAAAAGACAAAATTTAAAGATAAAAATTTAATAAAATTATGTAAAATTTTAATGTAAAAAAAATTGTTATATAGATACTTTATTTTTTAACTTCAAATTTTTTTGTAAAGATACTTTGTTTTTTATATGGAATTTTTATTTGTCCTTTTTGTCCTTAAATTTTATTAAATTTTTATCTTTAAATTTTATTTTTAAATTTAAAAATTTTTATTATATAGTGTAAATAATTTTATTAATTTTTTTCTTTAAATTTTACCTTTTTCTAAAAAAAATTATTTTAGAATTTTAAACTATATATTTTTTTGTCTTTTATATCGGAGGGTATTTTTATCTTTTTTCTAACTTATTTCTATTAACTGTCAGTCAAACGGGTGTTTGATATTTTTGTCATTATAGAAAATTACTGATATTTTTTAAATCTCAAGATCTGATTTAATATTTAATAAAAAGTGTTCATATTATCTCATTTTTTTTACTGATGGTGAACCATAATTTGAAGGGATAATATACAAAAATGGCCTGAACTTTGGCTTTTGTAATAATTTTAGCCCGATCTTTCAATTTTAACTATACAGTACCTGAACTTTTCAATTTGTAACAATTATGGCCTCGGTCAAAATTGATGACGTGGGTCAACCCAGTCAACCATTAAAGTTGGAAAAAAGACAAAAAAAGCCCTCCGATATAAAGCATATAGTTTAAAATTCTAAAATAAATTTTTAAAAAGACAAAAAAGACAAAATTTAAAGACAAAAATTTAATAAAATTATTTACACTATATAATAAAAAATTTTAAACCAAAAAAAATTAAAGATGAAAATTTACTAAAATTTAAAGACAAAAATGACACAAAATTGATATAGTTTAAATTTTTTTATTAACTTTTTAAAAGAAATTTAATAAAATTATGTAAAATTTTGTTAAAAATTTTAATGCAAACAGACAAAAAATTATTATATGATACTTTGATTTTTAACTTCAAATTTTTTTTTTATAGATACTTTGTTTTTTAACCTCAAAATTTTTAGTCATTTTTGTCTCTAAATTTTATTAAATTTTCATCTTTAAATTTTATTTTTTTGTTTAAAAAAATTTATTATATAGTGTAAATAATTTTATTAAATTTTTTTTTCTTTAAATTTTGTCTTTTTAAAAATTTATTTTAGAATTTTAAACTATATGCTTTATATCGGAGGGCTTTTTTGTCTTTTTTCCAATTTTAATGGTTGACTGGGTTGACCCACGTCATCAATTTTGACCGATGCCATAATTGTTACAAATTGAAAAGTTCAGGTACTGTATTGTTAAAATTGAAAGGTCGGGCTAAAATTGTTACAAGAGCCAAAGTTCAGACTATTTTTGTATATTATGCCTAATTTGAACGCAGCAGCCGCACAGGGTATGACCATCTGACTGTATACTATGGTTCTGACTTCTGCGCATTAGGGCATGAACAATAGCCCTTTTGGGGAGAAATGCGGCCTGGCCGCATGAAGCCAAGTCAGCAATTTTGCTGACTTGGCATTGAACAGTAGCAGCCAAGCTGCATTTGGTGGCCTCTGCACCGGCCAGGCAATGCAGCCTGGCTGCATATTTTTTTTTTGTTTCTTTCATGCCAAAACGGAGTTGTTTGGCTCTTGTGACATCGACCCGACGCCGTCATGGTCGACGCGACGCACACGGCCAGCACGCGTGCAAACAATCCATTTGTTTGCATTGGCCAAAATATTATTTTTTAAAAAAAAAAAACAAAATTTACCAAAAAATAGGAAATATTTTTCTCTACAAGATGACATGTACTTTGCCTATTTTTAGAGTAAAATATGATATTTTTATTTTCCATTCATAGTTTTAGGTATTTCATATTTAATTTAGAGTATTTTTTTTATGTTGTAAATATATTATTAATTTTTAGTTTTATTGTAATGTAAATTTATTTTTCATTAATTGTTTTAAGTATTTCATATTTAATTTAGAGTATTTATTTTTATGTTTTAAGTATATTATTAATTTTTAGTTTTAATGTAATGTAAATTTATTTTTCATTAATTTTTTTACATACTTTATATTTAATTTAGAGTATTTATTTTCATGTTTTAAGTGTATTATTAATTTTTAATCTTAAAGTAATGAAATTTTTTCCATTAATTGTTTTTAAGTATATAATGAATGATAAAAAAATTATTCATGCTATTAAGAATTTTATATTTAATTTATCACATTTATTTTCATGTTTCAAGTATATTATTAAATTTTAATTTTAGTGTAATGTAAATATATTTTCCATTAATTGTTTTAAGTATTTCATATTTAATTTAGAGTATTTATTTTCATTTAAGTATTTCATATTTAATTTACAGTATTTTTTTTAAGTATAAGCATTAATTTTTAGTTTTAATGTAATGTAAATTTATTTTTTATTAATTGTTTTACGTATTTCATTTTTAATTTAAAGTATTTATTTTCATTTTTAAGAGTATTATTAAATTTTAATTTTAATGTAATGTAAATTTATTTTCTATTGATTGTTTTACGTATTTTATATTTAATTTAAATTCATGTAATGTAAATTTAAGTTTTTAATGTAATGCAAATTTATTTGTTAAAAAATGTTTTTAATAATGGTCCAAAAAATTATTAAAGTTGTATTATTAATGTAAAAAAAGTTGATAATGACTGCGTGAATAGTACAAACCAGGCCACTAGCGTGAGTTAATTTGTTATGATGGCCGCGTGAATAAGATCTTGTGCACGGCGACGATGTGATGTAATGTGATACGTGAATGAGCGCGATTGGTTCTAAGTGCTACCGTTGATGGCCTTATGGTGAGCTCTTGAAGTTTTAAAATTTCTGTCATTTCATCACTGTTCGTCTTGGCACGGCTATCAAAGCAACTAAATCATACCCACGAAAAACCTTTAATGAATTTACTAATTAGTTCGTTAAAACTTACTTGTCCATTGTGGTCCTCCCTTCATTTAATTGAATCATTCGATCCGAAATTAATTGTTTTTTCCACAAATTATTAGAATATTTAGCTGAAGAGATCACTCCTATCACTTAAAAATCTTTCAATCGTCTTCACTAACTGCGAATCTTACATGATTCGTTTTGTCTTTTTTTAAAAATTTAAAAGTTTTAATTTACGTTATTGAGTTGGAGTAAAAAAAAATTCACTTAAAAAATAAGTTAATTTAATTATTCAGTGACTCGTTATTGAAGCTATCAATTCAAATTGTGAGTTTTTAACATGAGTTGTTGATTTTTCTTTTGTCTCTTTTAGACTAATAGTAAATAAAAAAATAATTAATATATTCAAGATAATTGCAATAAAACTGAAAATTAGCCATTATTCAATCAATCCTTTACTAAACAACAATTTCAGAAATCCATCAATTTGAGTGAATACAAATTTTTTATTTTTTACTTTTAACTAATCACATATTCCATGTGCTTTATATATTGATATAAAGTAAAAGTATTAAGTATAATTACCGTTCATATCCTACATACTATTATTTTGTAAAATAGCCTCGCATCATTTTGAAGACACAATTATAATATATATTAATTCTCTATTTTGGCAGAACTCGAATATTTGTTTTAGTAAATAGAATATTTTGGAAAATCTTTTTTGTTTAAAAAAACTATTTATTTATGTCAATAAGATGCAACATTTAAAGAATAGAATAAAAGATAAATAAAATATGTTTAATATATAACTGCAAAGCATATAAAATAATGTAAAAAATAAACCTATGAAAATTGTATCATGTAGAAACTCAAAAAAAAAATATTAACATATATCCTAAATTGAAATAAAATATATGATTTTTTGGGTTAATCATTTGAATATAACCGAACCATCACAGTTTTTTGCCCGATTAACTGAGGGCTAGTTTGGACAGAGAGTTTGTATTTGCAGATAAGAAAATTCTCAAATAAAAACAAACTATTCAAACACATTTTTATTTTAAAATTTAAAATTTAAAAATTTTCACTCAAATTCCTCACATAATTTTTAAAAATTTTCCCTCCAAAATACTTTTTTCTATTAAAAAATACCTATTAAAATTTTTACATATTTCAATAAAATTTTTCTCAAATAAGAACAATCCAAACTAAGCCTGAAATTTGATCCTTCTAGAAATGGTTTGAACCGAAATCGATTCATTTCTGACGATTTTTCTGGTCCTCTTGAACACTAGCAACCAGAGGGCAGGGAGTCCCTACGGGTGTAGGTCCTGGAAGATTTGCAGCTTTCGATCATAAATACTATGGCTCCCACTTCAGACATCAATCAAACCAAGCACAGCAGCTTTAATTTCTCTGCTCAAAATCACATTTCATTTATATTGAATCTATGGTGGTTGCTGAGGAATTGAAACCACATGTTGCCTTCCTCCCTACCCCTGGAATGGGGCATGTGATCCCCGTCTTTGAAGTAGCTAAACGCCTGGTCACAAACCATGGCATCACTGTGAGTTTCCTTGTCATCACTACCGATGCGTCCCCTGCCCAGAACCTGTTTTTTGATCTCCGACCATCCCGTCGCAGATCAAAATAGTTAACATTCCCCCTGTTGACATCTCGGGTATAGTCGACGAGATCACGCCAGTATTTTCACGCCTATGCCTCGCTGTCCAGGAATCCTTGAAACAAATATATTCTATCTTGGTTGACATAAATACAACCGCTCTCGTAATTGATCTCTTCACTAGCCACTGGCCAAGCTGTTGATGTGGCAAAAGACCTTGGACAGGGGTTAAAATGTTTATTTTTTTTGTTAATATTTTTTTATTATTATTTTAATTTTAAAGAAATTTATTTGATTTTGGTATGATTTTGTTTTAGGGATGAAAAATGTTAATTCAGGGGAGAAGTTGGTAAAAGAAAAGAAAAAAAACTGTATTGAAGCAGAAAAGAAGGAAAAAATTCCAAAAACTTCCTAATCTTTGCATTAGGTGTTGAATTTGAAAAGTTTGTGTAAGAGAGGAAGACTTCAGTCATTAATAGGAAACAAGAAAAAGAAGTCATTCAAAGACAAAGAAAAAGGAAACAAGTGTGGTGGACCTACACGTTGATTGCAGGCAGAATTGTGAGGTGGCCAGGATTGTTAAAAAAGAAGAGGACGACCGTACGTAGAGGAGGGGAGAGGAAGAAGGTAGAGAGGAGCGGAAAAGAACGTGAGAGGGCAGCTGCATCTCCCACGGATTTTACTTCTATTATTTTATTTTTATTTTTTTCTTTAATCATGTTTAAAACTTTGGTGATATTCTTCTATATTAGCATAAATTAATTTATTTTTCTAGGACTAAGATATAACCTAAATATGAAGTTTTTATTATTTTTTTTTATTAATATAGTTTGAATTAATTTTGTATAGTTAAGTGTTTATCTTTGTGCTTAATGTTTGTAATTACTTGATCAATAATTAGATAATTTGTTAATTATAACAAATTGGAAGGGGAGTTATGTGTAAAGTTCATCGGGATCATATAGGATAAGGATGTAGTTTCTACATGAGAATTCATAGAATGTAATGACTTCATAATTGTTGTAGTTCACGTTGAAGGGAAGTTTCAGGAGAGAATCAAGGTTCCAGGGTGCAGGACGGAACGCATTGAGGACCTTGTTGTGGATCCGGTGAGAAGCAGAAAAACCGATAACTACAAATGGTGTCTGTTTCATTTGAGTAGGTTGACTTCGGTTGATGGGATTCTGGGGAACAGTTGGGAGGATCTTGAACCCTTATCGCTCAAAGCTGTGCAAGAACATTATTTTTATAAAAGCATAAATGACTCCACAGGTTTATCCAGTTGGGCCAATTATTAAGCCATTCTTGGACATGCGTCAACGGGGGCCTTTTTGACACACTGCGGCTGGAACTCAACACTGGACAGTTTATATCATGTTGTGCCAATCCTGGCTTAGCCGTTATATGCGGAGCAGAGGATGAATGCAACCCTTCTGGCTGAGGGAGTGGGCGTGGCATTGAAGCCTTTGGTTCAGCCTGGAAAGAGGGTGATCATATTTTTATCTAACTTTGGATGACAAATTAAGGAATGAAATGAAAATAAAAATGACAACATGAAATGTTTGATATTATGTCATTTCATAGAAAAATGGTTGGTCGTTCTATTACAATGTGAAAAATAGTGAAAACTAATTAATGGCAATACTATTTGAGGGGCAAAAGGAGCAGGACGGCATATCTGCCAATTACAATGATTCCGGATGTGAAACCCCCGCGAGAGGCAGTTGCCGACTTTAGGCTAGGCGTCGTATTCGGTTGTTAAGTCGGTTATGTCTGTTTGCTCGCGATACTTACCATTACGAAAAAGCATCCGAAGCCCACTCCCCACTTTCACAGAAAAAAAAAAAGAAAAGTAACTGATAAAATATTTCATTACAAATTTGTGAATAATTATTTTTATTTTTTATATTTAAAATAAAAAAAAATTCTCAACATTTTATTAGTGTAATTTTTTAATTCTTCATCATAATTTTATCTAATTTTTTTTTATCAAATTTAGTCTTAGTAATACTATTATTTTAATGAAAAATTGAATAAATTGTAATGAATGATTAAAAGAATAAACTAAAAAAATGTCAGAGATTTTTTTTCTTATTTTAAATGTTAAAAATTATTTTAAAAATTATGAAAGACTATTTTATTGATTATCTAAAATAAATAAATAAAAGCACCGGATGGCTGTCAAATAACGGCTGCAAAATATGGTCCACCAATGCTCAAAATGGGCTGGGCTACTACTTGTTATGAGAAGATGATATCCCCTAGTTTGTGAGTGGGGGCCTTATTCACCCTGCAAATAAATCGGTTCTTGGATGGAGTTATTCAAGATACAAAAATTGTTTGCAACATTTATGTGTATTAATGTTTTTATCACATTTCAATGTATCTGGGATAAGTGGTTTTCTTTACACTAATATTTATATGATTTGTGCCTATTTTCATTCTAATTATTTTCAGTGTAATTATTATTATTATTTTTTATCTGTTTGACATACTAAACAACAAGAATGGTACGAAAATACAAAAATTTTATCGAATATGACAAAAATAAATAAATATTTATATTAAAAATAATTGGTGATGCATGCTAGGGATTATGAAATTGCATTTGTATTTGCATGAACGACTGAAACATGCTATACGATACAGCATTCCACATTTACTTTAATTTTGAATTTTGCTAGTTAGGAGTGTTAAAAAATAATTCATGAATCGGATGGATCTGTTGATCCGATTCAATTTGAAATTTTGAATCGAATCAGATCGAATCAAATAAGGATAGATTTTTAAAATAAGTCAAATCCGATCACCGGATTTTGATCAACCTAAACCAGCGTTTTGCCTGCCGACCATAAATAAAAAGGCCATTGGTTCAACTTCACTTGTGGCTCAGTGCAACACTGAAAATTCCATCAAGAAAGCAACAACTTAAACGGTGATGAAGAGAAGATGATGATGGTTGCTACCCCACCTGTTGGTGTTGGGTTTCGATTTAACCCTAGGGAGGAAGAGATGGTTTCTTACTCTCTCAAGAACATGATTCTGGGACCGCTCTTGAGGGAGTGCGCAAAAATGTGATCTTGGAAGCAAATCTTTATGGCGAGAATGCAACCTGGGATTTGTTCAGCCTGGAAAATGAGGATCTCCTATGGCAGATTGTGGTGGACTCTATGGGCAAATTCTGCAAGAGAGTCCGTCAGGGATAATTATGGGTTGGGGAAGGAAACTGGCAGTCGGACGAATTCTATTTCTGCCTCTGTCTACACTTCATTGATGTTTCTTTTCATCATTTTTGTTATTTTCTTCTCTTCAATTCTCAAATCTATATTTCTTTTCCTTTTATTGTTTTCTTCTGACTTATATTTCTGTCCGTTAGGCAGAAATTGGTGTTCTTTTCCTCATATTTGGACGGGGGTCGTTCCTGAATTGGGCTATTGGTCCTTGTTTTAGGTTCTTTGTTCGGTATTTGTTTCAGTTGTGAAGAGCCATATGTGGTGTGGGATTCTGATATGGAGTTTTAGTGTTTGGCAGACTGTATGTAGTTGTTGGTGTGAACTTCCTGCTACTTGGTTGGTTGTGTCGGTGGATGTTGGGAAGTTGTTTGGGTGGCTGGTTTTGTGCATTGAATCTTTTCGGCCGTGTTTTGCAATATTTTGGGAAATGCAAACTGAGCTTTCTTTCGGTTCCCAGAAACATTCATTGCTATTGTTTTTTAAGATCATTATTAATTGATAATATTAGTATGGAAGTCAGAATTTTGTCAAAGAGGTTATGCATGACGAATTTTCTTATCTCCCGATAGGCTAAGTGAATTCATGCGAAGATCTGCCGTGGGCATCTCTAGAAAGCCCGTTTTATCAAATTGCTGAGAGATTTATAGGGGGAGGAATTTTTTTTTTAAGTTTCAAGGGGGTGTCGTAGCTAGATAACTTATGCCACAGCATTTAGGTGGGATTGAGTTCATGGAACACTAACTTAACTTTCAATGTCTGATAGTGTTATAGTTAACACCAAACCACAAAGAAGGCCCGGGTCATCCAGCTTATATGGTTCGAATGAATAGAAAAATAATTTCCTTTTGTATTATACTTCGTACTATTAGATAGTGTCCATAAATCTCATAATAAGTTCCTAAACATTCATTGTGAATTTCGATAGGAATTTCTCTTGAAGCAATAACGCGTCAGTCCAGTCACCACCGGAGCCACAAAGGACTATCTAAATTGATTCGTTTTCTCCGATAAGCTCCAATTGCATCATAAGAATAGTAATAGGGAAAAAAATAAAATCAAACGGATCGATTCTGATCAAAATCGAAATTTAATTCGATCTGATCCGCTCTAAACGTTATTTCCATCCGATCCTATCTAAAATATTCGGATCGAATGGGATGATTTGAACATCCCTAATGCTAGCGATAACAAAATGTATAATAAATAGTAATAAGTTTATAACAAAAAATGATAAAACAGTGCCATGGAGTATTTCCTGCCCGATGGGTTTAATAGGGGAGGGAATGATTGAGGAAACCGATGTAATATTTTAAGGAATTCAGAAAATGCCATAGTTAAAATTTAATTTGCAATACACTTAATTATTTCACGTAGAGAAGGAGATATGAGTATGATTAATTATTTGCCATTGTTATCCAATCTAGATGGGAAAGATTAAAATGCAGAATTGAAATAGGATGGCATCAACTTTCGAAAGTTAAAAACGGTTTTAGAAATTATGAAATTGTTTAAGTAGTTAATTTTAAATTTTTAAATTCATTTTATTCTGTTAGTTTGACATTTCTAATTTTCTTGAAAATTTCATTCTACTCTTTTTTTTTTTTTATCTTAGAAGTTAAAAGTATATTTAAATTATCATTTCATTAATAAAACATTCTTCAATTCCGTGCGTTGCATAGGTCATTTTTATTTATTTAAAAAATTAAGTTGTTTTACTATTTTATATAAAAATTATGAAAAAATTAAACTTAAAAAATCTAACGAAATTTTATTTCAAAAAATATCAAAAAATAAATTTTATTTAGATTGATGTTTGCAAATATTTTAAACTAAAATCTCACTATATATATATATTTAAAAAATATAAGAATTTGAAAACTAAAAGATAAAAATGAAATCTAAAAACTAAAGAACAATCATGGAAATAACAGTCATAGTAGCCATAGTAGTCATTGATTTGACGATTTTAGTTTAATGTTAAAAAATACAACATTTTGTATATTATATATAAATTGCAAACTATTTTAAACAAAAACCTTCCTATTTTTAATCAACATCAACCAATGTTAAAATATTTATAACTCGTTTTCAATAATATTTTTGACACTAATGCTCCGCCTTCTTGGCAAGGTTGGATGCGCTTTTTTCTTTTGAACTAGTGGGAAGATTCAACGCAGACACGCAATTCCATGCCCACAACCATGGTTACGGCAGCGTAAAAGATGGTAGCAGTACCAGAATTATAATACTTCTGATTCCCATGCCGATGTGAAGCTGGAATACAGTTTCCTCACAGTATAATCCAAGCAAAATTGCTCAGAGATGGAATTTAATAACATTAGTATTAAGGCCATCATGACAATAAACTATAAAGATGGGTGATAAGAAATCAGGACGGCCATGTAGCCATCGATCTACCTATTATTGGAAACATGGAATCAACAAATCACCCACCAAGAAAAATGATTTTATCTACTATTAGATTATTCATTATTGAGCTGGGAAGGGCAGTTCAGTAGGACCTTGATTAGCACACGAGATCCTCAATCATCTTTATTGAGTTATTGCGTGTCTCGTTTTTCATAGAGTTTTCTTGTGGACAAGGGCTAATGGAAGTACGCCTTGTTTCATAGAGATTTTAAATCTACAATGTCTCAATATAGGCGACACAGGAACAGGATCAGGATCACAATCAGAATCAGATAAGTATGAGACAAAAAAATAATCACCCTCCGGCCCTACGGCCTTCAAGATTTATTATTACATCTGTATGCCCTCTCCAATCGACCCAGATGCTGCAAGTTTTCTAAGCTTAATTTCTTCACACAGGAACTGCTCTCATTCGCATGGAATCCATGGTGGATGCTAAGGACGTGAAGCCACATGTTGCCTTCCTCCCCAGCCCCGGTATGGGGCACATGATCCCGTTCATGGAGTTGGCTAAACGCCTTGTCACAAGCCATGGCATCACTGTCAGTTTCCTTGTCATAACTACCGATGCATCCCCTGCCCAAGACCAGTATTTTCAGTCCCCAACCCTCCCTTCGGAGATCAGAATAGTCAACATTCCTCCTGTTGACATGTCAAGTATAGTCGACGAGTTCACTCCTGTGGTTTCACGCCTATGCCTCGCTGTCCAAGAATCCTTCAAACCAATACATTCCATCTTGTCTGACATAAATCCAAACGCTATTGTAATTGATCTCTTCACTACCCAAGCTATTGATGTGGCAAAAGAGCTTTCCATTCCCGTATATTATTTTTACACTACTTCTGCCGCTTTCCTCGCTTTCTCACTATACCTTCCCACGTTAGACCGTGAAGTTGAAGGTGAATTTATGGACCTTCCTGAGCCAATTAAGGTTCCAGGGTGCAGGGCAGAACGCCCTGAGGACCTTATGGATCCGGCAAGGAATAGAAAGTCAGATGACTACAGATGGTGCCTGTTTCATTTCAGTAGGTTGACTTTGGTTGATGGGATTATGGAGAACAGTTGGGAGGATCTTGAACCCTTATCACTCAGAGCCGTGAGGGAACATGATTTTTACAAAAGCATATTGACTCCACCGGTTTATCCAATTGGGCCAATTATTAAGCCTGATGAGTTCATTTCTACCGAGCAGGATGCTAAGATCATGAAATGGCTTGATAATCAACCAACGGATTCAGTTCTATTCGTTGTGTTTGGAAGTGGAGGCACAATAACAAGCAAACAGCTCACTGAATTAGCAAGGGGCTTGGAGATGAGTGAGCAAAGGTTCATATTGGTGGCCCGTAAACCATCTGATTTTAGTGCTTCCGCTTCATATTTCAGCGTGGGAAATAACGAGAATGATCCTTCCCTGTACTTGCCTGAAGGATTTCTGGAAAGGACAGAGGGGTTGGGGTTTATAGTGCCTTCATGGGCGCCACAAGCAGCCATTCTTGGACATGCTTCAACAGGGGCCTTTTTGACACACTGCGGTTGGAACTCAACACTGGAAAGTTTATCTCACGGCGTGCCAATCCTGGCTTGCCCTTTGTACGCAGAGCAGAGGATGAACGCAACCCTTCTGGCTGAGGAAGTGGGCGTGGCATTGAAGCCTGTGGTTCAGCCTGGAAAGAGTGTGATTGGAAGAGAAGAAATCGAGAGGGTGGTGAGGTTGATAATGAAAGGTGAAGAAGGGAAGGCCATGAGGCGTAAAGCCAAATTTCTGAAAGAAAGCGCAGAGAAGGCAATGAATCATGGAGGTTCATCATATGATTCTGTATCTCGTCTTGTCGATGGCTGGAAATGAGACAGGGCCAGGGGTAGTTAATTAATTAATGTCCCCCCTGGATTGTTGTCCTGTCGGTTCTGCATGCAATTGAAACACATTGGTCACATGGTCATTGGTGAAGGTCAGGACTTGAAATAAATTTGGACGTTTATTAATACTGTTTTGTTGAAAACTATTCATGCACCAATACATTACATTTGTGTTTTTCTCTTTCTCCATCGTTTTTTTTAGGCATGTTCTAGGCAGCTATCACTAAATTACAGTATCATATATGTGTATTGGAATGTGTGAAAATTTTGGTGAGTATTTTTTTTTATAGAAAAAGTATTTTAGAGAGAAAAAATCAGAGAATTTTTTTTTTAAAATTATGTGAGAGGAATTTAAGGGAGAAATTTTGAATTTTAAATTTTAAAATAAAAATATATTTAGATAGCTTATTTTTGTTTGAAAATTTACTTCTTTACAAACAAAAATGGGCTATCCAAACATATCCTAAAATTTACAAATGAAATTTTGTGAAAAGCATCGAGGAGAAGAAGAAACCCAAAGAACAGAGCAGTGAGCAAACCAGGCTTAACACCTTTTCTAGAGGACAGTGGGCACTGGCAACTCAGAAATAGATACTATTTGGCCCAACCAAAATGTCAAACTAGACCAAAGTTTGAATGGCCCATAAACCAGTTCATGTTTGGCACGCAAAACAAGACAATAACAACTTCAACGGCACGTGAATCAAAGAAATCAGCAACAATGCGACACCGATCTAATCCCATTACACGCTCCTTGATGTAAAGTGAACAACACCGATCTTCTTTTGTTTTTTTTTACTATAATATTAATTATTTTATTCAATTGAACAAATTATATATATATATATTAGTCAAAACTCAAAACATCAACTAATTACTCTTTTTAGTCTGTTATGATATTTTAGGTATTTGATTTCAAAGTGAATTATTTTTTTTAAACAAATAAATACTTTTAAAATCGATATATATATATATATTTTTTTTTTTGAACAAAGAGAGTATTGATGCTTGTAATCTGTCTAATTCTTACTCATTAGAGAGTAATACTTTTCACTGTTTAACCCGCAATAACAAATATTATTTATAAAATAATGAATTAATATATATAACAAGTAAAAGTTATAATAAAAGGTTCCAATTTGGAAACAGATGTAACGCTCCACACTATTAGTATAAATGATATATTATTAACTTTGTATGAAATGTAACCTCTTTATATTTAATTTACATGTAAGTTTTAGTAGGTATTTAGACAACTTTTTTAATAACTAAGACATACATTTGAGAGAAAATATTTCATACATCAATTGTACTAAATATAGTTGTGTAGTAAAAAATAATTAGAATGACAATTTATTTATATAATAAAAGAATTTGTTATACTAAAAATAAAAATATAACAAACACAGGCAATATTTTTTTTCTAGTTGCAAAAATTGATGTTAGGCTTTGTGGATTGTATTTTGTCTTTAATTAAGTGAGATTAATAAAGTTGCCATCTAGAAAACAAACTTAACAGGGAATCATATTAGATTTCACTGATGAAAAAACACACGTGTCAATTGCATGGAGCGAGTAATAAATCTTATCGTACTCGACTTCGAAGGTTCCATTTTCACTTTAAAACACCACAACACTACGTCGTATAACGACGAAATGCGGACTCAATATTGATTCTCTTTGTGGATTTTCTCTGATTCTGATCCGACTCCCAATTTTCCAATCCAGCTCCTGGTCGGAAGAAGTTACAGTGACAACCGCCGGCGAACATGGCTGAGAAATCATCTTCTCATACCTCTTCACAAAACCCAAATCCCAAAATCACCAAAGACACAGACTTTTTACTTCATCTAGAGGCCTACCTTGCCAAACGAGATGGGGTTGACAAACTATTGAAGATCTCAAGATACGCCACCAAAATCATCCTGGCCTCTTCAATCCTTCCTGGCTCACAGTCCTTAACACCTCGCCTCAAATCCTTCGAATCCAGTGTTGGTCTGAGTCGAAAAGCCTTTCGCTTGGGTAAATTCGTCCAAGACATCAATGCTCTTCGATTTTCAGGCTTTGCATCCGGTCAAGATTTAATCCTTTCAATCGTTGCTTATGGCGGGGAGGGACTGTACTATTTCGTCGAACAGTTTGTGTGGTTAGCGAAGGCGGGCTTGATTGATAAAAAGCATTTGGATAGTTTGCAAAAGATGAGTGCTTGGTGTGAATTTATTGGATACATTGGGAGCGTGAGTTTGAAGGTGCGAGAATTGAGAAGGATTAACGAGGACGAGGCTTGCTTAGTTGAGACTATAAAGCTTTCTGAGATTCGGGAAATTGGGTGTGGAGAAGAATTGAAAAGGTTGAGGAAGTTGAAAGAGAAGAAATTGATGAAGAGGCTCTCTGTTGTTCAAGACTTGGCTGACGGTTTGATGGCTTTGGCTGATATTCGCGATGGTAAGGGGAGACTTTCGGCTCCCCTTTTGCTGTCCTCGGCTGGGCTCTTGTCGGCCATCATTAGTACTCACAAAAACTGGCTTTCGTGCTGATTTTGGTTTCGTTTTGTTGTTGGAAATGTGGTGATAATAAATAGATACTATATGTTATCATTGATCTGGAGAGATACGCACGATTCATTGTACTGTGATTCCTAGAAAACTTGAAAACAACAACCCTTGTTTTGGAATTCTGAAAAGCTATCAAAATCCAACACCATTTCCATTCTTCCTGGAATTATGTGAAATGCAGCTTAATCGTTTGTAAACAACCCCCATTTATTTTTTACCAATTTTGATAAACAAACTTTTGTCTAACAGCATTGCATTAAAGAAGGGGTTTTGTCTCGTCTCTCCGATGAAGACTGCAGAGTGTAAAATATGCACAATCTTCGGTTTGAAGCCCATAACGTTCCAACTTCCAGGGCCGGAAGAACATGGCTACAGTTATCCAAATACTGTCATCGCTTTGGGCCGTATGAAGAAAGGTTGTCCATTATTCCCTTTCCCTGCGTCATGTATATGGATTAAGATTAAAATATATTTTTATATTTTTTAAATTATTAATTAAGATAGTAAATATTTTTTAATGTAATAAATGATAATAATTGTCAAATAAAAGATCTTTTATACTCTTTGATATAGTGATTGTAACAGGGAGTGTGAGATAAAAGTTTTTTATTTTTGGGTAGTAATTGTAACAGTGAGATAAAAGATTTATCTAAAATTATATAAATATTTTTTAAGTTAATAATTTATACACATTTTTTTATTGAGTTTCCTTATTTTTCTTTACTAATAATTAATAAAAAATTATATTTGAATTAAAGTGGATTTTTTTCTTTTTGAGAACGTAAAGAGTGGAAAAAAAACAAATAAGGAAATTTCGGTTCAATAAAAACAATTTTATTTAGAGCAATTGAATAGAATTTTCTCTTATTTGTTTTTGGCGAAAAAAGAAAAAAATTAATTAAAGAAACTACCACCACCATCTCATCCAGACATGAAATTCTGAGTTTGATCCAACAGCTAAATGCTTAGGATGATGTATGTTGGATAGAATTTTGGATCAAATCAAATTAAACTCATTGTATTGATACTCCATCAAGAAACCACCACGACCACCGCCTAAGGAGGTTTCTATAATGAGAGAAAGAAGAGAAGACTTCCACGAAAACGCAAAGAGGATCATTCGCTGCCATCAAGCAATCCAAGTAGGGAACCATTAACTATATCAATTCAATTATCCCATCACTGTCACTTGAGAGACATAGATCTACAATTATCAGTCATCTCCCCCAACAGCAACAACGCAGACACAGCCCACATCAACAATGTTACAAATGGCTATCCAATAGGCAATAATCATAATTTCTCCGGTATTTGTTCTCCACTATTCCATCCATATCGATTAGATGGAATCCGAGCTCAAAACCCTTAACCCGAACCCAACTCAGCCTGCTAAACAAGAAGAACAGCAGCAGCAGCTGCAGCCGCCTGAAGAGCCTGAACCTACTGATGACAACTTAAGCAAGGATGACCGCCCGCTCCTCAAACCTGAGCCCGTTTCGAACCATGTACAGGATCAAACGCCCAACCTGGATGAGCTGGAGAAGAAGTACGCGGCTTTCGTCAGGCGGGATGTTTATGGGACAATGGGTCGGGGTGAATTGCCGCTAGTGGAGAAGGTTCTGCTGGGATTGGCGCTGGTAACGATGGTCCCGGTCAGGGTGGTGTTGGGGATGACTGTGCTGGTGATTTATTACTTGATTTGTAGAATTTGTACGGCGTTCTTGTCGCCCAATCGGGAGGATGAGCAGGAGGATTATGCTCATATGGGTGGTTGGAGGAGGGCTGTGATCGTTAGTTGTGGGAGGTTTTTGTCTCGTGTTATGCTTTTCGTTTTTGGGTTTTATTGGATTCCGGAATATCATCGGAATGATGTCGATTTTAATGGGAAATTCGATAGCGAGGTACCCTTTGAGTACTTCAGTTTTCTACTTAAAATTTTTCTTGATACTTTTATATGCATGTGCATGTGTTCAAACATCTTACTTGGAACTTGGAACTTGGAACTTTACTGACCGCCCTTTGAAATTCATTGACGATTTACTGTTTACGAAGAGCTCTTTCAATTTAAACAAACAACTATGATTCATGTGAAAGTCCATATATTGAGTATTTTTTGGAGCTTCGGGGTGGGTTGGGGTATTTTTTGCAAAAAGGATAGAAGCAGGGTATTTGTGCATTTATTTGTCTATAATTTCTCTTAACTCATCTTTCCGCAATGATATGTATTCTACATATATATGCCTGGTTTAGGGCCTTCAAGTGGAGAAACTCTGTAACCCTGTAGGCTTGTAACTAGAGAGCCTATTGTATGAATTTTGTTTGAATTGAAGTTTGGATTCTGGTGTTGATAAATTGTAACCTTTTGCATCTTACCAGGATGAATCACAAGATTCCACTAGAGCTGGGGTAGTTGTATCAAATCACGTGTCCTATGTGGATATCTTGTACCACATGTCTTCATCCTTTCCCAGCTTTGTTGCCAAGGTTCGATATCTTTGCACATCAGTGCTGTTATGTGATTAGTGAAGTTGATATTTACGATTGAGTTAGCTGACAAATTTCTCTGCTGTTTTTCCTGATTATGCTGCTGTGTGTTATTGAAGAGGTCAGTGGCTAAGCTTCCTTTGGTCGGTCTCATCAGGTTTGTTTTTCTCACTCTTTAGTTGGCCTTTGTAGATCCTTTTTATCTCATTATGTGGGATCCGCTATATGGTTCCAAGAATGATTTCTTATATGACCGCTGGCGGTCAACCTAACACAACCCTCCTCCTTTATCTGAACTTGAGGCCGGCATGCTAAAAATATTTAACATGGCCATGTCACAGATCTTTTTAGGAAAACATAATAAATTCTCTCTCAATTTCCCCTCCCATGGTCAACGTGACAGAGAATCTGCATAGTCTAAAGAGCCTATTTCTCATTGGTAAATTATGAATTGACCATTTTGCTAGAGATATTTAGAATTAATTTCTCTTTGTGACAGTTTATATGAAATCATTATCCGCTTGTCGGATGATTGGTGTGACTTTAAGTGCTTTTTTATTTTTCTCTTTGCAGCAAATGCCTTGGTTGTGTCTATGTCCAGCGGGAATCAAAGTCATCAGACTTTAAAGGTGTTTCAGGTAAAGTTTTTCTTGTGCTGCACTGGGCATGAATGATTTGAATGAGAGCTTTAATTGGCTGATATAATTTATTATTTGCCAAGTTAAAGGTTGCCTTGTGACTAACATTTCACATAATGCCTTTCGTGTCATCTTTCCTCACTACAAGCAAATATGCGAAGAAAGATGTGTTCTGCTTTTGTTTGTTTTTCCCTTTTATGATTAGTTCATTACAGTCCAAGACATTGTTAGATTGCCAGGCTTGAACCTAAGATTTTTGTTGCGAACAGGTATCGTCAATGATAGAATTAAGGAAGCTCATCAGAATAAGTCTGCCCCAATGATGATGCTTTTCCCAGGTTATGTTTGGCTCTGTTATGATCTTTCTACTTCATTTTGCATTTAACCTCTGTGCCTATTATCTCTTTGCTTCGTTAAATCTTCTCAGTATCTCTGGTTGACAAAGAGTACCTTCCTTCTATATCATCATTTTTAGATATTTGACCTGGTTTCTGATCTCAATCCACAGTTTCTCTAAAACTTTTCTCCTTTTACCTGTGCAGAAGGTACAACCACCAATGGGGAGTTCCTCCTTCCATATAAAACAGGTGCATTTTTGGCAAAAGCTCCAGTGCTCCCTGTCATTTTAAGGTATCCGTATCAGAGATTCAGTCCTGCCTGGGATTCTATATCTGGAGTGAGTAATTTATTCTTCTTCTTCTTACTAAATCTTCTTGATTGCAAATCTGGATTTTATTGGGGCTTCATTTACAGGAGAAGAAGAAAAATAAGTTTTATTTTCATCATGGCCATAATGCATTGGTCTTTTCATGCATGGTAGTTTGCATTGTGGTGTTGTCTCCACTTAAGGTGTTTTAAAAATAAAAAAATAAAAAAAATAGAAGTACTTTGTTTGCATGATGATACCAAGATATCTATCAAATTTTGTGCAAGGTTTTTGATGTTTTTGACAACTTTCTGCCTTTCAGCGATCATTTCTGCTTTTGTGGTTTGAAGATTATACTTGATGTGGTAACTCTTACTTGTTTTCATATGATTCCAATGTAAAACACATACTGGATAGGATTTGCTTCCTACAAGCAGGTCTTAGCTCAAAAATTCCTCATATCTGTCGCTATTCCTGATCTGCAGATTACCGTAAGGTTAAGGTTGACATTTGCATTTTCCCAATCAGTAATTAGATGGATATATTTCTTTGCAGGCCAGACATTTATTCTTTCTTCTCTGTCAATTTGCGAATTACATGGAGGTGATAAGGCTACCGGTTTATTGCCCTTCACAGCAAGAGAAGGATGATCCAAAGCTTTATGCCGAAAATGTCAGAAGGTTGATGGCTCATGAGGTATGCATTTCTTTCAATCTTTGACAGTTGTTGATATGAATGGTTTAGTTGTAAATGGACAATCAGCCTTGAAATTATTATCTTCACTTGCCATCATCTCTCTTTCTGCATACTTTATATGGTATGGGTTTTATTTCTTATGAACATGGTCAATTTTATAATTCGGACCCCTCAGATGAAAAGATTTTCCATATTTTACAAACCTTTAAGTGACCTCTGTTTCTTGAAAATGTGAAGTAACCATATTTTCCATATCTGTTTCTTGAAAATGATTTTAGAGGGGCTTCAGGTTTTTTTTTAAACTAGTCTATTAGTGAGCATCATGATTAAGAAAAATAATGCTAACCAACAAAACAGAGCAATAAAATGAGGAGATTTGTACAAAGGAAATAGTGTAAAGACCAAAAGAGTGTCTAGTTTTAAACATTGTCATCTCAAGGCTGTGTCTACTGCTTGCATGTGTAGCTGTTCTTATTTGTTATCCATGATGTGCGTGCAGGGTAATCTAGTACTCTCAGATATTGGCTTGGCTGAGAAGCGAGTGTATCATGCTGCGCTCAATGGTAATAATAGCATACCTACTGTTTTGCATCCGAAAGAAGATTGATAATTTCATGGCCTGGATCTGAAAAGATATTTAGTTCAACTTGGATTGTACTTCTTGCTTGTATTTTGTATGATATAAGGGAATTGATGGGTGAACATCTCGGCTCTTTAGAACCGAGTTTTGTGTGTTTTATGATGCCCACTGTAACCTCTTTACCTATAAAAGGATGGCCATTGAATGCTCTTCTTTCTTTTTTTTTAGTGTTCCAGTGGACATTTTCTTGTCAACTCCCTAGAAGACATCTTTTCTGGGCTCCGTGTTATGATGGACTCTCGATATAATTCTATTAGCTGTCCTTGAAAAAATTATTGTGCAAGAAGTATGTGTTTGTAAATCTGAAGTCTCTCTTTGGTTTTCCTGCAGGTTGTCAGTAATTCAGGTTCGCGGTCTGTATATTCAGTTGTATGACCTTGTTATTGACTGTTAAATATCATGTGCAGATAATTTATGCCTTCCAGAAGAATTCCCACTGTCACTATCAGCTAAAATGTACCCCTTCTGTCCCATATATAGCTTCGGGCCATTTTCAAATCTGGCTAATTCTGACATGCATTAGTAGGCAATTTTGTTATAAACCAAAAAAGCTGATTTGACTGATTATCGACGGTGGCAGGGCAGCATTGGTTTTTGCTCTGCTGGTTTCATTTATTCTTTCATAGGATAGGATTAGTTTCAGTTATCTTACTTCACTGAAAATCCGGAGTTCAATTTTTGCCACGAGGATCAGTGTGGCGGGCAGATGAGATGATCTTGAAAATTATCAGTTCCTTGTATGTCAACAGATTGCTACTTTTTTTCAATCAAAGAACTACGGAGTCTGTTACTCCTTGCCCTGGTGTCTGTTGCCGGATCGATTCATGATCAGTGTGAAGGATACCCTTTCTCGATATTTATTGGTTGGTTGTGAGCTTAATGGGTATATATTTGAGAGAACCTGGATCCGTGGAGGTAGTCTTAACTTGTGACTTTGTGAGGTGAGATGTACACGATGGACTAAAAGGAAAATGAAGTGCCTCTAAACGCATGGAAATAAGTGCGTTTGTTCTTTTAAAGCTTGATAAAAAAGATTATATTGACCAGAAAATCCCTGTTTGCTCGAGCTTAGAAGCCAAAGGTGTCTCGAGAATCGAGATTAGGCATCCCTGTTTTTTGTAAGAAAAGTCATACGCATTGCCAAAAACAGTGGTATGAGGTTTCGTACCACCGTTTGTTTCGCGGACAGAAGTTGCCCTCTCAAAAACTAATGAAAATGTAATGTCGTAACTGTACCGTGCATGCACCATGTACTCTATGTTTTTCTTCCAAATTTGCAATTGAGAGGAAATAATTCTTTAGATAGTCATTACTCATTAGACCATCTACCAGAGTAACAATGTGTCAAATTACTCTTCCAAATTATGTGGACCGAGAATTTTTCCACAGATGATGTGGCCTGTACATCAATGACCTTTATGGCAGTGAAGCAAGTCCTTCAGTTGTGATCCAGGGTCAAAACCAGCGGAATTCCTACGCTGTGCGTTTGTGCCTCAAGTTTAATTCATGGATACTGCACTTTAGTTTAGAGGGACAAAATACCCTATTAAAGAGAAATTTCTCAGGAGCAGCAACAGATAACTTGCTTGAAATTGTGACAAGTAAAATTCAAGCTTTAACTCTGATAACCTGGCAAGCCCGGTTTACAGAATCCATCTATACAACTTCAGGCCTCCATCCAAGTTGCTGAAAAAGGCCACCATTAAGCGCTAACAGTTGGTTGGAGTTGCCTTGAAATGAAAGTGAAAGTTCAAGAACGATTGTAATCATATTGAGTTATTTTACAGCAAGAATTGATCTAACTTCATTTCATTCCAACAGGAACATTTACTTTTACAAAATATTCCAACCTTGAGAGAAATGGAGGGAGAGAAAGAGGCAATCCACACCACAAGATTCTATCCCCTACTGAAGCATATTTTTGCCACGAGGAAGGTTACAACACTACAAAAAAACATAAGTCCAAGAAGTCCACTTTTCTCACCTTTCCTTGAGTGACCCATTGTGAGACCTTTTCAATTCCCATGGTAATAAGCAACCTTTTAAAGGGGACTGTAGAAATAAGGAAGATGTCGACAATTGCTTCTGCCTTGTTGAGATCGATGACAGACAATTGAAAGAACTTCTGAGTCTTCTCTTCTCGCTATCACACTCTTGGCAATTAGAGCCATGTGGATCATGTTGTACCGCAGAAATTTTCAGGGACTCGGGAAGAATACAGTTAAAGGTTGAACCTACATAAGCAGCAAAATTTAAGAGAATGTAAGCCAAGGAGGGGGGCAGATTTGCACTTCTACTCTAAGGCAGCAGTTGGCAGTAAATGTACTCGATGATTACTCTAAAATGTCCTACCAACAAGAATACAAACCCATAAAGATTTCTGAGTGTAAAGAAAGGAGGAAAGGATAATGCATATTGCTTCGTTGAGAATATTCATATCCATAAGTTTGGATCTCTTAGGTGCATAAAGCAGGCAGATAAAGAATATAAGGGGAAAAGTAGGATGATAACATTTTGTAATGTGGTTTTTCACATCATGAGCAAATTATTCCAAACAGATCTTCCAAAGACAATGGTAGCAGTGGCAGAAAGACTACCTAATTTTGCCAATCGGTTAACCCATTTTGGAATTCTTCTTCCAGTAAGCTTGTAGCATATATCCGAGCAGAAATGATTACAATTCTTGACAATCAAGTGATATGTATCACCATTATATCTTGCAGCTTGCTGCTCCATAAAGTCCCTAACCTGGGTAGAGTCCAAGGATGTAGTCCCAATGAATATTGACTTCCTGAACTTGAAGCCAGGGCATTGCCGAGGTTCAACTTCGAAGACACCACTTGTTGGATAGTCATGAGCTCCAAATGCATATTCCACACCATGAACTGTGAATTATATGCAGCATTAATCATTACAATAATTCGCTCTTTGACTTCTTTGATCAAATTTATACACATTCTTTATCAATATAAAGCTTCCACCAAATCCGAAACAGTTAATGTTATGGAGATAATATCAGCCAAGGAAAGAATATTAGCTATGCTATTGAGCATCACATCCTTGTTAGCCTAGTATCTTGGCTACAATGCCTTATACACCATGTTGAATTCGAAATAAACAACTGAACATCATGTTGTCTTCTATATTAGAGTTTAATCAGCAAGTTTGCATGTCATTGCAATGCAAGAAGCTGAATGTCAACAATAACTTACTCCAATAAGATTCTGTGTACCATATACAAGACTGAAATCTTCCAAGGGTTTTGCATATTCAGTACCTTTATGTGCTAAATTCTGCAGATAGTTATATTACACTGCACATAATATACAGAATGCCATCTGGAAACATCCAAGATAACTTCAACAGCAAACAGAAAAAGCCACAAGAATAAGGACAAACAACAAGTGCTCCACTTAACAGATGAGGCCAAAATGTAGATCATTTTATCAGAGTGAAAGCTAGAGAGAAACTTAGGAAGCTGTTACCTTCCACGCCGGAGTGAAATATACCTAAGCCAGCCCAATACACATAGCCATTCATAGGTGTTAAGTCGTACACATTTAGATAAACCGGTGTCTTTCCAGGGCCATAACTAGCAGGCTTCACTTTGGAGAATAAGCAAAATCGAGGGGTTGATTTGCTTCTCAGACGAAGAGGCACTATTGACTTCCATCCTTTTTTTGATCCCAATGCCATGGTTGTTTTAGTGGTAGAATTCGAAATCTACCAAAGGCCCATCAACTTTTTGTCTAACATCAAGAAAATTATAAGGTCAAGTTAAAAATCAAGAAAGGAAAACAGAGAACTAATGCATCAACAGTACAAGTATCCTAAAGCAATAGAGTAATATGACCAAGAGGAAAAGAATATAAAAAGAAAGTGACGAATGTAGTCCCTTGTAAAAGAATTGACACCCTCAAAATTGTGCTTGAAATATGGTAAGAAAAAATTCTGCTGCAGCCATATCATTTGAAATATAGTATTTGGAAAAGAAATGGACAAAAAGTTCTGAGGTCAAGAAGATAGTGTAAGAACTCTTTACTATTATAAAAAGACTTTAAGTTGTCAAGGGAAACAAAGACTGAAACGAACTGTCGTAATCCTGAAGACCAAGCTGAAAAATGAAATTTTGGAAATTTGTTTTCCACAACTTCTTCTAGATAGCTATAAGTTACGCTTCCAAAGCTTCTCTACTACCAGTCAGGAAGGCAGTTCTATGACCAAATCACATACAAAAGAAATAGTAAAAAACAATAGTAATTATTAAAAAAAAGGTGAATTTTCCAAAACAAGTTCTTCCAAACAACTATGAAGATTGTGTAATGCTTTCATATTTTATCCTTGGCAACTTGAGCAGGCCTAGACTATGTAATTAGACCATTATATGATTGCAAATAGACTACATCTGGCCAGCTAGATTATGACGCCAAATCATTTAACCTATTCTGTGGAATAATCATCCACCACCAAATGAAAAAACTAAATCAGCTTCAGCAGTTGACCCAGGCTAATGTATTACACTAGTTATAGCCCATCCAAAAAAAACAAAAGGTTTGCATTAATATAAATCTTCTTCAATTATATAAGGGGGGATGGAGGGAGATGGAGACCAGAGATATAAAATTGACACTTGTAACTTCAATCTCTCCCAAGAAGTCAACACTAGCATGACTGCTAAGGCACTAACTCAAATTTTCAGTTGAAGTCCAAGTTAAATAATAAAATACTTCTGTAAATATAAGTCATTAGATTGGGAGCAAAAAGTATGAAGTTTCCAAGCTTAAAAACAACTATGATATTCAACGTAGTCATGGAATTAGTAAGAGTACGAAATTCAATATCTCCAAGGAAATAACTTTGTGGACTTCTTTTACCCCAAGATAACAAACTTTAAATTTGCCTTCTGAATTCCTATAAAGTTTTAAAGAGAAAACTATTGAAGAGTTAACAGATTTCTCAAGCCAATATTTTTATTTTCTGTAAGAATCATTATATGAGTCTTTTTCCTTCTTCTTTTTTTTTTTTTGTCAGCATTCCTTATCAATTTTCGACAAAAAATCAACTAAGTAACAAAAATGAGTTTGCAAGAAGACTTCAGAAATATATCCGCAGAGCAATCTTCACAAAACAAATGCTCGCAGCTATGCACACAAGAACCTTGACCAAAGTCCTGTCAATTCCAATAACAACTTCTCACAACCAAGACTCCTCTTTTTCCAGGGTACCGGGACAGAATGGAAATTCTTTGTTCAGGATAAAAATCCGCAGTCCATTCAACAATGGATGAATATATCCAAGAGCGCAAACTATACATGGAAATACACACACCCAGATTGGAAATTTGGAAGCTTTAGCCAGAAAACAGACGGGATCCCTAAAACGAAACATTCGGTAAAGGGCTAATGCAAACAAGGCGAGAAGCGAAGAAACAGATTCACCAATGAATGCATTCCAAAGCTGGTAGTAACACCGATTATGCAATTCACTGGTTCTTTGGTTGTTTCGCACGCAATCCCAAATGTGAAATAACTCTCTAACATCATGTAGCAGGAAATTTGATAATAAAGCAGAAAATGGCCAAAGAGTCATCAATTTCTGACATAGCTGTCCCAATAAACTGGTAAGATCACAATTTTAACCGAATTGTTTGCTGAATGATGAATTCCTTTCGAAAGATTAAACTTGCCATATAACAAATCCAGTAAGTTGTTCCTAAGGAACGATGATTTTGCTAGAATATGCCAACTATAAGCACATGAAACATACAGAAAGAGTTCTGAAGAAACATTGTACTCTCACTTAAGATTAGAATGTATTATGCAGAAGAATGCCAGATCTTGTTGCCAAGTTCACATTTTGCAGAGTAGAGAAGAAAAATAAAAAATAAAAACATAAATATCCAAGCAATTCTAAAACAAAATTTTAGCAAAATCCCACCAACTACTTCAAATGAAAAAGAACAATAAGATTAGCAGCAAATAAAAAATTGCAAGAGGTTAAGGACCACAGGAGATTCAGACAGCAGCAGAAATGCTTAGTGGAGGAGAGACTCACAAACTCAAAAGAAACCATCTTTCCTCAGCATCATTTCCTGGTAGAAACAAAGGGAGACAGAGAGAGGGAGCTGAATAGGAAATGGTAAATTGTGCTTTAAAAATTAATCACACTCAACTTTGTGACAAATCTCAAGGTCGCACACTCCAAATTCCTGAAAATACAAGAAAGAAACCTCTGGTTGAGCCCAAAGTAGACAAATCACTCGGTATACTCAAGAAAAAATCCAGAAAAGCAAAATACAGGAATGGGGAATGAGAAAAGACGCCAAGTTTAGGACGCTAATGGGCTTAACTGACACAATCACACGCGCGCGCGCGGACACACACACTCTCTCCCCTCTGAAGCCTCAACTCAACCTTTTTGTTTATGTTTTCACCTCAGAGGCTCAGAGTAATGCAGTTTCCACTTTCCTCTTCCTCCTTTAACCTCAACGAAATACCTCTGAGGCTCTGAGTACAAAGTTTCGGCCTTTTGTGGTCATCCTTGCTGTATTGACTCTTCAGTTATTTGGGCTTTTACAGTTTTAGGAATAAAGTTACCTCAGAGACAAATCAGAATAGGAAGCGGGCTTCCTTGTCTTGTACTAGGGACCCTACTTTGCCTTAGCCATTACAACCGGTCACCCTTTCAAGACTACTAGTTGTCCAGTACTACATTAAACTTTTCCATTTATTCTTCCGAATAAATATGGATTTAATCACCCAATCTCAAATCTGATACGTCATTGATGTCAGATCATCAAAACATTATTATTCTTAGATTGAGAATATCACTGCAGTAAAGGATTGCTTTTAAAGAAAAATGTAATTGGGGAGACTGCTATAATTCTAAGCTGATAATAATTATGACAAATATGAATGCTATTAGCCCCAGATTATGTCTGCACAACCAGACGGGTTAAATGAACATTATTATGTACTACATTCCAAGATCAAAATGAAAATGGCAGTTAACCAGGTATTATACATGTCTTTGAGAGCCTCGGGCTTAAGGTTGTGTGCTTGTATGGGTGTAGGGATGAGTTGTCACTGGTGACTGGTGGTAAGGGACCCCTTTCTTCTGCCAGATTTCAGCACGACAACTACAGTACTATCCCTGCCAAAACCTACATTTTTTTAAATTTAAATTCCTAAAAATCGAACCTCCAGTCTTTCGCATAGACATTTAAGGTATTACCATTGTGCCATTCCTCACAAAACATACATAAAGAACAAATAAAACAATCCAGGCGCTGCTGCTTACTTTGACTGTGTACTTTTCACTGTGTGAAAGGCTTTAATTTCAGACCACTGTAACATTCTTTGACCAATTAGGTACACAGAGAACCATGAGGATAAACGGAATTCCCTCTAAATTTGATTCATTGTTGATGACTATAACTTGCATTTTAGTTAAAACAGATTAGACATCAGTGAAATATTCAAAGAGGGGTTGGAAAAATCATAGTATGATAGTACATGGCTAATCTTTGTGACATTCTTAAATCTGTACACATCAGTAATGCAATACCCCCACCCACACCCACACCCACACCCACACCCACAAGATGTCCACAAAATATTAATTCTACCATCACCATCACCGCCTAACTTTTGCGAAAGGGAACATGTATGTCCATCTTATGTGCCCAACTTCCGAATTGAAATAATGCAGATACAAGAGTTGCTGCCATCTTTCCATATGTAAGTGATCGGATGATCAATAATCACAGTATTGTTGATCTTGACATTTTGGATGGCCTTAATTACACACATAATCAGACGGAGCAGAGTCAGCAGACACAATTTGGAAATAGTGTTAACGTGGCAATGGCATTCATGGATGTGTGTACTGGGCAGTAGTGCGTCATCCCATTTTTCGCGTTAAACTCTTCTTGACATTTACGCTATCGGGAAAAAAACGTATTCGAAAATTTTTAAGGGTTTGCGTTTAGATTGTGATTTATTCAAAAAAATTTATATTAGAATATGTAAAAATTATAATCGAAAAAGTATTTTAAAAAAAATGAAAGAGAAATTTTTTTAAAATTTTGTAAAGAAAATTTTAAATTTTAAATTTTAAAATAAATAAGTATTTACATATTTTATTTTTATTTGAGAAAAGTTAAACTTTTATAAAGAAAACTCAATCCAAACATAGCAAGATTTTGCATTGAAGGAAAGTGCAAGTGAAGTAACTTCGTAATCAAAGGCTAATTTTCAGGAGTCCAAATCACTTTCCTCTTTCCATTTCTTCCATCTCTCCTTTTTTTTTTTTTGGTAATTTAGGATGCATTTGTTTTTATTATTTCACGTGAATATACCTAATTAACCGTGTTATGCTGGCAACAACCGTCCTTCATTGGAAAATAAATCAAAGATGGATGGAATAAACTATGCCAACTTTCTTCAATGTACACTGTGCAGCATGTGAAATGGAGTTATTAAATTCAGTGGTCTCCAAAATTGTACCCTCCCAAGACCGCTACAAATGGAAGCAACTAAGAAGAAGAAGAAGAAGAGGAAGAAAAGAAGTCAACTGGGCTGTGTGCACGTTCGCAACATTACCAGCCCTTCTATGGAGGGGTACAGGCTACACCTGCAGCTGCTGCAATTTATATGCCTTTTATGGCTTATCCTCCGTGTTAGTATTAATTGAAGTCCTTCATGGACATCTTGTGTACGGCATTTATGCTCCTGAAGAAACAACAATTGCTGCACTAAAATATTGAGTATGGCCACATAGAATTCATAAAACCAAGAAGGATGTTTATTTGCCATTTTAATTATCTATGTGTTACGTTTTAAAAAACTATTTTTGTATTTTTTCAAATAAGTTTTTATATTTTTTTGAGATCTGTGACCAAGTCGATTTTATTTTACAAAACGAATATATCAATGAATACTTATAAAATAGTTTCACGATATTCAATTCATTGTTTTGATAGTGAAATATTATTGAAAAATAAAAATCTGTATTAGTATAGAATGAGTTATTCATTCACTTTGGTATCAATAAACGTAAAAATGTTTCTTAAAACATAATATATACGTAATATATACGCGTTGTAACTCCTAATTTTGTTAATTACAGGAATTGGAAGAGAGTTTTTGCGCGTGGTAATAGCATATGCATATGCTTCCCAAATGGTAGGTGAAATGGCCTGCTGGACCACAATTGTACAGCAAAAAGTAAGGCTATGAAATGGGAGGGGCAGTTTTTCAACAGGGATAAAAGAAAAAAGAATCAAATAGTTTATGTTTTGTGTTGGTCAGAAATAAATGAGTTGAGGGCTTTTCAACCCATTTGGAGCTGGAAGAATCATTACAATTTCAAGGCCCATTTTTTCTTGACAGTTTAAGAGCGTATACCCTTTCAGATTTGTATGTTGGACAAATTATTTTGGGCCTCAACAGATCAGTCCCCTGGTTCGTTGGGTTTAGTGTAGAACCAAGAGCTCCTTCACCATACTACTAAACAATGAGTCCATCTAGACTGCGTTGACAGGCTTGGAGTTGAGGGCTTTTAAACCAGTTTGGAGCCCAAAGAATTTGCCGAGTTCATGGCCCAAATATTTCTACATAATAAAAAAGGGCAAAAATGGATCTGTGAGATTGCGGGTCTGAACAAATCTTCCAGAAAAGTAGAAGACAGATTGAAGAGTTTGTACAGCATGAATAAATTATGTATAAAAGTGTAAATTTTTTGAACAAAATATGTACAAATATTAGGAGGGCATGTTTACCTATGTTAATTTTAATTGACTTGCTGCATGAAAATTAAGAATGCAAGAAACGTACTACATAGTATTTAGTTAAGTCACTCTTTACACTCTTTTAAGTTAGTGTGCTGATTTACCAGAATTCTGAACCAGTTTCTCCCCATTTACTTCTCTTATAAAGGCATCAGAAGCTGATACAACTTTTAAGCAATAATAATTGTATACTCATTCACAGCTACATTTGCACTGTTATTGTGGCAAGCTAAAAAATCTTAGATACAAATACAATCGTTTTGACCAAAAATAATGCATTGGAAACGACAGGTTGGTTGCTCCAGAAGTCTGGCTCTTGTCCTGTTTTTGGCCGTGATAGCCTTGAATGGAACATCTTCCCAAGAACAAACCTGTCGGATGGAAACAGCTGGGCTCAAGCGTATCAAGCTCCATTGTAACATTCAGAAGTCATATTTCACCAACTGAATTGAAATCATCCCATGCTTCCTGCATGGAAGAAAATTGGACTTGGATTTCCAAAAAAATATTCCTGCAGCTCGAGAATTTTTTTTTGACAAAAAAGTACGGGATACAGAACCAGTACTGATTTAGTTATTTAAATGGCAGCAGTAATCATCATTATATCTTAGGTGCAAAACTGGTAAAGGCCATTCTGCAACACAGACAGAAACACAAGAAATCCAATGTGCTCATTAGCTGCTGTGGACGTGTGAAGGCAGTCAGGGCATAATGTTTGAATCCTCTTGTAGATCATCACAGGGGTCACAAATTGGTAATCTATTAGCATTTGAACTAGAATTAACTGAACATATTAAATATGTAGTATACCTGCAGAATATCAAAAACTTGTTGGGCAATGTACTTTTGGTGAGATGCAGCACCCTTTTGCTGCAGCTTATCCGGATGTAAGCAAAGCAAAGCTCTCTGATATGCCCTCTTAACTGCGCTTGCTTCAATTAGATCAACAAGAGGCACTGGCTTCCATCCGCTCTCAGGCCAAAGAACCTAATAATGTTTTTGTGGATGCAAAAACATAAAGATTAGAAGAAATTGTTCAGAAATATAAGAATCCTCCTTTCTCCTTAAATTATAGTATACAAAAAGTAAAATGATAAAAACATTACATTGCGATGAAAATCTTGATTTGCAGAAAATTTTCGTCATCAATTATTAATGAAAGAACTAAACCATTACATTTCAAGTGGATTATTGTTCATGAAAATTCAGAGGAGCATTTTTGCAGATTGAAGTCCTGGGATACAAGAGTTTTTTTATCTTGGAAAGAGAGAAAGGGAGAAAGGGTTCTCACAAGTTGTAAAGTAGATAGCAGTGAGCGGATATTTCCTTTCCTTCCGCTTGACCATTGTTGAATTTTAGCATTTGAAGCCTGAATTGAGGTTCTGGGGTATTAGAACCGCATCTTAAAAAGTCTGCAAGAAGTCAAGAATTATCAATTTGAAGAAACTTACTTGGATGTGCTCAGGCTTTCCATTAGTTTCTGAAACTTTCCCGTCAATATTAGACAGTTCTTCTACCTGTCAGTGAGTAGAGTATGAAAAGGCTATTCTATATTCAGACGTAATAATATACTGTCAACACCACGGTTGAAAATATATATATTTGCGGAGTCACTGCACTAATTTCTACCAAAAGAGAATAACGTCCATCAATTGCAAATACTCAAACATCATAAGACAGAGAGATGTGTTATTCTAATTATAATAATAATGCAAACATGATGTAGAATCATTTACATACCAGGAAGTATCCATGAAATTCGTCTCTATTTTCAACTTTAGTGCCATAATTATTGGGAAGTGATTCTGAGAAAAAAACAGGAAGAAATCTCTCAAAAACAATAACTAGACCAGATTTCAGCTAGGAAACTTAAACGGACAATGAGAAAAGAGTCAAATAATTGAACAAATCAGACAGACAGCTTCACGAATTAATTCAAATAATTTTGGGAATGAAAAATGATTGCAGATATAATGCTTTGCAACGTCAAAGTGAACTTCAACTTCTTTTAACACAGTACGTTGTATGCAGACAATGGTGGCATAAGATTAAACTGAGAACTGAGATAACTAACCAGAAAACAGCGAAGCATTCTTCTCATTAGTAGACAAACCATTAGTTTTATGAGAGGAGATCTTTGAATGAGATTCTTGTTTTACTTTATTCTCATTGAAGTTGTCATCTTCCTGCAAGATATTAATAAAATAAAATCCACTTGTGACAGGCAGGAAAGATATAAGTTTGATCCAGGAAACCAATGAAACTATTACAGATGTCAGGTCAACTGAAATAAAACTTGTTCCCAATAAGGGATGATATGAAGTACCCTGCTCGAAGACTCTGGCTTCTTAGTCTTATTCAAAATGTGCACTTTCTCATCTGCATTGACTGCAGTGCTCACACCATTTTCTTTCCCAAGGATGTTCATTTGCTTCCATCTAGTTCTCTGACTGCCAAAGTCATTCTTGAATTTTTCAGAACTTTCTTGGTTGAATATCTTTATAAATTCCCCAACTTTTCCCTTAACTCGATTTCTACCAACAGTATCTCCTGAATTAGTCTCTGAATTTTTCAAGCTTGCATTAGTCAACTCTGATCTGTAGCTATTGATTCTTTTTGCTTCATTCTTCTTCATAGTAGTACTCACATTGGTATCATTGGATATGTTACTATTTTTTACCTTGTTATCTTTCCCTACAGCAGAATTGCCTATAAGAGGTAAAATAAAGACTCTATCAGGCAGTACACACAGGTGAACTTATATGATTAAAGTGCAGTACACTTTACCTTGTTCCTGATTTTCATCATTCAGTAGTTCATGCCAGGGCTTTTGCTCAGTCTTTGAAGTTTGCCCTTTATTCACGTAAGTTTCTTTTTTATTTGTGTCATGCTTGGAATGAGATTCTTCTTCTGTGTTTTTCATTGAGATAGCCTCACCTTGTGGAATGTCATTTCCTTCACGGCCAGAATCCCTTTCATTTTCTTTGCTATGGCTGCGACTATTGACTTTCAAGGACACTGACTCCGTATCTAGAGATATGACCCGTTCTTCCAAGGTTGGTAGGCTACCATTGCTATCACTTTCAATCCTTCCATTAGAACTTGAACTTCTATCAGTTCTAAACCTGTCCTTAAATCTCGATTTACTACCTCCCCCTAGAGGCATCAACAATGGTACTGCGCTCCCTGCCCATTTGTATATGGAGAAGTGAAACTGGCCACTATTGAGTGGAACTTTGTTGCTTTCTGATTTTTTCAACTTGGTGTCTGTATTGTTTTTGTCGGATTTAGTTTCGTATGATGACTCTTGACTGCTATTGGAAGCCTCTTGTGACAAGGGGCTCTTACGGTACATTGGGCGATTATATCTTATCTCATCCTGCACCTCTGTTGCTTGGTTCGAAGATCCGGACAGAGAAGCGCTTGAAGGGTGTCCATTGCTCATCCCATTCAAAATTCCATCTTGGTTACTGAATAGACTACGCTTTGTGGTGGAACCAAATGGAGGAGAATCTGTTGTTTTTGTCACTTTGGCAGGAAGGCTGGAACATTTGGAGACACAGCCAATGAGATATGGATACAATGAGATATGAACACAGCCAATGAGATTTATCTAAGATACATTTACTAAAAGTAGCATGTAAAGGCGGACAGAAAACACAAAACCTCATTAGCCAACCAGCTAATAAGATATGGATACCACACGTTTACAGATGCTAAATACTACTGAAGATGTACTTAAACCAACTGAGCACCTAAGTACTGCAAACAAATTCTGAGAAATATGAAATGGAAAACAAATCAGCCAATGAAGAAAGCTGAAAGTTCATGTTAGTACAAAGAAAAAATTATGTTCTATGTTGAAAGCCAGACTTCAGTTCCCCTAATATAGAACCACCCTTCCTCATCTTTTCCTCCTCAGCTCAGAACAAAAAAAAAAAAATTCTTTTCAACCACAATGTTATAATGGTGGGCACATTTCTCCAGTAAAATATACATTTTTTTGACTAATATGAGACATGGTATGGAAGTTCAGAAAGATAAAAATCAAGAATTTGAGGAAAAGAATAAAAGGCACTACCTGAATTGAGCAGGAAATGAAGTACTAAAAGGCTCAGCTTTGGGCGGCAATGGCATGGAGGGACTTAAAATCCTGGAACCTGGGGAAGAACCACAAAAGTCCCTTGTACTACTCCTCCTCGGAGAATTAAAGAACTTACTATCATCACCTTTAAATATATCATCAAAGAAATCATCACCGGGGTAACTCCTCCTCTTAACACTTTCTGCACCAAAAACCGGTTTCTCATCTGCTACAGAGCATGGACCTCGGGACACAGCTTCTGCATCCTCCTCAGGCTCAGACTCCATTGCTGCTTCACTGAAACTATATCTCGTTCTGCTTTCTGGAATCGAAAACCGCCTTGGTGGACCACCAAACACATCACTGAAATCCATATCCGAGTTTGTATCTGATTTTCTCGGTGAGATTTCAAATGATCTTTGAGGGTTATATCCCAACAAAACACTTTCTCTATGAGCAAATCTTTCCATCTCTATCATGCACAAATTTCAAGTAAAAAAAACCTGGCGGGAAAATCTGTTAACTCCTTTGTTTCAAGAATATGACACAGTTACACCACAATATGGACAATCATTCCCAGAAATTGTACTGTTTGATGAATCATGAGAGTAAGTGAAAAGTTTAATGCAGCCCGAAAAAGATATGAAGATTGCACTTGTATGATTTCCTGAAGATGCAAGCAACTTCCTCTATTCTTGAAAGACAAATAAAATTATAAATGTGTGGTATTGGTAAAACAGATGCTTCCATCAATAAAAAATTCAAAATGCAAAAATGGGGTTTTAAAATTTGAAATTTCAAGATTAGGAGCTAGAAGACACGGAGTAGTGGGGCTTCAGACAAGGATGAGTGAGAAACTGAAGCCACAAAATGTTGGGGGATAATATAGTAAAAACCTGGATAAGAAAGACAAATCACAAGGGGCCTCAAGCTTTTCTGGGCAAGCAGCCAGCAAAATCCTTTCTTTGTCTGCTTAAACATTTCCATAATAAAAATTCTATTGGCGGCTGTTGCTCTGTAATTTCTCTCTCAATGATTTTTCAACTGAACTCTGATTATTACAGTACAGAAGAAGAATGTGACTGTTTGGAAGGACCAGACCACGTGGCCAAACATGTGAAGGAAGTCAGGAAACCTGACTGAGATTTCTGGGTTGTATGGGAATGGTCGGTTGATATTGTCGTCTCTTCGACGTATTCTGTTTTGTCCTGAGACAGAATGAACAACTCAGAGCCAATTAATTTGGTACCACAAAATACCATAACATATGTTCAGAGGTCTGCATAGATAGTGTTTTGATTCATCACTTATTGTATTCCATTTTGCATTAGGCAGTCATATCCTGATTTTCATTCCAATTTGTGCATAATTTTCTAACAAATTCATGTTTTGATCTTCTCAAGAAACTATTACCCAGCATCACTGACACAACATATTCTGGGTTCCATAGGGAGAACAAAAGCAAAACTAGAATTGATTGACCACATTTCGTGACTCCACCATTTTCCCATGATTTTTGTTTGAAAATCAAGCTAGGATTACTTACTTCCCAAACTTCCTAAGGCTCCCATGATAATACTGACATGTTAACAACTCTATGTGTGGCTTAACAACTTCAATAATAACACTGACATTTTAACTTCAATGACAATGATGATTAAGATGATTTGTTTTCCTAAGCAATACGATTTGACGTTAGTTTGCTCGTACAGCAACTTACTAGGGAATGGAAGAAATCTTTATAATCGTCAAAAGAAAACAATGACAAAATTTGTACAGCTGTAGGAACTATAATCATTAAAATCTTTCTATACTATCAACAAAAATGAATTTCAAGTGCATACGGCCGGGGTGAACAATGTAAATGATGAACTCTTCTGTGCAAAATATGATGATATGTTGCTCATCTTAATTATACCACTAAACCATCCATGTAACTAAATCCCTTCATACACTGTGACCATTGGAGTTGAGCAACTTCTCTTCCTCATTTGGCATGTCAGCCATCGACATCTCAATACTTGATTTTGAAGTCATTTTAAGCCACTCATTTTCTACACGAAAGAAAACCCATTGGAAACGACGAACAACTTCGAGTGCAGTTATTGTAAACACGGAGATGTAATTATGCCGGAGATGCGCAGACAATTTGTATGTCCACGTGCATCGCAGGATCAGATTGCTTCCAATTACCCAAAAGTAGACCTGTGAAACAATAAGAAGAAAAGTAAATTCCCACCGAGTCTATTTCAGGCATTCAGAGTTCAACCTATTTTTCTATCATATCAAGGGGAGTTGTTATATGGGTTTAGCTGATGATTTGTTTTCTCATGTTTAACAGGAAGAAAAATGATATGTTTAACATCTGAAAGTTGATATTGAAAGGTACTACCTTATTAGGTCATAATTTCATCCAAAACTGAGTACCACATCAGCTCATGCTATGATTTGTTTTCTCATCAAATATCAACTTCTTTACACAAACTTGATAATATCATGTCATACAATGGTATCCAAAATTAAGCAGCGGATTGTAAGGAGAAAAATAGCTCAGAGTAATGACTAAACTTACCCATTTTCGTCCGTATAACATGTGAGAGAAGAGATGTGGTTTGCTGAACTTGAAAATCCTAGTGAAACCACTGACACAGAACAAAAGGTAAAATTACTAATGAAGTTCCAAGTGATTTAGATGCCTCACAAGTCATAACTATGGTTGTAACGCAATTCTGAATCCAGAGCATTTGATCAACAAATTAAATAGCTCCACAAATTCATATTCTTCTTCTTTGTCAAGAATTTGGTACATCAAATATATCTGCAAACACTCAGGATCCAAAATGCACCATTCACTGATAAAAATAAGCAATTCTTCTCCATGCACTTTATATTCTAGTGATTTTAAGTTCAGAAGTTAGCATATGCACAATTTAAAGCTTTCCAAACAACTATTGAACATGAATTTTGGAACGCAACAAAAACAACTCGCACATACCTCAAATCCCAATCTCGGGTGACATCCCAGTAGAATGAATACAAAGAGTTCACAACACTAGAAAGAAGCCACAGAGGTCGATAAATGCCCGTCCAGTTATCAGGAAAGACATGATATTTGAGGGCTGAAAGAAAAATTACTGGTACTGCTGTGGAGTACTTTAAAGCTGAAACCACAATTAAAAAAAACAAAAATGAAACAAAATGGAATGAAAACCCACTTTCAACTTGTACCACTAACTAAAAGTGACCATCCTTTAGAAGAGAATGGAGATTAGCAAATCAAACTTCAGGAAAATTCTCAAAAAAGGAAAAAAAAAAAAATCCAAACAACTTCCAGAAATGAGGCATGATGTGAAAATACTCAATAATAATTGAAGGATGGAATTGAAAAGATTGATGAAAATAACAACTTACTTTTTAAACACTTTTATCCTCAATGGAAATATTATTACAAAATAAGTAAACAGTCAATAGTGATTCGATGACTTAGTAAATGGGACAAATGTTTCCATGAACAGTATAATGTTCAAAGAGTTAAACATATCATAAACTTTATTATACTAAATTAATCAAAGTTTGCACATTCATATCCTTTAAACCAAGAAAGCAAAAAGTTTCACACTATTTCATGCTTCAGAACATTAACATGGCCTTTAAGCATTTTCATTGAAATATAAAATGTCCATCTTCAATACTGGATATATCCAATAATGTAAAAACACCACTACCTACCGCTTCTACTAAGCCTCAATCACTCAAGCAACCAGATAAAAGCCATGTGATTGTTGAGAAATTTACCATTCAACAAGGAAGTTTTTTCCTTGGTATCTTTATACTGCCGAAGACATTGAAAGAGTCGAAAAAGGTAAGGTAAAACAAGAGCTACAGGAATTGCAACAGAATGACTGCCACAAACAGAATCAGCTTCAAACCATGCAATTGTGGCAACCTGCAAATATGATGAACAATCTCTCAAAGATGTGAAACAGATACCGAACATAAAGTTGATCCTACTTAGAACATCATTTACAAAAATATAAATAAATAAAAATGCCAATTACATTAACAATTCAAGCAGCTAAAATTGCATAAAGCTTATAATGGATGATTATACTGTAAATTCAGATTTCCAATTTACTGACTCTACCAACAGAAATGACAAGGACTAAGCCAACGGTTATTGACATTACATCAGGGAGAGAACAAATAAGAAAAGAAAGAAGCACATATAGAATAATAAATAGATAGAAACAAGTGTTGGTCTACTTCTTATGATAAACGAAGCAAGATTAACTACAGAATAGCGAACCTGTCGATGAATCATCCGACAAACTGAACGCTCCAAATCTGAAAATACCTACAAGAAGTTACAAAATACAAACTATAAAGCAATTTCAAAAAATAAAAAATAAAGGATAATTCAGCCAAATTTAGAATCCATTCAGACATAAAAGCCAATACTATCAAACTTGTAAAGCTGGGTCGTGTCAATCATTTCTTCCACTACCTTCTTTCTGGGGTTATATTTTCCAGCTAAGACGCATCTAGAATATTTGCTTACAATAATAATGACACCACTGGAGGAACATCACATAGATCCAAACAGCATCGAGAAAACAATACAAGCCATGAATAGCATACACTGTACACAACTTTCTATATGCAGAATTACCACATGTTCACCAAGGACAAATTCATACTGCCCGAGCAATTTCTTGCACATCAGAATCAACTGGAAAATACTTTGCAAACAATACCTTGGCTCCCTGCTATAGTATAGATATTTCATGTCAAATCAAAATATAATCAGGAGTTCCTATCAAAAACTACATACCTTGGACATGGAGGTTAATATATCGGCCAAAAAGAAGTCAGCAAACGTTATTGCCTGTGTCATAGATTAAATTTGAAATAAGAATAGTTACACCAATCCAAGCAACAAAAAATAGGAAATTTTGCAGCAAGGAGCACTTAATTGCCAAAAGTCCAATGATTCAAGGTGTGTTCAATATATGTTGCGGTAAGGTCAAATGAAGTAATGACCCCTGAGTACGATTATAAAGAGATAGAATTGAGTGCAAAAGACCACCACTTCAAGTTGTTATTTACATTTTGCTAATTATTTCTTCTTTTTGTTTATTCTCCTTTCCTCTTCCACTTCATAAATCATTAATATAAGAAGAATGTCTCAAAGCAAGTGACTTGCCATATTCCATGAAACAGTTAAGTGATACTAGCAAAATGAATTTGACAACTCCATATTCATAATACGAAAACCCATATTAAATTTTTTATCAACAAAAGGTCATAACAAAGAGTTGAATCCATGATCTATGAGTGAATAGTTAAGAATAAGATCATGGATTGAATAGTGAAGAATATACATTTTTTAAACTAATGGAATTAGTAAAATTGCACCAGAAATATATCATCCAGAAGGTACCCAAAAGATCAAAAACTTGCCTGTAATGGGAACACTATTCGCCAAAGAGTCCTCAACAAAAAGTATCGAGATGACAAAAAGAAAAGATCAAAGGGAGATATGAGAGCCATTGCAACAACAGCATATAAAAGCACCTGTAGAGGTATATGCAAAATTTATGTCACAGTGTTGCAAATCATAACAAGTATATCTTACCAGCATCAATGTTCAAGGAATTTATAGCAACAGTAGCAGCAGCAGTAGCATTATAAAATTTAAAACTCTTCTTATATAGCTTAAATTTATTTTTTGGAAAAATATCTCAAGGAGAGCTGTTTTATCAAGTACTGAAATTCTGAAAGAATTCCAAAAGCAATATTTATCCATCCTAAAGTCAATTGGAAAATGTGCCATCAACATGTCAGCTTCATAGATTAGTATCAAATGATTCAATTGATAAAGCTCAAAAAAGTGCTGGTTTACAGAAGCATACATTGTACAACTCGGCAAAGAGAAAATTAAGGATCCAAAATAAACCTATAACAATCTTAAGCAAGCAAATATCAACTATTGAGAAAGGAAGCATCTATTACACTGGTTGAAAGGCTGCTAAGGAAACCTCCCCATGAGAATAAAGATATAAATATGCTGTCATGCTAGTTGGGACAATGATCGTCATCCAGGTAGCACACTGCAAATTAAAAGAACATTATTTCAAAAAAATATCAAATTTTCTGGAAAAAGACTGCACGCAAACTTTCAAATTTACTAACTCATCATCTTTTATGTTGATTGATTCATTTTATCTTGATATAAAATGATTTTAACCAAAGCCCAAAAATTATTTTGTCATCGTATATGCTAACAAGTTTCTTATGGCTCAGTCACATAAAACATCAAGAAAGGAATATAATAAAGCTCAAAAAATCTTTTATGTGCATCATACCAAATAAAGCTCAAAATCTTTTATTTAACGCCTTTCCACAAGTAAAGATTCTACATAAGCTAAACCTCATCAAGTCCCAGCCAAGCTACTATGATTAGTGCCTTCATGACATGTACAAAGGAATCAACATCAACATCACCTTTATCCCAAACTAGTTGAGGTCGGTGATCGATGAACCCAAAGAAAAAGTGAGGAGAAAAAATAGTTAAAAAATAGTTATAAAATGAAATAAAAAAATAAAGGTAAAAGGGTTAGGACTAGAAATGGCAGTCGGGAACATAAGAATTTTGCTCTTCCACCACACTAACAGCTTTCCTCCACTCCGTCCTAAGACAAACTATACGCCAATCTATTTCTCACTCTCCTAAATCTTGTTTTACTACTTTCCCCCACGTAAGTTTTGGCTGACCTCTTCCTTTCTTCCTGTTATGCTCTTTATAACAAACTTCTGTTCTTACCGGAGCATCTAGGGGTCTTCGAAGGATATGCCCAAACCATCTCAATCTATGTTCTCTCATCTTTTCTTCCATTGATGCTACTCTAACTTTTCGTCGAATATCCTTATTTCTTATCTTATCCATTCTTGTTTTACCACACATCCACCTTAACATCCTCATTCTGTTACTCCCAACTTATGCTCATGTTGCCTTTGTACTGGCCAATATTCAGCTCTGTATAGCATTGCTAGTCTTATTGCTGTTCTATATAATTTTCCTTTTAACCTAAGTGGGATTTTGGGGTCACACAAGAACCCTGATGCACTACGCCATTTCATCCAACCTGCTCTGATTCTATGGCTTACATCTTCATCAATCTCTCCCCCTTGTACAAAGAAATATAATATTCTTATTTTTGTCTGTAGGAATATAATATGCTTAGTGCCTTCATGTCGAAACAAAACCACCAACAATCAAAGATACATAAGAAGCAGGTGGCTCTTAAGATAAATTAAATAATAACATCTGTGCAAACAAGAAAGCACCTAAAATGTAAACACTAAAACAGGAAAAAATAAATAAATAAACAGCTACTTTGTAAAAAAATTTCAAAGACAATTACAGGTGCTGAGGACAATTAATCATCCTTACAAACTACAAAACCAAGAATATATTACAGCAAAAAGTACAATGAACAGTTCCTGTAGAGTGGAATACAAGGAGGCAACCAAAATGACAGCACTCAGATTTCAAGCAAGTTACTCATGCACAAACATAATAATTGCAGTAAGTCCAGAAATCCTATATATATTAGGTACAGCTACAAAATACTGTCTACATATTCATACCTTCCATATTTCTCTGTGGGTGAGATGATTTTGATCGAGGTCAAAAATTTTAGCATAGTTCACATTACCCTGGGCAAAAACCCATAAATTGATTCCCCAAAGCCAAACCGCCATTGTCTGTAGTGAATCAATAACAACGACATCATCAAAAATAAGGAAGACCAAAAGTCAATCAAACCGAAAATACTCAATTACAATTACAGAAACACTAACCACTAGAAGAAGGGGATTGTAGTATAAAAAAGCCTCGTACAAAAATAAATCCCTCAAATCTGCACTCATTCTCATGACAGAATCCCATCCAATCTGCAACCAGGAAGAAGTGATCGACTTTCATGACATAATCAACCACAAGTGTCCTTTAAAACACTGGTATTCTGCCTATGAAATAACAAAGGTTGGCTGATGGGGAAAACAGATAACAGATAGATATCAAACTGACCTTGCAGCAAATGAAACCCCAGATGAAAAACAATATCACCTGAATATCAATGTCAATTAGCTCTTACAAAAATACAGGAGCAATCACAAAATTGAAGTACGAAATTTAAAAATAAAAAAGAGAGGATTTCAATATGTGTGCTTAAGTTATGAAACATGAATTTATTTTTATAATGCTTTTTTATGGGGTTTATTCTCATACTAATTAAGAAACCATAACAGGTTAAGGATTCTAACTCTCAAGTGCAGAATAAGACACCCTATTGAGCAACACTTAAAAGCCTTCATCCAAGCTCTTGACATAACTAGGGATCCTCATAAGATTTAAAAAGTAAATGCCAGGTAATCAGACACTTGGAGCAAAGAAAATGAAAGAGAAAAGTTGATTATACTGTACTCAAATATTTGCTTATTTGGGATTCAAGAGGACTTCCATCAACTACCATCTTTGTCAATATTCCATACGAAAAATAATACCTTGAATCTCCATAAAAGAATAGGAGATGGCAAGATTGCAGCACTGCTCAATTGCGTGCTCACACCCTTCATTTCATTAGACTCTACTGAAAGTAGGAGATCCTCTTCAACACTATTTCCTAGCTCACTAGTACCTACCAGTGAAAATAAAACTATTAAGAATGTACACCATATTCTCAGGCTAAGAACCAGATAGAATTATCAGAGTATACACGCAAACTCAATAGTCAAAATTGCTCTTACCGAGATCATAGACAGCAGGTCGGCTACCAGACTTACGTAAATGCGGACTATTGGCAGGAGCAGATATAGGACCTCCAAACATAGATGGAGGCAGAAAGTAAACTACTTATAGTTATTTCAAGTCATAAAATTGCACATCTAATACCTGCAATATAAAGCCAATCTTTTTAAATATAAACCAAATTCAGTCTGAGGCAAACCCAATAGTAATGAGACAGAAAGCAGGGCATAAAACAGGAACCCAATAAATGAAGCCTAAAATTACAGCTAAAAGCCCTCTCGGGGCAAAGAAGATATTTCATATTAATTGTTAGGCAGGCATCCAAATTGAACCTACATTAAATAACTATTCTCAGTCCCTATTAGTCGGATCAACAAAGGCATTCTAACCGGAGGGTCACTAACTGCATAAGACCTAAACACAGCAAAATGAAGAAAAATGAATAACCTCTAACAAATTAAAATACGCCCCTATCACTCCTCAACGAGGCATGACCACCTATCCAGAACTGTAGGGGGAAGAATACAACTGTGAATAAGAGGGGAAAATTGTTCGAACAACAACAAAACTTTCCGGATGCCAAAAATTGAACAACTCACAAACGCCGACATCGGAATTTTTCTTTTCAAGCAGATATAACTTTGCGAAATCAGTAGATCCGTGCACCAACTTTGTACACGGAAACAATCCGACAAATGAAGAACAAAATTAACGAAGAATGATCACACACATTTTCGAGTCTCATCCAGTATTTTTTTCCACCAAAACAAATAAAAAAGTAAATCAAGAACGAAGTTCACAATGCATAAGCAAATCAAGCGAAGTCGGCGCGTAGGGAAGCGTACCGCAACCAACCGGAAAAAAATTCTCCACAGAATCTATTCCGTAATCTGAACAAGCGATGGCCGCGGCTCACGCGGAGTGCGAGAGAAAGTGGGGGAGGAGGAAGAACGAAAGCAAGATCCGAATTCTGTTGAGAAATAGTATAAAAGTATAAAAGTATAAAAAGAAGGAGACGCTTGGGAATGAAGGAAATTTTGGTCGATCAGGGATGGATGGATGCCGTGAAATGTGAATCGCGCTCACGCGGGGTGGTAGAGGAGTTTTTTTGGGATGTGTGTCCTCCCTAAGCTAATTTCCGGTGACTCCTAATTTGGGATTTTGTCCATTATGGAAATTGCACTGGACCAGTGGACCCCCTTTTACTACCATACAGAATTTAAATTGGATTGGACCCAACTCAAAGCCCCAACATCCCAAACGTTTGGAAAGGGTTGTGATCAGAACAGATTACGTTTTACAACATCCTCAGTTTTTTCAAAATATAAAAACTTATTTTAAATCATGTAAAAATATTTTTTGAAACATAATTTATATATATAAATTTTTTTTTATTTAATTAGACATTTAAAAATGAATAACAGTCTCTGTGCAGAACGCAAGAGTACGACCATATCGGAAGCAAATTTTGAATATTAGATATAATATCAAAGTGACATGATCAAATTCGACTTTTTAATTTTTTACTCACTTTTTATGAGCACGCATTACAGAAAAAAAATTTAGATTTTTTAAACAATGAATTCACTCTAATATTTTGCATTACTCAAATTTATAAAAATTACTTTTGTTTCGCCATTTTTATTTTGAAAATTACAAAAATATAATCAAAATATTAAAAATAAGGTGCACATATTTTACTTACTTTTTATCGTGTGAACATTATTAAGGTGAAGATGTAATACTAAATTGCTGCATGTTAATTGAAAATTTCTGAGATTAAAGTTTCATTTTTGTACAGAACTCTAAATTCCAGCTCAAACGTATAACCAAATCAATATGGTTAGTTTTAACAAGGTTAATTTGTTGCTAATACGTACTATAGTTGTTTATAAAGTAACAAATCTCAAATTATGTGACTTCCATAAATACTTTTGGTTTGCTCTCCCGCTATTAAGATTAAAAATGTGAAACTCATTATTTAGCCCGTCCATATCCTTGGGTAACGATTACAGTTCTCTTGTCAACAAAAGAATATGAAACTCATTGGATTTGTAAATAGGTACATGATCCCAAGAAAACTGAAAAAGGACTTGCATTTCCTTTTGTTTAAGGTAATATCTCTCGCATTCTTTCAATAAGAACAAATAAATAAACAAGCTTATGTAGACCTTTGAAGAAGGAATGAAGCACTTGATGCTAGCCTTATATCATAATCCTTTTGTCATTCCAGTGAAAAAAAAAAGGCTATAAAAAAAAAAGGTCCCAAAAATATATATATTATTTTTAAATTTTTTTGTCTTATACTTCAAATTGAAAAACAGTTATATTAAAATCAAATTAAAAGTGTTTTTTTTAAACCAAAGAGTATTAAACAGTTGAGAAAAGTGAATTTATTAGTTATACTAATAACATGCACACACCAATCCTTTATCTTAGCCCAAAAAAATGAAGATAAGGAGGAAGGAGGAGGAAGGAGGAGAAAGTTCCCGGGAAAATCTCCCATCCTGATATAGTGATGTTATTTATCACAATCTAGAAATTCAAATTTACTCAAGTGTTAAATGGAGGCCAATATTACTGAATTGAATTGACTAATTCAAGCAAAAACTGATATTTTATGACAGCTAGCTCTTTTAGAGTTGGCAACAATCCCGTTTTATAGGCATATGCTTCAATACTAACTAACCATCGAGAATGCAGTCCATATGAACACCTTTCGTATTCTGCATGGCTTTGTCTCTCTCCCTGCTATAATAAACGCTGAAAAATTTGCCCCCAACACAAAATGAGATATTTCTTCTCTTGCAAATGAGAGTGGTGATTGAGATACTCACTGGAGCCCTTTTCTATGTTGAAATAAAAGATGATGCCACAGTTGCAGACCTGAAAAAGGAGATCGGATTTCAAGAACAGCTCCCTTTTGATCGCCTCATCTTGCTGGTTGATGATGGCAACGAGAGCCTTTTAATGAGTGAAAATGAACACCCCCTTCACGAATATGGCGTGGAAGATGGCTCCCATGTGTATCTGTTCTTTGAAACTGTTGAAGATGGCTCCTCCTGCCATTTTCTCTTATCTTGTCAAGACTCCATCTGGTGTCACTCTTCATACCTGATCGACTTGTTAAGCCAGCAGAGTGAATGAATTCATAGCATTCCTCGATTAATTACATGTTATTGCATTAGTTAGGACATTTTACGCCAACATCTTGGACATTAGAAACAAATGTACGTACCTTATTCTAGGAGACTTATTCCTTTGATTTGGGTGTAATGTAATGTTTGTCCATACAAATGTTGTGGAGTATGGACAAGCTTCTTAAACTCTTGGAGGACAAAAACAATGCCTATGTGTGTTTAGACATTTTAACACTTGCAAAAGGCCTGGAAAAAACTATTTACTTGAAAATTTAACAAAATGCAGAGGGAAGGCTGCTTATACCTCGGTCAGACTAGGAGATATCAATAACTATTTTCTGTAATAAGATTATATTGTCAACTTTATAGATTCTGGTAACAGATGCATTACCTCTCAATGCTAGGTTTTATCATGTGCTAATGACAAAAGAAAGAAAGGGAACTCTATTTGTTGCTGCACCAAATTCATTTCTACTTCAGAATGCCCAACTACATACCACCATTTATTGGCATACTAGATAGAAGCGACTCTGTATGGAGTTTGACAGTTTCCAACTTTCCATGGACCAAAAGGCAAGTATTCCTTAACAGAAACAGATACAAAATTGCTTTTAATTTCTTTTACCACACTCAACCTCAGACACAAAAGGACAGACCTGCAACTCAACAATTTAATGGGCGAAATGATGTCTAGATTGGAGATTAATTTTACAAATTGCTCGCAAGAAGTATCAGCAAGAACAAGACAAAGAAACTGCTGTGTGGATTTTTATGAGAACATAACTTTCAATTGGTCAGTCCTACTAGTCAGAACCTACAGGGAATGGCTCCAAGGCATCTTGCTTGCCATTGACATAGAACTCAACCACTGCCCTCATTCTTGAAAGTTTATCAGGGTGATAATTTACATGAACTATGACTGGCTTGAGTTTCCTCAGGGTAGCATCACTCCTTACGGTCTTGAAAAGGACCTTGCTGTTCATGAAGAGGTAAAAATCCAATGTCCTTTTTGAAGCATGGAGACCCACATACCCTGGATGGGAAGGAAAGAAGAGCTCCTCATTAAATACTGCCTGGTCCCAAGAGTTTGGCTGCCGAGAAAGCCTATCAGCAACACGATCCAAGAGCTCAATTGAAGGAATGGTTGGCCTGATAAAGAAGAAACCAGAATTGTACACCCATATTCTCATCGTGTGGGCATAACGAGCCCAACCCATTGCAGGTTCATTAAAAACATCATTATAACCGTAAGCAGTCATATTATCATGACCATCACTCATGGACTCCACATCTGAATCTCTCTGAAAATGATCAAAAGGATTCTGGAGGTAAACTATATCAACATCAGAAAGAAGAACACTGTAGCCCAGCTGCAGAAACTCTCTCAAGATCCTGAACTTAAGTCCTGACACAACATGGTTACCTCCTGTCTTTCCAACCAAATCAATATTCTTATCAGGGTCTCTCTTGTAAACTGGGACATCATTTGACTCACAAAATTCCACAATTGAATCATCTAATGCCACGACCAGATAATTCGAAATGCCTACCCTTTTAATGTTAGAGAACCAAAATTCAAGCATTACTTTCACATTAGAATTGGCAAGTGCAACTACAACTTCCTTCCTCACAGCAACCTTTTCCAAGATCTTTGCAAGTCTTGGATTGACTGATTCATCCGGAAGGACAGTGGGGTTAGTTCTCAATCCCTTGACAGTGCCAAAAGGTCCAGCTTTACGTGGTTCACTCAATGCTACCACTTGCTCCTCAGCATGACCTTTTCCCTGTGCAGCCAACCGCAACTTTTCATTTAGCTCCCTTACCTGCTTCTTCAACTCTACATTTCTCTCTGATAATTTCATGATGTCTGACTTTAGCATGTTTATTCTTTCGGTAGAGTCACAGGAGGACGAATCAACCTAAAAACCGAAACCAATTAACTGAAGTGGATAATTCATATATCAGCATTGATCAAGTAAAGATTATTCTCCCCCAACATCCCCCTTCAAGAGGTGAAAAGCATTAAAAAATTCCATTAGAGTTTTTAGTTATTCATAGATTGGAAGTAAATTAGTACATTTGTCCAGCTAATTCATAAATAGATGCGTAAAACCTTCCCAGAAGATACAAGAGAAACATAATCTGCTAGCTATTTTTCCATGGCACCATCAATTCATAAAAGTATCAAGCTTTCTTGCCAAAAAAAATCATTTCTTTAGGTTAAACTGATAAATCGAACTTAAATTGCCTACCAATTGAGATTACATCCTAACAACACCATTAAACCCTCCATCAAATAAACTTCTACACTCATTATCCATACCCGCAAGTCTTTCAATCGGAATCTAAAAGGCTTAACAAATAAAGCATTTTCTTGATGCGAGTCTACCGACCTGAGAAGATAATCTGGAAAGTGGGCGGTTCCTGGTTGGCGGATCGGAGGAGGAGGAGAAGAACAACCCATTAGGATACAAGAAAGCGAAGATGCATCCCACCGAAATCCCGACTGCAATAGCAATGGCGATTCGGGATCCGCGCAGAGTTTGACTGTGCTTATCTTTCCGAAGGGCCATATCAACAACAGTGTAACTTCGAAAGGGTGACCAACCAGACCAGACTGCTAAGGAGGGGTCTGAACTTTATGCACCTTTGGCCGAATTGTATGTACTTTGGCGTTGCATTGAGTGAAGAACACTCAATATTTGGGAAAAGAATTTGGGAAAGCGTATTGAAATTCAGTTCCTGATTCTGCTAATTTACTTTCCCTTTTTCTTTCTTGTTCTGATCTTAGAGACTTTAGGAGTTAGGACCAGAGGAGGAGGAGGTTTCCTTGGGTTGACTGGGTTTTAGGAGATGTAGTACTGCTGACTCATTTGATTTATTTGAGTTAGGTAAGCCCACTTACTCCTTTTTCTAGTGTTTTGGTAACGAATCGTCTGCCGTGTGTACAGAGCTACCTCGCACGATTTAATACGAGTTACGAGTTACGAGTTACGACCCATGCGCCTTACTAGCATAGCTTTAAGGAGTGTTGAATTGTTGAGGGAAATTTGCAAATATTACCCATTTTTTAGTTCACTTTGTAAATATAGTATTTTTTTATTTACTGTTATAACACTTTAAAATTATATAAAGATCAACATATCTTTCATATTCTCTTCTAAAATGCAAAGACATCACACTTCATCCCATTTTTTTAGAATGACTATTTTTTTTTGTTAGAATCTATTAGTTTTCTTGCTTCATCGATTCAACAAAATTTGTTTTCACATCCCATTGTTCGCACACTCCATTGGACCATCATCTAAGAAGTTTGCTGTATTTTTCATTTACATTTGAACTGGGTTTTGAATGAGAGATTGATTGAGCATAACTTAGTGTTCGACCTAAAACTCGACTTCAAACTCAACCTCAAACTAGACCTAAAACTCAATCTAACTTAAGGCTCGACCTAATCTAGTGCTCCCGTTTAATAGACTATGTACACGACCTAAGGCTCGCTTAGTTTTTTGTTCAAATTTACAAACCTAGTTCAACTAGTGCAAATTTTAATTAACATCTCGCTGATGTGATTTATTCTCCATGGTCGTGGCCTTGTTTGAAGATGATGGTTCAATGGAGTGTACGAACAATGGGGTGTGCAAATAATGGGATGCAAGAATAAATTTGTTGAATCAATGAAACATGAGACTAATGGGTTCTTAAAATATGAGGGGCATTTTGATCTTTATACAACCTTGAAGTGCTATAACAGCAAATAAAAAAAGATGTACCATATTTGCAAAGTCAACTCAAAAAGATGCTATATTTGCAAATTTTCCAATTGTTGATTGCCATGGAATATACTATAGAGTCAAAGTGAGTTGGGTGCAATTTTCTTTCTTTAACCTTATATATACTAGGGAATTATTACTGAGGCTTAAATTTAAGCATAATGATAATTTTAGTAATTTTCTATAGTCACTTTTCACGATGTGGTAAGTATAAAAAAATAAAATTTATTTATTATTTTTTTAAAAAAATGATAAATAATAAAAAATAATTTTATATTTTTATACTTGTCATATCAATCATTATAAAAATTTATTATAAATATCATTACCCTGAATTTAATTTAAGTGAGCGAATAACGGTTTCCTTACCAGTAAAATATGTTGATGACACTATAAATCACTAGTTCGACTCATTATATGTTCCTAATGGTGAAAGCATCTTTTATTGATGTTCATTGAACTTTCTTGAGTGAGTACACTATCTAAACTAATTTCCGATATGCATTGAAGTTAGAGACCGCATAATTGACTAGTTTTCAATAATAATGTTGATATTAACAGGTTAGAGGGAAAAAAATATTTCATACATTTAGAACAGTATTTCGATTTGAAAAATATATACTTTTTTTTATTTTTTACCTCCTTATATGTAAATAAACTACTCTCTAAATTATAAATTGTTCACTAATAATTGCTCATATTTAAATTATAAATTAATTTTAAGCTAAACTCTTAATTATTTTTAGTACTTAAATTATAAGCTATCCCCCTAATTGTTTATAATAAAATAACACAACCAATATATAAAATACTAGAGGAGATTAGTTCTTATCCAGGCAGGGGCTACATATGAAATCTTCAAAAATCAATTATTCAAAACTTTGTTATGTTTTACTATTTAATCCACCCTTTACAAATGTAAGTTTAACCCCAAAAAAGTCCATACTTTTATTTAACTTGTACGGAATAGTAGAATAAAATACTATTACACAGATCATGCAACTACGGAATATCTGTTTCCTAATGAAACATACATCAATTAAAAGAGGTAGTTTACACGAAAGTATCAACTAACAACATGTTATTTTCGTTTCAAGTTGTCAGTACATGCCTAATATTCACACGGAACTACATCCTAGCAACATTTTTCCGTTTTTGGAAATTAACGTTATGTTCACGAACACAAAAACAATGATACTTTCTAAACCAAGGGCAGATTGTACGCTGATACTAGGTAGGTCAAAGATACAAACAAGGCCACCATTTTTTTTAAAATTGTCAACAATTTTCTTATGCATATAAAAGGAAATGGCGAGAACAGTGAAACAACTGTACCGTCCTCATACCAAGTGCAGGGGATATGATGAGGCAAAGTCCTTAACACAACTTTTCTCTCGCGAGGAAGAAAGCATGTCAAAATTATTATGTACAAGATAAATATCACATAGCGCAATGGATGCAGCATTCACAAAAACAAAACAAGCAACACTATATTTAAACCATGAGCTACATGATATCTTCACCTCTGCAACCCGCTTTAAGGTTGCGACTCATCGACCATTTGGAAGCTCCTTAAGCTATGTGCAATACGTTTCTAGCTAGATCCACACGCTGAAGCTTTTTCCTGCATAGCAAACAGACATCTTGATCAGATCTGGAGTTCAACATCACACCATATCAAAGGGCAGACAACTGATGCACAACTGCAGCAGGCATTACCAAATTGTGCCGGTGTGATTGTGTGTATTCCTGAATTTTCTATTGTGAGATATTTACAAGCAGTGATACATACATTATCGTGGCTTGTTATATAAGAAACCACAACAGTGATGTCATCGAGTTTCCCCCCATAGTAACGGAATCCAGCATCTTGTGCAGCAGCAGAGAAGGGAGTCTGTCTGTTCTTATCTTGTGCTCTTTGCCGGGCCAATGCTGCTATCTTCTGAGCTGTAACCTGGGGTCCTAACCCAGCTCTCACGGCATGAACTACCACAGCTGTGATGTCATTGTTATACAAATTATCAAAAAGACCATCTGTACCAGCAACTATAACATCACCAGGAGCAACAGGAATTGTGAAGACCTGCATCATATAGGCCGTTCAGTCCAGAGACAATCATCAAGAGAAAGTTCAAGTTATAACACAATACTTAATAATGGAACAAACAATGAAAATAAAACACACTAATTGGCTACACTGACATAAGTTGACGGACCACTAAAACCATCTGATCAAACAATCCTACCTCATAGCATTTACATTCACAAAAGCTGGTTAAAATTTGTATGAATTGCAATTACACACTATTTTTTCAACCATAGAATTTGACAAATTGACGCAACCTGAGAAATTGAGCAGGTGAGCAGCCTTAAAACGGATATTGCAAAAATTGAAAATAAATCAAATATCAGATTATGGCCTTGCTCTGAAGTCATTACTTAGAAATAATACTTGACAGAAACAACAAAGCATTGAACCTATTCTTTCCCAAAAGTGAGTAATGTAAAATGCTAAAAATTTAAGCTTCTTAAAGCAAATTTACTAAACTTGATAGAATTACTTTCGCCGTCATATGACTCTTGATAACTAGCATAGGATGAGAGCTTCATTCTTAAATAAGGCCAGTGTCAAGCTATTGAGCAAATAGGAGCCCATCAGCATCCATTTACCTGTCCAGAGCTAGGCAAATCACCAGCATTACCACTTTCCAGTTGATAAGTGAAATTGAAATCATGCTGCTGAACAGGAGATCTGAATACAGTGCATCCATCCCTAACAACCATGAATCCACTGTCTCCTAGATTAACAGCATGCAGACCCTGCATGTGGAGGAAATCAGGAAGATAATAACTTTTCCAAAAGATTACTCACAGGAAAATGGCATAACCTCATAGAGTATTGAACTGGTCAACTTAAATTGGCCTTAATCACGTTAGGCCAAATACTTCAGCATCAGATTCTTCACTAAGGAATAAGCAGACAACATGTTAAAGAAGTAAAATACCTGGTTTGTAAGCGCAACAATACATGCAGTGGAAGACCCTCTGGCTTTTGTGCACATGTAAGCTTTCTCCAGTACCCTCACGGGGTCAACAGAACCTTTTGGCTCATCTTGAATTGCAGTTACAGAATTAGACATAAGTTCACGAGCATACTGTCCAGCATCAACACCAAGATCTGCCCATCCACCGACACCATCAGCAACACCAATTGCCTGTTCATCTAAACAAATGAAATGGGCATCCTCTCCACCTGTTTCTTCTTTGTCAGGATGAGGTAGGTAACATGAACCCGAATTTAGCTTGAGACTTCTGTTCGTAGGAATAGTCCTATAAAACAGTATTAATGTATGAGATGTTTAGCTTTCCAGAACAGGTCAAAGTTTTTTAGTTGTTGAAAGAAAGATACTCTTGATTAATATCAAAATGACAACACAAGTACATCTTTTGGATCTTAAACAACACAGCGAACCTATGAAAAGTTTTCTTTGAATATTTGCTTACTTTCATATACTTCATCAACTAGTTTCTTAAAGTCACTGACATATACGTACGAGCATCCAAAATGAACCAAAACACAAAGCCGTCAAAACATACAATAAAATCTCATCAGATTGTACAAGGTTCTTGACTAAAACCAAAAAGAAAGACAAAACTAATGGCAGAACCTACTCTGTAGAAGAAGTGGCAGAACTGGAAAGATGTTCCTCACGCATAGGGCTATCAAAAGACACATCAGGAGCAATACCAGCTGAAGAACATGCCGGAGATGAAGTGTGTAAATCCCTCAAACCAAATTCCTGGTAGAAACTCAAATTACCTCTCCTCTTTGCCACATTGTATATGAAATATCCATAAATCAAGAATTTATTGGGCTGCTCTTTGTTTCTCAGACTCATGCTAGCATTCCTACAATTCTCAATACTCCTGCTGCTGCAAGAAGTAAAGGAATTCTTTGCTGAAACAGCAGACTGAATCCGATTACTTTTTACACCACCATAAGAGCAATTGATTGTAGAACTACAAACAGCCATTGGTCGAGATTCAAGGGGCACAGAAACTTCAGTAGGCTCTGATAGCAACCGATCAATGTGATAACCACAAACTTGGAATGAGGGCCCTGATACAGATGGAACAGAAACTGCACGAGAAAATGCTCCAGCAAATGAAATATTCTTTCTACAGTTGGCTATATGCAAATTTGCTTGAGCAGCAGCAACAGCACCAGGTCGTACGACACCATGCAGGTCAGTAATTGTTCCAGATGCTCCACCAAACAATAATTTTGCTTGGCTGATAGGGACCTCCACTAAGTCTTGTAGCACACCTTGTGAAAAAATTGATCTTTGGGATCCTCGCTGGTATGCGATATATAATCTGGAAACATAATTAGATGGCATTGTGGACTTGAATATTTGCTCTCACCAGTTTATTGAATATCAGAACCCCAGTAGCACAGAGCACAGAAATATATCTCATAACTACATGTACATCTATCTATAGTGATATCAGCAATTCCGAAAACCCCTATCCTCCTCCTCTGTGTAGTTAAACCACTGGTGTCCAGAAACTCCTCCTGAAACGTAAGATATTAAATTGAAAATAATCAGTAAAACAAGACCGCAAATTCTATCAGGACCAAGCATACTTGTGAAACAAATAAACTCAAAATATATTCGAAATCCGACCGAATCCATGTTTTCAACTCTTCTCTCTCACTTATTAATAGCAGAAACTTGAACCATCCGCAACTGCGTACAGGATGAAACTTTCACAGATAAACCAAAAACTGGATATGTGGATTAAGTAATACAATCCCTTTCCCAAATGCACCATGCAAGTCACAACAGTATTCTCAAACATTTCAAGTTTTCAACTTTATCATATGCGTTAGGCGAGGCGAATCAAAAGAATTCTAACCGAGCAAAGCAATCCCAGATCATTACAAAATAGGAACTTTAAATGGAAACAGAACACAACCCAAATTTTCAGAGACTAATACAACCACAATAATGAACAGATTAATAAAAAGTATATCACTGTTGAACCAAAATAAAAAAACAACAAAAAGAAACTTAAAAATCATACCTTTCTAGTTTCTTCTCGTGGAAAAACAAGATAACCCTAGAAAACCCAGTTGTGTTCCAATATATACAACACCCCAACCACCAAAAAAAAACAAAAACCCAAGTTTTATATTCCTCGATTTGCTATCTTAGCCCTCTCTATTCTTGTTTTCTGGCAGCTGTTGGGTTTGCCCCCCAGTGATTCAAATCCAGAATCTTCCTTCTAGCTTCTGGGGCTTGAGCTAAGGTACAAACTGAAAACGCCAACGCCACCAAGAAACCCTATAGAATTCCCCCAGAAATATCGGAAGACTTTTTCCATTTATATTCTGCAATCGTTGAATTCCATTGACACGAGATGGGAAAAGTTACTAAATGAGTTTTTCTAATTCGCATAATCTTTTGATTGCTGTTCGTTTGATGGCCCCGTCCTACCGAGGAATGTGCGACCGTTCCTGTTCAGTTACTTTATTACCCCCGTCATTGAGCGATGGAATGATAATCGTTTGGGAAACGATCGGGGATGAATTTGTCATTGGTCGGTTTTCGGGTTACATTCGTTAACCAATGATGGGGCCAGAGACAGTTTGGTCACCATTGGTCCAGCTCCAATATTGTGGGACCATGAGTTGCGGAAGATTAAGAAGAGCGCATTCCTGGATGACGGCTTGCAAATTGTGTTTTCTCGCTTTATACAATGCTTTTTTAATTTTTAATATATTTTTTATCTTATAATTAATATATCAAAAAATATAAAAATATTTTTTAAAATATTATCTATATCATCTCATCATAGTAATAATAATAGAATTAAAATTTTGATTCACTTTTTTATCTTTTTTTAATGTTTAGCTTTCTTATTTGCTTCAAAATGGCTTATGATCTTATTCCAAATTATATGCTCTCACGATCAAATTACTAAACCATCGAGTAGGGGAGAATCGTGAGTAATAGAGCGGTGTTTTCAAGTTTTAGATCTACTTATTATGGGGAGTTTAGAGTATTATTTGATAAATTTAGTTTTCAAAAGCGATGAAAATGCAAGATATACAAGTAATGTAGATCATAATGCTGATTAGTAGTGGAGGTTGTTAGATGTCGATGTAAAGTGGTGCTAATTGTAGTACTTCTTTTGTTTTAAAAAAGAGTTCACTTTTGATTTGATATAACTTTTTTAAAATTTTAAAATATAACACATTTAATACACAATTAAATATATAATATAACATTGTTATTCTTACTTTTTACTTTAAACTATACATTATTATAATTAGTAATGGTAATACAAGAATTTCACTCAAAATGTGAACTCTTTTTTTGAGACAAATAAATCTTTTCAAAGTTAAAAATTTATTTGGAACGCATGGAGAACCTAGTGATAGCGGTTTTTAGTGCCTCCTAATGACATAAATAGGAGTGGTACTAATTGTAATGCTATTTAGTAATGGCGGCTGATAATGGTTCCTGGGAGATAACTAATGGTGATACTAATCATAATGCTGTCTAGTAATGGCTAGCGATGGTGGCTAACAGTGGCTCTTGATAAGATAATTAACAGTGATACTAATTGTAGTGTTGCTTAGTAGTGACAACCTATAGTGAGTTTTAACTAGATAATTAGTGATGGTGGCTAATAGTGATTTTTAGTGAGATAACTAGTGATGCTAGCTAATAGCAGTTAATGTGGGGGTAAACTTACAAATTATTAGATTTTATGACTACAGTGTAGTTTACTTGTAACTATTATGTAATAGCTATTATGATACTAATCATAATGCTGGCCAGTAATGGCTAGCGATGGCAGCTAACAGTGGCTCTTGATAAGACAATTAACGATGATGCTAATTGTAGTGTTGCTTAATAGTGGCAACTGATAGTGGCTCTTAACTAGATAATTAGTGATGGTGGCTAATAGTGGTTTTTAGTGAGATAACTAGTGATGCTAGCTAATAGTAGTTAATGTGGGGTAAACTTACAAATTATTAATTTTATGACTACAGTGTAGTTTATTTGTAACTATTATGTAATGGCTATTACAATTAGCATCACCGTTAATTGTCTTATCAAGAGTCACTGTTAGCTACCATCGCTAGCCATTACTGGACAGCATTATGACTTAGTAGTGGCGATTGATAGTGGCTCTTAACTAGATAATTAATGATGGTGGCTAATAGTGGTTTTTAGTGAGATAACTAGTGATGCTAGCTAATGGCAGTTAATGTGGGGTAAGCTTACAAATTATTAGATTTTATGACTACATTGTTGTTTATTTGTAACTATTACGCAAGTAAATAGTCTTTCCAACATTAATGTTAGTAGATATGTGGCTAATTTTCTGAGATTTTTTTAGTGTTTTAGTGGAATAGCGTTTCTTGCCCTCACAAGTTATGTCTCATTATTAGACTTCCTAATATCCTTATCCAATTATAAATATAATTTGTGTTTGAGCCAATTACCTTACTGTAACCACTTTGAATATGAATGCATTTTATATTTGGACCATATATATAAGTAAATATTTTTTGACAGTTGATAGGAAGCAACATTTGGCGCCATCTTTCCTTGCAGTGGAATAGTCAAGATTTTGAAGTAAAGTGGCAAAATTTTAAAAATTAAAAGTTGGAGAGGCAAAAATCTAAATATTTCAAAAATTCAATACATTTTTTATTTTTTCCAAATGATAAGCCCCTCCTAAGTCCTAACTCCGCATGCGTATTCTGTCACTTCTCATGGCTGATTCATACTTGACTCGGATGCACACAAATACTAACATTCTTTCCCCATTCTTCAAGATGAGATTGTCCTGAACAGGATGGGAGCACCATACTTAGGCTGCAAAGCAAGATACATTACTGGAGCATGAACATATGGATCATGGCTAAGATCACTTTTGCTTCCACCATGGCCAGATTTTGACCCACACATATTCTGGGGCCTAAACCAAATGGGAACTATGAGGCAAGATGTTTCTTAGGCTCCATAAATCTTAGTGGATTAAATTCGTTTGCGTCCTCTCCTCATACTTCAGTGTCATGTTGGACTGCAGTGAGCGGCAAATAAAATTCTTTATTTGCAGGAATATCTAGCTTTCCCAACTTGATACTCTTTGCTGTTTTCCGCGTCATATGTGCGATTGGTGGGTAGAGACGAAGCGTTTCATCAATTATCATTGTCAACTGTTCACCAAAGTTTAATAGAGATGATCAAGAAAATCAGTTGTCAATTAATCAGCTTGCACATAATCAGTTGTCAAATGTTCAACGTATGTTGCTCAAAATGTGGTGTTTTATGCAAAATCAGTACAGTAGAATTGCCAATGAAGCATAAAGAGGGCAATCGCCGTGTGGAAACGAAACTTACAAGTTTGAAATGATTTATGTTCTCTGTATTTGGAAGCTCATTGCCTTTGCACACATGGAAAATTTCTTCCCGTGTTTTGTCTTGCCATTCTTGATGAAGTGCTAGAAGAAGAAGTGCCGAGGTCAAGACGTTAGCAGTTGTTTCCTTTCCTGCAAAGTACAAAGTCTTACATTCATCTATGTTGGGATCTACTCACGCGGCCATCAACAAAAATTTATTGACCAAGAAAAGGAACAAAATTGATTTTGAAATCAAACTAGCCTTCTATGTTTCTTATCTATGACTTCTTCCGCATCTAAGCCTTCATCTTCATCATCATGATTCTTATTGCCAGACATTAAGAGGCTGAGCAAATTTCGAGAGTTTTCTCTTGCATCCCTGTTTGTCTTGATCAGTTCCCTGATGGAGTCACGAGTTTCCTTCTCCAGCTCCCACCTTATTCTGTTCTTCTTTGTAGGTAGAAACCTGTGTTTAAGTTGAATCGGTGACATTAATACATGCCTAAAGATTAATCATTACCTACAAAAACAATTTCTTTAGCATATGTCCAGCCAAGTTCTTTGGTAAAATACAATACGGCTCATTCGGATTAGGTCCTTTCTCCTGTCATATGAATCTGTAAGCTCAAACTGAATGTATATGCAGTTAATGAAAATCACCAGTGGGTTACTACCACTAGAGCTTCGGGACTCGAGTAAGAATCGTGCGGGCACAAGCAAATATCACTTCTCTAAACATAATTGATGTAGTGTGCAAGTCACCTGATAGTATGGCATGATAAGTATCACTACATTGCTCCACCAATCATAGAGAAACTAAGGACAGGTGATGCTCACCTAAATCCCGGGATATATACACTTCTCATGTATAGCCTGCAAAGTAAGGCTTATTTGCTGCTCTTGCAACTCAACATGCGCTTCCCCTCCTGAAAGCTGCTCCCAAATGATGTAATAGAGATTACTTCAGCTGAGAGATTATGGAGTTCTTTGTGCACATCCATTTCTAATTCATTTCTTCCTTCTCTTCTTCTTCCCACTTGTTCATGAACTTCATGGTAATAGCAACAATGTCAGGCACCCAAGCCTAAAACCATATATTCAACCAGTATTAGAAATTACTTGTCCGAAGAGATTCTTAGAAAGTGGGTTGAATCCAATCTTATCAACGCAATCAGTATGATTTAGCATGAGCTCCTTAACTATGTTTGGTTCAGATAGATTTAAACGTGGCGTAGTTCCAAACCAGAATAGGAATGTTCTTCCCTACTTAGCTGACCACTTGTGGTAGAGAGGCACAGCACGATGAACGATGTCATGGTTGAATGCCATTGATTTTGATTCAGCTTCACTCATTTGATTTTTGATCTCCTCAGAGTTCCCATAAAATAGAAGATACTGGGGGCCATCAATTCCTTGTCTCTTGAAGTGCAGCTGAATTTTGGATGGCACCCAAATAATGGAGTATATGATTTTTAACAGAATGATTGCGAGTACCAGCAGAATGATAAGAATGAGTGGATGCATTGTAGATGAGATTTCGTGGACTATTGCGGTGCTCTCTCGTTAGATCCTGAACATAATTAGATGGAAGGTCAACACTTACATTTCTTCTTTAACCATGTATGTTCGTTAGAATTTAGGCTGCTTAACATCTGTTATCAATATGACTTGGAATTGGAATAAGTAAATGCCAAGTGTATGAAAAGATATTGTAAGTTTATAACATCACGGGATGCTGCCGGCCAAATAGATTAAGTAAAACAAGTACTAACTTTCTTGAACAATCTCTTGGATAATCAATTATAATGCACAGCTTACATGGTACCAAATGGATAGGACGTCAAGGAATGAAGCATAGCACACCTACTAAGGATCTGTTACAGAAAAGTATTTTAAGGATTTCAAAGTTAAGAACACAAGAACAGAAATACGAAACCTATTCAAACATGCATTCAACTTCAAATCCTCCTAAAAAGGATTTGGGCACCAAATTGAGGTGTGACAGTCAGAAATGTCACTGGGACATGAACATAGGATGGCGATAAACTTAAAGTAAATTGTTTGAGAATCAGAACTAGGATAATCTTTCCCTCCATTATGGCAAAATTTTGACCAATGCAGATTCTGGAGCCTAAACTAAATGGGAAAAATGAGGCCAGGTGCTTTCGGGGCTTGGCAAATCTTTGGGGATTGAACTCATTTGCATCTGCCCCCCATATTTCGGTATCATGATGAACAGCGGCTATTGGCAAATAGAATTGTGTACCAGCTGGAATATCAAGGTTTCCTAACTTCATATCCTTAGATGCTTCCCTAAACATAGCTGGAACAGGAGGTTAGAGTCGAAGTGCTTCATTAAGTATCATAGTCATCTGTTTAATGAACATATATAAGTTCATCACTAACTGGAGTTGAAAATATATACTGACAGTTTAATTTTCGCCAAAGGAAAACATCTTTATGACAGACATCAAATTTTCCAGACTAAGGATTAAACAGTTGGCCTCAAACTTTGTTTTGATATGGTTCAATGGCTGGACTGTCTCATCTCTCCACAAAAAGGTTTATATATTTCCAACTTGACCATCTTCTCAAACTTCCTGCAACTCACATGATTTAGATATGATATTTTAGGACCGTTGAGGGGCCCTTGCTTGAAAGATTTCGCTATATTAGTTATTTATTAAATCAATAAAAAATTAGCAAAGATTGGACTTTGGCATCAAGAGTGGACTTACAATTTTCAAGTCATTCAAAGTGTCAAAAAAAAAGAAGCACAAACTCCCAAAAAATAGCAAGACTGCACCATAATATTCAACAGGTTCGTAAACTCTGGAAAAGGAAACCATCTGCCCCGGCTGAGAGCAACCATCCTGCTGAGAAATTTGAGGATGACCCTGCTGCTGAAAAGTCAGAGGATGACCCTGCTGCTGAGAAGTCTACTTCTCAGGACGAACCTGATGAGATGTCTGAGGTCTGAGGACGAAGAACAACCCTGAAGTCTGTTGAATATTACGAACCTGTTGAATATTATGGTGCAGTCTTGCTATTTTTTGGGAGTTTGTGCTTTTTTTTTTTTTTTGCTTATGTTTGACTTCACTGACATGTGAATGCTTTCCAATGCACCTGCCAAGATACCTGATGAGAACAACCCTGAGAACAACCCTGCTGTGGATGCCCTCAACAGACTTCAGGGTTGTTCTCATCAGGTATAGTGCATTGGAAAGCATTCACATGTCAGTGAAGTCAAACATAAGCAAAAAAAAAAAAGCACAAACTCCCAAAAAATAGCAAGACTGCACCATAATATTCAACAGGTTCGTAATATTCAACAGACTTCAGGGTTGTTCTTCGTCCTCAGACCTCAGACATCTCATCAGGTTCGTCCTGAGAAGTAGACTTCTCAGCAGCAGGGTCATCCTCTGACTTTTCAGCAGCAGGGTCATCCTCAAACTTCTCAGCAGGATGGTTGCTCTCAGCCGGGGCAGATGGTTTCCTTTTCCAGAGTTTACGTAACAATGTGACTGCCTCAGCAGCGTCGGAAATACAGCTCAGGTCCAGCAAGAAAGTGTTGGGAACATCTTCAGAATTAGCAACGTAAATGAAAATGATCAGTCGGCACACAGCTGTGAAAACACGAACGTTGAAACCAATAAACGAAGTCCAAAATTTTCCCCCATTCCATTCCGCAGACTGCAGCAGCCATAGAATTATTGACAAAACAGAAACCAAAAGGTTTACACCTGAGCCCACGAGTCTTGTATGTGGAAAACAGTTCACCATTATGGTCACAGAAAAATTGCCAATAGGCACGGACAATAGTACACCGAAGCCAGGGTTGACATCTTTTGGTCCCGATTCAAATTGCCGGATGTTCTCCATGCATATTTGAACATCTTGAGCCTGAGCTTCCATGTGTATCTTCAGGTATATCTGGCAATGCTTCAATAAAAGTGTGCACCATTACTCAATCTAGGCATTTATTTAAAAAAATGTTTACACGCAGCAGGTAACTAAAAAGAATGTTGATTTGCATAAAATCCATTAAAGAAATTATATGTTCTTGCTAAAAAAAAAAATCAAGAAACAGTCAACTAAATTGGATATTATATTTTTATTGCGGCTAGCCTCAAGGAAGAAGACGAGCAAAGAAAGTCTCCTCCCAGAATCCATACCAATTAGCTTTTATAGGCCCCAATGTCTTGCCAACGATTCCTATCTAATCATTGTTGAAAGGGAAAAATAAGTAAAGCCAAGGGCGCATTGCGGACAAAGCCCAAAATAAGGTGAACACCCGGAAAATTTCCAGTTCTTTCTCTTCTTTCTTTTTTAGTTTAGTGACAGTTCATCAAAAAATTGTCCAAAATTGCTAGATCGAGCACGCGACGCGCATAGTCTTAAGTCCAAATGGAAAAAAAATAGCTGGTTCTTACCTAGCAAGATTTCGGCAATACTGAAATCAAGAACTGCAAGTTAAAACTCGCTGGAGTCAGCGGCGGCCTTCGTCGTTTCGTCGTCACTGGAACGGAGGGGCCATGGCCCAAAAACAAAACACATCATGTCAGAAATTAAATCCAATCGCCCCAAATTGATTAACTCGCTATTCTATGCAAAAGGCTTTTACCTAGATTTCTGCAATACTGAAATCAAGAACTGCGCTGGAGTTAGGGACAGCGGCGGCCTTCGTCGTTTCGTCGTCACTGGAACGGAGGGGCCAAAAACAAAACTTAGAAATTCAATCCAATGACCACATGCCGCGGCAGCCCAATTCAGAGGGAGTTAAGCTTTTCCAGACGACGGCGCTTGCCTCGGCTTCTGTTTTTCCTTCTTTCTTAATCTCTCGGCGCCAAGGAACTGGAAGTGGGCATGGGCGGCGGACAAAACCATTACCGACGATGGCGGAGGCGAAGGAGGAAGGGGCGTTAAAAAAGAATGGGTCACTGAGGATCGTGATGGAATAGGGCGGGGCAGGGAAAAAGAAAAAATGAGTACTAATCGAGGCTAAGGGTGCGCCTGGCAAATGTAGGGGAATGGGAAAGGTAATGGAAATGATAGTAGTGGGGAATGATAGTGGGGTCTTTCATTATAATTCTGCTAGTTGGTTTGTGCTGGGGAATGGAAATGATTACTAATAATGGTGGTTGGTTTGTGTTGGGGAATGGAAATGATTACCAATAATGGTGGTTGGTTTACACTGGGGAATGGAAATGATTACCAATAATGGTGGTTGGTTTATATTGGGGAATGGAAATGATTACCAATAATGGTGGTTGATTTATACTAGGGAATGGAAATAATTATTAATAATGGTAGTTGATTTTTGAAATCTTTAGAAATAAAAATCTAATTAATTTTTTAATTATTTTTTATTCTATAATTACTAAATTACAAATAAAATTATTTAATTACTAATAAATTACTAATTATAGAATAATAAATATTCTATGATTACTAATAAATTATGTTATTAATGATGTAATATGTTAATTTTATATTCTCATGCTTGTTGGTTGGTTTTCAAAATCTTTAGGATATAAAAACCTAGTTAATTTCTATTTTATTTTCTAATATAATTACTAATATAAATTAATCATAAATTACTATTAATTAATTTATAATAATTAATATGAATTATAAATTATAAATAATTCTAATAATTAATATTAATTAATTAGTTTATTTTAATAATTTTTGTTAATTAATTTTTAATATTGTTGGTTTTGATATCACTTGTTAGGATCGAAAAAATTTAAATCCCATTTGTAACCACTATTGACTTGTCACTAAAAGTTAATTTTTTTGTACAAAAAGCCAATTTTTTTGTAGTGTATGTGAGTTGATATTGTGTAGCACTACAGTATGTGCGGAGTAATTTAATTAGTAAACTTATGAAATATAAAATAGGGATAAAAGTTTATATTTCTATTAGTTTACAACACAAAAAATAATAAATAATTCATTTATCGGATGTTCATTGATTGCACACAATTTTAAAATAAAATGAAATAAAGATAATAAATCAACCCTCCTTAAAGTAATAGAATGTTAAGCCTTTATTTTGAGAACACAAGCCCATGAACCGAGAATATCAACACTTGCAGCAGCCTCTGTGTACTTCTTGTCTTAAAATCCAACTAGAATGCTACATCTCATGTATACAATGGTGAACTTACCTATAAGGTGATCCACAAGCTCAATAACTGATGTTCCAAAAACTGGTCTAATGCGCCATTAATTAAAAAAATGGGAAAGTAGAATTCCTTCTAACAACCGGCATCAATGTTTTTCATTCCATCTGAAGAATTCACCATGAACCTTCACTGTAATTGCAATTGCTTAGCTGATATGGTCCATATGCAGTGCTTAACCGTGGGTTACAAATGGAGGACTATACTACAACAACAAACACACCACTTTTCCCAACCGTGGGTTACAACTTCCTACAAGAAGAAGTTTTAGCTAGGTTTTTGGCATATCAATATTTATGTAATTTTTACAATTCTCTTATGTTGCTATTATATTGATTTGTGGTTGGAAGTCTGAAAATTTCGAATGATGGATATGCCTTCATTTTTTGTTTTATTACATATGCACCAATATTCAAGATTTCTTCAACTTCATCATTGCTCACAAAGTGTTTGAAAAAAGTCCTAACACAAAAATAAAGCATCAATTGGCAACATTATACTGGGACATGTCTTTTTTTTTTCATCCAAATCACATGCAAATAAAAATGAAAGTAAGTACAAGAACATATAAGAGTACTTATGGTGGCTACTAAATACTCCAAACATAACAAGAGAACAACGAATAAGAACCTATCATTTCATTGTATACCCAAGAATTCAAATCTCTAGCACGATTCAGAAGTCTCCACAGCAGAATTCAAATCCAAAAGCAGAATCATGTCTTCAATTCAAATCAACAAAAATAACCGCACTGAAATCAGAAAAAAAATCTGATCTCTGAAATCAGAATTTAGCAAGAATTCTGAATTTTGACTCAAATCGATTCTAGTAGAATTAAATCGAATTCGATTTGAGTGCGAATCTGAAATCGATTCGGATCTGTAGAATTTTGATTTACGAATTCGATTCTGAATCCGATTAAATCAATTCTTTTGTGAGAAAAAGAACAAGAACAATTCAAGCTCATACTTTTGTGAATCCTGATTCAAGCTCATACTTTTGTGAGAAAAATTCTTCTGAAATAACAGCACAAATTCAAGGAGGCACAGTAACAATTATAACTACAACAACATTCTGCAGTAATCTGTAAAAACACATCCAAATTGAAAGCAACCAACAACTTTTTTTTTTTTTTTGAAATCTTAAAATTCATATCTTCATTAACTACCAGAATATCCATCACAGAATAACAGTCAGCCAAACTCTTCATATGTGAGTGTAACATATGAAGTTGCAATGCAAATCATTAACATTAGGCAAAGCGGTGAGCGATGGTACAACTCATCATGCACAATAGCACTCATTTCTCTTTGAAATTAGCACTTTTTCAAATGGAAAACCAACAGTTGATACAATTTTAAATGAGGCCAATCAAAAACCTATGACATTGCAGTATAATATCTAGACTTATCACATTCTAAGTTTCACGTTGGTAATTAGCTTTCCAATCTTGATTAACACTAGACAGTCTCGGTATCCACAATAGGTCCTCCTTTTCTTTATGGTGAAGGATGAACTCTCTTCCATTCGAAATGTTGCATTCCCAATAATAGCCCAATGGTTGGCCAAATGCAATCTTTACTCCTACAACAAATAATTCCATCCAAGGTGAACCCTTGTATGAAGAGAGCCCGACTCCTCACATTCTTAATGAATTGCAGCCACAATGAAACAATCGGGCATTCCATTATTTACAAGACTATCATGGCGTGGTGATCAAAACAACTGACTCACCAAATGATATTATAGAACCTCCAAGAACTTCAATAATCCTCAAGAACCCATTTCGAAATAACCACAAATTTGATCAGAAGGAGAAAGCTTGAGTTATAACACACAAAGTCTCCATCCAAATTGAAAGCTAAACACATCCAAATTGATCCAAACAGCATCAACATGTACTACATAAACATAGCCACAAGAAATACTAAAAAAATTCGAACATATACATACCCAAAAAATACCGGAAAAATACCGAAAAATGCTAATAAATTACGGAGCGAAAATTACCCAAAAAAGATTAAAAAAAATCTTCCTAAGTCAATCACACTCGATGTTAGTTGAAGCTCAAGATTCTGAGAAAAAATGAAGAGGCAGTGGCGAAGGATTAACACGCGAAAATCCAAACAAAAAAAAGATATAATCTCGAAAATGGAGGACTTTGTGGGTTTGGGCTACCGATTGTTCTTTGGTGTCTTGGCTAAGTTTGATAGCTCACCTAGGCAAGTTCTTCAGGATACGAGGCAGAGGAGTTAACATCCCGCTTGGAGGATATGCCAAGAACGAAATTGGAGGATGATGCCGCTACAATTTGTTGCTTGAGGACGAAAATGTCAGACTGAAATGGGTGACTGATGAGACGAAAATGGAGTGATCGAAATGCAGAACGAAAATGGCGACAATGAAGAAACGAAATGGAAGACGAAAATGGCGACAATGGAGAAATAAAATAGATAACGAAAATAGAAGAGAAAATGGAAGAACAATAACCTGGGAAATGAAGGAGGAAAGTTGAGGGATTCAGAGGAAAGTTGAGGGATTCAATCTCAGAAACCCTTGGCCAAACCCTTGGAAATGCGAAGAGGAAATTGATTCAAATTTTTTTATTTCTGTCGTTCATTCCCCCCAATTATGGGGGGTATGCGAATTTCCCCAAACTGAGTAATGAAAATTACTGTATTCATTCCATTTCTTTGTTCCATGCAGCAAGAATGCTATCAAACCCATTTCCTCTCCTATTAAACCCTCGCTCAAGGCAGCCCGTAAGAATCGTAAGGACGTCGGAGGAGTTAAAAAAGCTGTGGATGCGCGGGAAAACTGAAGTCAAACGGAGTGTTGACATGCTTAGACTTAAGACCTAATATACAAAAATGGCCTAAACTTTGATTCTTATAACAATTATAGCCCGACCTTTCAATTTTAACAATACAGTACCTGATCTTTTCAATTTGTAACAATTATAGTCTCTGTTAGTGCACTGTTAGAAAATTTGTTAAATTGATGACGTGGCAACCACGTGGGCGACACGTGGATGCTCAATTAATAAAAAAATTATTTTTTTTAAGGATGGGATATACAGTACATGGAGCCATTGTCATTCTTCCTAAACGTGGAGTTCCTTACCCATTTCCCAAACCTCACAAGGAGGAAATCATAGTATTAGGTGACTTGAAAATCATGTTTGAGTTGATATATTACTGCATTTGATAAATGAACTCAAAATCTAATAAATGGAAACCAAAATGCAGGGGAATGGTGGAAGTCAGATGTACAAGCTGTGATAAACCAGGCAATGCGAATAGGGAGGGCGCCTAATGTGTCTGATGCATACACTATCAATGGCCTTCCAGGGCCTGTTCCAAATTGCTCTACTACTGGTACTGAACGACCTATAAGAAGCTAAAAAAATCACTCTTGAATATTGGATGAAAGTTTGCATTATAATGGGTCCGTGTTTGTTTCTGGAAGCAAATCCATCTGAAATAGGCACAATCATAATTGAAGACTATGTTACCTCTCCTGATGGTCTAACTAAAGTGTTTAATGCTGCTGGTCTAAGAAAATTTTGGTTCCCAGTATCAAGGATGCCCAGAAATGGTGGAGAGTGGCCAACTGTAGATGATAATGGGTCCGTGTTTGTTGACTGTGATGCTTAAAAAATGAGCACAGAAATAGAGCATCATCCTCTTTGACATAAGATTTCTGTTTTTGCTTGAGAAACCCATTTGGAAATGACGGTAAAATTCCTGTTTTTGCTTGCTGGGAGGAAGAAGATGAATCTGAGAGAAACCCATTTGGAAAACCCATTTAAATTTTTTTGCAGATTGAGCATCCACGTGTCGCCCACGTGGATGCCACGTCATCAATTTAACAGATTTTCTAACGGCGCACTAACAGAGGCTATAATTGTTACAAATTGAAAAGGTCAGGTACTGTATTGTTAAAATTGAAAGGTCGGGCTATAATTGTTACAAGAGTCAAAGTTCAGGCTATTTTTGTATATTAGGCCTAGACTTAAAGCTGTTCAATTGGATGGGTGGATAGGATAGATCCGTTGATCCGATCCGATCTGATCCGATCCGAAAATTTCGGATTGGATCGATCAATACCGGATTGGATTGGATTAGCGGATTGATTCGATCCGATCTGTTTTTATTTAAATGTAAAAAAAATATTTTTGAAAATAATAAATAATAAATATAAAATATAAATTGATATTTTTTATTATTTAAATAATTCTTTCATTAAAATTAGTTAATTTGTGATAAAAAAATTAAAATATTTATATGAAAATATACTAATTAATTTACATAAAAAATAAATAAATAAAAAATTTTAATAAAAATTATTTATTATCTTTATATAAAAATAAATAATTTTTTAACATGAAATTTTTAAATCTAAATTAAATCACTTAACATTATATATGAAAATAAAAGTAATAGTTAAAAAAAAACAAAAAGCAAAAAAAAAATTTAAAAAAGGAAGAAGAAAAGAGCACAAAAAAAAAAAGGAAAAAAAAAGTAAAAAAATGAAAGTAATAGTAAAAAAAGCAAAAAGCAATAGAGTTTATATATGAAAATGAAAATGTAAAAAAAAGGAAAACAAAAAAAAGTAAAAAAAAAAAACAACAAAAAGCAAAAAGCAAAAAAAAAATAAAAAAAGGAAGAAGAAAAAAGTAAAAAAAAAAAAAGTTTTAAAAAAGTAAAACGAATCCATTCGGATCAAAATCCGATCCGATCCGATCCGAAAAATTTTGGATCGGATCGGTTCGGATTTTGTATTTTGAACAGCCCTACTTGGACTGAGTTATTTCGAGTTATTTCCATAAATATTGGTTAAAAAAATTTAAATAAATATATATATATTTTTCATTTTCTACGGAAGTCGGGTTTTGAAAAATTGACTTTAAAGTTGGTTTTGAAAAATTGACTTTAAAGTTGGTTTTTCAAAACCGACTTCAGTACAAAATTACAAAACTCCCGACCTCCTTTCTTTTCTTCCTTTCTTTTCTTCCCATTTCCGCCACAGACTTCCTCCTTCCTCCTTCCTCCTTCAATTTTTTCCTTTGTTTTCCTAGATCTACCTCCTCCTCCCTCCCCCACCCCAAATCCAGCCACCTTGCACCCTCCCCCCCTTGCCACTTGTTTGACAGCCCCCCCCCTCCTCCAAGAAGTGCCGCCGCCCTCCCCCTCCCTTGTAGGCTCCAACCGAAAACACCCCAAATCCAGCCACCTTGCACCCTCCCCCTCTTGTCACTTGTTTGACAACCCCCTTCCTCCTCCTCCAAGAAGTGCCGCCGCCCTCCCCCTCCCTTGTAGGCTCCAACCGAAAATATATATATATATATATATATATATATATATATATATATATATACAACACTCAAGTTTTTGCCCCATTTTTTTGTTAGAAAGTGAATTATCATTTATTTTTTATAATTCATATGTTAAATTTGATATTAAATTAGTATATGTTAAATTTTTATGTTGTTTTATATGTTAAATTTTGATGTTAAATTTGTATGTGGCTTTATATGTTAAATTTTGTGTTACATTTGTATGTTATTTTATATGTTATATGTTAAAATTTATTTTATATGTTAAATTTGTATGTTAAATTTTATATTAAATTTGAATGTTAAATTTTATGTTAAATTTGGATGTTAAATTTAATAGAGTGATTTTATGTTTGTCGTTGGGAAATTACTCACTTACGGCATGTTTGGTTCGCTGTAATAAATAAGGCTGTAATTGAATTTCAATTCAGTGGGAATTAGGCTGGAATTGAATTGAATGAGTTTGGTTCAAAGGAATTGAATAAGGTTGGAATCATTATTCTTGTGTTTGGTTGGGGTGAATAGAACTAATGAATTGTGTTAAATGACTAAAATACCCTTATCTTAAGCATTTTATTACTGAGTGAGAAAATGACGAGAGAGAAAGAAGAGTGAAAAAATGATGAGAGAAAGAAAATAGAGTGAGAAAAAATGATGAGAGAGAAAGAAGAGTGAGAAAATTATGAGAGAGAAAGTAGAGTGAGAAAAATGATGAGAGAGAAAGTAGAGTGAGAAAATGATGAGAGAGAAAGAAGAGTGAGAAAAATAATGAGAGAGAGAAAAAAGAGTTAGAAAAATGATGAGAGAGAAAGAAGAGTTAGAAAAATAATAAGAGAGAAAGTAGAGTGAGAAAATGATGAGAGAGAAAGTAGAGTGAGAAAAATGATGAGAGAGAAAGTAGAGTGAAAAAATGATGAGAGAGAAAGAAGAGTGAGAAAAATAATGAGAGAGAGAAAAAAGAGTTAGAAAAATGATAAGAGAGAAAGTAGAGTGAGAAAAATAATGAGAGAAAAAGTAGAGTGAGAAAAACCTCCCCAGCAGATGAGATTATTTCGTGGACTATTGCAGTGCTCTCTCGTTAGATCCTGAACATAATTAGATGGAAGGTCAACACTTACATTTCTTCTTTAACCATGTATGTTCGTTAGAATTTAGGCTGCTTAACATCTGTTATCAATATGACTTGGAATTGGAATAAGTAAATGCCAAGTGTATGAAAAGATATTGTATGTTTATAATTAACATCACGGGATGCTGCCGGCCAAATAGATTAAGTAAAACAAGTACTAACTTTCTTGAACAATATCTTGGATAATCAATTATAAAAATGGCACAGCTTACATGGTACCAAATGGATAGGACGTCAAGGAATGAAGCATAGCACACCTACTAAGGTTCTGTTACAGAAAAGTATTTTAAGGATTTCAAAGTCAAGAACACAAGAACAGAAATACGAAACTTATTCAAACATGCATTCAACTTCAAATCCTCCTAAAAAGGATTTGGGCACCAAGTTGAGGTGTGACCGTCAGAAATGTCACTGGGACATGAACATAGGATGGCGATAAACTTAAAGTAAATTGTTTGAGAATCAGAGCTAGGATAATCTTTCCCTCCATTATGGCAAAATTTTGACCAATGCATGTTCTGGAGCCTAAACTAAATGGGAAAAATGAGGCCAGGTGCTTTCGGGGCTTGGCAAATCTTTGGGGATTGAACTCATTTGCATCTGCCCCCCATATTTCGGTATCATGATGAACAGCGGCTATTGGCAAATAGAATTGTGTACCAGCTGGAATGTCAAGGTTTCCTAACTTCATATCCTTAGATGCTTCCCTAAACATAGCTGGAACAGGAGGGTAGAGTCGAAGTGCTTCATTAAGTATCATAGTCATCTGTTTAATGAACATATATAAGTTCATCACTAACTGGAGTTGAAAATATATACTGACAGTTTAATTTTAGCCAAAGGAAAACATCTTTATGACAGACATCAAATTTTCCAGACTAAGGATTAAACAGTTGGCCTCAAACTTTGTTTTGATATGGTTCAATGGCTGGAATGTCTCATCTCTCCACAAAAAGGTTTATATATTTCCAACTTGACCATCTTCTCAAACTTCCTGCAACTCACATGATTTAGATATGATATTTTAGGACTGTTGAGGGGCCCTCTGTAGGTTTGATGCTTGAAAGATTTCGCTATATTAGTTATTTATTAAATCAATAAAAAATTAGCAAAGATTGGACTTTGGCATCAAGAGTGGACTTACAATTTTCAAGTCATTCAAAGTGTCTCCATTTGGAAGCTCGTCATTCTTGCAAACTTGAAAAATTTCTTCCCGTGCCTTACTTTGCCATTCTTGGTGCAATGCTAGAAGCAGAAGTGTCCAAGATAAAAATATGGCGACTGTTTCTTTTCCTGCAAAGTAGAACGTCTGGCATTCATCAATCACTTCTTCTACTGGCAATCCTCCACTCAGCAAGAAGCTCAACAGACACTTTGAATTTCCTTTTTGGTCCCTATCGATCAACATCCTTATGAGGTGTCGAATTTCCCTCTCCACGTTCCACCTCATTCTGTTGTCCCGAGTAGGCAAAAACCTGTATTTCAACTCAAATCTTAGCTAATGATGCAGTTCAGAATCACCAAATGCATACAATTACAGCTCAAAAAAATGTGATAGCCTTAATGCTGGAGCATATTTTAGAGGAATGAGGTATGCATGAACCCTCATGTTCTTTAGACACCAGAGTGCCAACTCAAGGACTAAATATTGGGTACATCACCATATGCTAATTTTGTGTGCAGCCAATGAATCAGATCAGAACACAAAATCCTGGAACCCTATTTCGTGTACATTTTGTGCAAGAAGTCACACTTTTGCCATTAAATTACAAACGTTGTTTCATCCTACGTGGTACAGCCGTTGCATATAATATCCTGAATTCTGTAACATTTTCGTGTATCGATTATTGGTAACACTTCTCTGGTTTTGGTTATCTTCCTTCGCACCTATAAATGAAAGATAAACAACTGACAGCAATGTCAAAACTAGTTACCATAAGTTAATAATCACCTGAAACCAGGGATGTAAACAGTCCTTAAAGCCTGCATAGTCAGGGTAGCTTGTTGGTCTTGTAATTCGAAAATGTGCTTTCCCTCTTCAAAGTTACTACCAAAAGCTGTTTTTGATAAAATTTCTGCGGACAGGAAATGGAATTCTTTTAGTACATCCACTTCTATCTCATTGTTTCCTCCTATCTCATCGTCCCACTTCTTTAAAACCTTTTGAACACTGTCCACAACTTCAGGAATCCATGACTGTGAAACAATGGAAAACAGAAAAGATTCATGAATAAATACCAACTTAACTTTTACCCATTGAAATGAAAACCGAATAAAATAATTTGAACTAATTTTCCAGTTGGGACCTCAGTAATTTTTATGATTGACTTGGGCCTGCTCTAATTTATTTGGTGGATGGGATTTCCAATAATTGGAAATTACTGAATCCATCTATGGGGGACATAAATCTTCATCTTCATCTTCATCTTCATCTTCATCTTCATCTTCACCTTCATCAGCCTATTGTTTGAGTTGGAAATTGAGATTATAAAAAGGGCTTCATCTCTGGCCCATGGGCCATTTGACATTGAAAACTTACAGGATCGGTAGTCTGCCACTATATCACTCCACGTTGCGTGTTTATTTTATGCCAGGAATAAAAAATCAAAAACCTTATTCAGCGGCCCAAAATTTCTGCACGTGCAATTGCCGCTAAACACTACTGGGGTGCTTGGTATGAGGGTTTGGGAATGGAGATATGGGTTTAATAGTGTTTGAGGGTGGTTGGTTGAAGAAAATGGAGTTCTCTGGCCCACTTGACAAGACATTTCATTTACTAATATTAGTATATCCTCATATCCCCCAATATTAGGAGGGTATGAAAGTTAGGGATATGGGTTTGCTACTTAATTAATTTAATAATTACTTAATTAATTATTAAATTAATTAAGTAGCAAACTCATATATCTAATATTAATTATTATAATTAATATAAATTAATTTATTATTAACTTATAATTATTAAAAGTAATAATAAATTAATTAATCAAGATTAATTTAATTAATCATTCATTTACTTAATACTATTAATTAATTAATTAATCTCATTTAATTAATATTAATTATTATAATTAATGTATAATTAATTTATAAATAATTAATTGTTAATATTAATTAATTACTAATTATTACTAACTAATTAAGTAACTAATACTAATTAATTAATTCAATTAATATTAATTAATTACTTAAGATTAATTTAATTAATAATATTTTTATTAATAATTAATTAATTTAATATTATAATAAAAAATGAACTAATACTAATTAAATAATTAATATTAATTATTATAATTAATATAAATTAATTATTATCAACATATTATTATTAAGTAATAATAAATTAACTAGTTAAGATTAATTTACTTAATTATTCATTTAATTAATATTATATTTAATAATTAATTAATCTCATTTACTAATATTAATTATTATAATCAATATTAATTAATTTATAATTAATTAATTACTTAAGATTAATTTAATCAATAATATTTTTATTAATAATTAATTAATTTGATATTATAATAAATAATTAACTAATAATAACTAATTAATTAATACTAATTATTACAATTAATTTATTATCATTTCCATTCCCCAGCACAAACCAACCACTATTATTAGTAATCATTCCCATTTTCCAACACAAACCAACCAGCAGAATTATAATGAAAGACCCCACTATCATTCCCCGCTACTGTCATTTCCATTAACTTTCCCATTCCCCCAAGTGAGCCAGGCGCACCCTAAATTGCCCCCCGAATGCATAATAAGTTAACCTAAATCATCCTTAATTTTAGACATAATTATATATGTAACATTTTACATGTAGAATAAGGCACGTGAAAATTAGTTTAGAAAATCTAATCATTGCTATATGAAAGTCTTGTCAATTTTTGCTAATATTTTTATTGTAAGAGTAATGATATTTTTAGTGATTTTTTATAATAAAACAACCATAACGATTAATATGATAAGTAAAAAAAGACAAAATTATTTATCACATTTTTTAAAAAATACAAAATAATAAGAGCGATTTTATCTTTTTAAACCTTCCTCATCAATTAATATAATTTTTCATTATGAAAAAGTCATAATGATCAGAGTCATTACTCTATTTATAAATACCATTATCGATACAGTTACACCATATGATATAACCATTGCTTGAGCCTAAATTACTTGTCAAGTTCCACAATGCATTATTAACTCATGCTTAATTGTTATCCCATAAATTTTAAATTCTGGCTGATCTAATAATCCAGGGCACCATCCTCTTAAATAACATAATTAATCCCATCCCCATAAGTTAGGTTGTAAGATAATATTCATACAGGAAGTCATTAGATAGAAGGTCAAAAAATATAAAAATATTTATCCATCTTCTATAAGATAGGCACATGGACATCCTTCGCGATTCATGCCATGCCACTGTTTGTGTGCATATTTTATATTTCTTTTAATTTTCATTAAAGATGTAATGGCAACACTCTTATCATACATCCAAGTCGGACCCCCAGTATCAATACAGATTTTTTTTTGGGTATTTTATCATTCTCCATATAACTTTTTATATCTCTTAAGTAACTTTTCTCATCACCTTTCATCTCACAAATGTAATAACGCAAAACAAAATACAATCCATATGAATTCAAAACAGAACAAATTAAACTAGAGGGCAAAAAATAAATAAATAAATAAAATCACCTTCACTCGGTCCATGATGAATGCCGGATTGGCAATTTTCCTGTGAACAGACCATTTCTCACCGTGCAAGTCGACGAGTCCCTTCCCAAAGAGCTGCTCAGCCAGCGGTGGAAGCTTCATTTTTATTACATGGCTGGACTTGTTCAGATAAACATCTTTTATCATTTCGGGTTCGGCTAGAGCCAGCCTCGGAAAAGACCCATGCCAAAACAGCATGGTCTTCCCATACAGGGCAGTCCACTTGTGGTAACATGGATCCACACGATGAACTATGTCATGGCTGAATAATGCCATTGGTTTGTTGTAGGTTCTTTCGAATTCCTGCTTGAACTCCGGGGAATTCCCATATATGGGACGGTAGCCGGGGCCCCTGATTCCCTGTCTGTGGAGATGACGCTGGATTTTGTAGGGGATCCAGAGGGTGGAGTATATGAACTTGAAGAGGATTAGAAGGAAAAGGGCCAACAGAGTTGGAAGATTGAAAGGATGCATGGTTTTGTTAAGAGCAAAAGTGAAATCTTTTCCGGACACTACACTAAAACGAAGATGAATTCCTTATATAGCTAGATTGGGAACCATCTGGCTTAGCCCTTATGGTCATCTAACTTTGTCAAAGGTAGTTGGAGCCAATATGGCAGGGTTTGAACCTCTAGTTTGTCATTTCCTCCCTTATCGATTTCTCTCTTTTGGTGATAGATAGGATCTTATGTAATAGAATATGCCCTTAATAATACAGGATTAATGTAAGGGCATGCACAGAAGCCCCTGACTTAGGCCATGGCCTTTTCTGCCACATCAGTTCCACATCAGCTTATGGCAAACCTTATATTATTCACACAGCCATCATAAAAAAAAATACCCACATCAGCCCCTTGCCTTTTCCGCCACATCACTAATTCTCTCTCCTTCACCATATTCCAAACTATTATCAATTTTTTTTTATATTAATAATACAACTTATACATTAAATTAAAATTATCATACATTAAATACTAAAAAATATTTAATCAAAAATTATTCATTACATTAAAATTAAAATTTACTAATACACTAAAAACATGAAAATAAATACGATAAATTAAATATGAAATACTTAAAAAAAACGTGCATAATTAAAATTAAAATTTAATAAATGTTCATTACACTAAAATTAAAATTTAATAATATACTTAAAACATTCGGATAAATACGATAAATTAAACATAGAATTTTTAATAACATGAGTAATTTTAATAATTTGGATATGTGAATAGTAAAGGCCAGGCTTTCGTTCAAAGGCTTAGCCTTCACTATTTACACAACTATTATTAAATTTTTTTATATTAATAATACAATTTATAATTTTAATTATCATACACAAAATACTAAAAAAAATTAATGGAAATTTTTTTTATTAAATTAAAATAAAAATTTAATAATACACTTAAAATATGAAAATAAATACTTCAAATTAAATATGAAATACATAAAACAGTTAATAGAAAATAAATTTACATTACACTAAAATTAAAATTTAATAATATACTTAAAACATTCGGATAAATACGCTAAATTAAACATAAAATTCATACGGCCAATATTAATTTTTTTCATATTAATAATACAACTTATAATGTTATTTATTACACATTAAATACTTAAAAACAATTAATAGAAATTTTTTCATTACATTAAAATTAAAACTTAATAATAGATTTAAAACATAAAAATAAATACGATAAATTAAATATGAAATACTTAAAACAATTAATAGAAAATAAAATTTTCATTACACAAAAATTAAAATAAAAGATATACTCTAAATTAATAAAAATTGTAATAAAATTTTAATAATAAATTTAATAAATAAAAATAAATACTTTAAATTAAATATGTAATGCTTATTACAATTAATGAAAAATAAAAATATCATATTTAACTCCAAAAATAGTCAAAGTACATATCAATTTGTAGAGAAAAATATTTCCTATTAATTAGTAAATTTTTTTTGAAAAAAAAAATAGTAGAAATGGCTGTTGATGTGGCGCGCGCCCAGTCACGTCTGACACAACTATGCGCCTGTCAGTTGCGTTTGAACGGCAACGACGCCGTTTGGTGTCCACGGCGTCGTTTGAAAGCCAAAAATAAAATAAAATAGAAAACATGCATGGTCAAGCTATGCTCTGGATTTATTGGACAAAAAAGCAGAAGGCCATACCAAGCAAACGGCCACGCCAAATCAGAAAACAGTCTAGGCCACCCACGGCCAGCCCCAGAAGGGGCTGCTGTGGGTGTTCTAATAACACAAAATTGTTAAAAAAAAAAAAAAAAAAAGCTAGATTGAGAGTATGACGTGGATTTGGATACTATGATATTGTAAGACTTTGGCCATTGTTGCTACAGAACATTAGTGGGGTATCTGGATTATTTTAATATAATTTTTTTGTGCGTTAATAATCTAATTCCCTACCCCCTCTATTGTATAAATAGGTTATCACAATATTAATACAAATGCATGGATCGATTCGAACCGAATCAATTTTGGTTCGAACTATTTTTTTATTAATTTTTATCTAAATATAGTCAGAAATTGAGAGAAAATAATGAATAATTGTATTTTTTGCATGTAATACAATTCGATACAATCGTCATATAAATACAATAATGAAATATGTATATAAGAAAACTTAATATATTGTACTTTATAATTAAACATATTATACACACACCTTCCTTGCAGTAGACTTCCAAAGAGTTCTCTTTTTTCTTTTTAATCAACAATATGTAATCATTGAGTAAATATTACAATGTAATGAAAATAATAGTGAAAATAATATAATTTAGAGGTAATATTATAATTTTCTTTGCTAAGGTTTAAAATATCAAAATATGCTTATCTTGAGTGATTTAAGGCACAACAGAACAAGAATGCAGGCAACCCATTAAAGGCACAACAAACCAAGAATGCAGGCTTACTTTTGGTTGTAAATGACAGTTTTAAAAAAAATTTGTTAAGTTGATAGTTGAGATTAAATTAACACAAATTTTTTGTCAGTTAAAAAATGTGCGACTCCAAAGTCGGCACTGATTACGCGTGACTCTTTGCTTGCCATATGTGCGCCTGTGAGGCAATTTCACACCCTGACCAATAAATTCATTACTTCATTTGAATAAACAAATGACAAAATTTGTGTAGAATATTGGTTTAAAATTATTGAATGAATAAGGAATTACAAGTTGATGCATGTACAATGGAAATGTCTGAAACAAGTGCCAAGGGGTATATAAAAATATACTAATCTAAAACCGACTCATATATTAAAAATAATTGACAGACCGTCCGATGTCGTATGCAAATGCATGTTCCACTTAAAATACTTATCTTATTTTTAAAAGAGTAATAATACCCATAATAATATACGGACTGAAGTGATAAATATAAAAAAAAATATTTTATACTTATCAAAATATTGTAAAATAATAAATAATGATGATCTTTTTTATATTTATCACATCAATCACTATTATTTTTTATTATAAAAAATTACTCTGAATATTATTACTTTTTTAAAGAAAATAATTCATTCATAAAAAATCAATTTTAAAAAAAGTTCATATATTATTTTTATTAGTGTTTTCAAGTATTAACAAAATAATCAATTTTTTATTTAATATAATTCTTTTTTGATATAACACATTTAATACATCATTAAATGTATATTTTTACATTTATATACTTATTTTTTAACTTAGTTTATACATTGTCATTATTAGTAAAGATAATATAAGAATTTCATAATAAATATGAACTAATTTTTAGGATAAATTTTTTTTTTTTTGTAAATTAATGCAACTTTTTTGTTTGGGACAGGAGAACAATAATTATATTTCATCCATTTAAAAAAAAAATCGTTTTAATTTAGGTATAATTTTGTACAACACATTAATGTATTACTAAATGTAATTTTTTTTTATATATAATTCACATTTAATGTACAACTATTTTGTTTGGACAAAAAGAATATATAATTCACATTTAAAAGTAAAATTAAAAAAATTATCTATTTAATGATTGTTTTAATTTTGAAACTGACCCGCAAATATCGATACATATCTCATCTCATGCAATGCCTCATTGGTTCAACTAATTTTCTTGTAAAAATTAAGTTCCTTAGAAGATTAGAAGATTAATTTCATACTTAGCGTGAAGACCAACAGTTAGCCGGTTGGGTGGGGATATTTCAAAGTAAATTAGAAAAAAAAATCTCATCTCATGCGATAGCGTAACGCAGTACCCATTAGTCAACGAAAACTTATTACAAGCCGCCTATTAATAACGGTACGTTTGATTCACGGTAATAAATAAGGTTTGAATTGAATATAAATTCGGTGGGAATTAAACTGGGTTCTTGTGTTTGGTTCAGGTGAATATGACTAATGAATAGTGTTAAAATGACTAAAATACCCTTATTTTAAGCATTTTATTATTGAATGAGAAAATGATGAGAAAGAGAAAGAAAAGTAAGAAAATTATGAGAGAGAGAAAGAAGAGTGAGAAAACGATGAAAGAGAAAAAAATGAGAAAATTGACAAGAGAGGAAGTAGAGTGAGAAAATGATAAGAGAGAAAGTAGACTGAGAAAAATGATGAGAGAAAAAAAAGAGTGAGAAAATGATGAGAGAGAAAATAGAGTAAGAAAAATGATGAGAGAGAAAGTAGAATGAGAAAATGATGAGAGATAAAGTAGAGAGAGAAAATAGAGTGAGAAAAATGATGAGAGAGAAAGTAGAGTGAGAAAATGATGAGAAATAAGGTAGAGAGAAAAAATATAGTAAGAAAAATGATGAGAGAGAAAGTAGAGTGAGAAAATAGTGGGAGCAAAATGATGAGAGATAAAGTAAAGGGAGAAAATGATGAGAGAGAAGTAGAGTGAGAAAATGATGAGAGAAAAGTAGAGTGAGAAAAATGATGAGAGATAACGTAGAGAGAGAAAATGATGAGAGATAAAGTAGAGTGAGAAAATGATAAGGGATAAAGTAGAGTGAGAAAATGATAAGGGATAAAGTAGGGTGAGAAAATGATGAGAGATAAAGTAGAGTGAGAAAAATGATGAGAGAGAAAGAAGAATGAGAAAAATTATGAGAGAGAAAGAAGAATAAAAAAAATTATAAAAGAGAAAGAAAAATGAGAATTGGTTGGAGAGAGCTGAAGAGTAAAATTGGAAGAAATTTTTTTTGCCAATTCCTTACTGCATAGAATTACAATTCTTGACTAATGTAGCTGAATTCCAATTTAGGCTTTGGAAGGAATCGGAATTCATGGGAGTTTCAATTTCTTTGAACTAAACAAAAAAATTAAAGTTAAATAGAAATAAGGTTGTAATAAATTTATAATTCCCTTGAACCAAACGTGCTATAAATCTACTTTATCTTTTCCGAGTAGACGTTTCATGTTTGGACCTGTATTTGACATAATCATACTCGTAAAGAATTCACAAAATCTAGAATGACCACTCAACCAAATCTCAAGTTTAACCATCACAATTTGCCTCTAAGGGCATAGACGAGTTGGTAAGGTTGAAGTGACGTGGAGAGAAATCTTCCGGCAATGCAGGTTCGAACCTTGTGTGAGGCCAATTTCCGTTGAAATATTATGGGGTCTGTCCTGAAGTTTTCGCCTGTCTCTCCCTCAGGCCTCTGCCAACTAGTGCACATCCCTTGATTTACATCCCACCTGGTTGAGGGACCTCTGGTACAAGTGAGGGAGTTTCACCTTTGTAAAGGGGCCTTTTTCCTGAACAAACTTTAACCATCACAATTCATTTATTACGAGCCTCCTAATGAGATAAATATGAGTGGCACTAGTTATAGTGCTACTTAGTGATGACAGCTGATAATGGCTCCTCGTGAGATAACTAGTGGTGATACTGATCGTAATGCTGTCCAATAATGGCTAGTGGTGATAGTGGTTCCTGATAAGATAATTAGTGGTAATGTTAATTGTAGTGTTGCTTAGTCAGCGACTGATAGTGACTCTTAACTAGATAATTAGAGGTGGTGGCTAATGGTGGCTCTTAGTAAAATAACTAGCCATACTAGCTAATGTCTGTTAATGTGGGGTAAAAAAATTATTAATTTACAAGTTATTAGATTTTATGACTACAGTGTAGTTTAGTTGTAACTATTATGTAAGTAAATAGTCTTTCCAACATTAATGTTAGTAGATATGTGGCTAATTTTCTGAGATTTTTTTAGTGTTTTAGTGGAATATTGTTTCTTGCCCTTACAAGTTATGTTTGGTTATTAGACTTCCTAATATCCTTATCCAATTATAAGAATAATTTGTGTTTGAGCCAATTGCCTTACTGTAACTACTTTGAATATGAATGCATTTTATATTTAGACTATATATATAAGTAAATATTTCTTGATAGTTGATAGGAAGCAACATTTGGCCATCTTTCCATGCAGTGGAATCGTCAAGATTTTGGAGTGGCAAAATTAAAAAAATTTAAAATTTAGAGAGGCAAAAATCTAAATATTTCAAAATTTCAATACATTTTTTATTTTTTCCAAATAATAAGCTCCTCCTAAGTCCAAACTCCGCATGCATATTCTGTCACTTCTCATGGCTGATTCATACTTGACTCGAATGCACACAAATACTAACATTCTTTCCCCATTCTTCAGGATGCGATTGTCCTGAACAGGATGGGAGCACCATACTTAGGCTGCAAAGCAAGATACATTACTGGAGCATGAACATATGATGGTGATACCACGAAAGAAAATTGTTTGATGATCATGGCTAAGATCACTTTTGCTTCCACCATGGCCAGATTTTGACCCACACATATTCTGGGGCCTAAACCAAATGGGAAGTATGAGGCAAGATGTTTCTTAGGCTCCATAAATCTCAGTGGATTAAATTCGTTTGCGTCGTCTCCCCATACTTCAGTGTCATGTTGGACTGCAGCGAGCGGCAAATAAAATTCTGTATTTGCAGGAATATCTAGCTTTCCCAACTTGATACTCTTTGCTGTTTTCCGCATCATATGTGCGATTGGTGGGTAGAGACGAAGCGTTTCATCGATTATCATCGTCAACTGTTCGCCAAAGTTAAATATAGATTATCAAGAAAATCAGTTGTCAATCGATCAGCTTTCACATAATCAGTTGTCAAATGTTCAACGTATCAATGTTGCTCAAAATGTGGTGTTTTATGCAAAATCAGTTCTGCAGAATTGCCAATTAAGCATAAATAGGGCAATCGCCTTGTGGAAAGGAAACTTACAAGTTTGAAGTGATTTATGTTCTCTGTATTTGGAAGCTCATTGCCTTTGCACACATGGAAAACTTCTTCCCGTGCTTTGTCTTGACATTCTTGATGAAGTGCTAGAAGAAGAAGTGCCCAGGTCAAGACATTAGCAGTTGTTTCCTTTCCTGCAAAGTAGAAAGTCTTACATTCATCTATGACTTCATCCGCATCTAAGCCTTCATCTTCATCATCATGATTCTTATTGCCAGACATTAAGAGGCTGAGCAAATTTCGAGAGTTTTCTCTTGCATCCCTGTTTGTCTTGATCAGCTCCCTGATGGAGTCACGAGTTTCCTTCTCCAGCTTCCACCTTATTCTGTTCTTCTTTGTAGGTAGAAACCTGTGTTTAAGTTGAATCGGTGACATTAATACATGCGTAAAGATTAATCATTACCTACAAAAACAATTTCTTTAGCATATGTCCAGCCAAGTTCCTTGGTACAATACAAGACGGCTCATTCGGATTAGGCCCTTTCTCCAGTCATATGAATCTGTAAGCTCAAACTGAATGTTATGCAGTTAATGAAAATCACCAGTGGGTTACTACTACTACAGCTTCGGGACTCGAGTAAGAATCGTGCGGGCACAAGCAAATATCACTTCTCTAGACAAAATTGATGTAGTGTGCAAGTCACCTGATAGTATGGCATGATAAGTATCACTACATTGCTCCACCAATCATAGAGAAACCAAGGACAGGTGATGCTCACCTAAATCCCGGGATATATACACTTCTCATAGCCTGCAAAGTAAGGCTTATTTGCTGCTCTTGCAACTCAAATATGCGCTTCCCTTCCTGAAAGCTGCTCCCAAATGCTGTAATAGAGATTACTTCAGCTGAGAGATTATGGAGTTCTTTGTGCACATCCATTTCAAATTCATTTCTTCCTTCTCTTCCTTCTTCCCACTTGTTCATGAACTTCATGGTAATAGCAACAATGTCAGGCACCCAAGCCTAAAACCATATATTCAACCATTATTAGGGATTACTTAATGCAAAATGAAACAAAAAAAGGACCGAAAGAAATGATAGAAGGTGGTTTAATTGAAAGATGTCCATCTCTGTTCTGTGAGCAATAGTAAGGAGGCATTTGGTACATGGGTTGGGGGGTAGGAATGGAATGGAATGGACTCAAAATGGTTGTTTGGTACATGGTATTGAGTTTACAAAAACCTTTTCCCTCGGGTTTGAAGAAATGGAATCAAATAAAGACTCAAAACGACGTCGTTTTGAGTATATTTAAAAAAGAAAAAAAAATCAACGTTTACCGACGCTAAAGCTCCTGTCAGTGATTGGGCGCGCGTCACATGTCCTGATGATTGCAAACCCACCAATGGTTTACAACCACCAATTTACCTTTTTTTTTGAAAAAAACAAACAATTTCATTAACTTGTAGAAAATATTTTTATGTACAAAGTGACATGCACTTTGACTATTTTTTGAACAAGATATGATTTTCTTAAATATCATATAATGTAAAATAATAATATCTTTATTAGAATATTAATATTAAATTTTAATTTTAATATAAAATTTATTCCATTCTATTATAAAATAATACCAAACAACATAATTACTATCATTTCATTCCATTCCAAACCTTTTCTTCTATCAAATCCATTCTAATCCTAAACCCACTGTTTATACCAGGTGCCACCTAATTATTTTCTGCATCTGTAAGTATAATTCGTGACAAGTAATACAGATATGCACCCACAAAGAAAGCGGAAGAAGAAGGTGAAGATGTAAAAAATCACAAATAAATAAGCTCCCTAAATACTAATCCAGTCATCTCTGAAGTATGATTCAGTCGATCAGAAAACTAATAGGTATTAAGAGGGGAAATTATCATCACCTTTACTCTCTCCATGTTGAAGGCCTTGCTGGTGATCCTTCTATGAACAGCCCATTTTTTACCAAATAAACCAGCGAGTCCCTGTCCGAAGAGATTCTTAGAAAGTGGGTTGAATCCAATCTTATCGACGCAATCAGTATGATTTAGCATGAGCTCCTTAATTATGTTTGGTTCAGCTAGATTTAAACGTGGCGTAGTTCCAAACCAGAATAGGAATGTTCTTCCATATTTAGGTGACCACTTGTGGTAGAGAGGCACAGCACGATGAACGATGTCATGGTTGAATGCCATTGATTTTGATTCAGCTTCACTCATTTGATTTTTTATCTCCTCAGAGTTCCCATAAAATAGACGATACTCGGGGCCGTCAATTCCTTGTCTCTTGAAGTGCAGCTGAATTTTGGATGGCACCCAAATAATGGAGTATATGAATTTTAACAGAATGATTGCGAGTACCAGCAGAATGATAAGAACGAGTGGATGCATTGTAGATGAGATTTCGTGGACTATTGCAGTGCTCTCTCGTTAGATCCTGAACATAATTAGATGGGAGGTCAACACTTATATTTCTTCTTTAACCATGTATGTTCGTTAGAATTTAGGCTGCTTAACATCTGTTGTCAATCAGTATGACTTGGAATTGGAATAAGTAAATGCCAAGTGTATGAAAAGATATTGTAAGTTTATAACCTCACGGGATGCTGCCGGCCAAATAGATTAAGTAAAACAAGTACTAACTTTCTTGAACAATATCTTGGATAATCAATTATAAAAATGGCACAGCCTACATGGAACCAAATGGATAGGACGTCAAGGAATGAAGCATAGCACACCTACTAAGGATTTGATACAGAAAAATATTTTTAGGATTTCAAAGTCAAGAACACAAGAACAGAAATACAAGACTTATACAAACATGCATTCAACTTCAAATCCTCCTATAAAGGATTTGGGCTCCAAATTGAGGTGTGACAGTCAGAAATGTCACTGGGACATGAACATAGGATGGCGATAAACTTAAAGTAAATTGTTTGAGAATCAGAGCTAGGATAATCTTCCCCTCCATTATGGCAAAATTTTGACCAATGCATATTCTGGAGCCTAAACTAAATGGGAAAAATGAGGCCAGGTGCTTTCGGGGCTTGGCAAATCTTTGGGGATTGAACTCATTTGCATCTGCTCCCCATATTTCGGTATCATGATGAACAGCGGCCACTGGCAAATAGAACTGTGTACCGGCTGGAATGTCAAGGTTTCCTAACTTCATATCCTTAGATGCTTCCCTAAACAAAGCTGGAATAGGAGGGTAAAGTCGAAGTGCTTCATTAAGTATCATAGTCACCTGTTTAATGAACAGAAATAAGTTCATCACTAACTGGAGTTGAAAATATATACTGACAGTTTAATTTTAGCCAAAGGATAACATCTTTATGACAGAAATCAAATTTTCGTGACTGACAAAACAGTTGGCCTCAAAAATTTGTTTTGATATGGTTCAATGGCTGGAATGTCTCATCTCTCCACAAAAAGGTTTATACATTTCCAACTTGACCATCTACTCAAACTTCCTGCAACTTACATGATATAGATGCGATATTTTAGAACAGTTGAGGGGCCCTCTGTAGGTTTGATGCTTGAAAGATTTCGCTATATTAGTTATTTATTAAATCAATAAAAAATTAGCAAAGATTGGACTCTGGCATCAAGAGCGGACTTACAATTTTCAAGTCATTCAAAGTGTCTCCATTTGGAAGCTCGTCATTCTTGCAAACTTGAAAAATTTCTTCCCGTGCCTTACTTTGCCATTCTTGGTGCAATGCTAGAAGCAGAAGTGTCCAAGATAAAAATATGGCAACTGCTTCTTTTCCTGCAAAGTAGAACGTCTGGCATTCATCAATCACTTCTTCTACTGGCAATCCTCCACTCAGCAAGAAGCTCAACAGACACTTTGAATTTCCACCTCCTTTTTTGTCCCTATCAATCAACATCCTTATGAGGCGTCGAGTTTCCCTCTCCACGTTCCACCTCATTCTGTTGTCCCGAGTAGGCAAAAACCTGTATTTCAACTCAAATCTTAGCTAATGATGCAGTTCAAAATCACCAAATGCATACAATACAGCTCAAAAAAATGTGATAGCCTTAATGCTGGAGCATATTTTAGAGGAATGAGGTATGCATGAACCCTCATGTTCTTTAGACACCAGAGTGCCAACTCAAGGTCTAACTATTGGGTACATCACCATATGCTAATTTTGTGTGCAGCCAATGAATCAGATCAGAACACAAAATCTTGGAACCCTATTTTGTGTACATTTTGTGCAAGAAGTCACACTTTTGCCAACAAATTACAAACGTTGTTTCATCCGACATGGTACAGCCGTTGCATATAATATCCTGAATACTGTAACATTTTCGTGTATCGATTATTGGTAGCACTTCTCTGGTTTTGGTTATCTTCCTTCGTACCTATAAATGAAAGATAAACAACTGACAGCAATGTCAAAACTAGTTACTATAAGTTAATAATCACCTGAAACCAGGGATGTAAACTGTCCTTAAAGCCTGAATAGTCAGGGTAGCTTGTTGGTCTTGTAATTCGAAAATGTGCTTTCCCTCTTCAAAGTTACTACCAAAAGCTGTTTTTGATAAAATTTCTGCGGACAGGAAATGGAATTCTTTTAGTACATCCACTTCTATCTCATTGTTTCCTCCTATCTCATCATCCCACTTCTTTAGAACCTTTTGAACACTGTCCACAACTTCAGGAATCCATGACTGTGAAACATGGAAAACAGAAAAGATTTATGAGTAAATACCAACTTGACTTTTACATATTGAAATGAAAATCAAATAAAATAATTTGAACTAATTTTCCAGTTGGGACCTCAGTAATTTTTCTGTTTGACTTGGGCCTGCTCTAATTTATTTGGTGGATGGGATTTCCAATAATTGGAAATTACTGAATCCATCTATGGGGGACATAAATCTTCATCTACATCAGTCTAATGGTTTGGTTGGAAATTGAGATTATAAAAAGAACTTCATCTCGGGCCCATGGGCCATTTGAAATTGAAAACTTATGTCATGATCATACAAGTCAAGGGGTCAGTTTATAATTAGCAAATAAAATAGGGCTATTTGTGTTAGCTGTTAGAAGTTAGTTACTTGCAGTAGAAGGAGTTTGTTAGAGTTGTTAAGTTTCAGCATTATATAGGTTGCAAAGGTATGTTAAGCTTATGCTCTAAAAGGTACTTCAAGGAGTAATGATCAGTTCCTATGATGAAATGTCGTCCAATCAAGTAATGTTTCCATTTCTGTACTGCCATGACCAATGCCAATAATTCTTTTTCATAAGTTGATAGCCCCCTATTCTGGATGTTAAATGATTTGCTCATATAGGCAATAGGTTGTCCCTCCTGCATTAATACTACACCCATTCCATTTGCACATGCAACAGTTTCAACTATGAATTCTTGGGAAAAATTTGGCATTCTCAACATTGGAGCTGAACAAATAGCTTGTTTGAGCTGCTCAAAAGCTGTGGTAGCTTCACTTCCCCATTGGTAACTGTCCTTTTTAAGCAAATCAGTTAGAGGTTTGCTTATAATGCCATAGTTCCTGATAAACCTCCTGTAGTACCCTGTTAGGCCTAGAAATCCCCTTGGTTGTTTAATATTAGTTGGAAAAGATCAACTAAGAACACTATCCACCTTTCCTTTATCCATGCTCACTCCTTTTGTAGAAATAATATACTCTAGGTACTCAACTTGTGGTTGTGCAAAAGAGCACTTGGAGCATTTGGCAAATAGCTGATGTTCTCTCAGAAGTTGTAATACAGCACTCAAATGTTGGACATGCAATTTGAGGTTAGGATTGTAAACAAGTATGTCATCAAAGAAAACTAACACAAACTTTCTCAAATAAGGCTAGAAGATATGGTTCATTAGGAACTGAAAGATTGAAGGTGCATTTGTGAGACCGAATGGCATTACAAGAAATTTGAAGCCTTATTCAGCGGCCCAAAATTTCTGCACGTGCAATTGTCGCTAAACAGTAAATTGTCCCCCAATGCATAAATAAATTAACCTAAATCATCCTTAATATTAGACATAATTATATATGTAGCATTTTTACGTGTAGAATAAGGCACGTGAAAATTAGTTTAGAAAATCTTATCATTGCCATATGAAAGTCTCGTCAATTTTTGCTAACATTTTTATTGTAATAGTAATAATATTTTTAATGAACTTTTATAGTAAAAAAATCATAACAACTGATATGATATGTATAAAAAAACAAAATTATTTATCACATTTTTAAAAAATACAAAATAATAAAGAGTTATTTTATCTTTTTAAACATTCCACATAAATTAGTATAACTTTTCACCATAAAAAAGTCAGAATCAGTGTCATGACTCTATTTATAAATACCATATTACACCATATGATATAACCATTGCTTGAGCCCAAATTACCTGTCAAGTTCCACAATGCATTTTGAAGTCATGCTTAATTGTTATCCCAGAAATTTTAAATTCTGGCTAATCTAATAATCCAGGGCACCATCCTCCTAAATAACATAATTAATCCCATCTCATAGGATAGGTTGTAAGATAATCTTCATACAGGAAGTCATTAGATAGAAGGTCAAGCTATCTAAGTCATTAATTAGCCACTAGTAGAGCTCTTAAAACCCTTATTGGTTATTAGCGCGTAAGATCAAATTCAATTACAAGTATAAAAATTCAAGACACGAGTCATGACTTATTTAATTTTATAGTTAAATTTTAATTTTTTATACATCTTAATTGGGCTCCATTTGGAGTGTGATGTATTAGGGAAAAGTTATATTGGAATGTATGAAAATTTTGGTGGGTATTTTTTTATAGAAAAAGTATTTTAGAGGGAAAAATGAGAGGGAAATTTTTTTCAAATTATGTGAGAGGAAGTTGAGTAGGAAATTTTAAATTTTAAATTTTAAAATAAAAATTTGTTTGGAGTGTGATATTTTTATTTAAAAAAAGTGCCTATTTTTTCTATTTGAAAATACAAAAGTAATGTGCAAATGGAGCCTTAGATTCGTTTCACTTGAACAGGGGGAAAAAAGAAAAACTAGCTAAGCTAATTCAAATTTCTTGGAATTATAAGACAATTAGTGGAACACTGGGGCGGTAACCAAGCATGTAATATTTAGGCAATATATAAAACTTATCCCAAAAAAATATAAAAATATAAAAATATTTATCAATCTTTTAAAAGATAGGCACATGGACACCCTTCGGGGTTCACGGAGCCACGGCCCACTGTTTGTGTTTTCCATTGAAGATGATGCACGCAAACACATGGCAACACTCTTATCATACAACCTAGTAGGACCCACAGTATGAATACATTTTTTTTTTGTGGGTATTTTATCATTCTCCATATAACTTTTTTTATATCTCTTAAGGTAGAGTCTGTTTGGACTTTCAATTTTTATTTGTAAATTAATAAACTTTTAAATAAAATAAACTATCTAAATACATTTTTATTTCAAAATTTAAAATTTAAATTTTTCCTCACGTAATTTTAAAAAAAATTCTCTCTTATTTTTCTCTTCAAAACATTTTTTCTATCAAAAAAATACTCATCAAAATTTTTACGCATTCCAATATAACTTTTTTCAAATACATCACACTCCAAACAAACCTTAACTTTTTCTCATCATCCTTCATCTCATAAAGGTAAAAATGCAAAACAAAATACAATCCATACGAATTCAAAATAGAACAAATTAAACTAGAGGGCAAAAATAATAATAATAATAATAAAATTTAAAAATAAAAATTACCTTCACTTGGTCCATGATGAAGGCCGGATTGGCAACTTTCCGGTGAACAGTCCATTTCTCACCGTGCAAGTCAATAAGTCCCTTCCCAAAGAGCTGCTCAGCCAGCGGCGGAAGCTTCACTTTTATTACATGGCTGGACTTGTTCAGATAAACATCTTTTATCATTTCGGGTTCGGCTAGAGCCAGCCTCGGAGTAGACCCATTCCAAAACAGCATGGTCTTCCCATACAGGGCTGTCCACTTGTGGTAACATGGATCCACACGATGAACTATGTCATGGCTGAATAATGCCATTGGTTTGTTGTAGGTTCTGTCGAATTCCTGCTTGAACTCCGGGGAATTCCCATATATGGGACGGTAGCCAGGGCCCCTGATTCCCTGTCTGCGGAGATGACGCTGGATTTTGTAGGGGATCCAGAGGGTGGAGTATATGAACTTGAAGAGGATTAGAAGGAAAAGAGCCAACAGAGTTGGAAGAATGGAAGGATACATGGTTTTGGTCAGAGCAAAAGTGAAATCTTTTCCAGACACTACAGTAAAACGAAGATGAATTGCTTATTTAGCTAGATTGGGAGCACGAAGTGGATTTGGATACTATGGTATTGCAAGACTTTGGCCATTTTTGGTACAGGACATTAATGGGGTATCTTGATTATTTTAATACAATTTTTTTGTGCATTTATTGTTATAAGGGATAATTACCTAATACCCTGATTCCGTTTATTACTAATTATTATCCTGAGGTATTAGTTTATTACTAATAACGACAAAACTTCTAATACCTCTTGTGGTTTATATTTCTTTAACAAATTGGTCCATTTGACTGATTCCGTTAGTATTGTAGTTACAGGATAAAAATGTTAAATGAAATTGCATTTTCTACTTTAGTCTTTTTATTTGTTTTGTATTTTAAAAAAAAAACGAATTAGAACGAAATTTTTTATATTATCTAAAAAAAAGTGTATTATTATAAAAATTTACTTGTCTCTAATTTATTTTTATTATTATAGGTATACATATTTTTTTGTTAATTTAATTTATACATTATCACTCTTAATATGAATAATATAATAATTTTATATTAAAAATAAATTTGAGATAAGTAAATTTTTATAATAATACACTTTTTTAGATAATATAAAAAATTTCATTTTAAAATTTTGTCCTAATTTGTTTTAAAAAAAAAACAAATACAAAGACGAAAATAAAAAGAGTAATTTCATCTAACTTTTTTACCCTATAACTACAGTACTAACGGAATCAGTCAAATGGACCCATTTGTTAAAGAATTATAAACCACAAGAGATATTAGTAGTTTTGTCAAACTATAGAGGGTATTAGTAATAAACCAATACCTCAAGGAGTATAGGTAATTATCCCTACATAATATTAACACAAATGTATGGATTGAATTAAATCGGACCAACGAATTCTCTTTTTTAATAATTTTTATGTAAATATTTTAATTTATATTATAATAAAATCAATTTAGATTAAATCGAATCAGTTATGATTCAATCTAATCTGAAATATAAAACGAATCCAATTTAATATGTGAATCAAAATGAACACTCGCACTTAATATGTTGTACTTTATAATTAAATATATTATACACTCACCCTCCTTGCAATAGACTTCCAGATCGAGAGTTTTTTTTTTTTTTTTCAATCGACAATATGTAATCATTGAATAAATATTACAATGTAATGAAAATAATATAATTTTCTTTGCTACGGTTTAGAATGTCAAAATATACTTATCTCGAGTGATTTAAGGCACAATAAAACAAGAATGCAGCCAACCGACAGGCTTACTTTTGGTTATAAATGACAGTTTTTAAAAAAAAATTGTTATGTTGAGGGTTAATTTAATCTCAAGTCAAACAAGGCAAATTTTTTGTGAGTTAAAAAAGGTACGATTACCTGTAGAATATTGGTTTAAAATTATTGAATGAATAATGAATTACAAGTTGAAGCAGGTACAATGGCTATGTCTGAAACAAGTGCCAAGGAGAACATAAAAATATAGTAATACAAAACCGACTCATATATTAAAAATAATTGACAGGCGGTCCCATATCGGTCGTATGCAAATGCATGTTGCACTTAAAATACTTATCTGTGAGGCAATTTCACACCCTGACCGACAAATTCATTACTTCATTTGAATAAACAAATGACAAAGTTGCGTAGAATATTGGTTTAAAATTAGGGTAAATTACATCTATTATCTCTATAATTTGTAAAAACTTCTACTCAAACCCTCAGAATTGATTTATTACTAATATTTCTTTAAAGCCTTCATATTTGATTTATTACTAATATTTCTTTAAAGGGGTTAAATGTTATGAATTCAGTTAATTAAATAGACTAAATGTTATGAATTATTAAATTTAAGAAGGTACTGATAATAAATTAAATTTAAAGGTTTAATTGATAATTTTTATAAACTACAGGAATAGTAAATGTAAATTACCCTTAAAATTATTGAATGAATAAGGAATTACAAGTTGATGCGTGGTCAATGGAAATGTCTGAAACAAGTGCCAAGGAGTCTACAAAAATATAGTAATATAAAACCGACTCAGATATTAAAAATAATTGACAGACGGTCCGATGTCGTATGCAAATGCATGTTCCACCTAAAATACTTATCTTATTTTTAAAAGAGTAATAATCCCCATAATTATATAGGGATTGATGTAGTAAATATAAAAAAAAATTATTTTATACTTATTAAAATATTATAAAATAATAAATAATAAATTTATTTTTTTATATTAATCACATTGGTCACTATTATTTTTTATTATAAAAAATTATTTTGAATATTATTACTTTTTTGAAGAAAATAATTCATTCATAAAAAAATCAATTCTAAAAAAAGTTCATATTACTATTTTCACGTATTAACAAAATAATCAATTTTTTATTTAATGCAATTCTTTTTTGATATAACACGTTTAGTGCATTATTAAATGTATATTTTTTACATTTATATACTTATTTTTTAACTTAGTTTATACATTGTCATAATTATTAAGGATAATATAAGAATTTTATAATAAAGATGAACTATTTTTTAGGATAATTTTTTTTAAAAAAAAAATCAACTTTTTTTTTGGGATAGGAGAATAATAATTATATATCATCCATTTAAAAAAAATCATTTTAATTTAGTTATAATTTTGTACAACACATTATTGTATTACTAAATGTAATTTTTTCATATAATTCACATTTAATGTACAGTTTTTTTTTTTTGGACAAAAAGAATATATAATTCACATTTAAAAGTAAAATTTAAAAAATTATCTATTTAATGATTGTTTTAATTTTGGAATTGACCCGCAAATATCGATACATATCTCAATCTCATGCAATACCTCATTGGTTCTCTTATGAAAATTAAATTTTAAAAAATATGAATCGACTATTGTTGTTAAGTGGATACAGAGATACTATTTAAAGTGAAGGCCAACAACCCCGATTAAAACTAATTAGTTCTATATTTGAACTGGCGGCCAACAGCCGCAGCCGCTAACCGATTAGATAAAGATATACTTAAAGGATTAGTTCCGTCCTTAGCGTGGAACCAATAACCCGTTGGTGGGATATCTCGAAGTAAATGAGAAAAAAAATTCTCATCTCATGCGACAGACCCATTAGTCAACGAAAACTTATTACGAGCCGCCTATCTTAATAAATCTACTTTGTCTTTTCCGAGTGGACGTTTCATTTTCGGACCGGAATTTGACATAATCATACTCGTAAGGAATTTACAAAATCTGGAATGACCACTCAACCAAATCTCAAGTTTAACCCTCGCAATTCATACACTGATAAGGACTTCTTTCCGAATCTTTGGACTTTTTGGTTTATTGAATTTTTTTCTTTTTGAATAAGTGTTCTCACGAAATTAGAAACAATATGTTTGGATTATATTGTATTTGAAAATTTTATATTGATATATATGAAACTTTTGATGAAAATTTTTTGTAAAAAAAAATTCGTATAAAAAAGTAAATTGGAGGAAAATTATTTTTAAAATAATGTGAAAAGAATTTTAGTGAAAATTTAAATTTTAAAATTAAAATAAAAAGTTGTTTAAATATTTTATTTTTATGGTTAAAAAAATTAATTTTTTTGTATAAAAATACAAACCAAACACACAGCCCAATATTTCTAATTCGACTCAAACACGAAATGGCAAAAAAAGGGTCATTGACAAATTAATTAAAATATTAAAGTAGTTTGAAGGGTAATTAGCATAAGATCTTGAGGCCTTTATTCGGTTTTGTTTGCTAAGTTGAAAAAGTTTTAATTTGATCCTTCAACTTAAAAATTAAGTTCTATTGAGTTCCGAAGTGAAAATTCAAACAAATATAACACGTGAAGCTAGTAGGGGCAAAATTTTAAAAAAAAAAATTTGACAAACCTTGACCCAATAAAAATTTGGTAGTCCCATATTCTTTGTTTTTAGGAGAAAGTCCCCTTACGAAGGCAAAACTCCCCTACTTATGCTAGAGGCCCCTTAGTCAGGCAGATGTAAATTGAGGGATGTGCATGGGTTGAGAGAGAGTCAACAGGCCAAACTCCAGGACAGACCCTCACAATATTTCAGCAGAAAATCTGTCTCACGCGAGATTTGAACCTACATTGAAAGAAAGTTTTTTTCAAAAATTCTATATAAATTTTTATATAAAACCGAGATAGTTACTTTTCAGAAAATTCTAATGATAGGGGAATTTTATTCTTCTGGCAGTGGGACAAAAGATAAAACTAAATAAAATGGATTATGAATCCAAATTTTAGTTTGAAACTCATGTAATTATCCTCTTCTGGCTAACCCGAATGATAAATACCGCCAAAACCCAAAATCACAGAAGAAATTAAATGAAGTACTCCAGATACAAAGTATAGAAAGATGTCTATATCTTCTCCCCCCGAACCTAACCCCCAACCTAGAGTAATTAGGTGAGAAAGTAAAATTAATCCTTGTTCATACATAGGTTTCTCTGGTATGAAATGAGCCACTTCTAATAGGATCATTGCTCCGGCCCAGAATACGATTAAACCAGCATGAGGATTTCTCCCCACGTTACTTCAAGCTTACCAACTCGCTAAGGGCTGACAGTCCCATATTCTTCTCCAACTTGCTTGGCTGTGAATCTTCTCTAAGATTGTGTGCAAGCTCGCAGATTACTACTAGCGAAAATGCACAAATCAGGGGGCAAGCCCACAGAAAATTTTTAGAAAGTTTCTTGGTCCTAACAGTGGTAGCATGGAAAGGTCAGAAAGATCTAGCCCTTGACAAAACATGGCTGGTGTGGGCTAAGAAGGAAGATGACTACGTTACCAACTGCGCTCAAGTGGACAATAAAGGCTCAAGGGACGATTTGGATTAGTTGAAGGAAAAGAATTGCTTTTGTATGCACTATGTACTACATCTGGTTAGCTTGGAACCGGATGCATTTTGAGGGACATATCCCAATTCACTGTGAAGTTATACATAGGATCATGACACAAGTGTAAAAGGTGGATCACGCTTTGTACCCGAATGTCATGATCTTATAGATGGCTAGTCAGCTAAGTTAGCTGTATGTAAATTGGCCAGGTTGCTAGCACGGATCAGGTTTATTATATCGTTTGCCTGGTAATACTGTAAACCTCAATTTTGATCAATAGTATTTTTTACATTCGATATAAAATAAAAAAAAAAAAAAAGAACAGTCATATTTGGCTTATTAAAACTAACCAAAAGCACTTCCACTGTTACAGTTCCTCCGCCACGGAATCAACGACCACCGGATAAAAGTGACTCTGCTGTATGAGAATATTGAGAAGACGCATTCCAGGTTCAGGATGGATTCGGGTATGACATTGAGACACCAAATCCTTTACCATACGCAAATGCTGTGCGATTTGCAAAAATATCTTCAGCTGAAAACTCAGGCAGCGGCATGGAACCATCCAAATAGAGTGTAACTTTCTGCATGCTGGGCCGAGCCATCGGTTCTGAATTAGAACACAATAAACCAAGCTTCAATACCAATTCCACCTCATCCTTCACGAAATCAGTTCCCAAATTTTTATCAACTGCCTCCAGATTTCTGCCTTCATTCCGACACAAAAAAACCCGCTCAATTAAAGTTAGATCTTCTGGTCTAGATGCCAGCAGCTCTACTGGCCTTCTACGGCACACAACTTCTAGGAGAAAGGCCCCAAATGCATACACATCTGTGCTTGCACTAGCCTTTACATCTCTGTGGATAACAACTTGCTCCCATCCTTCATGAAGGTAGAACAGGCCCGATGCAACACCCTTAATAATTCGAAATCTGTGCTCCCAATTCAGAATGAACTTTTTAGGGCCGTAAAGGAACTTGTCGAGACTCCCGTCAGGCATATATTCATAGACCAATAGCAACTCACCTTTGCGCCGGCAGTAACCCAAAAGAGGTACCAAATTGCGATGGCTCATCCGACAAATGCTAACAATTTCTGCGACGAATTCTCTCATTCCTTGTCTTGACTCATGGGAAATCCTCTTTACGGTCCATTTGCAATTTAGAGAGGTTGGTAATACGCCTCTATAAACGCTTCCAAATCCTCCAGCACTAAGAGCTCTGTGTTTTTAAATCCTTTCGTGGCAGTGTACAAATCTTTGTACTTGAACCTGTGAGGTCCATAGTCAACTTGCCAATCTTCAAGCACTTCTGCAAACTTCCTTTTCCTCCTTAAATAATAAAGTGGGCTTAAAAGAGCTACTAAAAGAAACAAGAAGCAAACCAGGGGTCAAGGTCTGCCAAAATTTGGAAGCCAAGCAAGTTGGAGAAGAATATGGGACTGCCAAAATTTTATTGGGTCAAGCTCTGCCAATTTTTTTTTTTTTTCAATTTTGCCCCTACTAGCTTCATGTGTACATGTGTGTCTGAATTTGCACTCCACCCCATTTTTAAGTTGAGAAATCAAATTAAAACTTTATTAACTTATGGACAAAATCAAATAAAGATCCCAAATAAAAGATTGTTTATGCTAATTACCCTAGTTTGAAATTTTCGACTCAGCATTGTTGCTAGACATACATCAATGTTGGAAATGCATGCAGAATCCGTACATTTCATTGTTGATAAACTTAGGCAAGCAGAGATAGCATTTCAAAAAAAAAATTACATTTTTTAAAATAGTAATTGTGAAATAAAAAATTATTGAAAATTAAAAAAATGTGTTATGAAATATAAAAATATTTTTTCAAATACTATTCATATAAGCCCTTAATTGTCCCGTGCATAACCAGGTGCTTATTTTTACCTAAAATATTTGTTCTCACTATCAAAATTCATTGATTATAAGCCAAAAATACACCAGTACTGATACAAAACTCCTCAACTTCAAATCTTGGTAAAGATAATCTGGGCACCATACTGAGGTTGCAGGGTCATGCCTTGCATGGGAGCATGAACGTATGATGGAGAAATCTCGAAGGAGTATTGCCGAATGATAACTGCCAGCACGACTTTAGCCTCAACCAGAGCCAGATTTTGACCGACGCAGGTTCTTGGTCCCAGCCCAAATGGAAAAAATGAAGCCATATGCCTCCGACTACTACTACCAAATCTCTGGGGGTTGAATTCATTAGCGTCGTCTCCCCAAATCTCGGGGTCATGGTGCACAGCAGTCATGGCCAAGTAGAATTGTGTGTTAGCTGGAATGTCAAGGCTTCCAAGCTTGACATTTTTGGATGTTTGCCTCATCAACATCACTGCTGGCGGGAAGAGTCGCAGAGCTTCATTTATTATCATGTTCACCTGTCAATCAAAGGAATGGAAATCACTACTTGCCAAAAACCAAGCATGACCAAGTCTCGGAATGGGGTGCATTGTGAAGTAAACTTACGATTTTGAGTTCAGCTAATTTATCTGCAGAAGGGAGCTCAGTGTCTCCACAGGTGCGCAAGACTTCTTCCCTTGCTTTACTTTGCCATTCTTGATGCAAAGATAAAAGGACAAAAATCCATGTCAAAAGATTAGCAGTTGTTTCCTTTCCAGCAAAGTAGAAGGTCTTGCATTCATCTATAATTTCCTCCGTATTCAATCTCTCCTCTTCATCTCTCTGATTCTTGTAGGGAGCCAATAATAAAGCAAGCAGGGCTTTCGGGTTTTCCAGAATATTGTTTCCATTCTCAATTAACTTCCTTATGGAGTCTCGAGTTTCCTTGTCTAATCTCCACCTCATTCTGTTCTTCTTCGTTGGCAAAAATCTGCATCCACTCCGATCATCAGACCACAGAGGACCAGAGATCACACCACTGGTTTACTCCAAGTATTAATTAAGTCCCATTTGAGTGTGAGCAAACAATACTCAAAACCCTGGTTAGAAGCAAAGTTAATACTATAATTACATGATAATTACCTGAATCCAGGGATGTACACACTTCTAAGTGCCTGCAAAACAAGGCTGACTTGCTGGTCTTGTAGCTCAAAGATTCGTTTCCCTTCGTCAAAACTACTGCCGAAAGCTGTTCTCGATATGATATCCGCAGATAATTTATGAAGTTCTTTAAACACGTCCAACTCAAATTCATCTCTTCCTCCTCGTTCTTTCTCCCACCCATCTAGCATCTTTCTAGTACTATCCACCATTTCTGGAACCCAACCCTGTTAAAATGAACACTAATTTGCAAGGGTTGTTGCTTTCAATTCACCATGACAATATGAGGTTATGTGGTATTTGTCACCTTTCTTTGTGTAGAAACTATGGGGTGAGAATTTGATAAGAGTAATAATATTTTTAGAGACTAATCACAAGACTTTTTATAGTGACTAATGTTACAAGTATAAAAAGACCTTTTAAATAAAAATCTTATATCATTAAACATATATAACATAAAATTAATAATTAATAATAAAAATACAAAATTATATATAATAATATATTATATGTATTAAAAATTATTTAAATACCAAATTTGACTTTTTTAGGGCCGGAAAAAAAATAACTTTATTATTTCATTACTAGTATGGCCAACGAAATCTGTCTACGCTTCCAAACTAAGAACCATGATTGGAATTGATTCCAAGAATTGAAAAACACTATTTTAGTTTAAAAGTTTTATACAATTATCCTTTCTCATGCATTTATTTAGAAACTCCTTCTCTTTTGTATGGTAAATATTTCTCAGTTCGTAAATATACTGATTCAAAATCTTTCTGGTGAAGCGAACATGTGAAAAAGTTGTATTATGACCCTTAACTTTGATATTCCATTAGCAAGCATCCATATTTGTGAGCGTGGGGCAGAAATTATATTCTCTAATCTTAAAAACAGAATCCAGTCTAAACAAAAAAATTAATTTGAAAGAAAGAGTATACTTTTAATAAAAAAATTCTTGTATTATCCTTATTAATAATGTCAATGCATACATCAAACTAAAAAATAAAAATATAAAAATATACATTTAATGTGTTATATTTTGTAATTTAAAAAATAATGTTAGATTAAAAGTGATTTTTTTTTTTACAAAAGAAACACTACAATTTTGTTAAAAAAAAACGGATGATAGCAATATAAAACAGTATATTTTTTACATAAATATTATGATTTTTAGTAAAAATAAATAAATATTAATATTTTTAAAAATCTACCAAAATATAAAGTCGATATCTCATAATATCGCCTTCAAGTCATGTAAAAAATTAAAAAAAAAAATGAGAAAAAGCTTCATTCTTATTTCCCTCAGCCCCTACTCCAATAGCAGTCCTCCCCCTCGGTGAGCAATCTCCTCCCAATATATATATAAACCTAAAAGCAGTTAAAGAAAAAAAAAGTTTAAAATCTTTTTTTTAAAATTAATTTCTCAAAATCGACTCAATAACCCTTTTAAAATATTAATATTTTTAAATTTTCTACACAAATTATAATATTTCATTAAATAATTCAAAAGAATAAGGAACCTTATCTAGGATAAAAAAATAATAATAATAATAACCCCCAAGATAATCCCTCATATATTGACCAATAATTTTTTTAATTTTTTACTTTTAAAACGGGAACAAATAGCCGAATGTACTTTTTTTGTCCTCCGTCATTATTCTATTTTTTTTTGTTGGAATAATATCATAATAATAATAAAATAATAACAGATGATAAAAAATGTATATTAATAAAATGTTATGGACTATTTATTTCTATTTTAAAAATAAAAAACTAAAAAAATATGTGAACAACCTTTTAAAAATTATCTCGGAAAAAATAAAACCTTAACATACATGATACAACTGGCACAAGAGTCAACTTAAAGCAACCTTATCCAGGACAAAAAAATAAAAAATAATAACCTTAATTCTCTCCATGTTAAAGGCCTGGCTTGTGATTCTCCTATGGACGGCCCACTGCTCACCAGTCAGCCCAACAAGCCCTTCACCAAATAGCAATTTAGACAATGGGTTGAACTTAATTCTGCCAAAGCAACCACTAGTATTCAGCAAAATCTCCTTAATCATGTCTGGGTCCCCGATAGCAAGCCTAGGCTTGGGCCCAAACCAATACAGAAAATTTTTTCCATACACAGTCGACCAATTATAGTAGTGTGGCACCACCCGATGAACTACGTCGTGAGTAGCGAAAGAAGCCACGGGTTTGGATTCCGCTTCGGCGATCATTCGCCGTCTGATCTGAGCCGTGTTTCCGAAGATCGGACGGTAGTCGGGTCCCCTTATCCCCTGCTTCCTGAAGTGGCGCTGGATTCTCAACGGAACCCAGATGATTGAGTGCAGAAATCTCAAGACGAAGAAAATTATCAGTACCAGGATCACGAGAGCAAGTATATGCATATTGGCAGGCTTGTGTTCACGAAGAGTGTGTGACTGTGTGTTGTTTTTGGGATATGGGTTTGACTTCTGATCTTACGTTTTAGCAGGTCCGAGACGAAATGGTGGGGCTTATATTAACTACTATTTTCCACGGACTCAGAAAGATCTGTACTTTAAGAATCCTAAATTAGTAATATTGGGAATGGCCGCAGGAATAAAGAATTGTTGTTTGAGATAATTGCAAGAACGAGTTTACCCTTTCTAGAATGAAGTTAGTTGTATTTTTTTTAAGCCAAAAGAGTCATCTCTTCGCTTTAAAATAGTACTAAAAAGCCATGTAGGATTGGTGGAAAATGAGGATAAGTGTCCCTTGTGCACATGGGTAACCACAGATTGCACGAAACTGAGTATACCATTTGACTACAGATTGATAACTCTCTTTGTTTTCTAAATGGAATTAAAACATGCCTAACTCCGCTGGAAAATGTTTCTGGGGGAGGAATCAATACTACATTATCAGAATAACTCCTAGAACTGGAAATATACATTGTTTTTTGTTTGAGGAGTCATAGCATTTGAATTTGACCGCTGGAAGAAGAGTGGGAAAGCCAACTTGAAGTTCTTAATCGTATACTAATAAAAAACTGAGGTCGCAGGGTAATTGATTGCATGGGGCATGAACATATGATGGAGAAATCAGGAAAGAGTATCGCCTAATGATAACCGCCGGGGGCAACTTAGGGTTTGTTTGAAGGGGGACGTATTTAAAAAAAATTGTATTGAAATGTGTAAAAATTTTGGTGTTTTTTTTTTATAAAAAAAATATTTTAGAGAGAAAAATAAGAGGGAAAATTTTTTAAATTTTTATGAGAGGAATTTGAGTGAGAAAATTTAAATTTAAAATTTTAAAATAAAAATATATTTGGGTAGTTTATTTTTATTTGAGAATTTATTTATTCGTAAATAGAAACCTTTAGTACAAACAGGCCCTTTGTCTCCACTGCATGAGCGAGATTTTGACCAATGCAGAATGTTGGTCGCAATCCAAATGAAAAATACGAACCCAAATGCTTTCCAGTTTCCACCAATACTAGCAAATCTTTGGGAAATAACCTCCAAAATAGTTACTATCTTTCCAAAAAAGATGAATGTACCAAGCACTATACTTAGATTTATTAGATTTGTTGATAAAATATCAATATTAAATTCAAAACTCCAGGCTACAAATGGCCAGCGGTCTAAAGAAACGAAAGAATCGGTTACATTTTTCATAGAATCTTCTTTTATAGATAGTAGATAGACTAATAAATGGAATGGCGTTCTTTTTGTATCACTTCATCCTTCCTTTTTATTTATTCTTTTATTTTGATTTTGAAAAGTATTAATAGTTCTTTACATTTATTGAATATACTTTTTTGGTCCTCCATTATTATTTCATCTGTTTTTCTGTCAAATGACGCCTCATGTACTACACATGACTTTTTAATTATAGACAAAATTGAAATTAACCAAAAAACAACCCAATCCTCTATACGAGCCCTAAACCCACAACCTCTAAATTCCCTCCATTCCCGTCACCACCCTTTCCCCCCCTTCCCCCCTCCCCCGCGGAACTTACCCCCACCATGTTGAACTCATCGAACTCATCAAGCTAGTGAGCCCTATCCCGTTATTTCCACAACCCTCACCCCGTCAGAGTCATCAAGCCGGCATGAAATCCTTTCGTAAGAAATCATCGGAGTCACCCCCACCACGTTTATGTATTGAAAAACCAGAATATCCAATTAGGCAATTGTGATTAATCAATAGCTTGGGCCTTGAAAGCCAATTGTGGTCAATTTTGTGTCTAAATCTGCTATAAAATCACATATGATTTTCGCCTACTGTAAAGCAGGGACTCCGGACTAGGGGTGCTCTGATCTTCCTGCCAATTTTCCTCGGGAAAACTGTAAAGCAGGGACTAGGGGAGAAATTTTTGAGTTTGACCTAGCCTTGGTTGTAGTTTGGAAACTGATGGCCCTTTTATCAGGCTTAATAAAAGGGATAAAGTTTGGTTTCGATAGTGAAAGTTGTTTGGGGTATTGATTTGTGGGTATTTTTAGCAAAAGAAAGCAGCAGGTTTGACCACCTCTCTCCAGCCTTCTCGAAGATCCATTCTTTTTGTGGGTTTAAAACTTCTTGGACATTGTTTGAACATTTGATTTGAAGCTAATGCCCAAATCACAAAATGGTTTCTATTTTAAGGGAGGGTTGGGGATTGTCTTCCAAGAAGAAATTAATTTGACTTGTCCTCCAAGCTCTCAACAAGCACTTTTCATCTTCAATGATCAATGAAGCCCTGCACTCACCATATCCGAGGTACACCATTTAACTCTAGATGTCATCTTCGTGGTTACGAGTTCCATGTCGGAAAGGCATAAGTGGGCTCTTTTGGTTTTTAGTTGCTAGGTAGGTTCTACTATCCATATGCTCGCTACTCACAGATCCAAACCCAAATGATCCGCTCGTACCTGAAATTGCCCATATGTACAAGATGGACAGAACCAAGTATGATTCCATGGCCCGCAGCTTGACCCAAAAGTACGCCATGTGTTGATGAGTCTCAAACCTCTACTGGCCCCTCATCTGGATTTTTATTCCTCTCTATAATCATTCCATAACTGATTTAACGTCTCCTAACTAACAATCAATTTCTGAATTTTCTTCAAAGAAGCTCCAAACGAGCGCAAAAAATGAAAAATACCATCAATACTTTGAATAAAATTAGGGATAATATACAAAAATAGCGATTTTTACTCTTTAGTCAGCCTTTCAATTTTAACTAATACAAGATTTTTTTTTTTATTGATTACTTTGGGTCAAAATTGATGGCGTCAGTCAACCATTAAAGTTGAAAAAAGACAAAAAAGCCCTTCGATATAAAGTATATAGTTTAAAATTCTAAAATAAATTTTTAAAAAGAAAAAAATACAAAATTTAAAGACAAAAATTTAATAAAATTATTTACACTATATAATAAATTTTTTTAAACAAAAAAATAAAATTTAAAGATGAAAATTTAATAAAATTTAGAGACAAAAATGACAAAAAAATTTGAGGTTAAAAAATAAAGTATCTATAAAAAAAATTGAAGTTAAAAATCAAAGTATCATGTAATAATTTTTTGTCTGTTTGCATTAAAATTTTTAACAAAATTTTACATAATTTTATTAAATTTTTTCTTTTAAAAAGTTAATAAAAATTTTAACTATATCAATTTTGTGTCATTTTTGTCTTTAAATTTTGTATTTTTTTTCTTTTTAAAAATTTATTTTAGAATTTTAAACTATATGCTTTATATCGGAGGGCTTTTTTGTCTTTTTTCCAACTTTAATGGTTGACTGGGTTGACCCACGTCATCAATTTTAATCATTCCATAATTGATTTAAATGAATTGAAAGCTTATTTTTGTATATTATCCCATAAAATTATGAGTTGTGTTTGTTCTTTTTCTTATTCAGCATCCATGCATCTGAAGTCAGTTCCCTATTTGCATAATCTGAATATGTGCCAAATATGTCTGTTTCGGGATATTACAGAAAAAGGCTAATAATTATGATTTTGAGTGTTTTTTATGGAGTGAGCTGATGAGTTCGATGAGGTGAGGGTGAGCTGCGGATTAGGGCTCGTCGCAAGGGGTGAGGGGGAGGGGTGTGACGGGAATGGAAGGAATTTAGGGGATGTGGGTTTAGGGTTCATATGGGTGTAGGGGATAGAGGGAATAGAGGATTGAGTTATTTTTTTGGTTAGTTTTAGTTTTGCTCACGGTTAAAAAGTCACATGAAGTGCACTATGGGTCATTTGACAGAAAAATAAAAAAATAAAAAAAAATAGTAACATATGATCAAAAAAATATATTCATGAAATATGAGAAATTTTTTTTTATTTTAAAAGTATGATATTAAAAAGTTCATTTGTAAAAATGTGAAAAGACTATTTCTCAATCTCTGAGTTTGAATTTGTTGGCGTCGTCTCCCCTGATCTCAGGGTCATGGTGCACTGCAGTCCTGGTAAAAAAGAATTGTATGCTTGCAGAAACTTCTAGGCTTCCAAGCTTGACATTTTTCCATGTTTGGCTAATCAGTCATCACCCTTAGATTAGCCAACATTTATATATTTCAGAATTCATCCCTTTACTTATTCCTCCTCTTCAGACTTAAGTTTGATATTCTATTAACAAGTACAAATATGTCAGTGCACAAGAACATTAGCAAAATTATACTCCTTCAGTCATTTTTTTTTTAAAGATTTGTTTGAATTGACTATAATTTCTTTAAAGTTATCAACTATAACACATTCAATACAATATTAAATGTATACTTTTTCAATTTTACTTTTTTATTTTAGGTCATATGTTATAATATAAAAAAGTTTAAAAAGTAAACTTTCTTTTTAGACAAATAAAATTTTTTTTTAATAAAAAGGTAGGTGGAGTATTGAAACAAATATTGCATTCATATTCTTATTTTTAGTTCATCAAATTAAATACATAATTTTCTTTTTTTCCCTTAATTATGTAAATAGATTGTTCTCCCTAATTATATATGGTTATACAATCTTACGTGGTATATGGAATATTTTCTCATTGAGTAATACTTTGTACATTAAAAAAAATATTGATGAGAATCCAATGCCTCGAAAACCTAAAAGTTCCTCTGCAAGGTTCATCCGCGAAAGGTAAGTCAGGGCCTAAAATTAGCCCTAAATGCTTAGTTGATGGACAATATGTGAATATTCTTGTACTACCGTTTGTGGGTCCTAAGGGATGGAGGAAACTAGGTTAGCCGAAAGATGGTTATTGATTTAAGAACATAAGGTCCCCCTGCTTTTCAAGGTAAGATAGGGTAAAGAAAATGCCTCGTAGGGTAAAGAAAATGCTTCGAGCTAATGTTCGAGACACTAAAATAACTCATGCCAAACTCTTAGGAAAAATTTGAAAAACTATAAGCAAAAAGGTATCTGTACCCGAAACTAACACAGGTGGGTAGGTACAAACTACTTAGAGGCGTGAGATAACTCTTTCTAAGAAACTTGGCAAAATAGTCTCATAACTTCGAGAGAAATGGTCTACTTTTGGTAAAACCCCTTCCCCAACAGTACCTTATCCCACTTAAAAAAAAAAAACGTTACCATGATTGTCTCCATATTAAAGGAGTGGACTGTGATCCTCCTGTGGACGGGCCGCCGGCCTCACCAAATATTACTCTAGACAATGGGCTAAACTTAATTCTATTATAGGAACCATTTGTGTTCAGCAAATTTCCTTGATCATGTCAGGATCCGCGATAGCAAGCCTGGGCTTGGGCCCAAACCAATACAAAAAAAAAATTCCCATACACCCTTTACCAATTACAGTAGCGCAGCAGCAGCTGCAGCACCAACTGAACAACGTCGTGACTACTCATTGGATTCAGCTTCAGCGATCATTCGCCGTCTGATCTGAGCCGTGTTTCCGACGATAGTCGGGGCCTCATCCCTTCTTTCTGAAATGGCGTTGGATTTTCAATGGAGCCCAGATGACTGGGTGCGTAAATCTCAAAATGAAGAAGATAGCTATTAGAAACAACACCACGCGAGCAAGGATATGCATATTGGCCCTTCAAACTCTTGAGCTTGTTTGTAGGGCTAGCAATCAGGTCGACATTTGGGTTTACGGGTTGCAAATTACTCTTTAAATGAATTAAGTAAGTTGACTTGTCAACTTATCAGGTCGGCCCACACTTGATTCATTTATTTTTCGTGTTAATTGTATCCGACATGATTTTAATCCGAACTTGTTAATTTAGTGTTTTCGTATCGTGTTAATTTTGTGTTATATTCGTATCGTGTCGGGAATTGCCGCCCTACTTGTTTGTATTGTTTTTAAGATAGAGTGAGGGATGTATGGATAGTATCTCAAAATATATATATATTGTTTTTTGTTTTCAAAATAGTGATGGTGAGATAGAAGATACGAGATACGTTTAAAACTGAAAAAGTAAATGTGTCATGATGAACTATTCATACATACCCTGAGTCTTGTTCTTATGGTTTAGATACTAAGACGAAATGGTAGTCCTGCTACTAAATATTCCGACCAATTCAGGAAGATATATCAAACATGAATCTCCTGTTAGTAATATATTTAATGATCGAATCTAGTTTTTCTTTAGCTTCACAAGGATCAAAATCAAATAAAAGGACACTGTTTTTTTGTAAAGAGAAAATATATTTTTTTTGAGTTTTTCAATAATTAGCGAACCTATAAAGTACAAATTATTTAGTTCAGATTTTTATGGTAAATTAAAAGAGAAGATTCTGAATTATTTAGACTTTAGTTGAATTGTTTGTACTGGTTATTGTAATCTCTTAACTATTCGAATACTATTTTTATAAAATGTTTCTAGGGAAAGAATGGTGGTTAGTTATGAGAATGGTGCTTAGTTATAAGTTAGTCACCCAACCCTGCAAATGTATTTGGCACCAAGGAGGGCAGGGTTCAAACCCCTACAATGTCATTCGTCTCTCTTTTGATCTCCCTTCTTCCCTCTTGGTGGGGGCCTCACCCCTCTGGTGAGGCATAGGATTAGACCAACTCAATATAAAAAAAAGATACTTGCAACGGAGAGAACACAGTGCACATCATTACTGATTATTGTGCTTATTAATTTATTTTTGCCTTTTCTGTTTGGCCTGTCTTCTGCTTACAAATCATTGCATTTGACCAGTGACAAAATATTTCCATTAAAGGCAGTTTGTGGTTGATCAAACGGTGCTTTGTTCATAAATTTTATCATCACAGGTAATTAGTCTAATCCGTAATCTTTTTGTAAATAAAATATCACTGAATCAGCTAAGCTTGTTCCATCAAAGGCTTGAAAGAGATTTCTATATCGTTTTGGCTATGTTTGGATAGTGTTGTATTTAAAAATTTTATATTGAAATATGTAAAAGTTTTGGTGAAAATTTTTTTGTAAGAAAAAATAATATAAAAAAGTAAATTGGAAGGAAAAGTTTTTAAAAATAATATGAGAAAATTTTTAATGAAAATTTAAATTTTAAATTTTAAAATAAAAAATTATTTAAATATTTTATTTTTATGATTAAAAAAACTAATTTTTTACCAATAAAATCACAAAACAAACATAACCCGATTTTTGAGGATTACAAATTTACAACAATGTAACACCCAAAAATTACATTAGGACCCATCATTACCTTCACACAGACCCAGCCAAAATGAGAAAGAGAGTGAACTAATTGTAGAGGTTGAAATAAAAATTTTGAAACGCGTAAAGAAAATATATTTCAAACTATTGCATCCATCGTATTTTCAGATCATTTGTAATGGAAAATCCTAAGCATACGTATGCATGCATTCCGAACTGAGAAGTACGAGGAATAAGATAGTAAACAAAATGTTAATTATGGCTGACCTCAAAAACATGATAATGTAACATTTTTGACTTCCATAAATTCATAAGAATTACGTATATAGTACTAATTTTTACTTAAAAAATGGTAAAAACAGTTGATCCTAATATCCTTTGATTACAAGGACGGACCATTTCCTCTTTGTGGCCGAATTTTCTACTCAGTCCATGCATGATTGAATAACTACTCATAATGGAATGTTGTTTTTATTTCTCTAATATAACATAAAATAACGATATTACAAGTGAAAAATTATAATAAATTTTTTTACTAACTAATAGTAATATTTACATTACAAAACATTAATGAATGGTAAAAAAGAAAATAAAATAAAATAAAAATACCATAATGATATTGGAACGATGGAGAAGACAGTTGGGGAAGAGACTCCGTGAATCAACAACTCAAACGCATTAAATTAGTCCTGTCTCTGTGATTTATCCACCCGAGTCGAGCCCAAACAACACTTTAGCCATATATTAATATGCATGCATGCATGCATTAGTTTTAATTCTGAATTTGACTGCTTGGGGTTGGACACGACTCGTCAAGAACAACAATATTATCATTATCGCCTCCTGTCCTGTCCTGTCTTGTCCTTTTTGTTGCTCTTTTCTTGTTTCCTCATCGAGGAGGATGATTAATTTGTTGAATAACCGGCCCGATTGACTGACGAGTATAGCCTGGTGGAGCAATAGTAGAAGCTGGAGAATTATTGGGGCAGTGCCTGTTGCATAGTCCCCACATTTGAGCTGTCTCCAGTCTGCAATTCAAAGGCTTTTTCAACTCAAGAATCAAAGTGCATGCCCACTTGCCCAGCCCCCTTCATCCACTTAGTAGAAGCTGGGAAATTATTATAATTTAAAATATATTTTTTATTTTATAATTATTATTTTAAAAAATATAAAAATATTTTTTTAAAATACTATCTATGAGATAATTTATTTTAAATTTACGTTATCAAATTAGCAAATCAAGCTGCAATCTGATCTGGATAATAATTTTCACTCCCTTTTTCCCATCGTAAGATCTTTTGAAATTCTAACTTATTATAAGAAATATGTAATATTGTATTTAGATTACTTGGATATTATGAATTAACATTATTATAGTTTCTAACTTTAATCTAAAAAATGTGTTAGTATTTTGTGAAAGGTTGTTTTTCCAAATGATATTATAAGAAAGTTAAAATAGCAAGGCGACTACGGATTCTTTCCAAATAGGAGAATGGAGTGACAGAAATTTTTAAAATGCGAAAAAAATCACCGCGAGACGCGCGAGCGCGAGTCGCTATTTTGAAATAATGAAAAAGTTAAAATAAAATAATGATAATAATAATAACAAGACAAAAATATTATTATACAAATAATAGTGAAATTTTGAATTGTTGGTAAAAGAATATAAAAAATATATATACAACAAGCACTAGATACAAATTCAATCAATGTAGTCACGTGATCGAGTCCCTTTGTCTATAGTTTGTCACATAATTTGTCTTTACCACTGTACGTTATAGTTTGTGTACTGCGAACGTACCTCTTATGAGTCAGGACATCACGGTGACGAGTGCGGAAGCTGATCGAGCGCTTGAACGCGAGTGTCAAGCAAGCCAACTCCTTATAGAACAACATTGTACCGCACGTCAAGAGATCAACATTTTGACGTTAGAATACACTATTAATATTGTATCAGTGAGTTATCTTACCCAAGCTTAGAACGATGGATAACTTCATTGTAAAAATTGAAATATAGATTCCTAAAAGTTTCATAAATTTTACAATGGAAATTGAAGTTTCTCAATGCTGTCACATTTTCAGCCAGGAAAAAGTTTAAATCTCCGGCTTCATCGTACGATAATCAAGGCTCGGAACTAAACTACACAATCCCTACATATTACATACATGGTTTGATGTTTAGTTTAGAAGAACCTGCAAAGAAAAAAGAAAAAAAAAAAAAAATCTCCCCAAAAACTAAAAAGCAAGAAGAGAGATGCATGGATAAAGAGCTAGCTTCCAGCCGATATCGGAACAAAACATATCCCTAAGGCAAAGCAGGCTTCCTATCACCAGAATCATCCCAACTGCCACCACCCAAGTTCATTCCACCAAGAGGCGAGGAGGGAGCCGCGGAAACGTGAAGGCCACCTCCAATTGAAGTCAGGTAAGCCGAAATTCCGTCAGAAGATGCATCACTTGGCCCCATTCCCATGCCAAGAAGATCGAGAGTGGCGGGTTGGGCATCAAACATTGTTGGAGGCCTCATCATCAGATCGTGTAAACCAGAAACAGAATGACCAGATGGTAGTCCCAGTCCAAGCCCAGGTGCGAGTGAGTTGTTTTCTGACTTCACATGGTTCATCATCCGATTTCTTGTAGATGCACCAGCCGAGGTGGTGCTTGGAGTATTGTTATCCTGAAGTTCGGAGGAGGTTGGCATTGCCAAACCGAGGCCACGAAGGAATGACGAACTTGATGATGTTGCACCTATTTGAGCAGCTTTCTGGAGCAATGCGGTGGCAGATAATGCCGCTGGCTGTGGGTTTGCCGCATAGTGCCTAGGATGATCCTGCGGTGTGGTAGGGAACAATGAGGATGGCTGATTGGAGAGGTAAATGGAAGTTGACAAAGAGAGAGATATTGGCTCAACAGAAAGCCTTTCCGGGCCACCCATTGCACATAATAGGCTGGAGAAGGAAGGAGAATGGGACGATTGTGAAAGCCCAGCTGAGCGGGATGATCCGAACACACTGGCGAATATACCGCCGGTACTACTAATACTAGCACCAGAACATGAAGAGGGGTAGCTGCCAGTAGTCGCCGCCGCAGAGCTGGTTGTAGTGGAGAGCCGCGGGGTTACAGGTTGCGGTTGCGAACGGGGAACTTGATTTTCAGGCAATTCTACAACCAAAAAGAAAATAGTCAGACAATGATGAAATGAAAATTAATATATAAAAGAACATGGCTTTTTTGGCAAAAGCAAAAGTTATCCTTTTTAGGCCCTTTTTGCAACTGAAGCCCAATAATGCCCAAAAACTTTCAATTTAATAATCATTCGTGTAAAAGCAAAAGACAATAATGGAGTCCCTCCCCTCATTGATCATCTCCTCCTTCATGATTCTTCATACATATTAGGGCTATCCTGCTTATGCTGGCTTTCGTATTTAGCTCTCTCAAAATCAACAAACAAGATCGTTTGCCATTAATTAATGTAAATGCACAGGCAGATGCGCTGCAACAAAAACATCGCGCACACATACTGTACAGACACAAACAAACAGTTGCATAATATACGGACAACAATTGCGCATGAAAACAAGGACACAAATAGACAAAACACAGCAATAAACAATAACGTGATACGGCATGAGATAAGTTAAAACAACACTTAATTAGACCAGGATAAAGAAAGGTTCTTGTACCTACTTTATTTTTCACGAAAGCGGTCCATAATATCCACGTTTTTTGCCCCGGCTTACGAGGAAGACGTACTAATAATAGAATGTGGACAAATTTAAGATTACGTACCGGAACTTTGAACAGACAACACCGGAGACAGCACCCCAGTTGACGGAGTCAGCGGCGGAGGTGGTGGACTCGAAGACAAAGACGACGTCGTCACAGATTGAACCTTCAGTGTCCCCTCGTCATTAGTAATCGCTAGACTCTGAGACCTCGCACTTTCTTGAGCCAATGCATCACAGAATGCTCTGTGTGTTATGAAACTATCCCTCCTACACACCCCAAAAAAAGTAAACAAAGATTTTGGGAAAAGGAAAAAAAAACACAAATTTAGTATGAGATAGAGCATATTCCTTGTAGCTCAAAAAGGAGGAAATTTTTTTTGGAGACCTTGAAAATAAGGTGCCACAATCACAGCGGTATTCGCGGGTACCGCAAGTTTTCATGTGGGCTTTCCAATCAGACATCACAGCATACTTCTTAGAGCAGCGTTCGCACTTCCATTTTTTCTCACCGTGTTTTCTACAAAAATGTTTCTTGATGCCAGTAAGATCACCAAGTGCTCTTGTTGGGTCGTGATGAATGCAGGTGACTTCAGGGCACACGTACACACGCTTTTTCACTTCTTTGCCATTTCTCTGCCGAAGTTTCCACGGCAAATTATGACCCCTTCTATGAAGCTGCAAATTCTGGTCCCTTTGGAAACCTTTGCTGCAGATCTCACATACGAATCGATTTGTTGCCAAAAGACTCTTTGGTGATAAAGCTATGACTTCTGCATCTGGATCTGCAACCCCAAAAAGAACCAACAAAAAGTTAATCTTTTGTCGCAAATTAATACATGTAGCTAGCTAGCAGACAAAAAATTATTGGAAATAACGACTAAGAAGCTATTGTTAATTTCATAGTACTGGTACCTGGCATTCCAGGAAGATTACGCTTTTTCTTGAGAGGTACAACTTGAGGTGATAAAGTTTGATTGCCAGCTGAAGAAATACTGGCTTCTTCAGAAGCTGAAGCTGAAGGGACTGCTGTCATTGCTGATGAATTATCGACATCCCCCATTTTGTCAAAAGATCAAAATTTTCCCAACTTACTCAGCTCCCTCAAACCTCGGCTGTAATCAATCTTTTCGAGGACTTCTTGAAGCGGTGGATGATGCTCAGAAGGTAGAGGAGAAATGATTAGAAAACGCTAATCCCCCATAAAGGGGTAACCTTTCTTGGGGTTATGAACCCAAAAAAAATCCCAAGTCCTAAAACTCGAATGTTTCTGGAATCAAGGGAGATGACAAAGCAAATTCAAATTCCTCCGTCTCAGTCTAAGAGTACCAAACGAAGAAAAGAACCATTTTCAGCTTTCACACCTCGGTGGCTGCTTTGTCATTTGGCTAATAAAGGTAGAGATAGAGGAAAGGGACATGGATGGGAGATTTGAACCAAGTTATAACTCACTTATAAAGGGTGATTAAAGTAATGGCTCTTTCTGAAGCGGCGGCATACAACTCTTTATTTAATTATTTTCTGTTCTTTAAATTTATCTGTTTTTGCCAATTAGTCCGTGCTGCAAATTCCACCGTCCACGTGGCCTCGTTGAGAAAATCAGTGACACTTGTCGGAGAAACTCGGACTATGCGGTGGATAGTTTTTGTCGTATGTAAACCTTGTCGAAGCTTGATCCTCTTCTTTGTATTTTGTTTGCAATATATTTTATGTTGTTTAATTATTTAGAGATAACCATCTTCTATGATCCACTTGTTCCTATTTGTTATAAAAAAATGCTTTCCTAGATTCGAATGGTTTTAGTTTTGAGGTTTTAAGTTTTAACTGATGACCGCTCAGGGATCAGACATGTATAACTGGCACTATCTGCATGTCTTAATTGTCTGCTATGTCACTTGTTCGTTCGTTCAATAAATATTATGAGTGTATATGATTAGTTTAATACATTGTTTATGCTATTTTGAAAAGGTTGGAAATGCATTTGAAAAGTAATTTATATTCTTTTTATTTTTTTTAAAAAAAATAATAATTTATTTGAAAATTTTATTTTGTCTTAAAAAAAGTTTAATTTTAATTTTAAATTTTAAAATATTTTTATTAATAATAATTATGTATATTTAAAATTAAAATTATGTTAAATGAGTTATATCTAATAATTAATAAAAAATATATATTTTTTAATAAAAGTGAATATTTTTTTTAGTACCAAAGGAAGGAAGGAGTATATAGTTGTATACATGCAAGTGCTCTAAATTGTACATCCAATTAATGCATTTCCTGTAATACTTCATATACTCCCATCTACAATGGAAAACCCAGTTAACCCATTAAAATGGATTTGCCAATGGTCAATTTTTCCAGTGAGAATAGCCACATATATAGGAGGGCTGCTTTTGCTTAATGCATAATTTACTTGATAACGCAGCTGAATTTGCCGGTGTCTGGCGCTGAATATATATGGACATGAAATGACAGGGAAATAACTGCGATGACGCGAGGATAAGGACGATGGACCATAATTACCAATTGCGAACTGTTTTGTCGGCTATGGAGTGGTTTTGCTGTGATTTTGCTGTGGAACTTGCCCATTTATTCAACATTGGAAACCAGCCGTTTGAATGCTCGCTGCTCTGCATCGCCTGCCGAAGTTTTTCCCTAAAGTCAAATAAATGGGAAACCAGAACACCATTTGCACATTGTATGGCCTCCTCCTCTTTTGATTTAGAACATTTTAATGCTTCTTGCTCCACAAGGCATGTACGTTGATTGTTGAGCAAACCATTTCTTGACAATTCATAGCTTAATTTTAGTTACGAAGCCATATTTTGTAACACTTTCAGTTTCAACTGTATTGGCGCTTCTTGTTGTGTTGATTCAAATAACTAACTTGTTTTTAATATACTTGTATAATACTATTAATATATTTATAATTATTTTATATTTATTACATAATAATTATATCATTCGATTTTGATTTTTTACTAATGATTTGATCAATAGACAATGATCTTTTAACTTGACTGATTCGCATATTAGTTGGGTTTTTACAATTCTGATGTTGAATTGTGATAAGATTGGTATTAATATTTTTGATGATTAATCACCAATTTATTATTTTTTATATATACTCTTGATAAATCAACGTTTATGTATAATGTAAAGAAATAAATATCGTAAAATAAAATTGCAATTCATTTGAAGTTATGAACTTTTGCTAATGATTTAAATTTGAATCAGAAAAAATGAATCCCAGTCATGAGTTTTAGTATAGCCACTTATTTATTTTTTTAAATGACGATAGTCATGGTATGGCATGCGTGAGGTCGCGCTGAACTCGAGGTGAGAGAAGATTTTGGGCTTGATAATTCGTACGCATTGTTGTTGTGGTTGTTGTGTACTCAATTGGAAAGGCGAAGACATTTTTCCCTTTTCCGTGCTAAAGCTCTATATAATTCTCTCCCTTTTTGATACAGACAAATTTGAAAACAGCGGCACTTTGCATTCCTGAAACCAAAAGAAATGGGGTGATGTTTGTACTTTGTCCTGAATGGCGTTGCTTGAAATAATTCACAATTTTATTCCAGTTTGAATGTCATCTTGAGAGTTGAGATGCATGTGTTTCTCAACGTCAGCATGCACTGTATTTTATAAAATATTTTTATATTTTTTAAGTTAATAATTATAAAACAAAAAATAATTTAAAAATATAAAAATACATTTAAAAAATACAAGGCTTTGAACTCCTACAAGGCCCTAGCAATGATCCAACATCGAATCATGTGTTCTGCATTCTTGTTTTTTTTTTTTGATAAAGTAATTTGCAATCGTTACCCAAATATGCGCACTAATAAACTTCATTTCTGTTAAATAGCCCGCAAATCTCACAAGAAAAGTAAGTTTAGCATTCTTGTTCTTGTCACTACCTTAGGAATGTCCATCAAAAACTTTGAGGAGGAGGTGTGACTTGGTGTGAATAATTTACTCAATTTAGTGAACATAGAAAATAGGGCTTTTTTAATTAAAAAAATTACCTTATTTAATTATTTTTGTGCTGAGTTTAGATGAACTTAGATGAAATTCACAATATAAGCTTCATTTCGATTTGAGTAATTCATTATATGAATAACAAATTTTCAATCAAATAAATATTTCACCAATTCCGAATTTTGGTATTTTGAAATTAAAATACTAATGAATGGAAGTTCATTTTAATAAAAAATTTTCCCAAAGTGTTCTATTTTAACTAACGAATTCTTACGAGATTTCTAAATGAGTACTGTGGAAAACTGTTTTCTTATGATATCCTATCTTAATCATTTTTTCAAAAAACTTTAATAAAATGATATTCCTTTCAATAATAAAAAAAAAAGAGTCAACTTTCTAAAATTTGTCTAATCATATCGGAAAAGTTCACTTTTTAGAGGTGTTCAAAATCAATTATCTAATTCAAACCTAATTCGATTTGTATTTAAGCGAATCGCGATCCGATATTGTTTGAATATTTCAGATCAGATCGGATTAATTTCGAATTAGATATATTTTGGTCCAATTTTATCTCTTTTTTTTTCCTTTTGTTTTCAAATACAATATTAGATAATTTAACTTAAATTTTAAATTAATAGTTTCATGTTAAAAAATTATCTATTTTTATATAAAAATAATAAATAAATTTCACGTAAATATTTTATTTGTGTATTTGCATGTAAATATTTTAATTTATTTTGAAGAAATTGACTAATTTTAATTAATGAATCATTTGAATTATCAAAAACAATACTAATTTATATTTTCTAACTAATATTTGTTATTTTTGGAATAAAAAAAGTTATAATTCTTTTCTTTTTGTATCAAAACAAATAAGATCGGATCAGATTGATTATCTAAAAACATGAATTGATCTAATCTGGTTTTTGATGTGATTCGGATCAACGGATCAATTGATCAGCAGATCAAAATGAACACCCCAATCAATTTTAAATTAAAAATTTAAAATATATTTACTAATAATTATATAAGGTCCATAATTAAAAAGTATTAATAAAAATAAAAAATTATCCATTTAAAAACGTATTAAATTTATTATATTTTATAACTAAAAAAAAGTTATACCAATTTAAATTTTGATTTTTTTTCTGGAAACAACAGTACTATTATTTTCATGAACAATAGTGCGACAAAGAATTCTCTTTGAGATGAACTAGGAAGTTATTCATTTTCCAGTTATAATTTGAGAATCAATTTATTAAAACCAGTAGAATTTTATTCTCGAAAACCTTAATTTTTGGTTAAAACTAGGCATTTAGAAGTCAAACCTCTTAGAAATCAAACCAACGTAGTACCACAATGAATTTCATGACATATATTATCAGCACCCCGTAGGCACATAACGCAATCGGCAACCTTTTCTCTTTTATTTTTCAGATTTTGTTTTCAATGCTAAAAAAAAGAAAAGCAACATTTGGAAAACGCATCAGCGTCAAGGTTTAATGCAAAGGGTAAATTACACATTCCTCCCACAAAATGCATACAAAATTTCCTTGACGTACTTAATTTTTTTTTTATCTTTATTTTCAATAAGAAGTTATAAATAGTAATTATTAATAAGAATAATATAATATTTTTATTCAAAAGTAAACTTTATTTAAAATAAAAAAATTAAAAATAAATATTTTTTAGAAACGAAGAGAGTACTAACCAACCAAAGCAAAAAAAAAAAAAAAGAAGAAGGAAATTATGTGTATAGACGGTCTCTTAAAACAAATTTTCTAAGTTTTTTAATATATATTTTTTACATTTTCTATGACCTCTATTTGATAACTTTTATCTCGTAAAATACAAAAAACTAATTCTCAAATTGACTGCAATTTTTTTCTATCCATAAAAATTCCCCTAGAACACTTTCTAGTTCTAATAGATCATGAACTAGATCCAATTTGAATCATTCTCAATGAGTCTATAAGAAATTATGCATTTTTTTTTATTAGGTTGAGATAAGGACTAAAAATTTTGAGTAACTGATCCGATAAAACAATTTAAAAAATAAAAAAATATTGTTAAGTTTTTCATATTCATTCCAAGTTTGAAATATCATTTGTACAAATAAGAATTTCTCTCATATGACTTTTTCTTCAATAGATAGATGCAAAGTTAATATAAATAGACTTGGTGTTTAAGAGAAGGAAAAAAAAATGAAACTGCAAATCATTTCATGAAAGACATCACTGAAAGGGCCCCATAAATAATGTTCTAGAGGCCGAATTTCTCTCAACACCATAACTTTCAATCTCCAAAATGTAACTATAATTGTAAGCGTAGTGAGACTCCTATTAACTTTAAGATCGCAGTCGCCATATGATACAGTAGTCGTCTAGTAGTACATCACTTCTACTTTTTTAGGAGTTACGGAAAAAATAAACGACCCTTTCCTGTCGCTGATGATGCGTCTCTAGCTATTGCTATCACAGCTGTGAGGGCGGTGGAGGATAAGCAGCACCAAAATGTCAAAAAAGGAACAAGTTAGAGCTCTCAAAGCAATCATCACCATTTTGATTATCTTCTCCTTTTTCTTTGCTTTTTTGTAAGCTTTTTCGGATTCCCAATTGGCAAAATTCTTACTTGAATCTCGACGCCAATATATGCATATGTCCCAGCACCATTTTTTCTAAAGCTTTATCATCAAAAAGGTTGAGATCCATCACAACCTCTCCTCGCCATGATGAGGCAGGCTATGTTACGACATCTTAGTAGGGTCACACACACCATCCCGTTTCAGTATTTCACCTCAAAAGTCAATGGCTACACTAATTTTTATACTTGTGTGCCAAAATTTGAAATCCCCCTTCATCATTCTCTCAATGGCAAAAGGAAAGCAAAGAATATTCTTTGCAAATAATGTATGATATACAGCAGCAGTAGCACGTTTGATTTCAAGAAAAGCATCAATGTAGTCAATGAACTGCAGCGACATAAAACCGCTGGAGAAAATAACCACAATGGTTTTTACTACAAAAATACATTAGGATAAGATTCCAACAAGTACCGTTTTAAGGTCGGCAAGTCCTATAAATCTCGCCGCGCATTACATCAACGGGAGTGTGTTCATGAGTATAACGTTCGGGACCCAAGTAAACCCCTGTCTTCTCCAATAGTGCCAGTCCTTCATCCCTACCGAATCTTGAAGAATAGAGCCTGAGATACTCAATGTCCTGGTACAAGAAAAAAGATATTAACAACTCATAATTAGTGGCCAAATTTGAAGAGAGTGAGTAACGACTACCACTAAATTCCATGGTGGTTCTGGAGTAAAAGATCCCAGAACCAAATGGTGAGACTTTTATCTTCCTCTCGTTTACTTTGTTTAAGATTTTAGGCGTGGAAGGGTGTGTTTGAAGAAAGGAAACACTTAAAAAATTTATACCGCCCAGCACCTAGTGATGTGCTTTATAGAAGGCTAGACAGTGTTTGGAACAAAAAATCAGAGAAATGCATATAAGTTTCAGTTTTATAAACAATACCTGCAAGCCACTCAATAGCCGCTCAAGCCTTAGAGAAGCAACGGGTAGCTGCGAAGAAGAGAAAACCTGACCTGGGTAAAACAAAACCCCATCCCCAGGAGGCAGGCCACGCCTAAACCTTATCTGTAGAAAGATATGTAAAATGATAAACATGAGAAATGAGACACAGACGACTATGATACAAAGAATCAGATAATGTTACAAAGTGGCCATCACAACCTCAGCATTAGGAGCTATTGCCTTTTCATAACAGTTTGCACCCCAATACAGAAAACCCGTTCCCCCTTCTTTCCATACACGCCACATCACTGCACGATGCTGTGTTCCTCGCATTCCAAGGTGCCAGTTGGGATGAGGATCAGATGGTCCCATACATACATATGTCCACCACTCCTGTACGGAAGTGCAGTTTAGGCTGAGAAAGTGATTAACATTCATCCTGAAACTGTTTCATTTACTTTCTCCCACATGGGAATGGTACCAAAAAATTTGGAGTCATAAACGGGCTCAAAGAGGACAAAGATCAGGCAAGCAGAATGTTCTCCAGTCACTTTATAGAAACAACCATATCTATCTAACATATCTCATAAGAAAGGGACAAAGTAGCAATCTAATCAATGTTTAAAGCATGTGAATTCCCATACCAAAAGAACAATGTGGTGCAGCAAACATTACCTCACCATTTTCAGGTTGCATTTCAGCAATTATATCCTTTGTCAAATCCTCTCGGTTACCAATCACCCATTCACTGCAAAGGAAGAAAAACCATCCCTATATAGGCCATCAAGCGAAACCAAAGTTTTCTAGAATGAGCAAATTTCTCCAACTAATTGTCATTTAGAATCAAACAATTCATTGAGAGCATATCAAGTTTTTATTCACCCAATAGAGTTGCTTGAAAGAATTAGAAAATTTATCACACTAACTAAATTACACAAATTAATAATTATCCTCCCAAAGCTAAGTATTACAAATGAAGCTACAGAAACTAATACCTTGTACAGTATATTTGAGTATGTGGGCGTAAAAACTCTGGAACTTTCAGGAACGCTTCAAAATTATTAGCAGCAAGAGGAGCATCACTTGGACCTGCAGAAAGTTCAGATGGCATCAAAGGAATCTCTGAAACTGTACAGTGTCTACAAAGAGCAACATAAAATTTCCAGTGGAAAAGAGAAGGGAAAGACAATTAGAAATCAGAATAAATGAATCTAAGTCACTCAAAGTTTTAGATCATCCACAAAAAAGTGCCTCACAAGTCAATATATGGACCACAATCGTTAATACTTAGTAGTTAAATCCAACACAGAAGCATCAATATAACTATAGTAGGATGCTTTATGAGTTAATATTATAAATTTGACCAAATAAATTGTGAATGAAATTCTACCAATGACTAATAAATTCCTAGTTGTCTACTTACACCTCTTATGGGAATTATGGTTCAAAATCTCTATTAGATATTAAACCATGTCATATTAATAAATCCTTGAGTTAGTACCATCTCTCTTCAACAAATCATCATGAACCAGAAAAACCAGACCTAAGCCCAAATATCAGAAAGAAAATCTGAATGAAAACTTCAACATTGGATCCCAACAAAAAGGAAAAGAATAAAGAACAAGGGGTTGAGACTATAGAAAACAGACAACCAAAGTCTATCACTAGAAGGGACAGCAATCATACCACAGTAGTATGTAGTAAGAACTCGAGCATCGGGTGCATAAGCATGAATCTCACTAGCCAAGGTGCGAATTGCATTATAGTGTTCCGCATTTAGCGGCTGAAAGAGACAATAAAATCAGCACAATCCACATAAGCTCCAAGTGAAGAAAACCACCCACCCTTCTCCCTTCCTCTGACTAAATAAAAAGAAAAGAAAGATATGTAGCTATGGTACACATTTCAAAAGCCAAAAAAAAAATAATAATACTTAAAGGAAGGAAAAAAAAGTTCTTCAATTTTCAAGAAGAAAATAAATTCTTAAGACAGAAGAGCAACTATCCACTCCACAATATGCCTATTCAATAATTTTTCATTTTCCAAATTCCCATAATACATATCTCTAGTCTTCCCACCTAAATCCCCTTCTCACCAACACATATTTTAATAAGCCATTGGTCTTCACACAGAGTAAGATGGCTTACATGTTAACACCATTGTTTACAGTTCTATGCCACCAAACAAAGAAAGTTAAGTCACAGTAATTTAATTACTGTACACCCAAATCATAAATGAAGCATGAGAGAAGGAAGGGGGAAAGAGACAGGAAGAGATGCTAGGAGACTTTAGCAAAAAATAAAAATTCTAGATGTCTTTCCTCAACAAATAATTAAACAAGTACTTCCATTTGCAAGTCTGACGAATCTGATACCAAAATCTTTTTCTACGATGTTTCACATGTTCAAGATTTCTATTAAAGACACTTCAAATACTATTAGTGGACTCTTGCTCCATGTTCATAGCCCATCAACATCAGATTGTGGATGTGGATATAGGGGCACAAAAGCTCGGTGGAGAATACCACCATGTGAGAAGCAACAAGGCAGTGCAGTGATTAAGAACAAACAAAAAACCTTAAGATGCATTAAGGTTCAATGTAGGGTAAAATATATGTTGATCTAACTGTCATGAATGAGGAATCAAAAAGTAAATATTTTGACAGAAGTTAAACAAGAACTAGGTTGAAGTGACTATAAGACTTAAATAACAAACTAAAGACATATGATTTCAGGCCAATTTGGTACAATTTACAGCATTTATAGGTTTTCGTACGAAAATTTTACCTCATCCCATAGATAAAAGTAGGCCTTTCTCCAGTGAGTCTTTTTGCTCAAAATATCAATTTCTTTGTGTAAGTAATCCTCTGTTTTATCACTACTAATGGGAATTCAAAGGCAAAAAAAGATACTCAGCAATTGATATCAGGAAAGACATTCACCACAATCATAAAACACGTTGATAATTCAAACCTGGAAACTACTGGACCGCATGGGACCGCATATGCTGCAAGCCGCGGATCAGAAAAATATTCATCTGATTTTGGGTGATCAGCTGTAGCAAAACAGGCATCAGAGGGGTTGTAAGAACTTGCAATTAATACAAAAATGTAGGAACACTAAAAAATCAACAGAAAAAGACTATACCGTTTGCTTTTAAAAATCAGAATTCTCTTTTACTTGTTTACAATTGGTTTTAGGCAAATCTGCTGAGTTCGAAGAATATTTACAAAGATACAAAAATTTGGAGGTTGCCTAGTTATCCAAATCTGCTGAGTTCGAAGAGTATTTACAAAGACACAAAAATCATAAAGCTTTTCATTCTAATACCTGGCCACGGGCAGGTGTATGTCAAAACTCTCATGCTGTCACCCCATCTGCAGAAGTAAGGGCTGATTCTATACTGAAGCAACCACTTAAAATGCAGATCAAGGGCCTCATACCAATCAGTGCTTCCATGTTCAACACAAAAACGGTCTTCAATCACCGTGTCAGACACCTAATATAGCTAAGGAAGCCAATGATCCACAATCTGACACTCTATCCTATATTCTGGGTTAAACTGCACAATAAATCTCTCCAAAGAATATAAGAATGTCAGCACTCCATTATGTAGTCCAAAGAAAAGGTATAGACCGCTCAATCTTGTTTTTAGTACTGCCTTCAGATTCAAAAGAAGTTCACAAAAATATATAACATTTTAATAAGTAATTACAACAATTTTTATAGCAGCTCACAAGAATTAACAGATCAGGAGCAGTCTATAAGTAAGAATGTTTGGCATAGGAAAAGCATATTCCTCAAAATGATTTGACGTGTCAATAGAACTCATGCAGTGCCCATCACAAATATATGCATACTCAGAAAAGAGAGAAATGGCATCTTCCCAAATTAGCCTATCATGTAAAGCTTTAAATTAGAATAAAATATGCAGGATACACCAATAACAGCAGGTAGAGATGGAGTTTCTGGTAGAACGAAGTCCCAAACTGTCAAACTTATCTTCAGCCGGACAGAAAGGTTTGAAATAGCATCTTCATCCATCATATCTAGGGTGCCACCATCTGAAATGCAATCAAGAAATGATGGGGACACTAGAGCCATCCTCAAATATGTGGTAGCTGACTTCACCCTTTCCACCTGAGAAAAGAAAAATAGTTTGGATATGAATCACAGGCCAAAGAAAAATATAAATTCCTATGAAACTAAATTCCATAGTACCAACCACTTCGTCTATAGGTTTTCCATCAATGGGCTCCATAACTTCTAAACAGTTCCTAAGTTGTCTGTACAGTTGATGCTTCTCCGCTTTACTCAGGCAAGGTGCTGCAGATCTGTAGTAAGTCAGAATAAATAATGCAGATCAATGATACACTTGGAAACTAAATCAGCCATCTTGAACCATTTCTTTGTTGAAATAATGAAGGTTAACATCACAAAAACTGAATTATTAACTCTAACACAACAAGAATAATATTTAACTGAATTAAAGAGGATAGACAATCACTCTGCATCAGCTCTAGTAGCTGTAATTATGAGCTCTCCATCATATTGACCAGGAGGCTGTGAATTTGGAACATCAACAGAAACCCATATTGCAGTTGTTTCACTGCAAAAACAAAAGGATGCTTATAGACATCTCTAGAATGTCATACGCCTTGATATGGACATATCAATAAGGTACAACCCATGAAATTAAAACATGAACTTAATCATATACCCAGGCAACAAATTGAGATGAGAAGTTGGCATGTCAAGTGGCACAAGAGCATCAGGAACTCCCAGTACTGAAACTACTCGCCGTAGTGTCAATGACTGACCAGCTATCAATCTGGACAAAGGATGTGTGCCATTCATTGCTTAAGTTTTCAATTTTATAGTATTCAAAAGCACCGAAATTTTAGAGCAAAGAAAATAACCTATTTCCTGATGTCGAACTTAGGTCAGTACACTGAATTTGCACAGTCCCTGCAATATTAAACCCACTCCAAGAAAATTTTGGACGTAAAGCAATTTGAATACTCTCCCTTTCATTTCTTGCCGCTAGAAGAGATATCTACAAATAAACCAATCGTCAACTTGGAATCCAACAAGAAAATATCACATTGCTAAGGCACCAATGAATACTCAAAAAGATCTTCCATTTCATGGAAATGACTTTAAGCAAAATGGAAGCACAGTAGAAAAGGTTAAGTAAAACTGACAGTAGTAGGACAACAGTAATAAAATTCAAGACAAACTTCTCTTAACTAACTGCGTGTTCCAGGGAGTAGAAAAGGAAGAGTATAACCAACCAAGAATGACGGGTAACCAATGAGAATGGACACAAAAAGGGATGTGGAAGTGGAAAGGCATGGGGCATTCAAGAAATAAAGGGTCTAATCCTTCAGTATCAATCACTCATCCAAGAGCTCTGATGAAAAATCATATAGCAAGTAGTAATCTCTAGATTGAGCATTTGACTAGCAAAGGGAAGGAAGAGCTTAACAAAGCAACATTGAAACCAATATTTCACAACAATAATACCGAAAGTAAATGTGTCCCAAACAACACTCACAGGTTCTAATGATCGCGGCATGTCCTGAGGTCCAACGTTGGCTGTGCTCGGCATGCACCAAATATGAACTAATTCTGAAGTTGGAACTTTCATGGGATCAATAGACCCCATTAATTTACTAGGATCATGTATACCAGCATCGCTCCATCCGTATGCCGTTCCTCCACCAGCAACACCTTCAACTGGAGGCACCATTACTTCTTGATGGTTATCTGTAGACCACGTCATACAAATTGGCACAAACATAAGCAAGCACTGCAATCATCCTTTTGACGACTAGATCATGCAAGAACAATATAGAGGGACACCAATTATCTCGTAGATAAAATCTCACTCCGTCTCTTAAACTCCTGACCAACCATTAAGAAGCCAAAATAGATGGGCTTTCCCAGAAAGGTTCCCTGTCTCATACTTCCTAGTTTACTCAGGTAGATTACACAAACATATGCTAGAAACTCCTCAAACTAAAAAATACGTCAAAATCAAATGAAGCCCTTAAACCCAACCTATGCATCATCAAAGAATTCAGTGAGGAAAAAAATTTAACCAATAGAAATTGATTCCAAGGAGAGACGGATTTAAGAGCGGAAAATGAGGAGAGGGGGGAGGGGGGAGGATTCGTGTACTGACCAGAGTGTTCCATTGCCGCCAACGTTGTATGACAAGTCGACAACTTTGCTAGGCTTCAATGGATTGCAAGAATCGTTAATTTTATCGAAGTTTAATAAATGTGTTCTCCGTTTTTTTCAGGTAATGATGCCCCTCGATCGCTGAGAAATGTTCGTGGCGGGGATTAAAAATGATTGCTATTGTGGGTAAAGTGGAAAACGATTTAATAGACACAGCACAAACTATAAGGGCAGCCACAGCAGCCCCTGGCCAGGCCATGGCCTTTTCTGCTACATCAACTTATGACTAATCTTATATTATTTACATAGTTATTATAAAAAAAATACTCACATCAACTTCTCATCTTTTCTGCCATATCACTAATTCTCTCTCCTTCACTATATTCCAAACTATTATCAAATTCCTTTTATATTAATAATGCAACTTATACATTAAATTAAAATTATCATACATTAAATATTAAAAAATATTTAATCGAAAATTTTTCGTTACATTAAAATTAAAATTTACTAATACACTAAAAATATGAAAATAAATACGATAAATTAAATATGAAATACTTAAAAAAAACGTGTGTAATTAAAATTAAAATTTAATAAATGTTCATTACACTAAAATTAAAATTGTGTTATATACTTACTTAAAACATTCGAATAAATACAATGAATTAAACATAAAATTTTTAATAACGTGAATAATTTTAATAATTGCGCTATGTGAATAGTGAAGGCCAGGCCTTTATTTCAAGGTTTGGCCGTTACTATTTACACAACTATTATTAAATTTTGTTATATTAATAATACAATTTATAATTTTAATTATCATACACAAAATACTAAAAAACAATTAATGGAATTTTTTTTATTAAATTAAAATAAAATTTTAAAATAGTTAATAGAAAATAAATTCACATTACACTAAAATTAAAATTTAATAATATACTTAAAATATTCGGATAAATAAGCTAAATTAAACATAAAACTTTTGATATTAAAATTTAATAATATACTTAAAACATTCGGATAAATAAGCTAAATTAAACATAAAATTTTTCATAACGTGAGTAATTTTAATAATTTCGCTATGCGAATAGTGAAGGCCAAGCCTTTATTTCAAGGCCTGACTATTACTATTTACACAACTATTATTAAATTTTTTTATATTAATAATACAATTTATAATTTTAATTATCATATACGAAATACTAAAAACAATTAATGAAAATTTTTTATTACATTAAAATAAAATTTTAATAATATACTTAAAACATGAAAATAAATGCTCCAAATTAAATATGAAATACTTAAAACAATTAATAAAAAATAAATTTATATTATACTAAAATTAAAATAAAAAATATACTCTAAATTAATAAAAAATTAATAAATAAAAATAAATACTCTGAATTAAATATGAAATGCTTATTACAAATAATGGAAAATAAAAATATCAGATTTAACTCCAAAAATAGTCAAAGTGCATGTCAATTTGTAGAGAAAAATATTTCCTATTAATTGGTAATTTTTATTTTTTTTTGAAAAAAAATAATAGTAGAAAAGGCTGTTGCAAATCAGAAATTGATTTGCAACAGCCTTGTGATGTGGCGCGCGCGCCTGTCAGTTGTGTTAGTGAGCCAACGACGCCGTTTGGCGTCCAAATGACACCAAACGGCGTCGTTTCAGGCTGAAACCAAAAAAAAAAAAAAAAAACAGAAGAAGGGCCTGGCCTTGCTCCGGTTTTTCCGGACGAGCAAAGCAAATGAACGAAACAAGCAGAAGGCCACGCCAGATCAGCAAATTGTCGATGCAGCGTGGCTACCTACGACTCAATTAAAGTGGGTGCCCTAATAGTATGGAATGGTTTGCTGATTTGATGGAATTAAGTATTGTTTTAACTTTATATTTATCTCCACAGTGGCGTGGGATTGGAATAGGCACAAAATGGTTATTGGACTGTAAAGGTTTTGATCGAGATACATGGCACAAGGTATACGGGTTGATGTTATCTACTTCTAAGGGCACCGTATACACGTGCACCCCTGGAAGGATCTTATTATTATTTATTTATATACCTTATCTAGCCTACCATAAAATTAGGGGTGGCAATTTCGGGTTCGCGAATTACAAATTACCCTTTAAATGGGTTAATTAGATCGACCCGAACTCGACCCGTTTATTTTTCGAATTAATTGTATCTGACCTAATTTCAACCTGAACTTGTTAATTTAATATTTTCGTGTCTTGTCAATTTCGTGTTAGGTTCGTGTCGTGTTATCGTGTCGTGTCGGCCATTGCCACCCCTACATAAAACACATATTTTAGGATGCGTTTGGATAGCACATTTCTATTTGCAAATAAATAAATTCTTAAACAAAAACAAATTATTCAAACACATTTTTATTTCAAATTTTAAAATCAAATTTTCCACTCAAATCTCTCTCACATAATTTTAAAAATTATTTTTCTCTCCAAAATACTTTTTCTATCAACAAATACCCACCAAAATTTTCACACATTTCAATATAATTTTTTTCATTTATAAATAAAAATACTTTGTCCAAACGCACCCTTAGATTTGATCCTGCCAAAAGAAGGCCTAATGGGCGATTCTTGGTGACCTTTAGGGCAACCCTATTAGTTAGGATGTATTCACAACAATGCAATTAACTAAACATATTTTGACTAATGTAATTGCATGTTCCATTTGTTAAACACTTCTTTTTATTTTGAAACTGAGAATTATTCGTAATAAGATATTATTATGGACTATAATTAAAAAGGTTTTGTTAATAAAATTTTAATTTATTTGCGATCTAATCATAAGTAACAATTCATTTGATTAATTCTTCTAATTACCTAAAAATGTACCATAAGTAAAAGAATTGTACCATAAGAAATAACGTAAAAACAAATTTAAATTTACCTAAAAAAAGGAGTTAAGTAATCAAATTAACTAAGTAAATCATACAACTCAGGCTAAAAATATATGGGCTTGACTAAACCCTTTTGAACATCATCTCAACATGTTGTGATTGTTTAAAGATTAAATCATAAAAATCATCCTTTACATTTTCGAAAGAGTTCTTTTTCATCCTTTATATTTCAAACGATTCTTTTTAGTCCTTTATATTAATAAACTTGTTAATTTAACACCAATGACCGGCAATAACCCATTTCTCCGGTTAAATGCCATTTTCTACGCACGATATCTTATATTGGCGGGGGTACTGTCAGAATAACCAATTTAACATCTTATTCTTGCTTTTTGGCAAAGAAAACAGCAGCCAAGGTTGAATTTTTCCATAAAAAAATATCTCAACAAAGAACGACCTCAAGTTGAAATCAAGCTTGGAAAAAGGGAAAAAACCAAGAATGAGGCAACATGTGTACTGTTATTGTGGAAAGGCAGCAATTACTAGGATTTCTTAGACAATTGCAAACCTTGGAAGAAGGTTCTATGGCTGTGAAGACTATGAGGTAAGAGTAATCATGGTGTAACTAAGAAATTTAGGTGAGAACATTACTCATACAAGCTATTGTTGTTGTAGAGCACAAAAGGGTGTGGATTTTAAAGATCAAATGATATTATTGGTGCTTCACTGGCTACTATTCGCGAGTTGGAAGCAGAAAATGCAAAGGCTAAAAGGAAAACCCATTTGCTAAAAATTGCTATTTGGGTGGCAGTGTTGATGATTGTCATCCAATTAGGGTCATGAAAAAACCCTAGGGCTAAGAAATGTTGTAGTTTATGTTGATTGGCTTAAGTAGTAGTAGTAGTAGCTGAACATGTTTGTTTTTTAGTGTGGAAGCCAACTTAATGAAGGGCATGTTCATGCTTTTATTTTGGAAAGATAGTGTTTTGGCATTTGTTGTGAGTCCAATTTGCAAAACGTACTATGGCTTGAATTTATTGTTTCAAAAGTTAGCGGCTGTTTCGGCATTTTACTTCATTTCATTCCAACAATCAGTAAGTCAGTAAGTAATTCTTAGTCCAAACTAGAGTAATAAAACACCAATGCAAAGCATAACTGTAAAAAAGTCCAGCTTAACCTAGAGAAATGTCTTCTATTACCAATACTTTGCCAAAACAGTGCAAAACAAAGCCAAATACACAGCAATTTTTTTCAATACACAGCACAACGTGTCCAACACCATTTACAGAACAGAAAGTCCAACTTAACCTAGACGAATGGCTTTGATGACCAAAACTTGGGCAAAACAGTGCCAATACACAAAAAGCCAAATGAACCACAACTAGCAAATTTATAGAACAGAAATGTCTTCCATTTCCAAAACTAGCAAATTTTTCCAAGATTAAATCACAACACAGCATGTCCAACACCAACACCATTTACACAAGAAGCCAATACACATTTGTGCAACCCAGTCACATGAACCACATAACAGTCACAATTATAATCCAATTACCATTGTCATCCAACAGTTAAATATATGAACAAAAACCCGCCATGTCAAAACTGTACAATAAAAGCGGCACAAAAGTGGCAAAATGTTGGGGAAGATGACATGTTTCTCTATATGTTAGATCGAGACAATGATGAAACCGCCTCTCTGCACTTCATCCTATTATGGCCCTCCTTGTTGCACAAACTGCATTTCTGCGGCTTTCTTTTCTGCAATTCAACAGCCAAGAAACGTTTTACACATAAGTAGGGAAGTAAAATGGGTTATCAGCCAAAATACACTTTATTAGGGTTGTGGTTAATACCCGAAATGTTGTAGCAGCGGTAGAAGACTGTTGTGTGGGCATTGAACTAGGGAACACATTACTGGTTTGGGATGTTTGACCAGATGTAGGGGCAGTTTGGGAATCTCCATGGGAAGCACCATGCTCGACTTGAATATTTGGTGTAGGGCATTTCCTGCTGTCGTGGCCCGGCTGTTTGCAAAGCTTGCACTTGTACATCATTTGACCAGTTCTTAACAGCTTTTCTACATCGTGGCCATTTCTTTTCACATGCAATGTCTCCCATTGGTCCTTTTCCCTCGCCTTTTTAGGGCGGCCAGGCAATTTAATATCTACTGGAGGAAGCATAGTTCCTCTGTTAACCATTTCCCACAAATGTTGTCCATTTATTGGGTAGACAATATGCTCATACGCTCTTGAATACGTCTCTTTGTGGTAACAACGGTCAATAAATTTTTCTGGCTCTTCTCCGATTCTCGATATTGCGCTAACTACATAGGGGCACGGGATTCCAGTCAACTCCCACCTTCGGCAGCTGCATGTTCTTCTACGTAAATCAACAGTGAACTGATCTCCATACATGCACCGCACTTCATAGGCCAGCTCCCCAGCATGTGTCGCAATACACTCACTAGACTTTTGTTTTATTCGTTTCAATTTTTTTAGGACCTTAGGACACACACTTCTGGTAAAAGCTGCATGCTTTGTCCTTTTAGTTTCCATTCGGACCATCATGTAAAATCTAATGGTCTCTAACATTGATAGTATGGGCTTCTCCCTGGCATCTAGTAAGACCCTATTAAAACATTTACAAATGTTGTTAACCAGTATATCGCATTTCGATGTTGTTCTGAAATACGACCTACTCCAATGTTTAGGCGTAGTGTGCTCCTTAACTCATTTATAGGCTTCTTCATCCTTTTCCTTAATTTTCTCCATTTCAGTCACAAATTTGTTGACATTTGAAGCCTTTGCTGTTGCCCACAATGCATCATATAGAGCTAAACCTCTATGAACGCGCTTGAAGTTCTGAAGCATATGCCACACGCACATTCTATGCTCATTTCCTGGCAATAGCTCTGAAATTGCATTGGATAGCCCCTGCAGTGCAAAATTTATAGGACATTAGTCATTTTATGTGGCGGCAATGTTGGACAGAAAATAAGAGAAATAGATAGAATAGTACCTTCTGTTTGTCCGTTAGAAACGTCCAACCGCTCGGCTCCCCAATATTCAAGTCTTGTATGAGTTCGCGCAAAAATCATTTCCAAGTTACTTTGTTCTCAATTTCAACCACTGCCACATATATTGGAAATATCTAGTCGTTAGGGTCTAGGCCAACGACAGTAAGCATTATTCCTTTGTGAGGACCCCTTAGGTGGCAACCATCCAAACCAATCAAAGGCCGACAGGTAGCTTTGAACCCGTTTCTGCACGCTGCAAGGCAATAGTACAATCGTTGGAAGACTTCATTGCCATCTTCATTCTCACTGGTCTTGACAAATACATTTGAACCCGGGTTCGCTCTGTACACTTTTCGGCAGTAGTCAAACAGTCTGTTGTACTGCTCAACATAGTCACCTTCAATTGCTTCAACTGCTTTTTTCTTTGCCATCCGGGCTTTGCTTTTGGAAATGTTGATGTTCAAGTCTGAGTGAACTTTTTGCATGAGCTCACTCACCCGGATATGTGGCATAATCCCAATGTCCTCTTTATACCTTTCACTCAAGTAGGCTGCATTGGCACATCCGTGATTAAACGTCGTACCACATGAATGGACATTAATCATGGTCTTCACCTGCCATCCCTCACTTTTTTTCCTCGAAGCCGCGGAAACCTTCCATGCACAATCCATGCAACTTGCCATGACCCATTGTTTATCATTTCTTGTGAATCTAATCCTCCTTCCATGTTTCACTCCATGGTGTTTGCAAGCTAATTTGAATTCATTACGGTTGGAGAATATGAGACCTACCTTGAATTTAGGGTCATCCATTTTCATATCGGGCTGAAATCTGGGAAATTGAACTCTATTGCTTGGGCTGAAATCGTCATCGTCATCTGAGCCATCATGCACTCCATTATCATCTGAGAAAACAACATCATCACTAGATTCAGGTTCATCTTGGTCCTGATTAGTTGGCCGTGTAGAGTGGAACTGTGATGTCACTTTGTCCCATGCTTTCTCCCGATCTCTCACGACTGTATTAATGTCATATTCATCGCTGAATTCGTAATCACTATCTGGACACCGATCCCCCACATTGGTGTTGGGTTCAACACCCTCTTCATCGAAAGTATCTTCAGTGACCTTTCTCTTCCCTTTGTTGGTTGTTGTTGGCTGTGAAGAGTTCCTCCCTTTTTCATTAGACTTCATTGTAGTTTGGCCAGTTTCTTGGCCGGATATTTCTGGTTGGTAGTGATCTGCACCACAGTTGCGCCCACTTGTTTCTCTATCTCTTTCTTCTGATGAGGACGTTTGCTCATTGTCAGAAATTATTTTTCTTTGCGCCAGCAGTGTCGCTTTTTTCCTTACTGCTTGTTTGAACCTTTTACCTTTCGATGGCATGTCGACATTTATTGGCTGACTTTCCGAACTCTAGCCCATATGTGGATTCGGAGAAACACCTTTAGTCGGGGCTGCTTCCTTGACGACCGGAGCAGAACTTGCGCTTGAATATATTGGTTTGTTTGGGAGTTTCACTTTTTTTCTAGCTGCCATTTTAATTCTTCTACCTTTGATGGAGTGACTATCGGATTATTTTGCACTTTAGACCCCTTTTGAACCGCACTGCTGCCTTCGGCTGGACATTTTTTGGTCACTATGAAAAAGTCTATTAGCTTGTGCTTCTCCCCGTACATTACCATCTCCATAGCGGCCACATCACCAGATATGTAGGTTAAACCTTGATGCATTGATAGTCTATGTTTCAGAAAATAGTACACAGGATGCTTATCGGGGCTAGAACAAAGAAGTTGCCTACTCATCTCATCCAATGTACACATCGACATGTAATCAGGATTGCAATGGTCTGCGATGTCGATACAGCCCCCGACGTATTGTTTTGCTGGCCCATCAGTTAAGCGGCCTCCGAAATGAATCCTCAATGAGAACAATGCACTACCAGGACCTATATTCACAATTGCAAACACACTATCACATAGGTACATTCACACTTGATGTTATATCTATAAAAAATTTGTCATTGCCATCTATAAAATATTTGTCATGTTATATTTGATAGGAAAACTAGTGACTTTCTGAACTTTGTCATTGCCATCCAAAGTACTTTAATCACGCACCAAAATGTTATCAACAGATCACATATGCCCATAGTTAAATTAACTGACTGAACAAATAAATAGAGTGTAAATAAATTTGATTGTACTAGTCACATAATCACTTTTCCAAGTGCCATGTGCCATAAAAATCCCAATTCACTTAATGAATTTGATTCAATCCTGTTTATGCTAGATTATTCAACACCGATTAAATCATAAATAGTAGAAATTGTTTGCTGATATTCAATCCTGTTTATGCTAGTTGTTCCACGTCCATAATAGTAGAAATTGTTTGCTGATAATCAAACATGGCTGACTAGCTATTAGGGACCTGGTATTGTCATCACAATTTTGAACATCTAACAACGAGAGAATAAATATAAGAAAGTTGTGCAAAAATGTGCTCCATTCATGACTGGCTACTGAAAAAATAAGCTAAAACCACGCATTAAAAAAAAAAAGTTGAGAAGATGAAGATCAGGTGAAGAACAAGTACCTCAATTATGAAATCATTGACTCAACCCGAGGTTCAAAGTAGTATAACAACAATGAAAGATAGCCCAATTAAAATACCAAAAACGAAGTTGAGCAGAATAGAGTTGTATTTAGGCGAAATTCAATTCCCACTTCCCAGAATATACACATACATTTGTGAAGTTTGACTTGGCAGTTAAGCCACTGACCTTGAAGAAATCTAATGATCCAACGTGATACTTTGTTTATTTAAACAATTTCATGATGTAAATGTGTCCCAAAAGTTCTGCAACGTGACACTGTGGAATAATGCAATGTATCCAAAGAAACTAAATTTGTTTCTACTATTATTCAATCCCGATTATTCAATCTTGTTTATGCTAGTTGTTTTTGTCCAGCAGCACAAGGATAATTTTTCGGTAATGAACTGCACTTAACAACATGTGTCCACTTTCCTTAAAATAATTGTACTTAACAATGTACAAAATGACAGCCCATTACCAAAAGCTTTCCAAACAGCCAACTTTTGTCAAATTGTTATCCATCAGGGAAGCATAACCGGTACAAATCGGTTGCAATGTTTCAGAAACAATAAACTACACCCTGGCAGTCCTATAGGGACCACTATTGCACTTTCAACACAACAAAATAATTTTTTCAGGACCACCACACCATAGATAATGACAGCCATTCAGTTCAAGACCACATTTAGGACCACATTACATTAAAAAAACACTTTCAAGCCTGTGTGTGCACTCACTGCCCAAAGGGTAGTGCTGAACCCAAGTTTATCAAGATCACATACCACACTGAGTTTATTTTTTTTTAGAAACAACCAGCCGTAAGCCACAATTGCCACATTCGCCACATTCGCCACATTCGCCACATTCAGAGAATCCTAGTTCACAATGCGAACGTAAGGTAGCGATGGTTAGTGTCTATACTTACCGTAATTTGGGATTCTCCATTGCCCTATTGAATCTGTTATCGTTTAGTTCTCCATTTTCCAACTCTTGCCGATTTCTATCACTTTATATGACCCGGGTTTAATGATTTACCTTGCGTAGAACGTGGGTTTTGGGGTGGGTACGATGAAATTAGGGTTCTTCGAATTGAATTCGGGTTAGAGAAATTAGGGTTCTATTTTGAAATCAATTTGGGATTCAGAAGATGATAAATTCGTTATTCCGAAAGTACCTCCGCCATTGTAAGACATTGTGCGTAGAAAATGGCATTTAACCTGGGAAATGGGTTATTGCCTGTCATTGGTGTTAAATTAACAAGTTTATTAGTGTAAAGAACTAAAAAAAATCGTTTGAAATGTAAAGGATGAAAAAAAACTTTTTCGAAAATATAGAGGATGATTTTTATGATTTAATCTTGTTTAAATTGTCATTTTAGTTTGCCGTTTTTTTTTTTATCTTCAAGACAAGCTTTTCACATTTTCCAAAAAGAAGTTAATTTGAAAATTTAAATATGCAAATTAAAATGATCGTACATATCTACACGTCACAAGGTATTTCTTCACAAATTGAGCCAAAGTAACATTGCCTTTAAAACATATGTATCTACGTACACGCCACTGTTTTAAACTTCTCTCAGTAATCACCCAACATGTAATGAGACTAAAAGTCCAACCCAAGACATCCCCTCTTTTCATCATTCTTATCTCTTTGTTAATATGGGACACTGTTATAATAAAACATACTGTAACAAAATAAGATTTTCTTTTTAAAAAAAAAAAAATCTTCAATAGAGGCCCTATTAGGCGAAACTTGAGCGTTCTTTCCCCATGTCATTTATGCCCAACGGCACTTGAACCACGTTAGAAAAGTGCAGAACTGCAGATTTACTGTGGAAAAGTTGTCCCATCAGTATTGCATATGCTACTGCTAACCTTTTTAAATAAATTAAATCAGCATGTGTAGACCAATGGTGAGATCCCGTGTCGAGTTTGAGATGCCAACTATGAGTACAACACTCTGCCAAACCAGATAACTCCTAAACTTTTGAGCAAAAGAGAGTTCAACTCTCGTGTCTACAATACAACATTATGGGCATATCACATCGAATAACACCAACAAAACAAACATGGTTATGCCAGAATGCCATTATGCCATTTGCTATTCAAACTATGTTGCCCAACCTCTTCATCCTTTCGACCATATGGATGGTCGGTTCCATGGTATCTCAGAATCTCTCATATATACCTGAAAAGAGTAACCGATAATGTTACTTACCTTGAAGAGGGTAACAGAAAATGTCAAGAATCTGAATGTATGCGATTACTTGTGCCATTGTTGGCATGAGAAGACAGCTTCCCAGTACAGCAAAGAGACCTATATACCTCCTACAAGGTTGACATAATATATTGCACTATAGACTTAAAACTTCTTGTTACAATAGACCAGAAACAGATGCAAAACACATGCAACTAAGTTTCGTCATCGATGTAATCCTTGAATCTATCTCTAGATTACTCATTATGTTATCGGATTGCTGTAATTCAGTGCCCAAACCATTCAAGTACTTGTCATGCCCAAGTTACGAGTTAAGCACAATATCTCGTTGTGCGGTACATTAAGGTCCTCTAATAAGCTGAAACCATCACAAAATTCAATGAGAAGGTAGGCTAATGATATTACAGGAGGAAAAGTACATCTCAAGACTTGAGATTCAAAATTGCAGTTCTTGTTCAATCATTTTACTAGACAAGCAAATATTATTTAAAAACAACTTCCATGGACTTTGTCACAAGATTGTCATACAAAAAGGGCACAAGACATAAACAGAACTGAATGCCATCAATTAAGCTCTTAAGAGTGGAAATATACCTTTTGCAGAATTCACTGACGTACTTTGATGTGTTGTAGAAAATAAACCACATCAACACAATAATTAAAATATCTCGAGGTGCTAAGGAGAACTTAGAATTTCACATAAAATTCTAGAAGCTTTAACAATTACACGATGGATCTATCAAGCTGCATAGGTTTTTTTCCCCATACTCCAATGAATAATAGTTGAGAACAACATTCTAACAATATCAGCACATACCATCAAGGCTATTGCATAAAACTATAGTCGACGAAATAAGTCAGTAGGACAATTACAAAGAAAAATTGTCCTACACGCAAGCCTACTTGACTACCAAAAGCCCCCCAAACTCAAATTATAGCCAGAGACTTTGTCATTTATAGGAAGCAAGAACCACAATAACTGAAAAAACCCAAAATAAATTGTTAACATAAGGCCATCTCAGATTCTAGTAGGACAGTATATATAAACTAAAGCCTAGAACCATATTAGATCAAAACAATAACCGAATTTCACCACTTTGAGCAGGCATACAAATGTACAGAAGTTAAGAGGTAAAATCCATAGATGTAAGGATACTGAAGAGGTAACGTTCCCACCAATCCAACATGTAGAGTCCAAAAGTGACATTGTACAGGTAAATCTTGCGCTGAATCCAGTTCATGGCACTAAGAAAAGTCCTAAAGACAACAACGGATCATATTAATATTGCACAAACATACATTGCAAAATAACTCATAAAATCAATCTTTCCCACTATTCCATCTTTATTCAGAAATTAGGACAAATTAGGACCACTGACAGATGCATTGCATGCTTAAATTATAATTACACATCACTGATTAACATAGTTCAACTCCAAGCACAATAACTGAACAAATCCACGAGTATGATTATTTTTTGGCACCAAATTATTCACAAAAGTTGACTTTCTAATGGCCTAGCAGGCTTATTAAGTCACTTTCTACGGAAATAATTTGGATCTCCAGCACACAGGTTCTGATGTTCAAGGAAACAAAATCAAAATAGCAATTCAACACCCATGACATCTTCCACAAAATAATAAGACAAACTAATAATCACCTTTAATAATCGGGAGTGGTGGTGCGGTGACAGTAACGATAATTGAAAGGTTCTTGACGCAATGAAAGATAGAAAGAGAGGGATCGTCGATTAGACAAGGATAGCGAGTTATAAGAGGAAATCGCGGCGGTTCTCGGAGGGGCCGGGGCTGATCAGGCGGTGGTGATCCAGAATATTTATTCAGTGGAATGAATCGACACCAGTAAGCAGCAGAGCTACAGTATGGGTTCGTGTATGGCTGGGGGGAGTCCGTCCGTGCTTGCGTACTGTTGTTGCCTTGTTGGTCTTTTCTTATTTTCTCCGAACAGTGAAAAAAATAAATAAAATAAATAAATATACCAAGTACTGTACTTCGGTATTTATTATAGTTCAGACCCTCCAAGTTTGATAAATTGTCCTTTTGAGATCTAAGAAAGTAATATCTGCGACTCTGGCAGCCTCTTTTACTTTTACCTTTTTATTTTTTTTTAATTAACAGAGCTGAACCACCAATTGCATCTTCGTTGATTTTTAAAAAGGTTGTCCTATGATTTTTAACTTTATTTACCCATTATTGGATATGATAAAGTAATCAAACAAAACTGAATCATTTTATTTTATTGACTCGAAAGGATTAAATTATTCATTATTCCTTATGATATATAACACCCATTATTGCTAACTAATCAACCTTTAAAAAATTAAGACAATATCTACCATAAATGCATTGAAGGATTAACAACTCATTGTAAAATGCTAATGAAAATGACATTATATATTTATTATGTCTTATTCTATTCATGATGATGAAAACAACTATATATAATATTATTTAAACAATAATCTCTTTTCTAATTTATAAATGAAATAATAAATAAATAATAGTGTAATCGAACATCTAATTTCAAAATAAAATTTTAAAAGTTATTTTGAATTAGACAAAAATTTGTCGTCACCTTGTCTGGCCTTGAATAAATAAAAGAATGTTAATCTAAACAAATTACTTTATTTATCTAAAAAAAATTTAGAAATATAATAATTTTTTAATTATAATATATATATATATAAAGGCACCGTAGATGCTTTGAAACCTTCATAATTTTTCCACTGGGGCCTAAAAAGGCCCAAGGAAAACAACCCAATCAAATTTCAAATTTGCAGTTTGCACCCGACATTGTACCATACTAATTATTAACAGATAAAACGGTAGGTAATTCAAGGTCGGCTACCAGAGAAGCGACATTGTAGCGACAGTACTCTCTGCACTCATTGCCATCCCATATAAAAACTCAGGGAAGCTTCATCACATTTGAAACGTCAGCAAATTTAAACAGGAAAACGCTCCGGTTCTTGCTTTAATCCCTCCGGTCGATAAAAATTTAGGATTCTCCAGAGAAGCGCGACAACGCTAAACCCTACTTCCCGAGCAGCGATGGAGAGCGCCTTCGCAAGCGCCTCGGCAATCACCGACCAGAGGCAAAAAATCGAACAGTACAAGCACATTCTCTCCACCGTCCTCGCTTCGAACGACATCGTACAAGCCAAAAGATTCATCGATCACAGTAAACTATCACTCTCGATATTCTGTCGTTTTGTTCTGGCTTTCTCTTTTGATTTCCTAGGGTTTGCAGGTTTCGTAATTTTGTTTTTGTTGAATGTTGTTCTGTAATTTTTGCAGTGTTATCGGACGATGTTCCTCTCGTGGTTTCGAGGCAGCTTTTGCAAATGTTTGCCCAAGAGTTGGGGAAATTGGAGGCGGAGGCGCAAAAGGAGATTGCGCACTACACTCTCAATCAGATTCAACCTCGCGTTGTGTCGTTTGAAGAACAAGTTCGTATATAATACTATTAAAAGCATATAGCACACAAAATATTTTGTTTGCTTTTTATCTATGTGCATTGTGATATTGCGGAATTAATAATTTAGAGGAAATTTGGTTTTACTGCTTTGCTTAATGTAGAATTTGTCCTGTGAATGTATTTCTGTCATGAAATTGAAATTGCTTTTATTTTTGGAGTGATGTAACTAGGCTGATAATGGAGCACGAGAACAAAATGGAAGTACGTGATGCAACTTTATCTTGCAATTGCTTATATTTTACAAAGTATTTTGTGATTTATTGACTCTCAAAATGCTGCTCAGTCGGTGGTTGAGGAGGTTGTTTGGTTTTCATCACTCTCTGATGGTTTTAGATTTATCTTCTCATGCTTAGTTCTTTCTCGATGCAACTGCTCAGTAACTTCAATACACACATCAGGCTTAGTATTTGAAATTTAGTGGAGAGAAGTTGCTGATAATTCAGTTGTGTTTCTTTAAGTCATGCAATTAATAATTGAAGCACATTCTGAACACAAAGCTGATTAAATTGATGTACATGTTAGTCATTGAGGAATAGAGAAAGAAAAAAAAAAAAAAGAGGTAGAGGCAGGGAAAGTGGGTGAGAGAGAAGCAGATATTTTAGCTTTTGAAGCAAGGTTTCTTTTGTTGTGAATCTGCTTGTCTATAGAGATTAAGATAATTCCTTGATGACAACATTTTTATTAAGAAATCAGCTTTCACAGCTTGAAGTATTCTATTTTTCATGACGGAAAAGGAAATTTTTCTACCTAACAATTGCTTGTTAGCATCTCTTTTTATTTTTCTATTGTCTTACACGTACTTTGGTGGAACAGCAATGAAATTTGTGCTGTTAATTCGGGTGCTGTGGAATGATGAATTGATGGTCCTGTTGTTGTTGTTGTTTTTATTTTTTGGGCTATCCACATCAAGGCTGATCAGACTGAAGCAGTTCAAGTAGATATAATGATGCACGTCTTGTATCTTATTTTTATTATTTCTACCATGAGTATTAACTCATTTTTTTCTTGTTAAAACATAAAACATGATGCTTCTTTATACAGTAACAGCTGCGAGATCATATCTATGGGTTCTGCAATTCTGCCCCACTTTCCTCGTCTCTTTTTATTTACCTTTTGTCTTTGGTGATCCAACAGCTCCCATAACTCATTTCTGTTTATAGAAATCTTATGGTTGGGTTTATCCTTTCTGAAGTATTCTCCTCATCTAATGTGATGTAGGTTCTCATAATCAGAGAGAAGCTAGCTGAATTATATGAGTCTGAACAGCTGTGGTCAAAAGCTGCACAGATGCTTAGTGGCATTGATCTAGATTCTGGAATGAGGTTTGATAATTGCTGTTAACTTCAACATGTTCATGAGATATAAATTTTGAGAATGCTAAGTTCTAATATGTTGCTTATTATGAAATCTTGTCAGAGTGATTGATGATGCATTCAGGTTGACAAAATGTGTGCAAATTGCTCGTCTCTACCTTGAGGTACTTGTTTAGTAAACTTAGTTTCTTATACTTTCATAAATATACACATTAGTATATAATAATATATAAAATTGAAATCTGTAGTGTAAAGATAGAGATGGATGTATGATGTGTCTTTGGACATGAATGAAGCTGGAAAGTATATGTTACTTGCAGACCTTGGGATATGCTAAATTGTGATTAGAATGATACAGAAATGAAACTCAACAAATGCAGAAGTCCTTGTCAATCTGAGCCATTTAATGCATCACTTTATGAAATTCGGCTAGACTTTGAAATGTACCGAAGAACAATCACAATTTTTTTTTTTAGTTGTGAAAAGAAAACAAAAGTTCTTAGCTTAGGCACTATGATCAATAGTTAAAACGAATGTGTTTGTGTACTATTGTTTGTTTTTGTGTCCAGTATTATGTTTACAGACGTGTTATTTGTATGTGTGTGTGTCTGTATCCTTGTGTGGATGTACATGTATTTATAAATGCACAATGAATGAAAAGGAAGAAAGGTTCTTTCAAACTTGGGTTCAGGGTCACAATGTGCATCTATTACATTCTTTCAAACTATTGCAATTAGTAAGTTGATTCCTTGGGTTCTGGGTCACAATGTGTGTCTATTAGGTTCTTTCAAACTATAGCAATTAGTAAGTTGATAACTTGGGTTCTGGGTCACAATGTGTGTCTATTAGGTTCTTTCAAACTATAGCAATTAGAAAGTTGATAACTTGGGTTCAGGGTCACAATGTGTTTCTATTAGGTTCTTTCAAACTATAGCAATTAGTAAGTTGATAACTGGGGTTCTGGGTCACAATGTGTGTCTAATACATTATTCTAGTTTGTAAATTGATAACATGGACATTTAAATTGTAGGAATGCACTCTATTTACTCATCATTACTTGTTTCAGAGTCTTTGCTCGCTCTATATAACGTTTTAACCTATTCTTAGGAATAAAGACCCACAGTTGTTATTCCTCGTGTGTTGGCTTTCACACTTGCCCTTGGCACTTAACTGTCTCTGTGTGTCTGTGTATTTCATGGTGACCACGAAGAATCAAGAATTACCGGAATCCTGTTTTGGTTTGCAGGATGATGATGCTGTTAATGCCGAAGCCTTTATCAATAAAGCTTCTTTTCTAGTTAGCAACAGTAAACATGAAGTATTGAATTTGCAGTACAAGGTGATATATTCTGACAATGAGAATGTCTTTATGAAAGAAAACAAGTGAGCTATGTTGTTTTAATTTGTGCCTTGTGATTATACCAGGTTTGCTATGCGAGGATTTTAGATTTGAAAAGGAAATTTTTGGAAGCTGCAATACGCTATTATGACATTTCCCAAATTGAGAAGCGGCAAATTGGGGATGAGTATGTTTTCTATAATCAAATTTCTGTTATGATGCTGATAAACTCGAAATTGTAGTTTTTGTTGTTATTATCAATTTTTTTGTGGGGAGGGGGGGTGTGTGGAGGAGTGTGAGTGATTTATTTGGTGGTTGATGTATTTTGCATGCTGTTATCTCGATTATTTGATTTTATGAGTTTTTTCGTCACTGAACCTTTTATATTTAAAAAGCTTTTCCATGTTTGCTCTTTAGGTGGCTTGCGCAGAGTTTGCGACATTTGATTCTTATATTGTATTTTTTAAAAAAAAAATTAAAAAAAATCTTTGGATGCTTCCAGTTGACTATATCTATTAAATTAAAGACTTTCTGCTCCTGCTTATAAGTGGTCAGCAGTGATACTCGTCTGATACACAGAGATTAAAAAACTGACACTAAATGTACCTGATAATAGAGTCATTAAGGAATGCACTTTTTTTATAATTTTGATGCTATTTAGGGTGGAAAATTTCAAGGAACCCATCTGGATGTTATGTTTTTGCTTTATCAATTGTTTTTATGTTACAGAGAGATTGACGAAGAAGCATTGGAGCAAGCCCTGGCTGCTGCTGTAACATGCACAATTTTGGCTGCTGCAGGTCCTCAGCGTTCACGCGTTCTTGCCACATTATACAAGGTTTGAAAACTGAGAAACTTGTTGACAGCTTTGAAATCTCTCCTTCCCTGCCCTACTGATCTCTTCTCTGGGTTTGTGTTGTATGATTGATATGATTCATTGTGAAATTGCTGTATAACTTTGAAATACAGATTGAGTTCTTATCGCTCATTTCTCTTTGATGTACTTTAAACGGGCAGTGGCTGTTGCCCTGATTTTCATTGTTGACTTAGATATCTAATGCATGCATAGAGTGATAAGTAAGATAGTTGATGCTGAAGCTAGCACAGTGAACTATTATTGTTGGCTGCAATTTTGTTGACTTCTGTGAAAAAATTTATGATCTTAACATTTACTAAAATTAAGCTTGAACAAGAATAACATGTTGATATAAATTAGTGCCCTGAATTTCTTCAATTTTCAATGCTTTTTGCAGGATGAACGTTGCTCAAAGTTGAAGATTTATCCGATCTTACAGAAGGTACTTGCTCTTTTTCCTGTTAAGACCATATAAGCTAATCTTCTAAGGTCTGCCTAGCTGTGTTATGCTGAATAGTCGCACATCAAGGCCCATGGTTCTTTATTTGTTTATTTTATCTGTTGGGGTTTTGTAGTTTAACATGGGATTGATAGGTTTACCTGGAGAGGATTTTGAGGAAACCAGAAATTGATGCTTTTGCCGAAGAGCTCAAACCACATCAGGTCAAACTTTCTTTCAAATTGCTTTCCTAACTCTTATGTTTTGATGAATTGATCCTAGTTAAATCTTTCATTCATATAAACGTGCATATTTGTTTCAGAAAGCTCTTCTGCCTGACAATTTTACAGTCCTGGATCGTGCTATGATTGAGCACAATCTTTTGAGTGCCAGTAAACTCTACACAAATATAAGGTGGAGAAATGTTTCTTCTTCATTCATTTAGCTTGCATATTGTACATTTGTGTAATTCATTTGTGATTTCTGCTCGTTTGTCTTTGTGAAACAGCTTTGATGAGTTAGGCACCTTGCTGGGTATTGCTCCTCACAAGGTATTTTCCTTCCACAACGTGTTTAGTTTTTGGTATCACTTTTGTCAGTCCTCCATGTCTCTAGATATTTTTCCTTGGGAGTACGAAACTTTTATGTACCTTTGACCATGATTCTCAATCTCTAATAATGATTTGAGTGCAAGGTTTTGGGTTGCATATTTTGTTAAGGTATGCAGTCAATTCCTATGTGTATTCAATGGATTTCTGTTTCATATTTTTGTTGGATAAGCTGTCAATACCATTTGTATTAAACAATTTTGTAATATATATTGGTGTGTGTATTTTTGCTTCACCGACAGTGGGTTCTTCCCTTTTCCATTATACAACTATCCACTAAGCTATGTGTATGAACCTGAATAGATGTGTGTGCCAGCAGCATTTGCATAATCCAGATATTACTTTTAAGTAGTTTTGTTGTGCATGCTATCTTCATAAATCCCTATCTTCAAACTTGAGAACTTGGGTTTGATATTCTTTGTAGGCTGAGAAAATAGCTTCAAGAATGATATACGAAGATAGAATGAGAGGCTCCATTGACCAGGTAGATTTTTATCCACAATAGTAAAAATTTTGAGTCTTAACTTCTCTCTGATATAGCGGGGTAGCCTTTTCTTTCATTTATTAATTCATTATGCTCTCCCCTTGATTATAAAAGTTTATTCATGTAATGAATGTAATGCTTCTTGTAATGATACTGATGTGGGGATTACTTTATCAGGTGGAAGCTGTCATACATTTTGAGGATGATTCTGAAGAACTACAGCAGTGGGATCAACAGGTAATGAGTCACATTGATCATAATCAGATTGTACGTAAACTTTTATTTGTACTGAGCCATGATATGCTCACGATTTCATTTTCTCATTCTAACTGATTTCAATTTTTTACAGATCGTTGGGCTCTGTCAAGCCCTCAATGACGTACTTGATAGCATGGCAAAGAAAGGCTTACCAATTTCTGTCTAATTCATGGTATTTATGAGGATCCTCTTTTTGTTTAGCTGCATGTCAAATGCCATTACTACAATTTTTTTTAGAAACTTCATATCTTTTCATCTGACTGATTTATCTTTTATGAGGACCATGGGTTTTTTTTTTTCAATCAGCAGTCTAACATTTGGCCCAATGTTTTGTTGTGCGCTGTATATGAAATTTTATAGCTTCTGTAATGAAATTACTGACTCAATATAGCTTTTGTAATGTGAGTTAATCTTTAGGCTGAATCAGGTATCCATTTCCCCCTGGGAGGCAAGATTTTGTAATGTGGCCATATTTTTTCCCCGTACCTTCTTTAATATCCATTTCCCCATACTTTCTTTAATTTCTGTGGAGGTTTGATCATAATTGAATTACGTCATAATTTCTGTGGAGGTTTTAGAGACATTTTTATTTGTAGATAGACAGAAAAATTTTGGGTCCCAGGAGGGTTGGTGTATTTTCTCAAATTGCATTTTTTATTGGAATATGTCAAAAAAGTGTATTGGAAAGAAAATGAAAATTGTGTTATAATTTTTTTTAAAATATGAAAGTGACATCCAATTGCATACAAATATCGATTGCTATAATTTCGTACAAATTTGCAGGTTTTCTGAATGTTATATTTTGTACAGATATCGATTACTATAATTTCGTACAAATTTCAATTGCTTTTCTTTGCTTTCGATGTTCCCTTTACAGATGACAAGAATATTTGCTTATGCACTCGTTAAAATTTGTATTTTTGGAAAAAATATTGTGTTTATGTACACGGAGAAGAGCACTTTGAAGAATCCTTTCCTCCTTGTAACAACACATCATGATTGATGGATGCCAGCTGAGACAAATTCTGCAGAGAGAAACCACCTAAATTCATTAACAGATAAATTCCTTTTTAAACATGAGTTATCGTCTTCTTTTCCAAATGCTACACTTGCATATGAATTGTCAAATTACAATTTTGAAAATATATTTGGAAATATTATTTAAATTGATAATTGAATTAAAATACTATATAAATTACAAATTTAAAAATATATTTGAACTAAAATATTTTGTGAACTGCAAAGATTAATGAATATTTTGAACTAAAATGTCATAGGAGTGATAGTTGAAATGCAAAAGTGTGTGTGAATTATAGTGGATGTGTATTTTTCATGTGAATTTTAAAATGTATGGATAGTGTATGTGAATTATATTTTAGTGTATGTGAATATAAAATATATTTTTTATTTTTTCAAAGTAAAAGTTATGATATAAAAAATACATTTTAAAAAGTGTAAAAATATATTTTCAAATACAGTAAAATATGGGCTCTGATGGGACCGATAATGGTCCCAGCTATACTAAGATGGGCTCTGATGCCCAAACTTAGGACCAATAGACTCATGTGTCGACTTTTTTACTATGATGTAGTGGGCCATTTTTACTAAGGCCGAAACTAAACCCAATTAGGCCCTTTTCTGGAATGAACTTTAACAAACAAACTCAGGGCGAGAAACGTAGAAACCGACCTTAAAATGTCAAAATTAGGCCATTTTTATGGGTCTTCTATCTACTAACAGCTCATGAGCTGTACCCAAAAACTTAAATTCCGCCGTACACAATATGGGTTTTAAAATAACAAGTTGACCCAAATCAAAAGCCCAGCATCGAGAATAGGTTTAAAATAAATACTCAAACTAGATACTCAAACTAACCCAGCATTCTGAATTGGTCTTTCTTTGATAATGAACTAAATTGAGGCCCGCCCCATTTTCCGGATTAAAATCTAATGTCGTAGCTTATTTTACTGCCCTTTCAACTTTATAACCAAAAAAAACATGAGGGGGGCAAAAAAACATCACAACAATCACGTGTTACCCCAAGACGAAAGCTAATAATACAACCTTAGTACAAAGAAAATATCACAAGCAAGTTGGTATCAAAAAATTAGTGTAAAGCCCGTCATTAAAATTAGTGAGCAGGAAAGGTTACTTACCTTGAAGGAAAAATTCATTAAAGAAAGATCAAGAGGGGAAGAATTAAACTCAGCAAGATCACCACATTCGTCCATCTTCTGAAGAAAACAGTAAGATGGGTCAGATTCCAACCAAAATCTCAGAAATGCACCTAAGAAATCAATGAAAATCAAGTAATTCTGACAATTCATATAACAGATGATATTCCCCCACCCTACAACAAAGAAGAAAGCAAGAAAAGCAAAAGTCCATAATTAGTGGAGATCACAAGTTGGCTAAACATTCAGCAACGGGCATCTTCACTTACAAGGCGAGTTTACCCCATCAAGAATGTCACTACTCCATCGGAAAAGAAAAAATACAAACTCAATGTTCAAATAAAGTATAATATTTTTTTTGAATATAAAAGTCATAACACATACTTTTTAAATATATAATTTTATGTTTTTATTTTTACTTTTAATTATGAATCATACATAGTCATTATTATTAATAATAAAGAATTTTTAATAATTTAATTCAAAATGAACACTTCTTTTAAATAAAGAAAAATTTTTAAAATAAGCTTTTTTTAAATACAGAGGGAATATTAAAAATATGAATTTTCAAGAATTTGTCAACAATAATTTAATGCCTCAGTACTCGTAATATAAATCTGCCAATTCAAGAATAAGTCAGATGCAACAGAAATAGAATCACACTTTACCTCAATTCCAGAAGTTGAGCACGAATCAGATGCATCGGAAATAGAATCACTAGATTCCCCGTCATTTTTTTGTCCAATTGAATTGTACCGTGAGACAAAATAGCTTGTGTCATCAACACTTTCAGGTTGAGGCACAAAGGCAGCCTATTAAAACCGACACAAATAAATAATACACACTACGATATAAACTACAAGCATTGTAGCAAATTCTAGGAATTTTCCAATACTTGTCCAAGTCATAACATACCAAAAGATTCTCCTTTCAGAAGATTCTGTTTCGTTCTCCGACAAGATTAGGTAAAAGGGTAAAGTCACTCAGCCAAGAAAAGTTTTTTAGACTCATTTCGTTCTATAAAAAGTTCTCTAAACTTTTAGTTCAAAAAAAAAAATCACTTTATAATAAAAATTTTTAAATTATCCTCACTAATAACACCTATGTTTTGACTATAATTAAAAAATAATAATAAAAATAAAAATTTATATTGTTTTAAGAATGAAAAAGAGTAAAATAATATGTTTCTTGTGGCACGTAAAAATTCACCACTGTAAAAACACAAAAGTTCACAGCACAAAAGAAATACTAGCAAAAGAATTGACCTTTTGCAAAGTGAGATTGTCCCAGTCAACTCCCCTAAAGAAAGGATGTGCTTTCACCTGTGCAAATATCAGCAAATTATTAGCTAATATCAAGAAGTCCTCCAGCGATCACAAATGTAACTGATTTTTGTCTGTGTAAACAAGACACGGAACCTCAGATGCTCCCTTTGCTCCAAGGCGCTGATCTGGATCATGGTCAAGAAACCTAGACAGATTGGATACGTGACATGACATCATTCAGGAGGAACACGTATTTAGGTAATGGACAGAGAACAGAAATAAGGTACGAAAGAAAGAACTTCTTTAAGTGCAAAAGGAAATGACGAGAGAGGTTTGTAATGATTATCAATTCACGATGCTTCTCCAAGAAAGCCATGGGAGGGGAGGGCAATCTGTTCATTAAAATGCTTGTTCATCCATCTTCAAAAGTTAGAAGAGAGCAGTTTATACAAGCAAGTCAGCTAGTAGTTGTAAAACTTTAGTTTTACCACTCTTTCGATATAGACCAAAGCCATAAGAGTATGACCTGCATACCACTCTGTTGATATAGACCACTCCATAAAACTTAGTTTGTGTTACAAAGCCTCTGAATCAACAAATGATTCAGCATATAACTAACTTCTAAATTTTTACCTCCTTTCTGCCGGGTGTGGCTACTAATTGCATGGGGAAGTACTCTCGTTATATTCAAATATCAAGGGCTTATCCTCTGAATCAGCAGTAAACACATTTGTTTCGATATATACACATCTTATTGAAAAAGTAAGAATCCAGCAGATTACTTCATTTCATTGACATTCTTGCAATTTTTAGAATACCACAAAATAACTTGTACTTCAAAAGATCTTTTTTCCTTCAACAACTGACTCAACAGAAGGAAAGGGAGCATAACGGCTTGAATAAGACTTCAGACCAACCTCTGAGATGAATTTCTTCAATCTCAAATAGTTATATTAGTCAATACGCTCCCAGCATCACAAAAAAGGAAAAAGGAAACAAATTAATACATGAACTGATTACCTTAGCATTATTATTCCAAAATGGAGCCTTACTGCCTTATGTGCAGCAGTTCAGGCCATTTTAGCCAGTAGTAGTTAATGCCGCAAAAAAGGCAGAACAGAGACAGACTATGAATACCAAAGTCACAACATGTTTACTCAACAATGATTACTTGCATTAAATTCCAGCCAAAGAAGCTTTCTGATTTTCAAAACTCAATGAACGGGAAGTTTGGCAACCAACCAAGTTGCAGCAATTTATAAATAAAATATTGAAAAAAAATGCAGAATTAATCATTCAGAGGTATGGGAAAGGCATCTGTGATGCTGATAAGACACCTGAAGCTACAAATTTTAGCTCACCAAATAATAATAAACTCCACGCTAACCTCTCAATCAAGTCTTGAGCTTCATTGGACATTTCGTCAGGAATGGAAGGCCAAGGGATAGACCTGTTAAGTATATTGTCGAAGATTACCTGCCCAATCCCAAAAACAATTGACTATTATTTAAATAGAAAAGATTATAACTCTCACTGACCAAGTAAAGCAGTAGAATCTTAGCACATACACCATTAGGAAAGAACTTGTGAGCAGAAGTGGGTGAAGAGTGCGTGCAGAAAACATGACGCAGGGAACAATAGTGAGAATGAAAACCAAAATCTAAACAAAGTATGGAATAAAGTTAGTAGATTCCATTGTGGATGATTTCTTGATTGATAGATGTCAGCAATCCTAGGACATTCTTCTATGCAAATATTGCATGAATCAAAATTGAGTGATCCAATTCCAGACAACTAACTCATTTAGAGATTAATTCACTACTGTGCGTAGGGTAGCAGGGAAAAAGGATTTTAATGCTTCTCCAATAAGATACACATGCCATCCACTACCTCCAACTGAATTAGTCAAAAAGAATGATACTGAAAGATCGACATACGTTTGTTCACATCACCAAACTGTTCAAGAATTAGAATGAGAAGTTTGTCCAACTTAAAGTGGTTTTGACAAAATAAAAACTTTAACAAGAAGTAATAAATTGTGCTATGGAAATTATAGGAATGCAGATTGAGGCATTATGCACCAAGTAGTGAGCTGCTTTGATTTATATTCCATCAGTCATCATGCTGTCATAATACCCTAAATTTTCTGCCAACTATTCATAAACCAAATAGCCAGAAGTTTAACACAAGCAGTGAACAGTACATTATCAGGAAATTGGAATCTGTCTCAAATTCTTGTATTTTCAGGCACCTGACTGAGCGTCTTTAGAGGACAATTTTCAAAGTTCACAAATAGCACTAGGAATTTAGAGAACAAATATGTCAAATTAAAAAGCAAAAGTTGTCTGGACTATATGAGCTCAAACAGTAACGACAACAACATCACGCAAAATGACAAATATTATTGTTTGCTCCAGAGATATTCAAAAGTATTTCCATGATAGAGATGCTTATAAGACTGAGATCCAAAACCAGTTCTTCAATCAATATTATTGTTAAATATATTTATAAGTAATGCAAAGGTGCAGATTGAGTCCCAAAATGCACTAATACTAAAAAAAACTTCTTGCACTCATCTAAACTACATAAAATATGTCACCAAATGAATTGATTCAGTTTGCCCATTCTTATAGTTGATACTACCTCTGGAAGCTCAGCAGTGAATGGTGGAAATCCGATAATGAGTTCAAATAAAATAATTCCCACAGACCACCAGTCTGCTGCATAACCTGAAGGGACAAAGCAACAACAATAATCAGAGCACTTGAACTTAATTGTTTCTATCCTTGGTAATCTTTCTGCAAAGAAGAGAGGTTGAAATGGAGGGAAAGGAGCAATTAGTTGACTGACCATGCCGAGTTCCAAGAAGAATTTCAGGTGCCAAGTAGTCTGGGGTGCCAACAGCTGACCTCTGACTTCTATCCATAGTGTCTGAATTGTGCCTGTCATGTGTCTTTGAAAGAGTATGTTCTTTCATCTCAGGTCGTGCTAAATCACTTGTGCTGTTCATGAGCCCAATTTTTGACAGTCCAAAATCTGTAAGCTGTCAAAATAGTGTGTTGTAGTATTCTATCAGCACAGTTAAACCTCTTTGATTGAATGTCTACTACATACATATAAACTACAGACAACCAAATCACACTAAACATAAGAGTCTCAACAACTCTTTAGTTCAAGAAATTTCCTTTTTCCTCCTCCCAAGACGACCACCCTACTACTCAAGACAAAAAAGAAATTGAGAAAGAAATTAGAAGGATGTTCTACATCCCCTTAATTTCAGATTAAGACATTGATTGCTTAGTTCATTCTTGCCACTGATAAATAAAACTATAAGAAATTTTGCTTCTGCTAATCACATGTATTAACTCTAAAAATATTTATAGTTAGAAAACTTTTCAGGCTTTCAGCATATCCTCTAAAGCTCAAAATTGCATGCAGAAGGGTAAAGTACTTTGCAACGAATTGTATGACAACATGCAACATCATATAATTTTACTCTTTCAGCTGTAGTACATTTAAAACATCTGCTGTTTAACCAAACCTTGATGTGCCCATCATGTGCAATTAATATGTTGTCTGGTTTTAGATCACGGTGCACAATTCCCAGAGAATGCAGGTACTCCAAAGCAAGAACCTGAAAGTAGCACAACTTTCCATTATTAAATTTATAAAGAAGGATTAACAAGTTCATCTAAATGATGAATTCTGTTGTACCAATTCTGAAATATATATGCGAGCCACATATTCATCAAGGCAACCAACTTTCTGAAGCAAAGAGTATAAGTCTCCCCCATTTAAGTATTCCATGACCAAATAAAGGTGGTCCCTACTGGTAAATGAGTAAAAGAATCGAACCTGCACTACCAACATGAGTTATCCAGTGTTATAACAAGTCATAACACCAAGTATTCAAAATTGACAAGGTTAACAGCCCCAACAGCCAACTATTCCAATGTTCAGTACTTCTATTAAGAATTTAAAAAACATATAGTTGGTACCTGGAAGTAGCAGAAACAGCTTGAGGACCAATAACAGAAAATAATTGGAGTGATACTGGAGACTCGACCAACTAAAATGCTTAAAAAATGAACAGAAAAGAGAAGACCATTACCACAAAAGGATTTCGTACTGTTATCAGTATGTTACGCTCTGCCAAGATACGGTCAATATCATTCTTCCGGAACATATCCACTTTCTTGAGCACCTATACAAAACACAAAGTATATTATTTCAAGAGACAAATGTGACATACTTCTAGCTATAGGACTGTAATATTGAAGGTGAAACAAAGAACAAAAATCTTTCATAATCCAACATAATCAACAGATTTGATTTTCTGGAGACAGTTTCATATTTTGATACATATCTTTTACTGTATGTTGCATTTGGAACTCCGTAAGGTATTCTAAGTGCAGAATTCCACAGTCAAGGAGCTCAATCAACAACTTTCTTGCATTCTGGAGTAACACTAACTTGAATTCCAAGTTCCCATTTTCAATTCTAGTATACAAATTAGTACTACTAATTTGATGAATCATTCGCCCTTTAAATTCTAGTATTTAAAAATATGGGTAATAAGACTATTTATTATTGTCAAGAGTGCGAGACAGTTCTCCAAAGCTATAACCCCAAGCTACTAATGGTTCATCCAGCTAAACTTCAGCAACAATTTCATCCAGATCATGCTAAACAAACAGCAGCCTTGACACTACCAACCGCTCAGTTTTTGACAATGCAAAGTGTGTGTCTTGGGTGGAGGGGGGAGAGAGAGAGAGAGAGAAGTCAGGTCTAAGACATTTTTAGTCTGTCATAAACCAAAACACCTTCTCCCACCCAAACCAACCCATCCCCATCCTTCATCTGATTCTGATCAGATAGTTTGATCAATAAATATCACAATTCCATTTCAACCCAAAGGTAAAAAATAACTTATTAACAAATTGAAACACTACCTTTATTGCAAAGAAGTCCCCAGTTGTTCGCTTTCGTGCCAGATAAACCTTGCCAAAGGCACCTTTGCTGATGGGTTTGATAATTTCAAAATCATCAATACTTGTTCGTTCTTTATGTGAGGGATGTGAAGGTGTTGACACTGTACTACTTTGAGATACATTATCCAGTATCATTTTGACACTTTCTGGACGTTGAATATCACTTTTTGTACCCATTAGACTGCAAGCAAGTATGAATTTCTCTCTGCATAAATGTAGCATTTGTTAGGAACTTGAAAGTTCTATGTTCATATTCAATTGTTTTTTTGTTTTCTTTTAAGGACTTCAAAATTACCGCAGAAGATTTTCTATCCGGCCACCAAATGTATCCACTACAAGAGCTTTGAGCTTGCAACTTTGCAATAAGTCCTGTAAATCTTCCATGCAAGCTAGTAGAAATTCATTGGATCCTTGTTCTGAAAGGTCTGTGCCTGCCACACAGCGGGCAATGTCTGCAAGGTCAGCCATCTGAAAATGGAACTTGAAGTGTTAGAATATGCAAGCTTTTTCCCAGATGTTTCATATATATATAAAGGGAGCAACATAGATAAGTATCCAATGATTGCCATGTATCCCGGAAAAGTAAATACTTATGGTAGATTCTCAGAAACAGACCATAAAACTTGGGAAAATGCTGAGACTTAAAAAACATTTTTCCCTACTAGTCTTATTTCAAACACATAGAACCTTGTTTCTCCTTTTGTCTCCACATATTATTTTTCAGGTACAAGATTGTGGTTCAGCTGCTTTGCAGCCTCCATCAAGCTGACAACCTTCAAACATAGTTATCAAAGGCACGCCTCAGGCGCGCCTCTCGCAGGGCGCAAGGTCCTGCGCCTTTCAGAGGCAAAGGCGGGCGATGTTAGCAAGGCGCGCGCCTATCAGAAAAGGCTCTCGCCTAGGATAAGGCTCAAGGCGCCTTTAGAACGTTAGGGTTATGGAAAAAAAGAAAGGAGAGAACAATTGGCGCCGACAGATAAGCTCTTTCTTTTCTTCCCGCTCTTTCTTTTCTTCTTCTCCTATTTTCTTCTCTCCCCGATCTTTCTTTTCTTCTTCTTTTCTTCTCTCCCGGCGCTTTCCTTCTCTTCTTCCTGCTTTTCTCCTTTGCTTTTTCTCCTCTTCGCAGCCTTCTTCTGTTTTTCTTCCGGTTTTTTCTGTTTTTGCAAACCCGTCGGCAGGTTCCTCCGTTTTTCTTCTAGCTTTTTTTTCTGTTTTGTGTCTGGTTTTTTGCAAACCCGTTGGCCGCTTCTTATGTTTTTCTTCTGATTTTTGGTCTGTTTTGCTTCTGTTTCTTTGCAAACCCGTCCGCAGCCTGCTTCTGATTTGATCAAAGATTTTGCTTCTCCAATTCTGCAAACCTTCTGTTTTTCTTCTGATTTTTGGTCTGTTTTTGCTTCTGTTTTTGCAAACCCGTCCAGCTTGCTTCTGATTTTCTTCTTGTTTTTGCTTCTCCAATTCTGCAAACCTTCTGTTTTTCTTCTTCTTTTTTTGTCTGTTTTTGCTTCTGTTTTTCCGTCCGCAGCCTGCTTCTGATTTTCTTCTTGTTTTTGCTTCTCCAATTCTGCAAACCTTCTGTTTTTCTTCTGATTTTTTGGTCTGTTTTTGCTTCTGATTTTTTGCAAACCCGTCCGCAGCCTGCTTCTGATTTTATCAAATTTTTTGCTTCTCCAATTCTGCAAACCTTCTGTTTTTCTTCTGATTTTTTGGTCTGTTTTTGCTTCTGTTTTTTTGCTCCTGTTTTTGCTTCTCCAATTCTGCTTCTCCAATTCTGCAAACCAGTCGGCTTTTTTTGAACTTTTAAGTTTTTAGAATTTTAAGTTTTGGAGATTATGCTACTTAGTTGGCTTATATAGTTATATTGAAACTTTTAAGTAGTTTATTTTAGAAAGTATAAGTATGAATGCCTAAAATATTATTTTAAAGTTTTTTTTTCAGTGTGCGCCTCATGTCGCTCAGGCGCGCGCCTGCGCCTTGCGCCTTGCGCCTAGGCTCCAGGACCCCTATGCGCCTAAGTGCGCCTTGAGCCTTTAATAACTATGCCTTCAAAGCATCACAAGTTGAACAAAACAATGAAGAGGATAGGCATACTCCATCCTAAAATATAAACTAGTCAAGCAGAGGTCTTATGTTCATATGTCGTGCATGTATAGATAACTAAAATATAATACCATACTAACCGTTAAACAAAAAATAATTTGGTGTTGATTACATGAGAAAAGACACCTATGTAACATAGTAGAGGTATAAGTCTGCTCTACCCCAACATCAATGCTGTCTCTTAAAGAAGAAATGAGAGTTAATAGACATTCACTTGAGTTTTCCATCCCCCCAATCCTTTAAGCCACCCAAGCATTTGGGAATTGAAACATTTGAATGTAATATAGAACATGAATCCATGAAGTTTACAAATCCATATTCCTTGTTTTAATAAATCAGATTTCAAGTGAACATTCAACAACTAAAATATAAATAAATTCAGAATCAAAAACCTGTTTAATATCCTCCAACTCCGCCAGATTGATATGATCTAGCCAGAAGAGGTCAAGACTTCCTGCCCGAGGAGTATTTGTGGATGAGGCTGATGTCATGCTACCAGCTGAGGAAGGTGGCCCACAAAGATTGAGTTTGCTGCCTAAGTAGGCTCTGGGGTTAATAAAAGATGTTATTTGGAAATCTTCTATGCCAGCAGTGTCCATCTCATGAAGATCCTCAAACATCCCCTCCACCGCCCTATTTCGGGGTTCATTTACTTTCGGTGAAGAAACATCAGATGTAACTGCAGAATCTGTTGATTGCATCCTTGTATAGCCAGGGCTATCATCTGTATCTTGAACATTCATATTACGCGAATCTACTAGCTGTTCTAGTAGCTCTGCAAGTCTTAAAAGGCGCTCATTTACATCCAAGTAATTTGAGTCACATCTATCTGCATAGGCACATATATATGAATGAGATTCCAGGTGAACAATAGGGACAAGTTCTTCGCATATCCTGCATATCACCAGATTAGAATCATCTACAAACTGATCCTGGTCCTTATATGAGCTACAGATTTTTCTGTTAGTCAATTTTCCATTAAACCTGAAACCAAATTCATCCAATTCGGGGTCATTTGGAAGAAGACAGGAGCTCTTAGAAGGTGAACTTTGTCCGGTCCCCATGAAATCTTTCGGACACATGTCACTAGAAACTTCAGAACTGTGATGGTTTTGTTGAGAAACATATGCATGATCTGTTTCCGGCAAATTGCACTCAGAGCCATTCATGCATTTTAATGCATGACCCGACTCAGAACCAACCATCTCTTGATTGACAAACCAATTCACTTCAACAGAAGGGATTCGTTCTAAGCATTTTTGGAACTTTTGGAGTGACTTTCCATCATCTGGCTCGGCATCCTTCTCAAAATGCAATAGCCTAGTGCATCTTGTCAAAATGAAAAGCATACGAGTCAATAAACACTTTAACAGTCCTGCTTGGCATTGCTGCCTCTTCGAGGTCAAATCCTGAACAATCTCTTCACACTTAGTCCGAAACTTGGAGGTGGCCATTTCAATGCATTTTTGAGCAAGAATGAGAAGTTGTTCGGCAGTTCTCTGTTCATCTAGTGACAAAGAATCATTCCCCTGCAAAATTTCCATTAACTCCTTTGAGAAACAAGCAAGCTCCGTATTCACAACTTCTTTTGTAGCATCAAACCTTGAATGCAATGATCCCAAGAGCTCCTAAGTATAGGAAAAAAGTCAATAAAAGTTGAAGAAGTCATGTTCAAATTATTTATACACATAGGAAGCCACTAAACGAAACCATGTTCTACAAGATACTGCCAAAATTGTGTTCGTGTGTGTGTTTTAAACTTGTACCTTCAAATCACTAAAACTTCGAGCCCTAGGATGCACAGATGGAATGCCACCTTTTGGACCTAATTCATGTGAAAAACTTTTCAAACTTCTGTGCATTTTCTGGTTGCTTGTCCCTTCTGATGAAGATTGTTTCACAGTTACTTTCTTCATCACCCTTTGAGCTTCTTCATTATGACAATCAGTAAACTGTAAAGTCAACAGGATGGTCAATTTAGTTACAATGAAGAAAACCAAATAAAGCCAAGTAGATGTATAGCACCCTTACAAGTTAGATGCTCAAAAGCTCACCTCAGCTTGTTGGGAAAAATTCCCCGCTACTTGATCAGAATCCTTTGAGAGATGCGATGTAAACCATTTTGCTATTTTCTTGGTTTTCAGTCCTGCAACAATCAGAGGTTCAACATTATATCTGACTGGATCTTTCACTTGAATGTCCAACAAAACACATCCAAGCAAAATGAATCAACAAATCTGCCTCGAGCTATTCGAAGTAAACGAAACAAATCACATCAAACCACACAAACATGTGTTATTCCTCTTCTGCTGCACTCTGTAGGCTTCAACATACCTATTGTGATCTTAGATAAGCAATACTCCAGTAAAAACAGATAAATCTTTAAATTAGCGTGATCAGAACCATAAAGCATCCATATCCAGCGCCTTTTAAGTTTCATAACTAAAAATAATTGCTGAAATATTTATAGTATTTATGCCTTGATTTGTTTGAATTTCACTTTTCCACAGAAAATTAATTAATTAATTTCAGTTTGTGGTAAATAAACTGAATACTGAAAATGCAATACCAGAGAAATATATGCTCCGAACTAATCATAGGATACAACATAACTAACATCGAGCCACGAGCCAAAGATACACATCTTACTCCTATTTTTCTCTACTTCACCCAAAATTTAATTTCACATTAAATAATAAACCCTCCAAGCAATATGAAACTGCTAACTAAGTACATCTCTACAAAATCAATTTAATTTACCGCGAATAAATCCTGAAAATATTTCATAAATGCTCATAAAATTTCCACACACATACTCCCGCGCGTGCGTGTTATGAATGATTAACTTTCACATCAAACAAACACAAACTATTTTTAATCAACATTCTAAATAAGCATCTACGATCGAATTAAGACTATCCAAATGTTGCGAAAACAAAACAATCACTACCTTCTCGAGGACTATTGATCTTAACTCGACCTTTTCCGAGTGCTCTGTGCTTCTGTTTTACGTGAGGTATTGCCGAACTCGGCAACTCGTTGAATTTATCAAAATCCTCAGCTCGTGAACTTCTTCGCTCCTTGTCCTTAGACGACGACGCGACTGGCCGAGTTTTAATACGGTTCAAACCGTTCGGAATTCCGGTTTCCGTCAACGAGTTCCTACTCGGTTCCGTCATCGCTAAATCATGAATTTTAACTAAAAACGTCAAATTAGTACATGCGACCAGATATTGAATCTGAAGAAAAATAACTGAGAAAAATTAGAAGAGATGAACTTATTAAGGCTTCTGTTTAGAGAGAGGTTGTTTGAATTGGCTCGGACTGCGCCAAAGCCTTTTTTTTAATTAAAAATATCTATGAAGGGACGCTGAAATGTGAACAGGGAATTTTGAGCTTATTAGTAAAAATGTTTGTAATTGCATCATTCTCTATGTCGTTTTGAACTTTTGAATATGTTGGTGGGGTCGCCTCCGTGGGTGGGTGTTAAAAAAGCGTGCAAGTGTGTTAGAATAAGTCTGACATAATAAGCTCGTCCCAGCAAATGATTTTAATCAATCTAAACAAATAGTATTATTATCCAAATTATATGATATTACTCTTCTAATAATAATTTTAGTAATTTAGTATATCATAATTTATCATAGATGAGTTTTTTAATATTTGTCTGACCTGTCCGCAAATAAAATTATGCAATCAGAAATAATTAAAAATAACAACTTATAATTTAGAAAAACAGTTTAACTATTCACACAAAATATTTGATGCATTTGTTATATCTCATAAAATTATGCATTAGCATCTCTAAATCTATTTGGAGTTTATGGTGGTAGAGAAATTGGATTAGAAAAATAAAGAATTATCTAATGAAACCATCATCAAATATTTAAAGTTTTTTTTATATATAGTATATGAATAATTCGACTGCAATAACGTGTGAATTGTCTTGAAAAATAACAATAAAACTTTTTAAAATATTTGTAATTTGTAATTTAATTAAACAACATTATATTTCGAATATAAGCATGTGGAGTTAGAAATAATTAAGAGAAATATTTTATAACTTATAAAATAATTTATTTATATAACAGTAAAAATATAAAAAATTATATAATTAATTTATTATGTTAAAAATAAAGATATTATTGGTACATACAAGATTTTTTCAGTGGTGCAATTCTCAAATAGTGTTTGCTACAGCTCCCGCAGCCGCAATACGAAACGTGGAATATGAATATTTCAAATTTTGAATGAGAGTCGCTCGCACTAGCAACGGTGCCGCAGCGCCTGAAAGCCACGTTGCTTTGATGTAAGCAACAACAGGCGTGCATTAATGGTACCGGTTTTCGTTAGGATGATGTTTCGTTAGTTAGTCGGTTTAGAAGAGGTTAAAACTTCAGTCACAACCACAAAGCGATAACGTTTGGCTGACTCTCTCAAAATTTTGATTGCGTAATGGTTATTGTGAAAATGTGTATGCAAATTAGTACCAGAAAAGGAAGCTTCTTGAACATCGCAATCAGATTTAGCTTCCACGGCATTGAAACATCTTTCTGCGTTTGGATTTAGCAAAACATAGCAATGCAACTGTGCAAGCCATTAAGTTCGTTTTGAGAATCTTCTGGACTCGTCTACAATAAAAATACATGGTTCTGCTAATTTTCGGGCCACCGGTTAACCTTGGGCCTTAACCATTGATACATACCTTCATTTTATCTACAGTCACAACTCACAATATGTCATTCTTTCCATGTTTTCTTGCACATATTCTTTCATTTTCTCCCGGATGAACTACGCAGTCGAAAGAATCCATGAGAAAATTTTTATGGAAAATAATTAATCAGTTGTCAAACCTGTTTTTGTTCTTTTTTTTACAAAGAAAAGTGGCCTTTTCTTTAAAGCAAGCAAAGAAAAGAGATTTTTCTAGCAAGATCTGTTATCACGCATGGTCCGGCTGCCAGCTTTTGTACAGCATAAACATGAAGACAAGATCTCAAGATACATTATCCCATCCACGAGGTACCAAAGAAGCATTAACACAGCAGAAACAGCTTTAGCAGCAGCTATATCAACAAAAGGAAACAAAATTAAGGAAGCTCAAGCAGTTAAAGATGGCTAGGTTAATGCTTTTGGGTTTGAAGAAGAGGACAACACCAATGACCAAACACTCTGCTGGGCCGATAATGACAGAGACAAGACTAAATTGGGATGAAACTGCAGTTAATTATTGAGCTCAAATCTTTCAGTAAAATGCCAGATGACGAAGAAATCAACAAGGGACTGACCTATCATGCAATCCATCCACTGGTATCAGTCAAGGGGAGAACAAAGTTAGTGAAAGTTCAAAATTGCATTATGCCACAAATTTATTCTTTCACATGATCAGTAAATGATACAAAATGTCACAGTAACTGCAGACCAGGTACTCTTAAGTATTGAACTTGAAAAAACACTAACAACACGTGGCAAGGTGAAGCCGTGAAGGTGGTTTGAAACTCAGCTATTTTCATCCACAACTTGACTGCTAACAAATAAGTTCTCTCTTCTTTTAGGAAATGCGGTACTTTCTAAATTTGACCCTCTAAACTTCAATTCTTGATTTTTTAGAAAACTGGGTTCAACAGAAGTAGATATAGCATTAGTATCATTAGAGCCAGACCTATAAGAATTCACTGCGCCACCGGGAAATTGGGATGGAGGAACATATCTTCTAGATGGGCCCCGAATATCGTTACCTCTCAGATCACCAACATCAGCATTCCTTGAAGAATCTGTAAATGATCTATCACCAGAACCAGATCCTAATGGGGCTCCACTTGTCACTGGTGTGGAATTAAAAGGATCGTCTGGCCCCCATGAGGTGAGGGCTTCCTTCTTGTGAGCAAAAAAATGCCAGGCGCCAAAGAGGAAAAGGATGAAAAACAAAACGGGGCTTGTCCATTGCATTGTATTAAACTCATTTCTGAAAACTGGAAGGTTGGAACGATACATTGCCACATACCCATCTCCAAGACTGAGAATAACAAGTCTTTCATGGTTACTTGCCACAATAGGCCTCACCACTCTCTTTCCGACATTCAAGCCAATCTGCTGTTTGTGTAGGAATGATGATATGATCCCGTCAAAGTCAGCAGAGAACAAAAATTTTGGTCCACCAGCCCTAACATAATGCTGAGAAGATACATTATACACAAAAATTTTGTCCTCATTGCCAATGAGCAAGTATCCTTTAATAGCTTGAAATGTCACAGGCTCCCCCATGTCAAACTTCCTTTTGGATCTAATCCTGCATTTGAAGTTCATTATATCACCCAAAAGCAACACATGAATCAGGTCACCTTCAGAAGTAAAGCCATAAGCTTTTGTTCTCTCTGTGGCATCAAAAACATAGCTTTTAACCATAGAACCGTTCAAACCTTCGCAGCCAGCTTCTCTAATCTTCATGGTCCTCAAATCCAATGATCCAGCACCAGTCTCTGTCAGAAACAGAAGCCTCTGCTTCAAGAACGCCAGTGGCCTGCTTGAAGGTGAAGCCAAGCCATAGACTGTACCATTATCCCTAAACACCCTGATCTTGCCACTCAAGTCTGTAGACAATATATACCTCTTCTGCCCAACATGGTGTACTTCCAAGATAGTTATAGGCGATAAATCATCCCCAGCCTCAGGTGTATCAAATTTCACAATTTTTTCCACTTTAAGGGAATTCCATTCATCTCCACTTGAATCTTCCCAAACCCGATGCATCAAAATGATACCATCCTGATGCCCAGTGACAATAATGCTTTCGTTCTTATACACCGATAGGAATGAAACTATAGCAGTTACAGGTGATCGGGACAATGTATCAAATTGCACGATAACATCTCCATTTCTTGCTAATATATAGACCCATCCCCGATCATCCCCAACGGCAATATACTTACTGAACCCGTCAAAATCTCGGTTTGGCAACGCATTAATGGAAGTGGGATTTGATCCCAATTTCACAGCCGAGACAAACTGAAATCTCTCAGACCAAAAAGGACTGAACTTTGTCACTGACACTGCCCCTACGCTCTCCCCATCTTTTACAGTAGTTTCTACTTTTCTATCTTCATTCTTCTCAACAAACCCATAAGGATCGCCGTTTCCAGCATCAAATTCAACATGTTGGACAGTATCTTGCTTCTTATCAATCAAAGATCTCACTTTTGAGTACTCTGAAAATTGTGATTCTAATCTAGATAACAGTTGAGTAAAGTTTTCCACTAGCTCTTCCATCTTTTCTAACTGAAGCTGCTGTTGTCTCAGTACATCTAATTCACTAATTTCAGGCTTATTTTCAATCACAGGCTCATCTTCAGTTTCAGTTACAGTCTCTACCGAGATTGAGTCTGCAAGAACCATATAAATGCAGCAATTAAACACTAAGAGCAAATGGAGTGTGAAAAACTTGCCTTTAAAAGAGATAGCCATTGAAAAATGCAATAAGACTTCGAGCTCAAAGCTCCCCTATCATTGCCCGACAGCTGAGAGGCTTATTCAGATCGAGTCGTTGCTTGGTCTTTTTGGATATGTAAGATAAAGCAAAGAAAGAAAGAAAGAAAGACTAAGTGGGTTTTTTGGTCCGAGTATGCAAGTATGAAGTTTTAGGGAAATTGGATCTTTTTCCTTTTCTTTCTATTTAGTTATTTAATTTGGAGCTTTGTGGGTTTGGGTATGGGGGATTAGGGCAAGAAGTAGTTTTCAGGTGGGATTGTGAGGAATGGTATGGGGAAGACAACAGTTGGATTGTGTGACAAGGGAAGGAGGTGCATACGAAGTCCCCACCGCCGCTGTGTCATTTAGTGTAGAGTTGACTGTTAATTGACAAGTAGCCGATGATAAATGATCTAATTTGCACGCTTGGACAAAGTTCTCTGAATGCCGAAACTGCCCCCTTTGGAAGAGTTAACAATTTCTAGGTATGTATTTTAGAATTGAATCTTTTAAATCACAACTGTTTGGGTAAATGACTCCAATAGTCCCTTATGTAGGTAGAGATTTTGTTCTTAGTGTTAAAAAAATAGTAATTGAGTTCCCTAACATTTGAATTGGCGCAATTGAGTACAAAGTGGTGGCACAGCTATCAGAACCACCACTAATTCTAAACACGTGCGTGACACGTGAGTCTTGAAGGGGCAAAAGTGGAATGAATGAAAGAAAACTTTAGCCACGTGATATTGGAGTAAAAAGTAAAAAAAACAGAATTTTCAATACTTCCTAGCATAAATTAAAGTCAAAGGCTACCAAAAAATCAATGTAAAAATTAACATTATACTTTAAAACTGAATTGGCCTTTATAAAACAAAAAATGTTCTCAATGAAGAAAAATATATCCTCAGGGTTGTTAAACTCAGAAGCATGAAAATGTGGAGCTATTTTCTTTGGGACATTCTGTCAAACGGTTTATATGTATACTCAGAAATTTCCAAATCAAAAGAAAAGGCAGCAAAAATGACCGAGCCAAAAATCAGTTAGAAATCACCAAACAATCACAGACCCAATCCTATAAACAACAAGCATATTCGGGCAACAAGAAATCCTAGAAAACCAGCAATTCAGGCAAATTTTGAGAAAACTAGCAAGATTCGGGCAAAGAAAACCAGCAAATTCCCAAAAAAGTCGGCAAAATTCGAGCAACAAGTAGAACACAACAAAATTCCCAGAAAAACCAACAAAAAAACCAGCAAAATCCGCTGCCAAAAAGCTCCAAAAACAGAGTCGCAGGAAACCTCCAAACGCAAGAGGTTGAGCTTCGATGGTGGAAGAGGCAATGGCGGCCTAGCTTCAGTGCGGCCGAGCTTCAATGGTGGCGGCTCTTGCCCAACTTCCCTTTGTTCCGCAAAATGATATGGCCAACTTTTCCTTCCCTCCTGGAGCTTTCTCTCCCGATTTTCAAAATTTTCATACTCTTGTTGAGATGCTATATAAATGCATCCCGAGCTCTCATCTTCTTCAAAACATAACTACTCTGCATTCTTCTGTTCTATAACTATTAATTCCCTGTTCAGCGCCAAAGTTGTACTGATTTAAAGCTTGGTTTTCTTCACTGAAGTCAAATATGGCCTCAAAGGTTTCCAATATGATCACCATGCAGTTGTTGCTAATTGTAGTGGTTCTAAACGTTGTCTGTGCTGGGAGATTTCTCCAAGAACAGCAAATCATGAGTTTTCAGTACCACAAGGGTCCTCTTCTTACAGGAAAAATCTCAATTAATCTCATATGGTACGCCCAATTCCAACATCTCAGAGAGCCATCATATTAGATTTTGTCACCTCACTATCATCTGCTCCCCAATCCCAAGTTCAACCATCAGTTGCAACCTGGGTCAATTCCATTGAGAAATACTATACCCTCATCAAATCCAAAACAATTGTCCAGTTCACCCTCGGCAGCCAGATTCTAGACGACAAATATTCTCTGAGCAAATCCCTCAAAATGCAACAAATCCAACAATTGGCGACAAAGGGTGGCAAATTTTTTCATTACAATGATTTCTTATCCTTTCTTAATTTCTTCTGCTTAACGAAAAATTTTAAAAAAAAAGGAAAAATAACTGAGCAAACAACAAGAAAAAGAGAAACCAAACTCTAAATGAACAATGAACCTCCCTGAAGATAAAATTTTCCAAATTCTTTCATGGCTGCCTTCAAGAGCTCTGATCAAATTCAAAGTAAAAAAGAAACCTCCGAGGTTTGAACCTGTCTCGCCTATGTTGTGGTTGTTTCTTGCCCTGGTTTGTGTTTGTGATGGGTGTGGAAGGCATTTTGTTGTGAGTCAACAGGGGTGGTGCCGAGGTAGAAGAAAAAGGAAAAAAAAGAAAAAGAAAAAAAGTATACTTTTGCATTTGTGATGGGTAGTGACCTGGTTTGTGAGGTGACTCTAGTACATGTGGCTGGGACATTTCACTTTTGCCCCTTAAAAACTCACGTGCCACGCACGTGTTTAGAATTGGTGGTGGTTTTGATGTTTGTACCACCACTTTGTACTCAATTGCATTAATTCAGATGTTAGAGGATTCAATTGCTATTTTTTTAACCCTAAGAACAAAATCGCTACCTGGCTTGAACATCAAAGACTATTGGAGTCATTTACCCTAACTGTTTATTTTCAATTCCCCTTTGATCGCTAAATAAAATTAGAATAATCTGTCCTCCTCAGAGATCATACTTTCTAACTTTCTCAATGTTTCAAACAAAATTATTTTTTTCACAGAATTTGAATCTCAATAACCTTAAAAAAAAAAAATCATTCAAGTGCATTTCTACTCATTCATATTAACTAATAGTAAAAGGTATATTAATTCTCCTCATAGGACTATTGGAGCTTCAACCTTACAAAGGGTAGAAAAATATAGTAATCACCCTACCAGCATTCCTCCTCTTATAGACATTCAAGATTAAAAGGCTAATAATGGAATTATGGGAAGAAAATAAGGGCGATACAACTTTATATTCTTTAATATATATTCTATGTCATAACAATTATTACAAAAAATACAAAAATATAATTTGAACTTCATAATTGACTTATATTGCAGGATTTTTAGCAAGAGGAGAGCTATGCTTGCATTTTTTTTAGCATTGTCAATTAGGATTCCATCAAAAGATTTGTTAACTATTAAGAGGAGAAAATCAGATAATATCATGACGGGTTGCTCCGCATTTATTAGGAGTAAATTTTTACTTTGCTATTCATTTTGAGGCTTAAACATATGCCGCACTCATTAGCTAACCAAAACTTCAATACAATATTATTGGTGCTGAGACTCGTGCCCACATCAATTCAAAATGTTCCCTTGTCTGGATTTTAGCATTTTTCTACTCATGCGAATCAACACATTTTATAGAGTATCTTAGAAATGTTGACCCAAATCTGACAGAAGGAATCTGCGACAAGATTTGAGGGTACACTTCCTATGAATGGTAGGATTAAAAATGGAATAGATATGATAAAAAGTAAAATTTGAAATAGAATAGAATGATAATAATTATATTGTTTGGTATTATTTTGTATTAAAATAGAATAAATTTTATATTAAAATTATAATAAAAATATTACCATTTTACATTATATAATATTTAACAAATTATATGTTGTTCAAAAAATAGTCAAAATACATATCAATTTGTAAAGAAAAATATTTTCTACAATTTACTGAAATTTGTTTTTAAAAAAAAAAAAAAGTGAAATGGAGGTTGCAAACCTTTGGGGGGTTTGCAACCCCCTTGACATGTGGCGCGCGCCGTCACATCGACGCTGACAGGCGCATGGCCTAATTTTTTTTTTTTTGTTTTTCTCCAAAATTACGTCGTTTTTGTCCAATTTAAAACCCTCTTTAGTGAGTTTCTCATAAAAGAGACTGGAAGATGGGTTTTTCCAAAACCCACCTCCAAAGGTTTTCTAAAACCAATCCCAACAAAATAAACACCCTTTTTCCTTTCAAACCTTTCCAAACCCTTCCCATACCCTCAAACGAAACGGCACCTGATTTATTCCTTGTATGCAGCCCCCAAGTATATTCTACTTAGTCCAGTTACATTCCTAGAGCCAAATATTTTTTCCTAATTCCTTTGAAGCGGGAAGAAAAAACCTCTTGAACATATGAAATCAAATGATTGAATCAATAATTCTTTTCCCTTTTTTTAGCTCACATTCATAGCTCTATATTCTACCACAATCATATTCCAAGGGCCGCGGGGGCAATTCCCTTGTTCACCTCATTGCTGAACTGAAATCCAATGTTTCAGTTTCTCCCGTCTACCTTAATTTGCTTCTTAGGGACTTTAAAGGTAGCCAAAACATGACTCAAATCAACCGGATCACCATCATTACAATTCACGGATTGAATAGAGGCTCTCTTCAAGATCTCAAATAATGAGGCCCCAGATGCTTCAACTGCAGAAGTATTCCGGTATTGACTCTTGAATTTGGCCTGGGAGCTAGTAACTGTGGCAGCAGAAGTCCTAATAGGTTGATTTTCTTTTGAGATCTGCATTTTTACGATGATATAAGCTTAGAAATTGTACCTTCAGTAACACACAGTAGAAGAAACTAAAACAAGAGCAGTTCAATGGTAACTGTTCCTATTGACACAAAAAGCTCAAACAGCATTCTAAGTCTTCCACGATGAACAATAATTTACCCCTTCAAATGAGTAATTGTAAGGTAAACAAGTGTGATGAAAAACTTACTGTGTCTGAAGAGTCGTCTGACATTGAGATTGAACTCCTACTGTTGCTGTCATCCCTCCCAAAAATAAAAGATCTGACTACACCTGAACCTTGCTTGTGGGATGATGGAAGATGATGATTTGACAACCGTCCAAGGAAAGATGGCTGCAATAAAACAACAGTCAAATATAGTTATAGCAATTATCGATTTCCATTCATGAAAATTTCATAAACCATTACATCCAGCAACGATGATATTTGTGTAAGAATTAGAGCACCGGAAAACTGAAGCCTAAATGCCCTTGAGAAAATTCCTACTACATCATGACAGTAAGGCTCTATGAAAGATTTCAAATTTCAAGAAAGAGTTGAAGTAAATCATGAGGGACTTGTGTGTGTGGGCACGCTGCAATCCCTCATTGATCAATTATAACACCTTCACCGAAAGAGAAGAATGAGTGAATGTATCTACTAAGAGATAGTCCTGAAACTTTAGCACTCCATACAGTGTAAAAGAGTGTACCTTAGAAAAACTCTTGCTATTTCCTCCGCTCAAAACTGAATCAAAATATGCTGCAAAGGTGTACAATAAAAACTATGAGAAAGACGGACCAATGTGAATATGCAATTACACATTTGAGATTGCAGTGTCACAATAAACATGGATAACAAAATTCTTTGCATCATACTAGTAAATGACAGATTATAACTGCATTAAATGTTAAATCATATGACATTTACTTACATGATGCTTTTACTTTCTTTTTATTTTCAGGCATGATGTTAAGCTTCTTTACGAGACCAAAAACTTCCCTGGAACTTTCATCCTCCATTGGAGAAACTACTGTAGCTTGCTCTTCCTGTTTCAAATTTCTGGGTCCTAATCATTTCTGAGAGAGAGAGAGAGAGAGAACAATAAAAAAAAACAAACTTACAGCTCTAATAAGAAGATGCTGCTTCACCCGAATCTTCTCTATTTCCTCATCTTCATCTGATAAGAACAAGTCATCTTTATCCACAAACATCTGAGTAATTAATTCCTTTGCTCTCTTTGAATTCATGCGAGCAGAATTTTTTGGTGCCACTTCTTCATGGTTATAATCATCTCTATCCTCATCAACTTCTTGTTCCTCACCAAGAAAGACATCCTCCTTGGCTTTTGAACCAATCTTTAATTTCTGAAGCAGATTGTTTGTTCCAGCTGCATCTTGCTGCTGAAGCCACATTTGGTGAAGTTCATTACGCCTATCAGAATCAACTGGCTTCTCTGTATAGTCAGTTGCTATGATATCATTAAGTTCTTCAGAATCTTCCATATCTTCCTCCTCTTCATTTTCTTTTGAGTACATTAGGTCATTATCACTGTCATCTTCCTCCTCAGCTTCATCATCGAGAAAAGCTTCAGCTGGAGCACCTCTTGGAATAGTAGAATTATTCTCAGCTCTGTGGGGGAGAGGGTCAATATTTTCCTTGTCATTGTCCTCCTCTGAAGAACTGCAAATGGAAAACACACAAAGCTTTAAACAATAACAAATTCACAGCAATAATAGTTATTCCTAAAGATGTAATAGATTTTCACAAATGTATAATGCATGCAACCATAATTAAACATGGAAGAGGTTAAATTGGCAAAAGATGAGTAAATTCTCAAGAATGATCCCAGTGTAAGATCGGCCTATCTGTTTGAGGAAAAAAAAATATGATATTGTTAGTTTTTCTGTATTCTCTGTTCAATGTTTGAGTCGAGTGGGGAGAGAAATTGACTATACTAACCTGTCTTCATACAGTGCAGAATCAAACTTCAAATTCATAGCAAGCAAAGACGGCTCTGGAACCTCTTCCGAAGGACTGTCCTGAGGATCACAAGATAGGTCATCTATGCCATCCTGTGTTTCTGAATTTGCAAAAAGATCCTAAAACAAAAACAGAAACCATTCAAACCATTAAGACAAATGATCACAAAGGATGAAGATTCAATCCCACAATTGCAATCATAAATCTAACCTCTGTATCATTGATAGGAGCTCTAAACATTGGTGGAGATGCTTCAGTTAGAGACTGCAGAAAGATGGACGGAAATTACTTTTCTATAAGTGAACAAGATAGCAGTTTAAAAGTAAATGCAAACAGGACCAATTTTGGCTAAGGTACTGTAGTGTCTAACTTAACCACCATATAGTAAAAATTGGTAAACCAAAAAAGCTAATCAGTATGCTTGAACCTTCAATCCCTAAAATGCACAGTACATACCAAAGAAATCAAAATTTTAATGTTAGACATTCAAGCGATTGCTTGAAATCCAGAATTCTGATTCCGCTAACCTTCTCCCTATGAATATTTTCATTGCTTGAAGGCGAAGGAGATTCAGCAAACTTATCCATGTCCAAAGCATCTCTACCAACAAAATTCTCAGGGTCCGCCACTGAAGCCTTTTCTACTGGTTTTGCTAATTCTTCTTTTCTCTGTTCCATTAATCTGCTCCTGGACTCAAAGCCCATCATATCATCCCTTATGGCACCACTCCTCTCAGTGACAAAAGCATTCCCATTTTGCAGTACGTTTCTGTCAATCAAAAGATGTATCACAATCCAAATTAACTCAAAAGTATAAATAAATTTTTAAAAAGTAGTCAACCTTTTAGACAGCTGGAGTTTCCTCTGACGAATTTTCTCCAAGACTGAGGATATAGGTTTGTTGACAACTGGTATAGGTTTGAATGCAGCCTCTCTAGTTTCTGTGTGTGAAAATACCCAAGACAATAGAACATTTTATGAACTAAACAAAGATAGATTAACATCAGAACAGTTCTGTAAAATTCAGTATAAACCTCGTAATAGCCTCTGGGATTCAGCGTGGAGTTGATTAAGAGAAGCCTTTCTTTCCTGCACATCAAAGCAACAACAAATATAATTCAGAAATATAAAAATAAAAGAAAAGGAAAAAAATTATAAATCAAATTAAAGCAGTAAGTTAGCCAGACATATCCAATTACCTTTTCTTGTCTCCTTTTGTCGGAAGCCGAAGGTTTAGATTTCATCTCATTACTGAAATCATCGCTCTTAATTCTCTTGTTTTTCTTTTTCTTGTTAGCAATATCCTCTCCCTTCTCTTCATCTTTCTTATCACATAAACCCTCTTCACTAGTCCGTTTCTTCTCCAATCTTCCGAAACTCCCTTCCATTTCAATATCAGCCACGCCATCAAATTCCAAAGCCCTCTTAGTCTCCTTCCGATCTTCCTCAAACGGCACCTCACCATCAAATTCCATATTATCCAGACTGTCATTTCCGTCGGAGGATTCCATCTGGGTCTCGATCTGAGACGGCAACGATTCATTCGAGTAGTCATCGAGATGAGAATTTAGGGTTTTGGTGGCAGCAGCTTCTAGAGCCTTCAATTGGGCAAAATCAACTCTGGGAAGCCCAATCAAAGGGTCAATTGAAACGGGGGACGGCGATGAATTGCCTCCTACATCGGTTGCTTTCTTTTTCTTTAAGCGTTTGAACTTATTCTGGGGTTGTGGCGATGATCCTTCCAGTGGGGAAAAGGATTCATAATCGTCTTCGCTCTCCATTGGTGATTGAGGGATTTAATCTATGCGAGACCTGTAGATCCTGTGGTGGACTGGATGAATGAGAGGTGAGGACTACTGAGGATTATACAACTGCAGTAGAATACTGTGTATTATATGTGCTGTTTTGCTTTTATTTGCTTTTTGGTAAGAAATGACAGTACGAAGGGTTCGGCGCGGCAAAATTTCAAATTTTGAGGAAAATAAATATTTCGCGCAAATGTTTCGGAATAGAGCCGCCAAAAGCGAACCGGAAGAAGAGAATATTTTTGTACGTGTTTTTCTTTTCCTGAAATTTTGAAGTTCCTATTTATCCAAATTTTTAAAAAAAATAATAGATATCGATGTTAAAGGCCAAACAAATTAACGTAAACAATTTAGAATGATTGAGGGTCAGTTTAATAAATTTGAGTGCTAAGATAATTGATAAAATGAAAAGTAAATTAGGATTTCTCAAACAAAATAAGGAAAATAAATTAAATGAATGAATTTATTATATTTCTGAGCTTAGGCAACATTAAACATTAAATATTAAATTAGAATTAGATTCTTTAAAATATGATAGGGAGGAGATTCAAGAACTCTTAATTTGTTAAACACCTTGAAATGTTATTATCAAATAGAAATATATTGATCAATTAATTTTCAGTATTAGATTGCATTATCAAGACCTGGAGCATAAGATCTGTTTACTGGCAGTTAATCATTTCTATCAAGCTAGAACTACAGATCGGTATCCGGACAAAATATCGTTCCATATTTCTAAGCTCCAATAATATAACACCAGAAAAATAATCCAAGTGATATGGTCATTTTCTTTCCCAGAAACTTCCTCGCTCAATCCAAGCAATCAAATTTGTGTATTTATTCGGGCATGCAAATGCATGAAGAAAATACAATCATAGTCCCTAAAATTTCCTATCAAATTTCAAGTGCCACGGAAGGCATAAAGTGTAGTCCAAGAAAAAATAAGGCAGCCACTAGGAAGCTGCTTGATCTGAATACTCGTATCACCAGAAAACCGTTGGAAGAATCACATTTCAAAGTCCCAAGTACTCTCGGCACATAACTTCGGCATTTTCCGTTCATCTGCCAAATTGAGTGATGCTAAAATCTGGAAGCATAGAGTAATAATAAGAATTAGACTAGCAGCTTTATGAAAATAAAATAAAAGGCAACGTTGCCATATCTATTCCTAAGATTGTACATTAGAAGCAACGGCCTAAATTGAATAAATTTGGACAATATTGTCATTCACAAGACACCATATCATTTCCCAAGAAAAAGTAATCAAGCTCATTCATTTAAGAGGAGCTAATATGTCAGTCCGCCCAGATCAACCAATGCATATTGATAACTGCAGCATTCGCAATTAAAAGTCATTGGCATTAACTGCAAATAAAAGCCCATTAACTGCAAATAAGTTCTTTTATTATAATTGTGCTAGTTGATCTGTGTTGGGAAATGATAATAATAATAATAGTTCTTCTAAATACGCAAAACATTGCTTCTACAACATTGGTTCAGGAAAAAATATTTTGTGGGTAATCGCTTTCATACCTTCCAAAATTGGGGAAATGGAGAAGACCCCAATTTTGGTATTTGGAATTACTGTTCACAAAATGATACCCCTTAACGAAGCATCATATTTCATTTTATTCCCATTCCATTCTCCCCCAAACCCCTCAACCAAGCACCTTCCTTAGTAAACATAACAACAACTAAACCTTTATCCCACCATGAGAATCTTTGAACCATTACGAATGATAAGTTCCATCTAAATTTTCAGTGAACTCATAAACATGAATACTCAAAACTTTACAAGGCCTTCTTCTTACTCAATAACTTAAACATGACTATCTGAATGAGACCCAAACGTTTTCCTTGGACATATGAAAAAGACTGTTGCAATTAAGGAAGCCTCTTTCACACGAATAACATGCAACTACAAACACACATTTTCCAGAAACCTCCTTTAACAATGGAGCAACCCTCAAACTTAAATGGAAAGAGGAGAAAAATAAGACAAGCAAGTAAAAAGCCGGTGCCAAATTCATTCTCCCCACAGAGATACGCAAGTACATGCACACCAATAATGCAACTTCTAAATGGATAATGAAATTTCCAAGGATCTAGAGTGGAGTGGGGGGGGGGGGGGGGGGAGGTGGGGAGGTGGAATCAGGAAAAATTCACACTTCAGGAACTATAAAAGGACATTTTCTACTGAGACATTCTACACTTTTCGAAACATGCTTACATGAAAACAATCAACAGAAATAATGGCTTGGAAGTAAATAGACTTTTCCATAGCCATAATTAACTCTGCAACAAACAGCTCACTAACAATCACAGTGCCAGTAGCTAACGTAAAAGCAAATTGCAAATTGAGACTAAAACAACCTCCACATATATGCATGATCCTCATGTCAAAATGCAAAGCTAAAGCTAATGAAAGTCATACAATATTTACGTTTCACCATGTAGTTGCTCCAGGCATTTCATACTAATCCACAATCTAGTCTAGATGATCCTGGATAAAATCTTCTTTAAAGCTCAAACTAAGTACTACCAACCAGGAAACCAAAGAAATGACAAAGAATGTAGTAGTACCTTAAATGAGCCGTTCAATTTAGAATTCCTAGACCACTCAAGCCCCAAATGCTTAGTCGAGGTCTGATAAGCAGCCTTAAGCACATCACCCCCATAAACCTTCCTCGACAACGCAAAATTCCACGAATTTTTGGAAAAATCATAGCTCGGCTCGAACGTGGTCAGACCGGCGTGGACGTAACTATACTTCAACTTCCAATTCCCCGAGCCCAGCACGTGATTCGCCGATACCTTATTTGCAGAATCAAACACCAAAGTCCCATCTAATGTAGTCCGATTATCACCCCTGCTATGACTGTACGTCAAGTTCAATGGCTTCTCTGAAACCCTAACAGTGTTCATAAACTGAAACCTGAAATCCTGAAAACCTCAAAATTTTGAAATTAGTCAGTTGAACTACATTTTTTGTAGGTGACTTTATCATTTTCAGCTTCACTCTTGTTTAAATTGAAGTACCTTTTTGGGGACGTTGTAGTCGATGATGAAGAAACCTGGTTTTTCGACGGCTAGAGCTAATCCGTTCAAGCTGGGGCCGTTGACGACGGTAGCATCAGTCATGGAAGCACGGAGCTTAATGTCACCGGCGTTGACGGCGACAGTAGCGGCGGCCGCCGCTTTCTCCGGTTCGTATCGCGCTTTCAACGACGCCTTCATTTTGGACTTTTGCTTCGTTAATGTCGATAGAATCGGTAGATTATATGCTCGCTGAGCGGGATAAGAAATGTGTGCTGTTGGTCCGGTATTCACTGGTACTTAGTACCATATTGAATTTGTTTAAGTGGTAGTACATTTTTTTGTTGTCCTAACAAAATAGTCAAGTACTTTATTAAAATCTTATATTATTTTTATTAATAATAATTATCTATTATTTGTGTTTAAAAAGTATGATTGAAAATATAATATTTTATATTTAGTGATATATTAAGTAGGATATATTTTATAATTAAAAATTATATTAAATTGAAAGTGTTTTTTATACCAAAAAAAGTAAATATCAATATGTGAAAAAATTAATAACTAAAAAAAGTATCATAAATAAGAGTTTACTAAACTATTGTAGCATAGTTTGTATCCACGCGAGGCACGCCATTGGAGAATTTCACTATTTATGCTTAGGACCAACGGCTCCCATCGTTCGTGAACAAAATGGTTAAGGTGGGCGAACACTAGTGGTCAAAATTTGTCGGAGTTTTTAATATTAGTCGAACGAAATTAGTAATTATTTAAATCCAACCAAAGTGTATCAGGTTGAACTCCTTTGTCAACAATTAAAAAAAAAAAAAGTTGTATTCAATATTTGTTTTGCTAATTACGAAAGCCACACTAAACAACGTTTCAACTAGATGAATTTATAGAGTTTTCATACGAATAGCTTGTTTGAGAGTCATAACAATGGCACCCAAAGAAATCAAGTCAAGATTATGATCATCATAATAATTGTCGCGTATAGGGTCTTGTGCAAATTGTTGAAGTATAGACCGCAATAATAATCATATAAATTGCTAATTTAAAAAACAATGAAGGTAATAATATAAAAATTAGGGAAATGGGAGTCACAACGTCATAATTATCTATTTAACTGAATAATAATTTGGCTTTTAACTCCTCACACTCCTTTATGGCATCCCCTCACACTAGACTATAGGTGTTCACATTTTGACTATGGAATAGTACAGCCTCACAATTGACTATGGGCGATGGTTATTACTATGGACTATGGATGGTAGTTATAGCGTTTCGAACCCACCACCTTCTTGAGGCAAGGTTTGTTTGCTCTTTAAGTGAAACACACTACTCTAATCTAATGGGCAAATAATTATAACTTATTTAGTTGAAATATTACGAATGTATTGCATCAACTTGCTTTTGTTAACAAAAATCATTTCATCAAGGTATTTATAGTTGAGGCGTTCAATTATATATAATAAAAACAAAACGAACTAAATGGATTATATATATATATATATATATATATATATATATATATATAAATTATGTTTCAAAACATATTTTTATATATTTTTTAAATAAAAATTAATAAAATATAAAATATATTAAAAATTGATTTTAAACACTAACCATGCTCTGAGTGTTGTAAAAAATCAATTTTCAAGGTGTTTGTGAAAATATAAATTGTAATATCCATGTCATTTAAGACCCTTGTACTCCAATAGAGCAAAAAATGTGGTGTGGTTTAGGAGAGAACGTGATTTGAATGATATGGTCCGACACATCGTAGTTTTGCGTCCCGATTTGGATGCGTAGGACCAATAATTCTATTTTTTATTTTTTAAAATCGGTAATTGTATTGAGTTTTAAAAAATAAATATGTACAATATTACCAAATGAAGTACTCTATTTGAATTTAAGGCACAAAACGACTAATCGTTATAGTAAGTAAACGATTTCTTACTCAATAAATATTATAATTTTTACTATATCTCACGTACCCTGACTATCTCTTGCATAAAAATTGGCCGGCTCGATGTTAGTAGTTTGGAACTCCATCCACTTGAACATAACCAGCTCTATTACTAAGTCCTCTAAAGATTTTTGGATTTCCACAACTACCGTAATTGTAACGTCGTCGTTTCACCAAAGTCCTTGCCGACCCACAGCAACCACAATCATTCAATTAAAGTATGAACACAAAAAACATTACCCTCTTTCCCGCCAAATGATTTGGCGCGAATACTATTACCCAAATTCCTATATTATCCCCCGCCATTTTAGTTCACCCTGCTCCGCCTCTACTCACCTCGGATCTGCCAGCCTGCCCCTCTCCTTACATCCTCGTGAAATCGCCAAAGCCGAGTCAGGTAAATTTCCGCAGCATTTCCTACCGTTAGATCTGTGCATTACCAATGCGATTTTGCACATGCATTTGTGTTCCCATTGTTTAATTCATGAAGCAGTTTTAGCTTTTATGTTTTCACTCCTCAAGCTTCAGAATTTGATCTCAGCTACAGTTTGCTTGAATGTGTATTAATTTGCAAATTTGGATTGTGCAATTGCAAGCAAATGCTTATATCAAGCCTAAATCCTGTGCATCATTTGACTCAATGTGAACAGTCTTGTTCAAGTTTAGGAACAATTAAATAGATCTCAACCGAGTTGGTGGCAGATTTTGGTTAAACATGAATTCAATGATGCATTTTAAGTTACTATTATTGTTATTTTTACTTCGATTTAAAATTTCCTTTGCAAGATTAATCAATACCTGAAAGATAACTGGCATCTTTGCTACAACTAAACATTAGAAATCCCTTTAAATCCTTAAAATTATCAAGAGCTTTTTAATGTCAAGTTTTTGCTTTTTATGTTTTATATTTAGCAATTTATAAGTCAGTTATCCATTGCATTGCTTATGTTATCAGTAAGAGTTGATTTTATGAAGAAAAAGACTTGTATTTTTTATTTCAACTTATTTATTTATTTTTGGTTATGGCAATGCCAGTGTCGCATTTTGCTTCTTAGGGGTAAGAGATTGATGCAGATAATTTCATAATTGGCACAAGATATCTAAGAGAATTAAGTGGTGACCTTTGGCGTCATATTTTTTGCTACTATTAGCTGTCCATGAGATATTGAAGGAAGAGAGGTTCATTGATTCAATAATGGAGCGAAGGAGTTGCAGTAACATACATTTCATCAATGCTATAAAGGGTAGTTCAGTGACAAAATTATGCAATGTAAATTCTTTCGGTAAGCCAGCTCTTGTATTCAAGAAATTGGAAGACATTTATGAAACTGAACATTTGACTTCTCGCACAGATAGTTCTCTGCTTTCATCTCCAGAGTTTAGTAATAATAAGGTGAAGCTCGAGAGCGAATCTATGCCCCTGGTAGTGCGGACATTGTTTGAAATTGAGACAGCAAACAATGAAGCTGTTCCATGTGGTATGGATGGTGACATTGATGGTGATTCAGATGACTACACTTTTGGGAAGATGACACTGAAAGAACTTAAGAAAAACTGTAAGGTAAAGAAGAGAAAATGTGCTAATACTCAATGTTTGAGTCCTCAACAAAGTCAGATAAAATTGGAGGCCGAGGAAGATGACTCTGATCTGAAGGAACCTCTTATTAGCTGGAAATTGAAGGTTCCAAAGGCTAAAAAGAAGAAGTGCATGAGCAGTGGTTCTCAGTCTCCTAAACTTGCTGTTTCAATTAAGCATGAAGCAGAAGATCTTGATTCTAAAAGTCTCCTGGAATTTCATGTGAATTTACTTTCATCAGTTCATGCCAAGACTGAAGTTGCAGCATCTGAAATTAAAGTATGCCAAAGTGTTATTTTTTCTGCTGATGATTCCTTCACTGACTATCACAAAGATGAATCAGGTGTTGCTGAAGTGATGTCTAAAGGAAACCCCTTGAAAGTTGAGTGCAAAAGTTTGGAGTCAAGTCTATGTGGTGAAGACTACCAAAGCTGTGTTCTTAATGAAGTTTCTTATGACCATCTGGAGAATATTAAGCCTCTGCAAGTACTGTCAGACAGTTGTGAAGAGATGATGGATGCGAATAATCAAGAGAAATGGTGTCAACAGCTTCTAAACTTGCCTACATCAGAATATGGAAAAGAGAAAAATATAGAGCAGTCAACTTCATCTGTCAAAGATCAAAGTGCGGGTATGAATGGTTGCTCCAAAAGTTGTGATCTGGACGAGTTTTCTGGGCAGAGCATTAGTAATCCTGCAGTTCGAACTCCTCATACATTTGTGGATGATAACACTAGCAGAGAAGAACCTTCTCATGCTGGTGTATCTTTCCATCTTCAGGATACCTCAAGTAATGATGCAGAGTTAAAAGATGATAAATCTGAGGGGAAGCAACCATCAGAATGTAGAATCATTAACAGAGTAAACAACAATTTGGATAATGGGATTCATTTGGATGTAATGGAAGACAAGTTGTCCTCAGGTGAGGAGAGGCAGCCCCCAACATCTGCAAGTATCGGTGCTGAAAGAGATTCAATATCACGCAGCCAAAATTTTGCTATTGGTGAAACATCCTCATCATCAGTGGTGGTGCAAACTCCTGAGAGACTACTTTCAACAAGGAAGGTAGGGAAAAATATCTTTTACAGATTATTTTTTGTATTGTTTTTTTTGGTTCAAAGTAATTCAAACATAACACAAGCATGCTGCAGGTTGTTTCTCCTACTTCTGAAGAAAGGTTTTGTCTAGCCATGAATTCTGCCAGATCATATGGTGATACGGAGCTTCTTGGTGAGTTATATATGAACTTTGTACCTGAGTTTTTAGAAGAGATTAGCTTGACCTGAAAGGAATGGCCTGTGGTTTTCCATTATTTGTCATTGTTCCTTAGCTATTGTCCCAATTAGTGAATAGCCCCATGGTGCATTACTTATTTCACGTGCTTAGATTCATTAGTTGTGTCCTATATTGCACCCAAATGCATGTTCTTTAATCTATACCTATGAATTGCAAGCATGTACAAAAATCACTCAGACTCTTAACTTACTGTGCTACTTGAAACTTTTTTCAAATTTTGGTTGTTTTATGTTGCATTGAAAAGAGGGGATTTATTATGCGTTTAATGGTATCCTACACTTCTATGCTGATTTTCAAGATGCTGTTAATGTTTCTTCTTTTCTTGTTTTCTGCAATAAGTTTGAAGTTTCACCAACTGTTCTCTATAGACTCAATTCTTGGTTCTCAATGATCTTAGATTGCAAAGAAGATATATGCAATGAAGAGCAAACTGAGATCAAATCTTCATGTGAGGAATCAGATAAGCTTGATAATATATCTAAAAGCCAAAAGGTACCTGTTCCAGTCAGCGGGCTGAAGTTCATCTTGAGCCCCTCTCAGATTCGAAGAAAGACAAAACATGAGAGAACTTCTCCACCAAAAGGCAATATGGAAGGTCCTCGTGTTTCTCGTTCCCTACCTAATGTTAGTACCGGATGCACTTCTGTTCAAGGTTGTTCTGAAAATGCTATTGCATTTTCACGAAGGCAGATGCAGGACATTGAGTCTCTTGCAACAAAGCTTATGAGTGAGTTGAAGTCCATGAAGGATATTGTTGAAGAAAAATTGCTTTTTGAAGCATATCGCAATCTCTCCTTGAAACATGATGCAGATGAGGTATGCAATTGTAAATCTTAGTGGGTTGTTTTGTTTTAGCTGTGGTTGGGGATCTTGAAAGGTAACATTTGCAAAACATTAACATGGCCATGCATTCCAGATGATATAGTGTTGCCTACCATTTATTAGTTGTGTCACCTTTGTACCTTCTAGTCTGTAGTTGTGATTTCCAGGGATAAGATATTTGGTAGTTCAAAGTTGAAATGCAATTCCTCATTTACCACTTCAACAAAATTGCTACTCCCTGAACTTCAAGCTTGTCAGTTAAATATTTATATACCTTTCTAACTGTGGAGAATAATTTTGTTGTTCCTAGGTGGAAATTGATTGCAATTAATTTGTGTTTGAGGCATAATTGGCTATAATGAAAAACATTTGTAAAATAAAAGGAAGAGGAGTGTGCTTGGCCAGAACCTTTTTGGATCATGAGAAGGCTGTCATTCCTTTATTTAAGTGTTGGGAAATTATGGATATGCTACTGCATTAGCTTTTAGAATATACACTAAAGTATCTACCACAGTACACTAAACATTTGTTTTCCCTTTTTTGTTTTTAGCAGGTGAAAAATGCCATCACAAATGCAACCAAAGCCGAAGAGATGGCAAAGAAGTGGTTGTCAATGATGGGAAGGGACTGCAACCGTTTTTGCAAGATCATGGTTAGTTTCCTAGGGCAAAAGCATTTACAATTGGTGTAGTGCAGTATAACTGCTTGATTCTACGACACTATATTTTTTCTCAGAAAAAGTTTCTAATTATTATTTACTCATTTTTTCTTCCTGCAGAGTTTGGCTCAGAAAGGTAATACTGGTGCTGTTCCTAATGACAAAGTTCAGAAGGAAAGGAAAAGGATTACCTTTGCTGATGAAGCTGGTGGAATGCTTTGTCATGTCAAGTTTTTTGAGGATGGCATGTCTTCTCTAAAGCCTAACATTGTAAAGCAAGAAGATGGAGCTAGATGATTTGGATAGATTTGCGTTTTTATTTTACTGGTCCTGGGGAAACAGGAAGTTTCTTTCTGACATTAGTCATTGGTCATCTCAAAGAGACTCTGTTGAGTTCTCAATGATGGCTTGTATCATGACTTATGAGAGACTAGGGAAATCAATTTGACCTGCTTTGTAGGGGAAGGGGAAAAATGATAGTGATTTGATTCATTTGGTGAGGGATTCTATATTCGATTACCTACCCCTTGATCTGTAAAAATTTGTGAAAAATTCACAACGCCATCTAAATATTTTTACCATTTCTGATCTTCTGGGACAGTGTTTTTGTTTTTTTTTTTTTTCTTGACTAAGGAACCTGCAATTGTTACTAAAAGTGCGCACTGGGTAAACCCCACCCTTTTGTAATAGTCCGCAAACCACACAGGAGATGTAAATCGCACTCGGCAAACCCAATGCGATGGGCTTAACCAAGAAAGTGTCAGTAAGGGAATTTGAACTCGTGATCTTACGGTTACACGCTCACTCGTTACACCAGTTTGGCTACCCCCAAGGGGGAAAACTAAGATAAAAAGACAATGTTTTTGTTTTAAATAGATGTAGTGTTGCTTATGCATGAAAAGTAGAAAAATACATTATTCCTAATCATTTCACTACGAAACAAGGGAGAATTAGGAAGAATTATGACTGCTTATTCTACGCCTGAAGTATTTCCTGCTGCGCTAATTGCAACAACTCTGTAGAGTAGAAACATGGAAAGGAAAAAACGAACTTATTACCTCCTACTCAATCAAGAAGGAAATCCACCACTATTGTATCAGTAGATTGAAATATTAATAGTGTCAATGATGACGAATGATGAACCAATGCATACGAGTTTCATTTACAAACACACAGAGAATCCAACCTGGACACCACATAAATTTTTTCTTCCGGAACTTGGGATTCAAGGGATTGAAAAACAAACCTTGGCAGAAACAAATAATGAAAAAATATTCCTACAAAAATATATCGTTGCAGGAGAAAAGGAAGTAGAATTGATGACATGTAGATTGTTCCACACCTTCTCAAGCCGAAGAGTTTTGAGGCTGAGACTCAGAAGAATATAATTCTTCCCATACCTCAGTAAAAGCGGCCACAATCACGGCATGATGATCCTTTGCATTGAGAGACAGAAAACACATTAACAGCTTCTCCAAATCCTCTGGTTCAGAGATCTGTTTCTCCTGTATCATTTCCAACATTGACATCTTGAAATCATCAAACGGGTCTGCTGATTTCTTCATGATAGCATAACTCTCATTCACCTTCCCATCGACCACACAAGGAAGCAATCGCCTCAAAACTCTCTTCTTTCCAGATGAATCACTTTCTGGCAGCATAGTTGCTGTTTCCGGCTTTATTTTCTGTCCATCTTTCCAACTATTTGAAACATAACTTTTCAACCTCCTCACTTTACCTTCTTTCTTCCGTATCTCGCGTCCATTTCCATTTGTGGACTTATGATCAATTGTGGTCTTCACTGGACAACCAAAGTCATAAGAAGATGAATTAAAGCTTGAACAAGAGGATAGTTGAGGTTCACTTCCATCCTCATGATCATATTCATCTTCACTACAGAACCAATCACTATCAGCTGATGAGACGCTCATAGGAGAACTTGTTGCTGATTGATCCTTTGCCCTGATGCTTCCCTCGTTGTTACTTTTTTCTGCATTTGAAGAAGCAATAGGCCACACAGTGCTCTCCTCGAACTCCGCAGAATCTTCTGGAGAATTGTACAGTTTCTGAAAAGTGCTATCCTGCTCGTAAGCCGGTGATTCCATGTTGTCCACGGAAGTAACATAAGTAGTGCATGATCTTGATGCTTCAGAGTTCAATCCAAAGGGTATGATTTTTGATGCAACATTGCGTTCACCCGACTGGTGATTCGGAGAGGATGGTGGTGGGGGTGGTGACCTTGGATATATAATATCAAGTTTTTTATGATTCACAGGAATCAGTGGATGTGACGACGAAGGGCCATTAGCCAAAATAGAAAATGATATGGATCGGCAGAGCTGAAAAGAAGGAAGATGTAGCCGGAGTTTGAAAGGTTTTGTCATGGTGTTTACCTTCAAGCTGGCACAGAAGAAAAGTCAGGTAATCGAAGGAAACGGGTTTAAGGTTTGAAACACAAGTGCATCTGTTGGCATATATATATATATGGTGGCTGTTAGTAGGTGGCCGGCTTTTAGGGGTTTTCTTATTTAAAAATAAGGTTATTCTCCCAAATCGTTCTATGTTTGCTGCTGACCATATGTGATCAGTTATGCTTTAGGCAGGGGGTCTGGCCATATCACCAAAAAACGGTTGGAAAAAACAAGAGAGAAAGTCTCTAATATGGGACAGACTCCATGGACTTGAGCTTGCCTACAGGTTAAACTTAAGTCAAATGTGTATTGGTTATAAATCAGTAATCTTTTTGATTAAGGTCATTATACAGAACATCCCACGGAAATTGCAGGGAAATTGCTGATCATTGGTTCGGCAAATGGGGAACAACCGCACTAGTCAGGCGGGAAGGGTGGATAATGTAAATTATTGCAAGCCATGGGGACTTTTAGATGTTGATGATTAACAAAAGTAGTATATCCAATTGCAGCCTTGCAGGCAAATGGTCATTTCTACTAAAATATTCTTACTGTCACTTTCATTTTTTATTGGAAACGAATGGGATAAAATTGAACTACCTTCCCATGCTCCCAGAATAGAAAAATCTAGTCCGTCTTTTTCACATAATGAGATGAACAGTCGCGTAACCGTGTTTTGGTCATTCCTGACAACTTGTACTCCATTGTAGAACACTAATTAGGACTGAACCATTCAACATAACCTTAATTTGCAGGGACACTATCAACATGGATTGTTTTGAGAAAGATCTCTTAGGGGTTGCCTGGTTCAAAGAGGGGAATGGGAAAGGTAATGGAAATGATAGTAGTAGGGAATGATAGTGAGGTCAATCATTATAATTCTGTTGGTTGGTTTGTGTTGGAGAATAGGAATAATTACTAATAATGGTGGTTGGTTTGTGTTGAGTATTGGAAATGATTATAAATTAATTGTAATAATTAGTATTAATTAATTAGTTATTATTAGTTAATTATTTATTATAATATTAAATTAATTAATTATTAATAAAAATAATATTAATTAAATTAATTTTAAGTAATTAATTAATATTAATTATAATATTAAGTAAATGAATGATTAATTAAATTAATATTAATTAGTTAATTTATTATTACTTAATAATAATAAGTTTATAATAAATTAATTTATATTGATTATAATAATTAATATTAATTACTTAATTAATATTAATATTAATTAATTAGTATTAATTATAATAACTAATATGAATTAATTAGTATTAGTTAATTAATTAGTTAGTAACAATTAGTAATTAATTAATATTATCAATTAATTATTTATAAATTAATTATACATTAATTATAATAATTACTATTAATAAAATGAGATTAAAAATTTAATTAATTAATTAATAATATTAAGTAAATAATTAATTATAAATAAATGAATAATTAATTAAATTAATCTTGATTAATTAATTTATTATTACTTAATAATAATAAGTTAATAATAAATTAATTAATAATAATAATAATTATTATTATTAATTAATTAATATTATTTATTTATTTAATCAAATTTTTAGTATTCTTTAGCTCCATACCCCCCAATATTGGGGGGTATGAGGATTACCCCATATGGGGTAATCAAAAGTGGATTCAAGTGGACCTTTCCATTTCATTCTATCCATCCAAGCACTAGAAATGGAATGCATTCCATTTCCCCCCAATCCATTCCCCTCCACCAGACACCCCCTTACTCTTGTGCCAATATCTTGAGCACCTGCTCACAATCTGGCTTACACTTTTCTTTTCTTTCTTAAAACTATCTACACAGCAGCATATACCTAATCTAATATCCTGTCCTACCTAAAAGTCACTTAATTCCAGCACGGAAAAACATAAAAAAAATGGGAAAATCCAAAAATTCCATGCAAGCTGTGACCGGCCCACAGGGGTGAAGAATTCTCGCTACAAGGCTACACCCATAAGCAAAAAATTAATGCAGTTTTGCGCCGAATCTTAACATGGGTTCCTGTATTATAATAAAACATGTTGAAAAAGGGATGTTTTGACATTGGGGGATGCTTGTGGTAGAGGTTATTGCAGGCGTTTGGACTCATTGACCAGGCAAAATGATGCCTGCCAAGTGTCAATTAATTTGGCATTGTAGAATAAACAGTAGTCCATATACACATATATACGTTTCTGGACACAGTAGAAAGAGAGGAAGAAACAGTCATATATACATTTCTTGTAGAATAATTTGAATTTTATCAATGCATAATTTAGATAATCATGTTTGCCTTTGCACCTTTGCAATCAAGAGGATAAATCAGTTCTATTTTTCACCCAGATGTTTGCTTCAGAAGGGTGATAAGAAGGTAAATTTATGTGATCTAGAAGGGCAAAGTTGTGTTCTTTACTGTGGCTTAATTTGCATTTGCTTAGGGAACTGGAGTTTAAGAACTCCCAGGTTTGGGATTTTGGTGTTTCATTCAGGGTTAATTGCACAGTCCAAATCATGGTTTGTCGAGTGAGATGCATATGCAAAATGCATCATTCTTCTTTTCCTGGATTTATCGTAGACGCCAAGCCCAGGTAATTCCAACCTTCTGAGTTCTGAATTTTCGAGGTTCCGATAGTTTAAACTTTCTCATGATAATGTCGTTCTTCTTCAAACGATCGTGATTGACATTGATTTGCCCCTAATTAATTAAACCAACTAGTCCCCTGCAATCCTTTCCAGTACTAACGCCTGCAAAATGCCTCCTTACATGCACTAGTTCGTGCAATGCAGCAAAATATCCCGGCAAATACGCAATCAACAAACATTGAGTCCCAGAACAAACGTTCACAAAGCTTTAGGCAAACCTATAACCATTGATTTAATCACTTTGTGTTCATTACAGTTTACAGCAAACAACACAATTATCATTTGAAAAATATAGTATTAATTAAACATGCAACAAATCCCGCAGTTGTGGACCTGTGGTAGCTTTTCAGTCCTCCAGAAGTTTTCTAAAAGATTTTCAAACCACTACACATTCTGCACCTATTCACCCTCAGATGAAGTTGCAAGTCCAAATGTCCAATGGAAATGAGCTCAATGAACATGCGTTGGTCAATAGGGATTGATCAAGTAAAATAGTAGCATTAATGCACTGCTGAGTATTCTTTACGAAGAAATCCCATGACATTTATGAGAGCAACATGAACACAGAATGCAAAATTGAAAAAACTTTAAATTGTTATCACAGAAGCAAAGAGTAGTAAGAAAATGTTTTTTGTTTTGCTTTACATTAAACCGATGGTAATCTTTAAGAATAAACTAATGATGTATGCATGCATATCTGCCTCTTTGTTGGCACCAAACTAGTGATTTATTATTTATATTATCTTTTTTATGGGATTCGAATATTCAAATTAAAAGAAACTTTTAAACAACTAATCAAATATGAACTGATGAAATGTTATTCTGCCACAAGTCCACGATTTGGTGCTCATTGACCACCGCCTCTTCAAGTTTTGTTTTGTAGTCCATAAGAAGTCTACATATTTTTCAACCTCTTTCCTAGCGGAATGAAATTAAATGGATTTGGCCGGACAGCAGACTCCGGCCTTTAGATATTCAAGGGGGTGAGTTTCTCCTAAAACTAAAAGAAAAGGTTTAGATAAAATAGATAAAAATCAATCAGAAGTGCAAGCCCCGGTAAATTCGTGTCTACACGACTGCTACGAGTACGGAAAACCATACCTTGTACGAGGGGGGAAATCCCCCAAAAAACAACAGAAGAGAAACGTCTCCCTGCACCAGGCCTCCATCTTTCTTTCAGATGCTCCATTCTTCCATTTTGATCGCACAAAATAATCATCAGCTCTTGTCGAATAAACTGCGAACAATCAAACATAATATAAAGAGGAAGGCATCCTCCATCTCCAATGTTGTAGGATCCTTCCTCGTACAAAATTTTTGCTTAGTATCTCTTCTTTTGGGGTGGGTGCAATTGACTTCTTATAGATTCTGGGTTTTCCAATATAAGGTTTAGAAAACTAGACACATGTTAACTTCAATGAGAAAACTGTGTCCGAATCTTGATAAAGAAGATGGCCTTGACACGGTCTTGGAAGTTCCCATCCCCGAAGAAATGTTCACCAATATGGGGAGCAATTCAACCCATAGATGGCAGAATATGCGTAATCAGATGAAGGCTCAGCGTTTAGACAAGCCCTTTCCATCTCCCTTCGCTACATCAAGAAATGATCAATTCATTTTTTTGTTGAAGCTCGTTGGCTCTCCTTTCATTCCTTTTCAGGCTCAGTTGGATCATGCAATCAATTTACCAGTCAGAGATGGTTCCATTGTAAGGCCACTAAATCCTTTATTCATCTTTGTGTTAAAATCAGGGAAAAATCACTCGCTTGTTAGATAATGTCATCGTACTTGATAAATGTTCGCATCCAAGTCATAATACTATAAAGAATTCTACAACGTTCTTTTGATTAGAATTTTGAGTTTGTTTCTTTCTTACTATGTTGAGAACTTAAAAGGCATTAATTTGATTATTAGAAAAGGTCATCTAAAGGGAAACTAGAATGCATTTGTACAAAGGATAATGATGGTGGAATCCTTTGATCAATGAATACAAAGTACATATTGCTTTGAATTATTCGTTACCAAATATCATTAGAATTGGGCAAGTTTTGGCAGCAAAGATTTGGGCAGCTTACAAGTTTGCCATTCGTTTTGTTCCTATGGAAAACATTAAAGGTTCAAAGCTGTTTAAGGAAAACAGCCACCTCAAACCCAACAAAAAAAGGGCCAGATGAAGAAAGCATTTAACTACTTTTGGGATATTACATGTCGAGTGGAAGATTTCACAAATAAAAACTATTTTTCAGTAAGATTAGGAAGCAAATTATCTTGTTTTTTTCCTTGCATACGCGTAGAAGGAATTATAAATGCAGGAGAAAGAAAAGCATATCTTGACCAATTATCATTTGGAAAAAACCAATGAGACAAGGTCGCTTTCTCTTTGTACTATTTTACATTCGTTCCAAAGATTAGCTTGGCATTATCTACAGTGTACTCTCCCGTGTGTTTCCAGCAAAAGAAACAAATTAATGCATTATTAAAGTAATTTCATTTGTCTTCCAATAGACCAGTACTCTGAACATTTTTACTATTATCAGGAAGCTTCCACAGCAAAGTACATTGTACAACAATACATTGCAGCAACAGGAGGGCAACCTGCCCTGAATTGGATCAATAGCATGTACGCTGTTGGACAAGTGAGCTTGGTCACAGCAGACACCCCCGAAAATGGTCAAATGGGCAGTACAAAAGGCGATTGTGAGGTCGGTGGGTTCGTTCTCTGGCAGAAGAACCCTGACCTGTGGTACCTGGAATTAGTGGTTTCCGGTTACAATGTTAGTGCAGGTAGTGATGGAAAGGTGGCATGGAGTCAATCGTCCTCAAGTTCAATTGCCTCAAAAGGTCCTCCTAGACCACTTCGCAGGTTCTTTCAGGTGCTGCCTTGCTCTGCTGCTGCAATATAGTACATTTAAGCTTCAATGCCTGCTCAACTCATAATGAATTCATAACAAAAATCATCTTTCTGTTCTGATATGCTTTGATTTATCTGTTTTTCCTTCTACCAACTTTTGCTGCATTGTGTTTTCTGGTGAACAGGGCTTGGATCCCAGATCAACGGCCAACTTATTCTTAAATGCGGTTTGCATTGGAGAAAAAAATTGAGGACGAGGAATGTTTTACACTAAAGCTCGAGACGAGTTTAGACATCCTCAAGACTCAAAGTACCCCAACACAGAGATAGTTCACCACACAATATGGGAAACTTTAGCCAGCGAACAGGGCTTCTTATTAAGTTCGAGGATACAAAGCTAGTGAGAATGAAGCCTGCTAAGGGAGATGATAATGTGTTTTACGAAACTAATATGGAATCAGTGATTGAGGATTATAGGAACATTGAAGGCATCAACATAGCCCATAGTGGAAGAACTATTATCAGGAAGCTTCCACAGCAAAGTACATTGTACAACAATACATTGCAGCAACAGGAGGGCAACCTGCCCTGAATTGGATCAATAGCATGTACGCTGTTGGACAAGTGAGCTTGGTCACAGCAGACACCCCCGAAAATGGTCAAATGGGCAGTACAAAAGGCGATTGTGAGGTCGGTGGGTTCGTTCTCTGGCAGAAGAACCCTGACCTGTGGTACCTGGAATTAGTGGTTTCCGGTTACAATGTTAGTGCAGGTAGTGATGGAAAGGTGGCATGGAGTCAATCGTCCTCAAGTTCAATTGCCTCAAAAGGTCCTCCTAGACCACTTCGCAGGTTCTTTCAGGTGCTGCCTTGCTCTGCTGCTGCAATATAGTACATTTAAGCTTCAATGCCTGCTCAACTCATAATGAATTCATAACAAAAATCATCTTTCTGTTCTGATATGCTTTGATTTATCTGTTTTTCCTTCTACCAACTTTTGCTGCATTGTGTTTTCTGGTGAACAGGGCTTGGATCCCAGATCAACGGCCAACTTATTCTTAAATGCGGTTTGCATTGGAGAAAAAAAAATTGAGGACGAGGAATGTTTTACACTAAAGCTCGAGACGAGTTTAGACATCCTCAAGATTCAAAGTACCCCCAACACAGAGATAGTTCACCACACAATATGGGGAAACTTTAGCCAGCGAACAGGGCTTCTTATTAAGTTCGAGGATACAAAGCTAGTGAGAATGAAGGCTGCTAAGGGAGATGATAATGTGTTTTACGAAACTAATATGGAATCAGTGATTGAGGATTATAGGAACATTGAAGGCATCAACATAGCCCATAGTGGAAGAACTTCTTCATCAATTTACAGGTATGGATCAAAGTTAAGTCGAAAATGGAAGATCGAGGAAACATGGAAGATTGAAGAGGTTGATTTTAACATTTGCGGTTTATCCATGGATTGCTTTCTGGCTCCCGCTGAGGTGAAGAAAGAACTGTGTCCAGAAGAAAAATAAAAGGGATACTTTATGCTGACTACCTTTGTCATGCTTAGATAAAAGATTAATTAATTGCATGTATATATAGGAAAATTGTAGGCCAACATTTTTGCTGGGAGTTATTTTAGTTGAATGTGTAGCAGCAAATTAATCAAATCAGCATTGGAATTAGTTGTCACACGATTACATTTTCCCCTTTCTAGTATATTAGGTTATTCTATTTTACCATTGTATCAATGAGACATTAAAAAGTACAACACCAAAATACAACTCTACAAGTACACAATGTTGCAGTTTATGAGAGTTTTTGGTCATGATTTCCAATTAGCCATCAAATCTCATTTCCATACATATTTTAAGGGTAAATTATGTCTACTTCTTTTGAAATTTAACTTTATTAGCAATAATGTTACGAGCTTTAAAAATATTACTGTCTTTCCATTTGGCCATTTGAAAATCAGTTCTTCAGTACAGAATTCATAAAATGATTTAAAGAAATAGACAAAAATAGAGTTTAATTTGACTTTTTTATGTAGGATTTATATTATAGTACTACATTTAGTTAAATCTAATACATATCTCTTTTACATAAATGTCTCTAATTATTTTTTATTTATTTTGAGAACACTTTCTGCTCATATTTTCACTTATTTTTTTAGTTATTTTATGAATTTTGTAATGAAATACTAACTGTAATAGAGAAATGATAATATTTTCAAATTTCAAAGAATAATTAATAATAAAATCAAAACCTTAAAGAAAAAAATAGATGTAATTTACCCTTTCTGAGACCTCTTAGCAGTATAATTTTGACAGACAAGATTGAATATTTTGAATTTATGAGGACTCATCAATTAAATTATGACCTTTCATGGACTCCATATAGATAAGGGTGTAAAGTGTAAAGACACCAACAATAATGGGCATTAATGAAAAAAGAGAAACCTAGGTATTAAAGCTGTAAATTACAAAGATTTTAACATTTTAAGATTTATTCAAAAAATATTGCTTACTTGTCAAATTTTTAAGATTATTTTGAGAATTTTCAAAGCAACATAATATAGGACTTTAATACATGAAAATTTTCCATACCATTATTCTGTTAACATACTCATTTTCCACAAAATTTTCCAAAAAATAATTGGGTTAAGGATGGTGAGAATTATGAGTTTTTCATTGCATTAGCAAAATTTATTTTGCCTAGAAATTTAAAATAAATAAATAAATAAAAATCGTATCCTCATTGGGTCCCTCCTTATAGAGTTGCTTCGCCGCTAATATTAGCATTTAGAATGCTCTGTTTAATTTTTTTCTTGTCTCACTTTATTCAATTTACTATCCGACGTAATTTCACTTAAAAATAGTATAAGTTGTTGACTTTAGTATTTTTTTACAAACCAAACTAAATAAAATATTGCAAAGTGAAGTCACCTAAAAGAAAAATATTTTGCTATCCACTGTTTTCTTACAAGTCAGTTAATTTTGAAAAATATTTTTTAACAAATCAAAACCACCGCCAACCAAATAAAAAATTATGAAAACGAGAGTGGTTTATTCACAATAATTTTGGCTCTTAAAATTTGATAAAAGGCACCAAAATTGATTTTTGTAAACAGAAAGAGTTGTAATTTAATCTGTCCATCATAAGAAGATGATTAGTTTTTGAGTTGATGGTGACTTGTGGAATAATTTTTTTTTTTTTTGGTTGACGATGGATTTGTTTTGTAGGAAATTTTGTTTGGAGTGGGCTTGGCTTGGCTTGGCTTATGAATAAAATAGGAGACAGCAAAGAGGTGGCAATTGTGGTTTTGCAAGATTTTATTTTAAAATTTGGTGTAGCTTGGTTTGTAGGAAAATAGGGAATGATAATTTTATTAAGTGAGACGATGTTGTATATGCAATTGGACAGGTAAGATAAAAAAAAAAATTATACAGGGATGTGAAGTGTAATATTCGGAACTTTTGCGGCGGGAAGAGAAAACCCTAGCAACGCAGTGCAAAATCCTATTTAAACATCCTATTTTGCGCCTCCTCTTACTTCCAAGCTCGATCTCTTATTTCCCTACTCGAATCGAATCGATTCGATACGCCTCTGATTTTGTACGAGGAATCAAATTCTTGTCTTCTCGTTCGTTTATTTTGTCATCGTCAATCTAATTTATTGTGGTTTTATATGTTATGTTTGAGTTCTTTAACGTAGTATTATGCATCTGGTTTACCCTCTCCTTGTGAATTAAATTTTTTTTTTGGGAAAAAAATTAAGAAAAGGTTTACAAGGAGATATAGCGGATGCAGAAATTGAATAGGTTGTCTTACCAGCCCATTGCATTGCTTTTTTTATGAAGCATTATTTGCCTCGGTGTCAAATGGACCTTCCGATAATCCATATCCTGTCTTCGATGAATTTTTTTGGTGTGTTTTTCCTTCTTTCTTGATTAGCTATTTTCTTAGTGTATAAAGTTTGTTAGTTTATGGCAAATGACGAGTTTTTCGAATCTTATTCTACACACTGATTTTATGTGTTGACAACTAAACTCTCAAAGCTTATTATCTGATGCCATAATTATCAGCGTTTGGTATGAATTTTGGTATTGAAAAAGAAAAGTTTTGATTTTTCTGTTTGGTTTTGTTAGGTTGGGTTTTAGGAATTCTTTGGTATTTTTGCTGTTTGTTGTAAACAGGATTTTAGATGGTTGGGATGTTCAGATAAATGGTTTAAGATGGTTGTTCTAATTAAAGTATGAATGGTTTAGATAAATGGGTTCAGTGGTTTATTATTATGTGATTTGGTTGATTTTCTATTGATTTAATTTCTATTGTAATTCTTGTCCTGGTTGGAAGAGCAGATGATGTGAATAGTATTATACGCTGAAATTCAATGTAGAGTAAAAACTCCGCTTATTACCTGATGCCTTCCTTCTCTGACTTTATTGCATTCATTTTGATTTCATTTTAAACATCTTATGTGTGATTGTTCCTCTGAAATTGTTAATTTGATTGGTTTAAATTTGTTTTTAGCACTTTTTAGCGACCAATTTGAGAAAATTAACTATAAGAAGTTCAGTTTATGTTGTTTGTGCTACTGTTAAATCTGATGGCATGTGTTAATTCTGTGATGAGAAAAAGCAGACGGGCGGTCTGAATCTGATGCCATGTTGAATGTCTGCATAGTTCCTCTTTTGGAATGTCTCTGAGATATGCATCCATCCTTTTAGCTGCAAATCTTTTACAATTATGACTAGTTTGCTGTTCATGACTATTTTTTCCTTGCATTATTATTTTTTCGGGGGTTTGGTTTCTTATGGTTTGCTTGCGATGATGAATTGCTGAAATATGTCTGGACATATGAAATTTGTCCATGATTACTAATATTGCAAATTCTGAGCATTATTACTTGATGATTCAATTTTTTTAGTACCTCTTGATGTCCTCGCATTACTGGGATGGAATTTGTGGAGTTTTTGTGTGAGTGCTTAACTGGAGTAATGTGGGGTGAGGAAAAATGTTTGCTAATTCAAAATTAAAGTGAATGTGTACGAGTCTCAAGTTTGTCGAAATATTTTCAACAACAAAATAACAGTAATGAAATCACATTTTTGTTTATAAGCTTGAGAATGTTGTTCTGGTGCTGACCAATGGAATTGTTGGCATTCATTGACCTTTTTTCCTAGTTGTTTGCCCGATCTTTTTTAATCTTGGATTTTCTGGCATAATACTAATGATTTTGATGTGTGAAGCTAGCTAACAGTTTCACACACAGCTCTTCTGGTGGTAACCTTCCTGAATACACTGTTGGATTTTGGTCAACCGTGGTGAGCCTGTAAATGAGGAGCCAGGTTGTTTTTAGTCCCATAAACCCAAGTGTTACTTACTAGACCTAAGATATTGGTTGAATCAACTTTAGTGGTTTAATTATGATGCTCTCCTTCACCTCAAATTGACAAGGGGAATGCGTAGTACGAGATTGATACCAGGAATTAGCTTGCCATTGTACGAGATTGAGGGCTGAATGATTTATGCCATCTGATACATGTCTATTATGTTTAATTTCCTGCTGATGTTCAAGAAGTGCAGCCATTGAAAAATCTGTCAACTTATCCTTCCATAGATTATAAGGAAATCTATTAACAACACACAACCTTATAAAAAAAGAATATTAAAATGAAATCACTTCCATGCGATCTCCTTGTGGGCCGTATAACCAGGGTAAATTTTCAGCCTCTCTCTTAACTCTAAGGGGACTACGATCATGGCTACTGGAGAGCCCACTACAGTCTATTCGTTGATTTTGCAGGTCATGGGCTCAAAGCTCGTCAGATCACATCGCACTCGCAGTGTAGGGGCGAAATGTAATCGAATAAAGCTGCCGCGTGGGTAGCGGGCCCTCAAATCTTTCCCCCAAAAAAAAAAAAGAAGTTTTAATTTGTGCATATTTTTATTATAAAATTATTTATTTTTAGTGTAAAGTTTTTATATTATTTTTATTAATAATATTAATATATAATTTAAATAAAATTAATAATAAAAATATAAAAATACATATATATATTTTATATATTAAATGTATTGTATTTTATAATTTTAAAAAATTATATTAATAAAAAGTTTAGGTGAATATAATTTCACTAAATGAAGTAGTTGTGTTCCATTATCCTCCAATACCCATTGTATGGTGTTACTCCTTGTACAATGAACGTTCTGAAACGGTGGCTGGCTCAATAATATGGATTTTTGGCGTAAGTACATGCATTTCGAGTTCTACCTTCTACGTACATTATTTCTGAATATAATTTATTTCAAATTCATTAAGAAAACGGTTGAGGAATTTCTTACTTGTAGTTTACTTCTTGCTTTCAAATGTCAACCGTGTCCAGCTAACATATAATGATCTAGATTCCGTGTGTGTCTATTTTAAAGCAAATGGTAATTCAAAAGGTTAGAAGAATAGGATGTGAATAAAGAATTTTATTCATAGAATTTTTAACTATTGAATTATGTTCGATTATTTGTAGTAGGTTACAGGAATTCTTATAAAAACACAATTACATGATTTTTACTTACCACGATAATATATATATATATTTAAAAAAAATACATATGAGAAAAGAATTGTCGTTATATATTTTAAAAAAATACATATGAGAAAAGAATTGCAACGACCCCCTACTAAATTTTTACTTAACATATCTTTCTGAATCTAATTTTTTATAACATATGTTTGCATATTTTAGAAACTAAAGTAATATCACATTCCGTGTACCAAATGTATTATTCATTTTGAAAAGTTTTCTTATATAAAAAAAATATTTTTTAAAATATATTTTTACTAATAATAATTATATAAACTTAAAATTAAAAATAAATATAAAATTATATGCATATAATAAAATATGCATGTCTTTTGGAAGACTTACTTTCGATCCTATCTCATTGATGAATCGGCCTCTCTGAAAGGGGTTCGTTTTTGCCTTCCATTGAAGCTGGTTTAAATATTTTTACTAATAATAATTATATAAACTTAAAATTAAAAATAAATATAAAATTATATGCATATAATAAAATATGCATGTCTTTTGGAAGACTTACTTTCAATCCTATCTCATTGATGAATCGGCCTCTTTGAAAGTGGTTCGTTTTTGCCTTCCATTGAAGCTGGTTTAACAATTTTAAATGTCTAATAAACTTTTCAATAATATTCGAATCCAAATGAATTTCTGACGAAAAGATCGTGGCCCAAAACCATTATAATAGTAAAATATGCATTAATCTGTTCCAAAGAAATTTGGCTACCTACCAACTTATTTATGCTGCAATAGGTAAATTTCATTCTATTCTTTTCTTTTTAAATCCCACCCACCGGAACAGCCACCGCTCATTGAAAAGCCGGCACGGCTGCGGCGGCGGCGGCGGCAAGCACGACGTGCTCATCATCTCCACCGCCGTTGGCCATACGGTCCGTGATGATCGCATTATATCGGACCATCACACTAGGCCCCACACGCCGCTACTAAGAATTGCCACGTCAATTCGTGGAGCCCACCTAAGTAGTTGGTGGTCCATGGTTGTTTTAAGGTCCACAATGCTTCGCGATGCACTCAATCATTTCCTCTCTCTTCTTGGATATTACATTCTCCCCGCGACCCCTAAACCTGACAGCGTTTGACAATTCGGAAGTGTTACGAACGGAAGAAACCCGACCAACCATTCATTCATTGATTCCCCCAACCAACATTAATGCAACTATAAATACTTTGTTTGTTGAACCTAAGCTTCAGTTTTAGGATCAGTAGTTTTTCACGAGATTAAGGATTAAAATGCGGGACGAAGAAGCACAGACAATATCATCATCAGCAGCAGTAGCGGTGTCAAGTACTACAGGAACAGCAAATGGGAATACAAACAAGAAAGAGGGCTCAGAGAGTGGCTTATTCAGCGGTCGAGGCAAGTACAAGTTCTGGGCCTTGGCTGCAATTCTCTTGCTTGCATATTGGTCCATGTTCACTGGTACTGTCACTCTACAATGGTCTGCCGTTCACCTCAAATATGCCTCCGATGACCTCGACTCTCCTGTCCACCACGACCTTGATATTCTGGTACTACAGCTTAAACCCACCCCCATGTTTCCTTGTTTTAATTTGTGTTGTCGGTTGATTTCTGATGAGGATTTCGTGAAATTTGCGATCGTTGAATTTGCTGAGCTAGCCCAGTTCTGTACCCAAATTGAGCAGCTTGATTTTTGTCTCCCTTATCAAAACTGATGAATGCATATGATTGATTTTGCTTAATGTTTCAAAGATATATTCTTAGTGGGTTTGGTTGTTAGAGGAGAATAATGTCTAATGGTAAACTAATTGTAGGAAGTGGAGGAAAGAGAGAAGCTGGTGAGGCACATGTGGGATGTTTACAGTCAGAGCAAAATTGTGAAGTTACCTCTCTTCTGGCGAGAAGCTTTTGAGGCAGCTTACGAAGACTTGACTACTGAAGACTCCAATGTCCGAGACAATGCCATTTCCCAGATTGCCAAGATGTCCTTGGTGCGCTTCGCTCTTGAACAGGAGCCTGAACTAACTAGCGTCAAATCCAGGTATATATTGTGCTTTCTCTTGTTCGTTTCCTTCGACTAAACGTAGCTTTTCTACGCATTTTATGGAAGTTGTTGGTCGTTTCGAAATTTTAGAGTCCAAAAGGTAGGTCCTTTGCCAGAATACAGAAATTGGACTAGCCCCTATCAAAATGCTTATGACTTCTGGATGCCCATTCATGTTGTGGAATTGTTGGTGCTCTTTGTTTCTTAATTATAATTGTCTTTCATTGTTTTAGTCATTTAAACATCTTAATCGGTGTGCAAACTCCCTTTTTGAATTGCTTCTGATTGTATCCAAGTCAATGCTCTTGTTTTTGGGAGTATATTCCTTGAATCTTGTTGCATTGTACAAGTAATGTGCCTTCAGGATCTTCCTGTTGCAACCTGCATCTTTTGAATGCTCTCCATTTTGGTTTGTAATGTTTCTTCTGATATAAAGTTAGGGGAGTTGAGTTAGAAGTGCATCTCAATAAGGTTCTACAAGTTTAGGAGTAATCCCAAGCTCCTGCTATAAATTTCTGTTCGACTAGTTTGGGCAGTCATAGCATTTTCTACCATTATGGATGAAGTGCAATCCACAATAAGCAGCTGCACTAGGATTCTGGGATTAGGGTGAAGAGAGCTAAGTAATCCATGCTTAGCATTTTCTTCATGGACAGCCATTACAGTGTTTGACATTAATAGAAAGATTTACCGCCTATAATTTAGCAATTGCAGAAAGAAGAATAACTGTAAGAGTAATTTGGTATGATTTTAATGACAGCTTACTACTTGAATCTAACATGAGGAAAGGGAATTGCTGCTATATAAGTTTTTTGACTCTGAAGTTTCTTCCTGCAGAGCATCCAAGAGAGAGGTGAAGCTGCCGACACAACTAGCAAAGACAAAAGGTCAATTGACTTGAGGCAGCAACCCTCTGGCAGCTTTTGGATACTGGCCTATGCACTGCAAGATCATGTGGTCGTACCGATGTGACTTTAGAACTTAAAATTTAAGGTTACTCAACCTGCCTTATTGAAGGTTCTGTAAGAATATAAATGTTTACTCCTAAAACTTTCATTGTACTGTCTTAAGTACATTCGCGATTTATTTGTCCCTGTGAATTTACTATTTTTTGGCCATTTCATTTGACGGAAATAGTTAGATACCTAATATTTTTGTCCTGTTTCCGGGAAGCCATATGTGCAAGTAGTTAATTTAGACTCTGAACAGGAAATTTTGCTCCATCTGCTATGTCCATTAGCTTAGGAGAAATTTTCAGTATATTCTCTGAAGTTACGCTCGTTCTATGTTTATTTGTTTTAGGGGAGGCCATTTCTTCTCGTTTAGACCGTTAGCAGTAAATCTGGGACATGGATCCAGCTATCCGAGGATTATGTGGTCAGCTTTCCCGTTGTGTTCCCTACGAAAATTTTCTTCCTTTTGTGGTAGACATTACAGACCTTAGACGTTCAGAAAAGCTACGCGGGGCGAGTGCAAATCCAAATGCCCGGTCTGGCGCAAGCCTATCAGTGCGATTTTTAGAAGAGAGCTATTCATTACTTTAAACAGAGGACATCATAATACATTATAACAGAGTCTGCTCAAGGATATGCGCATTTTGAACTTATAGTCTAGGCACTTTCAACATGGTACAATTATCTAAATAATGTGAGACTAAATACCGGATATTGTCTACGATGGAGCGAACCTGCATGTCTGCATGGGATGGATTCTGTAGGGCATGCAAAGCCAGCAAAGAGTCCGTTTGTAATTCAACTTTTGTCCAGCCTCTTTTCACAGTCTCTCGTAAGGCTTCCAAAATTGCCATTAGTTCAGATTGTAGTGGAGAGATAGCACAGGTTTTCTTGGCATTTGAGGATAGCAGTTTTTTGTCATTGTCTTGGATTATCCAGGCAACTGCTGCTACCACTGATGATTGGCAGCCTACTTTGAAGGCTCCATCTGTGATGACTGTGACTAGGTTTCTAATGCTTTGATCATGTTCAAAGATCCCATCTGTGATAATTCGGAAAGTTGTAGAACATTCCAAATCATTATGCAGCCTGTTCCCTTGCTCATTTAACTGGATGTGGGAATCTGGAGTTTTTTTCCAATTATCCTGTATGACTTGATAAGTTTCCAGAGATCTTAACCAGATGTTCTCAGGAGTGTCAAGCTTGCTATCCCAGATTGTAGTACAACGCGCTTTCCATAGGGTCCACAAAACAACTGCCGAAAGGGTTATATCATCCGTTGTAGGAGCACTAAGTACCCATAATTTAAACCACTGACCAAATTTCATCGGGGGTCCGACATCGAAGTTGAAACCCAGAGTTGAAAGACGCCATGTTCTTTTAGATAATTCACATCCCAAGAGAATATGATTGATGGTTTCAGATTCCAGGCCACACCAACAACAATTTGGTGGTATAAGGATACCTCGTTTCCATAGCTGATCAGCTGTTGGGCACACCTCATGGATTGCTTTCCAGAGAAAAAAATTAACTTTCGTCGGGAGTTGCAGGGACCATACTTTTTTCCAAAAAATTTCCTCATCATGAGTTTTGGATAAGGCATTATTTCCTGAAGTAGAGGTTGACGGTTTATTCTGTTCTTCCAGATTCTTGGCAAGATGGTAGCCTGATTTGACAGTGTATTTTCCAAATTGTTCTTCTTTCCAGTACAGTTTATCGTCCATGTCTGCATGGTATTTGGGTAGATATATGGCAAGAATACTTGGGACAACTTCTTGTGGAAAAAGGGTTCGAATTAACAGAGTTCTCCAGTTCCTGTTTTTGTCGATCAAATCTGCAACTTTGAGGCTAAGGTTTCCTTGTTGAAATAGAGCACTTGCCCGGAGTGGGTTATGAGTGTTTGGAATCCAATCTGCCTTTATGTCAATATGCTCTCCATTACCCACTTTCCATTTGAGACCCTTACATAGCAGCTCCTTACCCCAGATGGTACTTTTCCACCCCCAAGACCAGTTGTGGCCACTCTGTAGCTGTAGGAAGTCGATATTCGGGCAATATTTGGCTGTAAAGAATTTTGAAAAAACAGAGTCTTTTTCTGAGTGAATCTTCCAAGCTACTTTGGCTAGCAAAGCTTGATTCATCATGAGGGTTGATCGCATTTCTAGTCCTCCGTGAAACTTTGACATGCACATCGATTGCCAAGATTTCCAATGGATGCCCCGTCCTTCTTGATCACCTTTCCATATGAATCTTGCCAAGTAGCTATCAATTTGCTTCGCTATGGAAATAGGAATTCTGAAGGCACCAAGTACGTACAAGGGAATTGAACTCAAAACATGTTTTGCTAGAGTGATACGACCTTTTACTGAAAGATGGTCTTTCTTTCATTTGTGAGTTTTCCTTTTATTTTCCGCAATAGCTCACCAAAGATTTGTGTTTTTGGTTTGGAGAAATTGAGATTGTGACCGAGGTACTTACCTTTATCGGCTACCTGTGTGTTGAACATCACTGACAGTAAACTCCTCCATTGTTTACTCGTGTTGGGGCTAACAATCATTGATGATTTGCTGAAATTAATTCTTTGGCCCGATTGAGCTACAAAGGCATTCAAAATTCTTGCCAAACGTGTGGTTACAGGCCTTGAAATCTCAAAGAAGATTAAGATATCAGCTGCAAACATCAAGTGAGACACCGTTGGAATGTTCCTACCCACTTTGATACCAACCACAGCCTCCCTTTCGGCTTTCAATAGTAGTTTGGAGAGAGCATGCTGAGAGAGGATGAATAAGAATGGAGATAAAGGACAGCATTGTCGTAGACCATTTTGCGGAATAATTGTGCTGGAAAAATCACCATTGGGTTTGATTCAAATTGAGACCGTAGTCACACATCGCATTATGAGTGCGATAAAAAACTATGAAAAGCCAAATTTTTTTAGTATGCTTTTCAAGAAAGACCAAGAAAGTCTGTCAAACGCCTTACTCATGTCCAGAGTTAGAGCCGTTAGGCATTTGTTTCCTTTGCGCTGTTTCCTGATGTGGTTCAAAACTTCATGAGCAAGCAAGACATTTTCATTGATATTTCTACCAGGTACAAAAGCATTTTGATTAGGAGAGATCAAATTGTTGATCACTTTTTCAGCCTATTAGCCAAAACCTTTGCTATTACTTTATATATTACATTGCAAAGGCTGATTGGCTTGAAGTCTTGGCCTCTTGGGCCTGTGTGAGATTGGGACATTTTGGGATAAGAACCACTACCGCTTCATTCCATGCTGGCTTCATCTCCTTTGTTCTGAAAAATTCAAGAACAGCTGCAGTGACATCTGGGCCAACGATGCCTCAAAAGTCATGGTAGAATCCTGCTGGCAGGCCGTCAGGTCCTGGTGATTTCCATTTGCCCATTTGAAAAATTGCTTCTTGTACTTCTGGACCAGTGAAGTCTCTGCTAAGCCACTCTTTTTGATCGCTGGATAATTGCTCATCTATTGTTTGAAACACCATATCTTGTTCCACTTCAGTCCTATTATTGTCAGTTGGGAAGACCGTATTGTCCCTCCATATCTGGCCCAGATGGTTGGCTACTATTTCCATCATTTCGCTCTGATTGCTTGTCCACTGCCCTGAAGTTGATTTTATTTGATTTACATGATGTTCTCCTTTGCGTTTGCTAGCCCAGTCATAAAAGAATCTTGTGTTTGCATCTCCTTGGTTCAACCACTGAATCTTCGCACGCTGCTGCCAATAAGCATGTTGCACTTCCAAGAGTTCATCCAGATCCTTTCTTACCCTATCCTCAAAATCTGTATCATTTTTTGTGCCCACATGTATCTGGTGAATTTTCAATTCTTTTTGTAACTGAGTTATCTTGTTGTCCAAGCTGCCAAACTGTTCTTTGCTTCATTTGCTCAACTGTTCCGTAGTGTGGCCAACTTTCTCCCATACCTCCTCTATCTTGGAATGGGTGTGGTTACATGAAAGATTTGGAGCATTCCAAATACGTTGAACAATGCCATGTGCTTACCCATAATGAGACCAAAATTTTTCAAAAGGTTTAGGAAAGCTTGTGCGAGCTCGTGAAAACCTTTGGTGGGAGTCCAATATCATAGGTCCATGATCGGATCTATAAATTGAGAGATTCCGTACCAACGCCTTTGGGAACATGTTAAACCAATCAACATTTGCGAAAACCCTGCCCAATCTTTCATAAATCCTATCATCACCCTTCCCACAGTTGGACCACATGAACCATAGGCCTAGACTTTTTACCTCAATCAGACCCAGCAGCTCCAAGATTGTCCTCGTGCGTTTTGCCATACTCTTTTGCACTGGATTTCCGCCTTTTTTATCCACAGGACTCCAGACTTGGTTGAAATCGCCAGCTATTGCAGCTGGCACAGCCTTGCCTCTGAATTGACTCAACACTTCATCCCACAATTCTCTTCGCTTATCTTGTTGGGGTTGACCATATAGCAGCATCAGCAACCACTCTTTCCCTGTGATCTCTTTGATCTTCATCAAGAAAAATTTTTTTGATTTGCTAAGCAGTTCCAAACTTATCTCATCAGTCCAGGCTACACATAGTCCTCCTCTTGTTCCTTCAGGTTCTACCAACTCCCAGTGGACAAACTTCGAAGCAGTCAACCATTTTTCCATCTTGTTTTGGCTGCTTTTAGTTTCCATTAAAAATATGATATTTGGATTTTGGGAATGGATCATTTTGTTTAGCATTCGAACTGTCAGGGGTTGACCCAAACCCCTGCAGTTCCAACTTAAGAGCCTCACTGTGACTGAGGTGGTTGATTTGGTTCAACCACCTGCAAAACCTTTTCATTTTTGAAGCCTTCTTCCATTATGAGATTTAGTATCTCGGAGAACAATCGTGCCAGCACAACTACTTCTACTATGGAACCAAGATTATCATTTCAACTGTCCAGCTCATATCGTAGGATGACTTGTTGGAACTCATCATGAAGGGAAGAGGTCTGCACCCTTCTTTTTTGGAAACTCAAAATTTGCAAATCTTGAGCTAGATCCCTTTTGCGCTTGGCTGAACGCAGTCTAATCTCTGTTTTCTCCGATAAACTCCATAAGAGGGCATGTTGCTGTAGGATGTTCTGATATTCTTCGGCCATGCTCCATTTGTTCAGGTCTAATCGTGTTTCACCTGAACTGTGCACACGTAACTTCTCAGTTGCAACGTGGCGAGAGCAGTCAGTGATGTTGATGGTTTGGAGGTCGGGGATCGGATTAAGTGTTGTAGGGTCATCGAATGTTTCATTGTTGCCTTTATGATGCTTTGCTGAGTGTCCTTCTTGTTTAGGGCTGGTTTTCCTCTTTCCCCGACGAATCATTCTTCTTCTTTTACTTTCTTCATGTGTGAGACTTGCTCTTTGGGCTCTTAGAGCACCCACGGGAGCCCCTTTTGGGGCTGGCCGTGGGTGGCCTGGGCCACGCCAACTCAGCAAATGTGATGAGTTGGCGTGGCCTTTTGCTTGGCACCCCATTTTTTTTTTTCGTCCGGTTTTTCCGGACGATGGCCACGGCCTCAGTTTTCGTCGTTTGGCGCCAAACGACGCCGTTTTGCTTTTTTTTTTAAAAAAAATAAAGGGCTCTGTCGCGTGACGCGCCGATGGCGCAATGGGCGCACACCGATAAAACATTGCAAATCAACCATTGATTTGCCATTTCTACTAATTTTTTTCAAAAAAAAAAAAATTACCAATTAATAGGAAATATTTTTATACAAATTGACTTTAACTATTTTTGGAGTTAAATATGATATTTTTATTTTTCATTAATTGTAATAAGCATTACATATTTGATGTAGAGTATTTATTTTTATTTATTAAATTTATTATTAAAATTTTATTAAAATTTTTATTAATTTAGAGTATATTTTTTATTTTAATTTTTGTGTAATGAAAATTTTATTTTCTATTAATTGTTTTAAGTATTTCATATTTAATTTATCGTATTTATTTTTATGTTTTAAGTCTATTATTAAATTTTAATTTTAATATAATGAAATTTTTTTTATTAATTGTTTTTAAGTATTTAATGTATGATAAATAACATTATAAGTTGTATTATTAATATGAAAAAAATTAATATAAGCCTGACCTTTACTATTCACATAGCACAATTATTAAAATTATTTACGTTATTAAAAATTTTATATTTAATTCATTGTATTTATTCGAATGGTTTAAGTAAGTATATAACACAATTTTAATTTTAGTGTAATGAACATTTATTAAATTTTAATTTTAATTTCGCACGTTTTTTTTAAGTATTTCATATTTAATTTATCGTATTTATTTCATATTTTTAGTGTATTTGTAAATTTTAATTTTAATGTAATGAAAAATTTTCGATTAAATATTTTTTAGTATTTAATATACGATAATTTTAATTTAATGCATAAGTTGCATTATTAATATAAAAGGAATTTGGTAATAGTTTGGAATATGGTGAAGGAGAGAGAATTAGTGGAGCGTGGGCGATGTGGGCAGAGGGGCTCCGGTGGATGCCCTTAGGTCCTGGTCTGAGTCAGTCGAGTTGTCCGAACTTTGATCTTGGTCTGAGGTATTAGAGTTTGACCCACTGTCATTAGCAATGTCAAACACCATTGGACTGTTGCTGGATTGTGCTCCACCCGGTTGTAATTTGTTCTGTCCACTTTCTAGCCCAGATTTTTTGAGCCCAATTCAAAAATTTTCTTTTGGTCAATGCCTTCTCTATTGTTTCAGACATTGAAAGCACTTTAATGGACTTGACATCAACTCTGCTGGGTGCCTCATCCAGTCGTGTCTGTAATTTAATTTTTGTCATGAAATTAAAACCAAGTCGGCTGCTATCAATCATTGTCTCCGGGTCACTGTCATCCGTTAAGATCAACGTGCCGTTAGTGAACAGTGGACTGAGCAACCATGCCGGAGGCCGTTCAGCGTTGATATTCACAATAGCCTGAGTTTGGTTATCAATAGTTTGAAAGCGTTCTTCTTCAACCTCACCATCCGCCATTTCAAAAACTCTGATTTCACATGTTGATGAAGTTGCGGTTCCGTACCAACTAAAGCTAAATCACCTGGTAAAGTATGATCTGATGCATGGTCTGGAATTGTCATCCGAAATGGCTCTGGGTCTTCTGGATCATCTTGTTCACGTATTCCAGTGGTAGTGTTGTACCTTGGAGGATTTCAGTGTCGTCAAGGGCTTCTGTGTCCACTTGCTCTTGTCGTTGATTTGTTTGTGGCAACTCGTCTGGGGATTGCATTTCCTCACCTTGTTCAAGGCAGTCATTTTCTTGTGGAATATCTGAGTTCGGTTCCGTTCTATGAAACACTTGTGGGTAATGTTCTAGAAGCATGCGAAATTGAAACCCATTTACAAATAGTTCCGAGTTACCTGAATGGAAAAAACCGCCCAAATTTTGCATGTAACTATCAGGAATTCTAGTGGATCGTCTGTGAGACAAGTGCCCAAAAGCTCGGATAGTGCTTGGGTATAATTCCTGATAAACATCTACATGGATTGGCATTCCCAGGCATTCACCGATGTATTCAAACCGATCATCTAGAAAAATGTCTAATAGCTGATCATCTCTGAAGCGGCATCTGTTAAAGGGATGTCCAATAGATCCACACCTTCGACACATTTTAAACAGTCTCTTGTAGGAGCAAGTGACCCAAGCTACATTGCCAGTTTCCAATCGTAGATCGAAGCCTGGAAGGATTGGAAGGGAGACATCCACCCATACTCTGGCTCTAAGATACCTAGTATTCATAGCATTGTACACGCCAGAACGAACCTCCTGAACCTCACCCACCGTGCTTGCCAAATGACGTGCTGCTCTTGGACTGAAGCTCTCTAATGGAATGCCAGAGATACGAACCCACATAAGCACGTGTGTTACCCTTAACCTGCTTAGTATCAATCCTGGCTCCCACTTTCTAACTGCAAGTAGAGCCCCCGCCACAGAGTATGGGCCGTTATGAAGTACCGCATGCATTTGGGTGACATTGGGGAACTTAAACACAAAAAAATTCCTTTCTTTGCCCACGACTATCACTCTTTCTCCCCAATATTGCCTGACATATGCTTGCATGCGATTGAAACCAAAATGTCTGTAATCAATGAGACATCCTACAAGACAGTTGCTATAGAAGAGTAAGCTTTCTTCAAAATCCTCTTGTGATTGTTGTACCACCAGCCCCCTTCGGTATGATCGGTAAATATCTGTGTTCAGATGACTGTGCTGCAGGATGTCCCGCCTCTCTTCGGAAAACTCATTTCCTTGGAGAGAAATACTACTGTCCGACCATTGATCTTCGCGGAAAGTACTGTCAATGATAAGAAAAACACAGGTTGAGAATTACAGATGGAAAAACGAGAACGATCTGCACGTTAATGATCTGTTGTGTTGGCTGAGTGCACTTCACTTTTGCTGGAGAGAAAAGCTCTCCTGTTTCTGTTGTGGAGAGAGAATTTTCTTGACTTGGTTCAATTCAATGCGATTTTTGGAAAACAGGCGCGTCACAATTGCCCAATGTGAGCGATTGATGGTGCAAAATGTGTGCGATTGTCATTATTATTATTTTTTTTAGGGTTCTCGTTACAACATTTGTGGTCAACTCTTCACGACATATGGCAATAGTTCAATGGCCTGGCTATTCAATGCTTGCAGTATTAGTTTGGTCTGTTTCGCTACTCAACGTATGCAGTTTCCGGGATCATCACGATCAGTGGGAGACGAAAATTAAGAACCTTGCGTTCAGTTTCTTTCCTCAACTACCTTTTACGGTGCCAATTCAAGTCAACTGTTGTTGTTCATTAGTAGTTACTATTAGTATTAATTTTTTTTTCCCTCTATAGGGGTGTGCCCTTACACGTTATACATGTTATAATATTTTTCCACTTTAGGCGGATATTTTCCCGATTTTTTTGAGTTATGGTTACCTTTTTTTTGTAAGTTCGGTTCATTCCAATACCACGAAGTGCAATTAACCTTTTTTTGGCTATGTTCTTTTGCATTATGTAATGTTAAAAAAAAATTAAAAATACAATAAGTCAATTTATAGTTTTTAAAATAGTTTGAATCGAACACTTCTTAAGCTTCTGTTTGCGGTAACATAATCTCACAAGCAACGAAAAAAAGGGTTTTTACTCGTATGATAAGCTAATAAAATTAAATGTTATGCAGAAACTGTTATTATGCTCAATTCAATGGATTTGGCTTCAACATCAGAAGACTCAAAATTCTACAGAGTATGGAGTTAATCGTGAGATTAAACCAAAAATTTCTAATAAAATCACGTGCAATCCTCTTATGGAATTTATCGGGGATCAAAAAAATCCTTTTTTTATTTTTCAAACCGAAAAAACATATCAAATTTCAAATAACAGGAAATGGCGCGTCCAGAGGTACACATTTATCTGGGGACCTCAATAGGAATTTTAGCTCATTGCCTCCGAAGAGTACCTGCTCCCGACAAGGAAAAGTGAAGCAGAAAGAATAGAAAAAGTCCATCCAGCAGATGTTTTAAAACAAGGCCACCTCTTGAGACAGGCCTGCCTTACTAAATCTATATTGAACATTTAAGTAACAAGTACAATTGCTGATAAATACCTTCACAAAATTGCTTCAGCAGACAACTAGAATGCTGCAACTCTATAGAGAACAAAACGCCTACAACAGAAGCATTTACACAAAATCTCGACATAAATGTATGTACATGTTCCATATTGTACTCAATCTTCCACGCTTTGAATCTCTCCCATCATGATCCTGTTGCTAACTACGTTGAATCCCAATACGGAAGGACTTACCTTCTTTCCCTTTTTAGTCTTCTTCTTCCCTCCCCCTTTAGCAGAACCTTCGAGAGCTGTTGCATTGCTCTGCTCCAAGTCCATAAAACCACCATTGTCAGAAATCACCTCTCCAGCACCTGAGCCAGTTACCCTTCGATCATTCCGACTTTGGAAGGCAATTTCAAGTACATCAGCAGGCAGAAGATCTTTGAAATTGAGGAACTTTTGGATGAATTCATGATCAGGGTCAAACGAGCCAAGATTTTCTACCAGAAGCATTTCAGCCTCTTGTCTAGATTGCTTCAAACAATATTCCAGAAAACTTGTATCTGGAAATAGGTTAAATGTCAAAGCAATGCCCAAATCTACAGAAAGGAAATCACAAAATGTTCTAGATTCGTAGACATGCACAGCTGCAACAATTTGATGAAATGGTACATGATTAATAAAGCACTGGGCAATCAACACTCAAGATAAGAAACTAGATTCACAAAGAAGTCAAAAAACAACTATCATTTCCCATCCTACACTAGATTCTGCATGAACTACTTGCCTCCCAACCATCTCCTACATTTAACTCATTTTTCATTGGATAAACATGGTCATTTAAAACCTTTTTGTATGTACCAACATAGAGTATCACCAAAACAGCTGGTTGAATAAGACATGGAATGACTTATTCAGACCTCAGAGGGTGTCAAGGATCCTTTTAATCCAAATGAGCACTTGGGAATTCAAATTTTGCAAGGGAATTACAAGATATGGATGTTTCCCCTGGCTATGTAATTTGACTTGACTTGCAATTGTCATTGCCATTTTCATATATGTGCAGGGGCAAAGCAGCAATAATAGTCGAAATTTCTTTAACAATGTACCAGTTATTACAAAATTAGCATCACAGGGAATTCAGATCATAGTAAACATATTTAGCTTGTGCGAATACCTTTTGTCTTGATAAGTCTGACACACTCATTTTCACACCATTCCCGGAAATCCATAGCTTCTGTGCCAGCAAGACAAGCAAAACAAGTTTCAACAACATAAATTCAATTATGCAAGGAAATAAAACAAACATATAGCTCCATACCTGAATATTTTGTCGAGGAATCCTTCTTCCCCTTAAGAGACAAATTAGCAGAAGCATTAGAAGGGGATGGATGCTCCACTGGCCTTCCGCTGGTTGACTTCTGCCGGCTCAACACCACACCAGGAGTTGCTTTCACTGGGGTGTTTTTGCTTCCCCAACTACTTCCAAGCTGAGGAAAATCAGACCTACCCATGACAAAAACAAAACATCAGACCAATTCTTTCAGGTAATTTAAATTAAATAGCTTCAACATTCCACAGATGTCCAAAGCTACACTGTAACAAAGTTCCAACAAGCCTCATTTTCCAGTCCATTCCTCTCTCCCACAAAGATAAGAGGACAAAATCTCCATACACACACAGAAATGAAGGCTGTGATCTGATCACCTTATCAATTAGGAAATAACAAACATGTGAATTTGGGGTAGTAGAGGAGATTAACATAATTTCCAAAATTTGACTCATCTGTATACCCATCGGCCTTTCTCATTAACATCCACATCAACATCATAACCTAAATTCAGACATGACATATCTTTAGAAACCACAACCCATAATAATACCCCTGATTCAGATTCCACAACTAGAACACAAAATTTTACCATAGTATTACCTAAACAGGGAAGATAAAAGCATGTTAAATGGAAACCAAGAACCCACAGCAATTTTTCTGACACAGAACTTTTCCCATATTCATTCTACCCCTCACATCAGACATAAACATTTGACTAAAAATTAAAATCCCTAACTATCCAACCTTATACATAAGAATTTAGTTGACCAAAAAAATTAAAAGTTTTGAATAACACCATATGCCTATTTTTCAGATGCAAAGGAAGAATTATTTAATAAAGGAAAAGTGATTAAATGATAGATTGAAAGAGTTTTCTGGTGACTAAAACTTGGAAAGTTAAATATGCAGATATTTGACATGGAATGCAAATAAACATTCAAAATACACACCAAAACTTTGAAAAGGGAAAAGCAAAATGAAGGGTCATACAGCTTCTTCTCTTGTTTGGGTTGATCTGTAGGACCCCAGAACAAATCATCATCAGCTTTATGTTTCAACAGAGAAACTTGACTATTGATCTGGAGCGGGGATGCAACCTTTGCTGGAGAAGCTGCAGAAGCTGACCATGAAGAACCCCCACCTCGTGAAGGTTGAGATGGTGCAGACTTCTGTGCACTTGGCACAGGGATATGCTGAGAAGTGACCTTCCTTTCCTGTTCCTTTTGAATGTCCCTTAATGAGGTTGGTTTAGGGAGCTTTCCAGAGTCACTAGTCCATGCAGGTGGTGGGGCGGAAGTCGTGGAGTCACCCTTCCAGACAACAAAATCTCCCAAGGAAGGGCCCGAAGGGATTGCTGGTAATGCATCCTTGTCCTGTTGCACTGTACGTGAACTTTTGCTTTTGTCAATGGGACTCAATCCCACAGAGACATCTGAGATCGTCGGGGTCGTAGAAACCTTTGATCCAGCACCCTTACCTTTAGCAGACTTTTTACGACTCTTCTTCATATCTTTGGCCTCAATAAAGTTATTTTCCTCCACAGATTCGCTTTGAGAGCTCATAACAGAACCATATGGGAAGCTATCATTCTCTGTCTCTCTCTCACTTGGCTTCGCCACAACAGTATCCTGCAACAAATCATGCAGTTGGCTTTTCCTGTTTTTCTGATTAACTGAACTGTCTGGCTTGCCAAGATTTGAGTCAGTGCTAAGTGCATCTGACTTAGTTTCTCTCAATGTCTTAAAATCTGAATTTGCAACAACCCCAACCCAAGGTGTGGAGACACTTGAGGAGCTGAGAGAAGTGGCTACCTCAGGAACAGCACTTTCTGTGAGGACTCTACTCTGTTCTTCCTGCTGAATTTCCAATAATGACTTTGGCTTGAAACCAGGAGCAGGCTTCCAAGCTCGTTGTCCAGTATGTACTTGAATATTATTCGGCTGTAAACTGGACCCAGCTTGTCCAGGTTGATCTTTTCCATCAAGAGTTAAGCCGCCACTTTTTGAAATGGATGGAGATAATGCTTTTTGCTCCTCTTGGGTATGCATGATACTGGCAGTCAATTTATCATTTTTGTCTCGTGGTGCAGATACTACAGACAGATCTTCTGGAAGAGCTTTTCTATCAGATTTTTCAGTAGAAACATTTGAGCCTTCAACTTCAGCTGATCTCAACTCCTGTGTCTTAGTCACTCCTTTCGCCAAGTCAGAAGACTGTGCCTTAGAAGACTTCTGCTTCTTTGACTTCTTATCAGATGACTTTTTACTCTCACGTGATTCTACATTTTTCACTTCCTTCTCAGACTCATTTGTGTTTTGGTTTGCCTCAGCTTTCACCTCAAGTGCTCCATCTAATGGCATTCCAAATTCTTCTACCGGCTCAGTAATTAATGAATCTTTTGCACTACTGACAATCACCACTGGTGCCATTGCTATGGATTCTTCCAAATGTTCCTCAGAAGGAAAAGATGATGCAGCAGTGGATGTTGTGACTAAATCTGGGTTATTAGTTTGAAGTGACACATCTGTTTGATTATTTATTGTCATTCCAAACTGTGGTAGCAAATCAGTCATGCTAGTAGACATTAATGATGTCTTCTGCTCAAGTCTACTAATTGGTTCTGATAGAGTATGATCCCAGCTACTCTGATGGACGGCTTCTGTAAACGCTTGATGAGGCAATGGTACTTTAGAGGTTTCAGCTCCAACATTTTGATTCACATCATGAGATACACTTGGAGTCAAAACAAAGCTAGAAACACGCTCATCTTGCAAATTAGGAACCTGAACCTGTGAACCCATCTTAAACAGTTCATGCGATGGTTGGAACCGAGAATGATCATTGGGAGCAATACCAGCTGAAAATCCAGCAGTATGTAGCAAGCCATAAGAGGATTCCCCAAGTCTCTGACGCGAATTATGCTCAGAAAGCACTTGCGACAACAACTCTTTTTGCTGGCGCAACAACTGTTGCTGCTCCTCCTGCTTCTGCTGCTGCTTAAGCAACAAAAGCCTATCCAACAGATTCAGCTGCTGTAATGAAGCTGGTGTCTGGGACTGTAGTAGATGGTGTTGTTGCAGTAAATTCAATAGATGTGGATCTTGAGAAAGGCTAGGAGAAAGGAGTTTCTCGGGACCAAATACGCTGGAAGTGTTATCCATTACATGGCTCAACAAATTTGTTTGAGGTTGTACCCTTTGTTGTTGGATTCCATATGCACCCTGTGGAGGATAATTTTGAGCTTGATGGATGTCCAACTTGTCCTGAAGTGAGTCCAACCCGACTGGAGTTGAAAAATTAGACCACCCACTTGGTGCATTATTAAGACCAGCACTAGATCGGTCTGGGAAACTTTGGAGGATGGACAATAAATCAACATTCTGAGAAGCTAGCTGTGGGCGAGCATTGTCAACAAAGGAGGAAAGAAGTCTTGAGTGTGGCAATGAAGAGTCATGGACAATGTCAGATGTTGGACAATGGGAAGCTGTATCTCTCCCAGGCCATGGATAGGGATTTGGAAGAGATCTTTGCCTCTCTAGTGTCATCTTTTTGGCCAAGAGATAAGCATTATCTGCACTTTCAGCTCCTAGAGGAGGTGATGCATTTGTATTACCTCCAAGATATCCTCTTATACCTGCACAGCATATTTCCGTTCCCTTGTCAGATTAATATACAGTGAAGAACCATTGAATTTGTTTCCTAAACAATGCAGAAATGTGAAGCAAAACAAAAGATTAAGACGGTTGCCAGTGAGACAGGGACCACCTTCAGATGTAACTGACTTCTCAAGTGGGACACCACTCATATTGCCAGTCATCAGTGACTCCAGGAACCTGTTTTCAGCCTCTGTTGCAGAATTGTGCTTATACCTGGGATCATTCTGTATCATGTCAATCTCACCTGAACCTGTCCGAACTGTTCCATAGTTGCCGAAGTTGAACCGACTAGATGCATCGGTAATTTCATTTGGCTTGGCTGCACCAAATCCAGGGGGCGGCCGAGCTTTGGCACGCAAGTGTGGCATAACATCCCCAAGAGAACAAAATGGTGACTCAGGTGGTGCACCTGCTACACGTACTAACAAGTCTATGCCAAAATAACCAGCTTCAAACCATCCAATTACATCACTCCCTCCAAAAGGACCTTGTATTTCACCTTGTGGATCTTTATAGTAAAGAACAAGGTCTTCAGGAGATGGTGGCAAAGTTTTCTGAACCTCTTGTTCCTTCTCCACAAATGCGGATGGTTGCTTTCTTAAAGCAGGATCATCACCAATTCGCCACTTGGAACCTTCCAGTCTTGCGAAAGATTGATCTGCCGTATGTTTTCCCCACTCAGTATTCAAATCTTTCGGTGTATCTGACCAGCCAACATCTGTGGCCCTGGAACTGACAGCTCCAGGTAGTTCTCTATCTGCATGCAAACGTTCTCCAAATGATGAGGACCGCCAAGTACCTCCATATGCAATAGAAGAAGGCCCCTGCATGCTTGGTTCACTGCTTACAGGCACATCATCATTCTTCCTGTAAGTGCCATCTTCTCTTGAACCTGAATATATAGAATAGGTTATTCTTTGGCCGCTAAATTTTACATTTCAAAATGAAAGTCTTAGGGAAAATATGCTAAACAGAAAGCTTGTCAGCATTGAAATCCATTCTTTTTATTAAGTGAAATTAAAAAAAAAAAAAAAACACGAGCCAGCCAAATATATTCACTGGAAAAGTATGGCTTAAACCAAAAAATCACAAAGCAACAAATTAACTAAAAACATTACTTCAGGAAATAAACTTCTCTGATTTCCTAAGAACATCTAAATCATTTTCCAAACAATCATAGAAGAAGCTGTCCACCTACAAATCAAATATCAAAAAAATGTTTATCTATATACCTTCAGAACTCAATCTGTAGTCAGCAAATTTTTTATAATCCTGAGTGCTCTCAACTTTTGTATGGAACCCATGAGAGTGCACCTGCTGGTCCTGAGACATGTGCTCTGGATAATTTGAACCACCACTGGCATTTTCCAAGGTTTTCTCCTTGGAGTCATTTGCATCAAGTGGTATATCATCTCCACTGCCTGCCAATCCAAGTAATACCATAGACATTTCATTAAAGCATCACATTACAATAACCAATAAAAAGTTTTGAATTTGTAAACATCCCAGAGGATTGTTAATTGAATATCAAAAGTACCAATCTTGTTCCGTCTTGACTGTAGAAAATCAGCTGGATTCCTTCCCATAGACCCATCTCTAGTGATTTGTGGTGCACCACTACTCACAACATCTCCCTTGTCAATTCCCTTCAAGATCATCTATTTACCAAAGGAGGTATCAAATTCGTCTCAATGAAAACAATAATAAATAGATTCAGCTTCAAAGCAACACAAAGTGCAAAATACCAGTTCTTCAGGGGTAGGTGAGCAAAATGCAATAGGTTCTATAGCATCTTCTTGTGTAAGTGAAGGTACTTGCAGCAATTCAGTTAAAAATTTCTCAGATGACCTTGTGTCAGTAGTCCTGTATACATCAAGCAGTTTTGTTCGGCTGTATCTCCAGGGTAAAGAATCTCCATTGGTAGTTTCACCTTTTTCTGCCAAAGACCCAACCGACTGCAACTGAAGGTAGGTGTTACTTGTAGAGTTAACTCTCCCCTTACTGTGAGAGAAGGTAGAAGCATTAGTTTCTCCACGTCCCCGCCCATGGGCAAACACAGGAGCATTTCTGTTTGGAGTTGGCGGAGTATGATGAGAGGGAGGGTCTGCCCTTCCTCGACTTTGAGAGGAGTTCAATCGCCAAGGACGGTAATGATCCCCCTCTTTTTCATCCCTTCCATGATAAGAAACCTGGGATGAGCTTTTTTCGAGAAGGTCTGGATCCTTGCTGGATTCTGCCCACTTCTCACGCACATTATCCGTCTCCTTGTCATCAGGGCCCCAACGTGTATTCCACTTGCTCTCCCTACGTTGATCATTGCTGATTTCCCTATTCCCCGAATCAGTCCATCGCTCGGTAGGGCCACGGCGTGCTTCTCCATAATGCTTGCCAGATGAGTCAGTCCAACGATCTGCTTTACGGTTGTCAGTGGGTTCTTTATCACCCTCCCTCCATCGGTCCCTACGAACAGCAGAATTTGTATCTCTTTCTTCATCCCTCCAGCGATCACGCCGACCAGAGTCCATATCTAGCACCGATGGCCTGAAAACATCTTTCTTCTTATTGTTCTCACGTGCTTCCTCTCCAATTCCTGGTGATTTCATGATATCTGGACGACTGGAATAACCAATGTGAGGGCTCAAATGATTCTCCTGCAACAAAAACACACAGGTAAAATATTACCAATGAGTCATGGGGGAAAAATAATAAATTGACCAATAACACATAATATTTAAATAACTTACCCCAGTCAACCCACTCTTCATCTCCCCTGACTTGGACAGAAGCCACTGAGGTGAAAGCGGAATAGGACTCTCAGACGCATGCACATCTGCAGACAGCAAAAGGGGGTATTAAATTGTAAAACAGAGTGATACACGAATAAGACCCACAAAACACTATCAAAGATGATTAGATTCAAAGAAACAAAAATGTTTTTTTTTTTAAATTTTTAAATATGACAATTCTTTCTCAGTTACTACAAAGTTGATGATACATCCTTCCTCAATGCTCCCGACTATTCCCTCAGTCACTAAATAAATGAGAGTTGAATTTCATTCGTTAAAACATAAAGATTAAAGTTTATACCATTGAGAACTTTCACTACACCTAATAGGAAATGGATGAATTTTCTTCAGTTTTAAGGAAAGAAAAAGGTCCAGAAGAACATTTCTATAGTAGCGTAATAAAAAGGGGTTATATAACAGGTTCTACAATCACTAATGAGTCTATAAGCTAAAAGTGATAATAAGTACCCCTTTCTCAATCACACTATGTGAACTACAAACCGATTCACACATATGCTCATAATAAAATCATTTCATGATCAGTAAGCATTTAACTGAAGAACCAGAAAACTAAAGTAATCAACAGCAGAAGTTTATAACCATAAATCAAGATCAAAGTGATGAATTGAACCAAGAAAAATATACGTGGAAACCATAATCTTCTTACCAAGCGCCAAAGTGTATGCTGGTACTGTACTCTCAAATGAAAAGAAAGTCCACATTATTAAAACACATATATAATTTATGATGCTTATCACTCTTTTTAAAAACCTTCCACACGTTAAATATGAGCAAACAAGAAAAACAAGTGTTCCAATTCTAGCAGTGGGTTCAAATTTTCAAGAATTCCTATTCCTATTGTTTGTGCACATGGCAATTGGCTATCTAAAAGTTCATAATTTTTCTATTTCTCTCTAGAAGAATTCATCAATGATTAGTCATTCACCTCACAACTACTACACAATAATGTTTCAAATCCCTCCTAACATTGTGAGAAAACAATGTGGGACTATATAGGGATCAAAGAATGCATAGTGGCTGGAGCAAAACGTAAATACAGCTTAGCCCCATCATAACTATTCCCAGATTCTCAATAATACGCTAAAAATTCAACATCTTGCACAAAAAGGAGCAAGACCCAATTGCAAAAGGAAAAAATAATAACAAAAAGCACGTTACATCCATTTTATCCAAAAATAAAGCTTCAAAATCTAAATTCAATCCATAATCGAATAAAAAATTACCAAATTTCACGAAAACTTCCCTCCGACGAAGAAACCCAAAAATAAATAGATAAATAAAAAAACAAACACACAAATGTCGAGCACTGACATTTCCCTTCTCTCATCCAAATCCTATCATAAACAGACAATCTTTCATTATCAGAATCAAAAACCCTAAACCCACTATTACAGCTTCCTCGCAGGAAGCTAAAAAATCGCCGCTTCAATCTAGGTTCATAAACAAAGCTTCAACGAAAAACAAAAAAAAATGCATAATCAATCAAAAAAAAATGAAAGGGGAAAAATCAACCAATTCGACTGCTCAAAAGAGGCTGTAAAATATCCCGACATAAAATGCGAAGAGACACCTTTGGAGATCTGGGAATGGCCAGACTCGAAATCGGTCTTGTCAGCCATGGATGATCGAAGAAAAACAGAGAGACAGATATCGATAAATGTATAGAGAAGTGAAGGGGGAGGCGGAAAGAAAACCCTTTTCTTTTTGCTGTTGCTCCTGCTGCTGCTAAATTTGATTTTGACTGCTGGAAGGTGGAGAAATGAACGCAAATAGGGGGGAATATAAGGGCAAGGGCAGTGGGAGGATAATGGAAAAAATATGGGCGTAGTTTAACAAATGTCCGTAGCGGCTTACGTTAGTGAAAAGTGCCCGGTTCCACCGTGATTACCAAAAACGCTACCCCTCGGCCGCTTCTTGTAAAAGCGTGCGTTATCCGATTTTGGGGATTCCCTACAAATACTGGCTCAGTGGCTTGGCACGTCTATAAGAGGAAAATAGCACAAATAGTCCTACACGTTTAGGGATTATTCTTTCTGAGCTCCATTGATTTTTAATGATAGTAATGAATAATAATAATAATAATACTATTGAATAATTAAAATAGTTTTTATTTAATTATTCTTACTATGTAAAGGTTATATTAATTAATTGTTGAGAGATTTTAATTTTTTATATCGTGTATAATTAAAATAATTATTATTTAATTGCTCTTATTATAAGTATTGTATTAATTAGTCGTTGAGATAATTTATCCTTTTTTTTAATCATGTATAATTAAAATGATTATTATTTAGTTAGTTTTATTATATAGGCGTTATATTAGTTAGTCTCGCTAAAATATATATATATTTTCTTTATCGTGTGCATAATCACTAAAAGCTATTTAGTTAGTTTTATCATATAGGCGTTATATTAGTTAGTCTCGCTAAAATATATATATTTTTTCTTTATCATGTGCATAATCACTAAAAGCTATAATAAAAAAGAAAAAACCAACCACCAAATATGTTAAAATAGAATTAATGCAAAATAGATGGGACTATTAGTGAAATATTCTCCAAAATTGAACTAAAGTCAGTCCCATGTGCAATCCGGGTAACTTCAACGAATTATCAAAAGATGAAATTTAGAGATAATTAAAAACAAAAATATCGAATTAACTCCAACATAATCAATAATAAAAGTCCATTAATTTAAATTACTACTCTCCCTTTTAGGAAAAAATCTATTTTTATTTTACTTTGGCTCTAGGATTTCTGTAATGTATTTAATGTAACACTCCCTGTAACGTTTGTATAAACTTAATATGTCTCCCTCTAATAATTGGAAGTTAATATAATTAAAAGCTTATAAAAAACAATATTAATTGTTATTCTTTAAAATTAGAATTACCCCTGATCGTGAAATATCGATTGCTTATTGAACCCTGTGAATTGCGTGAAAGTAAGATACTCCAAATTCGGGGTCAAAAAGTTTTATAAAACATTATTGGTGGAAAAAAATGTGAATAAAAGATTCCACTAAATTGAATTGGGTCAATGAACCTAAGAAATAGTGAGAATTCTTGATCTCTCTCAATTCGAAAATCCAGGATTTGAATTGATGTCTTTTCATTGATTCTTCCTAAATTACATTGATTTATCCTAAAGATTTCATTTCAATTGGAATTTGGTTATTCACCATGCACGAGGATCCCCGCTAAGCATCCATGGCTGAATGGTTAAAGCACCCAACTCATAATTGGCGAATTCGTAGGTTCAATTCCTGCTGGATACACGCCAATGGGACCCTCCAATAAGTCTATTAGAATTGGCTTTGTATCAATAGAATCTCATCATCCATACATAACGAATTAATGTGGTATATTCATATCATAATATATGAACAGTAAGAACTAGCATTCTTAAAATGTAAAAAATTCTCATCATTAATACGATTAAAAATAATAACAATGGTGATTATTAAAAATTATAATTTTTGGTAATCCAATTAAAAGTTAATAATAGTGATTATTGAACATTATAATTTATCCTTAAAGTGTTAAAGTAATCCAGTTAAAAGCTTACCAAACAAGACAACGATGGTGATTATTAAAAATTATATTTTATTCGTAAGACGTGAAAAATTTTCATGATAAATCCAAATAATATCGTGCACTATTTACATGGTAATTATTTGAAAATTTATAAAATAAAAAAAATAAATGGTATTACAATAATAATTATAATAGTGTGTTAGTGTCTATTACGTTAATAACAATAACAATGGATGAAAAAATAAGGATAATTCTATGAACAAGAATACTTTTAATTATAGACATGTGATTATGGTCATTTTATTAAGTCAAATGGTCAAACTTGAAGGTCTGGCAACAAATTATTAATTTCAAAAATTAAGTAGTTCATCAATCAAATAATACTTTTAGTAAACTTTTAACTGGATTGCCTTACAACTACTAAAAGCACAAATACAAAGTTTATATGGATGTTACCAGGAGTGTTGCATCAAATGGGTCACAAAAAGATTCAAAAACTTTCACAACTAATGTAAAATGTCTATAAATATTTTGAAAAACTGTTACCCCAAATGCGTTACAGAAAATTCAGAATCTCCATAACTAAAATAAAGTATATGTGAATGTTATTACACCAACTGCGTTAATAAAAAACTTAAAACCCATTTTGTGATATTTTTAAGAGCCATAAATATTATTATTATTATTATTAATAAGAACATCTTAAAATTGTATTTTAGAAATGATATTTTTAACAAAGAGAATTTTGAAAATTGATTTTTTCGATGGCACCCAAAGAGTGTTACTGTAACAAAATTTTCCTTCATTGGGGGCACTCAAGATTATTCTTAAAAGTTATCGTTCTTCTGACATGAAGTCCAAACCCTGTTGTAAGTACCGTACAAAAATTACCATACGAATGTCAATTCACAAAATCCCTTTTTCCAGAAAACCAAAAATTTGTCTATGAATAATAATGAATGAGGGGAAAAAGTGGCGCTGGATTGGTCTCCTGGGCTAGTTATTATTTCAGTAGTACAACTCCACTGCCCCCAAACAGAAATCGACCCGTCAAGCTACAATGGAGATGGCGGGAATTCTTGGCGCCATTAAGCGCACTCATTATTTTCCGGGCAAAAATACTATATATAATCACTGCCATTTCCAACCTTCCATCATAGTTCAGTCTATATTCGCCAAAATCCAGATTAAATTCCCTCAGAAATTCATTGCTTCGTTAGCCATGGCTGAAGAGATGAACCACGAAAACAATTGCCCCGAAGTCAAAGAACCGGCCCCAAAAATCCAGAAACTCGAGCAGGAAAATGGGATAGCCCCATCGGCTGCCGGCGGCGGCGGCGGCCCATTTTTCCGAGTCAAGAAGCTATCTGACAAGGCGATTTTGCCCTCCAGAGGTTCTCCTCACTCGGCTGGATACGATCTTTCCAGGTAACTAATATAATGATACTTTGCTGTTTGCCCGAAACTAAAAAATACTGGTGAAAATAGCCTTATCGTGATAAAAAACACTAAAATATTTATGGGTTTTTGTTTTCTGGGGTTAGTGCTACTGAAACAAAAGTGCCAGCCCGAGGGAAAGCCTTCATTCCGACTGATTTAAGCGTTGCTGTGCCTGAAGGAACGTATGCCCGTGTTGGTAATAAAATTGTTAAATTTTTTGATTATTTTGTTTTGATTGTTTGATGGTGTCATATTATGTGGTTTGATGGGGTCAAAATTATCTGTCTATAGCTCCACGTTCGGGATTGTCATGGAAGAATTCAATTGATGTCGGGGCTGGAGTGATAGATGCGGACTACAGAGGTCCAGTTGGGGTGATTCTGTTCAACCATTCTGATGTTGATTTTGAAGTCAAGGCCGGCGATAGAATTGCACAGCTGATTATTGAGAAAATTGTGACTCCAGAGGTCGAGGAGGTTGATGATCTGGATGCAACCATGCGAGGTTCTGGCGGCTTCGGTTCCACCGGCGTTTAAATCTCCATGAAACATAATTCTTGTGGGAGTACTAATGGTAGATTGTGACAACGTTGGGTGGGGAGATGGAAACATTTTCCTATATTTGGTGATGGAAGGCAGTAGATTCAAGCTGTCTTTTCAATTTTCACGGGATGTAATATGGATAGTTGAATGTGACTTCTGTATCGTGGAAGATTATCCTATATCAACTTTGAATTTTGAAATGGCATTGGCCTCACTGAAGAAGTGTGATAAAAAAAAATGTCAAAAGGGTTATCAAAATTTTGTCAAGAAAATCAATTTAAGATCACGAATATTCAAGAGCCAAACAAGAACAAGAATAAGAATTTATGAAATATGATTATGGGTAAATGAATTTTCAATGGGATCTTCAAGAATAAAAACGTGGCTAAACTTCAAAGGCTGCTCGACAAGTAGGACAAGTCAAATGTTTGGCCAACCGAGGATCAATGCACTCAGCATGGAAGACACGATTGCAGCTGGAAAAGCCCTGCACAATTGTTCATTCTGGGATTATCCAAACATATGGCACAGGTCGATTCAGAGTTTCAGACTCTACCTTCTTGTTGTAGAAACAAGTGACATCCTGCAACTCTTCTTGGGATAAGCCTGAGCAACTATTATCACTTCTCCTGTTTTCGTTTTTTGACCCGTGAGGTCTATCACAAGGTGGCAGATTAGCAGATGCACGATTATTACAGCAACAATGCTAATGCAAGAAAACGGTGGAGGTTGTTCAGATATGGAATAAGCCATTTCTTTTCATTCATTGACAAACAAAGATCAAAACCTGGAATGCTGCAAGGGATGACCCATTTTCAGAGCTCAGAATAATTCAAAACGTAAGGAGAAAAAGAAATCAGAAAATTGATTGTACAAGCATGATATTGACATTTTGTTATCTGACCAGGAACTTCAAAAAGTTAATCGGTACAAGTTGCCTGATACCGCAGATAATGCATCCAGGCTTAAGGATTGACTTTTTCCCCTCTCAGCACAAGCCTTTTTTACCTATGAAAACACTCAAAACCATATTTACTCTCCTCCTGGAAGGGAAGCAGCAGTTTATGTCCATGATAGATACTAGCACAGCCAATGCACCCACTTTTTACTTAAAGGGTTAATGAATGCTCAATTACAGTTTTGGACGACCAATTTCCCTAACATTGGAGCTGCCTAATTGATGTCTTTCTCTACGCCTTGGAAGAACGAATCCATTTGGAGCTTACCATTATAATGCTTTCCAAGATTCGTTTATGACAGACTAAAAGAACACTATATTAAGAAGGGAATGACAAAAGTTCAAAAATATTATCATATCACATCAAAAGCCGCAATAATACACCACACTCATTTAGCATTCAATGTTTACTGATGCGCAACAGTTTATCCTTGTAAAGACCACCTCTAACACAATTACAACACTCCACTTCGCCCACCTTTTATTGAACACAAGGAAAACTAAAAGATGCATTTATTCCAGCTATCAGAGTGTTCCAGTTTGGAACTCACGGAACACACTGTTACAGAGATCAACAGTTCCCAATTTGAACTTAAGTGTTCACTGGATGTTGATGTAAGGACGAGTGAAAATCTGACTACACTTCCACTGAATCCATGACGCAGAGACCCAAACTCATATGTGGTGTGATTCTACAACAAATAGCGGCCAAACAAGATACTTTATCTCTCTGAAATCAGAATCAATGTCTCCCCTTTAATCATCCAACTTGAATGCCAAAATTTCCCGGCGTGCCAAGTTGCTATTTACATCTTTGGCAGAACAGTGGAAGGCTCAGATGGAACATCAGCACTTGCCTGCCGCAAACAGAAAGTTATAATATGGAACCAAACAATCTCAAGAAATCTAGTATCAAGTTTATGAAATTGGCATGTTTACTCACATCCAGGTATCTTGAAAGCATAGTTGTAGTGCTGAAATTGAAGCCCTCAATTGGTTCTCCTTTTCTGCGCGAAGCATGAAGTTGCTTTCTGACTTGAGAGGCCAGTGACTGTATATAACAATAGGTAGTACAAAGTAACATTAAATGTGAAATCAAGGTTCTGATTGATTCGGCAACTAAACAAAGACAAATTTGCACCAGTAGGACCGTCAAAAGGGGAGTTGAGAAGAAGAGAATTTACTAATACTTTATATGCTTGAGTACTATGGCGAGCATAAAAGAAAGAACAATCAAGAAGTACTAACCTTTCCCAGTTCAACTCCCCACTGGTCAAATGAATTAATGCCCCATATAAAGCCTTCTACAGCAATCCTGTGTTCATAGATTGCCAATAACTGGAAAAGAGAATAATCAGTAACCAAAGTAATGGCTGGAAGCAGAATCTTTATGTAAAAGAAATACTGCATTACAACTTTCACCAATATGCAATAAGTGACTATTTTGTTAATTTATTTTGTGAAATTTTAAGAGTTGATTCGTCAATAAGATATTAACTTTCATGAAAGTGCACCTTAAAGCAGATAAGCTTTTCTCTAAAACAACACAACAGAGTCATCAGTAATTGGTACCCTGAAAATAGATTTTATGAAAGAACAATAGCCAAACCAGTGCTAAGTAAATTGATCGAGCAAGATTTAAAATTTAAATACATTAAGTTTCTGCTCAACGTGTCCACTCATAAAGTATCAATGTTACTATTGCTTCTGTCAGTACAACAAAAGCAACAAAATGTTTCAGCATTGCACTCATTTGTGATTAATTTTGTATTGGAGATGTATAATACCGAAACTTTGATGAAGCACACACACACTATCAAAATGTTTTAAATAATTTTAAAAGCAAAAATATCCTAACCTGCCCAATGTTGTAAGCATTTAGAGATGGAAGGAGGAGGCTGATAGAAGGTCGATTGCCAGAAAAAGTCTGCAGAAAGTAACAAAATTGTAAGGCTAATATTCAACCATAGAACAAGAATACGAAATGCTTAAGTGAGAGAATCACCTTGTGGGGAACCAGATGCTGTGGAATATTTTCCATTAGTAACTGTTCTGGGGTCTGCATGGAGGTGTAATTAGTAAACAGAATTTTGAACAATACAAAATAATAAAGTAAAAAGTGAATACACAGCTTTGATGAAAGTGGCAATATATCATACAAAACTAAGTAAAATAAAGACAAACAGATAATAATGAAAAAGGAAAGGGCTTTATAATGTCTTATATTTCGCATTGGCCTGTTAGTTACAATTTTTGCGGATAATGATTGTTACAAATTTAACATTAGAAGCTAGAAAAGGGAGCCAATAATTACCAAAGAACTTGCTCGTTACCTTCCCATAAGCAAGGGCATCAGGTTGTGCAAAGAAGTTTGACATAAGCTCATCATGATTACACACCACTTCACCTGCAAAACAAACATTGTCCTAACATCAGGGAAAGGAATTCTCTAGAAAAAGGATCTTGCAACTGAAAAGGAAGAAAAATATAAGTGAAAGACATTATTACCTTCCAAGTATACAGGTTGCTGACTTTTGACGACACCAATAAAATCACAAGGAATTACACGGCCCTGAGATTATCAGGATAGTAAAATCAGAACTTCTTTCAAACAAACATGCTAAAACTATATGGGGTCAACTGTAGCCTAGATTGACCTGTCAAACCAAACAGCTCATTTCATGGTGTACTTAACAAATAATGTGCTTACATATCATGCATGCCACCGGCAGTTCTTTCATATATAATACTATTAGTTCTTGTACTATTTTCACTTATATGATTTCAAGCTGCCCGTGCCGAAAATTTACATCATAAACAGGTAGTATGACCAAGTCAAAAGAACTTTGGAGTCTACTAACACAAGATTTATTATGGTGAAAAACAGAACCTGGTGAATTAATTGGTAAAAGCTGTGCTGACCATTTGTCCCGGGTTCACCAAAATCAATTTCACCAGCTTCATAGGGAAGCGGCACACCATCAATTGACACTCCTTTGCCATTACTCTCCATGCTGACCTGAACAAAACCAAATAAAAGATAAACAAAGAAGAAAGAAAAGCATATAAAGACATCAAAGCTCAAGGAGAATCAGCAGCGTGCCTGTTGAATATGGGGTGCAAATTTTTCCAGTGCTTGAGAGTAAGGTAAAATAGCCTGAAACCATAGAGACTGCGTTAGTGTTGAGCCTCAGCAAAAGAAGAACAAACAACAATCAAATCAACTAGTCAAATAGACTTTGTTTAGAGGATAATGTACTCACTCTTGCAGGATAGCCAAGGAATGAAACATTCCACACACTCAACAACCCCAGTAGAACCTGAAGCAGTCAATAATGTGTATGAGAAAGTTAAAAAGAGTATTTCTATATGATATAATGGAGTACTTATTACTTAATAATGAGCAATAGCATAATTAAATGAGACTAAAGGAGTCTGACATGTGAAATCAACATAAAAATCTAACTGAAAAACAAATGGTAACTACCCAGATAGACAAAAAAAGGAAAAAAAGAAAAAGAAAAAACAAGAAACACTCTGGAAAACAAACTATGAAGGGGCCAGCTCATTACAGATGTGACATGATAAAAAATGTGATCCACAAGAAAGTTTCAAGAGATGCCTTCCTAATCATGACAAACATCTATCTAAGTTACAGCAATTCACCCTCAGGATTTTGGTTCTTTAAATCTTTCAGGTACACTTGTCCATAAAGGAGAGAGACTTTGGTACGTACAGGTATGTTCTTTTCAAAAGGTGCTGAATGGAAATGCTGATCAATACTCCATGCTCCCTTTAGGAACCTTTCAAGACAAAAACAATAGGGAAGGTTACCATATTCGACCAAAACAAGAAAAACAGAGTACCAAGCACTATAAATCAAAACATACCCTTAACAGGTAACAAATTCCGAGAATTTCACAACTAAGGTTACAAAGAGCATTTTAATTAAGTGATGAAGTTAATATGGAATATATTACAACTCAGTTGTCAAGTCTTATTTTTGACTATCCAATGTACTTATGATTTTCTGAAGGTAAGAAACCAAGATGTGCGTAAAAGAATGAACTTTATTGCATCTGATATTACTTAAGTAGGCAGATAAAATATGCAGTAAATTGATACAATAACACCGGAGAGCAGTTTTTTAACTAATCTCAAAGTTTTATCTTAGGAATGTAGCAGACATAACCTAAAAGTTCATCAAGAAAAAGACAAATGACACAAAGACACCAGTATAAAAATGTGAAAAACTGCTCAAGTTCATTTACTCATACATGGACAATAAGAACTTCCCCCCATCAATTTCCATATGGTGGCAAAAAATTGGTTTTTAATGTTTGAACCTATCCCTAACAAATGGAAGTAGTTCAGTTTTTAGAGGAAATAGAAACGAGTTACCATACTTCTCAACAACTGAGAAACCATATTGCAGAGAGAGAGGCAACACTCCAACAGCGCTGCAAACTGCAAACAGGTTTAAGACTCATCACAAACTACTGTAGAAAGACATATTTCTGAAAAGTTAATGATACTTACCACTATATCGGCCTCCTACCCAGTCCCAGAAGGCAAAAGCATTATTTGGATCAATGCCAAACTTTTCCACGAGCTGCAACAAAAGAATTAAGACATTAGAAAGAAATTGGTAGGAGGAGGATGGTCCAAAGCCAACCTAGCTCCAAGAAAACATTTGGATAAAGGAAAAGGGAATGCAAGAAGATCATCTCACCGTTAGATTTGTACTAACAGCCACCATGTGCTTTGCAACAGCCTGGGCCCTGGGGGAAATTTTTTTTGAAAGACAGAGGGTTTATTTAAAGTATATTTTTTGAGCAACTTCTTAAAGACTTCATGTTTAACAGTTGTGCAAAGCAAATTATGTGCTACAGATCCAGCTGTAATAAAAATCTTAGCACCTGGACATAATCTGCTTAGTCTACCAAATTGAATTTTACATCTTAAAAAAGGATTTCAACTCTTGAGTATATTCAACACATATCTGATCAGGAGATGCATGAAACAAGATGCAGTTGGAGTAATGACGAAAAACTCATGCCAGATGCATGATGCATTTGCCAACAAATATGAGATCATATGGAACATGTATTACCAAACACATACCCCAATGCGGATGAAATCCATTCTCTCAGTGTCCGAGCATTCAGCATGGTTTCAGCTGTTGTAAAGGTCTTTGAAACCACCACAACTGCACATGCCACAACTTTGCTTAAGATGACATGAAATCTAATGCAAAATAATGACTTCAAGGGAAAAAAATCATCTACCTAGGGTAGTTTCAGGGTTTAGCCCCGCAATATTCCTCGCAACGTCAATTGGATCGACATTAGCTAGACTGTACACCCACATAGAAGTTATTAAAAAAAGAATTAAGACAACATAAAGAAATTGAAAGATTAAGAAGCTAAGAAATGGAAACTTGGCAATTGATGCAAACTGCTACATAAATTCCATACAAGCTCAAATAAGTCATGAAGTTATGCTATATGTAAAGCTTATATACTGCAACAAACATGAAGTTAGTTAATTTTTTTGGTGCAATAAATAAATAAAGGCATCTCGACAGCCAATGTAAAAACTGTCAAATCTAATGATATGGATTACACTTTAAATTATGTAAATAAATAAAGGCATTTTCGTCTATGACAATCAGAAAATTAACTAATTGATGCTGTCACTTACAAGCGAAGTTGGCGTCCACTTGCACATTTAATAGCCTCTGGATCTACATGATGCAAAATTTAAACAGTAGACATTTAGCTACTTGTTGTTACTGTAGTTACTAAAATTCTTAATCAAACAAACATAAAAGATGATAAAGAAAGAATAGAAAACAGTAGATGAAAACAAAATGCAATATGTGAACCTGTTTGAAGGGCAGTATGCACAAACAAAGGACCTAAGAAGCTGCCACCAATACCGATAGCAATAACATCTTTCAATGGCTTTCCTGTGGCTCCAACCTGACAATATTGTGAAGATTGTTAACAATCAAGGAATTCAGTATTTGTATCTAAACAAGAGGAAAAAGATAATGGAACTTACCCATGCACCACTGCGGACTCTTTCAGAGAACTCCTTGATCTTATCTAGTACATTCCAAACATCAGGAACCACGTTCTTCCCATCACTATTAATGACTACTTCTCTAGGAGCGCGGAGTGCCACGTGAAGGACGGACCTATTCTCCGTACTATTTATCTGGAGGTGCACCATATAAATCATTATTCTGGCCTAATATGAGTATTGTCTTTAAACTTATGCAAGCATGTGAGGATAATCCATGGGAAAGATACCTAATTATCGTTCCCATAAATTATTAGGCTTTATAAGTGCAGATGCAGCTTATGCCAATAAGGCATTATTACTTAATAGGCAAAAAGGGAAAAAAAAACTAAAATAAAGACCTCTGTTGTAAAAGGTTTACATATGACGACAAGGACAAAGTTCCTATCAGATAAATGGTCACCCAAAGTCTGATCTTTGACAAGACTAAGACCTCAATATTGCAAAATCCTACTCACCTTTTCCCCATTGAACATTCGGTTTATCTTGTGTTTAAGATGTGCTGCCTGCATTAAGACAAAAAGGAATGTTAGTAGATTGCATAAAACTTGTCTGAGCACCAAGACATAAACGGTAAGAAATTGACCTCTGCTAAAGAGAAGAGTTTATTCACGGTGTCAAGCGTGGCTTGTTGCCTCGAATAGTCCAAAAGGTTACCATCAAAGTCACTGTAAATATTTTAAGACATCAATAAACCAGTACTTGTACTTGATCTTCATAGAGCAGAAATCAACTAACTTTTCAACATGAAGAAATATTGAAAAAAAAACTTGAAAAAAAGAAAAGAAAAAAGATTGTTGCTTGACAAAATCCAAGTATCATACACCATCATTGACTTGCAACGTCCAGTGTCTTTCATCAATTCACGTAAATGAACCTTCTTAATATCCTCAACATGGGCCTGCAGATGCATTCACAATCAACGTGAAATATAAATCATATTTCGAAACTACTAATCAAACGCAAAATTGTCAAATTGTTAATCACCTTCAAGGCCTTCCATGGCTCAGTATCGCAGATTAGAGAAGAGGAAGCCATCTGCATCAGTTTCAAATGAACAGCATCACTCAGAAAAATCCCACAAACAAAACTCGAGTAACCCAGTAATAAAAATCGAATCTTTGTCTCAAAGTCACAACAACCATATTATATGCATATTGAACTCTAAAGCCAAGCTCCCCTACAACCATTCTTTCCCCAGAACCCAAAGTTTGCAACTTTATTCATTCAACTCCCGTTTTCTTCACAATTGTCAGCAAAAATAAAAATTAATGAATGATTAACAGGCGTACTACTTCAATAATGTTGAAACTGTAATTATTCCTACAAATATCGTTGATGATTTAGAACTCACAGCTGAACAATGAGCAACAAAAACATGAATTATAGATCTTCCAACCAATAAAATTACTTCAATATAAACCAAGCGATCGAAAAAAGAAAAAGAAAAAATAATTTTAAAAATAATGCAATGGCGTGTAGTCAATACCTGGACACTGAATTAAAAGTGAAAAGAATGAGGTGGTTTAAAGGGATGGAGGAAGAAATATGGGTATATATACTAGTTTCCGAGAATTTCAAGGATTTGATGGTTTTGGGAATGGGGAGTATGAGTTTCTGTGGGACTAGGACTAGGATTAGGATTGTCAACGGTGTCGTGCAAATTGATTAAGGTTAGCGAAGGCCACGTGTGACGAAGTTACAGTAACTGATTCGCGAGGCCTCAAAGGGCGTTGGGGTATCTATTTTGTGTGATGCGGATCAAGGAAAGGGGTGTCGCTTTCTAATCCTTGACTTTGACAGTTATTGGAAGTTCTACGGTGAGATGTGATGCAAATGAAAACGGAAGGAAAACAAAAAATTCCGTTACCGGGAATCGAACCCGGGTCCCCTGGGTGAAAGCCAGATATCCTAACCGCTGGACGATAACGGAAGTTGTGAATTTGTTTGTTTAATTTCAATATCAATATTGATGCTAACCTTGATACAAAGTTATTGAATATAGACCAATTTTATAGCACCATTCAATTCAAATTAGCAAAAATAATGTCTCCTTACGATTCCAAATATTCATGAAAATAATTTTAGTAAAAAAAATGAAACACAATTTGATAATAGTGTGTTCAAATTGCATTCCAAATTTTTACACTTTTTAAAACAATATACTTTCTATCTTATTACTACTATATTCAAAAAACGTAAAAAGGCATTCCATACACACCCTAATCTTTCATTGAAGAGGAGCATATTGATAAGTAAGACCTTTACTTCATCTAACTCTTCCAATGATTTCGGTAAAGGCAGCAAAATATAGAAATTGATTGGAGGAGATTTGATGCAATGCACTGGTTTTGGTCATATACATTGACGAATTGACCAAAGTACAAATAGTCTAGAGGTATAGATGATGCCTTCCAAATCATTTCTGAATCTGTTTGGAAGTTTCGTTTTAACAGTTCCACTTCCATCATATTCTTGTACAACTATGGCATGTTTCAAGTCTCTGACATCTTTGTGAAGTTTCTTCAATGTCTTCTTTGCTGGTACCTTAGAAGGCAAGAGCCAAACTCCATCATTTTCCTTAATTTGACTGGATATGATGAATACTCTTCCCACCTGTTTTTGCTCACTTTAAGTGTCAACGTTGCTAATTCTTCCCAAAAGGAGTGGACAGTGTATCCAACACGGTTAAATTGTTGGGTACAGATGTGCCCCCAGAGATGACAATTTCTGCAGGATTAAGTAGAAAGCCATTATTAACTAATGCAACACTATAGATGAAGAAACAGTATCTGATATCATCAATGTTAATAGAGAATTACCAATCCCTTCATGAACAGACAAATTAGGCCGCATTACATCCTTTGAGTTGATGAGAATTATGTCTCCAAGATACAGGTGATTAGTTGGTACATAGACACAACAAAGTTCTTCTTGACCCCCAGGCTGCTGAAGAAATACCGTAGAAGTGATGAAGCCAAATGCATATTCTCCAATACGCGGATGTCTTATGATGGCCACTTCCTTGAAAGCATTAGAACCCTGATCTGTAATTAGATGTCAGACATCAAAAGGCATAAAAAGAATGGTAAAAAGATGCAGAATGAATTTGAGTGTTTACCAGAAGATATAGCTGCACTTATCTGCTTTGAAGCAGAATATACGTAGCTTATCAATGGCATTTTCTTGATGATCCATTCTCCAAGACTAAGAATAGAGGCTCCCACCCAAGAAGACATGAAAAGGCCAATTAAGAAAATGAAAAAAATAGAAGTGATGAATCCAAGACCTGCAGATTGGCAAATCAATAAAAATTGAGTTTACAACTGCTCCAAAAACTAGGACTTTGAACAAAAAGCATCCAAGTGGAGGCTTCAATGAGCAACAATACTAAATAAATGGCCAAATTGCTTCACTTCAGCCGTCATTTTCCGTTACATAAGTTTTAAGATAGATTAACATCCTTGACCTTCAAACCAGATACCAAAACTATGCTTGTGCTCAAAAGTTCTTTTTGCAACCAAGACAAAGATCATTACTGGGTACAAAAGTTTCTTTATTTTCAAGTGCACATGTACTTAACAACACTTTACAGGGATAAAGATGCTTGAACGTACATCACTTTAGAGCTAATTAAATTTAACCATTTGAATGTTAAACTGACAACACGATAGAATGCGCTTACCCAAAACATTGATCCCTAAATGTTCATAAATTGGAGAGAAGACATCCAGAAATTTAATGAAACTTCTTGTAGTGTAGAACGTAACTGCAATTGGAAACAGAATGACACTGCCAAAACAAACAAAAAAAAGATGACATTTTGCTCAAATTATTATTACAACTTTAGCAGCTGTAACTAAACTCACTGCTACAAGAACTTGTACTTAGCTCATTAATTTCGGGGATAATCTAATTGAACTTAATCAAATAGAAGGCAATGTGAATTTTCTTGCCAAGGCTTGTCACAGAATATTGAATGAAAGGCATGCATGAAAATCAGGAGCTGAGAAGCAAATAAATTTACCATCCTGACATGAACTTCTTTGACGCCCAGCTCCGGACCACCTTTGAGAATGCCTGGCATTGATGAAAGCAATGTTCATCATCACTCCCAATATGACTTATTGAAACAAAGTAAAACTCCAAGTTTGTAATGTAGAAAAGTTATGGCACACTTATCAATTAACTCAAAAAAAAAAAAAAAGAAAAAAAGAATGAAGCCCTCAATTTCTAGCTGCATCATGCCATAGTTTCCCAAAGGGGTCTATTCAACTGTGATCGGAAAATGATTGAAACCTGCAGTACATGGGACAAAAAAATGCAAAGAGAAATTCAATGAAAGGGACAAACATTTTGCAAGACAAATGCATAATTCTACCTCTGTCCCAGATGAAAGATGAGAAGTTGCTGCAATAGGATGGCTGGGATGGGATGATAGTGATTTTGCATCGCTGACATTAGCAACAGGTAACAAAAGCTCCAGATCTCCTTCCACTTCTCTCGTTCCCATTGCCTACTAATTTTCAGATCCCTTCTGTTTCTATGCTAGATTGTCTGTAAAGATCACTCAAGAAGCATGCCTGTAAAGTAGTTTCAACCCCGTTGGGAATGCTAAGAGGCTTGTATTTCAGAAATTCTATCCCGATCCATTATGACGTCGTTTTGCTTCTAGTGTTAACTACTTACCATTTGGAAATCTTAGTAGAATTTTCTTGATGGTGTACTGATTCACGGTTTCACACCTCGCAGTCACATCCAGATGAGTAATCTTGCTATTTTTAGTAAGAAGCAAATGGAATATAAATACTTGAATAAAATTTTAGTTTTTAATAATATTAGGCCATTTTCCTAATTAAGGATAATTTTCAAAGATTTGTATGGCCAGGAACCATTAGAAACATGGAAGGTCTGGATGTATCAGAGCCAATGATGTAAATTGTCTACACCAAAGCTATTGAAACCAAAAAAATAATGGTGGACTAGATGGGACGATAAAAGCTATATGGGTCCAAATATATCCAACAATGTTGGAGCAGAACACAAATCTCTCGTGCCCAAAAATCACACAACCACGTTTGATCTATGTATACACAGAAGATTTAAAAACATCTTCTACATTAACATATAAACAGTTAACACCAGGAGAGGATAGCAAAGCAGCACATCTGTTCCTTTACATATTTGTCGGGGAGATAAATTCTTACAACTGTTATTGCAATCTTCTTCCGCTTACATAAAATGTACCTAAAGCCACAAACTCAGGAATCAGAATATTAGGACATCTCCACCATTGCTTAAAGTTATTCCAACAACTAAATTGGATTCCTTTATTCCTCAGGGTTCTTCTGCAGCAGGGTACTGGCATCCATTGTAGCCTGGAAAACACATTCACAAATACTAACTTCAGCAATGGTCAGCAATAAAACTTTTAGGTACAAGAAACCATTATCATATTTTTATATCCCTTTAGTCTTAAGCTAATCAACCTGCACCGGCAGTTAGACTAAGCTGTTCATTTCTAACACGACTAGACATATAACCCTGGGTATTCGCCATGGCTGACCGCGTATACAAGCCAAACAAATATTTGAAACTTTATTTGAATCAGCAACTTACTAGGATTACTGGATGAGAGGGTGGCGGTCTGTGAAAAATCACAATTCCATGGATTCCTGCCTGAAGTTTGGTATAGGAGATTCATAGCATAGGAAGCATGTGCTGCTACAGTGTTTGGTGCAAAACAAGCCCCACCAGGTTGAATTGGACTGCAATCTATTCGTTGAGCACATGCATAATCCAAATTTGTTTGCAACTGGGCATCTGATACTCCTGGCTTAGGCACGCACCAAGAAGTCTTCTTTGCCTTCTCTGCGGGAGTTGCAGGATTTGCAGGAGTTGCGGGATTTGCAGGAGTTGCGGGAGTTGGAGTCTGTATAACAGAACAATTATATCGATTCAGTAGACAATAGCAAAAGGCAACAATTGTCTAAGAGCAATGCATTAATACAAATTATTAGTTCTAGTTGCCACTAAAAACATAGATGAGAAAGAGATTTTCTTTTACATAGTGGAAAGCTGGAGTTGCAAAATAGCAAATGGAGGCATGAAAAGCATTTAATCTTTGAGGGAAGGATAATTGTCTTCATCTCTGACGACATCCAACAAACTATAATATCATGAAAACTATTGATGCACATATACTTTTTTGAAAACCATGTGATGGACTATTTCAAGGCTGAATAAAAAGGACACTTGTTCTCAACTAGCATAGCTTCTCTTTGATAAATTTCAGGAAAAGACACAGTTTTTGGCAATTATTACTACAGTGCAGAGAAAATATTCCCTTTCCTTTAGTGGATTATCTATGTAGGGCCAAGCTTCTTGGCTTCTTGCAGTCAATCCTGCAACCATGTTGATTAAATAGAACAACGGATTCTGGAAAAAGCAGACACTTGAACATGTTCCATAAAATATAAGTGAGTCTAGTTTTCAAGATTTTATAATCACCTGGCTAGTCTTGGAAAGTCCGGCATCATAATTCATGGTCAAATCCTGCTTAAAAAGCCCAAATGCTCTCTCTGAACCTGGTCCAGGCTTCAAATCTTCATCATACAAGGCAAAAAGATATGTATCAACTGACTTCCCTGGCATCAATGGAGTTCCAACCATTGACCTAAGATGTGCAATCAAGTTGGCAGTATAAGCCTTGGCATTCTCTAAACTCGGGCCAACCTCATTGCTGTCCCCCTTGTACGGCCAACCAGTCTCAGCAACCACAATCTCGACTCCTTTGAACCCCATGTCATTTAAAGCAGATCTGACAGCATCCACCTGAACGCAAAAGTTAATCCACAATTCCATAGTTCTGGACAAGTTCTTCACATTTTCCTCATAAAGGAAAAACAAATCTACCCTTCAGATTAATTGGCGCTAAGATGAGCATCATAATTCTAAAAACAAATCATGAAATCATCACACATAAATTAATTGATCCGTTCAATCAATAAATATTCACTGGAAGTTTTCCAACGAATACTTTTTCATCTTCACCCGTCAGGTTTACAACAAGAAGTGAAGTGTCCCTTTCAGAAACGAAACAAACAAAAAAAAAAATTGCTTGACAAATACAGAACAAATGTTCTTCTATTAATTAATAATGATTTTACTAACCTGAGCATCAAACATGTTGGTATACTTAATCTTAGTACCCGAATCAACTCGTCCTGAATTAGGCTGAAACAAACAGAAAGCCAGGGTCTCAGGCCTGGGATCACTTTGATAAGCAAAGAAAGGATAAGGGTTGATCACAAAAGGCGATCCAGTAGCACTATTGAATTCCAACAAGCCTTTCATCAAGTCACCAAAGGGATTGAAGCGACCTGACGAAGGAGGATCAGACTGACTCAACACAGCCATGGAATGAACTGTGGAAAGTTTAATCTTCCCACTCAAAGAAGCTGAGTTTAATGCATTCTCAAGATTCTGCAACGCCGGCAATAGCTTTGTCATCAAATTCTGGTCGCCGGAGAGCAAGACTTCGTTACCGACATTGATATGAATAATCTTACTCGCCGGATAGAACGGGAGCACGTTGGAACTAACCCAGTTCTTTGCAAAATTTGGATCTGTAGCCATAGCAGGAATGTCTCCGTTAGCAACTCCCACCATAATGCCGATGTCAGTATTGGCTAATGCTTTGATTAGAGCTGGGTTTGTCCCATAAAGCCGAACTTTTTCAATCGAAGTGGACTGCAACAACTTCGCTGTAGCCTCCGGTGACGGCAGATTATCAGCGACTTCACCGTAATTTATTCCAATAAATGATTGGGACTCTGCATATTATTAAAACGAAATATTTAAACCCAATAACTAGCCGTTATTCCTTGTTCTCATATGCAGCAGTGTAAGTAGAAGCAGCTTAACAGCAAAAATATTTAAATAAAGTTTTCATTTTTATGCATAAATAGCTTACTTGAGAGGTAATTGAGATGGAAGAAAAATATTATGAAGAGAGCCCAAGTGTACAAGAGCTTCGCCATGGCTGCAGAGGTCTCTGTGTTGCTTCGTGAGGACGAAGATGAGGGGAAGATGAAATATGATGGAGATGGAGGGAACAAAAGGAAGATAAATTAAGGGGGCAAAACAAGAAAAGTTGGGTGCTTTGGATCGAAGAAAAATTGAAAGTTCAGACAAAAGAACACGGGAAACAGTGAAGTAGATGAGCTGAGCGGATGGAGCTGAAACACTAATGATAGAAACTTAGAAAGTATAAATTCCACCGTTACGTATATTTAATATCTTTGTATGGGGAGTGCTGCAGCGGGTGAACGTGAGAATGCCCAAATGAGAAAGTTCTTTTTAGTGTTGGTGGGATTAAAGGGCGGAAGAGAAAATTCCTGGATGTGATTTAATCATTTATTTTCATGGCCATGGAGAAGAGTAGGTGAGTATGAATGTATTATTTGACAACAGTAACGTCCATTATTGCCGTCAGTCTTGAGGACAAAGGGAGTGATCAAATATGCCATTGAGAAGATGAAGTACCATCAAACACATTAGTGACTCTTAAAATGAGCTTGGTTTACCTCAAAAGTGGTTAACCATCAAACCCAAACCAAGTCATAACAAGAAAAATCATTTTCAAAATATGGATCTCTAGTGTCTAAGCAGAGTCATATCATTGTGTTATAGCACAATTGAAGTTAGTTACCAACTCTTTAACTGGGTTTTTATTGCGCTAGTGGGGTCAATAAGTGTCTTTATTCAAATGACGTTACAAAAAAATAACAAAAGTGAGAGGCTGACAAACAGAGAAAAGAGTCGAGTCGATCAGACTTGACGATCAGGAAAGGCAAAATGAAGTCAGAATTTGATCAAAAAACAAGAAGTGAGCTTTCATTCAACTGGTGGATCACATTATTTTTTCATTTTTCAATGGCGAGACTAAAGAAAGATTTTGGCGTTTTATCAGTGAATTTAGATTTTTAGTGAAACTTTTAGTAGGATTTAAATCCAAATGAAATTTTGACTATTTCTTATCAATTAAAATAATTACGGGGTGAAAAGCTCTCAATGGCTTTAGCAAAGGCAGCAAAGGTAGCAAAGTTTCTTACTCTGTGCATTCTAAATGAAGTTTCTCCCGGACAGGTGGGAAGCTGCCTTTTTTGGGATTGAACGTGGGAGAATTCTGCAAAGCTAGAGACAGGCTAAAGTCCAAAAATTGGCAGAGTTTCACATTCAAAGTTACAATCTTTATGGAAGAGAAGTACGAGTCTAGATGGTGGTAACTTCTCCTTCTCTACTAAGAAACCACTTTTTCTCAACGTATTATAATTCATTTGCGTGCCCTTTAGATGCCTGCCTGGTAACCTTATTCTCTCCTTGGAAACGTGAAAACATTCTGGCGGATAATTTGAGGGCATATATCTTTGCATGTTGATTAAACAAACACAAATGGACAATGAAAAGAAGAGTCCCCTCCTCTTAATCTACCACCAGAATCATGCATTCTGGAAAGGACGTATAACATCTGTAGAATAGTAGAGAATAATGAATATATGTTTTGCTTCGTGCATAAAGTCATAAAAGGACAATCCACTTTAGATTTGGACGAGCAGAAGAGAGCATAATTCGGTCACAAGTAATGTTGGGTGACACCACCATTGATTAAACGCAAGGAAAAGCAAGCTGTCAAACAACAAACACTTTACTCCTAGCTAGGGTCTCTCACCATTGTTTGTTTTCCACTTAATTTGATGTATGGAGTGTTTTATTCCGAGCACCCTGGGAAAATGAAAAGTTCTTTTGATATATGATTGTTGTTATTATTAATATTATTTGTGAAATGGAGTATGATGAACTTTCTAAAGTAATGTAGTCATTAATGAAAAGACAAAATTATCGTTATAATTTTATATTTTTGTATGAATTAATAAATTATTTTGTTTTTATTATTATTTTATTAGTTATTACTTTCACCGTATCAAAAAAAAGTTTATTTTAATTTAAATATAATTTTTTATTAATTATTAAATATAACTCATTTAAATACACTAATTAAATATTAATTTTATATTTTTATAATTATTTTTTAATTATAAATATATATAATTATTGTTAATAAGAATATTTTAAAATTTTAATTTAAAAAAAGTAAACTCTTTTTTATAATAAAGAAATTTGTTGAAAATAAACTATTTTTTTAAAATAAAAATATATAAATTTTCACTAAAAATATTGTTACGTGTCTACGCATGTATTTTCCTCCACTTAAAAGTGATTAAGTGGACATTATCTACTCTTACTTAACAAATCCGTGATTTTTCTTTATTATTATTTTTATCTGACTAGAGGAAGGCAAATGGACCTTAAGAAGGAAGCCCGTGTGGGGTTCTCTAATAATTCTTCCGGGATGCGTGTCAAACTTTTACCAACTCCAACTCCCACTTCCACAAAGCTATTTTGAATGGGCTGGGCATCTTTTATCTTTTGTCCCAACACCTGGGCCCGCTAAAGTTATTGGATACACGGAATCAAAAGAAGAAAAAGCATCTTTCTCTCTTGTCAAAATTTCCATTCTTCGTTTTTTGTCCCCATTTTCGATTGAATTGTCCGATGATCAGTCCCCAGTGGCTTCTTTTACCAGTTTTGTACGTAGTTCGTGGCAATTATTTGTTGGACCTATAACAGTTATTGGGGAGGTTTTACATATGAAGAATACAATATTCATAAACACAACAACAACATAGTCACTGTTGTTTCAAAATTCCATTGTCATTTTTTCTTTTGATTAGCTGATAATAAGGTGATGATCCATGGCAATGCAAAATGTCAACCATCGAGAAAGAGGAAAAACTAATTGAACCCATTACGTCAATTAACTAATGAAATAGAAGGTCTTAGCTCTTATGTCCTAGATAAATTTGAAATTGTTCTAGTTTTAGCTCTTATGTCTGAGGTGAATTCAAAATTGTTCGAATTGTGTAACCATTATTTAATGATGTTGGTAAAATCACCAAACGAAATTATTATCTAACTTTTGTCAATCATGAGCAGAAAGTTTATATTATTAATAAACCATTAACAACAGAGAGGCCCAGGAAGAGAGTAGTCCCCAACAAAAATGGAGAAAGCAGGATGCAAAAAGGCCCAATGGCCTTGGATTAGCCCAAGGAAAAAACCCACGCGCAGAAGAGAGTAGTCCCCAACAAAAATGGAGAAAGCAGGATGCAAAAATGCCCAATGGCCTTGGATTAGCCCAAGGAAAAAACCCATGCGCCGTCTGTGGGAATCGAACCCACGACCACGTGGTTAAAAGCCACGCGCTCTACCGGCTGAGCTAAGACGGCTGTTATGCTTACCGCCATTCAAATCATAACCAGTTTTATTAAGAATCCCTCTGGATGCTCCACCGCTCTACAGCATCAATCGGCAATTCTGGATTTTGCTTTCGGCGATGGTATCTAAAATGTGTCAAGCTCAAACGCCACAGCTTATGGGCTCAGGCTGCATTTGAAATGATTTTCATCCTGTGAGTTTCTATCTCTTCGACAGCTTATCAATTCCTCTCTCTCACTCCCTCGCCATCATCACACTCCCAAGCATTGACATGTTGTGTTCATTTCTTTCTTCTTGCATTTAGAAAAAGGCCCATTCGGAGGCATTCAAGACATAGATGCTAATTGGTACTACATGAAATAACCATAAGAACAGTTAAAAAAATTTTGATCTTTGTGGAATTTTCATTTAAATTTTCTGAAAGGATTTAGGGTGAAGGTTTATAGTCTAGTGGGAAAAAAAATCTTTTAGCCTTTGATTCACTCTTTAGTCTTTACAAAACTGCAACACCAAACTTTAAATTCAAATTACAGAGTACTTATTCACCAAGATACCATTTTTACTTGAATGAAATCAAGCAGAAACCATTGCTATGTGTAATAAATCCTTTGTGATCTCATCCAACAGTCCATTCAGCATATGCTTCTCCACATCCTTTACAATCTCATCATTTTCCTGGAACGCAAATGGGTTCCCATTCCAGCTAAAATCCCACATGCTGTTCACATCTGCATGTCTCTTTTGGAAATCCTTCTCCAGAATTTTACTCAAGCAATCTGCCGTATCACATTCAAGGCTTCCATTTCCTCCATAAGATTTTAACGTGTTGAAGTCCTTGCTCAGCTGCTTGATCAAATCGTCAAATGACCTTATCTTAGTATAGGTAATAGACACCTCTTTGCTTCGATAGACTGAAATTTCTTGTCTCTGTCCCTTTTTCTTCAGTAACTCGTACCCACAGTCTAAGATGAGTTTGGTTTCTGCATCTTGACCGCAGTGATCGTTACCATGAAGTATGCTAACTGGGATGTTGAGCTTAAAAAGCGCTTCCGCTGTGTTGAGGAATAGTTGACCTTTAATCAGTTTTTCTTTAAGGTGCTTTTCAGATTCTGTGAGTAACTCTGCTGCCCCTGTTGCTGGAATCTTTTTGTGCTCAACCTGCACAAGTTTACCAACTTCTTTGCTTTCTTCATTGATACCTGAAATTATCACCCGTGTTAGGATCAAATATCAAGAATGTATAACTTGGTTGCGTGGGGATATGGCTCTGCATATTATGTAAGAAAATGGATTAAAGTTGAGTTGCATTGGAAATTGGTTTTGCAAATTTAATGAAGAAGAGGGTTCTGACCTATTAGAGGAACAATTTCAAATGCATCACATAGTAATGTGTGGTTCATGAAAATAATATTTCCCCAAGGGGAGAACTCTAAAAATATTTCAGATATTTCAGTTACCTCTATGTTGATTTTGAAAATGCTCATGAGACCTCAACTGGAAGTCATCACAGGGCACGGTTGGTCCGATGTCATGTGGCTGCTCTTCCAAAACTTCATGTATATCTGTGACCGTTTCATTACTCTGCAGATAGGCAGCAGAGCCCCAAGTCAGTATGTTTTTATTTAACCTTGAAGTTTGGCAGAGTTAAACTTAGTGCATCATATTGCCCTGGAAATAAATAACAAGTCACTTATCCGGATTTCTGTAAAGTTAACTTACGTTTTCATTGCTAGGTCGAGGTTTTGAAACTTCCAGAATTTGGCATTCATTTTCCCCTGAATTGGAGAAGTTGACCTCTTCAGGTACGTTGTCTAACAAATCTTCCGCATTTGATGAATCTGTATTTTCTGGTTTAACAAGTCCTGTAATGCCTAGTTTTGCTTCTTCGGAATGGGTGGATGTCTCTTGTTCTACTCCATTACAGCTGCTCGAGTTCTTATCGTTCTGCATTTTCTTTTCCTGAAGGACTGGAGACTCATGATCAAGTGATCTTGCTAAGGCATTGGAATTCCCGTTTCTTGTGTTTGATGCAGCATCTACTTGATGGATCTGTCGTTTGAAGGCTTTCATGTAATTTTCATTCTTCTTTTGTGGCGGCAGAACAACAGAAGTCTCGTGTACTCCACGATGTTCATGAAGTCTGCTGTTGGGCAGATCTTTTGGGGGCTTTGCATCAATTTTTTGCATCGTTTTCTTCTTATTGGCTGCAGCTGTAACTAAAGTATCATATGGCTTCTTCTTTTGTGAACTTCTTGCACTTTTGTTTGGTTTTGTTGTAACCATTGCCTCTACTTGATGTCCTTTGGATTTATTAGCCTTCTTCTTTTGTTTTGGAAGATCCTGCTTCTGTTTTTGTTCTAAATGGTCAGATTTCTTCAGCACCTGTGGCTGCTGCAATTCGTGGTTATCCTGGTTAATTTGTTGCTTGCTTGTCTGTAGACTCCGAACATTCTTATTTCTTGTTTTAATTGTAGTTCTCTTCGACTCAATGCTTTCTTGAGACACAACTTCAGCTTTTGATGGTATATGCCTTTCTGGTTCGAGTTGCTGCTGTACATCTTTTACTAATAGATCCTTGTTTTCACTTGTCATGCTGATTTTCTTTTCCACGTGATCTTTGTCACTCTCTGCTTTCTCCTTCTCCTGTGAAATTTCTTTGTATCCAGGCATTTGACCCCTTTGGCTGATACCATTTGGTTGCTTGCCTGTCACACTAGTGGTTGTTTTTGAATCTGGGCTTGCATATTTTCTAGCTGCCACTTCTAAGTTCTGCCAGTGGCTGCCAGAAATAACCACCTGAGTGCTGCCATTGGGAGTTGCTCGAACATTTTCCGCTTCCAGCATTGATCTGTTATCCCACATTGATGTCCGGATTGCTAATATTGCATTTTGATTATCAATAACAGGCTGTTCATTCCCCTGGTATTGACGCTGTGATTCCACCTTAATTGGACTTCTCATTGAGGCCATTGTTTCTTTTTTGTTTGTGCTCACTTCTCTTAATGTGGCCCTGGACTCTTCTTTTGGTGAAAGTTCTTCCAGACCCATAAGTTTTGCAATGACGTTTGATATTCTCCCTTTCTCTGGTTTTGAGTGTGACATGGTGTGATCTTTTGGTTCCAAGTATGGAGAAATTGTTTTAAGGTCTGGAACACAACTAGCCGACCTTGAATGGGAGGACTTGGACCTGCTTCGAGGTTTCTTTTCTTGCAACCTAGGAGTTTCTTCTGCATATGTTAGGGCCATTACTTGCTGCTTCCTATCATTTTGTGCTGCTTCTTTGTTGCTGTGTTGGTTCCTGGGCTTATCAAATGAGAATCTTGGACACTCCACTATTCTCAAGTCATTTGCTTTCGCAATCTCACTTTGATCATCCTCATCTTCCTCAAGCAATTTGATCTTATTCTTTCTCTGAGAGTAGACCATGTAATCTGAATCTTCCTGCAGGTTTACAAGCATTCTCAAGGACTCCTCCAAATCCATTGCCCCTCGCAGCAGTTCCTTTCCAACTTCAATGGAGTATCTATCAAAATTGACACCATTGGAACAGGTTCTAAGAATTTGGTTTAATTTCTGCACCCCTTTTGATATGTCATGGATATGAATATGAGAGTAAGTAGGGAACTGGGAAGTTGAACTATTCTTGCCCGTGTTGCTTCTAATTTCCATCCTTCCCGCATCTACAGATCTTCTGCTTATATGGCGGAGAAAGTTTAGCACTGGGTTACTACCTGAACCATCAATTTTACTGAACTTCCCCCCATTTTCAAAAACAAAAGAAAAGGCTGTTGACAAGTCTCCTCTGTGTTCTGAATTTCTGCTGCTCCCGTAGAGAACGATCTGGTTTGAAGAGTCTTCCATGTGAAATGATCTAGTGCTAGCACTGGTTTTTCTGATCGAATTCCCTGATCTAGACCCAACCTGCAAAACATCTCCAATTTTAACCAGCTAAAGTACTTTGTGAGTTTGTTCCATTACCTCAAGTGTCTCTGGATGATTACAAAGAAACTTCCAATATCAGTGAAAATCAAACTTACAGATTCTAGAGCTGTGACTTTTTTAGAGCCTTTATGTGCCGTCCCTGGATTTGCGTGAGCACCTGCCCAATCAGATTTTGATACATGTAAAACTGACAAAGTAAGATTGGTATTTTGTTAATTTCACCGTCAACTAAATAGGTCTGCTAATGCAACACGCGCGCCATTTTGGTGACAATGTTAGGAAGCATTATTTAAATCTTTAGATCAACTTTACCACTAGTAGGAACTTGTTAATTGATGCCGAGTCTTGGAATGCAGTGCATTGCAGGTTAAAGACAAGAAGCTTTACTTAACTGAAATTATCTTCATAGTTGTTAACCAGTTCCCTTTTCTTTTTGATGTGCTTATTTTCTTGATATTGCTTCAAGCCGTAAAACAAGAACCAATCTAATGACCCCAAAGAAGAATATTGATGAACTGTGATAAATTGACCGGGAAACAACATTTTGCTTAAAATTTTGCGGTTAAACTCTTAGAATGACTAGGAGATGTAAACAAGTTTCAGTTGTTGGCAATGATATGAAATGAAAGATCATAAATTTACTGTATGCTAAGCAGGTCTGCAGGTTCTTTTCTTACCTCTGGACATTGGTTTTGAGCTACCAGAATTCTGAGAGGCAGCCATTCTTTCTTTTCTCAGCCGAAGATCATGGAGCAGCTTCTGAGCAAAGTCCGATTTTGTTGTAGCCATGATCTACGTGACGCTTTCACCTGGCAGGGCGGTAAATCACGAACCAAAAACTGGTTCTCTTAGAAGTAGATAAGCAGATCTTTCCAACTTCTGCAATGGGAATGGAAAGACATTCCTAAAATTAGCTTGGTATGTTTTTTGGTTTATTGGTATGGAACCAAGAATGTGCTAACTTTCCTCATTTAGGTAGACGGGTTCTTTCGGTGTTGGGTGAGAGTTGAACTGGGAAGTCCAGTAAAGGCAATCAACGAGATAGCTGAATAGAACTGTCAGTTTGGAAGATTGACGTGAACGTTATGCCTTGCCACTGACTCTGCTGCTATATTCTTCGCAGCACTTGAGAGTTTCTTCAAACTTCAATTGTAATCCAAGCAAAGTAGCAGCAATCCTTTAAAGGCTTATTGCAAAAGCTATACGTTTTCCCCCTCATGGCAAATGGCAGAAGAACAATATCCATATCACATCACGAGTTGCGTTCTTGTTTGTAAGGATGGTTGGATGCAAAGAATCATATGAAGTTGGCATGGGATTTCTTTACTAAAGGATGTTCATGCAGTCTGCAGAGAATCAATTCTGCCTTCTGATCAAAGCATGAAGAATGAACTTGTACATCATCTTCAAAATATGCCCGAAATATTACGATGACAATGGCATCATCGAATACTAAGGGTTAGTTTTTTAAAACAAATTTTTGCGTTTTTTAATACATATTTTCAATTTTTAATATATTATTTATTTTACTATTTCAAAAATATAAAAACACATTTTTAAAAGCGACCTATTAAACCCCTAAATTTGTCCTTATAGCATTTGCCTTCAATTCAACCTATCTAATAATTTTTACCCATTTTAAGTTTTTTTTTTTTTAAAAAAAAAACAGTCCATAAAAGAAAAAGGAGTTGTTATTGTGTGTTTGAATAGTAATTTAAAATGTATTTTTATATTTTTAAGAGATTTTTAGTACATAACATACACTTTAAAAAGTACAAAAATACATTTCTAATCATAATGCATAATAGGTAATTAGTGATATCAAATAAGTAATTTGGGATATCAAATTTTCTTTTCTTATGTTGCTTTTTCATAGATTGTACTAGGAAAATCACGAGTTTGGATGGATAGAACTTGCAAAATATATTTTTATATTTTTTAATTTTTTATAATAATTTTTGATATATTTTTTATTTACAATTAATATCTCACAAGACGTTTTAAAATATAATTTATACGCACTTTATATATTTTCTTTAATATTTGTTAGTAAAAGAGTAGGGCAATATTTAGCAAGGAAATTAAAAGGAGAAAAAAACGCCGACCAAGTCGAGTATCATGCTTGCTATTTCCATAAAGAGAGAAAAAAAAAGGTTTCAAAATCGATCATGAGCGAAAAATTAAAATATAACTAAAAAAAATCCCCACAACCACAAGCAAGAAACAACATTGGATGTTAGGGGCATAAGTGAGTTGGTAAGTTTGAAATGACATAGAGAGAAATTTTTCGGCAACTCATGTGGGGTAAATTTTTCGCTGAAATATTGTGAGAATTTATTCTAGAGTTTTAACCTGTTGACTCTCTCTTGTGCATTTGCCAACTTGTGTATATCTTTCGATTTATATATTTAGAAAGAAGAAAATTTTGCCATCGCAAAGAGACTTTTCTCCTAAACAAATAAGGGGGCACTTGGTATGAATGGTGGGTTTAGGAATGGAATGGATTTGATGAAAGGAAATTTTGCAATAGAATGGAATGATAATAATTATGTTATTTGGTATTATTTTTGTAATAGAATGGAATAGATTTTATATTAAAATTAAAATTTAATATCAATATTAATAAATTTATTAAAATTATAATAAGGATATTATTATTTTACATTATATGATATTTTGAAAATTATATCTTGTTCAAAAATAGTTAAAGTGCATGTCATTTTGTAGAGAAAAATATTTTTTATAATTTAATGAAATTTGTTTAAAAAAAATAAAAAAAAGTAAAATGGGGGTTGCAAAACATTAGGGGGTTTGCAACCCTGCAATAATGAGTGTGTCACATCAGTGATAAGGCGTCTTGCGCTTGTCGGTATTTTTTTGTCAAAACGACGTCGTTTTGGAGTTCATTTGAAACGCAACAACAAGGGTTTAGGAAAAACTAACAGAAACCCACCCCTAAAGGGTTCTTAAAACCTATCGAGGACATCCCAAACGTCCAAAAATTGCCAAAACCAATCTAAACCATAATTGTTAAAATCGCGATCCGGATCGTAACATAACAAAATCGATCTTGGATTGTACAAAATTGTTCAGCAAGTAGAATCGGTAGAATCGGTAGAATCGTATAGAATCGTTAGTAGAATTGTTTTTCTATTTTTTTTTCTGGACTGAAGCACATAGCACCGTTTTTCTATTTTTTTAGTTAATACTATTATTATTTTGTGTAGAATGTGGTTAATGATTGAATGATTAATGATAGATGTTGTTGTTAAACAGGATTTGGACAAAATTCAGAATACATATACATCGAATATTTTATAATGTTGATTTTTTATAATTTAGCACAAGTACACAACTTATTTTTGTGAAAAAATTAGTGTAGGTGATAAAATATGAATAATTATAATTATTTTGGTTATTTTTTTTAAAATCTTACCATTCTACAATCTAATTTTACAGTTCCGATTCTACTATCCCAAATTAATTTTACGTAAAATTTCCATTCTATAAACTATGATCCAAACCAATCCCATCCCCACGTACCAAACACCGCCTGAATAACGTTGGTTGACCTGAAGGTCTTCGGGCTTGGTGATTGATGCGTGGGCATCAAGCATTATAGTTGTTGGACCGGTACATGTGAAGAGATCGAATTTTGTCGGCAGGCTTGATATCCACGTGTTTGTTTTGTTATTTTTTGAACTTTTTTTTTCATTCAAAATAATAAAAGTTTTGTTGAGATTTTTTTTAGACAAAAATATTTTCAAATGAGAATAAAACGCTTATTTGAAGAAAATAAATTCAAAACAATGTGAAGAAAATTTTGTCTGAATTTTTAATTTTAAATCTGATTTTTAAATATAAAATATTTTTTTGTATTCAAAGTATTTTTACAAATTTAAAGAAAATAATAATGCATGGAGGAGTCGAAGTACGAACATTTATGTCCAAGCTAATAAATAATTAGGATTGGATAATATCAATTAATAAATTTTGAATAATTTAACTATTAATAATCTCTTAACTAATATATTTTCCAGGAGTGAAAAGTTCATTAAATTGAGAAACGTTATACTATCACGATGTGTTATGCTTTTAATACTAATAAAAACTATTGTACAAATTTTATCCTTACAAATTCAACTTTTTATGAAGCATAATTTTTAACTAGAAAGTACAACACATTTATATATAACTTTTAGATATATAATTTTAATAAAAAATCATTATTTCCCCATTTTTTTTGGCGTGTAAGGAGCAATTGTGAAATTAATAAAGTCCCAATCCCAATTAATAAAGTCCCAATCCCAATCCCAATCTTATCACAAAACCGTGAAAAATCTTTTGTTTTTTTAATTTATTTTGGCTCAAGAAACACGTTGAGACACGTATCAAGTAATTCCATCATAGTCAAATACGCCATCCAGAACCTTCCCATTACCCTAAATCCAATGACAGCCGTTCGATGTGCTGGCAAACGTATAGGCGTATACAACTTCTTTTTATAGTCAAGTACGGCTACCGATATAATCGTCAACCATTTATTGTGAGCCGTTAAAATATCCACCTCAGCATTCATTCTGATCCGTCCGATCCTTCTCCCACCCACAATAAATAATCCTTTTCGTCTTCCACAGCACCTGCCTCTTCTTCCTCTCCTATCAAGACTTTGTGGAGGCAGAAATTTTTCTTCTAGATCTACTCTTAATGAATATCGATCATCATGATTTTCTTTCACAGTTTTGTAGATCGGTCGACGATCTATCCATTGATTATGATATCGAGGGTTTTCGTTGATCGGTCGTCAAGATAGCGTTTCGGATTGGTCTTATTTGGTGAGATCGGTCGACGTTCTATGCGTTGATTATGGCACCGTATGTAATCGTCCGCTGATTGCTCAAACGAGGCGAGGCTAGGCGAGTTGAGTTTTGATGTCAGGCTGAGCAATTTTATGAAGGTTTGATCCTAATTTATTGTGTTGAGTTGAATCGTTGTTATGTCTTTGTTTTTCTTTGTGATTGATCTTCGATCTGGGATACTCTTTACAGATCTCGGCCGTTTTTGGAATCCAAGATGATAGATCTTGACTGTAACGGGGTCATGAGATCTAGAGGCATCTAAAAGGTGAGATTTTTCCCTATGTTTTAAGCTTTTTTTTGTTACTTGTTTTATGAATTTGTTTCTGAATTTAATCTTTTATTGTAATTGTTATGCAGTTGAAGAAGACGTGTTCCTGCTTGATTGAGTCACTCCTGAATAAAGATGCTTATGGATGTAATATTCAAATTGAATAGTTTGGGGAAGGCGGCACCGATTGCTGCAAGGTGGCTAGGTTGAGCACAATAAAGGTTATTGAACACTTATGTTTTTCATTGAGTCGTCGATAATCTTTGCATGGTGGACTTTGAAGAAGGTTTGTATTGTTTGATTTTTCTTGTGTACTTGAGATTAGAAGAGGAAAAGAGTGAATGGAGGATGAGTGGGAAAAAAATGTGATAGCATCATATGTGTAGCCCGGCCTTTGCCATGTTGGGTGAGCTCGCATGGCAGGTCAAAACATACCTAATAAACAAATCATTTTTGGTGTAGGGGGTGGAGATGGCACGGGGTGTTGGTTTTTAGCCCGGCTCTCCCCTCCTGTGTGCGTGTGTTGTTTTGGGCGTGTGGTGTCTCTACCTTTTGTTTTGTTTATTTCTTGCGGTTCTAGCTGGATACGTCATCATTCGATCATTATATCCGGTTGTTTGGCTTGTTTTCTTCCTTGAATGGGGTGATATTGTTTCCAATTTGGACTCCGGATCTTTTCAACCCATTCAAGGAAGAGCAAGACCACCATCAACATTACACCAAAGATTGAGCAAACAGTACTTCACAAGCCTGGATTCCTTCCGGATCAACACTCCACAGAAGGTACATACGAATGCTTTTAATTGCTTATTCTTATTAACTAAAGAATATGGTAATATTAGTATTCTTAATCGCATGACCGAAACACATACTCGTTATTGAACCACTGTTTATATAACTTTGTTGAAGGGGCTAATAAACAATTTTTTACAGATTATGAATTTAAACTACTTTAAACTCCTAACCTTGTTCTGTCTAATACTTAAATTAAACAAAATAACGGGAATCATTCAACTATTCAATAACTTTTTGTGTAACGGAATTTAATTTTACTGCTTTTCACAAATGATCATTATGTCTCCTCCAAAGCTTTCTACATACACTTTTCATATTATGTTTCATGATAATAAGTTGAGTTCGTTAGGGGTATTGGTAATCAATCAAAATATGGTAGTTAAGTGCTAACTTGTGCAGCTCTTTAACTCGCTGGAGGCGTTTTATAAAATAAATTTTGTTACCAAATTTATCATGCACGGCCATAGTAGTAGTTTTGATTGTGGTAAATGCTGTTGTTTTAACTGGGCGTTCTTTCTCATGATTCCATAATTGTAGCTTACTTTTTCAAATGCAAGCACCTGGTCCACGTTTATTGACAAAAACCAATTTTTGAAAGTTTTTAGCCTCGATCTCAGGCCAAACATAATTGGTTGAGAGAATCTACAGGATTGATAATATGTTCCAATTGTTGATATACACCAAAATCAAGGCATGCCTAACGATTGCTCCCCGTTTTCCTGACATCTACGGTTCATTCTAATGTCATTACTTTGCAATTTTTTATTACGTATGCATTGAGCATTGAATCAATTTCTATTATTTCTGCATCCATTATTCTTTTATTGCTTCCTATTTCATAGTTATACACTTGTTAAAGAATTTTTAGTTCTTTCTGTGATCTTTACAAGCCTGGACATTTGTTGTTGTCCTTGGAGCATGTAAAGACATGCAGATGTTACTGTATTGTGGCAGATGTGGTATTTTTCTACTTAAAAGGTGTCATATGGGTTTTGTTTTAGCATGATTCCTTCGTCATCTATTGTTGTATCGGAAACAGAGATTTCCCTTGAATATGGAGATTCTCAGGATGCTAGCCATTTTGTTGAAGAACATGTTCTGATGAAATAGCGAATCCAACTAGTGTCATCACATAGATTGCTGCTGCTTGGGTGGGCATTGCCAGTGAATATTGCTGTGCTGCTGTTGTGGTGGAGTTGGATGCTGTGTTGCTGTGGTGGTCGGATTTGGAAGCTGTGCTGCCGCTGGTGGAAGCTGTGCTGCCGCTGGTGGACGGATTTGGATGCTGTGCTGCTTGGTGGCCGGAATTGGATGCTATTGGCTGTGGATGAATGACATAACAAGTCAGTATTCGGGTTTTGGTTATTGTGCTGCGATAGTGTGTTCAGACGTCATTGCTGCTGCTTGTAAATGATCATAAGAAGTCGACGTCATTGTTACTTCTGCTGCCGACGATCTCGCAAGCATTGTTATCGGGAAAATTCCTGTCCTGAGTGTTATAAGTTGAAGCAATGTAAGACGATTATCATTGCTGTGTAAGATGACAACGGCATTGCTCTAACTCATAGTGGATGAGCTTAATGTGATTTTCCCGTACTGCAACGGGAAGCTGGCAGTACCCAATGTTTTAGCAGAGTATTGCACGCGCAGGTTATGTGACGAAACAATTTGTTGCATCTTAGTGTTCTGAAAGCATTTCTGCCTGCTAGTCTTGTACCTATTGTTTAGGTAATGGCGTTGACAATAAATCATCGGTTAAATTGCCAGCTATTCGGCCGGGCGTCGAATTTACAGTCCGTCCCCATTAACCGCTCGGGCATCGACCCAGGACGAATCTCTTTTAGACTTATTGGTAATCCATGATTCACTTTCTTTCGTAGTACCCCAGGGGAAGTCGAATCTCCGCTGCCTCCTTGAAAGAGAGATGTCCTGAACCACTAGACGATGGGGGCCTACTTATCCAACCGCCATAAGGTTCCCTTTACTGTTTTGTTCTACATAGTTTCAGAAGTTCCATTTTTATATGTGAAGATGATTTTAGTATTCTTCTGAAGTCCGTTTGTTTTTTACTTATATGGTGGCATATAATGTATGTGCTCAAGGAATGCAAACGTTATATGAAGCTTCTTTTTATGGTTTTGCCTGTGGCATATTATTTCTGGTGTCTAACTTTATTGGTTTGTGAGATGTGCATGGAAAGATGAAGCAGGAGGTGCGCAAGTTATTGCAACTTTTTTACTTGAGGCGGTTGATTCTGAGTCCATCTGCGGGAGATTTAGGTAATATGGATTTGCGGGCAAGCTCTGAGTGTGATAAGTTGAAGCAATGTAAGACGACTATTGAACATAGTTAATTTCAGCTCAATGATCATATTCTCATTCATTATTTGTTGCGTGCGTGTCATTTGTACAACGGTATCTTTCGTGGTTTTATTTGATACAGGGTGGGCGCAACCGTAAATTCTCTTCCCTTAACACAGTGTCCCAAGTAGTATTAGTGTTTTTTGATTGTGGATCTGTTTCGTTTAAATTCTCTTCTTACATGTTACTGGCTCCGGACCCAAATTAGTTGAACTTTTTGGTAAAAAAGAAAAAAAAAAAATTAAAGGAAGTTTTTATTAAAAAAAGGGGACAAGTCTGTGTTTGGGGAAAAAATTATCAAAAGAAAAGTCAAATACCTTTGGAAATAAACTTTTGAGTACACCAATCTCTGCGCTAGAAATTCAAGTGGAAAAAGTGTTTTAGTGGATAACTTTTTCAGGGGTGCGAAAGTTTTTGGTGCACTGAATTGTGCAACATAAAATTTTAATGAGATCTGTAACGCAACAATTTTCTCCCCTGAAGAATAATTTGTGGCTCTGAATATTCCAATGTATCTGGAGGATGAGGTTATCGGTAGTGAATTATTGGATTTGTGAAGAGCTACCATTCATAATTGGTTATTCATAATCTGGTATAGAATGTCATGGTTTCTGGTTTTTATCCTCGTATTTGTGTGCTGTGGATGGATCCATAAGCTCAAAACTGGTAGAGCGCTCAAATGGGCTCTTCATTTGAGAGGATGGCGGTTCGAGCCCGCCTGGATCCTTTTTAGTATTTACACAACATAAGTGATAAGCAGCCCACTTTCTTCCTGAAATCTTTTTGTTCGGTCTAGATATTTATTGAAGCTCCGTGAATCAGTTGTAGTCCATTATTGACAGCTGAAGCCCATTCCTATCGTGGCTTCACAATATTGCAGATCAGTCGAGCAGTTCAACCGTTCGTTGGGGGCCCGTTTTTCGTTACGGATTGGAAATCGAGGCATAAAGTTTGTCATGATCTTTAGGTGGTGTAACGGACATTAGAATTAGCTATTTGAGAAATTATATATAGCAGATTTTGTACTGGCAAAAGAGAGTTTTGGATGGAATAAAATTCTGATCTATCTTCTCCCTTTCTCTGCAATTTTCCTTCGTATTCAGAACTCTAGAGTTTAGTGATTTATTTAAAAAAAGTTATATTAAAATATGTGACAATTTTGGCAGATATATTTTTATAGAAAAGTATTTTAAAGGAAAAAAATAAGAGAGAAATTTTTTAAAAATTATATGAGAAGAATTTGCGTGAGAAAAATTAAATTTTAAATTTTAAAATAATAATATATTTAAATATTTTATTTTTGTTTAAACAAAGTTAACTTTTTGTAAATAAAACTAAAATTCAAACAAAGACTATTGGTATCCGAGCAAATCATTTCTCTTCTAAATTTTTTAACTTTCTTGTTCATTTCTAAATTTTCCTCAATTATTCTTCAAAATTTTCCCTTTCCCCATCCTGTTAGGCCCAATAAACTCCTGCCCTAGCCCCATTGTTATGGACTCTTCTATCATGTCATCAAGAAATGAATATAAGAACCGTTTGTCAGCTGGATCGTGGGAAAGAGATTTACAAAATTGTCAATAAAGTTTGAAAATGTTACACGTAATTTAATTATAAATAAAATAAAATGTATTGAAAGATAATTCAGAAAAAAATTTAAAAAATTTAATCTGTAATTTGAATCATATTAAACCTGCCCTCTTAATATGATAAGACTACAGTACACCCTTAAGTTTTTCTCTTTCTTCTTTTTAGCTGGGTTCCAAATTCCATATACAAATGGGTAGGATATGTTTTGGAAATTGTTCATGTTTTTAGTGCCTTCCAAATAAAGAATAAGTTTGCAATCTTGATTCTGTTTTATGATGATATTATTTGCACAACAATCCAGAAATTATACCGCAACCCGATCCAGTACATTCAACCCACAATATTAGGAACGATCCGATCTATGAACACGTAAAACAAATTTCGAAGTGGATGAAAAAAATCTAATGTCTAAGTCAGTAATTGACTTAGAAGATTGACATTTAGAATAGCAGAATTTTTTTTTTTTACTGGATGATATAATTGTAAATATATACTTTATTTTCGAAATCCACTAATAAAATTCTAAAACATCATTTGCAGTTAGCCGCTTATGATTATTTTTGAGCCGTGCTTCTTTACCTTAATAATTAGACGATTCGAATTGTCACACTGTTAGTTGAGCTGAGATCCCGTATATATCATACGACAGCAACAATATGAGAATGAAAATTTTATCGTATTTTATGGTGTTACTGTCGCCCAGCAGTTTTCGAACACAAGACACATGACGGCCTTAATGACACCCAAAAAAGCCTTTGATCAGCTTTAATCCCCAGCACAAGAATCTCGTGAACACTTAAGAAAACTCTGAGAAAATCTTCGAATGCGACAACTTTGTAGTCTGAAGTCCAATAAACTGTTAAAGTGAAGTTGTGCTCATCTATGATCTCAATGGATAATTCTACACACACTCTGTGAAATTGTGCTAATCATTTCAGTTTACTTTTCTGGGTAGTGATGGGGCTTTTCTTGACCAATTCTACGGATTTTGGTGCATCTTTTCTAGAAGAACTACTTTACAAGTGTACATGGTTGAAATCGATGCCCAAATTTGGTCAAGTAAACGCGTGAATCATCAGACTCTTGTAAGGGTGCTCTTCGTTTTCTTCAATTGACAATTCTTGGGGTAGAGAATTTGATGGGAGAAACCGAAAACTGGCCATGAAGTCTTGCCAAATTTCCCATGTTTTGGTCGTAATTGGAATTGGAAATGGCATTTTGTTGATTTTAGATCCAACCCCATTCTCGACGCCGGCTTCCAATCTTTGTCCACACTCATTAATGATTAAACTTTGTCTTGGGAGTGATTTTATTCATCAGCGTTCTCTATACGTATCAAAACAACGAGTCCTGTCCCTCGGGAAGTTTCGTATGTTTATCATCTCTTCCGATTAACCATTTTTGTGATTCCAGCTCATACTTATGGTTCCCACAGGGTGTACGAATAAATTACAATCTAGTAGAATTAAAATTCAAAGATACAGTTTTTGCTTCATAATTGCAATTAATACTATGAATTATTACTTTTTCGTCCCAAAAAGTGTGTTTCTTTACAAGATAGATCACATGTTTATGGTTTATTTAAAAAAAAAATGTATGACTTAAATTTAAAAAATAAGAATAAAAATAAAAATTTATACATTTAATGTTACTTTTTAAACATATTAGACCTTATAATTTTAAAAATTTTGTATAAAATCAACAGTGATTTTTTTTTTCTTCTAAAAACACAGAGTAGTAGAACGGTTTAGTAAGTACTGTTTGTCATTGAACTAAAATTTCAATATGCTTTTTATTTTTAAAGTAAACAACTAATTATATAAATTTTTATTTTTTTTACCCTTACTCTTAAATTATACACCCTCCTCATTAATTCTGTCATCATCCTACCTCATGCAATGGGTGATGTTCTGGTGTTGTCCGCCCCACGAGTTGCATGCCGTGGACTTTATGTCATTTTCTAAAATCCTTGTCCTATAATAATTGCAACACGAGAAAACATGGGAAATTTTTATTTGGTAATCATATATGGAAGTTTATTCTTAACAATAAAAAGATTGCCAAAGGGAAACAGCTTTGCTCAAAATAATCTTAGAATTTATGAGAAATAAATAATGATATTTAGAGCTATGAATCTTGGTGTGATTACTCACTTGACTTTAAAAAGAATAAAAGTAAGATGGTAATGAGAAACTTTTGTTATCATTTGAGCAATAATGTTCACACTTAAAATTATTAATGAATTATTTTAGTAAATCGTGTGACATTTATATAGCAAGATAATACTCTCTCACACTCAAAAAAATATTTATTTTTTGAATATAATTCTAATATTAATTTTACTAATATAACGTTCATAATTAAAAACTAAAAATAAAAAAATAAAATTTTTTATATTTAATAATGAATAGAGTGTATTATATTTAATAATTAAAAAATTATATTAAACTTAAAATGTTTTTTTGAGATAAAAAATTCTAAATAATCAAAACAATTATTATTTAAAAATTTATGTCAGATGCATACCAACATCAATTATAAAAGATTTATATATATGTCACAATTCTTATATTTTTTAATAAAATGCTATTTAAAATTATTTGAAGGAAAAAAATATTTGTCTGCTACGTGGCAGTTCATATGGACCTCCTGGTGCCCGGGGCTGGAATGAAATCCCGTCACTCAAATATTCGGTCAGGGCAGCACGATTCACACTCCAAACCAGCGCGACACGGCACAGCATCAACGGACGACAACGAACGATTTCCAAGTTGACTTACTATCCATCGCGACGCTTTAAAAATAACACGCACGTCGCTATAGCAAGTCCTCACGCGAGAATTAGCACCTAGCCTTTTTGTCCTCCGCAAATTTATTATTTATTTGCAATTATAGAAAAAGAAAAAAGTCTTTATGGAAAAATATCTGACGTATTTCTCCGCTGTGTGAGTGTATGTAGAGTGTACACTACTGACTAGGCATTTACAAATATGGTGACATACCAGTCATAGACAGCTCCGTGGGAGAAAAATTGCCATTTGTATGAGCTAACTGACTCAGAAAGTGGAAGATTCTGCGTGAATATTTTCCTGGAGGAATCACAATAAACCTTCATTACCCATTTTCCGCCTTCGCAGGGACTACTCAAACCAGGTAAGATAAGTATGTTTGTGTGTGTTTTGGGGTGAATGATTTTTGGGTTCTGGTTGGGATTCATGGTTATGGGATTTTCTTGTTGGGCTTTGGGGATTTTTATTTTTTTTCTTTTAAAGTTTTCGTTCTTTCTTTGGTGGGCGGTGGGGGCTTCAGTTTACTGACGAATGCGTTTGATTCTATGTGGAAGATTGGATCTTGATTTTGCTCTTGTGTTTTTGTAGTGGATTGGTTTGGTTAATCTAATATAAGTTTAAGAAGGGGAAAAGGTTTCGGGATTTTTCAGGAGGCAATTGTTCTTTTTAGACCAATTTGAATTGTTGGACATGCAGTTAGCTGCTAAACGAGGGATAAATGGTTAAAAAGTTCCCTCATTTGGGCAAAAAAGGGACGATAATATCACTGCTATCATTCATTTGGATACACTTCATTCATCCGTGTAAAGATAAAAGCTTTTGGCCTGTAATGTATATATTTTTAAAAAGCAATTCCTTTGGCCTCCACTTTCAGAACTCATCAAATTTACTCGCTTTAAGAATTGGGGTGACTGTTTGGTTCTGAAGATGCAAAATCTAAAGTAAGTGTTTAGGACAATCCGGAATATTAGCATTATAAGAACATATTCTACATATTCTTGATGATTAGGGGAGGTTAAAAGGGTTAACAGCTTAGAAGTTACCCAGCCCCTTAGGAATTCTTCAAGCTACAGCAGATGGTATAAAACTATTTTTCAAAGAAAATCTTCTTCCATCGAGGTGATGCCAGGCTTGGGCCACATGTGTAGAATTTTAATGATAAGGGTCCCTATTTTATCTGTTGGTTCACTATCTGCACTTGCTGCTTGCTGACTTTGACCCTGCTTTATTGATCTGGTTCTGCTCAGAGTTGAAATGCTCCTACAAGGAAATTTTAGATCACTTTTAATGCATAAATTATGGAGTTTCTTGTGAAAAGCCAAGTGTTGCGCTATGATTTGATCCTTTTATCAGCCTCAAATGAGTAACTTGTCCAGTAAAATTTAGTTTTGTTTATACCAACTTAGCCACTGAACTTGGAAGCAGCAGGTTGAACTTGAATATAAAGATCAGTAAAATTGTCAAATTGTTGGATGAGTGAGGTCACCCTTTTCTACTAAATATAAATAAATTTGGCAGTTCATTGGCCCAGTAACATGTCAAATTTGATGAAATAAAATTTTGGAAAACAAATGCATCTTGAAATTTTTAGGCTTTTGATGTGTGTGAAAGAATATAAAACATGGGAATGTATTCTAATGTTACTCTTTGATACCATTTTCTTGCTATAAATGCTTGTCATATTACTTTTCCGTTCTGTATGTTGAAAAAATTAAATGCAGTTTTCCTCTCTGTTGTAGTGATAATACTTTAACTTGAGATTGTTCTTAATATTTTGTATTTGTGCCTTATAATGCTTAACAAATATTTCTGCTGTTACTTAATGCAATGGACCCTGGTTTTGTAGCAATGTTTCGTCGGTGGAGCAATTCTCAGCTCGAGCAGGATTCTGATGAGCAGCAGCAGCAAAAGGTAAAATGCATAAGGATTAATGGTAAAATACAAAAGGATTTAATACGTGGTAAAATGCATAAGTTGCTATCCATGTTGACTAAATTTTTAATTGGTTTCGGTAATTATGCTTGGGAAAGATTAATGTTATTAACAGATTTAATGATGTTTCTATGGTAATGTGTTCCAGATATGCTTTTAGTCTTGTGTGTTTCTGCCTCTAGGAATAATAGTTGGGATTCTCGGTCTCTACTTTCATCAGAAACAACTTGAGTCGGAGCTCGTTGCGAACTCTTTCGCAACTCTTACAAATTCTTACTATGCTTGCAGGTTAGTGAACTTAAGGCTGCTTTGGGTCCTTTATCAGAACGTGGCTCTCTGTATTGCTCTGACGCATGCTTGAAGAGATATCTGGAAGCCCGGAACTGGAATGTAGACAAAGCAAAAAAGATGCTGGAGGAAACACTAAGGTGGAGGTCAACCTTTAAGCCAGAAGAAATTCGCTGGGTAAGGTTGGAAATTTTCAGTGCATGATAAATCGTGTTTGAACTCTAGAAGTTCTCGTATCTTAACAGTCTGGAGAGTAATTGTGATGATAATCTTCCAAATGCTTTTCCTTGAATTTTATAAATGCAAATATCATGCATTTACTGGTAGCTCTTTGTTGATGCTAGTATACTTATTCATTTGATTGCAAAGTTCAGATGCAATTACCTGTGGGTTTCTCTTAACTTATTTTCTGAAATTTGCCTAGCACTTTATGATTCTGACCTTGTAAACCTGTTAAACTTGCTAGCACGAAGTTGCTGTTGAGGGTGAGACAGGAAAGGTATATAGAGCAAACTTTCATGATCGCTATGGGAGGACTGTTCTTATTCTGAGACCTGGAATGCAGGTGAAGCCCTCAGATTATAAAAACAAAGAATCCTTCAAATTGTAATTAATTTTCAATATGGGTCTTTCATTTCATCCTTGCTTGTTGGTTCCCGAGTAATAATGTTATATATTTTTGCAGAACACAACATCATTGGACAACCAGATGAGACATTTGGTGTATCTCATTGAAAATGCCATTCTGAATCTTCCTGAAGGTCAAGAACAGATGGCTTGGTTGATAGACTTTACTGGTTGGTCAATAACCAACAATGTGCCAATCAAATCTGCCAGAGACACTGTCAATATACTTCAAAATCATTATCCTGAGAGACTAGCAATAGCATTTCTCTACAGTCCTCCCCGTATTTTTGAAGCATTTTGGAAGGTCAGTTTCTGCTTTATCAAGATAATCAATTTCACAGCCGCCATGTAAAATGTTTGAATGAATGAAACATAGGTGTGGTTACGAATGAACTGTAAGATTTACATATATTACTGTTTATTCTTCTTGGTATGACCTGCAACTAAAAGATTCTACTACTTGCAGACTCCATACTTAGTCAAATAACAGAAAAGAAACTTTAAATATTTGTTACTGGTTTTTGTCGTAGGAGCATACCGTATTGGTGGGTTCCCACGTAATTTTTTCCCTTATCTATCCAAAATCTGTTGGATCTCTGGATGGTAGATTTCTCACTAGGCTTTTTCCGTAATGCGTTCTTTGTTTCATGCCTGCTTCTCTTTTGCAGGTTGTTAAATACTTTTTGGATCCCAAGACATTTCAGAAGGTGAAATTTGTGTATCCAAAAAATAAGGATAGTGTGGAGCTCATGAGTTCATATTTTGATGTCGATAATCTTCCAAAAGAGTTTGGTGGAATGGCCACGTTGCAATATGATCACGAAGAGTTCTCCAGGCAAATGGCTCAGGACGATGTGAAAGGTGCAAAAAAGTGGGGTTTTGACAAACATCCAAATGGTTATTTGGGAGCTGAAGTTGCACCTGAGCCGGAGTTTCTGGCTTCACCAGCCAGCTGATTTTCTGTCTTTAATCTAGAACAGCAGTATAACATATTATGGGGTCGTCTGCTCTGCCCCCAACCTGATGGCAGGCTTCATAATGTCCTGGATATTAGTAATACTTTACCCTAACAAAAAAGTCGATTTTTAGGCAAAAATGGATATATTGTAATGGGAAATAGTAAACTTTGGGCATTTTTGCAATGTAAGACTGGCAAGTTGATGGAGCTGGTAATAAAGTTTCCATCCTAGTCTTCTATTCTTTTCTAAGTTGCGGTAATGGCACAAAATGGGCGTAAATTTCGTCTCAACTGAGGATGTTGGTTGCATTTTCTCAACTGAAAAACGAGTCAGTCTCAGGAAAGGTTCTTTTAAGAAACCAAGAAGCTGGTAACACTTCTGTTAGAAGTTGGAACGTTCATCGACTAAACTTTTTTCACCAGACAAATCTCAGGAAAGGTTCTTTTAAGAAACCAAGAAGCTGGTAACACTTCTGTTAGAAGTTGGAACGTTCATCGACTAAACTTTTTTCACCAAACAATTTGTCAGACGCTGAACCTGTGGCCCAGTATTCTTTATGTAAATTTGATTTCCATTGCCAAAAAGAGATCAGGAAGTTTTTGATAATGAACTATTTCTGTTGCAAGTTTAACATTCTTGCAATTATGATCAAATCCCCAAGTTAAAGACTTGTTCTACATGTGAAGATTGTATATGGTATCGTCAAAATATGAACTAGTACATGGTTCAATAATTTATAACCGGTAGTACTCGTCCCTTGAAAAAAAAAACATGAACCACCAACTGCAACTATCTATTAGAACAACAACAATCCGTGGCACTAACAATACGCAAAGCTTTTTAATGCAATTAACAAAAATGCAATTTAGGTATTTACAAAATTGATACATAGTTTTCCAGTTTACCACTCAAATTTTTCATGTCTATGCAGTTTTTCTATCTATTACACTCTTTCCAACAATAAACTCTGTGGGTAAAAGTGAAAAACAAAGAAAAGCAGCATGTAGGAGAAAAACATATGACAAAATTGGTAAGACAACCCTTGAAGACGAAACCAGAAACCAGTATTAACATGGCCAGAATGGGCAAACAAGATAATGCAGTCCGAGTGCACGTTGCCCCTTGGAATAGGTAAAACGAGAGAAGATGCAAAAGGAACTACATAAGCCGTCTTCTAAAGTTTCCAGTGGTGGCTTGGTAAGTGCGAACGAGTAAGCCAACTCCTATACCAACTCCTAAACAAATGCCAAGGCCAATGCCAACGCCCACCCTCACACCAGCGTTGAACCAGGATAGTTCTCCATCTTCACCTTCTATATATTCTAATCGTCTCCAGTACATACTGTTGAAGTCTTCTTCGCTTTCTGGTTTATAGTTTCTGTATGCAGCAACCTGCAGAATGCAGTAAAAGCAAGCATTAAAAAATGAATACATAGGCATCAATAGCTAATTGTTCTGGCTAAGAAGCCATGTTAGCGAAGTTAACATTTTTTTGTTAGTCTTTTTAAAGATCACTAAAAATAAATCTGTAATTTCAGACTGAAGATTATTCACACTGATATGAAAAAGAGACTTAACATTTTTGAACTCATTAGGTATGTTTGCAGTCGTCATAGTATAGATGTTAATGATATCCATTCACTTGGCAATAATGGCTTCTGGTTTCCCCAGATAGAAGGTTTAGTGCATCTTTTATAAGATCAGCAATAAAATGAGATAAATCTAGAAAATGAGGCACCCGGGAATTTATCAGGTTTTCAGTTCTTCAAAAACCATTGTTTTGAATGGAAGCTTCTAAACTGAACTAAGATACAAACAAGCAGTTTGTAAGATCTAAAAAGGAAAACTAAGAAGAACAAACACGATAATAGTCACAGATAGGTTTTTGTACTTGGATCTGTTGCATGAGGATACTAGCAAGTACACTGACCCGGAAAACAAGTCCAATCAAATCAGCTTCATAACACAGAAGGTTCCCTGATATTGCAAAAAAGGATACAGTCATACTTTTCAGCAAGTATAATTGCCAATACAGAAAGCCAAGACAAGATTACTTTCTTCCATTACTGTGGTATTAGGATAAATATACACTAGCAGATGATGTTTAACAACCTCAGGGAGCCTTTCAGCTGACAAGTACCAGAATCGTCAAAACTCTACAGCCAAATTCATCAACTATGCTAATGGGACTAAAATTGTGGTGTAGAACTGGAAAGTAGCTTGAGACTTTTTATCCAAATAGAACTGCAGTTTACGCATCTTCAACGACACATTTAACCTTAAAGAGGAACAAAAGGAAATAAGCTCATTGACCTTCAGCAACATTTAACCTTAGAGAGGAGGAAAAGAAAATAAGCTCATTGACCGTCAGCAAAGGTAGAGAAAAAGCTCGTTGGGGCCCAAAACTGAAATCACAAACCTTACTTGATAGCTGCCTAGGGTGATGAGGCCAGACATGTTAGACTCATGCAGAGACAGTAGGGATAACAGAAACGCCAAAGGGAGAAAATAAAGCAGAAGGAAAGAAAGATAAACTGAGCATTACTTGAAAAACTGTGCCTGCCCATACCCGCGTGACATGCCTAGGATAATATTCTGTTGGCTTGTCCATGGTCCAACTCCTTTGAAACAAAGAAACATGTTTCATGGGAGGACTCATGGGCAAAGCGCAATAAAAGGATAAGATGACCACCAGGGTTTCTCATGGTCATGGTATGAGATCCTGTTTCATTAGCTCCAGAAGGCTCTAATTTTATGCCAGATATTTCCAAACAGGGAACCTTTGTGGAGTTCGACCGTTGTTATGTGAAAAAGTAAACGCATTTTCAACTGAAACATAATGCACAGAGGTTGGCTAGTTGCATTACCAGCCTGAGAAATTGGGTGAAGAGAAACGATTCGTCCACAACCAATATTTTAGTGCAGCAAAAATATATCTAATTTAAGATTAGAGTCCAAAACAATACCTGCATGTCAAGGCCAGATCCGTCCTTGTGCAATTCAGATGTATCATACTCTGGAATTGAATCTAGCATCACTTTTCTATTGTGCTTCTTACGGTGATTAAGCTGCAGCGTCTTGGTTAAGATAATTGGTGCACCCGAGAAGCAACCTGTAACATAAACTTCGATGGTTGGTGACAATGACTCAGAACCCATTATTTGCTTGCCCTTCAAGAATCCTGTGCCAGTACTCATCACTGTTTCACAATTCATGGTCCATTTCCTAGTATTCCCTTTAGACTCCCCAGTGTAACCGTTGCTATATGACATCTCCAGAACCCCAGAAAGCAATAGATCTTCTTTATGGAACACCTCAAATTTCACACTCCCTGTCAACCTTATACTATCAGTACTCACAAATGTAGCTTCCTCAGATTTCTTATCCAGCCTATCCCTTCGAAGAAGGCATGATGCTCCCTCCGAATAAATGGAACACCTAGCACCATTCACTTCAAGGAGAGTGTCAGGCCTGAGAGGGATATGGTTGAGGGATAGGCACTCTGGGGTTGAATCATCAACTGTGAAATTGCTGATCCGGACATAAAACACTCTTATATCAAACCAAGACAATTTACTGTGAGATTGGTAAGCAGGATGACGGATAATCTGAAGTCCTGGATCAGCTGGTTTACCATTGCATAAGGATTCATGAGAGCTGTCCATCTTTCAAGAGGGTGTTCAGTCCTCGCCAAAATCCTTCAACAACGACTGATTCAACATTGATGGAACCCGATGCATGTAAACACATAAGCCAGAATACCCTGTTTCAGAAGAACAAAAGCATTTGCTATTTAACGATTACAAATCAAATTGTTTTCAAAAGAATACTGTTAAATTAATAAGACTATCTCAGGTACTAATTCTTCTTCCAAAATCTTCTCTTGCATCCTATAACTGAAAGAAATTCACCAGACACCCAGAAAATAGAGAAAGAAACTGAGAATTGTCAAACAGTAAAAAACATGATTTTAGGAACAGAATTCCTTGATATGAGGGAGAGGGAAGACGTAATCAGAATTTATAAGTAAAAAGACATGCCCCCGGTCACAAACTTAAAACAGGGTTTAAAATGTAATTCCATTCCTACTCTCTCTTCCAGTCAAAAATGTTCAATCCAAAAAAATCTACCCCTTAACCGAAAAAATAGAGCATCCATTATCAAAAAACATCAAGACCTACATGGGAAAAATCAAAACTCTGAAAGCTAAAAAGATGAAATTTTGAGACTTATGTCTAATATTCAATGGAATAACAAAAAAGCATCCATACTCTTTATAATTTGGACGCCCCAGATAGAAGGTGAAAACAATATCCCAGATAAAGAAACAATTCATAAACCCACCATGATTTTGACAAAACCAAATACCAAAAAACCAAGCCTTTTATTTCATTTCATGTTCTTCAAGCTTTTCATCTCAATTCAGTTTCTGAATCTCCGGCCTGTTTTCCGACAGAGAGGAGAGATAAAGATTGAAAGTAAGCCCACATCAATATCCAAAATATGCCTATCGATTAGCCGGCACTTCACATATCGCTTAATACAAGCGTCACACAACTAGCCAATCGATATTCCACCACCCAAAATTGGAAATATAAAAGGAAAAAAAAAAAGGAAACGGACAAAATAATCCAATAATAAACTTTAGCATGCAAAACGAAAATAATTCCCTAGACTTACCAAGAAAATATTGCATCCACAAGTCACCTTTTGTCCTCCTTACAAGCTTTCAATACCGGGGCATCCAAAATCCAATCTTTTTGAGGTCTCTTAATCGCTTTCACTCTCCAAGGTTCCAACTTTTGATCTCGTCCTCATCCCCTCTCGTGGCCTAAATTTAGTACAGTGACATTTACTATCATTGTTGTATTAAACCGCCACGCCATACATCAATCCAATTGGAACTTTCTCCTTTTTCTACAGGAACTATTTATATGTCGGCTTGACTTTATAGGAAAAATCAGAGGTGGAAAAAAATCTCCTCATTTTTAATGCGCGTGATTAGAATAATGAATATTTCAAAAGGGACTTCTGGGTATTCTACAATAGTCCTCCAGATGGAGGGTTGTGCTGTCTTATCAGCCTACGTTCTTCAATATAAAGCATAGATTGATGGTATAATCTGTATTCAGCAGCTATAAGTATTTTGAGCAAAGACGGAATGTTGATGGAGACAGAGAGATAGCTGAGGAGATGATTAACGGGGGAATGGGGATCATGTCGATAGGATGGCCTTATCCCGAGTAAGATTTTTACATTTACGAGATCGGATTATGAAAGCGATGTTCAGCGGAATTCGTGTGTTAAGACATCAAACGCGTGGTCTTTGATCGTTAATCATCGCAATTAAGACAACGTTAAGCAAGCGATTAGTCAATTAATGGGCTTCGTCTTTAGTCCAGTTCTTGGTTTTTTTGCCAGTCTCCAATTAAGATAGTTGTTTTAGACGTTTGAAGAACTTTTGACCCAAAAAGTGCATTCGATAAGCCCAATAGCTTCTGCAAAAAGGCTTCGATCTTGCCGACTTTTTGGCCCAAGAAGCAAAAGGGACATTTGGATTCTGTAGAGATGATTTATTACGCACTGCCCTCGTGAACAAAATAAATTTAAAAAGCAAATGGGGAAGTTACAACATCTAATGATTTTTTTTGTTCCTCACAACCTCTAATGGTGATAATATACGCGGACGGATTTAATGGGGATCTTGTGCAATTTGGTTGTAATTTTTGATAAAATTGAGAAGTCATTTGAATTAAATGAAACTTTTCTAAACAAATAAATCTATAAACCAACCTTGTCATCTCTATTATGTAAAAACTAACATATCATCTTAAAGAAGTTTTTGACATTTGAGATTCATGATTAATTAAAAATATTTAATAACACGGTGATATAGTTATACAAAACTTCCAAATTTAAGTACATAAAAGAGTGTATGAATTGTATTTCAAAATATATTTTTATATTTTTCAAAATAATAATCGTTAAATACAGAATATATTAAGAATTACAAAAATGTCTTATGAAATGCAAAAATACGTTTTGAAATTACAACCAAAACACGCTCAAAGTTGGATTTCCAATTGAAGCCACTAAATGATCCCTCAATGATAAAGAAAGTTGCAAATATTGTGTATAATGTTTACATTGATATTGAGTTACAATAGCATATCCCTTAGAGAAAAAGGAATAGTACCACATGCTAAAATGCAAATTGAGCAAATTGAGTTGGTCAAAACAATATTTAAAGAACTGCTGCTCACGGGGTGGGATGCGATTTTCCCTTTGGGCCAATAAAAAAAACATGTACAACTTTATATTTTTTTTAATGAGTTTTGGATAATTAAAAAAGTGCAATTTGGCAATATTTTGCTTATGCAAAAGCATTATAGACGCCACTGAGGTAGTCAAAAGAGTCAATAGGAGTTGCTAACCCGAGTTACTATAATTAACAGAGGCAGAATTTTGGTTCCCGTGCTTCGCGGTTTAAATTAACAACTACATCCGGAATCGATCTGGCCTTACATCCTCACTGGGCTTTCTTCGTTTACTACATAATCAGGATCATGGGAATTGGATCAAAGGTCAGAATGAGCCGACCGCGGACTCTCAATCCTTGAAATGGACCATCAAATAAATGCAAATGCCACAAGCAGACACAAATGGTCAGACTGAGAGGCAGAAAGAGTGTCGTAAAAGGTGACCCATCGGGGGGTTAACCCTTACCCCACAGTTATGTTAGAACTCGAAATGGAAAGGGCACTGCCCCCCCTCCCCGACCCCTCATGTCTTACACGCTGCCCCTTTTCCCCCACCCCACAAAATTCCATTCTCATTCTCACAAAACTTAATTATACTGCCACCAATGAGAAATGACAAAGTGATATCGATTAATATGATATCTTAAAAATATAATTTTTTTGCACATGTAAAATAATAAAAAACAACTTTTATTTTTATAATATATTATATTTGTAATTTTTTATTATAAATTTTTACAAAAAGTATCACTATTTTTAAAGAATTTGGCGTAAAGTTACTTTTCAATTAAATAAATATTATATTTATCACTGAAAAACAATCACTGAGTATTGATCTCTCCGTTCTTTTTTTAAAAAAAATAGTTTTAAAGATTTTTTTATTTCATAAAAGAATTTATTTTTGTGTAAAAATTTTATACTATATTTATTAATAATGATAATATGCGAACAAAATTTAAAAGTCATAATAAAAATAAAAAATTATATATTTAATAATATATTAAATATTTTAAAAATTTTATACTAATTCAAAAATTAACTATTTTTTTGAAACAAAAAAAGTACTCTTCTTTAGATTTTAGAAACCATAATATAGTGTCACTAGAGTTTATAAATAAAGTAATGATACATATAATGACTTTTTATATCGACTAATGTAACAAATATGAAAAGTCAAAATTCAGTTATTACACTCTTTCAAATATGTTATATATTAACGGATAATTTTATTTTTTCATACTTTCATATCAGTCACTATTATTTTTCACTATAAAAAATTACTATAAATATCATTACCCTTATAAATAATAATAAGTAACTATTTGATATTTTTGCATAAAACCAAAAAGAGAAAAGTAAATTAATCATTTTCAATATATAAGGTTCACCCCATATGAGCTCTTGAATTTTCCGTTTTGAATTTAGGAGAGATTTATTCTATAAATATATTTTGAATAAGTAAGACATAAATTTCAACACTCGACCAAACAATCATTAATAAATAGTACCCTAACTCTTTCTTTTTTTTGGAAGGTGTACCCTAACTCATTAGATTTCAAGTTGCAATTTCAATTATTTAACAACTCCGTCGACATATTTGAATTAAAATCAATAAACATAAAATTTATTATGTCCTTGGATCAAATTTGGCGCTGTTCCTCACCTTAACCATGGTTAGCAGACAAGACTGGTAGCCTTAGCCTTAGCCAATAGCCAACCCCTCCCTTTGTCCTTCTTTCGACCGCATTTCTTTCTTCACTCATTCCCCGTCTTTTCTTCTGCTAAGGACCTAAGCTAGAGCTATCCAATTACTTCAGCATATGCATCTTCTTAGGTGTTTACTTTGTAAATAATTCTTGTGGGTTCAATATTTTCTAGGCATTCATAAACATAGACAAGCACATAGTATTGCATGATACTCAGTGGATGAAGTCATGAGGATTTGAGGAGAAGATAGCTAGAGCAAAAAGGACTTGGTAATACAAAGGTGTGTTCAGTGGCTTTTTTTTTTTTTTTTTTTGGTTTCAGATTCAATATTTAAAGATGTACTGTATCAAGCTTGCTCCTTGTGTGTATTTTGCTATTGAGGAAACGTAGTAAATATTGGTATGCTTGGTTTTAGTGGCTTTATGATTTAAGGTTGTAAAGATTGTGTGTTTGTCAGATTACTGATTGGTTAAAGTTGCAAAATATAGATATGATTGGTTAAAGTTGCAAAATATAGATAGCCCATGATAGGATTTTGTAGCTGGGGTGTGTGTTAGAATATTGATTTTGGGTTCATCAAGGTTTGCTGGGGAATCAATTGATTGTGTTCATGGGTAAAAAGAAGGCAGCGAAAAAAACAAAGGAGTTATTAGTGGCTATAGCAGAATCATCATCCCTTGATGCAGAAGGCCAGCAGCAGCAGCCCTTGACTCCTAGGAAAAGAGGAAGGCCCCGGAAAATAATAGTTGAGAAAACGGAAGCAGCAGAACAAGTTAAGGAAGAAGAAACAGCGCAAGAGGGCCATGATGATATTGAAGGAAGTCAATCCAAGAAGGTGCAAATAAGTACTGCTGAAGAAGAGGAAGAAGAAGAAAAAGGGCAGCCATCAAATATGAAAGAGGAAGCTACAACAACAACAACAACAACATCATCATCATCTTCAAAGAAGCAAGTTCCAACTAAAAGCAGAGCTAGGCGTAAAAGCAAACCAAGGAAGAGCTGTTAATTATTTGGTTCAGTGCTACTTTTTCTCTTGCCTTCCTTAAATTGGATGAAATGGGAGTCGAGAAAGGTGATTGATGCATTAATTGGTTCTTGTTTGTGTGGTTCATCTGTGCTAAACTGTTGATGCGCCCACCGAAGGTGGGGGTTGGTTTGAGAAGGATTGTGCTAATGGTTTAATTGTTTCGCTTTCAGTTCCTTTTTTTTGTGGTTTTCTTTCATTATGCAGTGTTTGTCTTCTGCCTTTACGCTTGAAACTGTTTCTGGTTAATCATGATCACTTGTGAGGATGATCAATTAAGAAAACTCTAAAGAAAATTGATAGCTTTATTATTCTCGGCTATAATTCCGATTTCCAAATCAAGAAATTTGTGAAACAAACCTGAATGGATAACAGGGTTCACAAAGATGGTAAATAATACGTAGGAGTATGATACCTATTTCCTAGGAAATACAGATCAGGGTAAAACATCGTAGGTGAGCCCATAGATTCTCTGGTCAAAATTAACCAAATTCATGACATGTGCATTTTATTTTACATTCAACGTTGAAACGGTACTTCATGCAGCACGTATTCCTGTCTCTCTTGGTATCCAATATTCCCATTAATACGGTAGGGAGGTATAGGAGTACTGTGTCTCGGGTACTATTTTGACAGCAAACAGTTTGCCATTGGTACTTTCTTTCGCTCTGTTGATATTGCTTAAATATGATTGGATCATTTGCTTTTGATTTGTCAAATAATCGTGCTTTGGCTGTATTGGACGTGACAACTCACATAATTTTGCATGTTAGTGGAATACTTCTTCTTATTCTACTCTTAAGTGACAAAAAGAGAGCAAGTTTTCTATTATCATTGGGCGCAGACAACATTGAAGCATTTGTCATGCATGAAATTCCTTGTCTCGGTATTAATCTGAAGATTCTGTTTCTTTTTCTTTGCTCGTGGCACTTACAATTATTTACGTTATTTTACTCGAGCTTATCAGATTAATAATTACCTTTCCAATTCTTTAAACATCACAAGAAAAACACAAAAATATCAGCCAAAAAAAAAAAAGACTAAAGAAGATTAATCACTTTCCTTAATGTAGGAGTACAAAATGATGGTGATTGGCAACCAAATTCAGGAAAGAAGAAGGCCTAAAAGTAAACTAAAAAATGAGGGCACAGTCAACAAATGATTAAACAAATTAATGGCTATCATGAAAGAGAGAGATAATCCAACCAGGAAAGGAATAAGAAGCAGCGCAGTGGTTTTGCGAAGCGTCCTATTCCAGGGCGCGTGGGAGAGCGGAAAACTACTTGCTGAACTACTACAGACGATAGATAACCTGAGATCTCTTTGGCCCCAGAGGATGCTGTGGTGATCAAACTTAGTTCCATCAAACGTCAAATGGCCCCTACTCTCAATCCCACAAGTCAAATTTCATTGTCTCAGTCTTTAAAAATAGTATATCTTCTAATTCATTCATCACATATATTTAAAGAACTCCATCTTCTAAGATTAGATCACAGATTGTAATGGGGTTTAGTGGGCATTGAAAAAGGATGCAAGAATAAGTGGGCAAGAATCAAGATGGGACATAAATATGCTCATGCCAAGGAATTGGGAAGAGTACCATGATTAAAAAGTCAATGTCGCTCCAGAACGAACGCACTAAAATTAACCAGTTCCACGTAAACAGCTATTCTGGAAATAATTTGCTAGATTTTTCTGTCCACAGAATCGTGTAACTAGTATTACACAGAATAAATCTCATACAACAAAACTTGATTGTGCGGATAAATCTGCATCCTATTCTTGCCATTCAAATTTTTCTCACAAGGCAAAATTAAAATCGAACTATTTAAGTAACCAAAGCTAACTACTTGCCATTCAACACTTTCTCACAAGGCAAAACTACAATCTAACCTATTTCAGTAACCAAAACTAACTAACTTGCCATTCAACATTTTCTCACAAGGCAAAATTATAATCTAACCTATTTCAGACACAAAAACTGACTGCAAATCTGCTCAACGAGTATTTTTGTGATGCCGTTCTTTTTTGTATCGTGTTTGCTCTGGATCAAACCCACCTTCCTCTGCTCCGTAGACAGCCCAAGTTGGTGTAGGAGCCATGTAATCCTTACTGGTGAATGGTTTTCCAGAAGCCACCTAAATTTTGAGAATGAAACAATACATTAGACATGCATGCATGCCTAGAAGGACATAATAATGCTAAATTGAAAACATCACATACCAGATCATGGAATTTTTCGTAATCTATCCATGTAAACCATTGACCATTAACCTTAAATTTCTCCACTTTACCCAAAAGAACACAACATGAATGAACATGCTCGCAGGCAACCTCATACTCTCCGTAGCTTCTTTGAGACAATGCCTCAGAAAACTCTTTGACATCAGAATGCCATGGCACATTCTCCATGGTTAACTTCGACGTTGCAGACCTGAGGGTAAAATTGTTTCACTAATTTTCTTCCAATGTCACAGTAACCAAAATAAGAAAATTAATAAAAATGCCAGGCAGGGCAGGATAGGTGGGTGGAGGGAGGGAGAGGGGGTGTGCATATAGAAAGAAGAGAACACCAACTGGGGAACTCACGATCCACAATAAGTAACTCCTTTTATTTCAACGAAGTCAGGATTGCCAATTCTGAAGAGGTTAGAATAGGCCTCTACATCTTCTGTATTCCACCCTTTGACTAAAGTCAAGCGATAGACTGTCCGTTGCTGTTTTTCTTTAAGAGCTTTCAAGGAATCCTAATATTTTGAGGACAAAAACAGACAAAAGTTAAGCCTACAAGGCAAAAGTTACCAGAAGGAGCCAAGAAAAAGTTATCATGTGAGAAAGAAGGGACCAACAAGTAAAGCATTTATCTGGTGATTATATTTGTTTATTTGAACCTTTGAAGCAATTACTGAGTAGTAAACTTAAGCCAAATACTGAAGCTACCAAAATATCAGACACTGACATAAGCCAAATAATGAACTACTTCCTTCATCTCAGAGCCCATTGTTTTTATCCACAATGGTTGAGATAAGAACAAAAGTAAATGCGACAAACAATAAATCTGTCTTCAGAAGATACTTACAACAAATCGTTCCCAAAAGTCACCAAACAGCGGCCTATCAATTGCTTTCAAGCTCTCCTTTGTTGCAGCATCTACACTAACATATAACTGCATAACCATTTAAAAAAATAAAATAAAATAAAATCAGTGGCTTTTTCAACATTAACAAGATTTAGCCTGATGGTTAAACATAACTAGAGGTTGATCAAAAAGAGTTGAAGCCAAAACAAGCATACCTGTGTGACAGGGTTCAGTAACTCGATCTTTTCTGGGAACTGTGCATTTGTGACAAGAAAAGTAGAAATCCGCCTACGATGCAGTTCACCTACCAGAGAGTTAATCTCTGGATACATGATGGGTTCACCAACAAGAGACAAGGCACAATGCTGAGGAGCAAGACCCTCAGACAGGCACTCTGCTTTAACGCCTGCAGGAACATAGACCTCTTATAAATTCCACTTCTGTTACCACATATCATCAACCGGTTTATAGCACAAACTCAGTACATATATGACAACATCTCATTACTGGAGAAAAGTAAAAATGGCCTAAGAGGGAAAAAATTCCAAACAAAACAAAGAGCTGTAACCCAATATCTGCTCAGCATTCTCCAATTACATCAGGCATTTATCTGATTGTTATTTTCATCTACATGAGTAGGAACCGTAAATCCTACCTGGAACTCCTTTCATTTGCCTTATCATTTTTGTATGCAAATCAATGGCTGTTTCCACAATCTCCAAAGGGTCATCCATCTTCCATTGCCAGCTCTTCCCTACAGGATTAGTGTGATGCCTCCAACAGAAAACACATTTATTTGCACATGCTAGACTCGGAGTTGCTTCCATGCATCTAAAGTTTTGAAAAAAAGATCTTAATTAGAAATCCACATGAACGGAGCAAAAATCAGAAACAAACTCCACCATAAGCACCTACAAAAACCAGCATGAAAATTTGGCACAAATTTTTACTACCACAAAACTCTTCAAAAAGATTGATTGCAAGAACTACTCTACAAAAGGAGAAGACTTAAAGATAACAACAGGGATAATTATAATCATCACCACATCCTTTCATTTTACCCAGGTAACCTACCAGATTATTTGGTGAAAATGAGAGGTCCATATACTATAAACCAGAAAAAGGAATACACATTCAAAAAACCTAACAGCAGTTAGAACTTGTTATCACGCCAGACTTATAGACCGTACGACTTAGATATGCGAAAAATTACAGGCAAAACGAAAATAGACATTCAATTCTTTTCATGCAAATCTCATATGATCAGCAGCAACATGAAAACAAGAAGCTATAGAACATACCTGTGACTCTCAATACCATAAAATGTGTGCTTGTAGCAGCCTCCACGGCCTCTAAGTTGAGACTTGGTCCATCTACAAAGTTTAACTCCACTATGTGACCCAATAATCTTATATCCCTGAAAATTATGCAACTTAACAATCAGTTCAGAATGGCAAGAAAAACAAAGTGATGTAGGATTCACATACAGTTAGTTACAGACATTTTCACGTACGCAAAGAAAATAGATTGCAAGCACAAAACCAGGAGATGGTAGTACTATAAGAATGTATAATCATTTGGAAAGTAAGACTTCAGCTGCGGGGAGGTGATGTGACAAAAATCCAACATTTTCACCCAAATTAGAATGATGATTAAAAAAACATTTCTTACGAATGAAAAGTATACACACATGCAGGACAAAAACCTAATGTAACTGGAATGCCGATGAATGGAACATCCCAAAGTCAAGTATAATTTGGAACAACTTTACCTTCCAGAAAAACTTGTATTAACAGGTGTAAAACAATCCTAAGGATATGAATTCTAAGGCACATTATTCTAATTACCAAACCAAACTAGAGTCAAGATATATTTAATCTTTAATCTTTTGAGGCAGAAACTTCATCGTACTCTGTAAAATAAGCATTGATTACCTGCTTCTCCAAATTCGCCCTGATTACAGGAGTCACCATTTCCTTCTTTCCATTCAACACCTCACCATTCAATTCTCCATTAATTTTAGCCTCCTTCCTCCTTGAAGGTACCCTACCTGCGATGTCCTCAAGATCAACAATCTCTGACTCCCCACCATTTTCCCCAATCTCATCATCATCGTCATCATCTACATACTCATCTCCATCACTCGCCTCACCACCAACCCCATTCAAATTCCCATAATTAGCACCATTTCCGTTCGCATTACCCTTCAAAACCTCAACCACCTTCTCACTCCACGCATCAAACACCTTATCTAAGTCCCCCTCATCCACATCCCCCTCACAAACCTCAAAAATCTCTTTCCCCCCAAGCTTCCTCAATTTCTCTGACAACCCTCTCGCAACAACATTAAAGCAATCCCCATAGGCCCTACTCCCAACTCCAAAAACCGTAAATCTACACTTATCCAACAATGCAGTACCGACCCGAAAATCCACGGCACTCTCATTTATCCAATTGACCAAAAAGGCCCCATTTGGCGGCGGACCCCCATTTTCCCATGTGGAAGCTACCACTAAAACAAGAGTTTCCTTAGAGAGGTCCTCGGGTTCGTAATCTCTAGGGTCTATAAGATCAAAGGGAAGATCATTCCGTGTAAGAAGTTTGTGGAGGCGTTGAGCTAGGGTTTTGGAAGTGAAGGTCTGCGAGATGAAAAACAGTTTGCCTTTAGGAGGAGGTGGTATCGAAGCTCTGAAGGTTTTCAGACGGTGGAGAAGTCGGCGTCGGGATTTATAGAATAGAAAAAGGGTGGTGGCGGAGAAGAGAGCGAGGAGGGTGAGCCGGACGGGGGAGGGAGACGAGGACATGGTGAGAATTAAATTCCTGGGTTTACGGGTTTTAGGGAACACAGGATCTATGGTGCTTATTCTGAGTAATATTTATCCCTAATCTTGGCAGATTATGAACTAACGTAAATTTGCTCCATGAAATGAAATCATAAATATATTGTTGTTATTGGTTATTGTATATTAGCTGAAAATATTAATTTTTGTGTAATTTTTTTTGTTTTGTTATTTGTTTATTATTTTTATAATTTTTGTTGTGATTAAAATAAAATATTATGAAAAATAATTAATTTATTTTTAAGTTATCTCATATACAGTTTGTCATTGTAATAAAAATTTTAATATTTATTTTCTGTGTAATTTGTAAGCTATTATATAATAACGAGTTTATCTAGTGCATACTTTTAGTAGTTATCATGAATTTCTTTAGTTAAGAAAAAAAAAAATTCTACGATTGTGAGAAAATAAAAACAAAAACCATAACTAATTTTATTTTTAAAGCAGAGGTGACGCGTTCCGGTTTGAATTTCCATTTATGAACTAAACAGTTCTAAAAATTCTGGAATTACGGTTTCAAAACGGTAATTAGAATCGGGCAGTCTAGTTCCGAGTTCACATTTTGAAAAATCAAATTAGAATTGACAGTTTGGTTTAGAAATTGTGTAATTTTTTTAAAAAAATTAAATTTATATAAAAACAAAATATAAGTATTAAAATATAAAAATAAATAAAATACACTCTCTTCTTTCCAAAATAATAGTCCATTTTAAAAAATTCTTCTAGTTTCAAAAAAAAATATTTTTATATTAAAATTTTAAAATATTCTTATTAATAATAATTATATATACTTAAAAAAATATATAAATATAAATATAAAATTATACATTTAGTGATGCATTAAATGAGTTATATTTAATAATTAATAAAAAATTATATTTTAATAAAAATTGACTCTTTTTTAAAAAAGAATGGAATACTATTTTCAAAATTTTAAGAAAAGTTGACCAAAGCTAACTTCTTGCCATTCAACATTTTCTGACAAGGTAAAATTACAATCTAACCTATTTCAGCCACAAAAACTATTTCAGTAACCAAAACTAGCTACTTGCCATTCAACATTTTCTCACAAGGCAAAATTACAATCTAACCTATTTCAGACACAAAAACCGACTGCAAATCTGCGCAACGAGTATTTTTATGATGCCGTTCTTTTTTTGTATCGTGTTTGCTCTGGATCAAACCCACCTTCCTCTGCTCCGGCCGTAGACAGCCCAAGTTGGTGTAGGAGCTTTGTAATCCTTACTGGTGAATGGTTTTCCAGAAGCCACCTAAATTTTGAGAATGAAACAATACATTAGATATGCATGCATGCTTACAAGGACATAATAATGCTAAATTGAAAACCTCACGTACCAGGGCATGGAATTTTTCGTAATCTATCCATGTAAACCATTGACCATTAACCTTAAATTTCTCCACTTTAGCCAAAAGAACACAACATGAATGGACATGCTCGCATGCAACCTCTTACTCTCCGTAGCTTCTTCGAGACAATGCCTCAGAAAACTCTTTGACATCAGAATGCCATGGCACATTCTCCATGGTTAACTTGAGGGTAAAATTGTTTCATTAATTTTTTTCCAATGTCACTGCAGTAACCAAAATAAGAAAATTAATAAAAATGCCAGGCAGGGCCAGGATAGGTAGGTGGAGGAAGGCAGAGGGGGTGTGCATATAGAAAGAAGAGAACACCAATTGGGGAACTCACGATCCACAATAAGTAACTCCTTTTATTTCAACAAAGTCAAGATTGCCAATTCTGAAGAGGTTAGAATAGGCCTCTACATCTTCTATATTCCACCCTTTGACTAAAGTCAAGCGATAGACTGTCCGTTGCTGTTTTTCTTTAAGAGCTTTCAAGGAATCCTAATATTCTGAGGACAAAAACAGACAAAAGTTAAGCCTACAAGGCAAAAGTACCAGAAGGAGCCAAGAAAAGGTTATCACATGAGAAAGAAGGAACCAACAAGTAAAGCATTTATCTGGTGATTATATTTGTTTATTTGAACCTTTGAAGCAATCACTGAGTAGTAAACTTAAGCCAAAAACTGAAGCTACCAAAATATCAGACACTGACTTAAGCCAAATAATGAACTTCCTTCATCTCAGAGCCCATTGTTTTTGTCCTCAATGGTTGAGATAAGAACTAATGTGTACAGAAGGAGATTATGGGAATTCACAAGAAGTTGAAGTTGTTGAAAATGGTGAAAACTATGAAATTGTGGTGATAGATGAAGATGAGGAACTGACTATGAAGTTGAGGCCAAATGGAGATGATGAAAAGGGGCTCCAAATCACCACAAGAAGTCATTTATAACCAACCACACACAGAATAGTTGCAGCTTTAGTATTTTAGTGCATTCCCCCAATAACAAAAACAAGATCGGATTTTGACTACTTAAGTGTTTTCTTTGTTAATTATCACAATCAAAATTGACCAATGAATGGAATATTATTAGTGATCGAGCAATGTCATTGTGAATATCATGTATAAGGTTCCGTTTTATTCTTTTATCAAAACTGGAATTTGCTTGAAAGTAGAGAATTTTTTTTTATCATACGTGGTTGAGTTTTATGATTTTTTTCTTTATTCTAACTCATTTATAATGTTTATTTTATCATATTCTCAAATTATGTGAATAAATTATAAAATTTAAACTAAAATTTATAAAAAAAAAGTGTCTAATTTTAAGCAAATTCTAATTATAACAAGGAAATAAACAGACCCCCTAAATGTATCTAAGATGATGATAATGGTATTTTTTTTTGTTATCAACACTCTTTATTCGTTAGTAAAAGTATAAAATTGTATAATTAATTGTATTTTTATAATATAAGTAAAGTGTTAATAACAAAAATTAGGGTGCTAATATTATTATCCAAATGGTCTAGGCCGTCTAGCAAAGTGATTATAAATACTATTTTTTTTTGTCTTAGAAAAAGAGTTTATTTTAAATAAGGTGTAATTTTTTTTCACTTACAAAATATGACGCACTTAATTTATAAGTAAATATATATTTTTTCATTTTTATCCTTCGTGTTTAAAGATAATTCCAAATAATCAATATTAGTAAAAATAATATAGAAATCTGCTCTGAAAGTAGTCATTGTTTTTTTATAAAGTGATAATATATTAAAATGTTCCGAACTTAGGCGCTTATAACCGTTTTGACCTGACCTTTTAATTGTAACAACACGACACCTGAATTTTAAAATGTGTAACAATAATGTCCTCTAACTGAAAAAATACGAAAAAGCCCTCTGATATAACGTATATAGTTTAAAATTCTAAAATAAATTTTTAAAAAGACAAAAAATATAAAATTTCAAAACAAAAATTTAATAAACTTATTTACACTATATAATAAATTTTTTAAAACTAAAAAAAAATTTAAAGATGAAAATTTAATAAAATTTAGAGACAAAAATGACAAAAAAAAATTGAGGTTAAAAAACAAAGTAACATATAATAATTTTTTTTGTATATTTGCATTAAAATTTTTAACAAAATTTTACATAATTTTATTAAATTTTTTCTTTTAAAAAGTTAATAAAAAAAACTAAATTATATCAATTTTTTTGTAATTTTTGTCTTTAGGAAGGGCTTTTTTTGTATTTTTTTCAGTAGAAGGACATTATTGTTACACATTTTAAATTTCAGGTATCGTATTGTTACAATTGAAAGGTCGGGTCAAAACGGTTACAAGTGCCTAAGTTCATGACATTTTAATATATTATCCCTTTTATAAATAAAAGTTTTCAAAGTAATTTTTTGTTGGAATTGAAAGGGTAATTTTTTTTGTCAAATAGTAGGCTTGATTTTTATATTTTAGCTAGTTACGCAGAGTGCAGCACATACCACAAAGTGTTAAAATAACGTCATTAATAAAACTGGACAACTTGGTAGCTAGCTACGACAACGAAATTTTGATACCATAAGTGGAGCAAAAAAACTAAAAATTGCGAGTGTATAACTTTGAAAAGATATATTAGCCGATTCATTCTTAAGCACGGATGTCTGTTTGAATTAATGGCATTCATTCATAAGTAAAACTTACCCCTACTACATTCTACTTGACCACTAGGTTTTATGCTTCTTAGATTGTCAGAAGTCTAAGAAAACACTTTCTCACAAGCAGTTTTATCACATACATAAGTTTTGAACACCATCTTGCCAGTATGTTTAAGCTAAATAAAGTCACCAAAGTTCAGGTCATACCACTAGGTGTTTCCCAAATTGTTAGAAATCTAAGAAAACACTTTTTCACAAGCAGTTTTATCACAAATATAAGTTTTGAATACCATATTGCTAGTGTGTTTAAACCAAATAAAGTCACCAAAATTTAGGTCATCATGGACGATAAAATTATTCCAACCATTTCCACGTAAGAATAGGAGCTCATGGCGGCTGCATCTAGTTATGTCAACTCTCCAAGGCCCTCTACAACTAATTAAAATGGCCTCATCTGAATTCCTCCACTTAAATTACGACAGAAAAGTGGTGGAAGTTGCTCTGCACATACAAAGAGTAAACAAGAAATGTAAACAGATTTATTATGGATTTCTACGCAAAAGATTAGAGAAATAAAGCCTTACAAGTTGTCTTTCAAATCCAGGTACAATGACCTTGCAGAAGCGGCTGATGGCTTGATCTTCTTTCTACATTTTTGAAGAAGTTATTTGTGCTCAAAGTTTCTATTTGCAACTTGCTAAAATTTTAATTTTGAAGAAAACAAATTATTGCAGCATTTCAAAGAGTAGGTGCCACAAAAAGTAGAAACTGAAAAATATACTGGCAGTCCATAGCTTTCATTTGCAATTGTTGCCAAAGGAATATACCAACAGATTCTTACTTATTTAAGAAGTACTTCATACAAACTTTCTTGTACATAATATTCTCTGTCTTTGCAGTATATTTGCTTGATTTTGGATCATCCATCTCACTAGCTTATTGAGTTCTGCTTATTGGATAAATGTCACTCCAAATTAATTATACAAGATGAAGAGAAATCAACCCTTTTTCTAACTAAGCAGAGAAAGGTGGGAATCATCGAAGCCTTTGTGGTAAGTTATACGGTCACCAACAAGATTGATTGAGCAAGGGAGATGGCACAAAAGAAATCAAGGAATTAAGGGATTTTTTTTTCTGGATGTTACACCACCTTGGTTCTTTAAGTACTTGGACAAAGTTCTTGATGCAGGCTAGCAACTGGGTAGTAAAAAGTAAAAGGGCAGGGATAGTTTGAGTCAGAAAACAATGAGATTTTTGATAGGTTGAAGAAACAGAGTCCATTCTTGTTTGCTTCTCTATGTCTTTTCGGAGAAAGGATGAGTTGTCAGTCACTGAATTTCACCTAGGCAACTCCTTTACTATTTTATTTAAATGCCGCTAGTTACGTCTCAGAATGTGCAAAGCTGTTGAAGGTCACCCTAGGTTACCATTCATTTCTATGAACAAACACCTATATATAATTATAAATAATATGTTTCATACTTTCACTAACTTATAATCAAAGAAGAGTCAGAGTAAATTGTTGACAAAGAAACACAATATACTGCACGCAGAATACAGAAACAGAGATAGAAACCACGATGAAAAGACCTCTCACCGAAGTATTTGTAGCGCTTGTGCTGAATCTTTCCATGGGCCTTCTGAAATAAGGTAAAGCTGAAGGAGCTCTCACTGAAGTATGTTGAATCGTTTCATGGACCTTCTGAAATTAGGTAAAGCTGAAGGAGATGATAGGCTTCTTTTGCCTATTGAATTGAAATCAAAAACATGTCATGGACTTGAGGTACTTGGAACTAAACCAAACAAATGATGTTAGTCTTGTGCTTACGATGGACTTGAGAACTTCTCACTCTGTTTCCAGTCTCTTCCAATATGATATCTGACGATGACGAAGCTGAATTATCCCCGCCTCTTTTTTTCCTCAAATGACAATTAGAGCTGTTGCTTAGAATTGACTGCATTTGGAGCTTAATGTCGCCTCCTTTTTGCCCCTGAAATTTTGTCAAAAAATTGCAGACTCAAATGCAGCTTGCTATGGGTTTTGAACAACTCCCTCACTTTACTACTTTTCCACCCGTTTCTCTCAACCTTAACGATATCTGCAATCATCCTCCTCCATCCTCTTAGTGGACGGAGAAGGCTACTGTTTTTCCTTTTTCATTTCTTCTTCAATAATTTCTCCTTATTTATTAGGGTTCTATCCTCTTTTTTGGAGGTTTCTTCTCTGTGCAATGAAAGTTTTGTCTCCTTTTTGGAGTTTTTATGTTTTTTGTTCACCTTTAATCTACCAACATCAGATCTCATGGCAGCAAATGATATGGTTGTCGTAGCAACAGAGATAGTTTCCTAGAAGGTAATTATTCTCATTACAGGTTATGCACTTCAGAATTATCAGAAAAGAACTAAAACATGCAATTTTGAAGGATGACCAAAAAAAAAAAAACAAAAAAAACGACAACAACAATAACTATGAAATACAATGAACTTCAAGATTTTGCTAGAAAACAAAAATTTCAATAAGATAAGACAGAGAGAGATGCTCATTATAGAAAAGATTAATATCATCAATAGATGTTTTGAATCCAAATTAAAAAGAAAAAAAAATGTAAGACGCAGAAGAAGAGTTATTGTAGAGAACTCCGGCAAGTGGAAACTGAATCACAATCAAAATTGGATTATTGTTGAGTCTCAGCATAGATATTCTTCATGACCTTATAGATCAGATCTCCTACATTCTACCCTAAAGTGTAATGATGAGCAAAAATTATGCACATATAAACTTACAAGAGGGCTTTCATCTCAGTGAGCCAAGTTAGGGATGCAACCTTAGTGATCTTTTGGATCAAATCTTAAGATCAAATCTTGCATTTGCGGAAAAAAAAAGGGCAAAATGAAAAACAGAGAGGGGAAGGGAAGAGGTTAGTTAATGAAAGTTTTACGTGCTTATAAAAACAGATTATAAAAAACACCCTTAGAATAGGCAACAAATGAAGTTTTTTTTTTATGTCGAACATTTCTTAATACAAGTTTTGCATTAAACAAACAACCATAATATTTTGTGAGCACAAGTTTTGCATTGAAAACCATAATGTCGTAAAATATTAACAAAACTTTTCTCATTGAGAACAACTTTACCGGTGAAAAGACATTCACTTGGTTCTCCATCTTCATACCAGTCCAAGATCGCCGTGGTCTATACACACATGAAGAGGACAAAGGTCAAATTATATTTAGCTGGGAGTAGTCTAGAATTCAAAAAGTTGGGCTGGTGAAGAATCATTATGAAGTCATCAAGAAGTCCAGAAAACATGCACCGGAAAAGAGAGAAACAGAAGTTCCATCAGCGAATCCCAGAATCAGGGAAGAAAATCTGTTACTTTTTCGTGAATTGTCCCTTTCCGCCATGAAAACGCAGCAGTATATAGCTGAAAATAGCATAAACATGTCTACACAAGAAACCCAGAGTTGTGGTTCCAAGCCTGAAATAGGAAAGAAAAGACCGACAAAGCTGGACTGGCGACTGAAGAACGAGAATTAATAGCGTGTATTTCATAGTTGTGGTGAATCTGCGCCTTTGATGGGCAAGCACAGTGGAAAAACGGGACTTATTTCGTTGATGGGACGTAAGCAAATGAACAGCGGCGCCCTTGTGTTTGATTTAAAAAATGAAAACCATGCCTTTGATTAAGTCATTTGGGACGCGCTTGGTTTAGAGGTTTGAGAGATAATGAATGGGAATGATAGCGCGCCTGATGAAGGGGAATAATTTATGCATAGTAAATTTGATTACTTACTTTATGAGTATTTTAAATTTCACATAAGAATTTTTGTGTTACATCGTATTATTTATAAAATAAATAAATATTATTATAATTATATTACTTAATATATATAATAAAATGTGAATTTGAAACACGACTTGATCACTATCTTAAAATTAACATTTAATTTATAAATAAAAAATGTGAATTACAGTTTAAAAAAGTGTGATTGGAATCAGGCCTAACAATGTAGGTTCAGTAGAGGTGATACATTCTAGTTAGAACTGGCGATTTTAATTTATCTATATATTATATAAAAGCATGGTGAGGGTTATTGTATCATTTTTAGTTACTCGCCGCGTGCGTGTGATTTTTTTTGGCTTGCGATTAGCAAACGACGTTTTGCTCATTGCTGTTTTTCCCTTTCAGTCATTTGCTTGACGGCACATTTGGGTTTAGTTGAACGGCGTCGTTTTGCATTGTGTGTTTCTTCCAGCTGAATTGAACGGTGTCGTTTATTGAACAGTTTTATTGGACGCCTGTTTGACGGCGTCGTTTCCCCCTTTTTATGTCTGTCTCTTTCTTTCCTCTGTAGGATTTTCACTCTTTTCTGCCGCCGCAATTTCATTTTTCACCTTCTTGGAAAATTTTCACCTTCTTCCTGCTTGCGTCCATAGCGTTTCTGTAGGGTCTTATAGGCTTCAGGTTCCGCCGCTTTATTCTGTCCGTCCTCTTCTCTTCAGTTCTTTATTCTCCTTTGGTTATAGTTGAGTTTCAGTTATCATTCAAGCAAGTTAGAGACACATCTTGCGTGGTATTGTTCATTGTTGTGGCTTCAAGTGTTATGATGGCTTTTGCGGTTGGGATGTCGAAGAGTGACACAATGCTTGTTGACAAACTTCCAGATGAAATCAATGAATCCAAGATTAAAGATGAAAAGGTGGGAAAGGTAAATAAAAAATTATCCGGGGATTTGTATTGATTTATATCCATGCATCGTTTAATGTTTACTGGTTCTAATTTGCGGGACAATAATATTTACTGTTCTGCTAACCATGATAATAGTTGCTCATTTTGATCCCAGGCGTTTAATTTTTATTTTTTTTTTGGTTTTGGTGGGGTGTGTTGGTATAGGGAAGCTATTTATTTGCAGGGTTCTATTTTAGAACTTGAACATAGGTGGAGGTCTAATTGTAAGTGGTATTTGTGCCAATTAATTGTAAGCTGCTTTAACTAAACCGTTTACAGAACTTAAGTTTAATTTCCAGATTCTTGACAAATCTTTGAAGTTTTTTTTTTTAAAATGTTTGGAGGGTCCCATTGACGTGCATTCAGCAGGAATTGAACCGACGAATTCACCAATTATGAGTTGGGCGCTTTAACCATTCAGCCATGGATGCTTAGCGTGGATCCTCGTGCATGGTGAATAACCAAATTCCAATTGAAATGAAATATTTAGGATAAATCAGGCCTCGGACTCCGCATTGTTTCTATCTATTATTATCTAAAAATAATCAGTGACTGATCCGAAGAGCCGGTCGTAGATCACTTTCGAAGGTAAGTTATTAATGACTGGACGAAACCAAGAAATAACCCCTTACGTGCGAAATTATAGAAGATCTGAGTTTAAATTTTTAGGCTTGTCGGGTGAGTATGAGTGCGATGGATGATTTGGAAGCAGATCAAAGAGATTTCGACCCTAGCTTCAATCCTCATCCTATAAATTTCCCACATTCCGATTTGGAAGGAGCGATTCAAGTCTAGTTACCTCTGAAATTTTTATTTGCAAAGTACTTTTTATTCCCAAATGTATTTGTTTGTGTGAAGTGCAAGTTTTAATAGAAAATTGAGGATATATGACATTTTAAGGGCATGCACAGTAGCCCCTGGCCCAGGCCATGGCCTTTTCTGCCACATCAGCTCCACGTCAGCTTATGGCCAACCTTATACTATTCACACAGCCATCATAAAAAAATATCCACATCAGTCCCTGGCCTTTTCTGCCACATCACTAATTCTCTCTCCTTCACCATATTCCAAACTATTATCAAATTTCTTTTATATTAATAATACAACTTATACATTAAATTAAAATTATCATACATTAAATACTAAAAAATATTTAAGCAAAAAATTTTTCATTACATTAAAATTAAAATTTACTAATACACTTAAAACATGAAAATAAATACGATAAATTAAATATGAAAAACTTTAAAAAAACGTGCGTAATTAAAATTAAAATTTAATAAATGTTCATTACACTAAAATTAAATTTTAATAATACACTTAAAACATTCGGATAAATACGATAAATTAAACATAAAATTTTTAAAAACATGAATAATTTTAATAATTTCGCTATGTGAATAATGAAGGCCAGGCCTTTGTTTCAAGGCTTGGCTTTTACTATTTACACAACTATTATTAAATTTTTTTATATTGATAATACAATTTATAATTTTAATTATCATATACTAAATAGTTAAAAACAATCAATGAATTTTTTTATTACAATAAAATTAAAATTTACTAATACACTTAAAACATGAAAATAAATACAATAAATTAAATATGAAATACTTAAAAAAACGTCCGTAATTAAAATTAAAATTTAATAAATATTCATTACTCTGAAATTAAAATTGTATAATATATTTAAAATATTCGAATAAATACGATAAATTAAACATAGAATTTTGAATAACGTGAGTAATTTTAATAATTTGGATATGTGCATAGTAAAGGTCAGGCCTTCATTAATCAAGGCCTAATATTTACTATTCACACGGCCAATATTAATTTTTTCATATTAATAATACAACTTATAATGTTATTTATCATGCATTAAATACTTAAAACAATTAATAGAAAATTTTTCATTACATTAAAATAAAAATTTAATAATAGACTTAAAACATAAAAATAAATACGATAAATTAAATATGAAATACTTAAAACAATTAAAAAAAAATAAAATTTTCATTACACAAAAATTAAAATAAAAAATATACTCTAAGTTAATAAAAATAGTAATAAAATTTTAATAATAAATTTAATAAATAAAAATAAATACTTTATGTAATGCTTATTACAATTAATGAAAAATAAAAATATCATATTTAACTTCAAAAATAGTCAAAGTGCATGTCAATTTGTAGAGAAAAATATTTCCCATTAATTGGTGATTTATATTTTTTTTTTTGAAAAAAAAATAGTAAAAATGGCTGTTGCAAATCAATGGCTGATTTGCAACAGCCTTAATACGTGGCGCGCGCCTCAGGCGAAAAAAAATTCGCCTACCTCATTAACAGGTGCAAAACGTCGCCGTTTTGCGTTTTTTTGACGCAAAACGGCGTCGTTTTGATGTTGATCTGGCGAAAAAAAAAAAGGCCCGGCCTTCGTCCGGTTTTACCGGACGAAAAAAAAAAGTTATGCCAAGTAAACGGCCACACCAAATCAGCACACTTGCTGATTTGGCGTGGCCCAGGCCACCCACGGCCAGCCTAAGACTATGCCACATCAGCGCCACATCAGCACCACATCAGCTTTAAAAGGTCTCTACTATTCAGACAACCATCATAAAAAAAAGTGCCCACGCTCATGAACGGCCTTTACTATTCACGCAACAAATTTCTCTCTCCTCTACCTTCTTTTACGCTATTTATTTAATATATTTAATACTTCTTATTTAAATTAATAATTCTAAAATATTATTTATTTTTCATTTATAAAATTCAATATATATTAATAATACAACTTATAATTTTAATTCGTTAATACAATTAATACTTAAACAATTAATGGAAAATAATTTTCATTACATTGAAATTAAATTTTAATAATACATTTAAAATATGAAAATCAATACTCTCAATTAAATATGAATACTTAAAACAATTAATAGAAAATAAATTTACATTATATTAAAATTGAAATTTAATAATATACTTGAAACATTCAAATAAATACGATAAATTAAACATAAAATTTTTACTAGCGTACGTAATTTTTTTATGACGGCTGTATGAATAGTTAAGGCCAGGCCTTGAAATGGCCTGGCCTTCATTATTTTAAATGGTATTATTTAAAATTTATTTATTTTGCATTTATCAAATTCAATATATATTAATAATACAACTTATAAATTGTGCTTTTCATATATTAAATAATTGAAAACGTGAAAATGGAAAATAATTTTACTTTACGTTAAAATTAAAATTTCTTAATACACTTAAAATATGAAAGCAAATACTCATAATTAAACAAAAAATACTTAAAAATTAAACATTCAACTCTAAAACATAATAAACATCAGCTTAAATTAATATATTTGAAACATAAAACGTAGGATATGACAATTACTACTACATTCCTAAAAATTCGCTAAGCTTATTAAACATTTTTTTTTTCAGTTTCTGATAAATTTTCTTCTCCACGGTATGCAAAAGTAAGCCAAGTTTGAAACTTTTCATCATGTTTCTTGTCTTTGCGAGCAACTCTTTCCAATTCATTTTTTTGTTGTCGAGCAATTCTATCCTCCTCAAGTCTTTCCCTTTCCAAGGCAATCTTCTCCCTTTCAATATCCATATTCTCTTTATAGCTAATGCTCATAGGCTCTATTGCAGGATGTAGGGAAAATGATTGTTGGCCGACCTTTTGTTTTCTCTTACTTTTAGCCATTTTCACACACATTGGGCGTTTTACAGGACTAGTGGCGGTGTCTTCTACATTCATTTGAACATCTTCACCAACTGGAGACGATAGGTTGACGAAATCATTAATTGTGCGTGATCTCTTCCCGCTACTTGAGGTGTTTGGCGTTTCGGGGGTATTTGAATCATGACATGGTGGATTCGAAGTAGGCACAGCACACCCAACGGCAGATTCCCACTTAGGATAAACCCTTAATATCTTCCAATGCTCCATAAAGTTGAACTTATGACCCTTATTTGAATGCTCCTATATGGTAAGTGCGATTCGGATCACATCTTCATCATTCATTCTGTTTCTTTTTTGTCTCTCCGCCTCTGATAGAATTTCAACCCATTTTGACACGGCTGTAGCAATTCTCCTCCACCGAGATCTAATTTGATCCAAATTTCTGGAATTGATGTTGGCATTGTCTTCCCGAGCAGATCTATAATGTGAAAGTATATCTTTCCACATCGTAGAGCTTTTTTGAGATGTACCTATTTGCAGATTGGTAGTGGTGTTAATATATGCCGAAATTAGAGCAGTGTCATCAATAAGTGACCAAACAACTTTCTTTCCGTCTCCGTAGGCATCTTCATTGTAATCTTCACCTTGATAATGGAAATTATCAATATTTGTAGCATTTCCACGATTTTGTTGAGGCATGACATTGGACATTATGTATTGTTGAACCCCCGGAGATGCAAACATTGTAGGATCGTTGGAAAAATTTGGTGAAAATTGATTTGGATTTTGTGGCAATGGGGTAAAATTTTGACTATGAGCAAATTGACCAAAATTATATGATGGTTGAGATAAATTTTGAGGAATTTGGGTTCCAAATAGTGGATACTCATATGAATTTGGAAGGTTATTTGGACGGAATTGATTATTTCCAATATTTCTTGAATGATCCATTTGTTTGGAAGAGAAGAGAGATTTTTGAGAGACTTTGGGATATGATGCAAAAACAATGAAAATTATATGGTTTATATAGACATTTTCATATTCGTACTAATTTTTTTGATAATGGAGAATGATTTGACAATACATGAATTATTTGTACTGATTTTTTTGATTATGGAGCATGATTTGACAACACATGAATTATTTGTACCGATTTTTTCGATTATGGAGATTGATATGACAACACATAAATTATTTGTACCATTTTTTTTGATAATGGAGTATGATTTGAAAACACACTTATAATTTGTACCGATTTCTTGATAATTGAGCATTGATGTTGAAAACACATGAATTATTTGTACCGATTTCTCGAAAATTGATCATGATGTTGACATTGCATGAATTATTTGTACCGATTTCTTGAAAATCGAGCATGATTTTTAATTTGAACTCAAATTTTACTATATTTAATAATTAACATAATAAAAAATAAATTGTTTCTTTAATTCTTATATAAAATTCAAAATTATAAATTTAGCCTTATTTATCAATTAATTACAAAAAATTCTTTTTCATTTAGACAAACCTGATTATTTCTTTAATTTTGTAATTATTTATGTTGTTTAACTATGAATACATATAATTTTTAATAATCACATTCAATAATTTTATACAATATTATAGTCAAATTAATTGTTTTAAATTTTTTGTAATTATTAAATATGTATAAATAACTTTACATAATATTAAAATAAAAATTTAATATTATTAGACTTAAACTTAAAATTAATAGAAATATTAATAATTTTATATTAAAATTTATAAAATATTAATAAGTATATTATAATTTTTAATTATATTATATTTAAGAAAATCATATATTGCACAAAAAATAGTCAAAGTGCATGTCATTTTGTAAAGAAAAATATTTTCTATACGTTGGTAATTTTTTTTTTTTAAAAAAAAAAGAGGCCAAAAGGGGGTTGCAAATTAGGGAGAGGTTTGCAACCCCTCTTTGACGTGGGCGCGCGTCACGTCAGTTGACTGACAGGCGTGCAGCGCCTGTCAGCCAACTTTTTTTTTTCAAAGTATTCCTGGCCAAACGACGTCGTTTTTCAATTGAATTTTGCGCAAAAAAAAAAAATAACTACGGTTGTGGCCGTATTTTACGGGACGAACGGTCAGAAGACCATTCGTCCCAGAACAACCTCCATATCAGCAAAAATTGCTGATGTGGTGGTGGTGGTGGTTGTTGCAGCACGACCAGCCCCAAAACGGGGCTGGTGTGCTTGCTCTAAGTGGGTGGGTGGGTGGGTGGGTGGGAGGGGGAGGGGAAAAGTATGTGGCTATGTGCACATCATGCTCCGCCCTTTGGATTTCAAAAAAAAAAAAAAAAGCTCGGCCTTTTGTTTTAGCCGTTGAAGAGAGTAGCTTTTCAGTTTTGAAGATTGCAGGGGTGACATTTATTGTCCTCCTATTTTTTTTTTTTTTAAACCTTCTTGCTTATTGTCAAATTAAATTAGCCAGTAAGCCATCCTTCCTTCCCTTATTTCAGTGCAAGGCCCCCACTCATATTCAACATTTCATCTTTCTTCTATATCCTATTTCTTGTGGAAGTTTAAGTCAAGTTAATTTAATAAGGATAAATTAAATATATATTATTTTTATTTTTATTTTTAAGTGTAGGTTATATATTTTTGTGTGTAATTTTTAAATTTAAATTATTTTTTTAATAATATAAGGTAAAATCTTAAGTGTAATCGAAATCAAACTAAAATCGAAATGACTCAAATCATAACTCAAACCAAATTGTAAACAATTAATTTTAAAACCGAACCAAAAGTATCTCTCCATGATTAATTTCACAACAAATGATACAAATGATTTTAGAAAAAAGAAATAAAAGAGAGAAGACGACGACGACAAAAAAAGCTTTTCAAAAATATTCTCTCTACGTCAAAGATTTTTTTGTAAACTCCTAAGGCGCCAGTGACTCCCTACCGCCGTCCTTTCTGCCGCCGTCCCCTCATTTCTTTCCGCCGGCCGTCCCTCCCCACCACTGCCTCTTGCCACTTTGAACTCCCAGCATTACGGCATCACGACTTATTTGTGCGTGTCTCCGAATGAACCTAACCCTAATTACCCTATCTTTTTGCATTTTGCCTGCCAGAGATTTTCACTGGAAATTTTTCAGATTTTCCCTCTCGACTGTTGACTCCAGATTTGTGGCTGTCCGGAGATTGGCGCTATTGGGAGATTTGTGACTGTACACTCAAGATTATTGCCGCCGCCCTCCCATATTCCCCGTTTTGCCGCCCCTAGCATCCACTCTCTATCAATTCTTCCTCCTTATCACCCCCTGCAACAGAAGACACCGATTTCCAGACCCGCACTGTCACAGCCGCAGGGCATCAACCAAAGTACCATCTTCCTCTACAGCTTTGTGCTGCACTCGTTGCTTCTTGATGAGGGGTTTTCTCATTTTTTTGTGTTTTGTTGAGGGCTGTCGGAATGGGTTTTGTTGGGAACAGGAGGGGTTTTAGTATTTTTATCTACTCTTTATCAAATATTGGAGGAATGCAGAGAAAATTGCTTTGTGGGGTGGGAAACGTTTGGAAAAGAATTTAGAAATTTTTTTATAGACTTAAAAAGACTAACGGCATGTTTGGTTCAAGGGAATTGGCAATTACTTATAGCCTTATTCCTTAGTCAACTTAGTTAAACCAGAATTCCTTTGTTTGGTTCAAAAGAATTCACTCCAGCCATGAATTCCAATTCCTTTAGAAGGCTGAATTGCAATTCAGCCAATTTAGTGCTGAATTGCAATTCCTTGCACCAAGGAATTGGCCAAAATTTTTTTTTTCAATTTTATTTAAAAATTACAATTCTCACTCTACTTTCTCTCTCATCATTTTTCTCACTCTATTTTCTCTCTCATCATTTTTTTCACTCTACTCTCTCTCATCATTTTTCTCACTCTACTTTCTCTCTCATCATTTTTCTTACTCTACTTTCTCTCTCTCATCATTTTCTCACTCTACTTTCTCTCTCATCATTTTTTTCACTTTACTTTCTCTCTGATCATTTTTTCCACCCTACTTTCTCTCTCTCATCATTTTCTCACTCTACTCTCTCTCATCATTTTTTTCACTCTACTTTCTCTCTCATCATTTTTTCCACTTTACTTTCTCTCTCTCATCATTTTCTCACTCTACTTTCTCTCTCATCATTTTGTCACTCTACTTTCTCTCTCATCATTTTCTCACTCTACTTTCTCTCTGATCATTTTTTCCACCCTACTTTCACTACAAGAAAATTGGAATTTTCCGACGGCCAATTTCCGACGGCAAATCAAGGTTTCCGTCAGAAATCTTTAAATTTCCGACGGAAAACCGTCGGAAATAATCCGCCGGCATAACGATCGTCATTATTAAATTACCGACGGATTGCCGTCGGAAATTCTTTCAAATTTTTTAAAGAATAAATATTTTTCGACGGATATCCGTCGGAAATTATATAAAATTTTAAAAAGAAATAAATAATTTCTGACGGAAATCCGTCGGAAATTTAATAAATTTTTTTAAAAAAATAAATTCCATTTTAACAAATCCCTAGTTTACTCCATTTTGCGTATCTATGCCGTGCAGTAATCCAATTCCATTCCAGAGTTCACAATTATGCTTGTCTCACCAATAAGACAATTCCAAACGGAAAAAAAATATATACCAATAAAATCAGCAAACATCCACAAAGAATAATGAATTATGTACACGCAGCCATGCTGCCAATAACAGTTTGCCATAAACATTAAAATGAGATTGTCACAAACCTGTAATCTTTCTCTCCCCCAATTGCATAGCAAACCAAAAATAAAAAATAGGCAAAACAATTTTTGACTTCAAGTTTTCATTACAACTGAAATATTTTGTTGATCTAGAATTTTGAATGCACCTAATAATGTAAATTACAAAGAACTATCAAAATAAACCATATAAAATAATCCAAAATAACATAAAAAAGAATTGTAATTGTTATCTATGTTAAAGAATAAGGTACAATATTCTTTCTGCTGAACATATTTTTTGGGTCAAAACAGAGTGTAAATATTACAAATTTCAAAGGGAGAAGAGAAAAGCTGATTTCAAATCAATTGCTCCAAAGGAAAACAAAGCTGCAATAAAGAAGAGAATACCTAGAACTTATAAAGTTAAGAAACAACTTATGCACAACCATTGAAAAGGTAAAAGTTTGCAGTTACGAAGACTCTAAAAACATCCACAGCACGGGCCATATTAAAGCGTAGAAAACTTAGAATCATAATATTTTGACCAAGCAAGCAACATGAACTCGTATACACAGATTACTCAGCAACATATAATCTTCAAACGTGAAACAGAGGCAAAAGGTGAAAAATCTTCCTTAGTTCGTGAGATAAAAAAGGACTATGAACAATGCAACATCCGAGCTGGCACAACCTAAACCATCAAAATTCTTTTGCAATTGATTCTGTTATAGCGATAATACTACTGGTAATTCAAAATTTACAAACAAAAAACAATTGGAAAAACGCTTTTAAATTTTCCGAGAGCAATGTCGACTTCATCGATGGAATCATTAGCCCCCAAAACATGCCTCCAAACTGCAACCACAAAATATATCAGACAAGCGAAAAAAAAAATTAAAATCCGGTTTAAATTGTATAATATTCACAGCAAGACTATGACCAGAATATTAATTGATTTTCTGCGAAGCAAAACTCAAATAGTAAATTCTAACGCAAAATACTCACATATCTCGCCATGGCGAAGATCAAGGGAAGCGATGACGTTCTCCTCAGTGGATACAACCAAGCGCATACAAAAAAAAAAAAAATCCCCATGAGCTAACGCGTATGACAACCCAAATTTAAAACCATTAGATGAACACTAGCCGTCGGAAAGAGTAATTTTTTTACGATTCGGAAGAAATTCCGACGGATTCTCCGTCGGAAATTTTTTAAAATTTTATTTTCAATATTTCCGACGGATATCCGTCGGAAAGTTAAAACTTTTCCGACGGAAATCCGTCGGAAAATGTCGGCACGTCGGAAATTAATTTTTTAAAATATTATTTTTAAATTCCGACGGCTTTTCCGTCGGAATTTTTTAGTTTTTTATTTTTTAAAACCATTTCCGACGGATTATCCGTCGGAAATATTGGCGTCATGTGGCGCCAATATGTTGCTACGGATTTCTGGCGGATTGCCACCGGAAATATTTTTTCCGACGGAAATCCGTCGGAAAGTTTGATGCCGGTCTCAGTTCGCATTTTTCCGACGGATTTCCGTCGGAAATTTCTGACGGATATTTATTCGTCGGAAATTTCCGTCGGAATTTCAACCTTTTCTTGTAGTGTTTCTCTCTCTCATCATTTTTTTCACTTTACATTCTCTCTCATCATTTTTTCCACTTTACTTTCTCTCTCATCATTTTCTCACTCTACTTTCTCTCTCATCATTTTCTCACTCTACTTTCTCTCTCTCATCATTTTCTCACTCTACTTTCTCTCTCTCATCATTTTCTCACTCTACTTTCTCTCTCTCATCATTTTCTCACTCTACTTTCTCTCTCATCATTTTTCTCACTCTACTTTCTCTCTCTCATCATTTTCTCACTCTACTTTCTCTCTCTCATCATTTTCTCACTCTACTTTCTCTCTCATCATTTTTCTCATTCTACTTTCTCTCTTTCATCATTTTCTCACTCTTCTTTCTTTCTCATAATTTTCTCACTCTTCTTTCTCTCTCATCATTTTTTCTTACTCTACTTTCTCTCTCATCATTTTTTCACTCTACTTTCTCTCTCATCATTTTTGCTCACTCTATTTTCTCTCTCTCATCATTTTTTCACTTTTCTTTCTCTCTCGTCATTTTCTCACTCAACAATAAAATGTTTAAGATAAGGGTATTTTAGTTATTTAACACAATTCATTAGTTCTATTTATCCCAACCAAACACAAGAATAATGATTCCAACCTTATTTAATTCATTTGAACCAAACTCATTCAATTCAATTCCAGCCTAATTCATTACAGCCTAATTCCCACGTAATTGAAATTCAATTACAGCCTTATTCATTACAGCGAACCAAACATGCCGTAAGTTGGGTCATTAGTTCTTCTTTCCTGTTTTCTTTCGTTTGACATTGCTCCAATGACTTTTTTCTTAACAGATTTTTCATAAAAGCTTTTTCATCAGCAATCTCAGTTTATTAATTTAGGGGGTGTTTGGTAGCATGGGTTTGGATTGGTTTGGATTGGTGTAGATTTGTTTTGGCAATTTTTGCATGTTTGGTATTGTGGAATGGATTTTTGTAAAGCTTTGGGGCTGGGTTTACGTTAAACCCAGTCCCCCCCCCTCTACTTTTGCCAAACCTTCATTGAAAGGTTTAAAATTGGCTTCAAAATGACGTCATTTTGGGCGCGCGACACATGTCAAGGGGGTTGCAAACCCCCCAAGGTTTGCAACCCCCATTTTACCCTTTTTTTTAAAAAAAAAATAAAACAAATTTCACTAAATTATAGAAAATATTTTTCTCTACAAAATAACATGCACTTTGACTATTTTTTGAACAAGATATAATTTATTAAATATCATATAATGTAAAATAGTAATATTTTTATTATAATTTTAATATAAAATTTATTCCATTCCATTACAAAATAATAACAAACAACATAATTATTATCATCACATTCTATTCTAAACTTTTCCATTCCACAAATTCATTTTATTCCTAAACCCACCATTTATACCAAGCAACATCTTAGTGCACACTGGGTCTCTACCCACTTCATTAAAATAGTATAGCCTGGCACACTTTTTTTTGTAAAATGGGTCAGCCTGGCACATTTTTTTAAATGAAAGTGGTCAGCCGGCACACTTTTTTTGTAAAATGGGTCTCTACCCACTTCATTAAAATAGCACAGCCTAGCACACTTTTTTTTTGTAAGATGTGCGTCTCTTTTAAGTTAAAATTTTTCGTACGAGCAAGTTTTATTCCATGGATGATGTTCAAGACTTGGATACTGGTCGAAAAAAGATAATAACCCATCTTCATCCTTGGTTTTTTGGAAATTTATTAGTCACTGCAATGGTGAATAGATTTCCAAAACGAAAAAGTAGGGGTCCCTTACCAATCATTTTATCTCTAGACTTTCCATATTCCTCTCATCAGAATGTTCAAATAACAATAAATACTGGATTGTTATTTGAATTAAAGGAGAGGTTTTTTTGGGTTTTTCTATTTTTTATTATTCTATTTTTTTTAAGAATACTTTTCTACTTTTCTACTCTTCTTAAGAAAATGAAAATGGTGAGGCTGCATTTATATACAAATTTCAAAATTTGAAATCAAATTTAAATATTTTATACAAATTTAAAAATCAATGAGATAATTTTAAATGGACGATTTGTATGGCAATTCTAAATTAGTCACTATATGGATAATGGACTTATGGTATTCAGGACTTTAAGTATGTATATAGTGTAGAAAGTTAGAAATATTTCGTATCTTTTTAATTTTCTAGATAAAATTATCTTAAAAAATATAAAAAGTTATGTTGAATTTTTGAAAAAAAAGAACACAAAATAACATCAATCAATTCAACGCTAATTGTTCTACCTGTGACTTACTTTTGACCTCTGCTTGTTTTTCTCGCGGCTTTAAACTTTAAAGAGGCAAATCCTTCAATGTGTCCCAAAACAAGGGCTTGATGTAGAGTCTCAATCCGTCATATATTTCCCGTAACTCGCAAGTGATACATAGAAAAAGAACCCGTAACTAAGTTTTGAAACTTTGAACTTCAATGTGTCGAAAAGCAAGGGTTTGATCTAGAGTTTTAGTCGTAACTCGCAAGTGATACATAGAAAAAGAACCCGTAACTAGGTTTTGAAACTTTGAACTTCATTGGGTCGAAAAAGAAGGGCTTGATCTAGAGTTTCAATCTGTCATATATTTCCACCCTTAGAATTCAAGGGGAACATTTCTTGCCCCAGTCTTTAGTTCTTTTAACATTCTGTGCTTATCAGAAATTTCTTACTGCATTATTTTGTTTGCAAGTTTTAGAATTTCTCATTTAGTATATAACTGGTGCAATAATCATCCGATTTGACAGAAGATTCAAGAACTATTGTTTATAAGATTGTTGATGCAGACAAAACACGTTTGTTTGAAAACAACAAAACATTGGACACCAAAAAAAAAAAAAAAACAAAGAGTAGAAGCAAACCTCACTTGTCTATTCACAGATATTGTAAACTACCTCAAGGTAGTAGGGATTGGGTGCATTTATTTTTCCTTCCATTCATACGTATGTCATCCACGTTCAGCATGAACGGAAGGGTGGGGCTTATTATTAATATAATAATCTTATTCATATTAATAATCATATTCAGAGAATTATCATTATAGTACTATTATTAATTAATATGGTACTAATGTGAAACTGGTCGCAAATTATTATTCAACTTTGAATGATCATAATTTTTAATTACGGCATCAAAATCGTTATGGTTGCATATCGTTTTGAATGAGTCAATAACATCTATCTTGTTAACTCCACGAGTTTAGACCAAAATTCTTTTGTTTTGGCCATTGTCCAGCCTCTTTTTTGTTTTTAGTTGAACTACAATTTCTTTTCAACTTTATTTATGATTTGTTTAGTTCATAAATATATATACATGTAAGGGGTCGTTTTCATTATTTTAATCATTATTCAAGTTTTAATAATCAATAAAATTCTTTATTTTTTTTTATTATTATCTTTTTTTGCAAATATTGTTTGTCTTTTACTATCATCCGCGTTTTAGATACGGTAATAATATGGTAAAAACTTGCCATTGTAAATGAATGTCAATGGAGCTCGATTGGGTTCTTCTGGATTAATTGTTGTTCCCATCAATTTACCCGTGGGAGGCAGCCGTGGAGAATATTTTGCAATAGGCAAAAACCTGACAGATTAATGCCGCATGGAGATATAAAAAACCCTTAAGGGCTCGTTTGGTTGGCGGGAAAGTAAAGTCAAATAGGAATATGATTTTTAGGAATTTAATTATAAGGAAAATGAATACTTTTTCAGGGAATTTGAATTTTAGAAATTTCAAAATATAGAACAATTAATTTATTTTGCTTCATTATTTTGCAAATACAAATTTCGAAATATGATAAATATTTTATTTCATTATTTTAATTCTTATTTTGTTAGATAATAAAACTAAAAGTCTAATATATGTAATATATATAAACTTGTTAACAGTAAGTAGATGGAGGTAGATTATTACTAATTAATAATGTATAATAATATATATTAGCTTACTTATAGTGAGTGAGTACATTATTAATAACTAATAATCTATAATAATGAAAAAGTTCCTTAATTGCAATTTTTTTAATTCAACTATAACAGTTATGAAACATGAATTATGACATTTTTATTCATATTCTTTTATATAACAAAATTTAAAATATATAAGATATTATATATATCAGACTAACAATAGTATATAAATATAAGCACTAAAAGTAAACCATGAGTACTAATAATATATGTTATAACTTATAATAATAAAAAATGAGATTGAATAAATAATAATTCATAATTAATAAAGATGAGATTGCATTCTCGTATACTATACATGTTATTTTTCTCTATTTTTTTATATATTTATCTTATTTTTTGATCAATATTAAAATTAATATTGTTTACATGCCACAAGGATTTTTTTTCTGGTGCTTTTATTTAAAAAAAATTATAATTTCCTTCAATTACATTCTAAATTAATACTACTTATATCATTATTGTTTTCTTTTGGGGGAAAAATCATATTATTATGGTGTTATAATATAACTAAAAATAATTACGGGTATTATTTAGAATTATTAAAGAACTTAGTTGAAATATTTTTAAAATCACTATAAAGGAAATACAAATTTTAAAATATTATAAAATCTTAAGTAAAATTTTTATTTATGAATTATTTACTTCATTATTTTGAAAATACAAATTTCAAAATATTATAAACATTTTACTTCATTATTTTACATAATAAAACTCAAAGTGTGTGTATATATATATCTATATAATATCAATTTACACTCCTTATTATTATTATTTTCATAATTAAACTTAAAATAATAGGATACTCTATATATATACATATCATTTATATCAATATATATATATATATAATTATATAAGTAATATATTTACTAATATATATATAATTAATATATTTATTAATCAAATATAATATATACATATTAATATATATTTAAAAAAAAAACGAGGAAACAGGGCAGGGATAGGTTGCCAGATCTCATGCCCCGTTTAGAAGCGGGGGAGAACTCTCATGTGTTATCGCGTCATCAATTAGTTTCAAATATCTATGTCATCAAATTTTGGAATCACAAACACACTTAGGATGCCCTCGGATACATTAAAGGCGGAAATTAATTTAGTATTTATTTCAACAGGTTCCATCAAATTCGGTTGTTAAATTACATAATTCCTTAACAAGTTCAAATCATGTATTTACATGTTTAATTGTTAAACCAAAACATTAAAAACAATGCCTGGTGAACGTCATCCCTCCTGATCTAGATCCCGCACTCGTCAGTGGCATCCATCCTCTTCATATCGGGGAATCTGTAGAAACAGTCAAGCTCATAATTCTCGCTCTTAATGCCCTCAGCTTTAACCAATATGTACCTGCCGCGATAAGGAAACAGAGCCCAGCCATGACCATTAAAGCGAACATCACAATACATGTGATTAGCCCACTGCCAGCCAAAGTCTTGAAGGAAGTCAAAACCATGATAAACCCAGCAACGCCGAGAGCGGAACAAAGATATACGAAATGCAGTGTCGCTAAAACCTTCTCAGAATATTCACTCTCTTTAGCCTGAATCTTGCGTCTCTCCTCGATCTCCTCAGCACCACGAATAACCGCCGCCATAGATGTTAAACAAAAAGACGAAAAGAACAATCAACAATAACGAAAAAGAATGAGAGCTTCTGGTTCATTTATATAATATGATGATAACGTAATTGAATCCAACACAGGATTCGAATCTTGTACATACGTAACTGAATCCAACACAAACTCAAATTATGTACGTGTCCAATCAAAGGATTATGGCAAATTCGAATCCTTAGTTAGAGGCCTAGAATGGATTCTCAAAACAACACCCGTTAAGCGAAAGATTAACCAAAAACTCCTCTGCTGACACCTTTTTGGTTGAACCCGTCGCACAGGGTTTGTCTAGTACGGTTTACATCTCCTGTGACGAACTATTACACAGGAACGGAGTTTACTTAGTGCGCACTGTTGGTGACGGCTGCGGATTCCCTTGATTAACCAAAAACTCGGGGACAAGTTTTTGAAAAATATGAAAGTTATATTTAGTGTATTTTGGATTTATAATAGTTTATTTTTATTGGAGAAATTCCTATTAAGGATGTACAAGGAATGGAAATTCTTAGAAAGAGCACAAAAAACTTTTAAGATCCCTCTTCCATCTAGTTTTACGTTGGACACTTTTCTTTTGCTGAGATATATTACCAATATGAAACTGCCTCTGTTGTTATTTGCCCTCCACGGTTAACTTTATCCTTGACAACAGTTTTAGCTTCATGGAACTATATAGGGCTTTTACTGGTTTCAAAATTTCCATGGTTTTCTTTTGCTGAAAGACGTGATTCGTGGTATTGAAGTGCATTATGTAATGTAGAGTAGTGAATAATTCAATTATATCCAAGCCTACAAGTTTAACTCTCTGGGATTTTGGTTGAAGTTTGTTTTCTTTGCATAATATACTGTGTAGAAATCTTGAAGCCCACCAAAGGTGACATTGTCATGTGTGATTAGATTAAATGATGGGAATGACTTAAAAAATGCTAGGCTTGTAATGGTCTGAAAGTCATCTTGGGGTTTTTTCCTTGCAGCAAAGATCCAGGTTACATCAAGATGAGTATGTATGATTCTCAAAATACCAGGGATGATGTAAGTGATTTCCTTTTGCTCTTTGTTGTCTGTGCAACTATACTGCCATAATCTTACATAACCGAACTATGTAATCACTAATGCTTGTTTTGTTTCATCTTGCTCTTGCTAAATGTTTATATGCAGTTTCGGAAGAGAGACATTTCTAAAATCGTATGAAGTTTTTTTTTTTTTTGGTTACTTTTATTAGGAACCCTTGCTCAAGATGAAATACAATCATCCTACGTTGCTTACTGGGAATTGGGCTCAGCTTTGCTCTACATGCAAGGTTCTGTTAACTTCTAGCTCTTTGTACTTCAACTTAATCTTTATAGCTTTTGTTCTTATTTGGTTATGTTTATCAGGTTGTTAGGCCTCTTTGTGCAAAACACTGTTCTACATGCGATCTTTGTGTTGAACAGTTTGACATCATTGCCCTTGGTTATCAAATTGTATTGGGAAGGTGCTTTCTCTATTTTTTTTTTTTTTTTTTTGAATTTATATCCAACTTGACACTTTATACTGTAGTTGAAATGTTGCCTAAGCATGTGGTCTTTCTATTCTGTAAAAAGATCTGGAGGATGAATATTGTTGTAGGGTTATTGTTGCATGGGTAATCCTATACTTTGTTGGAAACCACCTGAATTCTACTAGGTAACAAGGAGGCTTTTCCCTTTGTGTGATTGGAAAAAAAACAAAAGAAATTTGTAGGTTGAGAGAGGGAGGAGTTCTAAAAATGTGATGTTCGCATTTATGAAATGCGCCCAAAAACTGGGCGCATTTCACAAATGCGACTTATCAGGCCCGGAACTGTTCATCCGGGCCTGGCGCATTTAAGAAATGCGCCCATATGTTTTGGGCGCATTTCATAAATGCGCCCATGCCCTTAATTCAGATTTCAAAAATCTTTAATATAGCAAGTTAAGCTTACAAAAGAAAGTGATCGCCATGTAACTTTAATATTGAACAGAAAGGAGTTGGGACGCTTCGTGAGAAAGCTGCGGAGCTGGATTCCTTAAAAGGGATGCACAATCTTGTGATGTGCTATATATCTTTATTGCATGAATTACCGTTTTCTATCATTACAGAGCATAATTGGATTAGTGTTTTTCTTTTTATTCCGCTATCAAAAGTTTATCTCATGCATCTGAGGTCTCTACCCAAAAATTTGAAGTCCTGAAGAGGTTTAAGACTCCTTCCATTCATAATCGAGCATATTTTGAATCTTAGTGTTATGTTTTTTTTCCAAAACGATATTTTATTGCTTGTTGATTTCTCTTATTTTTCTGCATGCATTTGTCTTAGCTCGTACTCCTCCAATTCAAGATCCCTCTTCAGATCCAAATTACCAAAAGATTAATTTAGGAGTGCATTTTTATTCAATTCTTCCAATCCAAAATTTAAAAAAAAAAATTTTAAAAAGGAAACAGTTCTACCACTTAATTTGCCATTCTCAGATAGTGACTTTGTCTCATTGTTCTTTCAAATCAAAAGATAATCAAGAACAGAATGAAAAGATAGTAATATTGTCGGCTCCATAAGCCTTGTTCGTCATATTGTCGGCTCCATTAATAATCCAAAGAAAAGCACATCATACAGTATTTGACTTGATGAACCCAAATAATTAAGTCCCCTCCTGAATTCACCTGCACCAGAAAAAAAAATAGAGAAAAGAATGAAAAGTTTGGTTAGTAGTAATTGAAAATTAAAGAAAAAAAAATCCCGAAGTTCCAAAATCTAAAGGGGCACTAGTACCTACCAAGATAAAGAAGGAAATGGCAGCAAGAGCATATTAGAGCTAGAAATTAACCTAGAAGATCCAACCTGAAACCCAAAAAATGTTGGCCTTAAAGCTATAATAGTTTTGTGGGATGATGAAACCCAAGAAACAGAATCGAAAATTATTCCAAATTTAATTTTTGGATCACAGCAAAATTTACATATATAAGATACTATATGTTTTGAATCTTTTACCCAAGTTGAAGGGATTTCTTGTCAGCAGTTGAGAAAACAGGCACGCCTTCAATCATGTTGAGCTGCAGCAAATTGCGAGCTATGTAAGCCTCGCTCCAGGGCCTCTTATCAGGCATTCGAAGTTCAAATTCTGCTGACCAAATTTCGAGTTCGCCCAAAACCTACCCATTTGAAAGTGGGCTGTGTGGGAACAGAGAATTCAGACGCTTCAGAGGGGTAAGGAGTAGACCGTGGGGGAAGTATGCAGCGGAGATCCGAGATCCGAACCATAAGGGGTCGGAAATGGCGGCGGATTTGCAGAAGGCTCGCGGCTTTGCAGAAGGCTGAGGATTTGCAGAGGAAGCCGGATTTGCAGGAAGCTGGCGGATGGATTTGCAGAGGGAGGCTAAGGATTTGCAAGAGAAGATGATGAATGGCTGAAGGAGGCTGCTGAATTGCAGACGGCGGATGGCTGGAGCTCGCGTGTATATATCTTGACTCGGGCGCATTTTACAAATGCGCCCCAATAACCCTAAATTATCGTCGCCCGCGACTAGCCTGCGCATTTCATTAGGCGCATTTAACAAATGCGCCTAAGCCCGTGAACAGTATCGGGCCAGGAAATGCGCATTTGGCAAATGCGCCCAATATTTTGGGCGCATTTATCAAATGCGAACAGCATATAATTAGAATTCTGTCTCCACACAACCTACAAATTTCTCTCTTTTTTTTTCCCATAACACTATTAGAAATTTCTCGGTAACAAGTAATATGTGTGTGCTCAAAAGTTTGTGAAAAATTAAAATCCTTCTGTGTGCTTAGTCATCCAGAAAATCGTTCAACTTATTCATTGAGGGAACATTTAGAGTGCTAGGTTAAATGAATATCATCCTAATTATGCATGATACCCCATATTACCACATATCAGTTAGTAGTCTCTTGATTTTGTTTTATTTCATATATTACTTTCTTGTTACATTTCATATTTACTTGCAGGAATTCCTGAAGCCTTGGCTGTAGCTTGATGTAGACTATAACTTTTGCAGTACAGTAATACTTTAAGCTGGCTGCTGGGGAAAGAACTTGGACTTTTAAACAGGGTTGATGATGAAATGCAAATGGATGGCTAAGAATATTTCACCAGAAAGAAGACTATAATTCAAGAAAAAGGTTTTTGCATTATAGGAACAATTAACAGCCAGTTGGATTTCGTAAAAAGGCCACGAATGAGAGGACTCAGCTTAAGCTTCCCAACAATATGTTGAGCAAAAAGATGGATCATCATGTCGAAAATTGATTATTAGTTAGTGCAGCATTTCCTGAGGAAAAAGTGATGCAAGTTGTGTCATGCACTGCTGCTTCACAACCAGTCTTTTATTTCCATTTACCGTGTATATTCTGAAATGGATTCGCATCAATACCTGACCAATCTGGCTCCTCGATGAGTGGTAACTGAAAAATGCCACCCGAAGGATTTCAAGTTTGTTTCATGACGTGTATTTAGCCCTTGTTGATTTTGTGGTGTAGAGGGATTGAAATCTGGCGTGTATTTAGCCATTTTTTCATGGCGTGTATTTATGGTTATAAACTTTTGAAAAACTTGTGCTTAAAAAATGAAAATTTTTTAACAGTACTATTTGGAATTTTCTTGTTCAAAAATTTCATTTTAGATTAAATAAAAGAAATAGAAATTATATTTCTAGTTACCTCTGAAATTTTTATTTGCAAAGTACTTTTTATTCCCGAATGTATTTGTTTGTGTGAAGTGCAAGTTTTAATAGAAAATTGAGGTTATATGACATTTTAAGTTGAGTGGGAGGGGGAGGGGAAAAGTATGTGGCTATGTGCACATCATGCTTAGCCTTTTGTTTTAGCAGTTAAAGAGAATAGCTTTTCAGTTCAAATATATATATATATATATATATATTTTCAAACCTTCTTGCTTATTGTCAAATTAAATTAGCCAGTAAGCCATCCTTTCTTCCCTTATTTCAGTGCAAGGCCCCCACTCATATTCAACATTTCATCTTTCTTCTATATTCTATTTCTTGCGCAGTAAGAAGTAAAGATAATTGAAGTGGAAGTGTTCGTCAAATTAGTTTAATAACGATAAATTAAATATATATATTTTTTATTTTTATTTTTATTTTTATTTTTATTTTTAAGTGTAAGTTATATATTTTTATATATAATTTTTAAATTTAAATTATTTTTTTAATAATATAAGATAAAATCTTAATTGAAATCAAAATCAAACTAAAATATAAATGAATCAAATCAGAACTCAAACCAAGTTGTGAACAAGTAATTTTAAAATCGAACCAAAACTATCTCTGAAACTATCTCTTCGATTCCGCTTATTTTAGAAAAAAGAAATAAAAAAAGAAGACGAATGACAAAAAGACCTTTTCAAAAATATTCTCCCTACGTTCTAACATTACTGTAAACTCCGTACTGCCTAAATAGTCAGTATCAGCTCCTTCGCCACCGTCTGAATGGTCAGTATCAGCATTTTCGCTACCGCCGGAATAGTTAGTATTAGAAGACACTTAAAAGAGAGATGAAAGCGCCAGTAACTCCCTACCGCCATCAGCTATTGCCGTCGTCCCTCCCCACGGCTGTCTGTTGCCCCTTTGAACCCGGCCCGACATTACGGCTTGCAGTAGGAAAAATTCTAATGGTAAGTTGCTTTTCAAAAAATTGGCCCAACGAAGCCGCTTCGCGGTTTAATTTTCAGATTCTTGACAAATTCGCAGATTCTTGACAAATTTGCAGTCTCTAATAGCCTCTAACCCCGCCCCTGAAAACTCCGTACTGCCTGTTGCATCGAGAATAAACTCCTGCGCCCGTCTCCTCATTTCTTACCATCGGTTTTTATCTCCGTTTTTTATTTTTTTCATTTTTCTTCCTTTTAAACTACAAAAGCAATAAAACTCACAAGTTAAAAATGATAACATGTGTTCCATTTATTCAATTATATTCATATCACAAATTGAAATGCCCCTACTTGGTTGCTATACTTATAGAGATTATTTTCAAATTAAAACATGTAATGTGAGTTTACAAACTGGTTGGATGATTGTGATTAATTTCTAGTTATGATTGTGAAGACATGTATGGAATGGATTTGAAATTTATGTACTTTTTATAAGTTTGAACAAGTTTATAATTTATAAATTTAACATATATTATATATAATATATTTATTCTATTATTTTTCATAATTTGTAAAATCTTACTATTTGATTTTGTGGACTCTTCACCATTTTACGTAAAATTGCAAATTTAACAACTTGGGTGATACATGAGATATTTTTTATACGGATCGGTGTGGGTTTTTTTTTCACACCTAGTGAAGGTGTGGGATTTTTGGAACTGGGCACACACAGCTCGCACCTCAATCGCCCACAATTGTGGGCAATTGGAGGTGCGACATTATGTGCGATGCCCAAATTTTTTTTTTTTAAGGTGTGATTTACTATAGTTTCGATTATCGACTTTACCCAGACGGTAGTAGTTTTGACTGTCCAACTATTCAACGTCTGCAAGGAGCACCACAAATAGTAAACGACAAAAGTTAGGGACCTACGGGCATTCAGTTTCTTTCATCCAATGCGGTTTGCGGTGCACTGGTCGAAACGGCGTCTTAGTTCGTATGTTGTTGTAATTTGGTCGACCCTAGTTAGATTAGTGGTCGCTTTTGTAGGCCTTTGGGATTGGTTGTTTTGTCCTGCCTCAGGCGGGTGTTTTGTGTTGTTTTATCGCTTTAAGCGAGCTTTTTCCTTTTTAGGATGTGCTTATCTTCATGGATTAGGTATCATCCAATATTACGAAGCTTCATTAGCCTTTTTGGCTATGTACTTTTTGCCAATTGGCCACTTAATATACCTAACGTTATTGGGAAAAAAAAAACTTGGGTGATACATTTGTAATTGAAAATTCTTAGAGACATTAAATTATTTTTATGCCCTTGAATTTTTTTTTTTTGAAAATGTTATGCTGAATTTTGAATCTTATTACGCTTCTTTTTATGAATTATCTTATTTTTATTTTTATTTTTATTTTTATTTTATGCATTTTAAAAAATATAATAAATAATTTTATCATTTATAATATATCACAATCACAATAACAATAATTTTTTACGTTTTACAAATAAAAATGACTAAAGATATCATTCCTCTTTTTTACTCTTTAGTAAATCATGTCAACCATTCTTCCCGAAATTTCTTCCCGTGTCTTAGAAATGCCTAAGATGTATTGATGTAAAGCGCTTAAAGGGGCGAACGGGACGCGAAATAAAAGCCGCCGCCCAACTCACTTTGACCGCATGACGACTCGTGTATCTTTATCCCAGAATACACATCATCGCATCACTATTCGTAACTGAGCCGTACCCTAAAATTGCAAACGCAACACACTCTGATAATCTTGAAGTAGCCGACTGCTTTCTTTTACATTTTCCCAGCTCTATTATTGTTCAATTGGGTTTTACTTGGGTTAAATTTTTGATTGATTGAGAGTTTGGGGGTGGGGAGAAAAGAATGAGTTTCGGAGAGGAGAGTGACGATGGAAGAGGAAATCTTAGGAAGCCATTTTCTGCATACGGGGAGTTGTGTAGTAGAATTAAATTAAGTATTTTAGTATCTTGTTGGGTTTATAATTTGTAATTTAATAATTCTATTTGGTTTAAAATTATTAATCATATTGAGTTTTGATTTAGTAATAACCAAATTTAATAGGTATAAAGTTTAGTTAAATCTTATAAATAGAACATATTATTCATAATTCTAGAATACAGAGAGAAATAGAGAAACACAAAAATCCAGCCTCCTTTTGTTGAAAAGCCGCACGGTTATTTGATAAAGTTTTGTTAAAAAACTTTGCTGCCCAATTTATTTTCGTTGACAAACTTTTGTTTGATTTGTGTGGGGCCGCTTCCAATTTGTATTTGTTGCTTCCTGGTTGCCATTGTGCATGGGCCATCATCAATTTTCCTTTTGTTTGCTTGTATATGTTGTGCAGCCATAGCCATTTGTTTCCACCCAAATCAATTTATTTGGTTGTCTTGCGGCCAAGATTTCTTCAAAAACCCGTATGCTGGTTTTCATCTATTTTGTGTTTTTTGGGATTTATTATTTTTTATCCCAATATCTGGTATCAGAGTTGGAATGTTGGCCCACTCGGGGAAGTAAGTGGTTCCTCTTCTGGTTGGACCGGATTAAGTGGGACTCGTGGACAAGTAGGTTTGTGATACCAATTTACTACTTAGACGAACACTAAATGAGTCCATGGTAAAGAGATGGGCCTGGAGTAGGGATTGGGCTTGTGGGGGAGTGGGCTTTAATGTGGTAGTGTATCCATGAAGGAGGAGGTTTGTTATATTCAGGTAAGAATTAAGAGAAATTACAGCACCTAATAAGTGGCAAGGACCCAGACTTAGGTGGGCTCCTACTTCTTATTAGGCTGTTCTAGTTGAGTTCCCCATACTAAAAACCTCCCCAACTAGTTGGTATAGAATGGGTTCTCAACAGTCAAGGATTATGGGGTCGTCTCAGGGTATTGGGGACAGCTCAGTTTCTGTTGTAGCTTGTGTTCTGATCGTTGCTTTGGCTCCTATCCAGTTTGGCTTCACTGTATTGTCACTTGACTCTTACTTGAAAGCTCAATTTCTGTTGTAGCATGCGTTATCGTCTTTAGTTTGGGTCTTATTTATCCTGTTTTACTGTTGTCTTTCTCTGTCTCTGTCTCTTTCACTTTGCTTTTGTTGGTTTTGGTTATTTGATCTTTTTGGTAGCCCAAAAAGTGGAATCTTTGCTGATTGCACTTTGTGAATGCAGAGATTTAGACAACCCTTTGGATCATATTCTGATTTGAAGTGTGATAAAGTTGAACTAAATATAATGTGTAGATGGAATATTCAAATCTTGGATTAAAGTTGTTAATTTTGACTCTACTTTATCCTCTTTTATTAGCTTGTGTGTTTGAGCGCGTAACCGTAAGTTTACAAGTTCAAATTCTTCTACTAACACCTTCTTGGCTGAGCCTATCGCACAGGGTTTGCCTAGTATGGTTTACTTCGGTTTGCTGGCTATTCTACAGGAGTGGGATTTATCCAGGGTTGATCCGAATGAATCATCCTTTCCACGGAGGTAAATCTTTGCCTCCGAGGAAAGAGGGTAGCAAGTTACAAATTCTGTCTCGGTAAGACATGTATTTCTGTTACTATGAAATTCATAAATGAAGTAATTACTGGTGGGATTACTATTATCCTTTTTGGAGTGACGAATCTTGTATGTGTTCCTAAGAAAAGGAATTGGTCCATTTTTCGAGGCCTCAAAGGGGCGTGAAAACACATAAGAACTCTTGAATGGAAATGGAAAAGAGATGTAACTCCAGTTCCTTTGCAATCGGTAGTCAATCCTATTTCCGATAGGGGCAGTTGACAATTGAATTCGATTTTGACCATTATTTTCATATCCTATCCGTAATAGTGCGAAAAGAAGGCCCGGCTCCAAGTTGTTCAAGAATAGTGGTGTTGAGTTTCTCGACCCTTTGACTTAGGATTAGTCCGTTCTATTTTTCGAGATTTACCCAGTGCGCACCCTTGGGTAGTAGCTGCGGGTTTCTTTGTCAACAAAAGAATCTTAATCTTGTTGTGTCCGAGATTAGAACGAATAACACTTTTTTAGTTATGCTAGTGTGAACTTCCTCAACTGTCACTAACTTGCAACAATTTGGTGTTAGTTCTCTCTGTTTGGCTCTCTATCGAATGTTGGTGCAATGGTTGGGGCAATATGTAGTGGTCAGATCGCAGAATATATTGGGAGAAAAGGGGTATTATTTTTGTTCGTCACATTCTAATGTTCTTTTGCTCAGTGACCTCTGTTAGTTAGAAAGGCTAAAATTTATGTTAATGACTAATTTCTAAAATGCAGTCCTTGATGATCGCTGCTATACCAAATATCATTGGTTGGCAAGTAATTTCATCCGCCAGGGTGAGTCTTCCTTTGTTGTTTTTCTGGGCTTGTGGTGACATCTAATTCCTTGGTTGGCCCTGGAACTGGCGCTAATGCTTTTGATTTCTTTATCTTGCTTAGGATGTATCATTTTTGTACATGGGAAAGTTATTGGAAGGATTTGGAGTAGGAATAACATCTTACACGGTACTGACTTTAATTTTTGTGTGGCTGTTCCCATTCTTAGATTTCAGAAGACAAGTAATATGGATATATTCCTTTTTCTTTTAGATGTAATTTTAGGTGCCTGAATATATATCAGAGATAGCCCCCCAGAACATGAGAGGCTCATTGGGTTCAGTGAACCCTTAGGTTGGCTAAATCGCCATGCTCTGAAACCAAAATTTGTATAAGCACAGCAATATGTTGTGTTAAATTTAACTTCTTTTTTTTTGGGGGGTTTCATGTAGCTCTCCGTAACAATTGGGATAATGCTGTTGGGGCTATTCTGTAATTGGAGAGTTCTTACTGTTTTGGGTAATCCTCTGGAGATCTAGTTAGCACTTTACTAGATATGGATGTACTTTACTAAATATGTATTTAATGATTTCCTTTCTGTGGTTGACACTCCTTACAATGTTACTTTTCTGGATAGAAAAGCAGAAAAATGAACTTTCAATGCGTGTCTGTGTTATTTTGCGCTGACCACCTAATCTGCTTACTTTCGTCCTGGAGTTAAGCAAGCAGACTGTACATGTTATTTTTCTCTATTTTTTCATATATTTATTTTATTTTTTGATCAATAATTAAAATTAATATTATTTACATTTCACAAGGTTTTTTTTTTTTGGTGCTTTTATGTAAAAAATTATAATTTTCTTCAATTACATTCTAAATTAATACCACTTATATCATTATTGTTTTCTTTTGGGGAAAAATCATATTATTATGGTGTTATAGTTAACTAAAAATAATTACGGGTATTGTTTAGAATTATTAAAGAGCCTAATTGAAATATTTTTAAAATCACTATAAAGGAAATAAAAATTTTAAAATATTATAAAATTTTAAGTAAAATTTTGATTTATGAATTATTTACTTCATTATTTTGAAAATACAAATTTCAAAATATTATAAATATTTTACTTCGTTATTTTACATAATAAAACTCAAAGTGTGTGTATATATATATATATCAAATTAACACTAATTTATAAATATAAATACTTACCAATAAACTAGTGGTACTAATTAATAATATGTTATAATAAAAAAGATAAGAGTCAATCTAATAGAGAAGAGAAATAATAATAAACTAGGAGTAAATAAATAGTAATTAATATTAAAGTATGATATTTATAAATTTAATTAATATAATTTTAATATAAATACAATGTACTAATAATTAAAAAATATTAATAATAAATTAAAATTCTAACTAATATTAATAACATAACATATATAATTATATAAAATACTATATTTACTAATATATATAATTAATATATTTATGAAAATTCAAATATAATATATACATATTAATATATATTTTTAAAAAAACGAGGAAACAGGGATAGGGGCTGAGGAACCTTGCCCTGTAACCTGTTTAGTTGCCAGATCTCATGTGTTATTGCACGTCATCAACCTTGGCCCCGCCCCGTTTAGAAGCGGGGGAGAACCCGTTGCCAGATCTCATGTGTTATCACGTCATCAATTAGTTTCAAATATCTATGTCATCAAATTTTGGAATCATAATCATAAATACACTTAGGATGCCCTCGGATACATTAAAGGCGGAAATTAAAATACATAATTCATAATTCCTTAGAAAGTTCAAGTTCAAATCATGTATTTTTCATAATTCCTTAGAAAGTTCAAGTTCAAATCATGTATTTTTTTCTTAAAAAATAAAGTACATGTTTAATTGTTAAACACAAACCTTAAAAACAACGCCTAGTGAACGTCATCCCTCTCGATGTAGATCCCCGCACTCGTCAGTGGCATCCATCCTCTGCATATTCGGAATCTGTAGAAACAGTCAAGCTCATCCTTCTCGCGCTTAATGCCCTCAGCTTTAACCAATGTGTACGTGCTTGGATAAGGCACCAGAGCCCAGCCATGCCCACTAAAGCGAACGCGACAATACATATGATTGGGGAACTGCCAGCCAAAGTCTCGAACTGAGTCAAAACCCAGATAAGCATACCAAACCCGAGAGTGGAAATAAGGGGGCGCTTGGTATAAATGGTGGGTTTAGGAATGGAATGGATTTGTAGAATGGAAAGGTTTGGAATAGAATGGAATGATAATAATTATGTTGTTTGGTATTATTTTGTAATGGAATGGAATAGATTTTATATTAAAATTAAAATTTAATATTAATAATAATAAATTTATAAATAAATTTTATATTAAAATTTTATATTAAAATTATAACAAAAATATTAATAGTTTACATTATATGATATTTAATAAATTATATCTTGTTCAAAAAATAGTCAAAGTGCATGTCATTTTGTAGAGAAAAATATTTTCTATAATTTAGTGAAATTTGTTTTTTAAAAATTAAAAAAAAAATAAGCAAAATAGGGGTTGCAAACCATAGGGGGTTTGCAACCCCCTTTGCCATGTGGCGCCCATTGGGCGCACACACATCGCTGGTAGGCGCACGCCAGCGCTGGAATTTTTCTTTTTTTTGTTTTTTTTTTGTTTCACTCAAAACTACGTAGTTTTGAGCCATTTTGGCTCAAAACTACGTCGTTTTTGGCTTGTTTCTAAACCCATTTGGATGGGTTTAGACAAAAGGAGGGGGAGAGGTGGGTTTTATGTAAACCCACCAAAAAGGGTTACAAAAACCCAAAACCATGTACCAAACAACACAATTGAAGCCAAAGTATTCCAAACCCACCCTAAACCCACATACCAAACAGCCCCTAAATATACCACATGCTTCGTAGAGGCAAACTTTCACAGAATATTCACTCTCTTTAGCCTGAATCTTGCATCTCTGCTCGATCTCCTCAGCACCACCAATAACCGCCGCCATAGATGTTTAACCAAAAGACGAAAAAAAAATTTAACAATAACGAAAAAGAATGAGAGCTTCTAGTTCATTAACTGAATCTAACACAGATTTGAATCTTATAAGTGCGTAACTGAATTTAATATAGATTCAAATTGCGTAACTGAATTTGACATAAACTCGAATTTTATAAGTACGTAACTGAATCCAACATGAATTTGAATATTGTAAGTGCATAACTGAATTCAACACGGACTCAAATCTTCTAAGTGCGTAATTGAATTTAACACAAATTCGAATCTTTTAAGTGTGTAACTGAATCCAACACGGATTCTAAGTACGTAACTGAATCCAACAGGGATTCGAATCTTGTAAATGCATAACTGAATCCAACACGAACTCAAATCATGTACGTGTCCAATCAAAGGATTATGGCAAATTCGAATCCTTAGTTAGAGGACTATAATGGATTCTCAAAACAACACCCGGTAAGAAAAAGATTAACCAAAAACTTGGGACAGGTTTCCGAAAAATATCAAAGTTGTATTTAGTGTATTTAGGATTTATAATATATAATTTTTTTATTGGAGAAATTCCTATTAAGTATGTATAAGGAATGGAAATTTTTAAAAAGAGCACAAAAAACTTTTAAGATCCCTCTTAAGATATAAAAATAACTTAATAGTCTCTAAAAAAAAAGGTTGATTACAAATTAATCCGCCATCACTATTTTCTTCCCCTGCCTCATTTCTATTAACACTCTCAATCTTTTTTACTACTTAAAGCTCCCACATCCCCTTCCCACAACAATTACCACTAAAAAATCTTAACCGGTTAATATTCATCACCTCAAAATTCACCATGTTACTTTATTTTGGCGAATCAAATGTTCACTAGATTTTACTCAATTTGTTTTTTTAAATAAAAACTTAACAATAACTCATCTTAGTTTTAATAAACCAAAATCATTCAAGCTCAATTGCTAATTTTATCTCGAGTAAAACTCAAATCATATTTTTCATTCTATACTCTTCACTGACCAAGCCACAAATTAATTCTCATAATTAAGTCATACCCACACATCCTTTTCCAATTTCAGTTACAATTTTATTTGTGAGGTGAAAAATATAATTGTACAATACATATTTTTAAAATTTCAATTCAATCTCATCATCGATCTTACGATTTTATGATCCAAATTTATTAAAATGATCTTGATCCTACCTTATTATGTGAATAAAATATAATTAAATTTACTCAAAAAAAACTTTTTATATCTTAGTAAAATTAAGATTTATCATTATATAAATAATTTAATTAGTTTAATCATAATTTATTATTTTTAACAATAAATAAATGAATTATACATAAATACCTTTCTGACGCTCCCTTATTATTAACTGAAATATTAAAAAAATCATATAAAATGTTATAAAGATTAAAAATTGAAGTAAGATCATTTCATTATAAACTATACATAAATTTTCTACATATCTATTTATATATTAATTAATAATTTTTTAAAAAATAATTTATATATTTTTATTTTTATTTTTATTTTTTCTAAAATTTTATAATTCTACTATCAGGTTTCACTAATCCAATTCTATTACTCTAAATTGATTTTATGCATAATTTTAATTTTATAAACTATGATACAATAAACAAGACTCAAATAACAAAAACAAATAGTAATGTTTATGTGAGTGAGTGAGTTCACATAAACATTTATGTGAAGCGGCAGCGCGGCGGCAAATCGGGAAATCACCCTTCGCCGGTTCGGGGTTTGGGAAATCAAAGGTTTGGTGGCTGGAAAGTTAGGGAATCAGGGGGTTGAAGGGTTAGGGCCTTCCAAAATATGCGTTGGCCATGTCTAGAGCGGCGAGGGAGGGTGGCAGGGAGGGAGTGTAGGGTTTCAAGAGAGACGCATGCGTTGATAAAGGAAAATAATAATAATAATAACAATAATAATAAGGATAAATTACCAAAACCCCCCATGATATTTGGGTCTATTACCAATCGCCCCCTATAATTTGACAAAACTATCAATACCCCCTTACCATTATATTTAACTAATTTAATAGGAAAAATGACAAAAATACCCCCTACAAATGCTACAAATAAAATACAAAAAAATAAAAATTTTTAAAAAATTGTCCTAATAGTTTACAAAATTTCGTCCTAATATCTTGCATAATTAATACATTATTATAGGTATATTTTTATATTTTTAATTTAATTTATACATTATCATTATTAGTGTAAAAAATATAATAAGTAAATTATATTTTATAATAATATATTAAAAATAAATTAGAAATAAGTAAAATTTTATAATAATACATTTTTTTAGATAATATAAAAATTTTTGTTTTAAAATTTCGTCTTAATTTTGTCCAAAAAAAAAAACCATTAAGGGCTAGAGGAATAAGGATAATTTCGTCCAGAATTTTTAATTTTTTATAAAGTTATAACTAAATCAATTAAAATTGACTTATATGTTAAAGAAACCTAAATTTCATGGAAGTATTGATAGTTTTGTTAAACTAGATGAGGCAATTGATAATAGACCCAAATATGGTGGGGTTTGGTAATTTACCCTAATAATAATAATAGAGGGATGCGGCTTGCGGCAAGACAAATGTTTAGGATTTGCAATTTATAGTATGTAAATTTTGATAATTATTATTTCACCAATAATTATACTAATATTATTTGCATCCCACAATTTGTTTCTTTTGGTATTTTTATCTAACGAATTATAACTTCTTTTAATTACATCCTAAATTAATACTACTTGTCCATTTTTATTTTCTTTTGAGGAAAAAAAAATATTATTAGGATGTTATAGTATAATTAAAAATAATTAAGGATATTATTTAGAATTATTAAAGGGTTTGATTGAAATATTTCCAAAACCACTATAGAACAAATAGAAATTTCAAAATATTATAAAAATTTAACTAAATATAGAACAATTAATTTATTTTACTTCATTATTTTGCATATACAAATTTTGAAATATTATAAAAAAATTTATTTCATTATTTTAATTCTTATTTTGTTAGACAATAAAACTGAAAGTGTATATATATAAACTTATTAACAATAAGTAGGTGGAGGTAGATTTTTAATAATTAATAATGTATAATAACATATATTAGCTTACTTATAGTGAGTAAATACATTATTAATAACTAATAATCTATAATAATGAAAAAATTCCTTAATTGTAATTTTTAAAAATTCAACTATAAAAGTTATGAAACATGAATTATGATATTTTAATTCATATTATTTTACATAACAAAATTTAAAATATATAGGATGTTATATATATTAGACTAACAATAGTATATAAATGTAGGCACTAAAAGTAAACTATGAGTACTAATCATATATGTTATAACTTATAATATAAAAGATGAGATTGAATAAATAATAATTCATAATTAATAAAGATGAGATTGCACTCTCGTATACTATACATGTTATTTTTCTCTATTTTTCCATATATTTATCTTCTTTTCTTTATCAATAATTAAATTTAATATTATTTACATCCCACAAGTTTTTTTTTGTGTTTTTATTTTAAAAATTATAAATTCCTTCAATTACATTCTAAATTAATACTACTTATACCATTATTGCTTTCTTTTGGGGAAAAAATCATATTATTATGGTGTTATAATATAACTAAAAATAATTATGGTTATTGTTTAGAATTATTAAAGGGCCTAACTAAAGTATTTTAAAAATAACTATAAAGGAAATAAAAATTTCAAAATATTATAAAATTTTGAGTAAAATTTTGATTTATGAATTTATTTTACTTCATTATTTTGAAAATACAAAATTCAAAATATTATAAACATTTTACTTCATTATTTTACATAATAAAAATCAAAGTGTGTTTGTGTGTGTATATATTTATATATAATATCAATTTACAAATAGTAATTAGTGAGTAAGTAGAAGCCGATTATTACTAATTAACAATGTGCAATAATGAAAATTTTTTTGTTCTTCTTTAATTGTAATTTTATTTAATTCAATTATTGAAATAACATGAAGTTTCATTTACTTCCTTATTATTATTTTTTGCATAATTAAACTTAAAATAATAGGATACTCTATATATACATCATTTATATCATATATATATATATATATATATATCAAATTGACACTAATTTATGAATATAAATACTTAACAATAAACTAGTAATACTAATAATATATTATAACAAAACAGATGAGAGTCCATTTAATAGAAAAATAATAATAAATAGTAACTAATACTAAAGTATGATATTTAAAATTTTCATTAATATAATTTTAATATAAACATAATGTACTAATAATTAAAAAATATTAATAACAAATTAAAATTTTAGCTAATGTTAATAACATAACATATATAATTATATAAATAATATATTTATTAATATACATAATTAATATATTATTAAAATTTAAATATAATATATACATATTAATATATATATTAAAAAAGAAACGAGAAAACAGGGCATGACTTGTTGGGGAACCCTGCCCCCGCCCCCGCCCCCATTTAGAAGGCCCCATTTAAAAGGGGGAGAAAATCTCCCCCGCAGGTATCCATTGCCTCCCATAGTTTGAAGATCTCATGTGTTATCTAGTTTGATAATCTCATTTGTTATCGCAAGTCATCAATTAGTTTCAAGTATCTATGTTTTTTGTTAGGAAACGGGCCTTATTTGTTGATAGCCAGTAAAGACAATAAAAATGAGAGAATAAATCAAATAAAAACAGATGAGATTTACGTAATTCAGTCAATAGAGCTAACTTCACTAATTGTGGAGAAAAATTTACAAATATTTTCTCAACTAACAAAGAAGAGAAAATCTAAAGAAAGAAGAGGAAGCAAGGCTTTGAATTGAGCCGAGGGAATCGTTGTTTGCGTGTGTTGAAGCCTTCTCCTTTGCCTCCTATTTATAGGGGTTTCTGAAAGGCTAACAAAATTGTGAGGGACCGAGCCACCCATAAACCCACTAACAATTGCTCTCACTAACAATTCCACTAACCAATTTCTCTAACAAATTAATCTCTCATCAGCCGCACTGCACTAACATTATCAAATTTTGGATCATAATAAATACACCCTGCTTCGGATGCCCTCAGACACATTAAAGGCGGAAATTTAGAATTATTTCAACAGGTTCCATCAAATTCGGTTATTAAAATACATAATTCCTTAGCAAGTTCAAATTATGTATTTTTTCTTAAAAAATAAAGTACATATTTAATTGTTAAACACAAACACTAAAAACAACGCCTAGTGAACGTCATCCATCTAGGTTGACATTAAGTCTTTTACCATATGTCATGTGTAGTGGGCCACATGCGTGTAGTGTAATATCATTTTGTATTGTACTAATGTCCCGATATATCCGGGATTTTTTGTATTTGTAGCTTAGTTTCAGGTTGTCCTCAACCATTCCCGTCTTGGCGGGGTTCAACGCGGTTGAACTTAGGTCGTCTAAGTTGTCTCCTTCCCGTCTAGTGCGGGTTTAACTTCCCGCTATGCGGTTTATTTATTTTGCTTTTTCTTGCCCTCGTGGGCTTTTGCCCTTTGCGCTTTGTTTCGTGGGTTATAAGCTATTTTTGCGACGTCACGAAACTCTAAACCCTTGTGGCTTTGTACATTGGCTTTTGTGCCACTTTATTAATCTACTATCTATCTATCGTTTCGAAAAAAAAAAAAGTGAACGTCATCCATCCTCTTGACATAGATCACGCACTGGTTAGTGGCATCCATCCTCTACGTATCGGAATCTGTAGAAACAGTCACGCTGGTCCTTCTCGCTCCTAATGCCCTCAGCTTTAACCACGATAAGGAAACAGAGCCAAGCCATGACCAGTAAAGCTAACAGCACAATACCTGCGGTTGTTCGCCGGGTACCATGCAAACAGCGAGCCAAAATCTGGCTGAAGAGATTCAAAGCCGTGACAAGCAAAAGAACACCGAGAGCGCAATAAAATATAATATTCTCATAATATTCACTCTCTTTACCCTGAATCTTGCATATCTCCTCGATCTCCTCAGCACCACGAATAACCGCCGCCATAGATGTTAAACCAAAAGACGAAAAGAACAATTAACAATAACGAAAAAGAATGAGAGCTTCTAGTTCATTAACTGAATCTAACACAGATTTAAATCTTATAAGTGCGTAACTGAATTTAATATAGATTCAAATTGCTGAATTTGACACAAACTCGAATTTTATAAGTACGTAACTGAATCCAACATAGATTTGAATATTGTAAGTGCATAATTGAATTCAACACGGACTCAAATCTTCTTAGTGCGTAATTGAATTTAACACAAATTTGAATCTTGTAAGTGTGTAACTGAATCCAACACGGATTCAAGTCTTCTAAGTACGTAACTAAATCCAACAGGGATTCGAATCTTGTAAATACATAACTGAATCCAACACGAACTCAAATCATGTACGTGTCCAATGAAAGGATTATGGCAAATTCGAATCCTTAGTTAGAGGACTATAATGGATTCTCAAAACAACACCTGGTAAGAAAAAGATTAACCAAAAACTTATTTGTACGTGTCCAATGAAAGGATTATGGCAAATTCGAATCCTTAGTTAGAGGACTATAATGGATTCTCAAAACAACACCTGGTAAGAAAAAGATTAACCAAAAACTTGGGACAGGTTTCCGAAAAATATCAAAGTTGTATTTAGTGTATTTAGGATTTATAATATATTTTGTTTTATTGGAGAAATTCCTATTAAGTATGTATAAGGAATGGAAATTTTTAAAAAGAGCACAAAAAACTTGTAAGATCCCTCTTAAGATATAAAAATAACTTAATAGTCTCTAAAAAAAAAGTTGATTACAAATTAATCCGCCATCACTATTTTCTTCCCCTGCCTCATTTCTATTAACACTCTCAATCCTTTTTACTACTTAAAGTTCCCATATCCCCTTCCCACAACAATTACCACTAAAAAATCTTAACCGGTTAATATTCATCGCCTCAAAATTCACCATGTTACTTTATTTTGGCGAATCAAATGTTCACTAGATTTTACTTAATTTGTTTTTTTAAATAAAAACTTAACAATAACTCATCTTACTTTTAATAAATCAAAATCATTCCATCTCAATTGTTAACTTTTTCTCGTGTAAAACTCAAATCATATTTTTCATTCTCTACTCTTCACTGACCAAGCCACAAATTAATTCTCATAAGTCATACCCACACATCCTTTTCCAATTTCAGTTACAATTTTATTTGTGAGGTGAAAAATATAATTGTACAATACATTTTTTTTAAATTTCAATTCAATCTCATCGATCCTACGATTTTATGATCCAAATTTATTAAAATGATCTCGATTCTACCTTATTATGTGAATAAACTATAATTAAATTCACTCAAAAAAACTTTTTATATCTTAGTAAAATTAAGATTTATCATTATATAAATAATTTAATTAGTTTAATTATATTTTATTATTTTTAACAATAAATAAATGAATTATACATAAATACCTTTCCAATGCAACCTTATTATTAACTGAAATATTGAAAAAATCATATAAAATGTTATAAAGATTAAAAATTAAAGTAAGATCATTTCATTATAAACTATAGATAAATTTTCTACATATCTATTTATATATTAATTAATAATTTTTTTAAAAAATAATTTATATATTTTTATTTTTATTTTTATTTTTTCTAAAATTTTATAATTCTACTATCAGGTTCCACTAATCCAATTCTATTACTCTAAATTGATTTTATGTATGATTTTAATTTTATAAACTATGATACAATAAACAAGACTCAAATAACAAAGACAAATATATAGTAATGTTTATGTGAGTGAGTGAGTTCACATAAACATTTATGTGAAGCGGCAGCGCGGCGGCAAATCGGGAAATCACCCTTTGCCGGTTCGGGGTTTGGGAAATCAAAGGTTTGGTGGCTGGAAAGTTAGGGAATCCGGGGGTTGAAGGGTTAGGGCCTTCCAAAATATGCGTTGGCTTCAAGAGAGACGCATGCGTTGATAAAGGAAAATAATAATAATAATAATAATAATAAGGATAAATTACCAAAACCCCCCATGATGTTTGGGTCTATTACCAATCGCCCCTTATAATTTGACAAAACTATCAATACCCCCTTATCATTATATTTAACTGATTTAATAGGAAAAATGACAAAAATAGCCCCAACAAATGCTGCAAATAAAATACAAAAAAAATGAAAAATTTTAAAAAACTGTCCTAATAGTTTACAAAAGACGAAAAGAAAAGTTAACAATAACGAAAAAGAATCAGAGCTTCAGGATCAATGATAGCGAAAAAGAGTGAGAGCTTCTAGTTTATTTATATAATATGATGATAACGTAATTGAATCCAACACATCTTCTCATCATGTACGTGCGTAACTGAACCCAACATGGACTCAATGTGTCCAATCAAAGGATTATGGCAAATTCAAATCCTTAGTTACAGGACTAGTATGGATTCTGAAAACAACACCCGGCAAAGGAAAGATTAACCAAAAACTTGGGACTGGTTTCTGAAAAATATCAAAGTTATATTTAGTGTATTTAGGATTTATAATATCTTATATTTATTGGAGAAATTCCTATTAAACATGTACAAGGAATGGAAATTCTTAAAAAGAGCACAAAAAACTTTGAAGATCCCTCTTGAGGTATAAAAATAACTTAATAGTCTTTCAAAAAAGTTGATTACAAATTAATCCACCATCAGTGTTTTCTTCCCCTACCTCATATCTATTAACAATCTCAATCCTTTTTACTACTTAAAGTTCACATATCCCCTTCCCACGACAATTACCACGAAAAAATCTTAACCTGTTAATATTCATCACCTCAAAATTCACCATGTTACTTTCTTTTGGCGAATCAATTGTTCATTAGATTTTACTCATTTTTTTTTTTTAAAAAAAAAACCTACGACCAATAACTCGTATTAGTTTCAATAAACCAAAATCATCGTCTACGTAAATTCAAGCTCAATTGCTAACTTTCTCTAGTGTAAAACTCAAATCATATTTTTCCTTCTCTACTCTTCACTCTTCACTGACCAAGCCAAAAATTAATTCTCATAAGTCATACCCACCAATCCTCTTCCAAGTTCAGTTATGATTTTATGTGTGAGGTGAAAAATATTATTGTACAATACATAATTTTCAAAATTTCGATTCAATCATATCAATCATACGATTTTATAATTCAAATTTATTAAAACGATCTTGATCCTACCTTATTATGTGAATAAAATTAAATTAAACTTACTCCAAATAACTTTCCATATCTTAGTAAAATTAAGATTTATCATTATGTAAATAATTTAATTTGTTTAATCAAACTTTTATTAGCTTTTAACAATAAATAAATAAATTGGACATAAACACCTTTCAACTGCTATAATAACTGAAATATTAAAAAAATTATATGAAATGTTATAAGAAATAAAAATTGAAATAAGATCATTTCATTATAAACTATACATAAATTTTTTACATATCAATTTATATATTGATTAATAATTTTAAAAAAATAATTTATAATTTATAAATTTTTATTTTTTCTAAAATTTTATGATTTTACTAATCCAATTCTAGTATTCTAAATTGATTTTGTGTATGATTCCAATTTTATAAACTTTGGTACAATAAAGAAGACTTAAATAACAAAGACAGACAGGAGAGTGGCACACGGGTATAAGTTATTGCATATAAAAATCATTCTCTTCCATTATCCGTCAATTCATTATCTTCCCTCATCCGGGTAACAATTGTCTATGAAGAAAATATCAACAAATAAAAACTTAATTCTATAAATGAATTGTAAGTAACTATTGTAGTTGACATCGGTTTCCCAATTGCTGATTACAGTTTATGAACTATTAGTTCTCAATTATCTTAAAAATGAAACTGGAACCAAATTATGCAGAGGTTTAATTTTGGTTCTAATTCCAATTATGATTTTACTTTTAATTATGAAAAAATTAATTTAAATTTAAAAGTTATAAAAAAGCATAACTTATATTTACAAAAGTGTATATCTAACTTACATTTAGAATTAAAAATAAAAGTGAGAGAATAGTATATTTTATTTAAATTTTTTGAAAGTTGTAAATTTTGTTGTAAAAATAATATAAATTAGATTTAAATGTTATAAACAACCTATAACTTAAGCTTATATATATATATATATATACACACACACATTTATTTATATATATAACTTGCACTTAAAATTAAAAATTAAAGTGAGATTATTTATATTTTGAAATTTGTAATTTATTTTTTAAAAAAATAGAACTTAGATTAAGAAGTTGTTGTTGGTGTATTAAACCAAACTTATCTAATAAATTATAATTAGATTAGAATTCAATAATTATTAGTTGAATTGGATTTGAATTGTTTTAGAAAAATATATTTTGTGTAGGATTTGATCGAATCCTAATTGTTTTTCATTAAATATAAGATTTATATAAAGGACCAATGATTATTATTTTTGTAAGTCACATAAAAAAAAAGACTTCAAGAAAAAAAGAATTGTGAGGAGTAGGAGTTTCTTCTTATAATTTCTGGTGTATGGTTTTTTTTTTTCTAGTTTATTGTTAACTTCCAAATAAATTATTTTATTATTTTTTTGACTGTGTGATTTTTACAAGTAATATTTTTATATCCTACAATTGTAAAAGAAATATTATTTAGATTTAGGGGTGGGGGGGGGAAAGAACTTGTAGTCAAAATTAAAAAGGAAAGTAAAAATAATATTTTTTAATATATTTTTTATATTTATATTTTATTTATATACATTTAATTGTTTTAAAAATATTCAGAATCAAATAGCTGGTTCTAAGTTAGTTTCTCAAAAGTGTGGAACCAAAATTGGAGTTCCAGTTTTAGTTACGTTTTTCAGAACTCTTATCCATAATTTGGATTTACAAACTGAAACAGCCAACGTTTGATTTCTTTCTGAACCCTAGCACTGGTAACCACCTTTGCAATTACAAGTGAAGAGTTATAAAAAGAGATAGAGATACAAAATAAAAGGATAAATATTTTCTGATGGCTGAATCAATTATGAGTTTCCGATTGCAAAAATTTAGCACCCTTAAAGAGAATATCAGTTGATACATTTGTAATTGAAAATTCTTAGAGACATTAAATTATTTTTATGCCCTTGAATATTTTTTTGAAAATGTTATGCTGAATTTTGAATCTTATTAAGCTTCTTTAGAAGAATTATCTTATTTTTATTTTATGCATTTTAAAAAGTATAATAAATGATTTTATCATTTATAATATATCACAATCACAATAATTTTTTACGTTTTACCAACAAAAATCACTAAAACATCATTCCTCTTTATTACTTTTTAGTAAATCACGTCAACCAGTCTTCCAAAAATTTCTTAGTCCATGTGTTAGGCTATGTTTGGATTGTATTGTATTTGAAATTTTTATATTGGAATGTGTGAAAGTTTTAGTAGGAATTTTTTATAAGAAAAAGTGATATGAAAAAGTAAATTGGAAGAATTTTCTTTTAAAAATAATGTGAGAAGAATTTTGAAGAAAATTTAAATTTTAAATTTTAAAATAAAAAATTATTTAAATATAATTTATACTTTTTTTACAATAGGGTTTACAACCTTCAAAAACCATAAATAAGATATATTTTTTTCTCACTTTTATTTTTAATTCTAAGTTACATATATGCACTATATACACACACATACAAGTCTAACGTTATATCTTATGTATAACTTTTAAATTTAAATTATTTTTTTCATAACATAAGGTAGAATCAACTGGAATCAAAATCAAATTAGAACGTGATCAAATTAAATTGGAAACTGAAAATGAATTATGAACCAGTGGTTATAAAATCGAATTGAAACTATCACATCTATAGTTCAATTCCGATTCCACCTTTAACATAATTGGGAATTGATAACTAACAATTACGAAATTATGACTGATAATTTTAGAACTATAATCACCTTTAATTTAAAGTGTAAAACTAACATAAATTTGACAAATACTACCATGAAACACCAATTTGAATCAATACTTATGATGAATTCAACAGTTTTACTAATTGGAGACCAAAATAGAGCAATCAAAAATGAAATGAAGTAATACTTTCAAATCTCAATAGGAAAGCCCTTTTGAATTGCATATACAATTTTGTTTAGCCGTGTCAATATGCTTAACCTTCATAAAAAATTAATAAAATAAAACCAATAGAACTAGTTAAAGTAACAGAAATAAAAAAAAAAAAAAGAAACAACAAAAAAAAATCATTTTGAAAAATATTCTCTTCGAGTCAAACATTTAAATAAGCTTTATTGTATGGATTGCAAATGAAATTTCTCAAATTTCTGCAAACATATACTCCCTCTTTCATGGAGGAGAAACATTAAAAGTAGTTGCACGCTAGAGAAAACACACTTAAGGTGTGTGATTGACACACACACATACGTACAAACAATAGATTGTTACAAAAGGAAAAAGTTCGAATTATAACAAGAAAATAGAAAAAATGGATTAAGTTGGTTATAGAGACACAACTAGTCTTGTAGGGTTATTGCTTGATTCTCTTTACATTTTGCATCGTATGTCCACTTCTCTACATCACACAAGCTATAGTTTTCTCACTTCTATCTTGTTGGACTACTTGATTCAAGTCAAAGCTCCTTATTACTACTAGCTAGAGGTGAGTCCAAAGTTCCATGGATTTATTATTTAGGCCGTATAAATGGATCTATTCATTTCACGTTTAATTTTTAATTGATTATTACTTGTGTCTTATGTTCAAATGATTTTCTTCATTAGATGAACTTGATGTATTGCTATTTATTTGTATTTTAGTCTATGGCGTTTATATGATGTCCACATCCAAAGAAATTAATAGAGACTAGGGGTGTGTAATTTTTGATAACTTGAATATCCGAGCAAACCGAATTTGATTTTTCAATTTTCTAATCAATTTTTTGTTTAAATTGACTTTCGAATTCGGTTTTCGAATGGGTAATTTTAATTCGAGTTCAAATCGAAAATCCAATTCAAAATTATAATATTTTAAATATATATCATTTATATGTATAATTCCATAATATGTTTGAAAAATTAAATATATACTATTTATAATATATCAAAAAGAGTTAGATTAGATCATATATATATATATTTTATATACATATATATGTGCAACTTTAAAAGTTAAAATAATTTGTAAAATTGTCAAGGGGTGTGGTTTCTTATTTTTTTAATTTGCATTTTCTTATATGCTACAGATATTTAAATCACATACAAATTAGGTGCATATGTATAATGTACCTATTTACATTTAAATCACATACAAATTAGATGCATATGTATAATGTAATTATTTATTTATTTATAAAAGTATTTGGTTTACAATATATTGATTTTGCTTTGATTATTACTAATTTGGAGTTATGTATTAACTTGATTGAGTTTGGAACTATGTATAATTAATTTGGACATTTCTTATATTTATCATTACTAATTTGTATTATTAACTTGGTTTGGTTGTGATTATATTTCTCATTATTGTGGCCTTTATTGTTAATTTTTTTAATTATTAAGTTTGTTATTGTGATGATTTGAATTTTGGAAAATTGGCTTTATTACCAAAAAAATGACCTTTAAAAAAGGAAAAAAGTATAGCTTAATTCGGTTAATTTGGCCAAGGTCGAATTCAAAATTCGAATTCAAACTAAAAATCAAATTTCAAATTTTGTCGATTTCAATTCGAATTTGATCGAATTTGGTTTGATGTTCAGTTTGGGTTTAAAAAATAACCAAACCGATTAAAGTGAACTGATAAAACTAAAAATTCGAGAAAACCAACTGATGTATACCCTTAATAGATACCTTCATATTTAAGTTGAGAAAATTTGCTTTCAATCATTAATTGGTATGTCATTGTTAAAAGTTTGTGATTTATGCTCTGTTTTGTGGGCTATAAAATTAAGTATTTTCAAATATGTAATTTCTTCTAGCTATGTTTTGCTAAACATAACTTTAATGATTTTGATTTAGTAAAATGGCAGTCAATTTTAAAAGGATGAGCATTACTCAACTTGCAGAGAATCTACAAATGAGACTAGTTGTGAGTAATCAACTTTCGGGAACTGATTCACAAATCCTTCAACTTCTAACTATAGTAAACTCATTGTGAATTGAGGAGGTTTGGAGTTCTATGCCAACATGTCGATGGCCAAAAAGATACCCTACTTCCTTGCGATAATTCTTGCTCCTTTGGAAAACATATTAATCACTATAACAATTTATAGGTTATTCGAATTGAAATTGCTGGACTTACAGGTAATTTTGGTTTATCTTGGTTGTCATTCATGATATGCATGCTTCAAGGCGATCTTCTTGTAAAATAGTGTGAATTATTGGACTAAGTTATATCAGTTGCATAAGACGGATAGTGCTCATTAGCTAAATTTGATTGGGTTATATGTTAATATTTTAATGGTGGGGTGTCGATTAGGTCATTTCATATATGTAATTGCATCCAATAATAGGAACAACACCATGAGATTAGACTTTTCCTTTATTCCGAGCATGATGGATGCAATAGGATAATTTAAGGAAGTGTGGGAAAAACCTCCTACTTGAAGGAAAATTGAACCGAATTCGACCAAGTTCAAATCCAAACTAACTGAATTCAAAATTCTATTTTCGGATTGAATTCGACCAAATTCGAATTCTATTAATTTGAGTTGAATTCAAATTTAGCCTAATTAAGTTGAATTAACCTAATTCGAGTATATTTTTTCTTTTTTTCAAGGGTATTTTCAAAATAAAATCCAACTTCCCAATCTTCAAATCATCACAAATTCACAATAACAAACTTAATAAAACAAGAAATATAATTACAACCAAGTTAATAACGATACAAATTAGTAATGATAAATATAAGAAATGTACAAATTAGTAATGTATAGTTCCAAATTTGACTTGTCTATTCATTACCAACCTTTCCACTTTATGATTTTTTTTAATCTAACATATACATATATGCATTACGATCTTTTGATTTTTTATGTATGGTATGTATTTATTTTTTTAATTAAAATTATGGAATTATACATATAAATAATATTTTAAAATGTAATAATTTCGAATTCGGCTTGAATCCCAATCAAAATGGCCAATTTGAAAATCGATTCAAAAATAAAAAAATGGAATTCGAATTTTGATCAAATGTTCGAGTTAATTCGATGAATTTGATTTTTGGTTTGAAATCGAATTAAAATTATCAATTCGAAAGCCGATTCAAAAATCGAATTCAAATTTTGGTTTAATTTGAAAATTGATTTTAAAAAAAAATCGGTTCTATCGGATATTCGAGCTAATTTGAGTATTACACACCGTAATTAGTGCAACATTTAGAAAGAAAGAAATAAAAAAAAGAAGCCGACAAAAAGACTTTTTCAAAAATATTCTCATCACGTCAACAATTCAACATTTCAATAAATTCGTACTCTTGTTGCATGGAGGAACACTGAAGGAGAGACTGCGCCTCCCCCTCATTTCTAATTGTAAGTGGTATTTGTGCTCAACTAATTGTAAGCTACTTTTCAAAAAAATTGGCCTAACTAAGCCGTTTAGAAAACTTGGGTTTAATTTCCAGATTCTTGACAAATCTTTGAAGTGCAAGTTAAATTTTTTTTTTTTTAATAAATGTGCGTCTCTTTTGTTGAGTTAAAATTTTTCGCTTAGTATGAGCTCGATGGATGATTTGGAGGCAAATCAAAGAGGTTTCGACCCTGGCATCTCGAATGCCAGGAAGATAATAGCCTTAATCCTTGTCCTAAGCGTTCATTTGGGAAATTTATTAGTCACTATAATAGTGAATAAATTTCCCAAAACGAGAAAGTATGGATCCCTTACTAATATTTTAATCTCTGCTCCTTCCCTATACCTTTCATCGTCTTCGATTTGGAAGGAGGGATTCAAGTCTTGGTCTCAGTTATGGGAGTTGCATAAGAAGAATTGGCGAACTTTAGTTGGTTTTTATATTCATATTTTGACGTTATTGTGCCGGCTAGCTCATTTCATCTATGTTTGTAAATCGAAGCATGTAGCAGATACAGTGTTATTAGACCTCAATTTTGTTTCTGATGTGGCAGAGGCAGTAACACTACTGCTAGAAGTGTGGGAAAAGAAGCAGGTCGGCGCAAATGTGTGGCCTGCCCCAATAAGGTGCGTGCTCGTTAATCTAATTAATTCATGTGTTGCTTCAGATTTACTTTTGTTTTGTTATCTAAATAGTATATATATATATAATTATGTTAACACATCTAGACGAATATAGGTATGAAAATATAGTAATGAAGATTGACTATAAAATTAAATTCAGTAAATGGAACCTTAACCGTTAACAACTGAATAACGAGGAAAACCACGTCGAGGCGCGTTAGACGCTTTCCTTAAAATAGATTCGTCCTCTCCTGTGTGTGCTTGAGGATTTAACAGACGTCTGTCTCCCAGGATACAACGACGAACTAACAGCTTACTTGCACAAGGTAGACCGCTACAGCGAACTTGAATATGTACCTTTCTTCTATCACCGAAAACTACTAGAATTGAAAACTTAAAAGGAAAAATTGTTGAGAGAGTTTTGTGGGAAAAGTTAGAAAATTGTCTTGGAAAATCTTTTTGTCCACCAAGGGAAGTCCTCTATTTATAAAGGAGATTTCCTTGTTCAAAAGACAAGCCATTATGTTTGGAGAATGAAAAGCCAAAAGCCATCCATTATGCTTGATACATGAAAAGCCAAAAGTCTTCATTTATCCTTGACATGAAAAGCCAAAAGCCACCCATTATGCTTGATACATGAAAAGCCAAAAGTTTCCTTCATCCTTGACATGAAAAGCCAAAAGCCACCATTCATGATTGAAATGAAAAGTCAAAAGGCATCATTCATGAACCATCAAATGAAAGGTCCATAACCTACCAACATCATGAATAATGTGCTTGAAAATGAAAGGCCTTTATTCATGCATCTCCTTAATGAGCAATTTCTCATTCACATGTGCTCAACAGAGCCATTCTTATTTTCCAACATGTTTTAGGCACAAATTGCATTCCGAGCATGGTGGATGCAATAGGATAATTTAAGGAAGTGTGGGAAAAACCTCCTACTTGAAGGAAAATTGAACCGAATTCGACCAAGTTCAAATCCAAACTAACTGAATTCAAAATTCTATTTTCGGATTGAATTCGACCAAATTCGAATTCTATTAATTTGAGTTGAATTCAAATTTAACCTAATTAAGTTGAATTAACCTAATTCGAGTATATTTTTTCTTTTTTTCAAGGGTATTTTCAAAATAAAATCCAACTTCCCAATCTTCAAATCATCACAAATTCACAATAACAAACTTAATAATACAAGAAATATAATTACAACCAAGTTAATAACGATACAAATTAGTAATGATAAATATAAGAAATGTACAAATTAGTAATGTATAGCTCCAAATTCGACTTGTCTATTCATTACCAACCTTTCCATTTTATGATTTTTTTTAATCTAACATATACATATATGCATTACGATCTTTTGATTTTTTACGTATGGTATGTATTTATTTTTTTAATAAAAATTATGGAATTATACATATAAATAATATTTTAAAATGTAATAATTTCGAATTCGGCTTGAATCCCAATCAAAATGTCCAATTTGAAAATCGATTCAAAAATAAAAAAATGGAATTCGAATTTTGATCAAATGTTCAAGTTAATTCGATGAATTCGATTTTTGGTTTGAAATCGAATTAAAATTATCAATTCGAAAGCCGATTTGAAAATCGAATTCAAATTTTGGTTTAATTTGAAATTTGATTTTAAAAAAAAATCGGTTCTATCGGATATTCTAGTTAATTTGAGTATTACACGCCCTAATTAGTGCAACATTTAGAAAGAAATAAATAAAAAAAAGAAGCCGACAAAAAGACTTTTTCAAAAATATTCTCATCACGTCAACAATTCAACATTTCAGTAAATTCGTATGCATGGAGGAACACTGAATGAGAGACTGCGCCAATGACTCCCTAGCGGCGGCGGCCTGCCGCTGTGCCTCCCCTCATTTCTAATTGTAAGTGGTATTTGTGCTCAACTAATTGTAAGCTGCTTTTTAAAAAATTGGCCTAACTAAGCCGTTTACAGAACTTAGGTTTAATTTCCAGATTCTTGACAATCTTTGAAGTGCAAGTTAATTTCTTTTTTTAATAAATGTGCATCTCTTTTGTTGAGTTTAAATTTTTCGCTTAGTATGAGCTCGATGGATGATTTGGAGGCAGATCAAAGAGGTTTCGACCCTGGCATGCCAGGAAAATAATAGCCTCAATCCTCATCCTATGCGTTCATTTGGGAAATTTATTAGTCACTATAATAGCGAATAAATTTCCCAAAATGAGAAAGTATGGATCCCTTACCAATCTTTTAATCTCTACTCTTTCCCTATACCTTTCATCGTCTTCGATTTGGAAGGAGGGATTCAAGTCTTGGTCTCAGTTATGGGAGTTGAATAAGAAGGATTGGCGAACTTTAGTTGGTTTTTATATTCATATTTTGACGTTATTGTGCCGGCTGGCTCATTTCATCTATGTTTGTAAATCGAAGCATGTAGCAAATACAGTGTCATTAGACCTCAATTTTGTTTCTGATGTGGCAGAGGCAATAACACTACTGCTAGAAGTGTGGGAAAAGAAGCTAGCTGGTGCAGATGTGTAGCCTGCCCCAATAAGGTGCGTGCTCGTTAATCTAATTAATTCATGTGTTGTTTCAGATTTACTTTTGTTTCAGGCACAACTTGATGGATACCTTATGATGATTAACAATGCTCTACTAGTTTCAATGATTAACGATATAGAGATTGTTTTCAAATTAAGGCATGTAACGTGGGTTTACAAATTGATATTTTAATTTTTGTAACTTTTATGTGTGACTTATAAGTGTGATGAGGACATGAATGATGGAACCATTTTTCTATGGTATTATTTAATTATGTGTGAATTGAATAATTGTGTGATCATTTGGACATTAACTTTTATTGTGCATGGTTGTCAATGAATTATGATTGTTATTAATTTCTAAGTGATTGTGATTGTAAAGACATGTATGGAATGGATTTGAAATTTGTGTATTTTTTATAAGTTTGAACATATTTATAATTTATAAATTTAACATATATTGTATAATATATATTTATTATATTATTTTTCCTAATTTATAGGATCTTACAATCTGATTTTGTGGACCCTCTACCGATTTTACCTAAAATTGTGAGTTTAACAACCTTGAGTGATACATTTGTAATTGAAAGTTCTTAGAGACATTAAGGCTATGTTTGGATTGTATTGTTTTTGAGAATTTTGTATTGGGATATGTGAAAGTTTTGGTGGGAATTTTTTGTAAGAAAAAATTATATGAAAAAATAGATGGGAGGAAAAATTTTCTTGAAATAATGTGAGAAGAATTTTGGAGTGAATTCAAATTTTAAATTTTGAAATAAAAAGTTGTTTGGATATTTTATTTTTGTAGTTGATAAAAGTTAATTTTTTTAAAATAAAAATGCAAACCAAACATAGCCTAAATTATTTTTATGCCCTTGAAAATTGTTCTGAAAATGTTATGCTGAATTTTGAATCTTATTACGCTTCTTTTTAAGAATTATCTTATTTTTATTTTATTTTATGCATTTTAAAGAGTATGATAAATAATTTTTTTTATTTATAATATATCACAATCACAATAATTTTTAACAAAAATCAATAAAGACATCATTCCTCTTTATTACTCTTTCGTAAATCATGTCAACCATTCTTCCAAAAATTTCTTAGCACGTGTCTTAGAAATGCCTAAGATGTAAAGCATTTAACGGGGCGAACGGAACACGAAATAAAAGCCGGCGGCCCAACTCACTTTGACCATGTGACTCCTCGTGTATCTTTATCCCAGAATACACATCATCGTATCACGATTCGTAACTGAGCGGTACCTTCCATTTGTTTCCTTGCCCAATTCAAATCCATCGTTATTACATTCTGGAGCTACCCTAAAATTGCGAACGCAACACTCTCTGATAATCTTGAAGTAGCCAACTGCTTACTTTTACATTTTCCCAGCTCTATTATTGTTCAACTGGGTTTGACTTGGTTGAATTTGTGATTGATTGAGAGTTTGGGGTGGGGAGAAAAGAATGAGTTTCAGAGAGGAGAGTGAGGAGGGCAGAGGAGATCTTAGGAAGCCATTTCTGCATACGGGGAGTTGGTATAGAATGGGTTCTCGACAGTCAAGCATTATGGGGTCGTCTCAGGGTATTAGGGACAGCTCAATTTCTGTTGTAGCTTGTGTTCTGATCGTTGCTTTGGCTCCTATCCAGTTTGGCTTCACTGTATTATCACTTGACTCTTACTTGAAAGCTCAATTTCTGTTGTAGCATGCGTTATCGTCTTTAGTTTGGGTCTTATTTATCCTGTTTTACTTTTGTCTTTCTCTGTCTCTTTCACTTTGCTTTTGTTGGTTTTGGTTATTTGATCTTTTTGGTCGCCCAAAAAGTGGAATCTTTACTGATTGCACTTTGTGAATGCAGAGATTTAGACAACCCTTTGGATCATATTCTGATTTGAAGTGTGATAAAGTTTAACTAAATATAATGTGTAGATGGAATATTCAAATCTTGGATTAAAGTTGTTAATTTTGACTATACTTTATCCTCTTTTATTAGCTTGTGTGTTTGATAAGTGGCTTTTTCTAATTCTATTCTCGAAGGGTGGTTATTCTTCGCCCACACAAAATGCTATTACGAAGAATCTTAATCTTACTGTGTCCGAGGTTAGAACGAATAACACTTTTTTAGTTATGCTAGTGTGAACTTCCTCAACTGTCACTAACTTGCAACAATTTGGTGTTAGTTCTCTCTGTTTGGCTCTCTATCGAATGTTGGTGCAATGGTTGGGGCAATATGTAGTGGTCAGATTGCAGAATATATTGGGAGAAAAGGGGTATTATTTTTGTTCGTCACATTCTAATGTTCTTTTGCTCAGTGACCTCTGTTAGTGAGGCTAAAATTTATGTTAATGACTAATTTCTAAAATGCAGTCCTTGATGATCGCTGCTATACCAAATATCATTGGTTGGCTTGTAATTTCATTCGCCAGAGTGAGTCTTCCTTTGTTGTTTTTCTGGGCTTGTGGTGACATCTAATTCCTTGGTTGGCCCTGGAACTGGCGCTAATGCTTTTGATTTCTTTATCTTGCTTAGGATGTATCATTTTTGTACATGGGAAGGTTATTGGAAGGATTTGGAGTAGGAATAATCTCTTACACGGTACTGACTTTAATTTTTGTGTGGTTGTTCCCATTCCTAGATTTCAGAAGACAAATGGATATCTTCCTTTTTCTTTTGGATGTAATTTTAGGTGCCTGTATATATAGCAGAGATAGCCCCCCAGAACATGAGAGGCTCATTGGGTTCAGTGAACCAGGTTAGCTAAATCGCCATGCTCTGAAACCAAAATTTGTATAAGCACAGCAATATGTTGTGTTAAATTTAACTCTTTTTTTTTTGGGTTTCATGTAGCTCTCTGTAACAATTGGGATAATGCTGGCTTATTTGTTGGGGCTATTCTGTAATTGGAGAGTTCTTGCTGTTTTGGGTAATCCTCCAGAGATCTAGTTAGCACTTTACTAGATATGGATGTACTTTACTAAATATGTATTTAATGATTTCCTTTCTGTGGTTGACACTCCTTACAATGTTACTTTTCTGGATAGAAAAGCAGAAAAATGAACTTTCAATGTGTGTCTGTGTTATTTTGCCCTGACCTAATCTAAGCAAGCAGATTATGCTTACTTTCGTCCTGTAGTTGAGGTATCACTTGTAGTGTAAGTGGTCCACCTGAGCCAACAGGACATTCTTGTGCAATGTGCATGAGATACTTTGTATCTTCACTTGATAGGATTGCTTTTTGTGTTTAAGGTGGTCAAGTGAATCACATTCTATTTATGTTTTTTGTCTCCTTGAACTTTGAAGTTTTATGTTTACATGCATTAGATGATCCAATGCGAAACTACTTTTTCTAAGGAGGAATAAGTTGTGGTTTTTAGCAGTTATTTACAAAGACTTAGCAATGACTCTAGTACTGAAAGGTGGCTTCTATCAGAAATTTATTCCACCTTGGCTATGATTTATTGATTTTCCAATTTAGAGTAGTTCCTTACTAACCTGGAGGCGTACTTTGATATAATTTCTTCATGCATTTAATTCTTTGGAGCGACTAATTATATTGTTTTAACAGGAACATTGCCTTGTCTGGCATTGATACCTGGACTATTTTTCATTCCAGAGTCTCCTCGATGGTTGGTGAGCACTATAAATTAACTTTTTCTTTCTGTTTCTCATTGAATGATTAGCTAAAGCAACTGATGCAGACATTTACAAAATTTAGGCAAAAATGGGAATGACAGATGATTTTGAAGTTTCATTGCAAGTCCTTCGGGGTTTCGATACAGATATTTCCCTTGAAGTAAATGAAATCAAGGTAAATCTTCTTAAATTACATTAGAAAAATCACACATGTAAACTGGTTCCAACTTCAAATTTTTCTTCTGTGTGGTAAAAGAGGAGGCAAGTTATTAGTTGTAGTAAGGAGCACTTGCTTGCCACAAATGTTATCTTGAGCTTGTTGTTGGTATTAGAATGTTTGAAGGTAATATTTGTTCATATTCTTAGATTTCCTTCTTCCTACGTAATATATTTTTTTTAGAGGTCCGTAGCATCAACAAGCAGAAGAACAGCTATTCGTTTTGGAGATCTCAAACAAAAGAGATATTGGTTCCCTCTAATGGTATCTTTTTGCCCATCTCTTTATTTCTTGTTCACATTTTGGGAACATCATGTATGAATGAAGGTTATTGTTCTCATCATCTTTCTTTATCACTTCATGGCAGATAGGAATTGGATTGTTAGTACTGCAGCAGCTAAGTGGAATAAATGGTGTTCTGTTTTACACCACTAGCATTTTCGAATCTGCTGGTATTCAATCACTTCTTTATCCCTCACAAAAAATTTACATCTTGTGATTTGACAATGTTGAAACTGCTAACCCAAAGTGATGCCTTGGTCATGAGATATTGATTCAAAACTTAAATTCTCATTGTTCTGCCAAGGAGTTAATTCTCATCTTTCGCTTAACCAATGCACATAACTTAAATGATTTGCTATGTTGTGAATTAAACTTTAATTTGTTGACCTTACTCAAACAGGAATTTCATCCAGTAATGTTGCAACATTTGCAGTAGGTGTTGTCCAGGTAAACTTGATGGATTATGTTCAACACTTTTTGCTTTTGTCGGTGAACTAGTTTGTGACGTTGCTTTTTGGGTGTATTTGCTTCCCTGTTTTCTGTACTCCCTTTCTCCTTTAAAAGTGTAAGAAAGTTGTTGATCACTTTGGAGGAGAATTTACTTTTCGAGTCATGCTCCTTCAATTTCATTTAAATCTTGCTTTTGATATCCCCATATGTCATCATGTTCTAAAGGCAAGATATATATATTTGTTAGGTTGTTGCCACTGCAGTCTCTACATGGTTGGTGGACAAAACTGGGCGTAGGCTTCTACTCATTGTGAGTTAAAGCAAATTTATTGTACTGTGATCTTTAACTCATTGATAAACCTGACAAAGGTAAATTTTTTGGCAGATCTCCTCTTCTGGGATGGCTCTTAGTCTCCTGCTTGTTGCTGCATCCTTCTTCGTCAAGGTAGTGGGATTTCTTCTTGTTCTTTCAGAAGCAAGAAATAATAATCCATTTCTGGTTACAGAAATCATTAATTATGTGTTGCTTCCTAGTACTTTTCTCTCCCTACCTTACCACTGTTTGATCCATTAACTCCAGGATTTGGCATCGAGTGTTTCTACTGTTCACAGCGTATGCAGTATACTCTCAGTAGTTGGAGTTGTGGTATGCTTTTGCAACAAACAACTGTAGATTCTTGAATATTTACTGTTCAGGCTTCTTTTATCATCTAACCTAATTTTTTTGTCCAGTTGATGATCATTTTCTTTTCACTTGGGATGGGGCCCATCCCATGGATCATAATGTCGGAGGTAATTTTGTGTTTATTGTCTCTCTCTTTAACATTGTTGTTGAAAGTGATTGTCTTCTCTTATTTTAATTGGACTCCTCTTCAGTGTATAAGGACTTGAAGTAGCACAGCCCCGTGTGATCAATGTGTTGAATAATATTCATCCTTCTTTAGTTTCTTTCCTTTTCAACTTGAATTTATTTTGATTACTTAAAAAATTTATCTGCCCATCTGAGCACGAACCTGTCTTGAGCCAAGATACATCAGATTCTACTTTTCTATCTTGTCTTTGCTTCTATAGTGGTTTGAAAAATTTAATACTGAACTCAGGAGAGACATGGCTTTCTCTTCCCCTTCATGAGTTGCTAACAAGTCTCTGCTTTGAAAATAGTTCCTTATTCCTTCTTCTAGCCAACATATAGTAGAACATATCTTGTGGTGAGCTTATAGATTATTTGTATCTTAACCAAGAATGAAGAAATTTTTTATGAAAATTGGATGCATCATTTTAAAAGCAGCCATATCTGCAGCAGTCTTTGACAACCAATGTCCTTCTATTTAATGTTGTAGATTCTCCCAGTGAAAATCAAAGGTCTTGCTGGAAGTGTAGCAACATTGGCCAACTGGTTCTTTTCCTGGGCTATTACAATGACTGCTCCCTTGCTGTTGTCTTGGAGTAGCGGAGGTCAGTATTGCTTGCTTTATGATGTATTTAGTTATTCTTGTTACGTGTGTGGTCCAAAACTTCAAAATGTGTTGATAGTTTCAAATTCATGCTTCGTCAAAGGGTATTTGTAATGCTACAAATTCATCATCTGACTATATTAGAATGGAATCAGCTAAAAAACAAGTAGTTGGTGATTTAGGTGAAACTTTTTACACTGGATTGTGATTAAGTGCCATAGTCGATAAATATATTTTCAGTCAGAATAACAGTTGTCAACTGATTGAGAATTCTGTTTCGTTAACAGGAACTTTTGCGTTTTACATGTTCGCATGTGTTCTTGCATTGGCATTTGTGGCAATCTTGGTTCCGGAGACAAAAGGAAAAACCCTTGAGGAAATCCAATTTTCCTTCAGATCATAGGTTTATCATTTCGCTTGTAGTTTTGTTCCCACATATGTTGCTGTTGTTGTGGTCTTCATATTCATTTTGCAGCTATTCACCTTGTGTAATATTCGTTCACTTTGACGTTTCAAATTTTGTTTTAACACCAGCAATAAATGGAGCACTACCAATTGCTTCTTTGAGTGTATTGGAACTATATTGCTTGATGAAAGTTATAAGCCAATTTATTCAATCCGAGGAATTTTCCTCCGTCATTGTATTATACTCTATCCCCAGTTTAAAGTTCTATAATTTCGAGAAGTATCAAGGATCATGGTGACTGATCTGGGTAGAATTTTGATTGTCCTCTTTATCCATTGAGCAATGTATCATGGTGGCAAATTAATCATGTGGAATGCGACTGCGTTTCTCGTTGAGCAGGATACTGAACCATTGAGCCAAGAATACCCCCGTGTTTTACCAATCATCACCTAGCATTTGGAACAAGAACCATTGAATTGCATAATTCACGTTTGTAACAATGAGGAATTTTATTTAGTACCTGTTTGCAGAACACATAATGTCCATGGATTTCTCCATAACTATTTGAGGGTGAAAGGTGTGTTGAATAAGTACATAACAAAGAAAATTATTTCAAAACATTGTCTATAGATATTGGGATTGTGGGGCAATCAAAATATCAGCAACTTTCGCCACCTTTGAATTGGCGATTGGGAAAGGACCTTAACCAGAACCTTCCACAATCTGGCTACGTATAATTGAACCACATGGCAACGGATGGACTAAAGCATAAAGCTGATAGCAGCCCCGATCTGACACATTCATAAAGCTGATAGCAGTCCTGATCTGGACACATTATGTATGATATTTGTGCGAATATGAGATGACCAAAACTCAATTTTTACTGCTATCCTCTACCAGCTCCAAAATTGGCAGAGAAACTGAATGACCAAAGGGATTGCATGACACATCAAAAAGTAAAAATGATTTGAATGTGTCCAATACCACAAAAACAACCCTTACCAACCTGGAAACAGAAAAAGGATTTAAATTAAAATCCTGCAAATATTTATGGTACAACAGGATATCACCGACTCAACTATCCAAACAACTGCTGATTAAGGGGGACAGAGGCAAGGAATCACCCTATGACATTAAAAAACAGGACACCATTAAAAAAAGGGAAAAAAAAAAAGATTTTCTGAATGGCAACTCTCTGAAGTTAAGGTTGAATGATTTCTTCTCAACTATGAGACAACTTTCACAGGGTACTTGTCAATGCAATCCTCCCAGGGGCCAATTGGAGAGGGCTTTACATGCCGAAGAGCCTGCCATACAGCACTGTTACACTTGAAACCACTCCCAAATGCAATCTGCCAAATTCTTTGACCCCTGCGAATTCTTCCTTTGGCCTCTGTGTATGCCAGCTCATACCAAATGGAGCTGGATGAAGTGTTCCCAAACCTGTGGAGAGTCATTCTGGAAGCCTCGACGTGTTCAGGTAACAGCTGAAGATTCTTTTCCAGCTCGTCAATCACAGCCCTTCCCCCAGCGTGTATACAAAAGTGATCAAATGCCAACTTGAAATCCGGAATGTAAGGCTTGATATTCTTCTTAACTAACTTCTTCAGCAACAAAGTAGCAAAAAACAGAAGCTGCTCACTAATTGGTAGCACAAGAGGACCCAGAGTGGTGATATTAGTTTTCAGTGCATCACCAGCAATAGCCATGAGCTCTTTTGACAAAGAGACCCCAGTCTTGCCAGCATCATCCTGCTCCTGATAGACGCAGCGGAATGCCTTGTCATCTGACCCACGATGAGTCCTCACAATGTGAACAAGTTTATATTTTGCCCTTCTTCTATCTACTGACTTATTAGATAACAAAACTGCAGATCCCCCAACCCGAAACAAGCAATTAGGAATTAACATAGACTTCTTATTCCCAAAATACCAATTCTGAGTAATGTTCTCTGTGCTCACAACTACAGCATAAGTATTCCTATGCACTAGCAACAAATCCTTAGCAAGATCAACCGCGATGACTCCAGCACTACATCCCATTCCCCCTAGATTAAAGCTCCTAATATTACCCCTCAACTTATATTTATTCACAATGATAGCTGAAAGCGAAGGTGTGGGATTAAACAAACTGCAGTTAACGACAAGAATTCCTATATCCTTAGGTTTAATATTAGTGTTAGCAAACAAATTATCCAATGCCCCAAACATAACTTGCTCAGCTTCCTCCCTGGCAGCCTGCATAGACGGCCTGGGAGGAATGAAATGCATAGCTTCGGGGACATAAGTCTCATCCCCAAGGCCAGAACGCTCCAAGATCTTCCTCTGAAACTCAAGGGATGACTGATCAAAATCCCCAGTAAGCCTGGAGTGATCCATAAATCTCCGATATGGAGCCTTGAGCTTATCAGGAGCCCTGTAGCACGCATAATCCACTAAATAAACCGGCCTGGGCCGGGTCATGATATAAACCGTGGACCCAAATACCAATACCGCGGAACAAATAATCACAGAAACAAGATTATATTGCAAATGGAGCCACAATTGTCGAATATCATCCGGGTTCATTTGCGACGCTTCAATCAATATAATACTCATTAGAGGAACGAGACAGAGTGTGAATAAGTGAGAGATCAAGTAATGGTAACCCAATTTAACGTACTTAAGATTCACGCTCTGCAAGAAATCCGGCAGCCGTCTGCTGGGCTGGATCTGAACCCCCAACGTCCCACCTCCGCCGGTGGCACTTGGGTTGTTGCTGACCCGAGCATTCCCACCTCCGTCCATCCCGGCGGGCTCCTGACGGTCAATTCAATTCAGAACCTTGTTGGGACGGGGGACACAAGTGTGTGTATGCGAGTGTGTGTGGTGGTTTCTTCTAGAATAATGGCTGATTCTGATGAGGAAGGGGTAGGATAGGGAGCGGGAGAAACAAGGGGGAAAAAATGTTGGATAAATCGAAATTGGGTTCAAGAGTACTGGTGCTGGCTGGCTGTGTCTGGTTGTCTGCTGCTCATTGCTGACTTTGAGAAATGAGAGAATATGCCCTTTTCATGGCTTGAGTTGGCATTCATTTTTTATTATTACGGCTATTATCATTATATCATCGAACCTATTACGTGTATTTATATTGTTTAGTTAAGTTTTATGATGTTTGAAAAGATTCATCAGATATGGTAAGAAATAATTTTATATTAGTAACGGTTTTCAATTTCGATCCGTCTTTTTATTGTTAGTCTTTACTACGTTGGAATTGAATGATAAATCCACCCACATTATAACGTAACTAACGTTTTTGTTCCAATTCACGAGCAGGACGACTTTGTCTTGTTTAATTTTATTTTATTTTTTTAACACGTGAACGATCACCGTGGCCTTCTGAGTTTGACTTTCAACTGATTGGCGTTCCGTATCCGATGCCATTCTGTAGACTGTGGGCTCTAGTACTTTCTTTTTGGAAGAATGATTGTTTTTTTTTTTTAGATAATTTACAAAATAGTCCCTTATATGTATATATATATGAAAAAGAACCTTTTAGTCCCTCACAAAAAAAACAAATCAATCAATCCTTTATATATATATATTTTAGTCTCTCACATATATGAAAAAGAACTTTTTAGTCCATAAAAAAAAACAAATCAATTGACATTTTCATATATTTAATATATTTTGGTCATTTCATCAACTTCTGTCAAAATTTCCGTTAAAATTCAAAACACATGCCCTAAGTATGTTATTTGCTAAAGGCATTTTTGGAAGTACAAAAAATCTTTTTTTTTATGTGATTTTTATAAAATTCATCACAATCTCGTCTAGACCTAGAGAGAGATAGATAGATATATATATATATATATATATATATATATATATATATATATATATATATATATATAATCAACAAGGTGTGGATGTAATGGACATTTTTTAGGGAAATCGACCTAGAAAACAAATGGAATATTTTTGCAATTTATTAGAGGTTCTCAAAAATCAACAGAAAAAATTGCTGTCTTTTGAGATCATCGGTGGACAAACAGAGAGAGAGAGGGCAACCACCCTTGAGATAATCAATATTTTAAGAAAATAATGATTTTTCGTGATTCCAAAAAAGCCCTCAACAAACAACATGCTTATGGCACGTGTTGGCAAATTTGACGAAAAATTTTACAAAAGTTGACGGAATAACCAAAATATATTAAATATATGAAAGTGAGGGACTGATTGGTTCAGTTTTTTTTGTGAGAAACTAAAAAGTTCTTTTCCATATATATGAGGGACTGATTAGTTCGGTTTTATTTGTGAGAAACTAAAAAGTTCTTTTCCATATATGTGAGGAGCTATTTTGTAGATTATCTCCTTCTTTTTTTTTCAGTCGACACACTTTTTTGTTTTTCTTTCTTTCTTTCTTTTTTTATTCTATTACTCCATAGGTCTTATTTTTTATAAAAAAAATAATAAATTTCAATTTTTTTAATTTTAAAAAAATAGCTAAATTTTAAATTAAATTTCAAAAACATCTGCAATAATTATGTATACTCGTAGAATATGAAATAAATATAATATTATATATTTAGCGATATACTAAATCTGTTGTATTTGAAAACTAATAAAATTTTGTACTTTGATATATCAAAGTAGAATATGAAATAGGCATATGACTTAGGGTAAACAATACCCTATCTCATTACACTTTCTTATAATCTGAAATATTTTGACAATATTGTAGGATTTAGCGCATAAATTAGGATATTATGTACCTAGTTAGTCTATATTTTTGAACACTTAAAAACCTACAATAAAACTAGAATTTTTAGGTCTATATAGATTTCATTTTAATTTGGCATTTATACGTTTATGAGATAAAAAAGTTAAAAAATAAAAGTCATCTCAAAATATAAAAATTAATAATTAAAAAAAATACAAATTTGCATATTGAATGCAATCCATACATATTCAACTGAGTTTGTTTTGTTTTTGTTTAAAATTTTTAATATAAAGTTTGGCTAAATTGTGAAAGTTCCGATGAGGGCTACTCCTCTCAAGAAAAGCTTAAACCCAATTGGGCCAATTGTCATTCCGGAAATGCGCTTGAGGAGGTAGGGGTATTCAATATTTGGATAACCCGAATATCCGGCCGAATTCAAACCGAACCAAAAACTGAATTTTTAGATTTTTGGGTTTTGGGTTTTGGGTTAAACCGAAACCTGAATATATATATATTTATTTATTATTTATATGTATATATATTATATGTATAATTACATATAATATATATTTATGTATTATTTATATGAATATATATTATTTTTATAATTACATATAATATATAAAAATAAATTCGGGTTTTGCCGAAAACCGAATAACCCAAACCAAATAAGCCGAAAATTGAATAAACCCAAACCGAATAACTCGCCGGATGAATACCCCTATAAGGAGGGACGTCGATAAAGAGAACGGCGTCGCATCAAACACTCAATGGCAATTAGGTTTATTTTGTACCAATTGTTAAAACACAATCGTTTAGCCTCTATGATGAAGCAGACGGATTAGGAGACGGTTAGGGCAACAATTAGGGCAATTAGTTAGTTAACTACTGGTTTATAAATGTAAACATGAGATGATGAAGAAATTAGGCTAGAATAAGATCAAACTTCCAATTTCTTCCCTAATTCTTCCTATTCATTCATTCTTCTTCTCTATTCCTATTCTCATTCTTAAGTACGGGTGTCAATTCGTGACAATACGAACTTAACACGTATGTAGCAAGTATATCCATTCACAGGTTTGGATAAAAATCAGGTTGAACTCATATAATGCGAAAAATAAATAAATTCAATTAGGTCAATCCGTTTAACCTATTTAAAATAATTTTAAAAATTATCTAATAATAGTTTTATAAAATTGAAAGACATCGTATAAGATATACTTTTAGGTATTTTTGGTATTTTAATCTTTTATAAGTATATAATTTTTTTATTATGTTATCTATAAAATAAATAAATAATTAAGTTTTCATAAATTTTACACACACACATATTATATATATATATATATATATATATATATATATATATATATATTTGTATTGTTTTCGTATCGTATCGTGTTACCTGCAAAATAAATAGGTCGCGTTCATATTATGTTACCTGATAAGTATAATTAAATAAGTCATATTTGAATTCATATAAAACCTATAATACTTATGTTTAATCACGACACTCGAACCCAAATCACGACTTGATTGCCACTCCTGTTTTGTCCTTTTTTTCTCAAGTTCAATACATCAGCTCAGGTTCTCAGGTCTCTCAATCATGAATCTTGAGCTGGATTCATTAACATGAAGCCTGACAGTGCTTTAGTAGACCGTAGTCATTATTATTGGGTCTCCAGCCCAAATCTTTGAATGCCTTATATAGTATTCAATTGCCCCTTTCCAGGATAGAGCATCTGTCAGGATTGAGTCGATGAAGCTTAGTCTTAAACAAGAGAATTTTGAAGAATTAAAAATGAGGGAAAGAAATGAAGGTTCAACAAAGTTCAAGGAGAGAATAAACAAAAAGAAAAGAAGAGGGACAGAGAACAGTGCAGAATAAGGAAGAAAAATAGAGGAAAATGAGAAATTGATCTTTATTCCAGCTTATCCTTCATTAAGCTTCAGGTTTACATTTATACTTCAGCTTCAACATTTTAGCTAACTAATTACTGTAACTAATTAACCAGCTAATTGTTCCACTTGGATGCCTGATAAATGCTCCTCCATGAAATCAGTCTTGTCCTCAAGACTGAAAATGAGAAAAACTACTTCTTGACCACAAAAAAACTTATCTTTCCCTAAAGTTTCATGTTAAGTCAATAAAAGAGAAACTTGACTTTGCTAAAAACAAGCATGCCGACCAGATTCTGCCTTCTTTCTTCAAAGTTTTCCCATCATATTGGTGAGATGGATTGGTCCAATGACTAAACAACAACTTACTAATTAGCTCCTGGCAGGTTGCATTATTTACATAACTTTTCTCTATTTGGCTCCTCCATGATGACCTCATATCAGAAACAATAAAATTCTACTCTACCAAGCTTTTAGATTCAATTTCCTCTTCTCTTTGATAAAGTACATCCGTTGTCTTATTCTCATTGTCTTTTTCATATTGCATCTTATAGTCTAAGCCAAGAAGCTTTGTGAGCTATTTGTGTTGATTAAGCAGAGTGAGTTTCTGCTCCAGGAGAATTTTAAGGCACAATTTCTTGAAATCAAATGCCATAGGGCTATAGTGATACATCCAATCTATGCCTATACATTTTAATACTTCAAAAGGTCCGTAATTCCTTGAAACAAGCTTGAAATGAATTCTGACAGTTGAAATTTGCTGATCTCCAACTTCAGCCTTCAAATGGAATCTTGTGTTTTGATCATTTATGTTGGAATTCGATCTGGCAGAGAACCTCCCTAAGATTTTAACCAAGTTTTGGGAGTTCTGAACAGTTTTTGTAACTCCAGAAACAGTACTTTTCAGCTTCTTGGCATTGACCTCCAATGATTGCTCCAGTAACTGTCCTATCTCAAAAACTTCAATCAATGTCACAGGTTTCATCATCTTGACGGTAGGCTGGATTTCTTCCTTCAGTCTGCTTACAAAAATGGAATTAAAATACCCCTTTGGGAGCCTAGGATCTCGGGCAAGAATCATTGTCCTTAACTCTCCAAATTGTTCTTGGTATTCACTAACATTACCAAGTTCTATTAGAGTACTTTTGTCAAACACTATGTGTTCCTTTTTGTCACCTTTGGAAGAGCTACAAAGAATACTGCTTTCTATCCCCAAACATTCATATCTAGAATCTTGTTCATTGACTGGAGTAGATTCTTCTGTAATCATTTCCTGAATTGGAGGATCTTGCTAGTTGACTGGAGTAGATTTTTCTATTATCATTTCCTGAATAGTCTTCTTGCTGCCCATGATTTTCAGGCTTGCATTCATTTTTTCCTCCATTCTATTCGATGTTCTTTCCATCTTTTCCTGCCCTATTAAATTCATGAATTACTCCATTCCATTTCTCATACTTGCATCGGGGGTTGATAACAAGGGAGTTCTATCCATCAGCATGGCTGAATCCTCCGAGGGTTTGTCCTTCATCATAAAGTTCATCATCATCTCCATTCTGGCTTGAATGCTAGCAAAATTGGCGTCAACTCGCTTGCTGTTCTCAGCTATCAGGTGTTGGAATTCTAAATGCTTCGTTTGGATTTGGAGCTGGATTTTCGAAAGTTGCCTTTGGAAATTTTCACCCAACTTTGTAATTCGGGAATCTTGCTTCTTGATTTGTTCCTCTATTGCTTTTTCCCATGTTTCTTTGGTCATGAATCTCCAATTGACCCGCTCTGATACCATTTGTTAGGATTGAGCCGATGGAGCTTAGTCCTGAACAAGAGAATTTTGAAGAATTAGAAAGGATGGAAAGAAATGAAAGTTCAACAGAGTTCAAGGAGAGAAGAAACAGAATGAAAAGAAGAGAGACGGAAAAGGGTGCAGAATAACAAAGAAAAATAGAGGAAAATGAGAGATTGATCTTTATGCCTGCCTATACTCCATTAACCTTCATCATTACATTTATAATTCAGCTTCAACATTTTAGCTAACTAATTAACCAACTAATTGTTCCACTTGGATGCCTTACAGCATCCCAATGGCCTAGCCCTCAACATGGCCCATTCATGTAATTCATATTAACGGCAATTTGCCCAACTAAAGTGGGCCTCAAACTTGTTCATTGTTTTACCAGACGAATAAAATGGGCCATTGTTGGGAAGAACTTGGGCAACTGTCATTCGTTCGGACCTCTTCATAGTACTAATGTCTTGTATAAATACTATCTGTGTTAGTTTACAACTGAAGAAGACCCGAAAAGTCCTGTCTCCCCAGCAAACATGGAGGAAAAACCCAATTCGGGATTTAGGGTTATGCAATTTTTTTCATTTTTTTCATTTTTTTGTCTAGTACAGTTTCATTTGTTTTTTCTGTTTGGAATGTTGAAGTTAAATGTGTTAATGGAGTGCAGGTAATCTTGGGATCATCTTCGATTGCCCGGAGAAAAATTTTTGCTGACATGGGATATGAATTCACTACAATGGTATCCCTTTTGTTGTAAAAATATTCTCATACTTATTTTTTATGGGTTTTGAGTTTGCTTGTGCTTTTTGTTTTTTAAGTCTGCGGATATAGATGAGAAAGCCATAAGGAAAGAGAAGCCAGAAGATCTGGTCGTGGCTATTGCCGAGGCAAAGGTACAGTCTCTTTGAATAACCTGGACTTTTTGGTCCAAGAGTCGGCAAGTAGACCTGAACTGTTCGTCGTTTTATGCTTAAATGACGTTAAGATGTATAAAAAGTTTCTATTGGCTGGTTTATGGACAATCAGTTTTCATTCTTTTTTCCCTGTAACATTATAAGTTTATGACTTTACTCTCTTCTGGAATTAAATTTTGGTTCAGTATTTAAATTAAGGTGTTCTAAGCTTTGCTTCCCAGGCAGATGCCATTTTATCAAAGTTGCAAAGTATTGAAAACCAAGAGAAGGATATGATACCCACGATTCTGATTGCTGCTGACACAGTATGTGGTTATCCTACTAACTGGTGTTCCCTGTTTAGAATTCTAGCATGTCCCATCACCTGATGCCACCATTGGTTGAGGATACATTCTGGGAGATTTATTTATTTATATTCTCTATTCTAGCTTCAGAAAAATTTTTGTGCTGTGAGGTTGGTTGAGTATTAAATGGCATGTTATCTGGTTTATGGCACTGGGACTTTAGGATTTCCACTATTCCATGCAAGGATTTTCCAGATTACTTTAGACTATAGACTTGTTTTGTGTGGCTATTGCTGATTGTCCATTTTGCCTTATCTAAGATAGACTAACTGTTGCACATGCTAATAATATGTGTGCATTTCTGCTTATGTTTGTTTCTGACTCCAATGGTGTTGGCAAATTTTGTTGTCTGAAACATGTTTTCAGTACTCCTTCCCGAGTCATTTGTTAGAGGATAGTGTGTGCATTTTCTTTTTATTACTTTTAATCTGGATGTGCTTGTGGTTGTTTTTGTTTCATGTGTTGCTTATTAGAAACTATAGCTGCTTTTAGTGGGAACTTACCTTAGCTGATGGAACTTTTCATCTAGGCAGAAGCTATCATACCAAAGCTTCCAATTGATGAATACAAAGCAGATGCTGAGCCAAGACTTCTTGTTACTTGTGACCAAGTATAATACATCTCCAAGAACTTATCATAGTTTGGTCATTATGTTTTTCTGACAATGCAATGTTCCTTATTTTTCTTTGTATGATTTTGCTTTTCTTTATTTTAATATCATAATTTGGCCCATTTTCATTTCCAGTAAAAGATATATTGATATAAGATATGTACTTGCACATTTTTAAGTGATGGCAAATATAACTAGTTGTCTTTTTTTTTAGCCATTTGACTGGTAATTACTATGTGTCATTGTGATCTGTAATTCCAGTGTTTGGTCTTAACATATACATAATAAAAAAAATATATGCTTGTTCTGAAAAATGGAAGAGAGAGTTTGTATTGGAACCAAAACCTCTTTCTTTGATGCGTTATGGTGAATAAGTACCAACATTATGACTTAATTGTGAGAGAGTGTCTTTAAGATAATGAGATTGGAGCGTTATAAGGCCTATGAACTTGATACTGGATAAAATATATGACCTCTGTTTTAAGGTTACTCATGTTCCCTCTCTGCCAAAAGGCTGTTTGAAGCAGGAGCATTCTCTATTAACCATTGGAATTTCATTTTGATGTGAACATATATTTTGTAGTAATATACATCGCAAAAGATCTGTTTACTGAATGGTGAAACTATTGCTTCATGGTACTCAGAAACAAGGCCAGAAGTTAAAAGGCCCATTAAATTTGCATTTGGAAATGATTGTAGCTAGCTGAGTTCCTTTTCTTGAAAAAAAGGTGGATGTAGAGGGAGAAGTTCTGTATTTCTTCTTAGTTATTTCCTCAACTTCAATTATAGTTATTTCCTCAAAAGTGTGAATGTAGAGGGAGAAGTTACGGTTCAAAGCCAGGAACCATGCACAGTTTCATGTTTACTTCTTTAATAATTAGATATATGTAGCCTACTTCTATCTACAAGGATTATTTTTATTTTTATTTTTTCGAACCAGAAGGTATCGAACTTGGGGCCTCAGATTTACAATCCCTTCTATGTACAAGAGTATTTGCTTGCAAAATTAATTACTAAATGGCTTCATGTGTTTATTTGGCAAATTAATTGTTCAATGGCTTCATGTGTTTATTTGGCTGAAGTATATGTGTAAGTTTCATTACTTATTTATTCTTTTCATTTATGAACTTCCTAATAGAATACTGAATGACACTTTTTTCTATGAAAGTATGCAAGTCAAAGGCTAATGGATTTTCTTTTTCACTGCAATTCCTATCTCAGCAAATGGCTATCTAATAAGGTCTTTGTTAGCTTAATTTTTTTAGTTCTGCTCTATGCATACTCAAGTGTGTCTGGTTTTCTGGTGGTGGGGCATGCTTTTTCTATCATTCAAGATCTCGTTCATTCTTCTTCTGTTGCTTTTTGTAAACTGGAACTCGTTCTTACCACTATATTGAAATGATATTGAGGTGGTGGTCTATGAAGGTATGATCAGAGAAAAGCCATCCAGCAAAGATGAAGCACGCCAATACATTCAAAGTATGTTTACTCTTTAGTTGTGAATTCTGATCCTCATAATCCTACAATTGCTTTGGTAGTCTTAAGTGGCGAAATTGTAGGTTATTCTGGGGGACATGCTGCTACTTTAAGTTCTGTTGTGGTTACTAACCTCAAGTCAGGAATCAGAAGAGCAGATTGGGACGAAGTGGAGGTATTGTTTTCTTCAATTTTAGTTGATGCTCCATGTTGAGATCACATAACAATTTTTTCTTTTGTCATTATGATAATATACTTATTGAAGCGGACAAATAAATCTCAAATATAATCATTGATTTTGTGCTGCCTCTCCTCAAAAAGCATATAAAATACATCATTAACATGAATTGAATTCTATTTGCCAACTTTGATGTGCAGTTACCCTCTATAGTTCATTTGGGTGCATGCTTGTCTTCATTTTTTAAGTTTCTTTAAAAATATTTTATGGGGCTCCCTGGATGAAAGCTTGAGATGCATTAACTCAATGATCTCTTGCAGATCCACTTCCACAACATACCAGAGCAAGTTATAGATAGCCTGGTACAAAATTGTTAACCATACTTGCAAATTCTTTTCAGCGATGATGAATGAATTGATGTGCTTATTTTCCTTTTTTTGTTGTTCTTTTTTGTTTATCAGATTGAGGAGGGTAATGTGCTGCATGTAGCTGGAGCACTAATCATTGAACATCCCCTGATATTGCCCTATGTTAAAGAAGTGGTTGGTTTCTCTGTCTGGGTGACTATGATTTCAGGATCTTTTGTTTCATATAGCATGCATCAGATTCATGCAAATATGCCTTTAGATCAAAGAACTCTAGGAGTTAACGTTTTAATAATATCAAAGACATAAGCAGGACCTTTCAAGCTGTGGTTATAAATATGCGGTGTCCTCACCTGTTCACTAGGATCATGTTGTCGAACTGAGAGAATAGCAAAATATTGTTGGATCCTGTAGTAGGATATCATTATCCTCAAAACTCTCCATCAACACCCTATATATTTTTTCTTTGTCAAATGTTTTTGGTACTTTGCTTACCAAAGATCACAAAATGCCTTTGCTTTTGGCAGGTGGGAGCGACAGATAGTGTGATGGGACTACCCAAAGCTCTTACAGACAGACTGATCAAGGAAGTTCTATAGAATCACTTGAGGAGCTCCAAGTGTCATTTTTTGTCTATGTTTGAATGATAGTTGAAGTCTCCATTCATTTTTCTGACTATATGTTTTGTAAGTTTGTACCTCTTTGACAAGATTGTTAATTTTTCAGACAATCTTGAATTTGGGTCTGGCTACTGGTCATTGTATGACAAATTTGGTGTCCGTAACTTAACATCAAGGAGGAAATTTATAATGTCAAGATGGTGTGGGTTGGTGTTGGGGCTCTCTGAGGAAAGAAAACCTGGAAAAAATATTTAGTATTAGACATTGACATTGTGCTTTTCTCCAACTTATCTTTCATTTTTTTTTCCCCTGAAAGCTGATTTTGAAAGGCATGGACAAATTTTGGAAAAAATTTCAGCAGTTGTAAGTCTGAATATCAAGCGAGTTGTTACTGGTCATTTATTGGTTTTGATCATTTGGGGCAGTAATTAAGCGAATGCATAAAAGTCCAACTTTAATTCTTGCTGCATTCAATTCATTAATTTGTCAGTACCAGAAAATGGCCTCGGAATATTAGCTAAGATTACATCAGCTGTTAATTATCTGAAAAGCCAATGAATGTGAAAATGAAATGGTCGGCACGAATGGTGGTCAATTGGCGAGAATGGCTTTGGCCTTATAGGGGAGGGTATCAGCACCTGGATTCATTGCAGTAATAATGATGAATTATAATGTATCTATGATCCCAAATCCCAAAACCCAAAAATCCCCTTGAAAAACATCGCAACTTGAAACTTCATTGCAGTAATAATGTTGAATTATAATGCAATTATGATCCCAAAAATCCCTTTGAAAAACATTGCAACTCGAAAGTAATTAATGTGATTGTCTTATTGACAACAATTCATTGTAACACAAGAGATCAAAACTGACTGTTTGTTTTATCAATCGAGTCTTGGTCATTTTTACTCTCTGCATCTTCAACGTTTCCAACCCAAATCACTTTGGCAGCTTTGGGAATCAGGGGTGGTAGCGCTGCACCTGATTTATCTTTCTGGAGATACTGCTCATGTATAGCTATTTTGGAGATTGTAGGTGGGGGATCTTTCTGGGTCCTGCTACACAAGCAGCCATGCATGGTGGAGTTACGTGCGTTGCAGTTATTGTAATTTCTTGAAGTATGCCTGTTTTTTTAATCAATAACATGCCTCATTATTGTAGTTGATTATGTTTTTTTTAGTTGATTATGTTATTGCTCTTTGATATCGTGGGTCAATAAATAGGATATTGATCAATTAATGAATTATATTATAAGCTCAAGGGTATTATCTTCTTTCTCTCTTGGAATCTGCAATTGGATAACTCTGTTGGAAGAAGATGCAATGGAGAGATTATTATCTAAAATTCATTGCACTTCATTATGACATGAGAAAATGATGACCCCAAACTTTAGGCCACTTTTCAGTGACTCTTAATACATGCATAAGCACATGAAAACAAACTATACTACACAATCTTACAAGACGGGAAACTGAAACAATATAGGACACAATCATAAGGCATTCTGCTGGACTTTTAATTATATATTGTATCCCTTATTCGAGGGATGGCACGAATAAACTTCTGAAACAATTTCTTCTACATTCATTGTAGCTCCAGATGCTTCATCCTGCAAAAAATGAAGAAGTCACCACTGAGATGAAGGTGGACATGATTTTGGGTTGGAGGGAGGATGTCAAGTCCCCGATTTTGAAATGCATTTGAGGTATATGGTGTTTCGTGGCTAGTAAGATTGGATAAGTAATGAACATTGGAAGATCAAACAGGTACGTTGCATGCACTTTGATACTGCACAACATGCGAATGCCCAACTCTGCAGTTTTCATTTCTAATGAATATGCAAATGAAAAGATATAGTTTTTTGACATATAAAGTCAGATTTTATACCTCTTTTCCTCGTCCATGTATTGATAGCCCTTGTTGCTGTTTCCATTGGAACCGTAATTGGGCAGAGGTACCTTCCCTGATTCAATGTGATTGATATCTTCCACCAACATGTCATAGTGCCTTTTCACTTCTTCCACAGTCTTGCCTCCCACGGCCTTGGCCAAATTGTGAAATCTGTCTGGAGCATCTTTGTTATAGGTAGCCAATGCATTCTCAAACAACTTGTTTTGCTTGGCCGTCCACGTCGAGTTTGAGGCCATTGTTCACGAAGAGATAATTTGGAACTGCTACGAGTTGCAAACAATGAGAAGGGATTAAGTGGTATTTTTTTCTTTCTACGCAATTAAGCTTAGAATGGCTGCTCTATTTATAGCATCCAAGGACAGATTCAGACAGGCTGTGGTGGCCCGGTGAGGCGCTTTTCTCTCTTCTTGATGATGTTTTCTTGCAAATCAGGAATACTTTGTTAAATACTACCTGGTTTTCTTTTACTTTCCCCGTTAAACCTTGGAGTTAAAAACACATTAAACCAAGGAAAGCATGATTCCAGACAGGCTTCTCTCTGACCAAGAAAAAAGTCGAGTCCTTTTCTACTTTCACCTTGCCATTTCTGCTTAGCAGAGTGTACTCATCTCATCCTTGTGGGTCCAAGTAAAGAATAAAGAGTGAATCTTGCAGCTGCATAATCACGAGCAGAAAGAGTGCCAAGTTTAAATTATTTTTCACGTTTTTACAGAGTGAGATCAAGCTGTGCCTTTGCTGTGGATGGCAACTAAAACACCTTTCTGTGCAGGGTGGGAGCATTGTTGCCGATCCGTTCTTAAATACCACTACAATGGATTTGAAAAAAAAAACACAAGAGAACTTAGCAAGAAGGTATTTCATTATACTAAAATGTATAATGAAACGAGAGAACCACTTTCCCTGAAACAAGAGAACTTAACAATAGTGAAAATCAGGCTCTAAACGCGAACCATGTATCATTACACTGACTAAATATTTCATTTTCAGTTTTCATTTTATAAGAGATTTCTTGTCTCACCTCACCTCAATTATCACTGAACATTTTCCTCAACTTCAACAATTACTTGAGTAGAGGCAAATGATGGATATCTATTGTTGATTAATTTTGATGTTTTCTGCAAGCACTTCTTGATTACAGTTACTGCTCGACCCATGTAGGCTTAAGTACTATAGGACGGCATAATCTATAGCAAGAATATAGAGTTTGATTCTAGCTTATGTTGCTCTCTTTTGCTCATTGAAAGCCAAAGAGTGGAGGAGAACAGGAACAGTTAGTCAACTTGTGACCGAGATTCATACCTAAAAAATGTTTCACCAATGATTCAAAGTATTCTCAAAACTGTTCCTTGAAGGTAAATTGTAATCCTGGTTCGATGTGGAATCCTTATCATCAACTTGTATATCCAGTAACTTTATAAGTCATGAAGACTCTATGGATTCAGCAACTTTATATGATCGTAATTGTTAACTTTTTTCAAAGAAAGGCAACAAATTCAGTATGGTTTATGCACTTGAAATGAAAATGTAGACCAGCCAATCGCATAATAATTTGCTCTTACATTAGAACTTGGACTTCTAAATTTTGTTCTAATATCTCAGTTCTTAGAAATTTAGATGTAATCCTTATCTGAAAAGATATCAGATTTCAACATCAGAAGAAGAATGTCTGGCTAAGGTTCTCAGAGCACTTGTCTGTATATGGTTCGCATATAATGACTAATGAAAGTGAGTTCCACAAGTTTAGTGGAACATTTCTTAAAGGTGATCCTTAAGAGATACACCATGCTACTGATATTTGATTCCTTATCATCCTTGATCACTTCCAGCAGAAAGTCCTTTGCAATACGTATCCTTTCTCTTCCGAAATCTTTTCTAAACTTTTTCGTGTATTCTTTGTGGTCCTTGATTTCCTTCTTGCAAGTTGCAGGCCTGATGGCCTCGATTGTCCAACTTGTAAATTTTTAATCCCTCTTGAAATTCCTCAGGCTGATTCAAAGACAAAGACCTTTCGTTTAAGGGCCTCAAAAAGCCTTGCACTTCATTGCTTAAAGGTTTTAATAAATGCATTTAAAAGCCGCAGATATCAAATTACTCATTGCTTTCTGAGGGCTAAATTGGCCTAATTGAAAGATGGCATAGTTCCTCTCGCAGTTTTTTTCAGAATGAAAAGGAATCGGTCACAAAAGCAGGTTATGATTTGGAAATAGATGTCAGAGCTGATACCATAAACAGCTTGCCCAGTTACCTGGGGTTGCCTACACATTTTTTAACAAATCGGACAGTGTCTCCAGATTTTTGCTTCACTTTAGCCATAAGTAACCATGACCAGGTTTGACTGCATTCTCAGCAAATAAAAACGAAGGCCATGCATGCAAGATAAAACAACTCAGGCCTCACATCAGAATGATTATCCAGTTGGATTGTTCGGACAGGGAGGTGATAAAAAGGGCAGAATTTCCAGGCTGGGAATGAATGGAGAGAACATTGCATCCCCAGTATCAGGGATAGATCCCGTAATTGTTTAGAAAGGGGACCAAAAAATTGAATGATGATGTGACCACTGGATACTGTGGGGGGAGATTCAGCGGAGTCAAGGGTAAGGATATAGATTCTCGCAGTCATTCTGCCGTACGTGTAACGAGATTCTCACAAAAATCGAGAGGTAAGTAGAAAGTTTCTTCCCTCCCGTAATTTCTCAGCTGAAATGCTTCAATGGACCTTGACCAATATGAATGTCCTGCACTTGCATGCTTAAATATGTACAAGTTCAATGCCTGAGGTATAATATTTCTGTGATCAGGTCAAGTTCGAGGGGGGAATAATAATCTCTGTAGCTCAACAAAGAGAACAAATACTATATATTCAAACTGCATTCCAGAGTCATGATCTCTTGATTCCATTTTCTCTATAAAAGAAACATCTCATCTACTTGGTTACCACCATTGAAATGCCTAGTACTGTAAAATCTCACATGTAGCTTCAGATGAGTTTATCAGGATAATGACCAACGAATCTCACTATCGGTATACCGCTGCTGGTGTTTTTATGCTTATCGTACTTTCGACTCTCAAGCAAATGCGCGAAAGTACCTCATCCATGATCATAGGTGTTGTCTTCGTCGCTTTATGTACCGTGGTTGGGCTCTGTTTACTAATCACGGCGGCTACATCTTGGTTAAAGCCGAGCGCATTAAGAAAGAGGAGGATAGGTTTGATTCTTCCTACAAATTCCGATATGAAGAGGATGGATGCCATTGACGAGTGCGTGATCTATATCAAGATGGATGCCATTGATGAGGGTGTGCTGACCCCCGATCACCAGGCGACGTTTGTAATGTTTGTGTTTACGTTGTGGCGGATATTTGTAAGGTCGTCGTTTTTTTCCGAAAGAACACCCAAAAATATCATTTATATTATGACGAATGATCTTTTTTATCCTTCACTTTTAAAAAGGAATAAAATATTCTTCACATTTCATAAATTGGAACTTTTAGTCCTCCGTTACCAATCTGTCTATTTTTCCGTTAAATCACCTTACGTGCGTTGCATGTGACATTTGGACCAAGGGTAAGGGTCGAATTAAGTCAGAAATTAACATTTTGACCATTGCTCCTCTTATCCACTCTACCCCTAAGATTATTTCCATTCCCACACCCCTCCCCCGTCGCATCTTCTTCCTTCCCCTGTAGCCCAGCCCACCCCCGCAACGATCAACCCGCAGAACATCCCCACATTGTCGAACTGATCTAGGACGCAGCAACATCCTCAAATCATCAGACTCCGTCGTTCCTCTCCTTTCGTTTCAACAGCCTCACCCCGTTGAACTCATCAATTCTCGCAATATCTGGGAAGAAGTCAATGGCAACACAAGGAATAGTATGTTATTGTGGCAAGGAAGCTATTGTGCGAACTTCGTGGACATTAACCAACCCGGGAAGAAGATTCTTTGGATGCGAAGGCTACAAGGCAAGTGAAGTATATTTAGGCTTCCTGAATTATTTTGAATGCGAGTCCATTGGTGGTTGACATATATTTTTTTTTCTTCAGCCAGTTGCATAGTATTTTTGGAATAAATTGAAAATATTTTGCATCCTATTTGTAGAAGAACCAAGGGTGTGGCTTTTTCCGTTGGTGCGAGAGACAGTGTGGACGATGCGATAGATCAACTGAGATAATTGGTGGTTTGCTCAGCACAGTTAGAGAGCTAGAAATAGATATAGCAACGAGGAAGAAAAAGGAGAAAGTCTTGAGGGCTTTTTTGATTGTATCATGTGCTATTATTGTGTACCAAATACTTTAGACATGTATCTTGTATAGTTAGATTTTGTGCCCAAAAATGCCGAAGTTTTAGGGTTAAGGTAGATTGTTGAAAGTGTGATTTTCTTCAGGAATTACGGGTTGAATGTTTTAGAATGAAAGCTGTTAGGTTGTGCATTTTGTTTTGCTTTGTATCTTATGCAAACTGTGTGCACATCAATAGTTTGTTAGCTGTTTTCTTCCATATTTAACCGTTTAAGCTCATTGTGTTTGTGGTGTTTGCCACACTTCTGCATCTCTGCATGAATAATTTTCCTTGCAATTTTCATGTACTGGTTTGAAAAGGACTTGAAGCTCTTTATTAAAAAAATGAACAAACCTCCTTAAGTAGTAATAAAATAGTTTGGTGGGACGATTTTATTGAGGGTTCTCAAAAGTATCCTTCATGCAAGAAATACCTGATTGTTCTTTAATGGGGAATTCAAGCAAATATGTTAGGTTTGAATTTGCAGTACATTTTGCCAATATTTACATTGAAAGGAACATCTCAATTCCCAAGTATTGTATCTAAGTTGGATTGATTTAGTAAGTAAGCGCGTAATGCATATAAAGACTTCATGAAAGTCCACAAACAACACCAAACTATAGGTAAAACAACATCAAATTCCTACAAGTTCACACAAAGTGAAGAAATGTAATGTAGGTAAAACATAGCATAGTCCCACCTTGAGAAAAGGGAATTTTTTGTCCCCAATACCCAAATCAGAAAACCATCATAATCCCACATACATCAACATACATATTTCATCCAAACCATCAACATAATATCATCCAAACTATCATCATAATATCATATGCACGAGTGTAAACCATCATAATCCCACCTTTAGAAAAGGGAATTTTTTGTCCCTAATACCTAAAACAGAAAATAGTAATCTGAACTATACATATTTTATCCAAACTATCAACACAATATCATATGCAAATGTCCAAACCATCATAATCCCACATTCAGAAAAGGGAATTTTTTGTCCCCAATACCTAAAACAGAAAATAGAAATTTGAAAATCAACATACATCAACCATACATATTTCATCCAAACTATCAACATGATATCATATCCAAACCATCATAATCCCACCTTCAGAAAAGGGAATTTTTTGTCCCCAATACCTAAAACAGAAAATAGAAATCTAAAAATCAACATGCATCAATCATACATATTTCATCCAAACTATGAACACAATATCATATGCAAACGTCCAAACCATCATAATCCCACATTCAGAAAAAAGAATTTTTTGTCCCCAATACCTACAACAAAAAATAGAAATATGAAAATCAACATAGATCAACCATACATATTTCATCCAAACTATCAACACAATATCATATCCAAACATCCAAACCATCATAATCTCACCTTCAGAAAAGGGAATTTTTTGTCCCCAATACCTAAAACAGAAAATAGAAATTTGAAAATCAACATACATTAACCATACATATTTCATTCAAACTATCAACACAATATCATATCCAAATGTTCAAACCATCATAATCCCACCTTCAAAAAAGGGAATTTTTTGTCCCCAATACCTAAAATAGAAAATAGAAATATGAAAATCAACATACATCAACCATACATGTTTCATCCAAACTATCAACACAATATCATATCCAAACGTTCAAACCATCATAATCCCACTTTCAGAAAAAGAAATTTTTTGTCCCCAATACCTAAAACAGAAAATAGAAATTTGAAAATCAACATACATCAACCATACATATTTCACCCAAACTATCAACACAATATTATATCCAAACATCCAAACCATCATAATCCCACTTTCAGAAAAAGGAATTTTTTTTCCCCAATACCTAAAACAGAAAATAGAAATATGAAAATCAACATACATCAACTATACACATTTCATCTAAACTATCAACAAAATATTATATGCAAGAATCCAACTGAGCAAACAAAATGTCATGCATTCCTATCGGCCATAACAACTAACATACAACTTAAACAAACAAAGCCGAGAGGATATAAAAAGAGTATTTAGACAGTACACAGCATAGCCTAACTGCTTTATGCTCCTAATTCCCAGTATCCTGTCGAGCCGGTGATTCGCCGAGAGCCCCATATGTGTACCCGCCGAGCGCAATGTTCTAGAGAATGCCTTCTACACCATTGAAACATGTATGGTATTAAATAAACAAATTATATTCATAACCAAAAGGATAGTTTTAAGGCCAACTACTTACATCCATCCATGCCAATGGATTGCGTTTTTACTCTCTATATAACACTGCGATGATGCTCCCACACTTTGCCCTATTATGCCCCGGTTGTCTATATAAACTGCATCATGTCACCTTCACCTAATTACATTATTTTCAAACGTGTGTGTACGAAAAAAAAAGTGTAAGCATATATATTGTACGCATTAAGGTATGATTGATCACACATTACCCGGTCAAGGTTAAATTCGTTGTTCTCCTGCAATCCCCCTTGCCTACATATCCATTGCATCGGGCTGCACAACCGACTCTTGTGTAGCAGGTCTTGTTTGGGGCACACCCTAATTATGAGGCGAATGTGGTGCATGCCTCTCCCCTGGAACCTCGACGTGGGACATATGTGTTTCTGAACTTGCCGTGGTTCGTTGAAGGTACTTTCTTGTATTGTGACTAGCTGCCTTGCATACCTTACACCTATAAGTCATTTGGCCGGCCCTTGATAATTTCTGTGCATTTTCAACTTTCTTTTGCCCACTTCGATTCTCATCAGCCTATCTACGTCTCAACTTCTTTAGCCGGCCAGAAGTGGAACCCTCTCAAAAGGTAGTATAGACTTTCTTCCCACGTCTTCCCACAAATGCTCACCATTGATGAGATGTATGACATGGTCGTACGCTTGTTTGTAAGCGATTTTCATCTACCATTCATGGACGAACGTTTCTGGGGGCTCGTTCGTTGTGCTAATAGCCGCCACTACATGTGCACACGGAATGCCTTTCAAGTCCCACTTCCGACAGCTGCATGTTCTTGCAACTAAATCGATTATGTACTGCTCACCATACATGCACCTTATTTCGAATTTGAGCTCGCCAGCACTCGTAGCTATATAGGCACTTGACTGATGTTTCATTCTTTCCAATATGGCCTGGATCTTTAGGCACACGTTTCTTTTAAACCGGATGACGAATCGCCGTTTCTGCTCTATTTAGACTATTAGGTAGTATCGAATCCCTTCCAGCAATCCCAAAATAGGCTTCTCCCTAACTCCCAAAATGACGGCGTTAAAGCTCTCACATATATTATTGACAAGAATATCGCATTTATGGGTGGTGAGAAAGTGAGCTCTACTCCAATGTCTCAGAACGGTGTGCTGCTCAAGCCACTTGTAAGCATCCTCATCTATCTCTTTTATGGCTTCCATCTCACGATCAAACTTTTTGATGTATGTGGACCTTGCAGCTACCCAAACCCAATCGACCAATGCCATTCCTTTATGGACCAACCGAAAATTCTTAAGCATGTGCCATGCACACATTCGATGCTCAGCCCCAGGGAGTAACTCCCATATAGCATTGGTTAAGCCCTATCGAAATAAACAAAACCCATTATGGCATATTACATGTTTTAAACAATAGCTTCGTCACAAATGAATTAAGAGAATTGTAGTTGAGAAATTACTTTTTGCTTGTCCGTTATAAAAGTCCACCGCGCAGGCTCCGAGATTTTTAGGTCGTCTATCAACTCCTGAACGAACCACTTCCATGTAATCTTGCTTTCGACCTCAACTACTGCAAACACAATAGGGTATATCTGGTCGTTGGGATCCAATCCAATGGCTGCTAGCAGCATACCCTTGTAGGGGCCCTTCAGAAAACATCTGTCTAACCCCACAACTGGCCTACATCCAGCCACAAAACTTTTTTTGCACGCATCGAAGCACACATAAACTTTTTGGAATTGCTCATCAACTCTGCGCAGTAGACATGTAACTTGTTGTATTGGTTTTCATAGTCCCCCTCGATCAGTTCCTTCGCTTTCTTCTTTGCTAAGTAAGCGAGTTTTCTCAATATGTTGACGTTTAGGGCATGATGAACTTTTTGCACGATGTCTCCTACACTCAAATTTGAAAGTCGGATGTTCTCTATATACCTAGCCGATAGAAACCTTGAGGTTGCACACCCATGGTTGAATGTTTTACCACAGCTGTGAATGCTATTCATACCATGAATATGATAATCTCCTTTGCCCTTATGCGTGGCAATTGAGACGAACCGGTCACACGCCTTACAGAAGGCCTTCATGCGTATCTTGTCACTTTTCTACAATCGTACCATCCTTCTATGCCAAACTCCATGGTGTTTACACGCCATCTTGAACTCATCTCTTGAGCTGAAAATCATCCCCACCTCGAATTGAGGGTTCTCCATATTAGTATCTAGCCTAAAACGTTGGAAGTGAGGAATTTTTTCTTTTCCATCACTATCGTCATCCATACCCGGCTGACTCCCTAGTAGCTCATCACTATCTAATCAGTCGTCTTCCGGCTCACCTCCATCATTATTGTTGTTTGCGTGCGATGGTTCACCATCAGGCATACCCTGTGCGAAACGAGTTGAAACGTTCACCCATTCATCCTCTCGTACCCTAAGTAGGTCACGTAGATATTCTTCATCACTTAGTTCATAGTCACTATCACGCGGGTCCCCACCTTCCGTGGTGTCTTCCCTATCATTTGCAAGCTTGTCCACAACCTCATCTGGATTCATAGCCTCACTAGCAGCTGAACTTGTGGGGATATCTGAGAATCGCCGCTTTTTGCTTTGCCCCTTTGCATCATGCGACCTTCTTGGGATAGATGTGTGCGTACTTCTTTGTACTGCTAGTTTTTCCTTCCCGCTATGCACTTCTGTGCCTTTATACTGTTTTAAACCCCTTTCAACCCCCTTTACCACTTTATCAATCTGATTTTTTTCTGCATTTTTGTTGTCTGTGCCTTTATGCTGTTCTAAACCCCTTTCACCCCCCCCTCTACCACTTCATCAGCAGGATTTTTTTCTGCATTTTTGTTGTCTGAAACCCTAAGGCCATCCGATTCGTGTGTGGCGTGGTTTTCGAAAACTGGATTCGATGACTCCCTATCAATCGATCTGCTAGCCACTTCCCTCGTTTTCTTATATGGTAACTTTTTTGTCGCACAAACCTTTTTCCTCTTGCCCTTTTTTGAGGGTGAATCTGATGATTGAGATATAGGCTGAGTTATAAGTTGTACTATGTTTTTGTGCTCCATGTATAGATCGACCAACTTGATTTCCTGCCCATATCTAGCCTTATCCATTGTATCGATGTCAGAAAACATAAACTTCAGGCCATTGGCCAGTGTTCGATCAGGAACTAGGTAATAATACCCGACGGACGTTGCATCACACCCCAATTTTTTAACTAACTCGTCTAAAACACATAGGGAACACATGTCGGAATCGCAATTATCAACCATGTTGGCTTTTCCCCCAACATACACTTTATCGGGGTTACATACAAACTCCCCCCATAGAAGATTCGAACACTAAACAAGTCACTTTGTGGTCCTGCCAGAATGGACAACACCCACTAATTATATGGTGCACTTAAAAGAGGTCATAATAGTCTGAAAAAAAAATTCAGTACTACTAAATATCATGTGAGCTTCGTATTTGATGTGATGAAGAGGTCATAATACCATATAAAGCATGAGTACAATAATACGTTAAATAAGACACTAAATTTTTAAGGTTCAATGACACAAATTATCAATATGCTTTTGGAAGTGTTTCAGACAAGAAGTCAATCCATATACATATATATTAATGGTGTCTATACGTGCGGTCCCCATGTTGGAAAGCATAATGGGTGCATACCAATGATGCAACACTCATTTGATTTTTTTATCCTCTTTTAATTATACCAATGGCTGCATGCTAGTTTTTTTTACAAATTATAATTTTGGCTTTTGCCCAAGGGGGACTAGTGGTGGTACCTAAAAGTCAGACCCCATTGATGGAGTGTGACACTACACACGACAGTAAAAAAATCCACAATTCATAGTATATGTTTACTGGAAAGCACAACACAAGGTTCACATGTTACCGTAAACAAGTCAATATAAGTATAATAATCGCACCACAACAAAGAAGTGTAAGGGTGTGTGCATATTATCGTAATTGGGTATTTCCCATCCTACTCCATCATTCTTTGCCTCCATAGCCACACAGGCAGACGACTACACCAGCGTGGTTCGTCTTTTAGTGTTACAGTGTGCTGGAGGTGGTGGCGGCAGATAAGCCTAGGGCTCGGATTACAGTGTGCTGGAGGTGGTGGTTCGTCTTCTAAGGTTACAGCGGCGGCATTACAGTTATAATGCGCCTAAGGCAGCCGAGGTCTCGCTTTCCACGACGTTACAGGGTTGCAGCTGCACAGGGGAACGACGAGGATACAGCGTACTGGTTTAGGGCTCGAATTGCACGACCGAGGGGAAGGGGGCGGGGCGGGGAACAACAGGCTAAGGAGTTGGGTTGATTTGCAATCACTTTGAAGACTACGAGAGCGTTGGGGATTTTAGGGTACGGCGGGTCGGGTGACGCCAATGGCAATAGGATGGAGGAAACAACAGGGTTTGGGGCTAGGAGGATTGGGGGACCACGGATCAGGGTTGAGTTTTTAGGGTCAGATTTCTTTTTTTGTCTTAATTCCACCCTTACCCCCGGTTTAAATGTCACGTGCGTTGATTTAACAGAAAAAGAGACAGATTGGTAACGGAGGACTAAAAGTTCCAGTTTATAAAATGTGAAAGACATTTTATTCCCTTTTTAAAAGTGAAGGACAAAAAAAATCATTCGCTATAATGTGAATGATATTTTTGGGTGTTCTCTCTTTTTTTCTTTGTTTTTTAGTTTATAATGAGTATGAATAGTTTACACTTAAAAAAATAATAATAATAATTTAATAATTTAATAATATATTAAATTTGTCATATATAATAATTAAAAAAAAGTTTATACCTATATCAAAATAAACTTTTTTTTTTTTTGGAAAGGGATGAAGTATCATCTTCGAGTTATAAATTGGATTGCAAGTAAAGAATTAAATTGAGAATTGCATTTTGACTATGCTAAGGAAAAATCAAGCTTATTTTTCAAGAAGAAATGCTTCTTCCATCCTAAAAAATAGTCATTTTCAGTTGAATACAACATATTTTTTAATTACTATGTATAACATATTAAATGTATCATTAAATATATAATTTTATATTTTTATTATTCCTGTCATCCAAAAAAAAAGAGTCCACTTTTAAACTAAATTCCTAAAATATCATTACTAATAATAATTATGCATACCCAAAATTAAAAAGTAAAGATAAAAATATAAAATTATACATTTAGTGGTGTATTAAATAAGTTATATTTAATAATTAATAAAAAATTATATTTTAACCAAAGTAAACTCTTTCTTTGAGACCGAGGAAATATTACATTTTAATTATTACAATATATAATTATTATTAGTGAGAATATTATAGGAACTTTCTTCAAAAAGTAGGCTTTTATTTTGGAACAAAAAAAAATTAAAAGTGAATTTTTTGAATTTTTTTTTTGGGAACAGAAGGGAATATATGTTTTGAACCTGCTAAGGAATTATGCATTATAATAACGCAATTTGCCGGAACATATTACTGAAGGCGTGGAGTTTTGGTAATATTAAATTCCCGCCTTCAATTACTAAGTGAGTCCTGGGCAAAGTGCCCAAGTACCCGGAGGCGCGCTTTCGTTTGGCTTCCAGGTTCCCGCTTTTTAGGTGGCACAGGACCACCTAAGGCGTGGTCTTTTAAAGTATATTCTATTCTCACGCCTTTACCTCTTGGCTTTTCTCTTCCACCAAAACGCTTCGTTCCAACTTCCAGAGGAACTAAGGAGAAGACGACAATGGAATCAACATGGAAGAAGACGAAAGGAGAGAAGCAGCCATAGCATCCGCAGCTTCTTTCCAACCCAGAAGCAAGGCACCCCAACTCAGTTCTCCAGATTACATCTCAGTAGAATTTTTTTTTTTTTTTGTGTGTTCTGCCCTGGAATTCCTAATTTTCCTCTCGAGGTTTCTGTTGGGCATGGTTCTATGTTTTGATGGCGTGATAAGTTTTTATATTGTCTTTTCACCTTCATCAGTTTAATTTAAATATTTCATGGGACAGAGAAGGAACTGTTATTTTAATGTACTGTAGAAATATGAAAAAAGTTTATGACATGGAACTTAGATTATCTGGACTTTTTTTATTGCGACATTGTTCTTCTGATATAATAAGCTTGTTGAAATTCATTGGATTATGGTATTTTTTTCGGATGTGTGCAGTGGTAGATGGTAAGAAATTTTTAACTTTTTCCAATTCCAATTAAACTGAAAAAAGGCACGCTGGACTAGTGTTTCCCTTTTTTGGTTAGCTTTGTGTAATCTGAATTGGAGTAGTGAATGATGCAGTCAATTGCATAAATGGCTAAATTTTCCCCAGTTCAAAGAGTGTATAAGCCTGGAAATCAAAGTTAATTCCGGTAGTGACTAGAGAAATGAGCCCTTCAAGTTAATAGCTTTACAAACTGGTTTGTTGTTAAACTGGATGTTATCTCCAAAAGGTTGAATCTTTTTTGTCAGGAATTGCACAGTATGCATTTACAAGTTAAGGGGAGATCGGAAACTAAGCAGAAAATCAAGGGTATATTTGTGTGGTTCAGACTACGTAAAGGAAAGTTGATGTGACCATGTTTTTAGAAATTTTCTTTGGGCTTGTTAAAAGAAGTGGCAAACCCCATGAGAAGGATGTTGATGCGAAGAAGGATCACTATGGTAAAGTATCAACTGCCCCATTTGCATAAGGCAGTTCTCAGGATAATTATTGCACATCAGCCACGGAGCATCAGAAGTTATGTTCGGGGCTCACATCTATCTTTGATTATTCTCACTTTAAGATTGGAGCATAAAGTTATGATTTTCAAGAAGAATATGATTGCTTGAATGAATTATTTAATGAAATGATGCACCAATCTATCTGATTTTTTTATTCTCACTTTAAGATTGGAGCATAAAGTTATGATTTTTAAGAAGAATATGATTGCTTGAATGAATTATTTAATGAAATGATGCACCAATCTATCTGATTTTTTCGTGCAATCTTCTATTTCTATTTATTCTTGCTTATGGAAATCAATATTTAGGCTGGACAAGAAGGAGAGATGAAAAATGAAATCAGACATATAGGAAGATATGCACACGCTGTAGTTTAGGCATCGGAGGAAATTGCTCAAGCAGCACATGGAAGAGATGTAATTCAAATTTTTGCTATTCATCCTGCATTAGCCTTGCTCGGACACTTTTTTTATGACAACAATAGCTGACTCCTCCGCTAAGATGTCTTCAATGGTGGTTTTTTTCTTCAAAGGCTAAATATAGAACCCTTTAAAATGGCTTACGTTCCCCGTATGTCAGGACATGATGGTTACCCAATATCAACGGCACAAGACTCTGCTTCTTCTTCTGGTGGGTGAACACCAGAAGGTGGGAATCTGGAGAATGCTGGGCCACTATGCCTTGAAATACCTCATTCTAAAAGAGGTTATATGCAACACGTCCAACGCTCACACTGTCATTCTTATTTTTGCCTATCTGCTTAGGATTACTTTGCAGTTGACACTGCTTGGTGTATATTCCATTGTGGTGCAAAGGAGAAGAAACAAATCTGGTATACAGTCTAAGTGAGCCTTTACCAACTCAAGCTCTGTTGCCTCTTCAGTATGACAGTCCCTAAGCCTCATCATTAACACTCAGAGATCTTCTGCAACCTTGATAAAGAAGTTTGATCTGATTAATTTACATGATACATTTCTTGAAATTCTGTTTTCCCTGTTGGATTTTTTTTTAGAAATGAAACGTTTAATTACAGCTCTTGTTTGCTTGTTGCTATTATTTGATTGCTTGTATTGGGTAACATTTTCTGAAAGCAACTTGTTCCAACGTCGGGGTGCTTCCTGGATGGGTCGAAATGCACCACAAGTAGTTTCATTATCATGTTTCCTGTTCACATAATCATCATCTCCGTATCTTTGTTTGCGTATACAGCTGGAATAATTGGGGCCATTTAAGCACTGCTTTTACACTCAGAATTTCTCTGTACATTTCCACGTCCAACTTGGTTAGCCAATTTGCGAGAACTGGAATCAATGTGGACATTCGAAATTTCCCAGTCAGGGAGGGAAAGATGTCAATCTCATGAGAGAAATATCAATGAGGAATAGTCATTATAATCATACTCAGCATGCTAATAATTGATAGGAGTACACGATATGGAAGACCGAGTCAAATAACAAAGCCGCCTTGATAGTAGTTCGAAAAAGCAGTAGTCAATTCCCATGGTTGCCGACGTGATAAGGTTAGTTTGCTTATTTGTTAGGATTATTTTCTTCATGTTGGAAGTATTTTGAACAATTTTTTTAATCATACTTTTCTTTGATTTGGTTGCCGGCGTGATAAGGTTAGTTTGCTTATTTGTTAGGATTATTTTCTTCATGTTGGAAGTATTTTGAATGGTTTTTTTAGTTATACTTTTCTTTGATTTGCAGAGTCATACTTTTCTTTGATTTGGAGAAAATACGATTTTTTTAGTCATACTTTTCTTTGATTTAGAGAACGTCCCAGTTGCGAAGACAAAACTCCCCTACTTATACCAGAAGCTTCGGAATTGGAATGTAAATTGAGGGAACAGACCAAACCCCAAACACCCCAGACAGACTCCACAAGCTTCGGAATTGGAATGTAAATTGAGGGAACAGACCAAACCCCAAACACCCCAGACAGACTCCACAATATTTTAGCAAAAAATCTGCCGCATACGATGTTTGAACCTGTGTTGCCGGAGGATTTTTTCCCACGTCACCTCAAACTTACCAAGCTCGCTTATGTCCCAGGGACTACTTTTACTTTCACGGAGAACTATTAATTTTATTTTGGCTATGTACAAATTTGTAAATTGCAATAAAATATCTACTGATTTAGGAAAAAAGAAAAAAATTCCCTTGGTCGCCATGCGCAAACGTGGTTGTTGTTAGCACTTTTTGTGTTATCATTATTATACATTTTCATAAATTAAATTAAATCTTATAATTTATATTAATATATATACTATTAGTACTAACTTTTTTATTAACTTTTCTATTTTTGTAATAACTCAATATTTTAATAAAATTTTAGTGTATTTTTTAATTTTTTGCATAAAAAAATTAAAATAAATATAATCTAATGACAAAAAAATGAATCTTTACAATTAAAATTTATTATAATGAATTTGGATACGAATAATATAAATATTAACACAAATTATAACATTTATGATATTTGCTTATTAAAAAATATAATATAAAATGACATACAAAAATGTAAAACAAAATAAATTTGGTCGGCTCATCGCAAAAAGACACTTATATTGAGGAGGATAAAAATTGGAAAAAAACTACAAAGGTTACAACTTTAGAACCATGGACTGAGTCAACTGACATCATCATTTTTAAATGATTCACAAAGTTACGTACTGCTATCATTTTCAAAATGTGAGGTACGTTGAATAATTAATTGTAGGTCACAAATGAAACCAAAAGTAGCAGTCATATCTTGCCCACCAATTACTAAGACCGTCATGATATAGCATTAAATCACTGTTTTCACCAGTTCGAGTTAGCTAGAAACAAGTTCGGTAAGCACAGTAGATTCTGATATTGAAATGAACCATTATCATGAAGAGATCATATATTCTTAATTAAAACAGGTTTGTTTGTGAAGGGATTTCTTTGGAATATGAGTTTCAAATATTTTTGCTCCATAATCACACGCTTTGTTGAACCACTCGTGGCCTACTTGCTCAGATGGGAGCTCATTTCGCGTTGGTTAACCTGGAAAAATCAAACATATCAACCTCAAACCTTATTCTTATCTTGTCTTCCACTTGGCTTATTAATTAGGTACAAGGTACTTCTCATGGAACTTGAAGTGTAAGTTCACTCGTCGTCCAGAACCCAGCTGGAAAAATGAACATCTTCCCAAATACAAACTACCAAAAAAGCGTTCAATTTCAACTCACTGATAAGTCGAACCGAGTCAACCGAGTAGTCATCCATATATAGTTAGTAGTACACCATTAATGGTGTCCGGGAAAAGAGTTGGAAGGGAGGTGTGTTGAAAACCAACGGTTGTGGCAGTTGTGAAATGCCCTTTTGTCATTATTAACTTTCTCCCGCCATTATTAAACTCGCGGACACACACAGAAACACAGTGTGTCAACCAGAGTCACAGAATTGCTCCCTTATTAATTTTAGTGTGGTCCAAAACCAAAACAGAAAGAAATAAAAGTGTGTTGTTTCCTCTTCCGACTATTTTCCCTGATTGCATCATAATGGGGATTCATAGTTTGTGATCAACCAAAGTACTAGAATTTAATTAGGTATCCAAGTTTATTCATAATGTCATATCCTCCATTCTATTGTACTGTCCCCTCTCAAATATATTTATTAGACTCTCAGATTTTTCCTGCACCATAGAGACACGTAGGGAAACACCGTATGCACCTGCCAAGATTGCATTTTGGTCACGGCCAGCAAGAACCACTGTGAAAAATAATAGGAAGCTCCGGGCATCCCTAATACTCAACTGTGCTCAACAATGGATTTTTCTTCTTGAGGGACGCAAAATTTTGCATCATAAACCAAGTAACTGCATTATTACTTAGCGGGTTATGGCTGTTCAAATCAAGATTGCACTTTTCTACTTTTTGTTCTTCATTTTGGTGTTAGCTCAGCTAGTTCTGGGGAGTTCCAACTCGGAAAGGTGGGCTTTGTTGGAGCTCCGGGCATCCCTAGGTATCAGAGCTAGGAACTGGCCTAAAAAGGTTGAGCCTTGCTTAAACTGGACAGGGATTGAATGCCGAGATGGCAGAGTTACAGGGATAAACTTATCCGGGTTGAGGAGAACTAGGTTTGGACAGCTCAATCCGAGGTTTGCTATTGATTCTTTAAGCAATGTTACATCATTATCTGCCTTCAATGCTTCACGATTCTATCTTCCAGGGCCAATTCCAGAATGGTTAGGCCAAAGAATGGCCACATTGCAGGTGCTTGATCTCAGATTTTGTGGGATTTTTGGTCCAATTCCCGAGTCTTTTGGAAATTTGAGTAGGCTTCGTTCGCTATTATTATCAGATAATTCGATTACTGGGACAATTCCAGCTGCATTTGGAAACTTGTACTCCTTGTCAGTGCTTGATCTTTCGCAAAATTTATTGACGGGTTGGATTCCAAGTGCAATTTCACGTCTTGGGAACCTTACAAGTCTTGATTTGTCTTCAAATTTCCTTTCTGGAGTGATTCCCCGTGAGTTTGGTTTACTTTCGAGTCTTAGGTCGTTGAAGTTAGATAACAATAGTTTAAGTGATTCGATTCCTGCTCAGCTGGGCAATCTTTCTTCGTTGGTGGAGCTTCATCTTGGAAACAATCTTTTGTCTGGGTCCTTGTCTGAAGATTTAGGAGGATTAAGGAGCTTACAGAAGTTGCTGGTTGGGAATAATCAGCTGGAGGGTCCTGTGCCAGCAAAATTGCTTCGAAATCTCAATTTTGTTGAAAATATGGTTCTCAAAAGCAACAAATTTAATGGCACATTTCCTGATGTTTTGTGGTCACTACCACATTTGTTGTTTCTTGATGTATCTGGGAACAACTTCACAGGTAGTGTGCCAAACATTTCTGCATTCTTAAATGATGCTACTGTTTTCAATTTCTCAAACAATTTGTTGTATGGAAATCTGTCATTTGGATTCGCGGGCAAAATCTCCCTTGATTTGTCCAGGAATTTTTTCACAGGAGTGGCTCCTACTGATGCTAAAAGTAATATCACTCTAAATTGCTTTGAGAACATGCCAAATCAGAGGAATACTATGGACTGCATAAGGTTTTATGCGGATAGAGGGATTCTTATCAATAATGATGCTGCCCCCGAGTCAAAGGAAAACCCAATTTCAGAATCTTCTAACAGGACAAAGAAACTTAAGTATATATTGGCGGGAACTTTTGGTGGACTTGGCTGCATTGTGATTTTAGGTGTAGGAGTAGCATGTATGCTAAAAAAACGTCTCAAACAAGGTGCAAGTATAAGAGGAATGTCAGAAGTCAAGCCTGTTTCACAAGAGGATAGAACACCACCCACTATTCCTTCCCTATGTTTGTCAGGTCTTGGCGAAGCATTTACATATGAACAAATGCTCCAGGCCACCAATAACTTCAGCGACATGAACCTCATGAAGCATGGTCACTCTGGAGACATATTTCATGGAACACTAGAGGGTGGAAACCTTGTTGTTATCAAGAGAGTTGATTTGCAGTTGCTAAAGAAAGAAAATTATACTTCAGAATTGGATCTTTTCAAAAAGATTAAACACCCGAGACTGGTCCCAATTATTGGCCATTGCTTCGAGCCTGAAAATGAGAAGATCTTGGTCTACAAATACATGCCAAATGGAGACTTGTCCAGTTCCTTATACAGGGTTAACTATTTGGAGGACAGTGATTTACAATCTTTGGATTGGATAACAAGGTTAAAAATTGCAATAGGAGCTGCTGAGGCTATATCTTACTTGCATCATGAGTGTAATCCTCCACTTGTCCATAGGTACTACAAATAGCTCCATTTCGGCTGTGTTGTTGAATTTCTACTTCCACACTTTTGTCAGCAACTGTTGACTTCCTCCTCCAAATGCTTTCAGATGTTCTCTCCCCTTGCGTTAATGTATTATTTCTTTTTCATTGCCGTGATTGTAATCACTATTTGCTAACACTTGTTTCTTGTATATATTGGCTTACTTCTTTTTTGGGTGTTTGAAGGGATATTCAAGCTAGCAGCATCCTTCTTGATGATAAATATGAAGTACGACTTGGAAGTTTAAGTGAGGTTTGCGCTCAGGGAGCTGATAATAATCAGAATATGATTGCAAGGATGATGCGGTTGCCACAGTAAGTACTTCCACCAAGGATTTGTTACTCTTTCAAGATTTATGAGGGACAATCATTATCCATGATCAAGTTTGTAAACTGGAAAATAAAATTGTCTGAAAATCGAACTTCTTTGTGATGGGATAACTCGTGATTATGAATCTTTTCTGCAAGTACTATATAGCTTCAGTTTCTGATCGATTTCATACTGGATCAATCTATTTATTTCCCTTTAACTACTTGCCTGTACTTCATGATCTTCATAGGTTTTTCTTTCAAAATTCTTTTCAAATTGTAACCTTTTCTCTATCTTCACAACATGCAGGACTCCTGATAAAGGCCCTTCAGGTACTTGATATTTCTTTCATCTGGTACTTCAAACTATAAATAACTGATTTTGGTTAAGGACTTGGTTTACAACTAGGTAATGTTTTGGGTATTTGTTGCAATCTCTTATATCGTAAACTTTTCTGGAAATTAACAGGATTGTCATCGGCAACGTGTGCTTATGATGTATATTGCTTCGGAAAGGTCTTATTTGGTCTTATAACGGGCAAGCTTGACATCTGCAATTCAGAAAACGAGCTGGACAACCTCCTCTCTGACATCAGTATACACGAGAAAGAACTGGTGGCTAAGATTATTGACCAGTCTCTTATCATAGATGATGATCTACTTGAAGAAATATGGGCTGTAGCGATAGTTGCTAAATCATGCCTAAATCCCAAGGCTTCTAGACGACCCCTGATGAGGCATATCCTTAGAGCACTGGAAAATCCTTTCAAGGTAATCAGGGAGGAAAGTTTCAGCTCTGGAAGGCTGAGAACTACCTCATCTAGAAAGTACTGGAGTATTGCATTCTTCGGGAGTTGGCATCACAGCTCATCTGAAGGTGCCAGTTTTCCAAGCCAAACAAAAAGAGAAGGTATTAGTGGTCTGAAACAGGCGGGGAGAATAGGGTCTCATGGAAGTGGCGTAAATGAATACTCATCTTCCAACAAAAAATCTTCCAGTGAGATTTTCCCGGAGCCAATAGACATTCAAGATGTAGAGAAGCAGGATGAGAATAGGGAAGAATCTGCATGATGTTGAGCGTTTTGACATTCTTCCATGACAAAAAGCTTTAAAGATCTGAAACTACCTGCTCCAGAACTTCAGTGTGTATGGCTTTGGGCAAGTTAAAAAGTTTTGTTTCAGTTTCGAGTGTGCTCCAATGGAAAGATGGAAGAGGTTTGGAGTATTTTCAAGCAAGAAGCAATTCAATTGTTGCAGATGACACATGTAATGTATTTAGTTATTTGGAGATGTAATAACGACAGTAAGAGAATATTACTCAGAGTCGCCATGCATACAAATAAAGACAATAAGAGAATAGTACTCAGAGTTGCCATGCACACATTTTGCTCAATCTCCTTTACAATGAAACATTTCACTGATAGACGATACCAATGGACATTAATAAACCATCATAGTTAGACATTCATCCATAGCAAAAAAAAATAACAAAATAAAAAGGTACACATCATAATGAGGCCGGAGGCAAGCCATCTCAACAATAGTAAACCTAGAACAGTTCGAAGATGGCAAGGATAAAAAGCCTTGGAGGTCCGAGAGATGGGGGGTTCAATGCTAGATCACCAGATAGATCATTGATGATAACGTTGTTGGGGTTGACAACTATCTCATCAACGCTATGCACTTATTCAATAACTCGTTATATACACAGATTTGTCATAGCAAGAAAAGGGGGAAAATCAGGAAGTACAATTTTAAAGCTGAATGAAAGTAGCAACTGGACTATTTTAGTTTACCTAGATGTGGTAACATCCCTTAAAGTTGACATCAACTTATCTCCACACATTTATCGGCTACTACTAAATGTTACACAGATTTATGTATGCTTCCTACCAAAGCGAAGTCAACCTAATTCAAACTCCTATAATGTTTTCACAAAGAAAGGATATCAAATTCATGGGGCATGAAATCTTCACTTGGTCTGTAGTATTTGTCAGGCGAGTAGAGGCTCAAATTTGTCACCTGACTTGTATATAGGCAAGCAAATCTCTCCACCTAATAAAGATATTCAATTAAGTTCAGGAAAGTAAAAAATGAAAAATAAAATCAAAGTTTGTTCACTTATGCTGTATGCCCTGAGTACTTAGCTAACCTGATGCGCAAATCGAGAATTCTGATAGCCAGTTTTCATCAGCTGTCCCCAGACTTTATGGAACTGAAAATTTTGATCACGTGTCCGATAAACTTGTAAGAAATTGAATCCCGTATGTAAAACTCAAGTGACCAAATCACTCATTATTTTTCCGAGAACTGTTGGTACTTGTTACATGAGCCAGAGAAGGTCCATTTCTCAAATGCTAAACCGTAATTTAACAACCCAGATGAAAGTGTTTCAATACTTACCATTTGGTGACACTCCCGTTGTGCCTGTTGATGACTTAGACGAACTTGCTCCCTCTGAGTCTGTGGGTAGTAATCATTCAATTAAACATTCAACAATTGACTAGGAAAGCTTGCATCATGAACAATAAACAGTACCAGTGACAAATTATTAAACACATGGAAAAGACCATGAGCCACTAAGTTTTGTTTCTTCTGATGGTCCTGTAGTTAATTTTACACTATGAATGCATACATTCAATAGCAGCAACATAACCAACCTGCAGTTTTTCAATTTCAGATGATAACTCTTCCTTGTTGATTTCCGCACCTTCAAACCTGACCATATGACAGAGATATGGACGAAATTAAAAATAAATATGAATCTCAAACTAAAATTTGAAAATCTTCACATGTATGATAGATATGACTTGCAAAAATCGGGGATAAAGAGTAAGAAACTGGGAGGAGTGAGGAGAGGAAGTTGGGAAAATCACTGCACCAGATTCAGATTGTCTACTGGACTTTGAGACTCAAGGAGTTGAACTACTCTTTGATATGACAACCCACCTCTCCAACCCCCACCCCCCCAAAAAAAAAACAAAAAGGGAGAGAGAGCGCAGTATTAGACACTGCAAATATCATGACACATACTTGAAAGACCACTTCAGATGATGTATTTTGTCTTCAATGTGATCACGCTTACTCCTCAATAACTGAAGTTGCTGCATATAACAATTAATCACAAGATGAGAGAACATTACAATTGATAAGATGAAAACCAATGTGATCTGATTGATAATGTATTTGCTTTTGCACATTGCAAGACTCTCTCATCACAAGAAAACATCATTTCTTGGCTTAATTGCTTGGAACCACAATAGCCTTTAGTGAAGTAGTTTCCTTTCAATAATTAGAAAACATGCCAAATTCTCATATCAACCAGATCAGGGAAAAAATTATTCTTCTTCCCAAAAAAAGGATGAAGCATATCTACCATCTAATGCACTCAAAATTCTTTTTAAATAGTTTGAATCTTCTGTTGAAATAGTTGAATTATTTCCACAAAACTAAAATGACATCAACCTAAATTAAGTTTTCTGAAAAATTATAGAATCTCTAGGTATTTCACATTAACATAAGAAGCATAAGAACCAATGAAACTTCCATTTTAGAAATTCATCATTTGTAATATAAAATTCAAACAGTTAGCAACATCTCATACCTTGCGGGAGTCCCTTATTTCCCAGAGAAGTTCAACTTCCCTCTCGAGCTCAGGAACCACAAGCATTGTTCTCCACCCTGTTCAAATACATATTTTCAGTTTTGATCTGATTTTAGAAGAAAAATACTTATAGTAAACAACGATTTCTATTGAGTTCAAATCATATCAAACACAATAAATTTTCATTTTATCCAAATTCCAAATAGAAGTAGAAAAAGCGTGCAGGAATTTACAAGCATAACTACAATTTAAATTGAGAAGACAATTATTTTACCATCATTGAGAATAGTTAGAAAGTTCATGGTGACCAGAAAAAGTTTTACTCATTACAAGGAATGATAATGTTATCTCACACTTCAAAACAAGTGAAATAATTCATAGGGAAACGAAACCATTCTGGAAACTAAATTTCAGGATGAAAATTATAACCAGATCATACAAGAGATTAGAATCACGTCATTGATATGGATATGCCCAGCAATTGAGAAAGAAATTTGAAGTATGACATCTTCCATCCGGTTTTCAGAGAAAATAAAGGTTTTGTGAAAACGTCGCCACAGAATGTAAAGCACAATGAATCAGTTCACCCAGTTTCCTTGCAAATCAACAGAAATGCAAAATAAAAGCAATGCTGATTACAGAACAGAGTATTGGGTGGTGTACCTAGAACCTTTTTACTACGCAGGATATCTCCATAGATGTGATCTCCAACATAAAGCACCTAGAATGGATCATTTAAAAACAACTTTTAAAACCTAAAGATACTATAAATCCTATGCAAATTGAATGTATGGCAACCAATGAAGAGCTATCACAACAAGCAAAAAACCAATAGCAGAACAATATTCGGTAGATGTGATCTCCAACGTAAAGCACCTAGAATGGATCATCTAAAAACAACCTTTAAACTATAAAGATTACCATAAATCCTATGCAAATGAATATATACCAACTAATGAAAAGGTATCAAAACAAACAAAAATTATTTCTGCTTAACAAACAAAATATTAACTACTTCCAAAAAATACTCTCTTTCATGATTTCAGAGTATATGGAATTGCCAGTTATTTCATGACTTCAGTAGTTATTTCCAAAGAGCATTTGTAAGATAGCATATATTCAGTTACATATGTATTGTGCATTCACTGTTATGTATTATTACTAGCTCATGTCCAGCCCTTTGCAGAAACAAAAAAGATGCAGCCCTTTGCAGAAACAAAAGAGATGCCAGTCATGCCACTTTATAATGTTAGAGAAAGTAGAACAAGAAATAAAGCCATCAACGAATACACTACCTGTGAGCTTGATTCAATTGACAACAATTTATGCAGATGGCCAACATTTCCTCCCTTGAAAAAGAAGAACATTCACAGTCATAATTAAAGAAGCTCACAAGATGAGGGGAAAAAAGAAGAAAGAAAGAAAGAAAATACAATAAGAGCTCAGTTGAATTTTTTCTCTGTAGACTTTTCACCAACATCATCTCACTTTCGATGTTTACCTGGAAAACTCTGCAATCCTTGTTAAACTTCTTTGGTGGTAGCCTTATATGAATAGTTCCAACCTAGTAAGTGAAGATTATCAGTGGCCAGTGCATCTAAATTCATCTAAAAGAAAACAAAATTTTGAAAGACAAAAAATCTGAAAACATTTGTCTAACCAATATGCTTAGTCGTTAAATTAAATAGACAGGAGGTATGGAGACATAACACTAGGAAAGATCAAAAAGATATCACACTAACCTGAGGCATAGGAGTTCCATTATCAGTATTAAGAAGCATCCCAGACTCAGGATCAACCTCAAAAAGGTTGGCACGAATTTCATCGTGGAAAAAACCAGGCTTTGCACTGCATGTCAGTAGTTTCCTTTTAGCTATCAGTAAGAAGAAATTGATCACAATACGAAATAAGAAAGCATAACATGGTTTCTCTTGAATTAATCAGGCAAAACAAAGGAAGTATCTATTTTGTAAACTGGAAAAATGGCCATAAACACTGTCGAAGTCATTTATGCATTCAACTTGCCAAACTTTGCTTCACCCTGATAAGTTCACTCATCCAAAGGCATCTTTTACCCTGGTACTTCATTATTTTCGACAGGGAAATTATGATAAAGAAGATATTCCAGATCTTCAACATGTTTTATGACATTAAAGTATCTATTGTGACTTTGGGCAAATGACGGCAACACAGCTTACTGCTTTGGAATCAAACAGCTTGACATCAGATCAGGCGATGGTAATAAAAGGACCCAATTGAATTCTTCAGCATTCAAGTCAATCCAAGTAAGACGCATAACAAGCAATCACAATAACACTAATAGCACATGAACAGATAGAGCGCAAATTTCGTTTGCCTTCTGCTTCTAACTACATCTGGAAAATGTTGGAGATCTTAATGTTCGAAGAAATACAACAACCTGCCAGTGATGACGACGTCAAAGTACTGGAGCCAATCAAAACTCAAAGCTACACAGTCATCCACACTTCTGGTTCCACAAAGGAAGTTCATCACAATGTTGGTATAGTCCCAGAGGCTGCAAAAACAAGAGTTATCTTATTTCACAATTCATGTACAGATGCTTCAGGTCCATAAAAATGGTAGCTGCCAGCGTACAGAGAAATCAATTTACTAAATATCAGAAAAATTTCTGTTAGGAGCCATAACTTGCAGACAAGAAAGAAATCAAAATGAACATTCAAAAGGCAGTATTCTTTACCACCATATCTAGTATGAAAAGTACAGCATCAGCATCAGTTTTTACCATATGATTTCCAATAAAAAAAATTTGGAAATTCATCTAAGAATCAGGTTTTTTCTGACAGGTAAAATGGTGGGTAAGCATCATGCTAACCTTAGAGCATCAGAGCATAGAGCTTAAGTGAAACTTAAAGAAAACCCACTACCATAATGGAGTATACTGTTTTGAAAAGTACGAGTCAGCAGACATGGCAAAGACTTCTAAAACTTCTGCTCCTTCAACCTTGCTTTGCTCGGTTTCACCAATAATCAATTTTGATCAGAGAATTAGCAAAATTGGATGTTTCCCAAACATCTTAACTTCTACATAGTAAAGTCTAAATAGACTCCAAGCATGTTTTTTCACAAGTATTTGACTCATCCAGAGCAGCAAACTCAATGACATATAACTTTTCTGCTCGCTCCAGCTTTAGTTTGGACAACTTGAATGACATATAACTTTTCTGCTCACTCCAGCTTTAGTTTGGACAACACATCCACCATGGTCATAAGATATAGAAAATTTTAGACTTTGTTTCAGACATCACTAAAAGCTACTCTTTCTCTTTTTTTTTTTTCGTTTTGGGTGGCGGGGAGGAGGGGGGAATAGAATAAAATGCTAAGCCACCAATTAAAAGAGTACAATACATAAAGTTAACACATTATAACCTGTTTGTCACCAAAAATGTTGCACGCCCAGACTCTCTAAGCATTTTTAGCATGGGAACAATTGCATTATCCTCATTTATGTACCTGATAAATAGCACAATGAGCAGATAACTATCAGTTCAATGAGCTGCACTAACAAATAAATGAAGGAGACCATATGCAGTTTGGTAGACAGAAGTGACTATAAAGCCATTGACACTTAATGGGTGGTCAATTTTCCAAAGATCCTCATAAATTTTATTCTTTATTCTAAAATGAAATTGAATTATATGTCCACAGACAATCTAAAATAGAGAAACCATTCCAATAACCTTTTGGGATCTTTAGCCACCATCTGCTTCAAAGTCCCATCACGATGGCAAAGGTCAACTGCAGCACGGACATCTTTGTACATACGAGAGTAACTGTAGGAAATTACAAAATCAGAAAGCCAGAATAATACCTAAAACTGTATCACTACCCGAGATCCCTTTTTAACTAAGTTCATATAATTAGTTCGTTTTGAAAAAACAATATCTGAATATGAAGTTATCTATGGAAATTATAGAGTTAGTTAGCAAACAAATCAGGTAAGTCAATATCCGTAAAAAACAAAAATCAATCCTAAAACTAGCATTATAAGCATTACACCAGTTCTCAATGCACAGTAGCAAAGATCAGAGGAACCAACGAGGTTCTCCAAGACATGATTATGGCCATAAGAAAATTTTGAACAGATGCAACTTATTTTTTATCCCTCAAACCAACATAATTGCAGCACAAGGTACACTGAAATTCAGACACGATTATCCCTCAAAGCTTTCGACATTCAGAGAGAGCGCATGAGAGGGAAAGAGCAAGAAATCAAGCCAGAGTAGATTTCCCACAAAAAATCAAATGTCAAAAAGCTTTGATAACTTTCTTACTCTACCCCATCTGGAACTTTTCCTGGATTATTATCCTTGAAGTCCACAAGTTGAGCAAAGAGATAAGCTTCAGCTAGTGAAAATAGAGTATCAATGAGAGCATAATCTGGTTCATCAAATGCATCTCGAATCAAAGTACTGCCATAGGTGGCAACTTTATCTTCCTTTGACATCTCCCTGAATCCATGGTAAGCTACTTTGACATACTTGTGCCTATCCATCTGAAGAAAGAAAGAAAGATAATGTATCAAATATGTACTTCCCTCTTGAGAAGATCACTTAATCATGAAGACCAATCTATTTGACAGCTCAGCAATACGAACCTTCAATATATTGCCTCTCTTTTTGTCAAGAACTAAACCTCTGACCATGTACTTCCAATCAAATGTCCATCCCAACAGCTACAAAGAAACCAAACTAGTTATAAGCCTAAGCTTCTTATTTGAGAGTCAAAGTATGAAAGGCAATTAGCGGATAAGCATCATATAGAACAGACCAAAAAGATAAACACCACTCTCGCCACAATTACAAAATTCAAAACCTTATTAATTCCATATTTGGAGGGGGGGGAAAGGAAAAACATTTTCTGTAAACAAAAATGAGAAAAAAAAAACAAACAAGGTATATAAAGATTGCCTGAACTTATTGAGTTTTGATTGCCGACATAAAAGTATGTTACTGGAATTTAAGGTTAGAGTAAATTAATTCAATTAAATACCATAATTGAAAATTTTAATTGTGCATACATTCTACCAGAGAAGGTCTGATCAAATTCTCTCTATGTAGAGAGGTTAAGTTTAAAAATGTACCTCCAGAGGATACCCCAAATCATAAACTAGCTTTCTGACTGTGCCTTCATAAGCAAGAGATTCAAAAGTCTCAGGTTTGTACTGTGCCAAAGTGTAATCCATGTCAAATCCAACAGCAACAATATTCCTCATGTTCAAAGATCTATTGCAAAAGATTTGCTTTCCTATGTCAATTGTATACCCTCCTTCAGGAGATGACCAAATATGAGGATCCTGAACACCATCTCTGCCATTAGTTCTCTCAAATTGCGAACTTTTTCCATCCATCCCAATCCCATCCATTATATTATTGCTAGTATGCAACTGTTTACTACCTGCTGGTTATCACAAACAAACCACATATTTGTTAAAGATCATAGCATATGGGCACATTCCTGCTCAACAGATTAAAATTGCCAAGTGCCTATTAACTAGTGGGGCACAATAGAAAACAAAAGGCAAAGAAGAAGAATAGCAATAAACTTAATTTTCTAATCTTTTAAAACCGAATGCCATCAAATCCCAAGATTGACGACTTACAAGGACCAAAATGGAATTAAGTGACCCATTGTGTAGTAATTATTAGCCATCTAACTCAATTTTCACCTCACACACTGACTTGGGTAAGAACAAACCCAAGTGTGCTATCGTACAGCCAAAATTGAAGCAGCTTACCTTCAGTCATCATTGTACATGAACAATGAGGCACTGAGTTATGTTCCAACTTGTAAGCCTATACTCCCAGAAATGCACCACGAGACACCTATATTTCACCAAAGTAAATATCCACCCATAACAATGAATCCTCACATGAACAAATCTTTCATTTTTAGACAATCCACTGACTAGAATTTATACCCATTTAGAACCATGGACATCCCCAAAATTCAGAGATCATTAGCCAAAACAGAAAGGATGCAAAGAACATAAATGATATTTTTCCCACTTAACATCACATTTGATAACCAGAAGGCCAATTCTGAACACAATTAAAAACAAGTTTAATGAAGAAATACATGCACCACAAAGTTCCTAAGCTGTTGACTTTATTGTAATGAGCCTGTATATTTAATGCGTGAATGAATTCTAGTCCAGATTAACAGAAGTTATGACCCACAACAATCTTACACCCCCAGCTCATGATATTTAAACAAGCCAGCAAAATCTTTTCATCTTACAAGTTACAACTTCATCAAAGAATCAAAAAAACCAAAACTTGCAATGTTGTTCTCAGCAAGACATCTTCTGGATAAAATATATTAAGCAATGCACATTCTGAGAAGCAGATAAAAGTTAATGGTTCATTTCGGAAGTATTCCATAAACAGCCAACAAATTCAAAGTTCAAACCCGGAGAGAAGAGGGGGGGTGTGTGTGCTTGTGGGGAATGGGTTAACATGCATGCAAATTATATTGCGGAAAAAAACACCTAATTCCATATGACATACAATATAAAATCAGCATGCATTTCAATTCACAACCAAAGAAGCAGAAACGCATTCTTCTCAATAACATAACAATTTTAAAAAAACCATGCACAAGAATTTATATTACAACACAACTAACGAACAAGAAAATATTTAAGGAATTCCATTCAAAAGCATCCCCTCTCCAAGAATCAAGTAATCCAACAACAAAGACAACAAAAATAAAACGAACAACGACAGGAACTAAACAAACACATTTACAAAACGAAAAGCACCAACCTTTAGGACGGACCAACTTTCTTCTGTGGGGAGAAGGAGAATGATCAGAAACACTTGAAGAAAATACAGTTTTGGAATGGAAATGGAGAATTCTTAAAAAAGGAGAAGAAGAATACGAAAAGGGATGACGCAGGAGAGGCAAAGGAGAGAATAGAGAAAGGCAAAGGGAAACGGTACGCTTTGGAATTCGCATCTTCAACTTAAATACACATTTTGACGACGAATTTGGCAGCCCAAGAGATTTACAAACAGAATCGGATACGCCTCCAACTATACAACTAGAACAAGCACCAGTACCAATACCTCCCCAAACAACTGGAGTTATAATTGAATATGCATATGCTACTTGAGACATTTAACGTTGGTCACTACATGTGTATTACATTTTAACCATTCCACCACGTTTCCTTCTTCTTATTATATTTTTTCCAATTTAAGACGGAATCCCATTCCTTTTCCCGGAAGAATAAAACTTGACGGGGGACTGACACGTGGGAAAGGGAGGTGGGTTTTGGTGGTGGATATAAATGGGGATGATGGGCTGTGGTGCGGTGGTGTAAATTTTTACGGCGGTGGAAGCTGATTTTGTTTTAGTGGCAACTTTTTTGATTTGTGGCTGTGGCTTTACAGTGCGCCCGGAAATATAACGGGAAACTGCCGTGTTGGCGGGTCTGGGAAGAGAGGAATAAAGGGCACAGGAGGCTGGAGGAGTATTTTTATTTGTGGGTTATGGATATGGGCCAATGGGGGTAATCGATGTGGATTGTGGACCATACGAGGGGCTCTATGCCTTGAAATTTCAGCACATTTCTCCTACATTTGTGGCGGAGAATTCAGTAAACTCAATTATCCCAAACCCAAAAAAAAAAGACTTATTGTTATGTAGTTAATTTACTTGATATTGATCACTTTTAGGTACGAATAATGGACTGAATAGATTACAAAAAAAAAAAAAAAGAAGTATAATGATATTTTAGTGTTGTAGGGAATTCTGCAATAGAATAATACATTTTTATGTTTTTTTAAATAATTTATTTATATTTTTTATACATTTTTTATCAAATTAGTGTCTAATTCTAATATGTAGATCATTCAATTCATATTGACATTGCATACTCCTCTTATACGAATCAGGATTTGAAATCAAATTTATCTGCATGAAAATAAATTGAGTTATTCGAACAAAATTTAACGTAAATTCAACTTTTAATTTACTCGTGGGATTCAAACGGGCAGCACCAATGCATCTCGCCTAGTAAATGTGCAAAAGAAAATGCATTTTTTTTTTGACAAGGGAACTCGCAGCTACTACCCAAAAATACGCACTAGATAAACTTCGCTCCCGTAGAATAGCCCACAAACCCTCACAAGAGAAGTAAACCGCACTAGGCAAGCCCTGCGCGACAAGCTAAAAGAAAATGCATTCTTTTATGATATGAACTCTGAATCATAAATGTAAGGTTAGTGGAAATATGTATTCTATACATATGATAACAATAATAATAATTGGACTAACTTTTGTATGTGGGTATTGCTGGTTGGTCCAAACTCCAAATGCCAATATCAAGGAGGTGAGGAATAAGAGAGCATGCGGATCGGATGCTCGTACGTATTCCTACCTAATGCATCTCAATGTTATGCTCCTACTTTGGATAATTCCCTGTTGCATCTCCTTTTGGATTAAAACTATAAAAAAATGTAAAAGCAAAATACCTACCAATAAAATGAACATTCCATGTGTACACCATTTTCTACTTTTGACATCCATTTTAATGATTTTCTCAATAAATAAATAAAAAGAAGTTATTCTTGCTCAATGGTAACAGGTAAAAGACAACACTAAACTCCTTTTCTTTGGGTATATGTTGTGTTTTGAAACAATTTGCGCCACAAGTGTAACACTTGTAGCGGCCATGATAATGAAATTCAAACACAAATATGGGTGTAGACTATGGACATTCTATCATGTCCTCCAAGTACAACAATGGTCTAATTTAGCGAAAATTTATAAAAACAATTAGGGCAAATTACATATACTTTCACGAAGTTTATATTTATTATTAATCGAACCCTATAGTTTGTCAAAATTACCAATACTATCATGAAAAACATTTAATATTTACCCCCTAACCCCTATTTCCGTTATGAATCGTAACTTTTCCATCATGAACAGTAACGTAGCAGTAAAAAATTTAAACATTTGGACAAAATTACTCATTGTACTCTAGTTATTAATTTGTATAAAAAAAAATACTTATAACTGACATTTACTCTATAAATAAAAATAAAAATTATACATATTCATTTGTATAAAAAGCAGAGTACGTAGGAAGAAAATAGAAGTAAAAAGTTCACTTGTATAAAAAAAAATTAAATTAATTGAAATGTAAAAAGGAAATCTATCAACGAATAAAAAAAGTATGGTATAAATTTTTTTAAAATTCATTTCATAGTCAAATCCACCAAACCAACAAAATAAAAATACATATATTTTTTTTCATACATAACATATATTTTTTCTTCATTGATAGATTTGTTTTTTTTACTCTGTTTACATATTTTTTCATACATACCAATCTTCTACTTTTAATTCCTTTTTGCATACTCTGCATTTGATATTAATAAATATGTATAATTTTTTCTTTTATTTATAGGATAAATGTTAGTTATAAATATTTTTTTATATAAATTAATAACTGAAGTATTATGTGTAATTTTATCCAAATATTAAAATTTTATATTATTACTTTTCATGACGAAAAAGTTACTATTTATAATGAAAATAGGGGTCAGAAGGTAAATATTAAACGTTTTAAAACTTCAGAGAGGTATTGATAGTTTTGATAAATTATAGAATTCAATTGATAATAAATAGAAACCTCAAGAGGTATATGTAATTTGCTCAAACAATTATGGCGTGTCACTTTATTGATACATTTTAGCATATTATTTCTCAACATAGATTAACCAGGATTTCTACAAGTTCAACTTCTACTTAACTTTTCCGAGAAAATCGACTAAATGTGATTGTATTTCATAATAACGTTTTTTTTTAAAGTAAAAATTATCAGATAAAAATTATATAAGAAAATGTAATATCTTTTCCAAAAGCTGATAATGAATTTTTTTAAAAATAACTTAAAATATCAGTTTCATTCCAAAGTATCAATCAATTATTTAGCAATAAAACATTGAAAGAATATCTCAACTAGAATATTGGAAAAATTTATAATGTGCAATTCATAACAATTAAGGCAATTTTATTTGCAAATGAAAAAAGTTATATTGGAATGTGTGAAAATTTTGATGGGTATTTGTTGATAGAAAAAGTATTTTGGAGGAAAAAAAAAAAGAGAGAAATTTTTTAAAAATTATGTTAGAGAAATTTGAGTGGGAAAATTTGAATTTTTAATTTTGAAATAAAAATGTGTTTGGATAGTTTGTTTTTATTTGAGAATTTTCTTATTTGTAATTGAGGGTCCTTTGTCCAAACGTAGGCTTAGTTTTGAGATAAAAAATGTTATTTGAGGATCAGCGTCTGGGGATGTAGCTCAAATGGTAGAGCGCTCGCTTTGCATGCGAGAGGCACGGGGTTCGATCCCCCGCATTTCCATTTTCAAGTTCTTTTAATAGTATTTAGTTTCAACAATGGAGTGGAGCCAACTCAGCCAAGCAAACAAACGGCCCAAAATGTCGCCACCGCCAAATGTCTCCATCACTATCCCCTCCACCGCCACAATAGCCGCCGCTCCGCTCCCTCCTGCGGCACCCCCGCTTTCGGAGCATGCCGTCAATGGAATATCACGCCGAAGAAGTACTGCGGTTTTGGTCTCACTTATTACCGCTCCTCAACTTCTCCCGTTGCAAAGCCCACCCCCTGCTTCCGCATTCTCTTTCGGCATCTGTATTCTTTCTCCTTGTCCTCTACTCTTAAAGTTTCAATCTTTCTGGCTCATTCAGTTATTATGAATTTCGCTCATTGCTTTCAAAATCTCAGCAGGACCAAAGAACTGGCTGAAAGAACAAAAAAAGAAGTCCTCGAAATTCCTCTTAGCTCCCATTGATGCTTCTCGTAACAGCCTCCATTCCGCCTCTCGTCTTCTAAGTAATCCTCTCAATCACACTTTCCTGTTGCAATATTCTTTATATGTATCTGATTTAATTATGATTTTATCGCGTCGCTCATTCACTTCTTGTTGTTGTTGGTTTTTTATTTTTTTATTTTATTTATAATTTTGAGGAAATAGCCAAAGGCGAAACAGAATTCGAGGAAAAGGACGTGGAAGAAGTTAAGAAGTTAATAACTTCTGCTGCTAGAGATTGTGTGGTCGAAGAGAGGAACGAATTTGTGGCATTCCAAGCTAAAACCGGAGTAGAGGTATACATTTTTAATTTGTTGAATTAAAAATACTACTAGTAGTGTACTTGACATTGCATAAATTGAATATGAACCTTGAAGGGCTTTTTCAAAATTAAGTAACATTATTGTGCAGTTTAAAAAATTGGAAAAATAGGATGTAGTTGGAAGGAGAGAATGGAAATGGTGGTTATTAATGTATATATTGTATAGTCAGTGGTATTTTGTTTAACTCTCAGGTCTGTACCTTTCGATTAATTGTAAAAAATGCCGCTTCTTTGCTTGATGACAAAGATCCCATAAAGTTGGAAGCTGAAGCCAAGCTTACTGATCTGATAAGGTACTAGAATAGTCTGTTTTAGTACGAGTTTTCTTGTCATTTGATGCTTACATTAATTGGCATTTTGAAATGATCCTGGATGACTCCGGATGGTTGAGAGTTCATGTTTCTGCAACATAGGTTGGTAAGACAACAAGCCCTGTTCATGGCTGGATAATTCATTCTCAGGGTTATGCAGTTATGCTTTGGTTTGCTTGTTAAGTCTGAGTGTACTTTTATCAAACTTCTGGATACAAATATTACATACCTGACTTGTACTATGGTTAATCAGCATGAGATGCGCCATTCATCTTTTACTATGGTTAATCTGCATGAGATGTGCCATGCATCTTTTATTTAGTGACTATAGCAAAGTGACCCGAATCTTGCTAGTTTTCTCTCCAACTAAATTTGGCAGTGACTTTTAGTTTTCTTAATAATTGCAGATCGCTTGCTTCTCTAAGTGACATCACCAATGAAATTGGTATTCAAGTTGCTTCTAATAGGTATTACAGAAGAATACCAAGAATGTCAAGCATCATCACTAAACCTCTAGCTTAATTCGTGGCTTATTTGTCCCCTTTGCAGGCAGAAGGTTACAAATGCTCTGATGGATGCATTATATTTCCTTGAAAACTTTGAGCAGGGAATTAAGAATTGCCTTGAAATTTGATGATCAGATATCAAACACAAAGAAATTATTGTGAAGACTGGGATTGAATCAGTGCAAGAGTTAGAGGAACTGAGGAAGACCAAAGTATGTCATCCTTGTAATTGAGACTGTCTGTCTTCGGTTCCATGTTCTGTCTGTCTTTATTGTTTCATTTTTTAACAATTTGTACATTCTCCTGTAAAAAATACTAGTGCTACAACATGATTGACAGACATGCTGTCATCTTGTGATTTATATTATTCTGAGATGGAATTGGTGATAGATAGTTGAGTTCGAATGTCATTGCTTCTGCATGTGTTTATTTTGGAACCCTATTCTATATGTAATTTGTGGTGGGTGAATCAGCTGTACTTCCAACTTCAACAATATTTCACCTGATCCCCGATTCATGTGAACTGGCCCTGTATGTGAAAATTTACTGTATGCAAGATGGTTATGTAACCATACAAACTGACTAGCTATTTTATTGTAATTCCTTTATTATCTTATAATTATTGATAAAAGAATAATGACCTAGTGAGCTCGTCCGTTTTAAGTTGGAAAAAAATGAAATACGGTCGTTGTGCAATTTATCCTGTAACTGTGCATTTAAGGGTGTGTAGTAAGCAAAATCGTGCTATGAATACTGAGATTGCTCATACACGCTACAGAACATTTGATGCCTACCACTGCTGCAATGTCTAGAAGTTGCCCTAGTATAAATTATTTGTATTATAGGATATCATTGAATATTTTTATTCGGCAAGCCAGAGGCTTGGACAAGATATAAGCGACAGCATGGCGTTCCATCATCAGGGTGAGTTTGAAGAGACCTGGGCAAGCTGCGTAACTTGTTAAACAAATTTAATGGATCACACAACAGCCCGAAATGTGCATCTGGATCGCCAATTTGAGAGAGCTTAACGTCAGAGAAGCCTAGGGTTGGCAGCAACTCTTCAGGCCAATCACAATAGAAATGGAAGAGGGAGCCGCGCAATGTAGTTGATTGCTTGTTCATAAAGTCCGCTAGTAGGACAGTATGTGCGAGATTGCAACTATCTGCAATAATCTTCAATACTTCTGTGGCATTGGAGTCTGACAGGTAATAGAGAATACCTTCTAAAATCCAAATTGTATTCTTTTTTGGTTCAAATCCCACTTTTTGAAGTTCTTTTAGCCAGTCATTTTCTCTAATATCTGCTGCCACTCTGCTCAATGATTTTGCTGTCATCACTGGATGCTGATCCTTGGTTGTTGAATTTGCTGCTGCCTGTAAAATAGTGGTTTTTGTTTGCAGGACCTCAGGAAAGTCAACCTCAAAAACTTTGCTTTCTTTCAAGTAACTCAAACGGTAGGCCCTTGTATCCATTCCTGCAAAGAAGTAGAATTTATTTAATGAGTTATTAGGGTCTCCTCATAGCATGTATGAACGAAGAGAATCACAGGAAACTTGTATAATAAATATATTGGGAAGTTAAATTGAATGCTTCGGTGCATCTGGTGCTTACTCTCCTTATTAAGACCTTACTGATTTAGACATTTCATGATGCAAGGAGAAACAACTTGAGTTCTAGTTTCTATTTTAAGTAATAAAACATTGCTAGTGAATTTAATATTTGCCTCCAACATTAAAGAACAGTTCATTGTAAGGATCACCTGCACCAAGAAGAACAACCTGGGCTGCTCCACCAGCGAAGGAATTGAGAGCTGCTTCAAGTTTTGAATCAAACCATAGGGTTCGAACTGCCACAATAACTCCAGAGATTTCTCTAGCATTGTTGAGGCAGTCTTTCTTGATCTTTTCATAGGTGGTTCTTAGGCTTGTCTCTCCGGCCAGCAATTCTGCAAGTGGATCATGGATCACTTGCTTCCACAAAGCTCTTGCTGCTGCAGTTTGGCATGCTGACCGACGTGTAGAATCCCAGTCATTTTGTATAGCTCTATGGATTTCTTGAATGGTTTCAGTGTATAACAGGTCAGGTAGTTGTAGTTCTGGCCATGACTTGGTATCACCACATTGGCAAATTTCTTGATTAGACATATTTTCTCACAATGCTGAATGAGTGAGGATGTAAGCCATGAAATGTACAAGTTGTATGAATGTTTACATGGAGGGAATTTGATCGTTTGGGCAATTTTTTTTATCAGACATCTTTACTCAAAATGATGAATTTTAGCTAGAAGAGAATGAGTGAGGATGTTAACCATGAAATAATGTTTAGATAGAAAGAAAATTCATTGTAGGGGATAAGGAAAGAGAGCCACACACAACCAACGTCCGAGAAAAAGCTTAACCGTATCCAGCTTCCACGCCTAAACTGTAAAGGAAGGTAACGAAAGAGTCCACGACTACCACCAATTCATTCATTTTCAGATGCCTTCCCTTTGAACCCTTTCCCTTTACAACCTTTACAACCTGTCCTTTTAGCAAGTTGAAAAAGCGGAAAGGCAGCAGTGACGAGAAATGTTTTGTTGTCGACAGTGGGTGGTTCCCACGTACATTTTTGTCGTATTTTTTGGAATACTTATTTTATTATATTATTTTTTTATCTCGCATAATACAAGTAAAGTTCACACAATATAATTTGTATATATCAATCATTAAAGAGGAGCAAATTAAACAATTAGAAGAGAAAGGAGAAAGGGGAGATAAATCTTCACTTAACCCCTCCATTTCAGTTTTGTATTCATTCAATTCAATCAGCTTGGTTTTGCTCAGTCTGGAGTTCTCTACCCCATTGGAAAAGGAATGTTAAATGGAGAAACAGTGATATAAGCATTATATGATACAATTTGACTAATGTTGTAAAACGTATTTTAAAACACAATTTATAAAAGTGGTGTAAAAATATTTTTTAAAATTTAATTTATACGCGCCCCCCGTGTTTCTGTGACATTGTTTTGCTGGGTTAGAATTCAATGTATTACATGTACAAGTTTTTGATTGTGTGTAGAATTTTTAAATCCTATTGAAAACGATATCTCAAGTTAATTCTCAACCCATTTTTGATTTTAGACTCCAACTAACAAGCTGATGTAAGAAAGATCTGACCATTGTGGGCTTACAAAAATGAGTTCAGATGAATAATGGTCCTTTAAAAAAGGGGCTCTCACTTGCCCTTCCCAAGTTAGTCAAACTCGGGTAGTAGACTCGTATGCTGCTATCTTTTAACAGGCCTTATCCAAACCTGATAGGAATGATGGCCCCAACAGGTTATTCTCTCCCGTGATACCATGGCCTGCGGCAAGCTGTAAATTGTGTGCCGGAGCAGTCCAATCCAATTGGCCCATTAACTGATTTTTCGGACCCAGTGGCATATATACATGTTTTTTTGGAACGATGCACAAAATAAAAATTGGATTTGGATTATGTGATGCAACAACAAGGGTGCGTTTGGACAAGATATTTTTATTTGTAAATAAAAAAAGTTGTATAAAAAAAATATTTTGGAGGAAAAAATAATTTTTAAAATTATGTGAGAGGGATTTGAGTAGGAAAATTTAAACTTTAAATTTTGAAATAAAAATGTGTTTGGATAGTTTGTTTTTGTTTGAGAATTTACTTATTTGCGAATGGAAATGTGCTATCCAAACGCACCCTAATATACTTTGTGCTACACTCTAAAACGTTTGTCTAACACACTATTAGTATTGTATAGATGAAATAGTGGACTTCATTTCCAAAAAATTTATGACATGTATGGACGGCATTTCAAATATATTTATATATTTTATATATAATAATTATGAAATAATAGATACATTAAAAATTAAAAATATATTTTAAAAAACATGTAAAAATGTGTTCTAAAATATTTGTTCATACAAACCTTATAAAATCTTTATTGACATGATATATTATAGTCAAGTATTTTGTTCTATTTCAATATCAATATGGTGAATTCAATGAAAATTTTCACTATAAATATTAGAGATAATATCATTTACCTTTTTCGAGATTTTATAATATGATAAATCGAACTCTGTAATTTGAAAAAATAAAAATTGGCCTCTTTAACTAACAGTCAACTTAACTGTAGTTTACCAAAAGACAAAAAAGCCCTTGAAAATTTTGATATAATTTCAAAATTTTTATTAAATTTTTAAAAAGAAAAAATTTAAATATGAAAATTCAATAAAAAATTTTAAACTACAAAGATGAAAAATTAATAAAATTTAAAGACAAAATAATTCAATGTTTTTAACTATGTAATAAAAAAATTTAAACTATAAAGACGAAATTTAAAGATGAAAAAAGGTAAAATTATGTTAAAATTTTTAATGCAAAAAGACAAAAAAAATATTATATAGTTATTTTTTTTAAATTCAAATTTTTTGAGGTCATTTTAAATTTTATTAATTTTTCATCTTTATAATTTAAATTTTTTATTAAATTTTTGTCTTTTTAAAAATTTAATAAGAAATTTTAAAGTGTATCAAATTTTTTGAAAGCTTTTTTATCTTTTGACCAATTACAGATAAAGTTAACGGTTAGTGAAGAGGAACTATTGCTATTTTTTTAAACTATGAAGTAATTTGTTATATTATAAAAATTTGAAGAATGTAAATAATATTATCTTTAAATATTATTACATTGAATAGAGGGAGGAATTTTTTTTTTTTCACCATAAATATTCTCAATACATATATTTTTTAATTGTCTCTTACATCATCAGAATCCAAAAGATTCTTATCATGTGAATGACTTGGCTTAAAAAATTGAGGCAAGACATTAGGGGGAAAAAATGACAGCATAAATGCCAAAAATTCCTCAGAAAGACAAACATCCGTCGTACCATCCTCCCTCGCACCTTCGACTGCAACACTGACAGGGCAACAGTCTGTGTTTGGGGTGCTGATCAGATCGAGGCAACTTCAACTGCTTGTACTTCTACTACTTTATTAAAGAAGAGAATAAAGACACCTTGAAATAAGGGGGAAAAAGGAAAAATTTAACCAAAAAAAAGGGAAAAAGGTTGGAGTGTTCGTAAGGCACGCCAAGGGAAAGCAGAGAAGAGAGAGGAGTGTTTCTTCTCTGCTTGTGGGTGATTGTGACAACTGACAAGCCAAGTTTCCGGCTAATTTCAGTTTCCAATTTGCATAAAACGCTAGGAAGGAAGTGGGGTGCGATTCTATTCGGGCTTGGGAGGGTAGACGTACAGAGAAGAAGAAGATGGGGCACGAGGACGTCAAGTGCTGCGAATCCAAGTTTTATTTGTTCGTTGCTGTAATTGTGGGATTGGTGAGCTTTGCTGGGCTCATGGCTGGCCTCACCCTTGGTCTCATGTCTCTGGGTCTTGTGGACCTTGAAGTTCTAAGCAAATCCGGACGCCCACAAGATCGTATTCATGCCTGTTTGTATCACTCCTCTTTCTCTCTTGCTTTATTCTGATTCTCGTTGTGTCCTTTTAGTACTATGGAAGAATTCAGAAGTGTGTTTTGTTAGTAAAGTGATGCCTTGGATTTCACGATTTCATGTTCTATGGGCTTGAAGTTCTTTAATTTGATTATGCTTCTGTATTTGATCAATATTAGAGCTTCCCTTTTCTTTGCAAGTTGTGTGTGTTAGTTTTAAGATTCCGCTTTGCTGCTGTAGCACGACTGAACCAGGCTGGAATGCTAATTGAATGATTAAAGTTAAAAACCTTTTGTTATCTACTGGAAGATCGAGCTATGATTGTTGATGGCTCCCTTGTTTCAGTGGGTCTGGCCGTTCGTTCTTTAAGACTACAATTTGCAGAAAGTAGTCGTGTTGCCAGTATTGGATATACTCAGAGGACATATTCCACATTGGTAATAACTTCAAGAGGGCAAAAACATTAATTAGAATGAAACAGAGCTTAAGGTGGCAGAAATGGAAGAACTTATGCTGGGCAAGAATTCAACTTTTTCTCAGTTGTCTTGATTTAATACTCTAGTTGGGAGAATGCACATATGGCTAAGAAGAATGTAGGAATACTAAGTTCTCTTGTATGCTACAATCATTTATAAGCATCGTAGGGAGTAGGTGTATAGCAAATTGAGTGGCTTGCTGGTGTCTGTTCCTGTTCCTCTTGCTATATCTAAGCATGATGTTTGTGTACATGGACCTGTTGAGTGAATTGATCTCCTCAAAAGAGTCATGCTCCTTTACTGCTGTATTTGATTTTGATGCTTGATTCAGGATAAGCTTAAGGAACATGAATTTATTAGTATTGCAATTGAATCCTTGTTTTTTTTATTTTGTCCCTTTGGCAGCTAAAATACTTCCAGTGGTAAAAAATCAACACCTTTTGCTTTGTACTCTGTTGATTGGCAACTCTTTAGCAATGGAGGTTTGTCAATTATTCTTTACTTGACAAGATTCTCTGTCCTAAATGAAGATTGCTAACCATAATGTTTTTCTGTTTATGCTGCAGTCTCTTCCTATATTTTTGGACAAGCTTGTGCCTCCATGGGCAGCAATTGTAATATCGGTGACACTTATCCTCATGTTTGGAGAGGTTGCTTTCTTATAAAGAGAACTAGAGATAGTTCTTGATGAGTAAATGCTTCTAATTTGAAGGTGTAAGTTGTCTCATGCTAGTGTTGATTGTGGCAGATACTTCCACAAGCAATCTGTTCTCGTTATGGATTGACTGTCGGGGCAACAGTGGCACCCTTTGTCCGGCTTCTTCTTTGGATATTCTTTCCTTTCGCCTATCCAATCAGTAAGGTATTAGTATTGTACTAACTGCTCACAGAAGGCTGCACCACTTAACTTCTGATTGCAAAAGGAAACAACAGAAAGCATACCTGATTATTGATTTCCTCATGATGGGAAAAAAAAAAAAAAAAGAGGGTCATATAAGATATATTCTACACTTTTTATATTTTAGATCTTTGACATTTGGTTCTAGGTACTGGACTGGATGCTCGGAAAAGATCATGCTGCCCTTTTACGGAGAGCAGAACTAAAAACATTTGTTGATTTCCATGGAAATGAGGTACTCCTTGAATTTCCAGTTTTACACACTGATTTGATCATACCTTTATAGTTCTCTTGTATAGCTATAGTTATCAAGTGACACTGCAGTCTTGGAGTCTTTCAGCAATGAAGAATTTGTTTGTTTCCAGAAAGTTTTCTTATGTCTGTCCCTATTCTCACCTACATATTGAATATTCGTTTTAACCTGGTAGGCTGGAAAGGGTGGGGATTTGACACATGATGAGACAACAATAATTGCTGGGGCACTTGAGTTGACTGAGAAGACTGCAAGAGATGCCATGACCCCCATATCGAAGGCATTTTCTCTTGATCTTGATGGCACACTTAATTTGTAGGTTTATTTCTTGTGACTGCAATTAAATTTTCTTTTTTGCACATGAGGTTTATCGTCTTGATATTCTCTTTCTCTTCTCAGGGAGACACTGAATGCTATAATGACTATGGGTCACAGTAGAGTTCCTGTCTATTATAAAGATCCCACAAACATTATTGGTCTTATATTGGTAATTTCTCTCTCTAGATGTGGTTTGTCTCAAGGAACGGATTGCTGATGATACATCATTTCTTGGTAGCTAGATCCTTCAGCAATGATTGTTCTTCTTTGCTCTTGTTGGACTCTTCATTTATGGTATGGCTTTTATTAAGAACTGAATGCAATATAATCTCATGTCTTTATGTCACAATTTGCAGGTTAAGAATCTTTTAGCAGTTGACCCAGAAGATTCAGTGCCTATAAGGAAAATGACAACTAGAAAAATTCCTCGGTAAGGATAAACTAGATTTCGCTTGGCCAATCTAATTCTCTTCAGCTCTGTACTTCATTTTGTTATAGGAATCCTTGCATTAATCCTGCTGAGACTTGTGAGGCTAGTTAGAATTGGGCTTGTTTAGGTCTTACTATTTCTCGTTACAGTTAAAACTCAATTCCCTAATGCATAAGCACATCTTTGGTATATAGATTTGATTAAATTCACATTTACAATAAGCTGTCTTGTGGTCTTATTCTTATTCCGTCAATAATACAAGGCAGTTGTTTGGAGAGAAGTGCTTTGAAGCAAATGATATTTTAGGTATCTTGTGCCCTTGGATAAGGAACTTTTTTTGTTCCTGTTGTGGGCTAATCCTGTCATTATTTGAGAATTTCTTTTATTGTATTGACTAGGTGACAACAATTTCTTGGTTAACTTGCTTTGTGGTAATGCCTCAGGGTTTTGGAAAACATCCCACTTTATGATATTCTGAATGAATTTCAGAAGGGTCACAGCCACATTGCTGTTGTATACAGAGATCTGAACAAGACAAAAGGGACAGCAAAGAAAAATGAAGGTATAAAACCGAGACAACTTTTTATTATTTTAGTCACTTGGATCCTGAGCTTTTGATACGGCTTTTGGTTTTGCTTTTAGATTGCTTTGCTGTTAAATCCTTTCTATTTGTTATTTTTGGTGGATTTTTTTTCCAAAGCCTTGTCTATCCTCACCGGTAATGTCTTGGCTAGTGCTGCTTTTTGTTTTTAAACATGTGAAGTTTGACAATTGTGAGTGGTGGCTTCTCCACCATCTTCTTCTGAACAATACACAGTTTTCTTATCTGAAATGGGATTTACTGAATCAAATGCAAATACAGAAAATGCTGCAGTTAAATCCAACTCACATGGTGCTAATGCTTCCCTGAGCAAGGAAGCCAGAGATCAAGTGATAAAGAAAAGTCCTCCATCAACTCCTGCTTTCAAGAAGAGACACAGAGGTTGTTCGTTTTGCATTTTGGATCTGGAGAATTCTCCAATTCCTGAGTTCCCACCCAATGAAGTGGTACTGGGTGTAATTACCATGGAGGATGTCATCGAGGAGCTTCTTCAGGTACTGTTATTGAACTAGAACCAGAGAAACATTTTCCCCTCTAATTGAATATAAACTTGTGGCTACTACAAAGCCAGCAAAGAATTTAGACTTGTTTTCTTCTTTAGAATACAATTCTGCATCTGGATTTAATGAGTAAACTATGCTTGCCCTTTCTTTATTTAACCTTCTTAGTTTCAGCTGGTTTTGAAACAACCTTACAAGTATATGACATTCCATATTCTTTTTTCAGGAAGAAATACTGGATGAAACTGATGAGTATGTAAACATTCACAACAGGTAAAGGTGGTCGTTCTGTTGGTTTATTTCATACGAACAAGTCGAGAAAATAAACAATTTCAGATTAACTGAGTGCTTCTTTGGTGCAGGATAAGAATAAACATGAATGCTTCCCAGGAAAAGCTTCCCCTTCCCGAGGCTGATGCCATGGAGATGTCTGAAGCTCCAGATGCCAAAACTCCTCAATAACATCTACAGTTAAGGTTCAAACTCATAAAGAGACCTTGAACGACACAAAAAAAAGAAAAGAAAAACAGGGCATAGGATCAAGGAACTGTGAACAAATCACTTGTATAATATTGTAGTATAATGCAAAAAAAAATTATCTCGGCAGTTGTAATAATACCACGATGTAAGATTTCTTCATCTAAAAGTTTAATCAAATTTGTAGACATCAACAGTGCATTATGAATTGTTCAAGCAATTTAGATTCATCAAATGCACCACTGGAAGCTTGGAAGTTGGAATAATGACAATCATTCGTAATGTTGTTTAACTTAATCGTATCACCACACTAAAATTCAGATAATAAAGATAAGAGTTGTAATATCAAATTATATTTAATGAAATTTTATAAGAGAGAAAGTAAATATGGTATTTTTATAGTTTTTTTGGCCCAAGCAAGACATGGGTGTGTCAAATGATACTTCAAAATTTAATAAATATTAATTTTTTAAGAAAAAAATTGTTTGGTTTTTAAAATAGATAATTTATATTTTTAATTGTATTTATGAACTATAAGTCTTTTTTAGTTAATTTAATACCAATTTATATAATTATATTATTAGTTAAAATATCGTGTAACATATATTTTTATTTTTCTAAAAAAATTCTATTAAGGGCATATAAAAATTTGTTTAGTATGTGTAACTTTAAATAGTGGATACAAAGTTAATTTAATTAATTATTTAATTAGCACGAACATATTGAAATTAAAACATATTATAACTTTAAATATATATAACAATTTATTTATTATTACGATGTAAATTAATTTATTTAAAAGTATATTTAATTAATTTAATAAGCAGAAATAAATAAAGGTAATAATTATAAACTATTTAAATAAAGATATGTAAATATAGAGTATGAATTTTTTTCTATGGATAAATATGCCAACTATTTGTAATCATAGTGTTCATAATTTATTTAAATAATTATACGTTATAATAATGTTAAGTAATGTTTTGAAGTAGTATTAATAGTTTAGTCCAATTATATTTAAAATAATAAATGGAGATCAATTTAAATTATTTTAAACATTTATTTCTATAATTTTTTTAATATATACCACTAACTAAAATTTTTAATATTAAAATAAAATATTTAAAAAATATATAAAAGAACATATAAGTGTAGGTGAGTTACAAATTTTATACAGTAATAAAATTAAAAAATATCATGTATGATAAAAATTTTGATTAATTTTAGATTACAATTAATTGTACTTGAAAGTAAAATTTAAATTGATAAATAAAGAAAATACAATAATAAAAACTTTTAAAGTAAATTAATATACTAAAAGTATGCAAAAATAGTTTCAAGATTTTACAAAATTATATTTCTACCAAAATAAAATTTGCAATATGGGATAAATCTATTAATAAAAAATTACTCATCACTATCGATTTTAGACATATATTTGAGTATGTGATATTGACGTTTTACTTTTTGTTACGTTAAACATCTAATTAATAACAATTTTTTTATAGTTTAGCAGGAATAAATTTACAAATTCTTATACTTTAACTACGAATAAAGATGTCTTAAGCTCCTTCAGCTGCAAAAAATTCTGTGTTTATTGTGGTAAAGGTGAAAAGCAATCCCACATTGATTGTGGAAGAAATGGCAGTGTAGCTCTTAAGCTCAATATTCACTCCGAGGTTTAACTTTTGGGTGATATTGATGTCTTAAACTCCTTCAGCTGCAAAAAATTCACTCCGAAGTTTGATTGTGGAAGAGAAATGGCAGTGTAGCTCTTAAGCTCACTCCGAAATTTAACTTTTGGGTGATATTTCCGAAGTTTAACTTTTGGGTGATATTGATTCACTCCGAAATTTAACTTTTGGGTGATATTTCCTTTCGCTGAATACTAGAATCCACAATTGAAACATAGCATATGAGGTTGCATTAATCGAGGATACACGACAGAAGGAATTGTTCTATTTCCAAGTTTCACCCTCAACAAGCGTATATATATATATATTTTTAATTCCGGAATGGAATCGCGTGTCTTTTTCGTAAGACTGAGATAAATGAATCAATATGAAACTAAATAAAAAAATCAAATCGCACCATCTCTGTAATAGGTAAATGCCTCTTTTTCTCCTGAAGTTGTCGGAATTATTCGTAATAATTTAACTTTTGGGTGATATTTCCGAAGTTTAACTTTTGGGTGATATTGATTCACTCCGAAATTTAACTTTTGGGTGATATTTCCGAAGTTTAACTTTTGGGTGATATTGATGTCTTAAGCTCCTTCAACTGCAAAAAATTCTGTGTTTATTGTGGTAAAGGTGAAAAACTACGAATAAAGATGATCAATTATAAGAATTGAAATGCCATTGTTATTACTATTTATAAAAAAAAAAAAAGAAAGAAAAACTCTCTGTGCATATTTTAAATCCAAAATAATAAACAAAAGAAGGCCCCATTTGATAAAATGCGCAAGTGAAGTGGATTGACCCGAAAGAATCTTTCCCCCTTCCGCTTTCCTCTTTCCCCGCTCCTGTTGTCAAAGACAATCTCCCAAAACTTTGGTCCGTACCATTTAATGTCGACTCTCTCTGATCGTGTCAAAAAAACTTGCTGATACTCTACTGATTGGCAATAATGCTACTGCAGATTACCATACAAACCAAACCCGGTTATAATTACTGCTAAATTTCTTACCCATTCAGATTCAGTTGTTGCGTAAATTGGATGCCAAGAATAGATTGGGTTTCTTTCATTTCTTTGAATTCACTTTTGGATCATCCTTTCCTTCTACACTTTTTTACAGTTAAAACTTCACTGTCTTTCCATTCTCATTTCCATTTCTTCACTGCCGAATGGATCTTTCTACTTAGTGTCATTATTGCTTTTCTAATTTCTACTTTGAGCTTTTAGATTTTTTTCCCCCTTATATGACTCTTTTGACACACAAGATTGATGGCAGTAGCTAGGTTTGGTCGGTTGGCAAAACGGTCTTATAAGTCATATGGGTTTTGTGTGAAGTTGGCTGCAGTTGTAATCTTGGGTTTGTGTTTTGTCTTTGTTTGGTCTGTGTTTTCGCCAAATTCTTTTTCTGTGACCTCTCGAAGAGATACTTTTGATGATATTGCTGAACCCATATCTGGAAATGGAGAGGCAACTGATTCTGGGATACAATTGAAGAAGAAGAAAGAAATCAATAATAATGGTAAAGAAGGTAAGGAAGAAAAAAAGAGACACACTTTGGGCGGAAAAGACGAAAAAAAGATTAATCGGTCTCCACCATTGAAGTCTGGGAATGGAAACAAAGATCAGAAACAAGTATCAAAAGGTAAAAAACAAGGAAACAATGAAAAGCCTGCGAAAGAGGTTGATTCAGAGAAGGTTAAAAGCACTGAGAGATCTGAGGATGAAGACTTGCAGGATGAAAAGCAAGAAGAGGATGTGAATAGCAATGGAGAGGAGACAGCTAATGGTGAGGGAAATGAGGAGGGCCATGTGGAAGGCGATAATGATTTGGGTAATGCCTTGGATTTGGATCAGGAAGATGTGGAGAAAGTGGAAGATGATGGTAGGCGGTCGGAGGGTACTAGTAACAGAAAGAAAAAGAATTTGGGACCATTGTTTGATCCTAAAGCACATTATGCTTGGAAATTATGTACTACGAGAAGCAAGCATAATTACATTCCTTGTATTGACATTCAAAGTGGCACAGGAAGGCTGCAGAGTTATCGGCATCATGAGAGAAGTTGTCCCAAAGCCTCTGTTTTGTGTCTTGTTCCTCTTCCCCATGATGGTTATGAAACTCCAGTAAGCTGGCCAGATAGCAAAGCGAAGGTTTGAAATCTCTTCAGATTCTGATTGGTGGTAATTTTTTAAGTTCTCTCTTATTCTAAATTTATATCTCTTGCAGATACTGTATAGGAATGTAGGACATCCAAAGTTGGCTGCATTTGTCAAGTCACAGCGTTGGGTGATGGAAGCTGGAGAATATCTCATGTTCCCACAGAACCAGTCAGTTCTAAAGGGTGGTATTCAACACTATTTGGAATCCATAGAGGAGGTTAGCTACTGAATTTGGCTCTCATAAGAATGAAATTTCTTATGTTAAGAAGGTCTCTTAATTTCTAATGCATCAAAGCTTCATCCATGTCCTGAAAGGATCTATTGAATTGACATTTACATGATAAGGAGAATTGTTTATTCTATGATCATTGGTTTGAAAACTTTATAGGGATTGTGTTGTATTTGAGAATTTTGTATTAGAATGTGTAAAAGGTTTGGTGAGAATTTTTGGTAAGAAAAAGTCATATGAAAAAGTAGGTTGGAGGGATTTTTTTTTTTGAAATAATATGTGAAGAATTTTAGAGAGAATTTAAATTTTAAATTTTGAAATAAAATTGTTTGGATATTTTATTTTTGTAGTTGAAAAAAATTAATTTTTCAAATAAAAATTCAAACCAAACATAGCCATATCTCTTATTTGAACCGAGGTTCACGTGCAAGTTCAGCTTAAAATTTCAAATAACATTTTAGACTAAATTAACGTTCGAATTCTGCTTTGCAAGTACAATTTCTGGAATATCAACTCATTTACATGCAGTGGGCATATTTTCTCTTTTGGATTACACCATAATGTCTAACCTTTAAACATAGTATTGGCTGCCAGGCTCAGATGTCAAGATCCCAATTTTGTTTGTTAAAAAATTAGTCTGTGGGGTTGTAAGTTAATTTCAATCTCATTGAATAATAATAAGCAAAGTATTTTTTGTGAAATTAAATTTGGTCGGATTATGTAGATGGTACCAGACATTGAATGGGGAAAAAACATTCGTGTAGTGCTGGATGTTGGATGCACAGATTCAAGCTTAGTGGCTTCTTTAATGGAGAAGAATGTGTTGGCGCTTACACTGGGTTTAAAAGATGATTTAGTGGACCTAGCACAGGTTGCCCTGGAGCGTGGTTTCCCTGCAGTAGTTAGCCCTTTGGCAATGCGGCGGCTTCCCTTTCCTAGTGGTGTTTTTGATGCTATTCACTGTGGTGAATGCAGCATATCCTGGCATTCTAATGGTCTGTAGCCTCTTATCATTATTTTGTTTCTTTGTTTATTTGTTTAATCATAAATTAGCAATCAGCTATGTAATGAATGGTTTGTTTTCAGGGGGCAAGCTTCTTCTAGAGATGAATAGAATTCTGAGGCCAGGAGGATATTTCATCTTGTCTAGCAAACTTAACAGCATTGAAAGAGAAGAAGGTTTTTACCTTTTTGCTTTGAATTTTTCTCTTTAATTCTTTTTCTTGTTTCCCACTTTAGCTTTTCAATTTTCCCATCATCCTTTCTATTTGAGCAGCAGTTCCAATCAAGATGGAAGCTTTGTTCTCATTTACTTTAGATTTTCTTGCTCAATTTGAAAATTGATTTTCCCTTCTACATCTACCTTCAAAACTCTGAACTCTCTATTTTAGTTAAGGTAAAACCTATATAACATGTTTATTGGGATAAAAAAATCCACATAACTGGTTTGTTCTGACCACACATGATGATGAATCAGGCCAAGTTTTGGCACCTAGGTTGTTCAAAGAATTATGCTTATGGACAAATGCTTGTTTATTTAAGCAGTGATTGGAAGTCTCTCCCCATGCTGTGAATTTTATGTGATAGTTAAAAGATTTGTCTGACATTAAGATTTAAGTATAACCTTAATTAAGAATCAATAGACAGACATAAAATGGCAAAAATGAAGACTCCTCTAATTAGGGCAGATCTTTTGCCGAAACTTGTTGAGGCTTAAATATATAGATTAGAAACCAGCTCCATTAGCACTGATTTAAATTTAAGTGTATGACTTCTCTCCCTGAGGTTTAAATTCGAAGTAACATCTTATTAATTTCTTAATATCACCTTTGCAGCTATGTCCAAGCTTACAGTATCTATTTGTTGGAATATCCTGGCCGATAAAAGTGATGAAGTCAGTGATGTAGGTGTTAAGATTTATCAAAAGCCAGAATCAAATGGAATATATGAACTGAGAAGAAAGAAAATTCCACCTTTATGCAAAGATAATGAGAATCCGGATGCTGCCTGGTAAGCTGTAATAAGCAATTTTATAGAATAGCTGTTTTAGTTTGATTTCTTCAGTGGGGAATATCTCTCTCTTAGAGAGATTTTAGTTAGTTTTGCAAATTTTATTCTATTATTTGCTTCCAATTTAGTATTGCTGTCCATGACTTGGCTTTTCCAAATTTACATGCATGGTTCAGCATACTTCTCTTTTTATTTCTATAAGTACCTATCACTATTCTAATGATGTAAAGATTTGAATTTGCTTTGGGCAAGATCCCATAAAGAGAGGCATGTTGATGAGCTGTTGTCATGTAGATTTGTTGAAGCTTTCATACAGATCATCACTTACATGTGTCTAATGTTCACTTTAACCACACTCAACTTCCTACCCAGGATGATTTTGTCGTATATTAGCCATCTAAATGGATACATAACCAATTTGGAGTATACTAGGCAAACATCTTAACTGAGCATGATGTGATAAACATGAATTAATTAATTAAAGTGAGATTGAGCAGCACATTGATAATATTTATCTTTAGAAGATCTTATGAGAATGTGGATAGATTGTATATCAATAATTAACCTTGTTATATCCCCATTTTTTCATGCAATAGGTATATTTCAATAAAGACTTGCTTGCATGCCATTCCTACGGCAATAGAAGAACGTGGGACTGAGTGGCCGGAGGAATGGCCAAAGAGGCTAGAAACATTTCCTGACTGGATTAACAATAGAGAGAAATTGATTGCTGAAAGTGAGCATTGGAAAGCAATTGTAAACAACTCCTATCTAAATGGAATGGGAATCGACTGGACAAGCATCCGGAATGTAATGGACATGAAAGCCATCAATGGAGGGTATGCTATTCATACACCCAAGAAAACATCCTTTTCCTAAATTTTGAATTTCCTTGGTATTTTGAAAGAAGAGGAAGAAGCCACTTTTCTGAGTACTAAAATCTAACTATTTATCGGATTATTTTACCGCTAGTTCTGTGTCCTTCCACAATTTTTAATAATAGTTGATAACGAGATTTGTTGCCAAAAAAGTTGTAGAACTTGATGACAATTCAAAATGGCAGATTTGCAGCTGCTTTGTCACATCAGAAGGTCTGGGTGATGAATGTGGTCCCCGTACATGCACCAGACACACTTCCCATAATCTATGAACGTGGTCTTATTGGCATTTACCATGATTGGTGCGAGTCTTTTGGAACTTATCCAAGATCATATGACCTCCTGCATGCTGATCATCTCTTCTCCAGGCTTAAAACCAGGTTGCAATTATTTTTCCCCAGTAATTATTTTTGCCTATGTTATTGCTTCCTTTCTATGAATCCATTGTCAAGTAATTTAAGAGTATATAATTTTCCCAAGTTTTGGTCTTCTCGTAAGTATCTGTCCATAACAGAGAGAGAACTACAAAGCATACTTCTATTCAAATGCGTTGTACTACGTCTTTCTGGAGTTCTCATTTCTCTTTTTAGCTTTCTGAACGCCTACTTCCTTCATGATGAATGTATACCACGTTTCATGATAATTGCACATTGTAGGTGTAAGCAGCCTGTAGTTATTGTTGTTGAGATGGACCGGATACTAAGGCCTGGTGGTTGGGCAATCATACGTGACAAAGTAGAGATTCTTGATCCACTCGAGGGAATATTGAGGAGCTTGCATTGGGAGATTCGATTGACATTTACAAAGGATAGGGAGGGTATACTCTGTGCACAAAAGACACAATGGCGACCCTGAATGTGCGTGTTAAAAGCTTCTATTGTAGGCTTCAATTTTTTGGGTGCCTGGTTCTCTCTAGAGGATCCTGGAAGCTGTGGATTATATGTTGAACACTTGAACAAAGATGAGAGACATAATCCTCTCAGCTTATTTTGCTGAAAGATGCTTGAGACTGCTCCCCCATTTCTGACGGAATCATCTATTCCACCCCCAACAAGCTTTCTCAGGATTGCGCGGAGATGAGAATGCACAAAATATTACTTGTAAAGAACACTAATTTTTCTAGTTGAAAAATACCAATATGTACCGGAAACAATGGACATCTAACGAAAATTAAATGGCTTCTAGATTCAGCAGAAATCTTATACTGATTCCATGAGATATGATGTCTTTATTCATTAAGATGGGTTGCAAGCATGCATTTGGAATATACCAGAATAAAGGAAGATCAACTTACTTGAAATCCTTGAAGGGCCAGTGTATGGTTTGATGCCCTTCCCTTCCCCAAATGGACCAAATGAAAAACTCATTTATAACTTCAAATTTGCTGCAACAGATCAAAAAGAAAAATTCAGTGTTGGATGCGGTTTTCAAGCACACTCAATTTTGCCTGAATTAGGAAGTCACCTCAACTATGGCATGTAACTTGGAGAATCCTATAAAAGAGTTGGCCGATAGTCACAGATCATAAAATGACAACTGTTTAGATAGGAGGAAAGGAATCCAATGTGAGAAAAGATGAGCAGAATTCCTCCCCTCTCTGCAAAAAGTGGCATGCCCAAGGTGAGAAAAGATGAGCAGAATATCACACTGTTAATCTTGGTGGAAACATCATAAGAATCCAACTTCTTAGCTTCTCTTTAGATATTTGCAACCATGCAGATAGCCCCAGAACAATATTGAGGTTATGAAATGATATTAACAATTTGCCAGGAGCTTTTCCCCCTCAATACCAAAAATTGAGACATCTACTCATTGAAGCAACTGTCACAAATTCAATCTAATATTACAAAAGTTCAATTTTGCAGATTTGGTAAGCAAAATGTTAAAAATGATTGATCACTACTAGATGTGACCAATTTCTCTCAGGCGCCAAATGAATAGACAGATTTGAATAAAACTGGAAGAACTTTCTCAATACAGGAAACAAAAACAAATTTTAAAGAGTAATTAGATTTTTAGTGACTAATTATAGTGATTTTTCATAATGATTGATGAAACAAATATAAAAAAATAAAATTTACTCGTCACTCATTTTAAAAAATTATAAAATAATAAATAATAATTTTATTATTTTATATTTACTACATCAATCGTTATTATAAATATTATTACTTAATTTTAATTTTGAGCCTTGAATCCAAAGAGTATACGTTAGTGGGTCACACGCTGACACACAGGCATTTAACTAGTGGGCTTGTTTCCTTTTTTTTTGTTTTTGGCACTTAGTTGGTTGGGCTCTCTTTAACTAAATTTAATGTTAATAGGCTGAAGGTATAATAGAAAATCCTGAGTTAGAAAAATGATAATGAAGAAAGTCCTGGTGGTGGAAGATGCACAGTTAAAAGCTTAATGGGCCTAAACTGGCTGTTTGGACCTTAAAATTCAACAAAAAAGAGTTATATGGGCTTGCAACTTCTTCTCATCAATAAGACAAAACTAATAAACAAATAAAATCAAATGCCACACTCTTATTATATTTATAGTAAAAAATTATAACGATTTACATGATACATTACAAAAAAATGTTTTTATTATTTTATACTTTTTATTAGAGTTTGTGCTATAGATAGTTGATCAAATTTCATTTTGAATAATTGAAAATGCAGTCTAATATCTATTGAACTTATTTTTAAAGGACAAGAAATAATCAAGTCAAATTATAATAAATTTATTAAATTATATCCACATCCCATACTCACCATAGTTGTTTTTTTTAAAAAAAAAATTACTGAAATTGAGGGGAACAGACCAAACATCACAATTATACATGCAATGCCAACATTCCTAAAAATAGATTCAAAGGAAAAGACAATAAATGTATGGCCAAATTTGAGTAAGTTGACTTTGTAGTTAGTATTAAAAGAGGAGGTTGACTTATGGCTTAAAATATGCGTCAATAATATTTTTCTCTTTGATCCTAAATAATTTTTCATTAATAATTAAAAAAACAAATGGGCTTTTTAAAAATTTTGATTTATTTGAATACAAAATTCAGAAGAGCGATCATTTTCAGTTTGCAAGTAAATCTTGAACGAGTGGTGAGCACTAAGCTGTGAAGGAACTTGATGACAAAGTGAACTACGAGCACTGATGTGTTGTCACTGTTCACCTCTCTCTATTTTGGAAAAGAAACAAAATACAATGGTTGAACTATATCCTTGGCGTAATAAATAAGTTAATGAGAATTTGCATTACCCAATAATATTTCCCATGATTCTCCAATATATTGCCAAAAATGGTACTTTTTTTCTATATAAAAAAAAAGGGATTTACGTTTAAATCCCCAAAAAGAATATAACTGGATATCTTGTCTTGGATTCTAATTATTTCCTGGATTGTTAAAAATTATATAGACAGACAAGAAAAAGAATGATGGTTAAATTATAAATTTCTGTTTATATATTTTTTTTAAAAAAAAAAGCATTTTGAAAAATATTCTTGATATATTCATCCCTTTTACCATCACCTTATATTTTCCTCATCCAAAAATTCAACAATTTCACTATTGCAGCACAATAACTTGATAGTTGATACTGTACTTTCTTGCTATTTACCCAGTCAGCAATAAAGTCAGAGGTTGCTATCACCCACCAATACCACGGGAAATCTCATACTAGTTGAAAATATTTCAAAGTTCAAACACCATTGCCAGAAACCCTCTTTGAATAAAGACAAATTACAATGGAAGAAAATCAACTAAACAACAAAGTATAATTTATGAAATATTAGAACTCCTAGTATAGTGTAATTAATACGAGTCCATAAGATGATGTGAAGGAATATTGCTCTGATTCTAGGGCATCCAGAAATTTGCATTTTATTGGTCAGTTTGCTGCACTGTACCACTAGGCTATGCAGTAAACCTAACCAAGTACCAAAGCACATCACAGATTCACAGTATAGCCCAGGCATGGTCAGAGAGAGAGAGAGAGAGAGAGAAAGAGGAGGGTAAGCATCGATTATATCACGGAAAGGTAAAGACATTGGCTTGGGGAAAGCATGGAGTTGGCAGAGATTGCAGCAGGAGAGGAGAGAAGAAGTCACACTACAATAGCTAGCTTAGCTTACCCCTTTTGCCTTTGTGTGTGGGATGCTAATATTCTCAGACAGGCAGAGCTAATAATCTCAAAGTCTCTCAACACACAACAGGACAAGTCCACCACTGTGGACCAACACCCTTCTCAGTTCTCCCCTCTCTCTCTTTTCTTCTTTCTTTTTTCTTTCTTTCTTTCTTTGGTTTTTTTTTTTCACTTTGCTGTTTACTTAGACAGCTTTCAAGTTTACTCAATCCAATTTTGTGATCAAGAGTCAAGAGACTTGCTCAGACCGGGATAATTAGCAAGTAAGTACTAAAAAGACTCCATTTTTATGCACTAAACCTGGAAATTTCGCTTATGTGATGACAGTTTAAGCTAAAACTTAAAAAAGGGTACTGGTGAGCTATATATCTGTCTATCTATGTAGGAGAATCAAATCAAATCAAATGAAATCTAACGCGGAATCAGGAAATGAAAGTCCGTTTGCGTCAAATGGGAGTGTCAAAATAAAGAAGAGTACGTGAGAACTGGCAAAGATAAGAAATATAAAGGGGCAATAATGACGGGGTGGGGATGGGACCAAGTGGCAGGGCGTGGGAGAGGACGAACATGACACTGTCGGTTGTTTTTATGCTCAGTTGTTGTTAATCTCATCAGTTGTTTTCCACTCATCTCCTTCCTTAGCTTCATCACAAGCAACCAAGCTGTCTCTTGTTGGTTACATAGTTGGCCTGTTGGAACCACTGAAACACTCCCCCCTTCCACTTCCCCACCCTTCAGCTTAAAGCCGTAAACCTTTCAATTCAGTTCTTCCTCTCCATACTTAGTAATAGTTTGGTGCTTAGTGTATTTTATTCTCTTTTTTTTTTTTTATCCCTCTTATCTCTCTGAACCCTTCTCAGTTTTGTTCACTCTCTTCAACCTATCCTCCTTTTCATTATTCTTATCTTTTCCACCAAGCTGAAAAAACCTTATTTGAGATTCCCAACCATTAACCAACCACAAGCACTGATACGTTCCTAAGGTGGTGGAGCTGCTGGTGCTCGTTCTAAGGTAGAGTCAGGGCCCCATTTGTTGTTTCTTTTAACCTCTATTGTTTTCCCTTTTTTTTTTCCTTCTAAACCCCGGAAAAAATAGAAGAAAATAGATGACCCTCCTGTCCTCTCTTCCCTTTCTGACTTTAGATCTTGATTCTGATCAAGATAGCTGTTGAATTTGTGACATGGAATGTTGAAATTAGCCCGCAAAAGCTTTACATAAGTTGTATATCGTGAAGAAGATTTAGGAAGACCATTTAGATTTATGCAATAGTACTACTTAGTATTTAGTTCAGCTGCTCTAGTACCTTTCTGAAAATTATAGATTTTCGTTAAGTATCAAGAGTAGATTGATGTGATAGGATATTTAAGGCCAGCTTCACCATTAATTGACCCATAAAATACCAAGTTTAATTGTTGGTGGAAATAGAATAGTACGCTGGGATAGTTATATTGTTGCAGAGTTCCAGCTTTTTGAAAGAATGGCCCTAACTGGAGAAGACAAGGAAATGAGAATACCAGGTTCATTAGGCTATGACCCACTCGAAAGCCTAGACCATAGCCACCACCATCATATTCAGTCCCAAGAGCAACTGATTCAGCAAGAAAAAACACGAGCATCACATGCCCCAAGTGGTGCAACCACTGCACTAAATTCAGGTGGATCTAAATCCAAAGCCTCATCTGCCTTTGGAAGAAGTAATAGTAGTACGAGATACCGCGAATGCCTCAAGAACCACGCCGCCAGCATTGGCGGAAATGTGACGGACGGATGCGGGGAATTCATGCCTAGTGGTGAAGAAGGAACCCTTGAAGCCTTCAAGTGCGCAGCTTGTCACTGTCATCGCAACTTCCATCGTAAAGAAGGCAATGGGGAAAATGCCATCGTGGTGCACCAGCTTCAGCTCCCACCACCACTTCCATCCCCGTCAATGAATCAGCACCGGGGTGAGTCTATGAATTTGCATGGTAATCACTGGACTACTATGGTTCAGCCTGTGAAAATGGCTTTCGGAGGAGGTGGAAGTGCAAGTGCAGCCACGGATTCTTCAAGTGAGGAGCTGAATTTCAATGCTTTTCAGTCCACCTCAGTGCCTCCACCTCCACAATTTGTTCTTGCAAAGAAAAGGTTCAGGACTAAGTTTTCCCAGGATCAGAAGGACAAGATGCTCGCATTTGCTGAGAAGCTGGGATGGAGGATCCCTAGGGAAGATGATACTGAAGTGCAGAGGTTTTGCGCTGAAGTTGGGGTGAAAAGACAAGTTTTTAAGGTTTGGATGCACAATAACAAGAATTCTGCCAAGAAGACTCCTCAAGAATCATAAGATTTCAGAAATGCAGCGTAGTTGGATTGACAGCAGTACTTTAGTCGTCGTAGAATGAGATTTGTATAGGAAGAGTGGAGATTGTGGGGTTACTGAATTTCACTTCTTAATTACTTATGAAGCATGTATGATTTTCTGTTCAGATCGATGCATCTTTCTTCTTATATTTTTGTTCGATCACCACGCTAGTAAAGTTTAATTCTACCATATTTCCAAGACCTTAGAATTCAGTGTCATATTCATTTTGGTTTCGTTTTGAAGACCTTAGATTATTTTTAGCTGTGGTCATAAATTTCTTTTACTTTCTAGGTTGAAGAAGGACAAATAAAACTTTGCGCTGTTTGTTGTTCGTTCTTGTTCTTCACGCTGTTTGTTGTCACGTTTTAGTTTCTCATTTCATTTTTTTTTATATCAAGCATTTGTTTGGGAATGTTGCATTGCCACATTAATTTTGCACTTTTAGAGGGACATGGTCCTTCCTTCTATTTTTGGGGCTTTCCTAGCTTTAGTTAATATCAATGTCATTTGATGATATTTCAGCCCCTGCGTCAGTTCCCTTTTTTGCTTTCCAAATGATCAAATTGCAGAACTCAAGAATAATTGTTATAGGGCCTTATAGGCATCGTTAGTTGATTGTATACACTCTTACGATTTGTGAAAAAAAAAAGAAAAAAAAGAAGAAGAAAATAGATTGGTTTTTTTGGGTTGCCTGCATCTGATTATGAGCAACTAATTCATCAGCCATGTAGAGATATAAGGTATATAGGGTTAGTATTTTAAAACACTTTCAATACGTTATTTACGTTTTTTAATATATATATATTTTTATGTTTTTTAATACATATTTTATTTTATAACTATTTTTTAAAAAACACAAAAACATATTTTGAAAGGTAATTTATGCACACCTATAGCCTTTTGTAATTTAAGGGCAAACTTATAATTTTATTCAACCAAAGTCAGCACAAAATAAAAAGTTGCATACAATGTACTTAAATATTTACTTGAAATAACCTCACTTTTGTATTATTTACCAACTCCATTCTCATTGTTTCTCCATTAATGAAATTGATGTTGATTATAAAAAAAATATGTGGGCTTGGAATTAATTATGAGCAAAATATTATTAATTAATTCCAAGCCCACATATTTTGCTCATAATTAATACTTGCATAACGGGCTATGCCTATGGGGAGTTTCATATACATTTTTAAAGGTCCAACATTGGTCCAATACTATGTTACCATGCTATGGTTCAAGAAGGTTGTGCCATTCTACATAAGGTAAGAGCAAGCACACCAAAAATTACCAATGTAGAAAATATTTTACTATTTTAATATATGATTTTCTTAAATATAATATAATTAAAAATTATAATATACTTATTAATATTTTATAAATTTTAATATAAAATTATTAATATTTCTATTAATTTTAAGTTTAAGTTTAATAATATTAAATTTTTATTTTAATATTATGTAAAATTATCAAAATTTTCATATTTTAAGTGTATTATTAAAATTTAATTTCAATGTAATGAAAACTATTTTCCATTAATTGTTTAAGTATTAATTGTATTAACGAATTAAAATTATAAGTTGTATTATTAATATATATTGAATTTTATAAATGAAAAATAAATAATATTTTAGAATTATTAATTTAAATAAGAAGTATTAAATATATTAAATAAATAGTGTAAAAGGTAGAGGAGAGAGAAATTTGTTGCGTAAATAGTAAATGGTAAAGGTCCAAAAACTTATTCTCGACCGTTAATTAAAAGCCCTCGTTTCTTTCCGAAAAAGATTAAGGGTTTGTATGATTAGTATTTGGAAAATATATTTTTGTACTTTTTAATATATTTTTAAAATTTTTAATACATTTCATATCTCATATTTTATAATTATTGTTTCAAAAAATATTAAAATATATTTTGAAATGTTGTTCATGTAAGTCCTAATAGTTCAAAGACTAATATTTTATTTCCTTTTTTTAGGGTAAAAAAATTTCTTTGTATTGCTTTTGAATACTTTACATTATACTCTTCTCGTTTTAAAAAAATAGTTTACTTTGATTTATGTATAAATTTTTATTAATTATTATATATAACACATTTAATGCATCAATTAAATATATAATTTTACATATTTATTCTTATTTTTTAATTATGAGTATACGCAATTATTATTAGTAAGAGTATTTTAAAATTTTAGTTTGAAAATGGACTCTTTTTTTGAGATAATTTTTTTTTTTTGAAATTAAACTCTTTTTTTAAAACGGAAGAAGTATAAAATTTTACATGTATTATACGGTGTTGTGAGAATTGAATTAATGATTTTTCTAAACTTGTAAGCAATAAAGAGTTCACAACTTGCATTTATTTGGCATCAAATTATCAATCAATTTCAAAGTTTATAAGATTGTTTTAATAAGAAATCCAACTTCGGTTAAGGTATCATTTAATTTCTTTTTAGAATAAAGTTTAGAACTTGTATGGATAATATTTCAGAATATTTTTTTGTATTTATCGATATAATAGTTGTGAGATAAAAAGATATATTGAAAATTGAAAAAATGTTTTGGAAAAACAATTTTAATATATATATGGACTAGATCACTCAAAGCTTGCTTGGGGATGTAGCTCAGATGGTAGAGCGCTCGCTTAGCATGCGAGAGGTACGGGGATCGATACCCCGCATCTCCATTTTGCACAAACAATTTCATTTTAAACGACGCACCACGGCACCAGTACTGTTATATGCGAAAGAATTTTATGCCTCTGTTTATTTTAAATCACGCCACCAGTGCTGCCATATGCTGTCCTAATTGCTCCAGTAGTTTTTCTTAGATGTTTTGCTGTCTTGAATCTTTTAAAACACTCAAGTTTGGATGAATACCCAAGTTAGTCCATAAAAAGGGCACTGCCAAATGTGCATTGTACAACACAAAAGAACATTTCCTTATATTAGAACGAGAAACTGCAGAAGTAGAACACAGGTATTACACATTTTCTGCTTTTTCACATTTTGATACTTGCCAGAACACGTAATATGGCGTTTCAGCTTGCACAGCAGCGACCTTACATATAATAACACTTGTAAAAACAGCCGAACAAAAGACAAAACCACATTAGTTAAGACAAATTTTGTGCATCAGTATCTGCCTCTTTTTCTGCAGATTTCTGAGTGCAGTGTGCATAATCGACCCTTCTTCATTTGATAGGAGTTTCCAAGTTACTGCAGCCTTAGATTCTTCAGAAGCCTGTTGATAAAAGCAGCTTCCTTAGTTCAAAGGAAGAGAATGGGAAAAGTAATAGCTTGTCATCAAGATATTAAATGTGACAGCTTTATGTCATATTTTACAGCAAATGGTACATAGTCAAACGTTATATATTAATTAATGCTAAAGTTAAGTTCTCTTTTTGTGTATATTAACTTTCGGCCTACAAGATTAGAGGTTGACCTCATCTCTCTGATTATCCTTAAATATCTTCTTATTTACTGGTCAAACCTAAGAAATAGTGTATTTGTAATCACGGGACAGCATATTCACCGGATTATTTCATTATTTAATTGTGTGGATAAAATTTTAAATTTTCTGTCTCACAAATGCTGTACAATAAAAAGTGGTCGTTATCTTTGACTACTCAAGTGGGGTGCTCTATGCCAAATACATTTCACCTTATCATCTACTGTAACAAATGTCGGCATAGTTGAAATTCATCCATTTAATTTTTTTTTTAACTATAACGCTTGCCACTTATTTTAATTAAAAATTATATATGACTTAGCCAAAATAAACTAATTACTGTGTTTGTCTTGTATAGTAACTATAAAAAAAAATATGACAACAATTCGTAACGGTTAAGTCTTTCTAAGGCTATATTTGTTAGTTTATAACAAATTACATTAGTATCTTTTTATATAAATACAAAACTAATCTTTTCAAAAACAAATTACACAAAAAATTAATATTTTCACTATTTTATTGATGGTGTAAAACTCAATAAATGAATAATTATGCGTGATCCAACAAATGCAGGAAGATTGTTGAAATTATTGAAGTGAAAATTTAATAAAATAGTGTTACAAGCATGTCATAATCTCATCCAGGCAAGATTGAGATTAAATTAATTAATATTTGTTTATGAAACAGTTGTCGGATTTCAAAAGTAGGGAATGAGCATGTGCTTAAAAATATGCAAGATTAGATTTCACGTGCTTTAAGGTAGAAAACTTGAGCAAATTAACTAGATATTAATAAAATATTAGGAAATTATGCACGAGTATGTGTAGATAGGATAACAATTTTTTTTCCAAACTTAATTGTATGATTTAATTGGAATAAACAAATTGGTCCAAATAGTAACTATCATGGTTTTTTCATGTTTTTGAAGGGTTGACAATTAAGGAATTTTATAAAAGGTTGATATAAACATTTAAAAATGTATTAATGTTAAAACAATGAAAGAAGCATGAAATATGGAAAGACCGGAGGCAGATGTTTTAAGTAAATAACTATTGCGCTCTTGATCGCAGCAAATGTAATGGTCAGATGTGCACATTCAAATATAATGTAGATGTTCATATATGTACCTCTGTTCGTTAGCATATCCTCTGTTATTACCTCCAGTTGATCTGTAATTAGGCAAGGGAATTTGGTCAGTTTCTATTTGCATGATATCCTTCACAAGGACCATGTAATGTATTCTGACTTCCTCTGCAGATTTCCCATCGACAAGCCCGGCAATATTTTGCCAACGGTCGGGAGTGTCCTTGTCATATTTAGCCAAAGCTTCCTCAAATTGCTTGTTTTGCTTTGCAGTCCAGGTGGATGCCATTACTTTGCAGGCTGATTAAGAGTTGAGTAGGCTATATGTCAGAGTGTACGAGAAGAGAAGCTTACGAAACTCGAAGAAGGAAGTGGGAAGAAATTCAAAGGGGAGAGGGGACTACAGCCTCAGTCAAGGGAAAAAGACTTGGAAGTCAAGGGGATGATGGCATGGGGAAGTATTGCTAACTCAGCTCCTTATAAACTGGAGGCAGAGGTGTTGAGGTGAAGCTGTTGATTTTCTTTTTGGGGGAGGGGGGGGTGGTCGTTAATTTGTTTATCTATTGGACAGGTCCACACCAAGATGTGATTCGTGTGCTCTTACATGACGCAGGGCCAACAGGGGAAAGAGGTGGAGGAGAATAGGTGAAGAGTATCGGAAGACAAGCTTTTTATTTTCCAATCTTGAAAAGTCATTTTCTTGTCTTTTATAATATCAGCAGCCAAGTGGATTACATGAGCAGTTCAACCCAGCTGGGGGGATTAGATCCCCAAATTCCAAAACCTACTAATTCCAGAATATATGATAGGGAGGGTTGTCAATGACATGGGAATCCAAATTGAACCTAACATCTGCTATCTTGATTCAAGTGGCAACTAACTTTGATGGTCGGCTGGCAAAATCAACTTTTGTTAGTTTTGATTTTGCCAATCTGTATCCTGTACCTTTGAAGAAATTAATGACTTACTATTGATCAGCAGCATTTTTTATCTTACACTTATTTACTCCCATATTGAATGAGTAATTTTTCTATCTTCCCAAACTGACAGATGGTTGATTTCAGCTTTGTAGTAGTGAGAATGTGTCTAAAAACACGGTATCCGTAAATTATGGGAAGGAGAGCTGGATGGAACTTTATCTTATCTTGCCCATGTTATCTTCTTATCTAAATATTCCTGTTATTCTGTAGCAGTACGCATGGAAAACCATGTAATTTCTAAATATATCCCGTTCTATCTTATACTTTGGCTACATTTCGGTCAATTTCTCAGTGATTTGTGCGCATATATTTGATTACTCCGACTTGGAAATGGTGACTTATCATGTTTTCTGCAACCCTCCAACGTTTTCAGTCCTGGAGTTTGGCTCTGCATTGATGGGTTTTTTTGTTTTTCTCTTCCTGGTTAACTGATCGGGGCTGATCTAGTAACATGTTGCTGCTGTGCCCACTGCCCAGAAGAACAAAATGGAAGTGCTGCAGCCTGCAGGTTATGTTATGTCATCCGCCGCCTGCTCTAAATTTAGCAAATCAGTTTCTACATTCTCGCCAATGATTCAAGCTGGCAAACTCGAAAAATTTACTCCAGGCCTTGCCCTTTCCATGTGAATTTTTATTTCCACTCTCGTAGTTACATGAATCTTGTAAGAAGAGAAGAGAATGTTGGGCATATTTTAAGGTGAGTAAAATTAATGGACCAAATTTATTTTGATGCGTACTTTCCTTCTTTAATACCACTGGTTTGCAGCATTATTCAGTCTGATCAGAACCCAGAACCCATTGCAGATTCGCGTTACCATGATCATTAACGTCTGGCTGGTTTTGCTGAAACTGGAATATGATTCCTTATCTTGCTAAGTTAATAAAGAGCTTAAACAGGCCATATGGCTTCCACAACTACTGATTCAATTTCCGAAAACTACTAATGGATTCCTAATATGGAAATCGAAAATTACATTGTTAAAGCTCTTTTAAGCAAGAAACTAGTAGTGGTGCTACAATTAGCACCTTAAGACTGAGCTTTTCCCTTTCTATAAATAAAAACCATAACCATTTGCAATCAAACATGTAGACAAGGGTACTGGTTAATCGATGGTCGTGCATTCTTTTTTTTGCTCATCAAATTCCCAAACTGGCGAGTGGGGAGTTAGATTCTCGGAGTTTACTGTTGAAAGAGATTTAAGGCATCATAAAAGTAACCCAGATTGGATTTGCTATCCTGATTTAATTGAATGGTCTATTTTGAGATGTTGTTGTCCCGGGCTCCCAGCTTTGCTTTCTAGCTGAGGGGAAAGTGTTGTGGAGCCGATGACAAGGAGCCAACATTACGTTGATTTTTATTTTGATTAAATCATTGACCCGAAGAAAAAATTTAATTTATTTTTAAGAAATATTCAGTGAGATATTATACATTGTGCTTGGCTGTATTTGGGATCATTAGACCCATCATTATAGCAGAGTATATGTTATCTCCTAGAACGCCGAGTAAAAAAATATATAATTTTATATTTTTATTTTTATTTTTTAATCATAATTATATAAAATTATTGTTAATAAAGATATTTTAAAAGTAAATTTTTTTTTTAAAAAAATAAAATAAAGTAAATAAATAAAATTAAAAGATATTTTTGATCGAGTAAATAAATTATCAAATACATGTCTCCTTCTTGTGACCCCTTATCACGTCGTTATCGTAACCCACCTTCATGTCCCAACGTTATTTCATGCCGGTGGGACGCCAAATGTATAATCTAATTTCAAGGTGTTGCTTCCTTACTTTTAACTTTTATTCATTTTTATTTTTTTCGGTTAGAAACAAAGGATTATGCCTTGTTTTGGACATTGAAACTCAAACCACGCCTTTCCTTGGCACACTTACCATCGTTTAGTTCTACTTAAATTTTTCTACTCACCTTAACATCTTTTACTTGTTCAATTATAGATAAGTAATTTTTAGATATCAAATGGGAATATTTGCTAGTTCTAAAGTAGTACAATCAAATTGGTTGAAACTCTAACCGAATTTAATTTTTTTTTATCGTATTAATATTCTTGTATCTACAATTTAAATGAAACAATATTGTTTTGTTAAATAAAATGATGTTATAGTTAAGACAAAGATCAATTTCCTCTCCGCTCATGCCAAAGCGATGTCCATTTTCGGAGCACAATCATGCCTTTACCACATGCCTTGATTAATACATTCATTACCTTCATCCGTTGCTCCTATATTCATAATTCCAATGGCATAATATAGACATAATATAGTGCTAGGGGTGTAAAAAAACTAATACGTTCAGTGAACAGTTCGTGAACAAGTTCGATTATATTTATATATGTTTGTTTATTAAGTTAAACGAATAATAAATGAATAGATTTTACTGTTCGTCTAATAAACAAACTGAACGTAAACAAATATGTGTTTGGTTCGTTTATGTTCTCAAATAAGTTCGTTTAGTGTTTATTAACAAAATCGTTTAATATTCATATAAAAATTAATTATCATTCGTTTAAAGTTCGTTTATTGTTTGTTTATATTAAAATAATAATAATCATATAATATATAAATATATTAATAATATTAATAATTATTCATGAACATATTCGTTTAATGTGTTAATAAACATGTTTACGAACATTTATCGAACACTAATAAATGAATATAAATTAGTTCAAATACAAAAATGAAAACTTAAACGAATATATAAATGAATTCAAACAGTATTAAAAATAAACCAACCGTTTACGAATGATATTCGTTCGCTTATATTCGACTTGTTTACGTCTTAAAATTAGTGACTTATTGGTTTCTTCAAAGAATCCCATATGACCCAAAAGTGCACCATACAGATCCAGATTGGACGTAGGCATGATGTCGGGGTAAATTTGCCAGCTGCAGAATAGAATATATAATAATATTAATCCCAGTTAAAAAAATAATTCACTAAATACGATACACAGAATACTATAGTGTAATAAATTTACCCCTATTTATCTTTAAAAAGGAGGTATATTTTTATGAGTTTGCGTTCATATTGTTGTACTGAATGATTCCTCAAATTACTTTATGTTCATGTAATGCATGCATAGAGTCTGCTACCTGGTTGAACCTTCTTGATGTCATCGCACTAAAGGCGGGATATAGTTAAAGAGAAAAAATACGCCATCTTGATATTCTGTGAGAAGCGTGTTATTTTTGCCTTTTTTACTTCACGCCTTCATGTTCACGACTCCAATCTAACCCGATGTCTATTAACCATGAAAGAGAATTACCACACTAAAGGCCACAGTAAAAATTCTTGAATCATACACAATAATACAAACAAACATTTGAATCTTTGACCGTGAAGGAGGAATTACGTCATAGCAGTCACAATATCAAACCTCGTAGGGAAGAAAAAAATTTGCAACTAGTTAATGTACTATAGAGCAAAGACGGATAAGCCCATAATTATAATTCTAACTTTGGTTGCTGTCACCCTGAGGACCATGTCTCATCAATGATGAGAGCAGTAGCCATCATCATCGAACTCCTCCCCTTTCTATCTTTGTAGATTAAGATCCAGCTAGGAGACTAGGGCCAAAATATGAGAAAACTGTGAAAATGAAAGCAAATGTTGACAGTTGATGCATTCAAACCACTGCTCGCTCCGTGTAGGAAACATGAAAGTCCTTCAATCCGAGAGGTAAGAATTCCCTTTATGTCACAACTTGCTTGGGGTTGGGTCCTGATCTTTGAGTTTCCTGCCCACGTGAGGGGGTGAGGGCCCTTATCTTTCTCATTGGTAATATTCAGGAAAAATTGCGATGAGAATCTGCATTGCAAAATTCGAGTGCCCTCTTACATCAAGAATCCTTATCATCTTAAATCCGTTAAAAAGAAAGTTCCATTTTCAAGATTTCTATCTTTTTCCCATTGGAACTGATGTGATGTTTCCTCCAAGATCCTCTAGCTCCCTATGATTGGAAGTCTGGTTATATACTTATAACTTACAACAATTGGAGGATAAAGTCACAATTTTTTCTCGATTTTGTGCTCATCAACTTTAGCTGGATTGGTCTTTCAGCCCTGTAAAACACTATAAGAATCTGTGGCTAGCAAACTTAGAACTATGACTTCCCATACTGAATTTCGGAAAGATGTCTAACACGCTCCGTTTTGATGTTGAGATATGCTAAGAAAAGCTTGAAAGTCACACTTGAGAGAATCTTTGAAGGAAAAAACATTAAAAACAAAGGGAATTTAACTCGGGAACGAAGATCTCTATTGGTTAAATCCGCAAAAGAAAAGAAGTAAGAGGATATTTTTTCGGTCATGAAATGTTCCAAAAGATAAGGAGATATAAACGTGATGATGTTTGTGCCCAAACTTTGCGGTACAAGATATTCATTCCTCTGGGAGATGGGACGTAGATTTAGTATCACTGAACAGACATAGGACCAGTTGATTCGCAATTAGTGTTTTCATATTGGAATCCCTCGTCAAAAGTCCATGCTCTTGGGGATATCTTAGTGTCGTGTGTGCATGTATCCGTGGCTGCACCAATAGCAGGAGCCCTTTGCATGTTGTAAATTCTTTCATCGCTGTTTCTGTCTTCATCTTTTACTTTCCGTTTTTGATCGCTTGTGGGAAGTCAATGCTTGATTTTTCACTTCTCCTGTTCTCCAGTATCATCTTTATAAATAAATAAACCTATTATACTGAGTAAGTGCCATGATCCCTCGTCTGGTCAATTGTCGAACATATTCATTCAATTCTTTAGTCATGGGCTCAACTAGATTTACTGGGCAAAGAATCAAAGAAGTAGAGGTGGGGATTCTTTTGCATTTTGCATTGCCAGAACAAGGATTTGTCATTCATCCATGTATTCTCAGATATCAGACCTTAAGCTATCCAATGTTTTTTCTGAGATTGATGATTCCATCTCTGCTTGTTTTTGGACCATTTTCACCAAATTGCCAAAAAGGGAAATTTATGCAAATGGTGGGAAAAAGTTTGCCTACTTTTAATGCATGGTTTATAAGAGTAGATTATTTTGCCCATTTATCCATTTTATGAGGGGAAAAAAACCTAGGTACTGATAGTAAAATTGGTCAGAGATAGAAAAGAACTCGTGAAGTAAAAAATTGTACTTCCTTTCCTGCGTCAAAAAAGTGTCTTCAGACTTGAGAGTAAAGAACAAGACAATCGTTGATTGTTTTTTGAGGGCATGAGGTAATGACCAAAGCTGGAAGCCGGCCACTAAACTAAATTAATTGAAAGAGTAATAGTTTTTTTAGTAAAAAATTGTGGTAATTAATGTATTAATGATAAAAAGATAATGTCATTTATACCTGCAAAACAAATATCGAAATAGTCTTCCTAGAGATGTTTCGATGCCTAAGTCAGAATTTTAATTTTAATTTTAATTCCCTTTATGAAAAAATATTCTCCCAAAAAGTAATTTTTTTCCCCCTTTTACCTGACAGTTCAAGTGAGCACATATACTTTATCTCCAAAATCTATGGGATACACAGTTGTAATAGTTGGTTACACGTTTTTACGGTGTTCTATAAATATCACATGCAGTCATCTATTCGTAGATAGGTTCGGAGTTGCCAAATTTCCACGTTGCTATGTGGTTCGAAATCCCACGTACTTAGCATGGTTTTAGTATACTTTCCTCCAAACTTGAGGGTTGAGATTGAACAAATATATTAATTACCGATGTCCGACCTAGCAAACATACCAATTGCGGAGGTCCAAACATATGACATATCGAGATCAAGATCATAACACATATATAAAAATCAACGTTTAAGTCTAACTCAGTATGTAAAGATCTGTAAATCTAGCTTAGAATGTAGAGATCCTATACATATCAATTATATTATTTAAAAAGTACAAAACAATAAAGAAAAATTTTATCTTTTTGTTATTCACACATTAGTTATTATAAGTTTTCATTTATCATCAAAAGAAAATCTAATTAAGAAACTAGTTTTTTCCAATTTTAATCGGTAAATTAGGAAGGTAAAAAAATGTTTTATCTCCTAATTCCTATACTATAAAATTTTTTAAATTTTTTTTAAGTTTGGGTCTCCAAAATTTTGACAAAGCACTCCAATGCCGAAGCTACCCACGACTAATTGGGCCTATAGGTAAACTCTTTCTGCAAACATTTGGGCCTCTAATAGCATGAGTAGCCCAATATCTGTAGGCCTCTCGTCGAACTGTTACCCAAATCACGATAGGGTTTTGGACTCCTAAACCCTTCTGCTTCTCGGGCGGATTCATCTCTTCTGAGGCAAACACTGTGCAGAACAGCTGAGGGTTAGAGATGAATCCCAAGAACTTGTTTTGCCGGCATGCGGTCAAACAATTCTCAAAATTCAACCGCAGAATCTCGGTTTTTCAACAACCCCGTTATTATTATACCCGAAATGAGACCTTCACCACCTCTTCTTCCCTCTCAAGTCCATCAAGACACTCACCAGCAACCAAATGTCGTTGCTGGCTTCAACCCAATTGGTATTCCACTAGATGTATCCATACTGTGCAAGAAACCAATTTAAGGGATGATTCAGAGGAAGAATCAGAAAAGGATGCAGCCATGAACGAGTTCTTGTCAAGATTTGTTTGGATTATGCGTGGGAAGCTCACTGGAGCTTATCCCGAGAGTGATAAGAAGACTATCGATGGGATGCTTTTGGTTATTGTTGGGAAAGTAGTGTCAGAAATGGAAAAGGGTGGTCCTAAGCAAATGATCGAGACTGCTGCAGCTACCCCTTCAGAAGATTTTAGTGCAGATTTGTGGACAGTAGTGTGGGAGGTTAGTAATGTTGTTTTAGATGATATGCAGAAAGCCGAGAAGAAGGAGAAAATGAAGAACTTTTTGCAGTCTGAGGAAGTTAAAGAAATGAGTAGGTTTGCTGGGGAGATAGGTATCAGAGGGGATATGCTTAGGGAGCTTAGATTTAAGTGGGCTCGTGAGAAAATGGAGGACAGTGAGTTCTATGAGAGTTTGGAAAGTTTGAGGCAAGAGGCAGCCCAAGAGGAAATGACATCAGAAACAAATAGTACTGGCCAAGAACAGATTTTTATTGCTGGTAATGTTGGTGAGAAAGGGGATGAGGAGAAGCCTAATGTTGTATCACTTCCAAAGAGGCATGGGAAGTTGAAATATAAGATTTATGGTCTTGACTTATCTGATCCAAAATGGGCTGAGGTGGCTGATAAAATTCATGAAACTGGGGAAATCATTTGGCCGCAGGAAGCAAAGCCAATAACTGGGAAGTGTAATATTGTTACTGAGAAAATTCTTTCATTACAATTGGATGATAACCCATCCAAGCTTTTAGCCGAGTGGGTGGAGCTTCTCCAGCCTAGCAGGATTGATTGGATTGCGTTGCTCGATAGATTGAAGGAACAGAACACCACTTTATACCTTAAGGTTTATTACACTTCTCCCTCCCACAATTTGATTTAGGATACTCGATTACTCACCTTTGCAAAGACTTGCTTCTCTCTTTTTGTTTAATCTTTTTAGTACTGTAACTGTCGTGAAAAAAGTCTATGGTCTTTAACCAGGATAATGCTAGACGAATACAATTGATCCAGAAAATATATTTATCAAGAAATTTCCTTACCTTTCCAATTTCTAGTGTTTGATATAACTGATCACATACGTATGCCTAACATCCTGTCATTTAAATATGACCCCTTGGCTTAACATCCTTGTTATTTTATTTCAACTGTGCTGACTGTAACGTACTTTCTTTTCTGTGAAGTTTTGCCAAATATATTTTCAATTCTGTGCAATTATTTTAGGCATTGCACACAGCATTTTCTGCTGCAAGTTGTTAAGGGAAAATGAATTCTTTATATGTCTATATATTGTGAATGAAAAGGTCTCAAAAGGGTGAGATAGTTCTGAAACTGTAGTTACTAGTAGCACAGGATTGATGCTTTTTATGATAGATTACTCTAGATACCTGCTTGGTGAATATATGAAAATTTACTTATTTCCCTTGTTGCTGCCGTTCAATGTTGGCCAGCCAAAGCTATTTAAATGAAAATTGGTTTGCTTGCATGGCCACGAGAAAGGAGCTCTAGAATCACGCCGTTATTGCATGTTTGTAAGACATATGGTATTATTCTTTGTATTGCTGTTGCAGATGGTAATTTCATGGTTATTGATGTGCATATCTGCTTCAGATTGCAGAACTTGTACTTGATGAAGATTCTTTTCAAACAAACATACGTGACTATTCGAAACTCGTTGACGCTCATGCTAGCGAAAACCGCATCAAAGATGCTGAGGGAATTCTTAAGAAGATGAATGAAAAAGGAATTTTACCTGATATTCTATTGTTAACCACTATGGTTCACATGTATAGTAAATCAGGCAACCTCAGTCGGGCAAAAGAGGCATTTGAAAACTTGAGGAGTCAAGGATTACAACCAGACATGAGAGTATACAACTCAATGATAATGGCTTATGTAAATTCATGCCAACCCAAGTTGGGTGAGTCATTAATGAGAGAAATGGAAACAAGGGATATTAAACCAACAAAGGAAATATTTATGACCTTACTTAGATCATTTTCTCAGCTTGGTGATGTTACTGGAGCCCAACGAATTGCTACCAGTATGCAGTTTGCTGGTTTTGAGCCAAGTTTGGAATTTTGTACATTGCTTGTTGAAGTATATGGACATCATGACCCGGACCGAGCAAGGTATCATTTTGATTACATGATGAAACTCGGGCATAAACCAGATGATAAATGCACTGCTAGCATGATTGCAGCTTATGAGAAGAAGAACTCGTTCGATAAAGCTTTGAATCTTCTACTACAGCTGGAAAAGGATGGCTTTGAACCTGGGATTGCTACTTATACTGTTTTGTTGGATTGGTTTTGTAAGTTGCAGCTTGTTGATGAAGCTGAACAATTACTAAATAGGATATCCGAGCTGGGTGAGGCTCCTCCATTTAAACTTCACATAAGCCTCTGTGACATGTACTCAAGGGCTAGGAAGGAGAAGAAGGCTCTTCAAGCTCTTGGAGTTGTCGAGTCCAAGAAGGATCAGTTGGGGCAAGACGGATTTGAGAGGATTATAATGGGGCTCATGGATGGAGGATTTATGAAAGATGCTGAAAGGATGTATGGATTGATGGAAGCTCAAGGATTCAAAGCATCTGATTCGTTGCAAGTGTCATTAGGGGCATTCAAAACCTTTCAAGCCCACAAGGACAAACAAAGAAATACTAAGTGGTCTTTTTAAACGCTCAATTGTTTATGCTCAATTCTTCCACAGACATCTCTGCTGAAGCCCGTCATATAAATGTGTTTTCAGCTATGGTTCTGCCTTTAGCTTTTGGTCTTATATCTTCTGTTCTGAAAAACACCCGGATGTGGTCCTCCATTATTTTGAACCAGCAACTTAGAAACCTTCCAAAAAATGGAGAACTACGCCACATGCTATTTGAAAATTTGATGCTGTACAGGGTTGAAAAGGCTTTTACTTAACCTGTTACATGGGATAAAGCTGCTATAATGATCTTAGAAGTTTCTGGATTGTTACTGTATAGCTGTAGTTTCGACGGCAATTTGCTATCCTTAACATTGTAGTTTTGAAAATCTTGAGAATGTTTCTCAAATTTGCACGGTCGATAACGCCTCGTGGAGCCTGGCTTAGCAGTTTGTAGTTTTAGTTTTATCTAAATTTTGTTCAAACCATGTGAAACTGAAATCCCGTACACTTATTTAATTAGAATGTTAGCAACCGTGGATTCTTACTAGAGTTCATCGTAATGGCATTCAAATCATACAAATATTAAATAAATTTTCTTGCAAGGTTCCTTTGCTTTCCCAACCATTATTGACCTTTTCCGCTCTGTATTTGAATTGTGGTATCTGATGATTTGCTAATAGTATTCGCCCCTGATATATTCATTGAGCCGGTTCATATCTCCCCTTTGCTGCTCTACTACTGCACGAACAACGTCAACAATAGATATCATGCCGATCACCCTCCCATCTATCACAGGGGCGTGCCTTATGTGGTTCTCTAGGAATGCCACGAAATTTTTTGATGTTATTTGGGTCAGCACATCCAAAACAATCACAGAATTTTTAACTGATGTTTGGGATTCAAGTTGTGTTATAATCACCTGTCATGAGCTGCATTGCCTGGAGGATGTTGGTATCTGAGGTCACTGTTATTAAGCTGTTCTGTTGAAAGGATGGAATTATAGTATAAGAATGATGAATGGAAATAAAAGCTGAAAATGAATGTTCAAACTTCAGAGCGTTCACCTGATCAGTCATAATTTCGCCAACTTTTGTGTATTTGGATGACCTGTCTTTCACAATTACCTTCCGCAAGTAGTCTGTTCGGCAATATTTTAATTCACGTCTCTCATGCATGCAATAGAAGTTCATCTTTTTGTGCAAAATTAAACATGCACAATTTTCTGACAGGTTATTCTAAGCCAGCCACTTACCTCATGAACATTGATGCTATCCCAAGGTTTTAAGTTTCCAAATCATTGGGTTTCTCAGTTTTGATCAAGACTTGAAACTTTTACCATGTTGGAGTTGAAGTTAATTCTTGTACTACGTTTAGATTATTAGACAAAATTTAAGAGGTGTAGTTACCTCTCTCTGTAACAATGCCAGCAATCAGTTGTTGCTGTCCTGTTTTCAGAACCACCAAGGATCCGATATTATTTTGTGCCATCTGCAACATCATTGTTTTTAACTAGTTAATGTAATAAGGTATATACCTTTGTAGCATTACTATTAGGTAGAGAGAATTATAATTCATTAAATGTATGTAATGATCCTCAGTGTTGAGGGAACGGACTTGCTTGACAGCATCATACACAGTGTCATCAGTGCGACACCACAGCCAAGATCCAACTTTTTCGCCTCCCTTTGTCATTAGTACTTCAGAGACTCTCATATTCTCTAGTCCTTTATGCTGAATTGCTGAAGTCTCTGCTTCTGATTTGTCCCCAGATCCCTGGTCATCATCAACTGAAGGAAAGGAGGTGAGGGATCCATGCTGAAAAAGCTTGTTTCTCACTGCATTTGTGCTGCTTAAAAGTGAATGTCTCAAAACCTTCTCTTGGTAAGATTTGATTGCTTGGATGAAACCTTGCATATTAACCCTGCCTTTGGAATTAAGAAAATGCCACATATTATGCATGTCATCATCTTTCGTGCAAAATTATACTTGCTTGATGCAGTTGTAATCAAGAAGGACGCATGGTAACTAGAGAGACATACCGGGAATGCGTGGGAAGCAGCTTGATCTTGGCAGACAAAGCTAAATGAAAAGGAGAATGACAGACAATGCAGTTATGTTAGAACTGTGGGTGCAATTGCAAATCACAAACGGTGAGTACCTTATATCGCTTGTCTTTGTGTATACAAATCTTGGGTTCCTTGCTTCAGTTACCAAGTTTTCTAATGTCACCTAATTACGTTTGTTCAATTACCAAGTTAAGAAGTTAATGCTTTTTTCTGTGTTTTTTTTTTGTTTTTGGGCATGTCTTTGATCCGGAAAGTTTCATTTTTTCTGTTTTTTTTTTCCTGGGCATGTCTTTGTTTCCCCGCCTGAGTTCCAAACTTCCATCTTCCAACTCTTGCATTAAAAATTGTGGAGTACGCACAGAATCGTTATATACCCCTCTCTGCTATCACACATTATTAAGATCTTCTCAAGCCTTAATATACCATCAGGCTTTACTGTTGGTCCATTCAGCATAGAAAGAGAATATGCAAATCCTAGCTTCTGGAGGAAAAAACAGTAAATCATCTCGCCATAAAGTTGTATAGACATGCCGCGAGATAAACCAAAAGAGAACGCAAAAGGGTGAAATAAGATGCTAACCTATCTGCCAAGAAAAATCTGTCCAAGAAATCAGACAAGGCAGGCAAAGAAGCAAAAATTATCTACCGCAAGTAAACAGACTAGGTGGGTCAACAAACCTTCCAAGGTATCAAATGTAGAGCTATATATTCCGAACCTTAATACTTCCAAAATCAGGCAACTCCAGATATTCATAGTATTTCCTTCACAATATTTGTCATCCTTGAAACTCCATGGCAGACCAAAGACCAGGATTCCGTTTTCGTCTCCCTTGGTTACCAGCAGGACAACCTGCACGCCCATCATTTCCTCCCCGGCCACCCACCCAACCTACTGCTACTCCAACCCCAACCCCAACCCCAACCCCAAGAACTCCACAAACAGCAGCACCCCAAAACCCCCCTACTCAGCCCACAAGAACTACCACCACCACATCAACCACACCACAAAGAACTGAAACCCAAGTTCCCCCAGCACAACCCACCACCAATACAACATCTACCCCAACTGTTCAAACAGCTGAAACAGAAGCCCTTCCACAGTCCACCATTGCTACCACCACTACCCCAACAACAATCCCACAACCCGCTGAAACTCAAAACCCCACCCAGCCGGCCACTTCAACTACAACCCCAATCCCAACCACTGAAAGGCCACCATTCAGGCCTCCAGAGCTAGCTCCTCCACAGGCCCCTTCTCCGCAATCTCAGATATCTAGAACTCAACCACAGCCATCATCACCATCTCGCTCCACCATTCAACCCCAAATTCCTTCTCAACCAGTATCACCAGCTCGAGCAGCTACTCAATCCCGAGCTCCTTCTCAGCCCTCAACTCCACCTCGTGCAACCCCACAAGCACGTGCTGCTCAAGTGCAAACTACAACAGAAGCTGTTAATCAGCTAACTTCTCCATTGAAAGGGGAGCAAAGCCTCACCAAGGAAAGCTCTCAGCCTTCTGCAAGTTCCACTGAAGTCATTTCTTCTACGTCTGACATACCAGAACCAAAATCAGTAATATCTGAATCACCATCTCCAGATCTTCAGCTAAAAGCAGAAACCATATCAGGAGGAGTTTATGACTCCCATGATCGAGCCCCGCTTGAAACTGGCAGTCAACTGGACGAGATGAAAAAGCAGCCTCCCAAAGAATCATGGACCGGAGCAGCCAAAACATCTACTCCTGCTGAAGGTCCAGAGACACCTGCACTAACACAGATATCCAATAATTCAACAATTAACCCTGAACCTGAATCATTTCCTGAAGTACTAAAGCCAGATGAAACCAAAGAAGTGAAGGAAGTTATGCAAGGAGCTAAAGACAAGACACAAGATGAAGCCAAATATAAAGATGCTAACATCCAAGGGGCGCTGAGCAACACATTACACAACAAAGGCACAAGCAACGCTTTCCAATCTGAACAAACACAGAAGACTGTTAGCAGAAAGGACATAACTGCAACATCTGCTTCTAATGGTAGACAAACCAAAACAACAACAGCCCAGCCAAGAAACAAAAACATGGTGCTTGATAACCATCAAAAACTTCCTATATCCAACAGAGAGCAAATTCCACTGCACAAAGAGATCCGAGAAGACATTTCAAAGCTTGTCCATAAGATGGCTGCCGGACAATCCAAGCACTCTATAGATGGACCAGTGAGTGTGGTTACTCTTACTGGTGAAAATCGGGGAGCAACAATGCACCTAGGCTCTGACTCATCCAGGAAAGAAGGGGCAGTCCGCATCCACAGAGGATATATGAACAAACCAAATGACGATGATGATGCAAAAACAGATGGAGAGGAGTGTTTCAAGGCAAAATCTAACAATCCAAAAACCAAAGAAGATCAAGCACCAGAGGACCACATCAATAGCAATGTTCAGGGCATCAACAACTCATTTCTGTTCAACAGTTCCATAACAGAAAGAAACCCTGGTGTCCATGTTATTCGCTCAAACATTCCCACAGAATCAAAGAAGCCTTCTCGAAAACCATTGCCTCTCGAGACCCGAAAGGCTGAATTTAACATGACTCCATCCCAGAAACTTACACATGAACCCATTGTCAGAAGAAGATGTCTTAGAGGCCTGTTCTTGGAATCAAGTGATTCTGACTTGGATGGCACAAAGTCTCAACACCATGGTTGTCGTGTTGGCTGCAATGAGAAGAGGAAAGAGAATAATGTTCTCTAAGCAAGGAACCTTTTGTACATCACAATAGACGCTAACAGAAGCAAAATAAAGGTGTCAATGATCACCATTGTTCAGAATAACAAAATCCCAAAGGTTTGCACTGAGACATCCGTCCCAGCGAATAAAGCAATAGTGATAAGAATGTCATGGGATCAAAATAGGTACATTCTATCCCTTGTATACAGTTGTTAAATATCATTATCAACAAAAATTTGCTATTCGGATAAAGCTACAAGCAAGTATATCAGCAATTCAAATGATAAATTCGCTTCCGACAAGAATGTGCGTCAAAAAGCAATAACTTTTACCCAAAAAATATTGCAATTTTGAGGTGTACATACATTTTGAAGAAAATAAATTTCTTGGCTTTCACATACTAACGCAAGACATACTATTTCTAACTAAAGACAAAGGCTAAATAGCTTTCTTAGTATATTTACAAAGCAAAACTTGCTTTGAAAAAAGCAACATTGTACAGCTACTCGCATGCTGGTTTAGTATCAAAGCTGCTTAAACAGATTGCAAAAGCCTGAAAGGCAGAAAGGGGATAGCGATAATCCATGGTAAAAATGTCTTTTCCAATTTTCCCAAACTGTAGGATAACCTTGTCTTGTTCTTCAACTGGAACAGCCTCGGATGGTTCAATAGCTGCCACCAGCTGAAAGTTCTTGACAGAAGCCACCGTAACACGCCCTTTAAAATTTAGGCACCAGCATTGCAATTGCTCATGCCATCTAGGAGCTTTATTTCTCAAAACCAGTGGATTCTTAGTGTTGCGAACTGTTTCTGATTCCTCTCCAAGATTAGAGGAAGTCGATTCTTTGTTATTCCCTTTCATAACTGAACAACAAGAAGATTCTCCCTCATGGAAATATCCAAATGTATCTGGAGTAGGAGCAGTACCCCCATATTGAAGTGCTGACACAGGAATAGTGTGCATGGTACAATGCATTCTTCTAGGTCCTCTTGTGCGAAGAACGTTCAACTCGTAACATATAGAGGCCACATTGTAGTTTCGATGGGGTAACCTTGGTAATACCTTCTTCGGAGAGTTATGTGACTGGACACTTGAAGAGACTAGAGAATTGCATGTACGCTGAGAGTCATAGCCAACAAATTTGGTACCGAGGAAGTTGGACCTAATCAAGACAACTAATTAGCTACATGAGATAACTATACAAACCACCCAGAAAAGAAAAAGGTCAAAACAAACCTCAATCTCCCAACATAGTTTTCATTAGCTCGAGAAAAATCATCTGAAGCAAAAGATATCAGAAAATCTGTTTTTGTGGCCCTTCTAATCTTTTTGGCTGCAAACAAGAGTTTACTTGCGTTCCCTGAAAGTGCTGTGAATACCAAAAGAAAAATTACCAAAACCCAAAAACAAAAAAAAAAAAAGGCATGTATTGATATTTTAAGAAGGAAGACTTCCAAGATCAAATGCCTTTCCAATAACTAGCAGATAAAAAGGAAAGAAACTGGAGTCTTCAAATGTAACAGGGGAAAGGATGTCATCATTTACCAGGACTCAATCCTAGATACAGCCTATATGTTGAGGTTCCCCTTTCTCTTCTGATAAAGCATTGGATTGGATAATCTCTTGGCCCAGGCTAACAGAATTAAGAAAAGTCAGTTCCCCGATCGTATTGCTAGAAAATTAACATAATAGACTGATCTAAAGAGACAAATAAAAGAATTCTCAAGAAATATGGGTTACCTGTTTGAGTGACATGGGGAAAGTGAGCAAGCCACATTGTTCAGGAGTCCTAACAACTTCCTTGGTTACTTCTCTCCAGGACCTGCAAACGGCAGCACATGCAACAACGTCCCTTCTAGCAGGCCATGAGGTCTCGCTGGACTCGACTCTACTGATGATATCAAGAAGCAACTCTGCAGGTAAATTGGCCCACTTACTTTGTTGAATAAACGTAGGTGCAGATGATGGTGGACTTTCCGGTGCTATATGTGATCTCCCACGGCCTAGCACACACTTCTTCTCCCCTTGCTTTCTTGAATTATTTTCCTTAACGAAGCTTATTCCACTAAACTCTCTAAGCTTGGACTTAATCGACATACTTTTCAAGCAATCTTTCTTTACAATGGGAAGTTTCGAAAAACGTCCAAATCAATCAAGGTCCAATCTTTTATCAGAAAAGTACTACCTTCAAAAATAGTAATAATAATACAAATCACAACCTTGCTCAGCCCAACAATGAAAAAGACAGGTGCAATGTTTTCAAGGTTAGCTTTCCAACTCGGATGACCTGAAGATGAACCTCAATCCCCACTTATCAACAGAAAATTTTGAAGGCCAGCATAACGCGCTACAGCTTCCTCATATGATCCTGCCAAATACCAAACAAGGCAGTCAAGTTCAAAACTTTTTCAAGTTAACAGTCGAAAGGTACACACCGCATTGCACTTGGAAACCTTAGAACTTATTTAAGAAATGCTTGAAAGAAAAGGTAAAAACTAGTGCCCAAACTAATCCTACAATTTTGCTCATTCAAGAAGAAGAAACATTCAACCGAAGAAACATATTTCAGTATGTTCAAGCCGAACGCGTGGTTGAGAAAATGTGGTGCAAATCACAAATGCAATCACATAAATGTCGCATCCCAGTTAAGAATATTGACATTTCATTACCTCTTGCATTTCTACCTGAATTTTCTCAACAGCCGAACAAAACTATTCCCGCTACAAATCTCACTAAAGTAAACACAAACACAAAAAGAGATAAACATGTAATTTTTTTCTGTTCCCGTCGACCCATAAAACTTATATAAAGGCGAATAAGAAAATAAACACACAACAGCCAAAAGCCATTCACGTTTCGATGTCTCCCAGACACAAAGCACAACCCACCTCTGATTTTTCAATACCCGTCGTCCCCAATGTTTAGCAAAGAATATACGTCACGAGCAATATTATATACGCAAAGGTAATTTATTTGAACGGTGATGGGAAAATTTCAAATGCGTTGGAGAAAACAAAAGCCCAAAACCAAAATGGAAAATGCCAAGCTAAGGATCTATTTTTCTTTCTTGTAGGTTGTTTATGGAAATAAGTAACCACCACAACCACCACCGTTTACGGATGATAGCACCGCCACGCACCACCACAGGTCCACCGCCACGTTCACCACAAACTTTTTGGTTGGGTACAGATGGATAAGTCATGTGTCAGTCGTTTTGTCCCACGGGGAGCCACGTGGGAAAGTGCTTATTATTAGTACTAATTTAACCGCTGACCTTTCAAAAAAAAAAAAGTGATCCGTTAAATTAAGTGGCGGGTGGGTTGCGTCGTGAGTCGGAGCTTTGGGGTACGTGGAAAATATTAGGTATATTTGGACAAAGCGTTTTTATTTGTAAATAAATAAATATTTTAACGAAATAATTTATTAAATATATTTTTATTTTAAAATTTAAAATTTAAATTTTCGGATCTAAATTTTTTTACATAATTTTTTAAAAAAAAATTCTTATTTTTTTCTCAAAAATATTTTTTTTATTAAAAAATATCTACTAAAATTTTCATATATTTTAGTGTAATTTTTTTCAAATACATCACACTCCAAACAAACCCTTAGCCGGGTGGTTGAATTTTGATACTGATAATAGAGATCCAGAAAGGTCCTTCCCCCGGAGCGTCCACGGGCATTTTTATTTTGTCATCGCTTTGGGGGTTAAAAAGAAGAATTTAAGTAGATGCTGTAATTTTTAATGACATGAACAATATGCATTTTTTATATTTAGAAGATAAAAAAAATTGTTTTTATATTTACAGGACAAAATTTGTTTTAAAAAAAATCAAAATAATTGTGTCTGTAATATAAAAATTCAAAAATAATTCATACACACCAACTCCAATAACGTAGAGTAGGATCTTGTTTTTAAAGTGAAAGTCATAATTTTCGGAAAAGTAATTCAATTTTAAAGGTAAAAACTTTCTTCTTAAGTTGATTTACTCCACTAAATGGAAATGAAAGAGTTGTACTAGTTATTTTTCTATTATTCATTAGAACGAAGACAAATAATGAGTCTTGCAAATCTATAATCTTCATTGAGTATGCGTTATTGGATTAACCCATTTTCGTAGAATCGCAAACCTTTGTTCCAATCTTTTGTAATATGCGTGTTGCCCAAAGTATAAGAACACGATGATTTTGACGTTATTCTCATATTTCCTCAACTTAGCACTAGTAGTTTATTTAATGTTTTAAATTCAAAAATAGCAACTAAATATGAGAATTACACTTTTTGACGAAATTTATTCTAGCACTTTCAGGGACTGAATTTTCTAAAAAAAAAATGTGATGAATCAAGAATCAAATATTTTATAGATTAAAAATATATATCTATATATCTATATATATAGAGTTTATGGAATACTAACAAATGAGCATAGCTAACATAAGAAAGAAGTAAGGATCATACCGCTACGTGTTTCCTTTGCATCCGATTACATAAATATGGTGGTAATTCATGGCATATTTCCTCCTCTTCCCCCCGCCAAAAAAAAAAAAAATGAAATGCACGTATGTTATTTTTAATTTTTTAAATATATTAGAAAAAAAAAAAATAAATAATATATATGCAAGACAGCGAGCCTTATAAAGTTCGCGCTCATTTCATTGCGTTATTTAATTAGTCGAATATTATGTAAAGAGTTGGAGCAAGAGTTAATGCTGTAATTTCATCACGATTTAGTATGAAATTGCTTGGTTCATTGGCATTGCAGAATTTCGTACAGTAGTTTTTTTGTTTATAAAAATCGACATGTTACGGGAAGATCTGATCGTCCTTGGTCGGCTGTGTTGGATCTTGAAAGGTACAGTGCATCAATATCATCATCAGCAGCAGCTTCCCCGACTTTCATCTCAGGATCTCCAAAATCATTTTTCTGAACGAAGGATCAATGCTTGTGTGTGTGTGTGTGTGTGTGGAGATGTGTGCGTTTTTCCTCTTCCCCACATTTTGAATTCCGGGTGTCAAAAAATTAAATCAAGAAAGTATATGCTATTGTAGCGTTATCTATTGGTGAATGTTTTAGGGTTCAGACTGCATTTCTATATTTTTCAAATAAAAATTATTTTTAAAATATAAAAAATTATTCAAAAGTATGAAAATACATATCAAAACATCAACGGTGTGTATGAATATTATACTCTCAAAATATATTTTTATACTTTTTAAAATATTTTTATACTCTTCAATATTTTTTTTATTCTAAAAAAAATTATTTATCTAAAAAAAAGTCACTTTTATGTGAAATTGTTATATTACCATTACTAATAATTATAATATATAATCTAAAATATAAATATAAATTTTAGAATGAAGTAAATGTTTTGAATTTTATTTTTATTTTTTATTTTTTATTTTTTATTTCAAAAAATTATAAAAATATATTTTGAAACACAATTTCTATATGCTCAAAATCAAACAATCCAATTCTTTGTTGTGCTTGTTTTGGTTGTCTTCATAGTCTCTAATCGAAATGTCTGCCCATATTACTTTCCGCTCCAAGTAAGATACTTTGGTTTGATCTAATATGGAGCTATCTTGTTGGCACAAAAATAACAATACCCCATAATTATTTTAGTTGCCGACCAAACTAATCAAGTTTTTGCGATTAAGATATGCCATCACATCGGATCGCAGGCGCACGTGAATCGATGAATTGTATGGAAGTGACATGAAACGGAAATAGAATTGTTAGGCCGGCTTTGATTTCATATATATATATATAAAAAAAATTCTTAAATAAAAATAAAAAATTTAAATATATTTTTATTTCAAATTTTAAAATTAAAATTTTTATATTCAAATTCTTCTCCCATAATTTTTAAAAACTTTCTTCTTATTTTTTCTTCTAAAATACTTTTTCTACTAAAAAGTACTCACCAAAATTTTTACACATTTTAATATAAAAATTCTCAAATAAATCACAATCCAAACATGGCCTTAGAATTTCCACACCAATGGAAAGTGACAATGACAGAAAAGCTAAGTATGAAGGTACTCATTGGTGATGTTCATCGTTCATTATGCATGGCTACACGTAAATGCCAACCAGAAATATAACCATAATGATAAGTGGAACCCAAGAATTACATTATTGAAGTCCTTTATAGATCTTCAATCTTTTGTGGTTTAATTGTGTCGCCAGCCCATGCACCATGTTATTGCTGCTGTTCAAGATTGCCAAATCGGAATGTGCGGACAGAGAGACTTTGAGGCGAGTGGTTTGGTTCGTGGAGGTTGACGTTGATTTTTTATGCCCACTCTTTAACATATCGTATGAGGGTGACTCACAACTGTGCCGCCACGAATGTGGAGCAGCTTAAAATTGTACTTTTGAGATAGCATAATTTAGACCACATTTACAGGTTTTATCTAAAAATCTGTACCAAAATTTGAGTCCCTACTTTGTCCGTAAAGAGCATGGTTCTACAGTCTTCCCAGCTAGGACCAAACATTGCGGAAAGATTTGATGGGGACTGTGGAGTCACTCATGCTGAAAAGTGGCCAAATTTTTTTTTGTAATTGCATTGTTTGCTGAATGTGCATGTCTAGTCTAGCATTGGAAATTTCGTGGGTTGATCTATATTTTTCAGAATTTCAATCCGATTATTTTGATCACATAATTTTATAATCTAAATTTTATAAAATAATTCTAATTTTAACTATGATCTTACATTTATTATATGAAAAAAAATATAGTTAAATTTATTATAAAAAAACTTTCATATTTAAGTAAAATTAAAATTTATCATTATATAAATAATTTAATTATACTTTTATTCATTTTTAACGATAAATAAATAAATTAGACATAATTACTATTCGATTGCAACAGTGACTGAAATATTGAGAAAATTATATAAAATATTATAAAAAAAAATTAAAATAAGATCATTTAATTATAAATTATATATGAATTTTCTATATATCTATTCATATATTAATTAATAATTATTTTTATAAATTTTATTTTCTCAATTTTTCTACAATCTTACGATTCTATGATTCAATCCTACTAATCTGATCCTACTACTCTAAATCAATTTTGGGAATTTGTGAAAAATCTTATGTGGGTTGATATATAATTTTTAAAATTTCTATATGATCATTCAATTTTATGATCTAAATTTAGTAACATGCTTATAATTTTAACTACAATATTACATTTATTACATGAAAAAATATAGTTAAATTTACTCAATTTTTTTATATTTAAGTAAAATTAATATTTATCATACTTTTATTAGCTTTTAATGATAAATAAATAAATTAGACATAAATAACATTCGATTGCGATAATAACTGAAATATTGAGAAAATTATATAAAATATTATAAGAAATAAAATTATTTAATTATAAATTATATATGAATCTTTTACATATCTATTCATATGTTGATTAATAATTATTTTAAAAATAAATTATAAATTATATTTTCTCAATTTTTTTTTAAATTTTACAATTTTACGATTCGACACTGTTACTCTAAATCGATTTTGTGTAGGATCCCGATCCTATAAATTATGTTGTTGATCTCTATAATTTTATTTTATTTTTTAGAATCATCTATACTGTTACTTCTAATATTTGAGTTGACAACTAAGCATCCATGCCGTTGGATTACAAATTCAATAACAATGCTTGTGGATTGCATTTTATAACATTTTTTTTAATAATTTTTTTATATATTCTAGCACAACTTTTATTTTACAACATTTAAAAAGAACTATCGATTTTAGAAAATTATCGATGTAAAAAACTATGGTGTATACATTTCAAATAATAAATTCACTAGGATCTCTCCGAATTAAAACTATAATTTTTGTTACAAATTTCTTTTGTTATTTGACTCTACGTTTTTTGAGTACGTGAATTATGAATACAAATAAAGTACCACAATTCAACTCCAGCCTCTCAAGTTGTCTTATTAATTATTTTTGGGCTAGTCAGCTCGTGGACCGGGCCAGCAATTAAGGAAACGCTACCACACAAGTTACGTATTAACAACTGTCTTTCACACGCCACAGATGAAGTCGTGGACAGAGCCCAAATCCAGAAATCTGTATGGTCCAATTCGTGAACTTTTGTACTCGAATCGCCACGATTCTAGTATATGATATAATGAACATTTTTCTTTTTTGTTTTTTTTTTCCGATATATTATTTTATTTTTGAATTCCCAACCTTAAAAGGGTTTCTCATTATTCAGTTCCACAACTGGTGAAAAATGTTAATCACGAATATCTCCAAGAGTTCGACCTCGAAGTTATAACTTAAAACTTACAACACGCCTTTATCACTGAGGTGCTTACGTGGACTTTTTCCCTATATATTTTTATTATTACTACTACATGATAGTGAGCAAATGGAAAGGATTTATCAGCAAAGCTATTCAAAAGCATAACCAATTTGAGTTCTATTTTATTTTATTTTCTTTTTTTCTTCAACAACATATATGAATTCTAAATTCTAGAATTGTGTTGATTATTCTCTTCTATACATGTTGACTTGAAAAGTTTAGATCCTATATGAATAATGTTCATTTTTCATATTTTTTTAAAATAATAATTTTAAGATAAAAAATATATCGAAAATTGTAAAAATATGTTAAAAAACACAAATTTGTGTTTTAAAGTGTGAATCCATACAGACCCTTAGTGTTAGTTAATGAAGTGGTTCACTAAATTCAATATTGACAAACCTTGGAGGCTGAAGGGTCATTAATTATTTTGACATTTGGAATTTGACAATTATTTTCTGAATGAAATTTTCAGTAACAAATCCTTCAGTCACTGCATTCTCACATGTAGTTTTGATGCAGTTTGTGGAGTACAGCAAGATGATATACTTGGATGGAGATATCGAGGTTTTTGATTTAATGCATTCTGTTCTGTTTTGGTACATTGTATTTATTTAATTGTGTGTGTTTCAATGGAATGCAAATGTTCGGTATATCCAGGGGTGAATGAAGTGGGTATTCCTGTGGTCTGTTATACTGCAATTCTTCCTTATTTTGACCCAAAAAAAAAAAAGCCTTTCGGTTCTTTCCTGCATGGTCATATGCTCTGCCTTCATGGATTCTCAAGATACCCGTTACATTTCTTGAAGTTAGTGTTTGGGTGTTCCTCACTTACTATGTCATTGGATTTGATCCCAGCCCCTGCAAGGTAAATTCTTGCAATTAATTTGCCAACTAATGTTTGTTTTCTTGTGTGTGTTCCCGGATGATGCAGAACAAATAAAGAGCTAGTGGATATGGGGTTACTGGTCCTCAACATTGATGTATGCACAGACTGCAATTATTGTCAATGAATTTACAGGAAATAACTGGAAACATGTAAGAAACTGCTCCTTGTGGTTAATTCAATGGTTTCTGAATCTTGTTTATGTTGAGAAGAATTTTGCCAACCAATTTGCAAATTCACTTCTCTGTTATAGATTTTGCCAAATTCAAACGAGACTTTGGGAGTTAGTGTCATGAAGAGTCGAGGATTCTTCACAGAAGCACACTGGTATTGGATTGGAGTTGGAGCAAATCTTGGATTCCTTATCCTGTTTAACATTTGTTTCGCTGTGGCCCTCACTTACCTTAAGCGTGAGTGTCTTTTCTTTCTATGTTCAAAGTCAGATTCACATACAGTTGCTAAAAGTGTTGGGGAAAATTTTGCAGCTTTAGAGAAACGTCAAGCAGTTATACCAGAAGACACTGAAAAAGAAGAAGAGAGAGGTGAGGAAAGTGGAAGGGAGAGGGTCGCATCTGGATCCTCTTCCTGGAGGTATACTGGAAAGAAAGAGAACATGGACAGAGAAGACATCAAGATGTTGGTAAAGAAATGGTGGAACATATACAATGATGAGTCATTGAACTACAAGAGACCTGCTGCTGCCAACAATACTGCAGTAGTTGGGGCCAAGACTTAACTGTTGATTTCAAAGCGTTTCTAGTAATGAAATATTGTATAGGTTTTGGAGCATAGAATTATATCGATACCGTTCATCCTGTAATTTTTGGAAGGATGGGCAGGAGGATTGAGTCTTACTGGATTTCTGTGGTTGAACATGGTTGCTGTGTGAAAATTTCAACAATATATGAAATTTCAGAGTTTCCTTTTTCTCTTTCAATTGTACAATACAATATTCTTCAAACTTTCATTTTGCTGTCCGCTATTCTTCAAACTGGAGGCAAGCCAATTGCTGATTTTTTAGTTTCAATTACGATTTCATTTTTAATTATAAAAAAATTTTAAATTTACACATAAAATTAAAAATGAAAATGAGAAAATAATAGATTTATTTATATTTTTTAGAAGTTGTAAATTTTGTTGTAAAAAAAATATAAATTGAATTTAAAAGTCATAAATATAAATATAACATAGATTTAGAAAAAAATCAATAAAAGGGCTCTAGCATCATTGATCCTTTTTCATTCCTCTAAGTTGAAATAATTAGTATAGTATTGTTTAATAACGTTCCAACTTCCAATTGTTTAATTTTTTTTTTAATCATTTCTTCTCATTTTTGTCCCTTCTGGACCTTAAGCAGTTCCAACTTCCAATTGTTTAATTTTTTTTTAATCATTTCTTCTCATTTTTGTCCCTTCTGGACCTTAAGCAATAGTATATCATGATTTCCACCTAAGGAGATATGGGCGCATTGGGCGCATTTGACAAATGCGCCCAAGCCCGGGCTGGACTGTTCCGGGTCTGGGTGGGCGCATTTGGCAAATGCGCCCACCACCTTTTTGGACTCCCTTTCAGTCAAACCCTATAATTTTCTTATTATTTTAAAAAAATCCTATTTTGGGAAAAAACTCGTAGTTTCTTCTTCTCGCAATGGCATGACTGCATTTCCTAAACGTTCATACTTGTCTGCACAAACTAACGCAGGGCACTCATACATCTATCAACTTTATGACATAAAAGAGAGCCTTTCCCGTTTCTTGACATTACATTTTGATGGCTGTATAGACTAGCTAGGGTCATTCAATGTCACTGTTTGTGCAAAAGATTTGAAAAATTCTTCAGTTACTAGTTTTTATTTATGGGATAAGCACTAAAGAGCTAGTACTACTAATATTAGCACCAAAAAACCACGTACTCCTGATATTGAGGTCGCCAAAAATGGCAGTTCTTGTTTACACTGTTTTCATCTTTCTCTCTGCATTTTCTCCCTTAGTTAATTCTGGGATTTCCACGGCCACCGTGGTTATGAAAGTCGACCAATCCGGAAAGGGAAATTACACAAAAATACAAGATGCAATCGACGCAGTAGCGATTAACAATTCGGTGCATGTTCTGATATTGGTCAAGCCTGGAATTTACAAAGAAAGGATTGTTGTGCCATCAAACAAGCCCTTCATAACACTAAGTGGCACTAAACAAAGTAAAATCATCATAACATGGCATGCCTATGGAGATATATTTGGTTCTCCAACAGTTACCATTCTAGCATCTGATTTTATTGGCAGATACCTAACCATCCGGGTATGAATTCTCTTCATAAATTTGCCATTAATTCAGGTTCATTTATTACTAGCTAGTAGGAAAAATTGTAACTTATTTAATCTCTTCCATTGTTTGATAGAACACACATGGCGCGGGAGCCAAAGCAGTTGCATTAAGGGTTTCGGCTGACAGGGCATCCTTTTACTGGTGTAAAATTCTGTCTCACCAGGATACCTTGTTAGATGACATGGGAAGACATTACTACAGAAACTGTTACATCGAAGGAGACACTGATTTTATATGTGGAAATGCAGCTTCAGTCTTTAAGGTAGGAGTGAGTATGATGTATATTTACACGACTTTATTGACTAGTGAGCATCAAGTTAAAAACTTTTAATTAATTCGCTGTAGTTGTATTAATTGTGCAGAAATGCCATTTGCATTCACTTTCTCAGTGTAATGGCGCAATAACGGCGCAACACAGACAATCACCGGAACAGAAAACAGGGTTCATCTTTGTTGGTTGTAAAGTTAGTGGATCAAAAAGGGCTCTACTTGGAAGACCATGGGGTGCTTACTCCCGGGTTGTGTTTGCATTAACTTACATGTCCAGTGTGATCAAGCCTGAGGGATGGGATGATTGGGGTAGCCCTTCCAAGCAAACGTAATTTTCTCCAAGAACTGTTCTAATTTTTATGGTCATGCACTCCTCTGATTCAACTTTATTATTGGTTAGATGTACAGTTTGAAAAAGATGTATTCTAATTAAACATAGAACTAGTAATTTTGGAGGAAAAACACACAATGATTTTCCCTGGTATTATTTGCCCACAGGACCGCATACTACGGGGAATACAAGTGCTCTGGACCTGGTGCAAGGTCTTCCAACAGGGTTAATTGGTCGCACAGCCTAACATCCCGAGAAGCTGCACCTTATTTGAGTTGGGGTGCCTTTGGTGGGCAAGGTTGGGTAAGGTCTGCAACTGCACGCCTGAGGAGGATAGCAAAGATCTCCAAACATGCTGATATTGGAAGTCCTTGATAGAGTCGGCATTTTCTCCAGCGTTTCACCTCGCGTGTTGCTGTCAGTATTGGCTGATAAAGAAGCGGTAGTTACTTTGATTTGATTGTGTTTTCCGCGTGTTTTTCTATTTTACCCCTTGCCATTTCATGAAGGTAAATACATATTGATTGCGTAATTTGTTTGAACCCTCTTTTTTTTCTTTTATACTCTATCGTTATTAAAAAAAAAATTACTTTCAAAACTTTTTTTATCCTAAAAAAAATATGACACTTGTGAACAAAATTAAAGAAAATTCCTATGTTATTTTTACTAATAATAGCCACTAAGATCAAAGTAATTTTTTTGGATTTAATAGTAAATTAAATGTACCATACTTTATCATTTTAAAAAAAATTTATACCTAGTCAAAAAGGTTTTTTTTTTGTAACGGACAGAGTAATTATTAGGTGGTAAATTTTTAAATTTAACTGGAAAAAATAATTGGTTTTTTGCTTTTTTAATACCTTGGTAGGTAGGAGTTGGTGGGTGGTGTGAGAGGGGCCCATTAGTTTTATTCTTTCGTTTTCCAGGCCAGAAGAAATGTACACATTATGACCCAATCCATTTTCACAATTATGATTACAAGGACCCCTCAAAGAGTAAGAAACCCACATCAGATTTGAAATGCCAGTGAATACTTTCGGGTTAAGATTGTGGATAGACCAACCCAATACCAAAATATTATGGGCGTTGGATTCTATATTCGGAATTTTATGTAGAATCGATTTTGAAATAGTAAAATCGAATCGGTAAAATTATAAGATTCTATAAAAAATATCAAAATAATTATAATTATTCATATTTTATTATCTACACTAATTTTTTTACAAAAATAAATTATGTACTTGTGTTAAATTGTAAAAAATCAACATTATAAAATATTTGATATATATGCGTTCTGAATTTTGTCCAAATCCTATTTAACAACAACATCTATCATTCAATCATTCAATCACATTTTACACAAAATAATAATAACACTAACTAAAAAAACAAAAAATGACGCAATGTGCTTTAGTTCAGAAAAAAAATTTAAAAAAATAAAAATAAAAAACGATTCTATTAACGATTCTATACGATTCTACCAACGATTTTATTTGCTAAATGATTTTGTGCAATTTAAGATCAATTTGATTAGATAAAATTGTAAAATCATAGAATTCTATGATCCGAATCAAAATTTTAACAACTATGATCCCAGCCCAGCTTTAATCGGGGCTGGACGGCCACGACGTTAACTGATTAGGAGTAGATCCAAGACGGCTCATGCTTGACTCTCAAGCCTATTTGAATTGCGCCTTGCTTCATTAATAAACTTGATGTGATGAGCAAAGTCCAGTGGTTGACTTTGAGTTCCAAGTTGTTGGTATTTTTTGATTATCCAAAAATTAACTTCTATTGATTATTGAAATAAGAGAACCTCATATACTTCAAAATGTATGAATAGTATTTTTAAATATATTTTTGAATTATTATGAAGAAAAAAAATATATATAAATACCTCTTAAAACGTATCTATACATTTTATTAGTCAACTGACTTGATGTCTCATCGTCTAGATGGCCCATGCTCGACTTCCAAATTGGAATGCTCAATTCGAAGTTATATATTTGTATGTATTGTTTTTTAAAATGTTATTTTTATATTTTTATATTTTTATATATAGTAATTTGAGATAAAATATGTATTAAAAATAAAAATAAATAAATTGAAGATCATAAATTTAGTACACAAAAAAATAAAAAATAAATAAATTTTTAATATAAATAAAAAATAAAATTGAACTTTTTTTTACCGCAAGGATGGAGATGAATATAACTGACTCGGAGCTGACACACTTGGTGACACGTACTTTGAGCAAGAGATAGAGATAGGTGCACAGTTTTTTTGGGGCAAAATCTAGGATACTGCCTGCCCAAATCCCTCGCGCCCATTGATTGGATAAGTAATAAGTCCATTAGTTCCCGCAAAATGGTCGGGATTTGCACCCGTATTATCTAATCGACCCTTCGTTTAAAAAAAAGAAGAAGATATTGTCATTATTCATCTGTGGGCTCGGCCTCAAAAATACCGGGGGCTAGAGACTGCGGTTTTTGGTGGAGATTTGGTTTGTGTTTTTATTCGTCAAAAATTATTTTTTAATTATAAAAATAAAATTTTTAAATTTTTTATATTATTTTTTAAAAAATTCAAATCTATTTCTTTAAAAAAAAATTATTAAAATTATTAAATATTTTAATATAAAATTCTTAAATATAACTGAACATACTCAATTAATTTAAACAACAACCTTAATTTACAGGAACGATCCACTTTTCAATTAAAAATTTATAATGAATTTTGATCACTGACGCTTATTTGACTATTAAATAATAGTCATTGTAAATAATTATTAATATTTTACTTTGTAAATGTTACATCAATAATTATCGAAAGAACTCAGTGCAATTATTCAGGATAAGTATCTTAAGCAATTTAGTATGATTTTTTTCTTATAAATATCACTATCCATATGAAGATAAGATCAAAATATGGCCCACCAACAAGAAATGCAGACAAATCTTTCCAATTACTACTAGTTTATAAATGTGACAGCTCTTATCACTATACTTGGACTGCTACGTATAACTAAACAAACCTTTTGATCTCCCTGACTCCAGAAGTTGAGCTGAAGCCTTGCAGGTACGCTTACCAAGAGATTGAGGCATACAGTATCATAACACAGTGACATGGGTTCTCTTATGGCTGGTTGGGATTCTCCTGTCCCAGATCCTAAACGTGGTACGTCTATGTCACTCCCTCCTCTTCTTGTTTCCTTATCGTCGTAATTCTTTTGTTGTTTGGCTGAGTGATCTGTGTGGTGTCTTTGTTTCGTTCTTGATATTTGATGTCAGAGAAATTGCGGAGAAATAGTTCATTAACGAGAGAAGAAATTGACTCTTTCTGGCGAAGCAAAAAAGAAAAGGAGCAGGAACATCTCAGACACATTTCGCTTCTATCCCCTCGCAGTCAAGTATATTTCTAACTAATATTATTTTTCTCTAACTCTTTCCCTTTTGTAATTAACTCAGCTTTTCCCAACTAGACCCCAAGAAAGGGAGAAAAAAAAATGAATCTTTTTGGTTAATTGGTCAACATATGAAATATTACAGGAACATGCGTTCGAGGATTCTGAAAAGAGACACGAAGAACCAAGTTCTTCGCCCTTACCGGACACGAACGTGGTTTTGGACGTGGTAACTGACAAAACTACTATGCAGAAGCTGACCCAAAAGAATGACTGGTGAGTTTTTCGTCTTATGTTACTTGGTGGCTTAGAAGTTACCTCGGTTATTCAAATTTCACCGTGGTTCATATTGTTACCGTTAATTGTAAAGTGGGTTGAAATTAATTATGGTGGGCGGGCCTTGTAGGTGGATGGCCAGCAATTGGGCATTTCTAAATGAGCCACCGGTAATTAAAGGTGAAGGCCCGCGGTACAGATATGCATCGCAGTTCCACGTGGCAAATATGGCGACACCTAATGCCCCAACTGGAGTTGGTGCCTGAAGCGTCTCCGTGGGCCGTGTTCCTTGTAAATAACGTAGTCCTATACTTGTGTGTATAACGTCTCCTTCATAGTTTCTACTCTAATATTCGAGCACCAAAAAAAAATACAAAAGAGTCGAATTAGCGTGGTGAGATGTTAGGTTTGTGGTTGGTTGTGTCTTGGGAGTACAATTTTGTGCTAATTAAGGTTTGTGGATTGTAATAGTATGAATGAGTACTGTATTTGAGAGTGGTTGATTCAGAAAAATATCCAAACTGAGTTAGTTTCGCTCTCTAAAGCAGGCAATTGCGAATGTGCGCTGTTTAAATAAGGAAGAGTAAGTTCTTTCTATTAATGTTCCAGAAAAGAGGGCTTTTCCGATTATGCTCCAGTGGACGAGGATCTATCCGCAAGACAAATGTGGCCTGTTGTGCGCTCAAACTGGAGCGGGGGCTTTGACATGACGGGCTGACTGGGCACTGTTCTTTGGTCAAGATATTTATGAATGCGGCCATTAGAACAGGGATAGGTGGTCCGAAATTCCGTAGTGCTAGTATGTAGACGTGTGCAAGTATTATGTATCTCGAGTGCAATTGCACGGTGGCTATGTATGAATGGTGGAAAAAGACATTTTAAGGCTAATAATGCATGAATGTAGTAGCAGGGGCGAGTTTGCAGCCACCGTGAATACTATTTTGGAAAAATTAGAATTTTAATCTTTGTGTTGAAACTTAAAGTAATTACAAAGTATTTTTGTTTTATTACACAAAATATGTGCTCGGCAAGATTTTTTTTAATTTTAAGGTTTTGCCAAAAGACAATTTAATTTCACAGATTATGGTATAATGAAATTGAATTTAAATTAAATGTTAGGTGTATAATTTTAATTGGTCTTTAACTAAATATGTGTATGTTTATATATGTATTATCTTTATTGTAATATATAAAATAAAATAAAAATAATTAAAATAGGAGGGAGATTTTTCAATGCGAAATTTGAAAACATATCTCTTCGTAACACTAGCATTAGTAGTATAGACTTTGGTTCATGACTTTAGCAGATTTATTGATAGAGATTAATCGCTTTTTTGGGACGCATTCAAGTTTCTCTTTTTTTTAATTATAGTTAAAAATTAAAAAGACAATTAAATATCTATAACTAACCCCATCCCTTTCTCCATTTTTGCCCTTTTTCCTTTTTCAACTAAGGAAGCAAAGAGAAAAAAGAAAAACAAACATGTATGAGACTCGAGTTCAAGTTTGAACTCTCGAATTAAATGTAAATGAATATTAATTTCATCATGGTAGATGGGGTAGAATCGAAACTACGCATAATATAAGGAAAAGATATTTCAAGATATTTAATTAAAAACTCGACTGCACTTCGATTTGAAATAGAATTTCAAAAATTTTGTATTATTTATTATTTTATTATGATTTTAATTTACTATAGTTGTTAAAATTAAATTTAAAGTTATTAACTTCTAAGGTAAATTACATTTATCATCCTTAAGGTTTGTATAAATTACCAATAGAACCCTGATATTTGGTAAAACTACTAATACACTCTGAACCCTTACTCCGTCATGAACAGTAACAGAACAGTAAAAAAAAAAAATTAATGTTTGGACAAAAATATCCCTCATACTCCAATTATTAATTTGTATAAAAAAATACTTATAACTAACACTTACCTTAAAAATAAAAGCAAAAATTATACATATTCATTTATATCAAAAGCAGAATATGCGGGAAGAAAATAAAAGCAGAAAGTTAACTTGTATAAAAAATTCAAATTAACCGAAAAATAAAAAGAAAATCTATCAACGAAGAAAGAAAGTATGGTATGTATGAAAAAAAAAAAGAAATATATGTATTTTTTATTTTTGTTGGTTTGGTGAATTTGACTATGACATTAATTTTAGAAATTTTCATATTATACTTTCTTTCTTTGTTGGTAGATTTGCTTTTTATTTTTCAAAATTGATGAAAAAAAATTATGAGTGAATAATTCATTTTTACTACTGTTTGCTATAGATATTGGCAATGGACATCAACAGAGAGAATTACGAACTGGGCCTGCCAATAATTCAAAAGGTTAGCATTGCCCATGAGATTGACTTCAAAGAAGGCCCTGCTTTGCCTGTTCTGGATCAGTTGATTGAGGATTGTGACCTAAATTAATAAAAAGAGAAGGACTTTGAATAAAAAAGAGAAAGTTTCGATAAAAGTTTGACTAATGGTCAAAGTAATGCTCAACTTTAATAATAGTTAATTGCACTAAATATGTCAAAATATGAACTTTTGATGACTAAATATATCGAATTTAAAATATTAGTAATTAAAAGTAATACTAAATACAACAATAGGGACTAAAACTACGATTTTCCCGTCTATACAAATAGATAATTTTTTAATATGAAATTATTAATTTTAAATTTAAGTTAAATCAAATACTATACTATATATGAAAAGGAAATTAATAGTAAAAAAAAAAATCAAATCAAATAGAAAACCGATCAACGAATTGGATCATATCATACTTTTTCTTATAATTTTTTTTTTTTTTTAAAAACCTAAAATCTCTTAAAATTACTACTAACCAAACTTCAAGTTTCAATTTAGGTGGTGAAGGTGGGACCCGATCTTTAAGCCTAAGCATTGAGATGTGAGACTAATCTGCCGCTAGGTTCACTAAAGTCAATGAATATCAACACGACAAAATCAATGGAATCGACTCCTTTAGTCATTTCATTATAACCAAAATTATGTTGCCTGCCACATTTAAGGTTTAGTAATCTGGACTCATCAGGCCTAGATTTCTTGAGATGTAAGACTTGTTGGGGTGTTTATATACTTCAAAAGAATGTTTCTTGAGATGTATGTAATATTAATAATTACTTTCCATCTCAACAAGAATTTTTTTTTAAAAAAAATAGTTCATTTTATAACAAAATTTCTAAAATTATTTATGGATGTAAATATTTGTGATTAAAGATTAAATAAAAAAATTTGACGAAGGAAGCATTATAATTTCCGCTCTTTGGAAAAAAAATCACTTGTACATGTATTAATGGTTAATGATCATCACATCTTACCAAATAATAGTAACGATGTATATCTATACGCCATGATTCCAAATTCGTTAGCTTTCAATTTTGATTTTCAGTTTCCAATATATATATATTTTCATGCAACTTTTAGCATAGGGAGTAATTTTTTGCTTTTATGACAAAATTTGAATGTCTTTTCTTCTCTCATTTTCCAAATTGTCTTTTTTTATTTGATTCTCTCCTATCTTGAATAATCCGTTTTCTCTAATTCTCACATATTATATTGATGGCTGACGTGTCTGTTAAACCAGAAAAAAATTATTCAAACTTTTAAACCTTCAGTAGTATAACCAGAGTCGGGTCGTTTCAGGGAATGGTGGATTTATCTTTCAACAGAATAATTGAAAGTTGTTTTTAGACAATACTAAAATTGAAAAATGCAAAATAACGAATTAAGACTAAATGTAATAATTAACGTAAAATTGGAAGTGGTAAAGTTCAATAATTAATAATTGATTAATTTTAGAACTAGTTTATTCATTTGGTCATTGACATAAGATTAATCTCATAAATTCATAAATAAATTGATTATAGTTATTTAGTATCACCGAGCAACCAATTCCTCATTATTTTGTTGGCAATTAAGAGATCATCATTAATTACTTCTCTTGTTGGTAAATTACTGAGGTATCACCATAGAATTCAATTTACCCACAGTATTAAGAATTAGAGAAATCCAATTCTAACCAACATACTCACATCATGGTTGTTTCAATTAGATTGTTTATCTCTTGATACAATCAAATAACTTACCAAACAATAATTATGCCAATTGTTACTTCACTAAAACAATCAAACATTGACATCCTAGTTAGGAGTAGATTATATTGTCGATCAAATAATGACGCCAATTATTCAATTCAACAATATAATCATAAATAATAAATTACAAGAAATAAACAAATAATTATGAATTTATAAAAACATTAAAAACAATAAGTCTCTCAATTGTTGTAGAATCAGCATTCAATTATCCTTCAACTAGAATAGAGATTTAGTTCCTAGACATGATAGAAAAGTAAAAGGAGATAAGAGAATACAAGATGATGGGGGGAGACGATGTATTGAGGAGAAGAGGTGGCTGTATTTTTTTCTCTTTGCAGTTATAGGGTTTCCTTTTATACCCCAAATCGTTTGCCAAAAGTTTGGTAGGTATGGTAATTCTAAAAGGTTACTACAACTAAATTCTATTTAAAAAGAGAAATATAACAAAAATAGGATAATTACTCTTAACTAAAATAAAAGATTTATTTCCTAAAATCTTGGTTGCAATATTCTCTTTCTTTAAACGCGTTTTAGTTGCCCAACAAATCATTTTCTTAATGAAAATCTTATTCAACCTGGCAGTGCCTTAAGCGTGCCCACGCCTAACTACTGAAAGTCTTCTGGTCATATTTTTTTTCACCAAATTCAGCTTTTAAACTTCTTTTCCTTCAAATCTCTACTTTCAACATTTACAACACAACAAGTAACCAAATCCATTAAATTCATCATAAAATCAACCAAATATAATGGAAATTATTAACAAAAGATATATATAAATTAAGCTCTATCAATGACTCTAATATATTTTTTAGGCATTAATTCAAGTATTTTAATATCCTAAATTCTCTCCTTTTTTTTTGTAATTTCATATATACTATTAAAAAAGTCTAATTGATTTCTCATCTTTAATATAATTGTATGTTTTCTAATTTATTTTATTCATCACCCTGGAAAATAAGGAGTTCTTTTTATCCTTTATTTTCTTGCATATTTAAAAAAAGAAAAAAAACTTAAACTGGTATATAGGTGCATTACCTTAAAAAAAAAAAAAAAAACTCTTTACAACTCAATGAAGTATTTTTTACAATTGCAAAATTTTTTCTCATTCGTAAGGCACTCTTATGCAAAACCTTTATTCTCTGTGTTATTTCATTAATATGACAAATCGATGACATCAATTTTACGTACACTATATCAATCCATATTTGAACGCATCTGACCATAATTCTGTCCGAAATACCAAAAGAAGGTACCGGAACTGCAATTATATGAAAGGGTAAATTACATTTATTATACTTGTGATTCGTGTAAATTACAAATTGAACCTCAAAATTTGATAAAACTACTAATACCTTTTTAAGGGGACTAAATATTATAAATTTAAATGGGCTAAATGTTATAAATTTAATTGATTAAATGGGTTAAATATTATAAATTTATCAAACTTAAGAGAATTTTTGTAATTATCTAAATTTTAAAGTTTAATTATTAGTTTTTATAAACTACAGAGACAGTAGATACAATATACCCTATATGAAAAGTGATTAATGAAAAAACTGAAGAGCGTTTTTTCCTCGTGGTGAAAAAGACTGTTGACTGCCTACCAAGCCGCACGCTGCTCTAAATAGAGGTACCCCAGCAGCTGAACGGTTCAACCTTCAACACCAGTAGTGCTCAGCTCCTCCCTTCTCATTTCCTCTGCATCACCTACTTAAATTTTATTAGTCTTTTGTATAGTTCAGATACTCCCAAAAAATGTCTGAGAAAAGCAACATTTTGATCATTGGAGGAACAGGGTACATTGGTAAGTTCATAGTTGAGGCAAGCGTAAAGGCAGGTCATCCCACCTTTGTTTTGGTTAGAGAAAGCACGGTTTCTGACCCTGTTAAGGGAAAACTTGTCGAGAGCTTCAAGAATTCTGGGGCCACTTTGGTTCATGTGAGTTATTTTCTCGTCTGGAATTGCTGGGATTATATATTTTTTTCAGTAATTTGTTTTTGTTTGTGCGGTTGATTTTGGATTTCATGTTTTTGGATCAGGGTGACTTGTACGATCACGGTAGCTTGGTGAAAGCCATCAAACAGGTGGATGTCGTCATATCGACTGTGGGTCACGGGCAATTGAATGATCAAGGAAAGATTGTTGATGCGATCAAAGAAGCTGGAAATGTGAAGGTACGTTACATTGTTGTTTTATATCAATTCAGATCGGAAGAAGCAACGTATGTAGACCTTTCATGTCGGTTTCAAGATGTACAAGTATTAACGTCAAGGATATGGATTCATAAATACAGCAGATCTGTTACAATATACAGTCATGCATGTACTTTATGCCAAGTTGCCTGATCGAATTCCCATTAATACAAATTTTCACGAGGATGGTTAGTTATAGTGGGCAACCGTAGTCTCTTATTCTTACTTTACTGTAATAATAGGAAAAAGACTTGTATGGACAATAATATATCTGTTCATCAATTAAAGTTTGTAATTTCTCAATTTTTGGAAATCCATGTTTCTCTGATAGATAGTCAGAATTTCATCTGGGTTCCAATCCTACTGAGAGATCCACTAGAGATCCAAAAAATTGGATCAGTGATTGATTTTAGGTTTCATTGTAAATCTAATTGGTTATTTTTAATTATGTAAATCAATAGTTCTATTCATTAAAAAAAATCGATTCAATACATTTCTTATCTATCCATAGGTACAATATTGAGATATTATTCGAAGGAAAGATCTCAAATATCTGGAGTTTTTTTTTTTTTTTAAATTTTTGGACCTTTCAGAAATTCTACCCTTCAGAATTTGGGGTAGATGTGGATCGCCAACATGCAGTTGAGCCAGCCAAGTTTGCATTTGCTGGAAAGGCACAGCTTCGTAGGGCTATTGAGACAGCCGGGATCCCCCACACCTATCTTGTATCCAATGCTTTTGCTGGTTATTTTCTCGCCAACTTGATCCAGCCAGGAGCCACTGCTCCCCCCCGTGATAAAGTTGTCATCTTAGGAGATGGAAATGCCAAGGGTAATATACATACTCCTATCATCATTGTATGTGTTTCTTTTTAATCCACCACGTTTCCTTTTGTCACTGTTCTCGATTGACATTGAGGTGGAAATGATCACTGTCAATTGCTCAAATATGAAACTAAGATATGCATATTAATGTAGATTTTGTCAATCAACAATCTGTCTATCTGCTGATATAGTTTGTCCGAAAGTAGATCGGCTGATATCTTAATATAGCTTTAGGATCACAAGAAGAACCATGGTGCTCCCTCCAATGGTTGTGTTGTTAGAAAGTAATGCAGGGTTTATTTTAAATTTGTGTGCTTTCATGTTCTTATGAGCTCTTTCATGTTACACCATCCATGTAAACTCTGCATGCCTCTTCTTTCTCCTCCCTTTGTTATTGAAGGTGTTAAAATTCACAATTTGCAAATGATTTTTTTACCAATTATTTCTGATGTGAAAGTGGGATCTAATAATTCTTATTGTGTGATTCGACACAGCTGTCTTCAACGAAGAACATGATATTGGTACATTCACCATTAAAACTGTTAATGATCCGAGGACATTGAACAAAATCGTCTACATCAGACCTCCCAAAAACACTGTGTCATTCAATGAGCTTCTGGCTATCTGGGAGAAGAAGATTGGTAAAACTCTGGAGAAAGAATATGTTCCAGAGGAACAACTTCTGAAACAAATTAAAGGTCGGCTTACTTTAAATCTTCTACAAACTTTCGTGATATATGCATGATGAACCAAAACCATTTCGACTGTTACTCATGTCTGTTCAGATAATACACGTGCTGTATGGATTTTTAACATGTGAATTTTGTGATGGACACATTCTTTTTGCAGAGGCTGCAATTCCGCTCAATGTTATATTATCAATCAACCATGCAATTCTTGTGAATGGTGACACCACCAACTTTGCCATAGAGCCATCCTTCGGTGTGGAGGCTTCCGAGCTTTACCCTGATGTCAAGTACACAACCGTGGTGGAGTACCTTGAGAAACTTGCTTAAGATTTGTAATCTTCTTACCTTGTAATGACGGGAAGGAAGGAATAAGTAGTGTTTGTGGATTTGTGGGAACCTTTGTGTGGAAATGTGTTCTTTGTGTGATGAATGATCCTACTACTTTATCACTGTATTAGTTATATCGGACCTATTCTAAAAAACTCGAGGTATTTCGAATTGTTTGTTGACACGGACAAAGTCAGGAAAAACCTCTGAAATTATTTCAATATTGAACCTTGGACATATAAGAAATCCGAATCGAATCTCTTTAAAAAGAAGATTTTTTGTCTCATGGTAGCCTGCTCCAATCCCCTTTCCTGCAACAGATTGGGGGAAAAGTGTTGTTATATTTAGACCGTCCATTAGATCATATGTGATGACAGGTCGACTCAAAACAAAATACCCCTTTTTGCTAGATGTAATCCGTTGGAAATAGATCCAATTTTTCAATTTTTTTAATCCCTTGGAATTTCTTTTTCCTGTTCCTGGTGGTATCGGTATCAAAACGCTGCTATGTCGGATATCTTATCTGCCTCTCCAGGATAGGAGCCGTGTGATATGAAAGTATCATGCGCGGTTTTGAATGAGAGAAAGAAGTGAGGAATACTCTTTTCGACTCTGACTAGGGCTGTAAACGAACCGAACATAAACGAACGGGTCTTGTTTGTTTACTGTTCGTTTATTTTTCAGACTGTTCATGTTCGTTTATATTTGTGAAATATATGTTCGTGTTCGTTTATATTCGTTTATTAGTGTTTACGAACAATTCACGAACACGTTTGCGAACATTTAAACGAACACGTTCGCGAACAAATAAACAAATAGCATTATTGAGAATTGAACCTTGGTCTCTAATGTGGGGAGCATGGCTACTTACCATTACACCACAACAAATTTGTTTATGAATAATCAACAAACATTATTATTATATATATTATTAGATTATATTATTATTATTATTTTAATATAAACGAACAATAAACGAGTTTTAAACGAACATTAACCGAACTTGTTCATGAACACTAAATGAGCTTGTTCACGAACATAAATAAACGAACGTATACTTGTTCGTGTTCGTTTATTAAACGAACACTAAAATGTGTTCGTTTAGCTTAACAAACGAACATAAACGAACGTAACCGATCTTGTTCACGAACTGTTCACTGAACGTACTAGTTCGTTTACACCCCTAACTCTGACTCTCCCACTCCAATCGTTGCTTTTATTTCTGTTACTTCGAAAGTAGCTGAATGATCCTACTACCTTGTCACTGTATTAGTTATATAGGAAAGATTGAATCTTTCCCAATTGTAAATTGAAAAAAAAAAGATAAAAATTTGTGGTAGAAAAAAGATGGAAGTTCCAACATTGTGATGGCGCATTTGGCTATGTTGGAACTTCCATTTTTTTCCCCTCACAAATTTCTATCTTTTTTTTTACTCCACTTTTCAATGTTAGCGACCCATGAAAGATTTCAATATGTGAGTTACTAATGAAGCCTCTCTTGTTTGTTAGTACATGCAAATTTTGTTATGATGTCGATGTCTTCCGTTGATTAAGATCAAAATATTTACTAATAAAACTAGTTGCATCAATAACTCTTTCCCATTTATAATTAACTTGGCTCTTCCCAACTGGACCCAAAAAAGGGATAAAAAAAATGAATCTTTTTGGTTAATTGGCCAACATATGAAATATTACAAGAACATGCGTTCGAGGATTCTGAAAAAAGAAACGAAGGACCGAGTTCTTTGCCCTTACCGGACACTAACGGGGTTTTGGACGTGGTAACTGACAAAACTACTATGTAGAAGTTGACCCAAAAGAATGACGGGTGAGTTTTTCGTCTTATGTTACTTGGTGGTTTAAAAATCCTAAGTTAGTGCCGTGCATTACTTAACTCTAGTGGTTTAGTCTTCGGTCCTCATATAATTCAGTTGGGTTCTCCTATAGTTTAGAAGTAGAATAGGAGTAAGAGTAAAGTAGAATAGCGATCGTATCAAGCAAAAAAAAAATAAAAATTACTTGGTGGCTTAGAAGTTACCTCGGTTGTTCAAATTTTACTGTGGTTCATCTTATTACCGTTAATTGTAAAGTGGGTTGAAATTAATTATGGTGGGCGGCCGTGTAGGTGGATGGCCAGCAATTGGGCTTTTCTTTGATTTGGAGAAAGTCCTCCTTGCGAAGGCGAAACCCCCCACCTGTACCAGAGGCCCTTTAGCCAGGCGGGTTGTAAATCGAGGGATGTGCACGAATTGGCAGAGGCCTGAGGGAGAGAGCCAATAGACCAAACCCCAGGACAGACTCCCACAATATTTCAGCGGAAAATCTGCCCCACGCGAGGTTTGAACTTGCGTTGCCGGAGGATTTCTCCCTACATCACCTCAGGCTTTACCAACTCGCCTATGCCCCTGGGGGCAGCAATTGGGCTTTTCTAAAAGAGCCATCGGTAATTAAAGGTGAAGGCCCACGGTACAGATATGCATCGCAGTTCCACGTGGCAAATATGGCGACATAATGTGTCAGGGCATGCACAGTAGCCCCTGGCCTAGGCCATGGCCTTTTCCGCCACATCAGCTCTACGTTAGCTTATGGCCAACCTTATACTATTCACACAGCCATCATAAAAAAAAATACCCACATCAGCCTCTGGCCTTTTCTGCCACGTCACTAATTCTCTCTCCTTCACCATATTCCAAACTATTATCAAATTTATTTTATATTAATAATACAACTTATACATTAAATTAAAATTATTATACATTAAATACTAAAAAATATTTAATCAAAATTTTTTCATTACATTAAAATTAAAATTTACTAATACACTTAAAACATGAAAATAATTACGATAAATTAAAGATGAAATACTTAAAAAAATGCGTAATTAAAATTAAAATTTAATAAATGTTCATTACACTAAAATTAAAATTTTATAATACACTTAAAATATGAAAATAATTACGATAAATTAAAGATGAAATACTTTAAAAAAATGTGCGTAATTAAAATTAAAATTTAATAAATGTTCATTACACTAAAATTAAAATTTTATAATACACTTAAAACATGAAAATAATTACGATAAATTAAACATAAAATTTTTAATAACGTGAGTAATTTTAATAATTTCGCTATGTGAATAGTGAAGGCTAGGCCTTTATTTTAAGGCCTAACTATTACTATTTACACAACTATTATTAAATTTTTTTATATTAATAATACAATTTATAATTTTAATTATCATACACGAAATACTAAAAACAATTAATGGAATTTTTTTTATTACATTAAAATAAAATTTTAATAATATACTTAAAACATGAAAATAAATGCTCCAAATTAAATATGAAATACTTAAAACAATTAATAGAAAAAAAATTTACATTATACTAAAATTAAAATAAAAAATATACTCTAAATTAATAATAAATTTAATAAATAAAAATAAATACTCTGAATTAAATATGAAATGCTTATTACCATTAATGAAAAATAAAAATCTCAGATTTAACTCCAAAAATAGTCAAAGTGCATGTCAATTTGCAGAGAAAAATATTTCCTATTAATTGGTATTTTTTTTTTTTGAAAAAAAATAATAGTGGAAAAGGCTGTTGCAAATAAAAAATTGATTTGCAGTATATAATGTGCGCGCTAATCACATCGACACAAGCGCGGTAGCGGCTCTATCAGTTGTGTTAGATAGCCAACGACGCCGTTTGGCGTCATTTGAACGCCAAACGGCGTCGTTTAAGGCTAAAACAAAAAAAAAAAAGACCTGGCCATGCTCCGGTTTTTCGGGACGAGCAAAGCAAACAAATGCAACAATGAGGCCACGCGTCAAAGACATTGCTGATGCAGGCGTGCCACCATGGCCAGCCCCAAAAGGGGCTGCTGTGGGTGCCCTCAGGGTTAAGCCCTGATGAATAGCAAATGTAGAAACTTGAAAGACAAGTAAGAAAAGATTAGAGAGAAATAGAGGAAGACAAAAGGAAAGTGAGGGAGAAAGAGTTCAGAAAAATGGGATATGCCCAGTTACATTCATCATGCTCAAAGTCTGCCTTACAAATGAGCTACTCCAGCATTATATAGCCGAACTAACCGACTCATGAGCTTAACCGAATAACTGCTTCTGCAACTAACTTGCTAACTGATTCTTTAACCAACTAACTCTATTATTTTCATAATGCCTCAAACTTCTTTCTAATTACATTATGGCCCTCTTTGTTTGTACGATCATGACATAATGCCCCAGCTGGAGTTGGTGCCTGAAGTCTGAAGGGAGACCTTAGTGGGCCGTGTTCCTTGTACACAACGTAGTTCAGCACCCAAAAAAAAAAAAGGGTCGAATTAGTGTGGTGAGATGTTAGGTTTGTGGTTGGTTGTGTCATGGGAGTACAATTTTGTGCTAATTAAGGTTTGTGGATTGTAATAGTGTGAATGTGAATGAGTACTGTATTTGAGAGTGGTTGATTCAAAAAAAAGACCAAACCGAGAGTCTCTCTCAAAAGCAGGCAATTGTGAATGTGCACTGTTTAAATAAGGAAGAGCAAGTTCTTTCTACTAATGTTGCAGAAAGAAGGGCTTTTCCGATTATGCTCAAAGTGGACGAGGATCTATCCGCAAGACGAATGTGGCTTGTTGTGCGCTCAAACTGGATCGGGGGCTCGACAGGAGGGCTGACTGGGCACCGTTCTTTTGTCAAGATATTTCTGAGTGCGGCCATTAGGACGGGGATAGTGGGGTCCGGAACTCCGTAGTGCTAGTATATAGACGTGTGCAAGTATTATGCATCGCGATTCGGGACTGCAATTGCATGGTGGCTATGTATGGTATGAATGGTGGAAAAAGTAAGGAACCGTTTGTTTTGGGGTACGATTGGGGAATGGAATGGTTTAGATTAAAAGTAGTTGTTTGGTTTGAGAGGATAGGTTTTGGGAAAGTAATGAGGGTGGGTTTTGTGTAAATCCAGGTTACCCAACCTCCCCTTGAATTTACAGGAATGGAATGAAAATTGACTTAAAACGATGTCGTTTTGAACAAAATAAAAACAAAAAAAAAAATTCAATTCTGACAGGCGCATCACATGTCATGGGGGTTGCAAACCTCCCAATGATTTGCAACCCCCATTTTACCTATTTTTTTTTAAATAAATTTTACTAAATTGTAGAAAATATTTTTCTCTATAAATTGACACGCATTTTGACTATTTTTTGAACAAAATATAATTTGTTAAATATCATATAATGTAAAATAATAATATTTTTATTATAATTTTAATATAAAATTTATTAATATTAATATTAAATTTTAATTTTAATATAAAATCTATTTCATTCTATTACAAAATAATACCAAACAATTTAATTATTATCATTCCATTCTATTCCAAACTTCTCCATTGATCAAATTCATTCCATTCCTAAACCCACCATTTATACCAAGCGTCCCCTAATTTTAAGGCTAATAATGCATGAATGCAATAGCAAGGGCATGTTTGCAGCCACCATGAATAATATTTTGGAAAAATTAGAATTTTAATCTTTGTTTTGAAACTTAAAGTCAAGGTGTTAATCTATTATAATGTGTTTTTATTTTATTAAAAAAATGTGTTCGGCAAGATTTTTTTTTTAATTTTAAGGTTTTTGAAAAAGGTAAAATTTTATTTAATAGATTGTTGTATAATTAAATTAAACTTAAATTAAATGTTAGGTGTATAATTTTAACTGTCTTTAATTACATATGCATTTGAATATGTATTATTTTTATTGCAATATATAGAATGAAATAAAAATAATTAAAATAAAAGGGAGGTTTTTTAATGTTAGATTTCAAAACATATTTTTTGTGACACCAGAATACACTTTGGTTCATATTTTAGTAGGTCTATTGATAGAAATTAATCATTTTTTTTCGAAATGCATTGACTTTTTCCTTTTTTTCCATTATAGTTAAAAATTAAAGATACAGTCAAATATATGTGACTAATTCCTTTCCTTTCTCCGCTTTCGTTCTTTCCCCTTTTTTAGTAAGGAAGGAAAGAGAAAAAATAATATTGAACATTTGCGATGCGAGACTCAAGTTCAAGTTCAAATTCTCGAATTAAATGTAAATGAATATTAATTTCATCATAGAGAGATGAAGGTAGAATCGAAACTGCACATGATATAAGAAAAATGTATTCTAAGATATTTAAATGAAAATTAGACTGCATTTCGATTTGAAATAGAGTTTCAAAATTTTTGTATTACTTATTATTTTATTATAATTTTAATTTACTATAATTGTTATAATTGAATTTAAAGTTATAACTTCTATTTTTCCCTTTCAACTTACAATATGTCAGCAGAGCTACTAGAGTAAAAAAATATTACGTGGTCTTGTGTGTGTCTTCTTTTCTTTTATTAAAAACACAAAATGCACTAATGTGCCACTAAGGTCATTAAAAAAAAAGATCCTTGCAGTTTTAGCCAGTTGTATAGGTGCAATTTTTTTGAAGGAATGTTAGAAAGCTACTAGAGAATATATAATCAAATACTAGTTCAAAACGGAGCTCTTGAGTCTTGATGCACTACGCGTACACATATACTAAAAAGAAATTTAATAATATAAGAAAATTTTCACTAATTTAATATTGTTTTGGTGACACTACCGAGTGGTAAGACAAGACTACAAGTCCTTTTTCCCTAATTCAAATCTGAGTATCGCCTGATCAATAAAAATAGAGGGCAAGTCTTTCATGTTAATTAATTTTTTTAAAAGATTTTTTGAAGATCTTATTTTTTATTTTTTAAAAAAAAATCTTTTGAAATTTTTATTCTATTCATGCAATTTGAAGATTGTCTGTTTTTTCAAGATTTTTAGAAGATTCTAGTACAAACTACATTGTTTAAGAAACATTAGCAACTTCTGGGAAGTTGACATAGAAGATTCTGGATTTCGCTTTACAGCGGCAGCTAAGGTTAGTATATGTATATTTTTTTATGCATAAAACTTCTAATCCATGTTTTGATTAGTAACACTATGGTTAATTTGCCCAGAACACTTTGCGGCTTTCAATTTATGTTACTTGAAAATTATTCTAGTTTTTACGTTTGTTTCTTTTGTTTCTAGGTAGAAAGAAAATTGAAACAAATATGATCAAGGGCTTAAGTGTGTTGGTAACACACCGGATAAAAAATTGATCATTCGAGTATAAATAAATTTTATTTTATATATATTAAAGATCACCGTTTCTAAAAAAATAAAATACTACTTCCATTTTTTTTTTAGAAGTTTGTTTTTAAAAATTTTGTTTGTTCAAAAAAAAAAATCTATTTTTAATATTAAATTCTTATTTTACCCTTATTAATGTTATAATATATTTAAAATATTCTTTTATAAATATGTCATGTTTAAAATATTTTTTATAATCCAATGTTTAAATGTATTAGGTAATATTTAATTATAATTAAGTAATATTAATTTTCTTTATATATATATATATAATTATTATATTTATAAGATAGTTACATCAAATTGTATCAATTATAAAAAAATAAAAATATTTATTTTTTTTCTCGCTTTCTAACATGATATCAGAGCCATTCTTCAAACGCTACACACATACTCTGTTAAAATTTTATACTTTCAGTTTCTAAAGTTTTGCAGTCTTGGAGTTTGAGATTTATTTATCGTTGGCCGGGATTCTCCTTAGAAAATCAAGCAAATTTGGTTGACCAAAATTGTTTTGTGTTTGCAGGCCATAGCTACGGGTTTTGCCGGCAAAAATTTGACTCTTATTTTGGTCGTACTTTTTTTTTTTTTTTTGAGGAAAAACACTAAAAATTTTGGCCGTACTTGGAAGTAAGAAGTTTGTGGCCTAACACTTGAAGTTTGGCCGTACTTGGAGATATTCAAATTATATTGTTAATATTATACCATTCAAAATTTTTTTTTTGGTTAACAAACGATTATTCCAACTCTCCCTTTTATATATACAAATATAATCTTTAGTGATACTTAATTACATATTTGTTTTATTAATTGTGAATGATAAAATACTTTATTTTCTTTCTAAAAGTTTGAGAACTATAGAGGAGACTCTTGAACTATTTAGAGGCAATTTTGGTATTAGAGGATTCCCAACCTATAATCTTGGGTTCCCTCCTAATTTCATCCTAAAATGGTTTTGATAACGAACTCATCTCATTTAACTTTTGAAACTAATCACTTCAAGTTTTGTATGGTATTAAAGAAAAGAAAAAAAAAGAAGAAAAAACTGCAAAATAGCCATGAATTTATTTATTTTTTGGATAAAATCAACAATAGTGAGAGGAAATTACAAGTGAAAGGACATAAGTTGAAGAATATTCTCCCAACCCATAATTCACTCTAATGGAAAAGAAATTTTTTTGATATAGTAATTCTATTATAGACAATGTGGAAAGTGTTATTTGGGATGCATTTTTTTCCCCTAATAACGGTAGATATATTGCAATTGCAAATGCAAAATATACATAGCTAAAAGGTTAATTGATATTCGTGATATTTGATCTAAATTACGAAGGAAAAGCGATCACTAGAGTTTACAAAACACCTCCATGAGGAAGGAAGTAGCTCAAATAAATCGAGAATTGACCATAATAAATAGAGACTAAATACTAGCAAAAATAATACCACATTATATGTTCAAGTTGATTGTCCGCTACTGAAAAATCATAACAAACCATACAAACAAAATATCATTGAACGGAAATTCAGGTCACGAGTCTCATCCCTAACGCTTGCTTCATGCATTTGAGATGTATTGAGGTTGATGAATGTGGTGTGGACAAGTATTGCTGTAAAAAAATTGTGGACCAAGTCTCACTTTTTTCTTCAAGGAAACGAAGGCAAGCCCAGCAATCAGGTTGAACAAAGAAAGATGGTAACGTGTTGGGTGTTTCTTCTGCAAATGAAAATGGAATGAAGATTTTAAGGAAGAGCAACTTCGTGCTGCAGAAAGGAGGGCTTTCCCGATTAGCACAAAGTGGACGAGGATCCATCCGCAACACAAACGTGGCTTCTTGTGCGCTCAAAGTGGAGCGGGGGATCGACAATGACATAAGGGCCTGACTGGGCACCGTTCTTTGGTCTAAGATATTTGGGAATGCGGCCATTAGAATATGGATAGTGGGCTCCGTAGTGCTAGCATGTAGCCGTGTGCAAGTATTATGTATCGCGAGTGCAATTGCATGGTGGCTATGTATGAATGGTGGAAAAAGACATTTGAAGATTGTCTGTTGTTTTTTAAGATCTTTTGAAGATTCTAGTACTAACTACATTGTTAAAGAAACATTAGCAACCTTTGGGAAGTTGACACGGAAGATTCTGGATTTCGCTTTCCAGCGGCGGCTATCTTATAAAGCCCCAAATCTAGTCAAAGGGGTTAAGGTTAGTATATGTATATTTTTTTATGTATAAAACTTCTAATCCATGTTTTGATTAGTAACACTATGATTAATTTGCCCAGAACACTTTGCAGCCTTTAATTTATGTTAGTTAAAAATTATTCTAGTTTTTATGTTTGTTTCTTTTGTTTCTAGTTAGAAAGAAAACTGAAACAAATATGATCAAGGACTTAAGTGTGTTGGTAACACACCGGAGAAAAAATTGATCATTCCAGTATAAATATATATATATTTATATACATATATATTAAAGATCACCATTTCTTAAAAAAAAAAAATACTACTTCCGTTTTTTTTTTTTAAAAAAAGGTTCAATTTTAAAATTTTTGTTTGTTCTCAAAAAGAGTTTATTTTTAGTATTAAATTCTTGTTTTACTCTTGTTAATAATGATAATGTATAATACTAATTAAAAATAAGAATAAAAGTATAAAGTTATATATTTTAATTGCATATATCTTATAATTAAAAAACTTATATAAAATCAAGAGTATTTTTTTTTTAAAGAACAAGAAGAGAGTTCTTTCTATGATATGAAGAGTGGGTACTGGGTAGCATACTTTTTAATTTCTCTTAAATATACTAGGAATATTCATTTTGATCCGCGAATCGGATCAATTTGCTAATCTAATTCAAAATTTCGAATTGAATTGTATTGGGTTGACGGATCGATCCGATCCGATCCATTTTGATCTAAATAAAATTGTTTTATAAATTTTTCTTTTAAAAATAGGTAAAATTATCTTTAAAATTTAAATTAGTATTATTTGATAATTCAAATATTCTTTAATTAAAATTAGTGAATTTGTTACAAAATAAATTAAAATATTTATATGAAAAATACATAAATTAAAATATTTAGATAAAATTTATTTATTATATTTATATAAAAATAGATAATTCTTTTTAATATGAAACTATTAATTTTAAATGTATATTAAATTACCTAACATTATATATAAAAAAGAAAGTAATAGCAAAAAAAAAGAAGAAGATCAAATTAGATAAAAAATACAATCCGATCCAAAATATTATGATCAAATCATATCATACTTTTTCTTATAATTTTTTTTTCAAAAACCTAAAATCTCGGAAAATAACTACTAACCAAACGTCAAGTTTCAATTTAGGCGGTGAAGGTGGGACCCGATCTTTAAGCCTAAGCATTGAGACTAATCTGCCGCTACGTTCACTCAAGTAAATCAATATCAACACGACACGACAATGGAATCGACTCCATTAGTCATTTAATTATAACCAAAATTATGTTGCCTGCCACATGTAAGGTGTAGATCTAGATTTCTCGAGATGTAAGACTTGTTGGGGTGTTTATATATTTCAAAAGAATATTTTAAATTAGTTAAATTAAACGATGTATGTAATATTAATAATTACTTTCCATCTCAACAAGAATTTTTTTTCTTAAGAAATAGTTCATTTTATAACAAAATTTCTAAAATTATTTATGAATGTAAATACGTATCATTAAAGATTAAAAAAATAAAAAATTTGACGAAGGAAGCATTATAATTTCCTCTCTTTGGAAAAAAAAATCACTTATACATGTATTAATGGTCAATGATCATCACATCTTACCCAATAATAGTAACGATGTATATCTGTACATCATGATTCCAAATTCGTTAGCTTTCAATTTTCATTCAAAGTGAAAGAATATATATATTTTCATGCAACTTTTAGCATAGAGAGTAATTTTTTGCTTTTATGCCAAAACTTGAATCTCAATTTTCTTCTCTCATTTTTTTACCCTTAAAAAAAAAAAAAACTCTTTAGAACTCAATGAAGTATTTTTTACAATTGCAAAATTATTTCTCATACATAGGGTACTCCTATGCAAAACTTTTATTCTCTGTGTTATTTCATTAATATGACAAAATCGATGACGCCAATTTTACTTACACTATATCAATCCACATTCGAACGCATCCGACCTCAATTCTGTCCGAAGTACCAAAAGATGATTCCCGCAGGCGCAGAGACCTGGAACTGCAATTATATGAAACGTGATTAATGAAAAAGACTGTTGACTGCCTCCCAAGCCGCGCGCTGCTCTAAATAGAGGTCCCCCAGCAGCGAAACGGTTCAACCTTCAACACCAGTAGTGCTCTGCTCCTCCCTTCTCATTTCCTCTGCATCACCTACTTAAATTTTATTAGTCTTTTGTATAGTTCATATACTCCCAAAAAATGGCTGAGAAAAGCAAGATTTTGATCTTTGGAGGAACAGGGTACATTGGCAAGTTCATAGTTGAGGCAAGCGTAAAGGCAGGTCATCCCACCTTTGTTTTCGTTAGAGAAAGCACGATTTCTGACCCTGTTAAGGGAAAACTTGTCGAGAGCTTCAAGAATTCCGGGGCCACTTTGGTTCATGTGAGTTATTTTCTCGTCTGGAATTGCTGGGATTATATATATGTTTTTTAGTAGTTTGTTTTTGTTTGTGCGGTTGATTTTGGATTTCATGTTTTTGGATCAGGGTGACCTGTACGATCACGGTAGCTTGGTGAAAGCCATCAAACAGGTGGATGTGGTCATATCGACTGTAGGTCAGGGGCAATTGAATGATCAAGGAAAGATTGTTGATGCGATCAAAGAAGCTGGAAATGTGAAGGTACGTTACATTGTTGTTTTATATCAATTCAGATCGGAAGAAGCAATGTATGCAGACCTTTCATGCCGGGTTCAAAATGTACAAGTATTAACGTCAAGGTTATGGATTCATAAATACAGCAGATCTGTGATCTGTTACAATATACAGTTCATGCATGTACTTTATGCCAAATTGCATGATCGAATTCCCATTAATAAAAATTTTTCACGAGGATTGTTAGTGATAGTGGGCTAACGTAGTCTCTTATTCTTACTTTACAGTAATAATAGGAAAAAGACTTTTGTGGACAGTAATTTATTTGTTTGTCAATTACAGTTTGAAATTTTTTTATTTTTGGGAATCCTATATGATCCGTTAGGCCTTTTTCTCTAATAGATGATCAGAACTTCATTTAGTTTCGAATCCTACTAAGAGGTCCACTACAGATCCAAAATCAGTGATCGATTTCTAGATTTGGTTGTAAACCTAATTGGTTATTTCTAATTATGTAAATCAATAGTTCTATTCATTAAAAAGAATCAATTGAATACATTTCTTATTTACACGTAGGTACTATATTGAGTTCTTATTCAAAGAAATATCTCAAATATGTGGAGTTTCTCTTTGTATTTTTGGCCCTTTCAGAAATTCTACCCTTCAGAATTTGGCTTAGATGTGGATCGCCAACATGCAGTTGAGCCAGCCAAGTTTTTTTTTGCTACAAAGGCACAGTTTCGTAGAGCTATTGAGGCAGCCGGGATCCCCCACACCTATCTTGTATGCAATGGTTTTGCTGGTTATTATCTCACCAACTTGATCCAGCCAGGAGCCACTGCTCCACCCCGTGATAAAGTTGTCATCTTTGGAGATGGAAATGCCAAGGGTAATATACATACTCCTATCATCATTGTACGTGTTTCTTTTTAATCCACCTCGTTTCCATTTGTCACCGTTCTCCATTGACATTGAGGTGGAAATGATCACTGTCAATTACTAGAATATGAAATAAAGATATGCATATAATGCAGATTTTGTCAATCAACAATCTGTCTATCTGCTGATACAGTTTGTCTGAAAGTGGATCGGCTGATATCTTAATATAGCTTTAGGATCACAAGAAGAACCATGGTGCTCCCTCCAGTGGTTGTGTTGTTAGAAAGTAAATGCAGGGTTTATTTTAAATTTGTTTGCTTTCATGTTCTTATAAGCTCTTTCATGTTACACCATCCATGTAAACTCTGCATTTTCTCCTCCCTTTGTTATTGAAGGTGTTCAAAATTCACACTTTGCAAATGATTTTTTTAGCAATTATTTGTGATGTGAAAGTGGATTCTAATAATTCTTATTATGTGATTCGGCACAGATGTCTTCAACGAAGAACATGATATTGGTACATTCACCATTAAAACTGTTGATGATCCGAGGACATTGAACAAAATCGTCTACATCAAACCTCCCAAAAACACAGTGTCATTCAATGAGCTTGTGGCTATCTGGGAGAAGAAGATTGGTAAAACTCTAGAGAAAGAATATGTTCCAGAGGAACAACTTCTGAAACAAATTAAAGGTCGGTTTACTTTAAATCTTCAACAAACTTTCATGATATATGCATGATAAACCAAAACCATTTCGACTGTCACTCATCTCTTTTCCGATAATACACGTGCTGTATGGATTTTTACATGTGAATTTTTTGATGGACACATTCTTTTTGCAGAGGCTGCATCTCCGCTCAATCTTATATTATCAATCAACCATTCAACTCTTGTGAACGGTGAAAACACCAACTTTGCCATAGAGCCATCCTTCGGCGTGGAGGCTTCCGAGCTTTACCCTGATGTCAAGTACACAACTGTGGAGGAGTACCTTGAGAAACTTGCTTAAGATTTGTAATCTTCTTAGCTTGTAATGACTGGAAGGAAGGAATAAGTAGTGTTTGTGGGATTGTGGGAACCTTTGTGTGCATATGCGTTCTTGGTGTGATGAATGATCCTACTGCCTTGTCACTGTATTAGTTATATATGAAAGATTTCAATATGTGAGTTACTAATGGAGCCTCTTGTGTTTCTTAGTACATGCAAATTTTGTTATGATGTCGATATCTTCCGCTGATTAAGATCAAAATATTTATTAATAGAACTAGTTGCATCGATAACTAGTGGTTAATCAGACTACAAAGCTTTTCGAAAATTGATGTTGCGGTTGACCATGTTTTTCTGAAGTAAATTATGGGAGTTGTCGAAGAAAAGTAGTTTTAAATTCTGTCGATTTTAAATAGTAATTTTAATAATTTCATTTGATTTTTATATGAAAAATATAATGTTTTTATAAGAATTTTATATAATTTAAAATTTTTTCAACTTACAAATTAACTTTGGTGAAGGATTTCAAAGAACCATGATCATTTTCAAGTTTTATAATTGTGTCTTGTGTTGGTGACAATTCAATTGATACCCTTCACTTTCAAGTTCTATCACTATACAATTCAGTTGATACCTTAATTTAAAGGAACGATCCACTTTTCAGTTAAAAATTTATAATAAAATTATATCACTTGATTATTAAATAATAATAATTTTAAATAATCATTAATGTTTTACTTTATAAATGCTACATCAATAATTATCGAAAGAATTCAGTGCAATTATTCAAGATATGTAAAGGAATTTTGTATGATTTTTTTCTTATAAATATCGCCATCCATATGAGGATAAGATCAAAATATGGCCCACCAACAAGAAAAGCAGACAAATCTTTCCAATTACTATCGTATAAAAATAATTCCTTTTATGCGTGACAGCTCTTGTCACTACACTTGGACTGCTACTTATAACTAACCTTTTGATCTCCCTGACTCCAGAAGTTGAGCTGAAGCCTTGCAGGTACACTTACCAAGAGATTGAGACATACGGTATCATAACATAGTGACATGGGTTCTCTTATGGCTGGTTGGGATTCTCCTGTCCCAGATCCTAAACGTGGTACGTCTATGTCACTCCCTCCTCTTCTTGTTTCCTTATCATCGTAATTCTTTTGTTGTTTGGCTGAGTGATCAGTGTAGTGTCTTTGTTTCGTTCTTGAAATTTGATGTCAGAGAAATTGCGGAGAAATAGTTCACTAACGAGAGAAGAAATTGACTCTTTCTGGCGAAACAAAAAAGAAAAGGAGCAGGAACATCTCACACACATTTCGCTTCTATCCCCGCGCAGTCGAGTATATTTCTAGCTAGTTTTATTTTTCTCTAACTCTTTCCCTTTTGTAATTAACTTAGCTCTTTTCCAACTAGACCCCAAAAAAAGGGAGAAAAAGTGAATCTTTTTTGTTTATTTGGCCAACATATGAAATATTACAGGAACATGCGTTCGAGGATTCTGAAAAAGGACACGAAGGACCAAGTTCTTCGCCCTTACCAGACACGAACGTGGTTTTGGAC